>CM049380.1:18808642-20141142 GCA_026937815.1 Etheostoma perlongum | reverse complement strand
TCCTTGTACATAACTGTATTTGTGCTTGTCTGTTTATATTAATATTTTTATATGTATTTGTGTGTGTAAATATATATGATATATAAACAAAAGAATATATATATATATATCTATGAATTTATATGCGTATCACTGTGAACCAAGAGAAGCAAGAAGAAATTTCTATCATCGGGGCTGGTCTCTGATTGTGTGGTCGTATACAATATTTTGAATATTTCCTTTGATCTTCTACGTCAAGAGGACAAAGACTACGTGCCCATTTTGTATTTTTTGTTTTCCTGTTTCCCGTCCCTCTTGATCTTTTTTTTTTTTTTTCTACATCCGAGAGGAATAAAGCGGAGTTTGACAGGATTTGACGAAAAGGGGAAAATCTGTAGAAATTCCTGTGATTAGTGTTATTTCCATCGGAATTAACACTCTGTGAGCCGATCACAGCTTGCTGTGTGAGATCTGAGGAGGCAGCAGAGACAGAGTGCCACGCCGCTCAGCTCAGCGTCAGCCAAGCCAGCATGCACAAACACCACCACTGCTGCAAGTGCCCAGAATGTTATGAGGTGACCCGTATGGCTGCCCTGCGTAGGATGGACGCCCCAACATATGGAGGAGACTGGCAGGCCGAGCCCTATGGATACCCGCCTGGGTACGGGGGAGGCCAGACCTTACCCCCTCCAGCCTCAGGGGGAGGTGGAAGCATGGGAGGAGGAGGGGGCACTTTGGGGAGAAGTAAGGGCAAGATTATGTCTGGTGGGGGCCCTGGAGGCCCCAACCCAAAGGGCCAATCCAAGGGTGGCCCCAAAGTAAACGGCAACAACTCCAGTGGACAAGGAGGATGGTGGCCCGAGTGCACCTGTACCAACCGGGAGTGGTATGACCAGGTAACTCATCTTCTCACTCTGTTAGATAGCTTAGGCCTTTGGGGCCTGGCAGGGGAGGACTGGGATCAGATGAGCTGCTGATGTAGTAAAACAGAGACCATCATGCATCAGCTGTCGGTTTATGGAAGATAATTAATATTTAGTATTCATCTCAAGCCCTCCGTTTTCCAGTTTGTTGACTGTAGTTCCTCTTTTGGTAGCAGAGTAAGGAGAACAGAGCAGGACTGATCCAGTTCCACTGCACACACATGGAAATGATTTTCATGTTGGGATTTGATACAGATGAGTTAATACTGATACATTTAACACACCTAGTGTGTGTCGTCAAAAGGCTTACGCTGATGCAGTTACCATAGGCCAAAAAATGGTGCATTTTCTTCAATGGAGCAGCACTGAGATACAGTTTGCAATTATTTGAAGTTCTCTCACGAGCCGTTAACTCCGACATTACAGACCGACTTTGTACATTAGATGTAGGAAATAGATTTCTCAGAGATCAACAAATTGTAGGATTGTGTCTCATTAGCTCAGAGAAAAGGAAGAGATGATGAAATCAATCTCTGATGCCAGTTCCATTTCTTATTTGGCCTTTGTTTTTTAGAAAGCCATTCTGCTCAATAGACTCACAATATAATGAATGTGAAAAAAATAGCAATTCATCAGTGATCGGTGTCTAACTGCTGCCTGTCATACATGCCGCTATGTGTGAATGAAACTGCCTCTTTACATGCACTCCCATTTTGTTTCATTTTCTCCATGTATTTACATGTATTTGTAAATCACAGTTGATAAAAGGTCAGAACAGCGTCTGAGGCACAATCTTTAATTAAGAAAGGTGCATGTATGCGAGCATGAGAGTGAGCTTGGGTGGGGGAAGGGTAGCTTGGTGAGTATGAGATCCAAGGAATGGTTCTTGCTGTGCATGAGTATGTGTCTATGTAGTCTCGTATTTGCTGCAAGTAAAGCCGCTGCATTGTTTGTAGTTCCTCCGTTTATGTCTGATCGTGTTTTGAGCAAGAAATGGGAGGCAATGGGAGGAAGGAAGGTGAGAAGAAGCACAGGGGTAAAATGGAGGATGAAATTTCAGTGGCAGAGGGGAAGAGATCCCCCTGAGCTGAGCCCACATATGAGCCGCAACCTTACTGATATTAGCAGATTACTACAACCAAGGAGAGGTTTGAGGAGGTAAAAATAGACTGACACGTTCTCTTGGTTTTGTAAAATCTATTGCAAGCCTTTTTCTCCCAGACCAATGATGCTTATTTCATATTTCACATGTTTGAAAGCTCACAGCAGATGTCATTATGTAAGCATGTATTGCTTACATGGAGATTTTACTCTCCATCAGTATTACCTCCTGATTGTTCCTCTTGTTCTGCTCATTTATAGCATATGTATTCTATATTCAACTATACAATGAAACAAATTAGTATCTTAATATGTTGCATTGTGATTCAGTTAGGGATCTTATGTTGTTGTAACTGCACAGTTAATGGATAAACCACTCTAGAGAATCCTAGCTGGTCTTGTCCTTTCGAAGGATCCTGGCTCTCTTGCTGCAAATGTGCACCACACAAAAACTCTGAAGAGAAATGTCCAACCATTCATTCAGGGTTTCAATGCAGGAGTATCTACATTGAAATTAAAAGAGCTGGAATTACAGAGAATGAATCAGTGATGGATGATGGTGGGGGAAAAGCAGCAGTCAGTGAGGTTAAAATGCTAAGGTTGAAAAAGAGAGAAATAAGCCAATAAAGGCAGGCAGTGGGCCTGGAGAGGGGGAGGGGGTTATGTAAGAGGAGGCAGTTGGTGGTGCTGTCAGAGAGAGAAAGCAAGCAAAGCCTGACACTTTGGACAAGCATCTGTCCCTCCATCTCTATAAACAGGCGTGTGAACGGCCAGTATGTGCCCCAGCCCCTTCCTATGAACGGGCCATAGCACACGGCATGGATGGAGATGCACACCCACCACCACCCCCACCTTCCTCAGCTCTCTTCAGCCACCGTTGCTCATCCTTGGATGGGAAATGTGAATGCTACCCCTCCCCCACTACCTATACAC
This sequence comes from Etheostoma perlongum, assembly GCA_026937815.1. Taxonomy (NCBI): domain Eukaryota; kingdom Metazoa; phylum Chordata; class Actinopteri; order Perciformes; family Percidae; genus Etheostoma; species Etheostoma perlongum. The sequence continues at coordinate 20,138,206 of CM049380.1, read as the reverse complement.
AGCCGGAGAGCAGGGCAGTTATCACACACGCCCAACCACGCTTGTCTATTATTGTATAGCTTTCATAACAACTCGTGTTTTTGGATGCTAGCACGATGAAAAGCAATAACCTTGCACAGTCATTCAGGATAATCTCTGCCGGCTTTTTGTAGCTTGATCATTGACATTTTCAAATGGCTTCTGTAGCCGTGAATGTTTCATGTATGTGTGAGGAAATCACTAAACAATCACCAAGACATAATGATGGCATATTCATTTCATGTCATCTATTTACTAAACAATTATGCTGCTTTTGTCAAGAGCTTGCTAGGTTAATTATGGATTGTTGTGACTATAAGAGCATTCTTTAAAACAAGAGCTTTTGAATTTAATTCTGAGAAAAGTAGAGACCTCGTTCTACTGGGAGCTTCAGTCAGAATGCTCCCTCTTCCCCCCGCGGGCTCCAATATGTCTTTGTGTGTTCTCCAGCTCTGTGGCTATGATTAGCTTAAAATATTAATTGGATTTTACTTTATTTATTAGCATCAAGATTTGGTCCAAAATGCTTTGCCAGAACCATTGTTTACAACAGGCCTCTGTAGTGGCTGTGGTGCTTTAAATGAATGCATAGGCACAGTGGGTGACCATGTCAAAGACTCCCATTGGTGATTAGGACTAGCAGCCTTCAGGTCTTGATCAGAAATGTGTGTGCTGCTTTAGCCTCCTTACTTCTATCTGTGCATGTGTTTGGTCCTGTATGTATTATGTCCGTCTCTCTGTCAATGTCTTTTGTTTGTTTGTGTATGTTTGTATATGTCTGTTTTTGTCTGTCTTATTGGCAAGACGCAAACTCAATTTGTAGTGTCAGTTTTTGTTGGGTCTTCTCTCTCTCCGTCTTTCCTCTGTTTTTTTATTCCTGGGACGCGTTCTTATGTCTCAGTGTATTGTTTGTTAATTGTAAAATAAAAAAAATATTGGATCCCATTGATTAGTTTGGGCAGGATTTGATTTGCCATACCTGTAACCACAACCTAGAGAGTATTGATGGATGGGATTTACATGTGCTCTATGGCCAAATGTCTTGAGCTGGATCCCCTACTGTGAACTTGAAAGGCTCTATCACAAACCTGGAATATTCACATCAGATCAAGAGAGATTGATCTATGAGCTTGTCTTGGAATAAAAAAGGCAAGTAATGTGATCTGAATGAAAGAGCACTCAGCATATCCATAGATTTTCTTTAAAACATCATGTGAATGATAACACCAGTATGTACATTTTCAGTTCCTGTGCATTCATGTGACTGGAAATAACTGTATGGCTGTTCTTTAAGTCTCGAGTAGAAGAAGAAAATATATTATAAATTTATATATATACAGTGAGGAAAATAAGTATATGAACACCCAGCTATTTTGCAAGTTCTCCCACTTAGAAATCATGGAGGGTTCTGAAATTGTCATCGTAGGTGCATGTCCACTGAGAGACATAATCTAAAAAAAAAATCCAGAAATCACAATGTATGATATTTATTTGTTTGATACAGCTGCAAATAAGTATTTGAACACCTGTCTATCAGCTACAATTCTGACCCTCAAAGACCTGTTAGTCTGCCTTCAAAATGTCCACCTCCATTCCATTTATTATCCTAAATTAGATGTATCTGTTTGAGGTCGTTGGCTGCATAAAGACACTTGTTCACCCCATACAAGACCAAAGAGCTGTCCAAAGACACTAGAGACAAAATTGTGCACCTCCACAAGGCTGGAAAGGGCTACAGGGAAATTGCCAAGCAGCTTGGTGAAAAAAGGTCCACTGTTGGAGCAATCATTAGAATGGAAGAAGCTAAACATGACTGTTAATCTCCCTCGGACTGGTGCTCCATGCAAGATTTCACCTAGTGGGGTCTCAATGATCCTTAGAAAGGTGAGAAATCAACCCAGAACTACACGGGAGGAGCTGGTCAATGACCTGAAAAGAGCTGGGACCACCGTTTCCAAGGTTACTGTTGGTAATACACTAAGACGTCACGGTTTGAAATCATGCATGGCACGGAAGGTTCCCCTGCTTAAACCAGCACATGTCAAGATCCGTCTTAAGTTTGCCAATGACCATTTGGATGATCCAGAGGAGTCATGGGAGAAAGTCATGTGGTCAGATGAGAGATAGAACTTTTTGGTCATAATTCCACTAACCGTGTTTGGAGGAAGAAGAATGATGAGTACCATCCCAAGAACACCATCCCTACTTTGAAGCATGGGGGTGGTAGCATCATGCTTTGGGGGTGTTTTTCTGGACATGAGACAGGGCGACTGCACTGTATTAAGGAGAGGATGATCGGGGTCATGTATAGCGAGATTTTGGGGAACAACCTTCTTCCCTCAGTTAGAGCATTGAAGATGGGTCGAGGCTGGGTCTTCCAACGTGACAATGACCCGAAGCACACAGCCAGGAGAACCAAGGAGTGGCTCTGTAAGAAGCATATCAAGGTTCTGGCGTGGCCGAGCCAGTCTCCAGACCTAAACCCAATAGAGAATCTTTGGAGGGAGCTCAAACTCTGTGTTTCTCAGCGACAGCCCAGAAACCTGACTGATCTAGAGAAGATCTGTGTGGAGGAGTGGGCCAAAATCCCTTCTGCAGTGCGTGCAAACCTGGTGAAAAACTACAGGAAACGTTTGACCTCTGGAATTGCAAACAAAGGCTACTGTACCAAATATTAACATTGATTTTTCTCTTTTTGTTCAAATACTTATTTGCAGCTGTATCATTCAAATAAATAATTAAAAATCATACATTGTGATTTCTGGATTATTTTTTTTTAGATTATGTCTCTCACAGTGTACATGCACCTACGATGACAATTTCAGAACCCTCCATGATTTCTAAGTGGGAGAACTTGCAAAATAGCAGGGTGTTCAAATACTTATTTTCCTCACTGTATCAAGGGGTTAACCCTTATGATAATGGGAAAGTATGAAGAGAGGGGAGAATGTTGATAGAAAACACAATTCAGTCCAGTAAAAGGATAAATACCTTGGTACCATTCAAAGAAAAATTAAGAACGGAGGAAAGATATAAAACGTAGTGGATGTTATTGCTTATCTAGATGTGGCTTAGAGCCATGAGGATGATCTGACCCAGGACGATCCAATCTGATTTTTTTGTCCAGCGTTCTCTTCTCTGAAGTAGTACTCAAGGTAAACTACTCTAAAGGTCAGGCAACCATGACCTCGAGAAATAAGGACATCTTGAAATCAATGCTTTGTTTGAGCTTTTTCTTATTATTAGACTCACAACATTTGTTTGTGTTACAATTTTTGCTGTAGATCTCCTTCACGTCACAGGCGGTGGTGTGATGTGGACTGTCGTTGTTTATGTCTAGCCAGAAGTGTCAAAATGATGACTTCTGTTTTTGCCTGGCAGTTAAGGACAACATCCCAGATATAGGAAAGTTGCTAGGCCTCTTCAACCTCCGATCTGTCCACTTTTCCCCTATTGTTTTTCCTCTTTAATGGAGCAGTGGTCCTTGTGTGACAGTTCTGGACCTCTGCAAGTTTATGTGTTTCTCCTGGCAGAAAACCAAGACTTCAATGCTCAAGTTTTCTTTTGCATATGTGTATGCTCCAAAATTTTAGATTTTTTCATGTTTGATTTGACCATATATGTATCAGTTTGAATATGTATGATATGGTATTTTAAGTTGGTGTTCTTAGCATCTTAGCATCAAATGAAAATTGTACACTTACAAAATTAGGAAGGTGACTTTCGACAAAATGTCAACTCAGTCATGCACGTCATTTTATAGTCTTCTTTTCAAATAAACATATTCTATAACAATTATGATAGAATACTACACCAAAAATCATTTAAAAGTATGTCTAGTATGTCTAGTATGATCCCATCAGTGATGCCAGAGCACCTGTGATGTCATAATGCCTCTGACATCACTTTTAAGCTTCAGCATTACCCTGGCTTCAGATTACATTTCATCTGAGGACCCTGCTCCGCCATGCTGGCCCTCCCTCTCTGCTACACTCGCATCCTCAGTAGAAGGCAAAAACAGGCTGAAACAGGCAGTGTAATTACTCTTTGAAATATGTCTATACTGCAGCTCAAACCCTGTATTCAACTAAACAATGTGAAATGTTTTGAAACCTGCTACAGACAAGTGCCCCATTTTTTAAAGATTTTGTCATGCATTACTGCATCTGCCACAAACTTACATAATGTCTGTTTTAACCATCGACGAGGTGTACATGTTTGAAGAGTTTAGATTTCAGCACCAAAAAAATTATGTAATGTGATATCAGTAAACTGCACACAGCCTGTTTAGTTAGCAGCTTAGAGGGACAGCTTATATTTTGTTCTTATGTTGTGAGTTGTCACAACAATGTACTCAACTTACACCATAATTTAATTTTGGCCAAACAGGGCAGATCTTACTAGGTAGAAGAGATGTTCTTCTCTTCTACAACTTTGGTGTATTTTTACATTCAAAATCTTACATTGTGTAGTTTTAAACATACTCCTGTGCTTAAGCCTACTGCAAGTATGCAATTCTTTCGAACTGTGCACAGCAATTTAAAGATATTTTACCACCGTGAGCTCTAATGGTAACAACAAGAACACCTTTACAGTAGTTCCTATGAACTCAGGTTGTTCCAGTCAGAAAGCATCAGCCGAGTTCCACAACATTTACTACTGTGTGACTGGAATTACCTGCAAATAAAAGATTAATGCAATAAATTCTAGTACAATGTAGTTTGTTCATAATCGTAATGAACGTCAACTATTTTTAAGCATGTATAGGAGCTAACAGGCTTTGTACAACAAACCCCATGTTATCAGCCAATATTGTTTAACCTAAAACAGTTTTAAAAGTCCTGTTACAAATTTTCAAATTTGCCATTCCAAATCCACACTTTGTTGCACAAAGCTTTTGGTACAATGACTACATGGAGAAGCAGCTGTTGGTTCTTATCGGGGGTTTTGCCATTTAATGCGTCACCCTACCATGCTCACTTGTCATCACACACACAAAGAGATACATTATAAGCACACACACCCATGCCCAACACAGACCTTTACTGAAAAACAAAGTGTTCCATACCCATGAATAGTTTGGGTTTAAGGGATGATGGGGAATCATGGGAAATGCACTATGAAACAAGGGAGACAAGGTGCACTGCAATATTTATGTGCACTTTGACAAAAGTTAGCTTTTTATACCCTGTAAGAGGGGGTAGGGATGGAGCGCCTGAGAAAAGGCCAGTCAGACATTGATGTGAGTGTGCAAGGGAGAAAACCGTGCATCATTTTTGAAGCTGAAGCGGTTGATCTGTGATGTGGAGCTGCTGTAGCAGCGACCCAGGACCTCAGTAGTCTCGAATCCCACCTCCTACATTTCTGTTAAAAGCCTCCACTCAGCTCTGTTGTTCTTTACCTTTATGGACCGAATCAGCTCTTATTGTCTTAACATGGAGGTCCTCTTTGAAATGCAGGATTTACAGAAATGTGTTGTGTCCTCTGCCAATGCCAATTTAATGCTCATTAAGTGATTTACTCATTACTGAAGTTTGCCTACAGCTATGGGCTGCATATACTGTATATATAGGCTTTAGGCGTGGTGCACTTGCCTGAAGCTGCAGGTTGTGTGTGTGAAGGTGTGTGTCCTGCTGGAAGCAGAGGCTACCATGCCCCTGTGATCCATATGGTCATTGTCAGAGGCCCTGCCAGGGCTCAGCCCCATATCAGTTCGCCTGTTCCCCTCCCTGGCTCTCGCTGCCAGCTAGGGGAGGAGGGGGAGAGAAGGGAGGGGAACACCATTTGTTTGTTTGCTTACCTGCTTTGTTTTATTTAGGGGTTTTTGCTGATCACAGTAGCGACTGGCCTAGAAATGTGACTCTGCTGTGCAGGGCAGAGTGGACTCCTGATTCAGCGATGGAAACATCAGATTTTCTGTGAGACAGGGAAGCGATGGTCATGGGGGCCTTAGATGGAATGAGATGGCAGCGTTAAACGCTACACCACTGTTGCTGTTAATTTAAAGGATAAGACATCAGTGCATGATAGATTGTATGTGCAGATGTGAAAGATTTTTTTTTCTTCCTGCTATGCTAGATTTATTTGTAGCAAGAACGTGTTAGCATTCTCAGCAGGGTACACCAGCTCCATCACCCACATGCTGCCATGGAATATGTGTACATCCAATCAATACCAGAGGAGAGCTAGTCCCTCAGCCTTCTGACTCCTCTTCATTTTTGTGGAGGTGTGTGGGTGCTTTCAACAGCATTTGTGCTTTCATTGCTTTTATTCAACCATCATATCAGCTGTTATTTTGGTAACACTTTCCAATAAGGTACACAGACCCCTGAGTAATTACAGCACCATCAAACAAGAGCTAGATGCTTACTAATGAATACAAATAACTAATAATTAAGTTCCAAATAATACAAAATCAGTGATTCTATAGTAGATATTCATAAGGTACTCAAGACTAGACTGACAGTAGACATTATGTTAATAAGGAGTGGTTATTGATTGGTTTTGTACATATTTGTGAATCTGCCTACTGACCACATTCTGATTTTCTTACCGTAAATCCTCTAACGGGCTAAGTCTTTATTTATAATTATCCTCTATTTTATATGTAATATATTATCATAATTTTACCAGAAGCCTTCATGATTTCTGATCTGTGCCTGTTTTAATTTACTTTTTAAGAAACTGAAAGCTTCCCTTGTTTTCTTACATAAATTCCACATTACTAATTCCATCCGTATACAGCAATGTAATCATTACGCACTCACCCCTCTTCTCTAACAGGAATATGGTTTTCATTCACTAATTACTTCCAGTCCCTTCCATTTAGCAGTTTTAGAATTTCTTTTAAAAAAACTGTCAATGAAACCCAACACTTTGTGGTCCCATCGTTCACATTAAGAGCGTTCCTGTGGCTCAAAGGACATAATCTCTACCATTCTAGGTAGGCTTTTAATTTGAAACATCTGCAGGAAGTGTTAGGTTTAATTTATAGTAACTTACCTTGATAAGAGATGACAGAATAGAAATGATTGGAATTAATTAATTAATGAAAAAAGCATTTCTGTTAAAGAGAAGAAATGTACATTATGTGGAATTTACCATGTCAACTATCAGAGTCATTTGTTTTATACCTATGGTCATTTCACCTCTTCAGTGTTTATCCCCGTACTACTTTGTGCTGGACAGCAATTATTTAAGACTTGTCTATTGTTTGAATATCGGCTTTTATTTGAAAATTGACAGTATTCAAAGCATCTTTACATTTTAATAATTCTTCTATAAGTCATATTGTTGGATTACACAGCCACACTTGAAGCTAACAAAGTGACATCTTGGCATGTCACAGTAGGAAAAGCACAGGTGTAAATGAATGATGGCTGAATTTCATTTAGCTGCTTAGTCTCTGGGTCCTGGTGTTGTGCATGCTGGCTCACTGTCGCAGTGCCACGGCTTACTGGGACTCACGAAGAGAAAAAACTCATCGTTGATGTTGTTAGTAACACCATTGCTTTTCATTGACGCAGTTATCATCCGCTATTGCCGACATGACACCTGAGTTCAGTGCTAATACCAAATCATACTTTTACAATGCCTTGCTTTGAGAAATAAAAAATGTTTTTCTACAAAACCCTATTTTTATTTAACAAAAGAAGCTCAACTTCTCAAATGTTGAATATTGGATAAACCAAGCAGCCATACAAGAAAGTTCCTTAAATCAGATACAGTGTAAAAGTAGCCATAATCAGAAGTAAAAGGTTCACTACCGGATTATTTTTTATAAGGAGCGTTGCGGATAGATTTCTGCCAGTCCCAAAAAAGAATTGAGGTACGATATTCAGCCCTAGTTGTGAGCTTTTAGGTCAGTCACTCAGTCAGTAATTTTTAGCAGCTTCACAGTCATATACTAAATCCTACTATATACGTTTCTTTAAAAGTAAATTCATTCTTTAAAAAAAACAATCATATAGTATTTGATTCAGTTATCAGAAACTAGTTGTTCGCTAGTGCTTGTTCCTTAAGTCACTCATTCATTGGTTACTATTTAGGAATTATTACCTGTCTATAAAGTGTTACCACTGTGTGTGTGTGTGTGTGTGTGTGTGTGTGTGTGTGTGTGTGTGTGTGTGTGTGTGTGTGTGTGTGTGTGTGTGTGTGTGTGTGTGTGTGTGTGTGTGTGTGTGTGTGTGTGTGTGTGTGTGTGTGTGTGTGTGTGTGTGTGTGTGTGTGTGTGTGTGTGTGTGTGTGTGTGGAGGACATTTGGCGAATCAGTGCATTTCTTACCATGTGCAACTGCTCTGAGTGCCATCTCTGTCTAATGCATTATCCAAGCAGCCCTTCGGCCATTTGGTCTGGCCTCTCATTTATGTGTGTGTTTGTGTGTTGTTTTTCAGTGTTCTTCATTTCTATCATCTCCCTGCTGTCTTCCATTGCCCTTCTTCTCCTCCGCTCTTTCTTTTTTCATACATAGTACAAATCAAAGGCTTCATTTTTGGGTATAGAGCAGTATTCAGAGAGGATGCTGCAGCAGAAACAGACCCGTGCTTCAGAACGACTAGTGTAGAATATGTACAGGAACACCACATTGACGCTCAAACCCAAATGTCTCAAATCTTCAGCCCATATCTCAGCAATTAAGTTTGTAAGAAAACTCTGAAAGAAAGAACCAGGTTGTAAAAAAAAAAAAAAAAAAAAAAAAAAATCCTGTAATGACTCATAAGTTTGTCATTCTTTCATTTGATACATGCTTTTATTATTTCAAATGTAGGTCTAGTTGCACGCTGCCTTAACATTCTTGTTTTGATTGATGATATATATTGGTCAGCATGAATCATTTCCAATAATCCTGACAAATTTGGTAAAATGTGGTGTGATCTGTGCATACTGTTCTACATAAACTGGATTGGTGCCATTAATCGTGACTTGTTTAAGATATGCTCAAGACAAATTGAGTGTATTAGTTTGATGAAATTATTTGAATCCTCTCTTTTGTTACACTAAACATTTGCGCAACAATATGGGGTTGTTAAACCACTAGTATGTGTTTCTTGCCCTTTTGCACTGTGATTACAGTACTGGATTAGCACATAATACATTTTAAAGGAAACTCTTTTGACCTGATATCCGTTTCCACAATCCTTCAAAATGTTGCTGTTTTCTTTTGTTATAAAAGAGAATGGTGAAGGGTATTTAATAGTTGCATCTTTTTGTTATATGTGAACAGTATAGACATACAGTATATTGTGACAACATATGTTTGGCTCAAATGGACTTCCTGTTTTCCCCCCCCACTGAGCCGATAAAATGAGAGGACAGCTAACATTTTCCAGACATATGTCTGTTGAATGTGCACAGAACCACAGATGCTCCTTAAACATGTCCCTCTGTTTATTATCAGTCAATATAGTCTATTAGTGAGAATTGACTCCCAACTACCCGCTGAATTTGGAAAAAGAGAAACACACATTTCCATCTCAAAGAGAGAGTTAAAGTGAGAGCATGCCCTCACCCTGTCACAGATATAAACAATACAAGCTATCCCAGCTTAATATCGTACATCTTATTACACTGTTGATACTACATCTCTGCCTTAAAATTGCTTTTATGGATTACTTACTTTTTGTTTGTGTGTCTGTGCATTTTTGTTAATATTTCTTCACAATGTAACACAACCTTTCCCAATACAAGCCAAATCCAAATTCTGACATTCTTCCTCATATTACTACTTTTGCTTCTGTAGATTACACTTTGAAAAGATATTATGTAGCATACACTGTAGCACAATATGGGTATAATGTGTGTGATGTCACTTACAGCTTTCTTGATGGATGTTTTTATGGCTGGAATTTGGGTTTATGGTTTGTTGCTGTCTTGCCAGTGGTTTGGAAAACATCAACCCCCACGACTGAGTGTGATAGGCTGAGCCACCTGACATCGAAATAATTCTCAAAATCACCAGTAGGAGATACATGCTAATGGAGGTGAAATGCTGTAAACTTTTTAGACTCTAATTTTACTGTAAAATTTCCCATCAGTTCAATACAAGCTGCATTTCTGTTTTCTTAGATCATCTTGCAGCCTTTAAAGGGAACCTGCATACTGGTTTAACATAAATTATAATAAGTAAAGTATAATTCTGTTTGCTTATTCAGTGTGCAGATGAGCCTTTCCTACTCACCTCTAGCACAGTACAGTATGCAGTACATACAGTATGTGTAGCACAAACTGGACAGGTTTAACAGACAAATCCAGTGCCCTGTGTTGGGTGCTAATCTAATCAAAACACCATATTGGCCATCCTTTATTTGACCAAGCAGGTTGGGAGCAACCTGATTCTTCTGATGAATGCCCATGTCTGCAGTATTGAGGGTCTAAGTAAATGTAGTCTGCTGGATTATTGTGTTATGCTGAAATTGTTAGCATGCAGTGGTCCAACCTACATTCTTACTTCTGTACAGTAATAATAACTTCATTCATGGCTGATTATCTTTATGTTTTAGTGTATCAGCTTTACGTGTTGACTTTTGTGATTGTCTTGGCTCCCAGTCAAAGATGTTTTTGCATAATTGAGTTTGTTTTATCATTAAATGAAGGCTGATACTATAAAGTAATTCCATCATTCACGGCACATGTATGTTTACAGTGGGTGGTAAATGTATAATTAGAAATCTAAGTAAGATTTGAAATTGTATGTCTATTCTGAGGATTCCTTAATGTAGATCAACCAAAAAATATATAGATTAATTTTACATGAGGGGAAAATAGAAAGTCTCCCATTTAATATATATTAATTGTGAAGCAGCCTTATACCACAAGTCAGGTACTTAGCCAATGGACAAGATGTCAATGCAAGGCCAGTTGGCTTTTATAGAAGAGTTCCAGCAAGTACACTATGGCACACGCTATGATATTAGTCTTTCATAGGAATACAATATCATGTCTTGTGCAAATTTGTTAGACCTGTCCTGCTTTGTACTGATAATAATTATCTGCAGCTAAAGCACAGTCTGTATTACATTTTTTTTATATATTCACCTCAGAAATAACTCTAATGAGTGGAGATTGTAGTGTATGTAGATTCTCATGACGCATTTGACAATATTTTATAATGATATTCTCAAATAGGAAGTTTCCATTTGGGCCCTTTTCCATTCTCGATGCCTGATTCTACAGTACATAGTCCAGATTATATTCCTATACTTGTATCTGTATATATATGCAAACCGTTATGCCACTGCTGCGAAACCTTTACTTGTAAAACAAATTGCCCAAATGTTTATTGAAAAGAAAACCCCATTTTGACAAAAATGCTATAAGCTAATATAACTTTATTAAACATAGAATTGGATTTTTTTTGTTATCATAAACAGCGATGTTAAAGGTCAACTGCTGCCATTCAAAAATGAGAGACAGTTGCCTTTAAGATGAAGTCCCACAAGCTGAGACGTGTGAGGGAAGAAGAAAACAGACATTTGTGTTTTGATGTTACATCGCAGCTACAAATAAATCAGTACACATTATTGCGAAATGTAGGTGTCATGTCTGACTCAGCATATAGGGGGAGGACTAGCTCTCTTGTAAGAAGCTGGCAGATGCATTTTTGTGTGTACATTGTTTCCTCATGATAACACAGATGAAGGGTTAATGCCTTTGCACCTTATACATAAATGTCAACAAAATGTCAAAGATGTATTAATATTTTGAATCATAACATCTAACTATTGGCAATGAAGCAAGTAAGTGCTTCCTAAAATGGCAAACAATTTCTTTAATCAGGAGTGGGTATTGTTGGAAAACAGTGAGGACAGTGTGTTGTTGACAGTGAACATTTTGCAGGATGTTCATTTGTCATGTTGCATTGGCAATGAAGAGCTTACAGATTTATTTTTTTGATTTAAAAAAAGATGTAATCCAGCTAGCATTATGTTTCCTAAGTATAGATTGATATTGATTGTCACATGTCATAAAAATCAATCCTGTGTTCAGAATGTTGAGAAAACCAGCGACACCAAGCCCTCACCGAGGGCAGATATGAGCATGTGCTCAGACACAGCCCTGTGTGTTGCCATGGTGCAGGCTCAGTCAGAGCTGCATAGTAGCTTTGCTGCTCAGCTAACTAATTACCCACAGACAATGTTGATACGCAGGCGGATGAAGTCTTCTGGATCTCCAACAGCTCTTTTTGAATCGCCGTACTGGCACTCAAGTACAAGTAAAGAAAAATGTAGTTTGTTGTATCTAAGATGACGACATCATCTAAAAATGAAAAGTGAACAGCATTTCTGAACATTGTAGTGGTCCTCTGCTGTGTCAGCCGTACCACTTGTTTAATATAAAGAGCTCTTCCAGCCCAGAGCTTCATTGTCCGCAGACTGCCGCTGCTTACTGAGAGCCTGCAGATCCTGATCAGCCTGATTATAAAACCCAATATGGGCCATTGTAGATTAATATTCACCATTAAAATTTCCAATTATGTAATCAGACAAATCCAACCCCTGCATATGTTCACTAGAATATCTCGGCAAGCAGGAATGAGAGAAAGGAGGGCGGTCAGAATGAGAGTAATGATGCAACATCGGAATGCATCTAGAATTAAAGAACATTTGTATCTTTGTTTGAACGAAGATCATAGTTGAAGAAATTAAGCTTGATAATGTTTAGTGTAACTATTCTGTGTTAAAATGTGTCTTTCAGTAGATATAGAAGAACATATTGCACTATTTTCTACAAACACTGATGGCAATTCATACATTGCATTGGTTTCAACATCTCAAATGGGAATATTTGCTATTTTTTAGATTTTCCTTTATAGTAAGCAGAATATATTTGTGATTTGGACTGTTGGTCAGACAAAAGAAACTGTTGAAACAAACTGGGCTTTGGGAAATTTGTATATATATTTTGGACAATTAATCAGTAAATCAGGTATCTTCATTATCCATAATGAGCGTAACTAACAGCTATGTAGCCCTAATTATTGCCATTATCAATTAATGTTAAATGTTATGAATCGATAATTTTGAAAAAAAAAAGTGAAAAAAAACTAAATCTGTTTAATTGACTATGATAAAACAGAAACAAACGGCAAATTATCATGTTTGAGAAGCTGGAATCATCAACTTTGTGCCTGACAAATGATGCTGTCAAGCGATTATCAAAATGTCGTTTGATGTTGTTTTTTTAATTTTATTTGTTAGGGACCATGTACAATTTTTAACATATGTTTCAGCACTAAGACTTGGTTTCTCTGAGGATTTTCAGTTTAACCACTTTTGCATTTTATATTATTGATACATTCTAAACACTGGCAACTATTTATCGTACAATACATTTACATTGTATTTTTGTAGCCAGAGTCCATATATACTGTCCAATAGAGCAGGTTGGTTGTGTTTTGACAGCCAGCTGGTATTAAAGGTGCAGTAAGCAATGCTGCGCAAAGATTGTTGATATTAGAACTCAACTGCCAAACAAATGAAACCCATCAGAATCTCCTCCACCCAGATTCATGGATTTGCATTGCCATAACGATCACTTTTGTTAGTGTCTCTGCTAGTCTCGCATCGCCAGACCTCCCTGCACAGCGCTGCGGAAGAGGGTCTGGCTAGTCCACACAGCATTCCGCCATGGGAGCTCTCGTTTATTGGCATTTCTTGAAACCAATCACAATCGTCTTGGGCGGTGTTAAGCGCCAGACGGAGCAACGGTGCCACTGCAAAATTTCCTCGGGACGGAACTTGTTTTGGTGGAATGTGTACGTTCAAAGGTTGTTTTAGTCGTGGTACAGAAAACTCAGATTGGACAGATAGTCCGGATAGATAGCTAGCTGTCTGGATTTACCCTGCAGAGATCTGAGGAGTTGTCAACCATAGTCCTCATAAATCAACTGGAGTTTAAAATGCCAACACAAAGAAAGCAGAAGGCAACAGATATCCAGTTGAAATGAGGTACATCAGGCAAAATTTCCGGCAGCAGCTGAAAAATTCCCGAAATAAAACGTCGTTGATATAGACTACGTATTGCTGACTAAACAAAAGATGAACAGAATGGATGTTAGCTCACGTTAGATTGTGGATTAGCAAACTGTCACTACTGCTGTAAAGCCAACCAGTTAGTAGCAGCCATCACAAACAACAGCAAACGGACGAGGTTGAACTGACCTTTTGAAATTCTTTGAAATTATGGAGGTTTCTGCAGCATTGAAAAGCCTCACCGATGTTAATGAAGCTCTTCCTCCTTTCCCGGTCAACTTCTTTTTTAATGTGTATTCTTTAGTGTTTATCCTCTTTTGCTGTTTCTCTGCAAACTCTTCTGGTTGATATCTCCTGGCTGCTGCCTCCCCCCTCTTCCCCTGCCCCCATCACGTGCTTGCAAACGCAACTTGTTGCTGATTGGCTGGAATAGTGTTTTGTGACTCTTGCGCACCTTTCTGTTCACTTTTTTTTTTCAGTACACACTAGGTGACCTAGGTGACCGTGAGGAGATAGTCACTAAATTTGACAAAAAAGTGTATTGGATTAAGATTACTATACCTTAAGTGTTTCATCACATGAACCTCTGTTAAAAGTGTTTCAGCCTTAAAGGTGCTGTAAGTAGGATTGTGAAGATCTAGGACTTAGCCAAAACATTTGAACATTGACAACTTCTCAGTCCCTCCCCCTTTTCCACTAAAGCCAAAAACGGTATTCTAACCCCCTCCTGTGAGCTGTGCACGATACAGCGCGTGTGGAGATCGGTGAAGGGGAGGAAACCTATCTGCAGCTTGTGGGCGGGGAAGGCGGAGTGGAGGACGCTATGAAATACGTGTACCTGAGCAGTGATTGACATGAAGTTAGACACCCCCCCTTGCCCTGATTGGTGCATCTGAGCAGGGAGCGGTGGATTTTTGCAAATCACACTACAGGATCCAGGTTTTTTTGTTTTTTTATATTACCTACTTCATGTAGTTCTACTCGAACATAGGGTCAGTTTCAGCAAATATGACAGAAAGTTAGTTTTATAAGGCTTACCTAATGCACCTTTTAATGGTTTGAGTGTTTTCAGATCAGTGTTTGTGTCATTTCTCCAGTCCAATAAGATGGCTGCTCTAGGGTTACCTCTAGCTCACCCAGTAGAGCGAGCAAGCGCCCCATGTAGTCCTTGGCATCAGCCTGGGTTTGAATTCGACCTGCCACCCTTTTCTGTGGGCCATCCCCTCTCTTTCTCCCCCTTTCCTGTCTATCCACTATCACTATCTAATAAAGAAAAAACAAAAAAAGTTTTTTTAAGGGATGGTGTGTTGTGCCTGAACACAACCCGAAGTGGGCAGAGAAGAAGGGCAAATCTGGACCCTCGACAGGAGGCAGATCGATTTGGCAATCGCCAAAGTGCTACAAACGTTTAAAACAATGCCCTGTTTTTTTCCCTCTGCTGTTTGGCGCTAAATACATCAGCATATGGATAAATGTGCTCATGTATTCATAACTATCACAGGCAAACTAGAGGCACGGCTCTTGTTTCTGTTGCCTCACCCGTTGTCCTACTTACTGTATTTCTTCATCACTTTCAACACCTACATTTAATGTGAGCCAAAACTCAGGCAAGGGTAGTGAATGGAGATATGTGAATGCATGGGCGTTCCCGACTGGAGCTTATAGAACAGCGTGAAATCTCAACCATGACAGGACGATCTCTGCTGCTGTATGTGGAAACAGGTTGAGCCCCTTGGGAGGTGGGGACGAATGGTTTTCATTGGGCTTTTGGTCAAAGTTAGACTTGTTATTTTCACTGTATTATTTTTACAGTGGAGCTCTAAGTGCTCTGTATTTGCTGCCAGTAGTTTTATCGCTGTCTCATGATTTTGATTTGTGAACCAGTATAAGCTGAGGAGCTGTTTATTCCTGTCCAAATTATCTCAGTCACATTTAAAGAAAAAGAAAAACTATGAACAAGTGAGTGAAGGCTTGTCTTGTAAAAGGCTGTGAAAGGAAATGAGAGACAAATATCTTAGTTTTTTGCACTAAAATGCATCATGATGGGTTTAAGGGCCATTGTGGCCTTATGGGAGAGTGTTTGTTACAGCGTTGTTTTCATGAAGCAGAATCACAGTCCAATGTTCCCAATTAAAGAAACAAAAAAATAAATAATTGCAACTCAGAAGATTGTGTTCTGGGATACTCGTAAAATAAATGAGAAAAATGAAGGTGACAAAAGTGAAACACAGCAGAAAGCTCTCCTTGTAAAAGCACAGAGCATTGTGGACCATCAGGTGTGTGTTCTGGTGGTAAATTGTTTCAGATTGTTAATTTTTATTAATGTTACTTTTAACTGCAGTGAGATACTTTTCTAAGAGCTTGGGTAGTCGATAGGTTCAAGATGCAAGGAGAGAGTTAAGACTGATGGAGGCAGCTTAACACCTTTTATTAAAGGAATAGTTCAACATTTTGGGAAATTTGCTTTCTGGCAGAGTTGGATGAGAAGATCAATACCACTCTGTGTGGCTGATAAATATGAAACCTTAGCCTAGCACAAAGACTAGAAATAATGGGAAAAAAACAAAATTCACCACCTTCCCTAAAGCTCATTAGTTATATTATGTCTTGTTTAATTCATGTGGTTATTTCATAGATATACTGTATATATATGTAGATACTGCCTTTGGCTTGTAAACTGTGTCTCTGACCATACACACTGATAGAAAAGACAGACTTTTGTGCTGTTTTTGGATTGTCATGCGAAAGAAATGTCAAACTAAGCAACATGGTATAAAATTTCACAGATGAAAAAATGTACTGTGACATGTTGAATTTAATATCACTAGAGGTGACGTTAATTCTTCTTTTAAGCTAACGTAAAGTTAAATGACTTCCCTGATACTGAAGTAAGCTGATGCTAGCTTGTGTCAGTTTTTCATTTATTTAAGTAATTAGTAATAACTCAGTAAGATGCTGAAAACAAAATCCGGGGCTGGACTGCAGTTCCTCATCCATTCCCAGGAGACACCCAACTTTACAGCAGAAATTACCATGTAAACAACTTGGTACAAAAAATTATTTTGGTCTCTTTAGCTAATTTCCCCCTTCATGACAACTGTACAGGAGGTGATTTTTTTTTCTATAACTAACCCATTTTAATTATATTATGCTTAAAGCCACGTTAGCCACTCTTACTATCAACACAAGAAACAATATTTTGTTATGAAAACTCACACTTTTAATTTGTCCTAGTATCCTGTATCATAAATACAACCGCTTAAAAATCGGTTGGAAATTTAGCAGAAAGAAAGAATGAAATTATGATTTTAAATGTGGATAGACCCCCTGCCTCGATAAACAGCAGCGGCCAATGGTGTGCTATTTATATCTATTGGGTTGTGTGCCGTACTGTTTCTTCTCTGGGAAAAGTAACTTACTAGGAGTCTCTGCTGGTTGCCTGGCAACTTCTCTCAGCCGATGACCTCGACATAACCCCTCGTAAAATGGCAATTCGGTTTTTGTACAGACAAAACAAACAAGATGTATGTTTTAATTAGTGAGCTTTAGAGGTGCTTGTTGATACATTTTGTTACCTTTGGACAGAGCCAGGCTAGCTGTTTACCCTTGTTTCCAGTCTTTATGCTAGGTTAACTGTCTGCTGGCTGTGGTATCAATCCTCTCATCTATCTCTCTTAAGCGAATAAGATGATTTTTCATTATGTCAAACTATTGCTTCAATACAGTAAGGTTTGCTTTGTGATTACCCAAAAGAAAACCAGCATCACAGAATAGTTCCAGTTCCAGTTGTAAAATTCACAGATGCAATGCAGTGTGTAGTATCTGGATGCGTTTCTTACCTGTTGGTACAGTTGTGTGGTTAACCTCTTCACAGCGTCACACAGAATACAAACTCAAACGCAAACAAAACCAAATAACTGAAGATTAATTCAACTCAATACATCTAACAAATTCACGCTATCCATAATGATACCACAGCAGCTGAATAATACACCCTTGTTGACTGAGGAGGCAACGTGACAGCAGAGAAAGCATCAAAATGGCAGCACTCACAGTTGTGTGTGGTTGTGCACTGTCACCGGTATTCAACGCAGGATCCAAAACACCAGAGAGGAACAAGCTTAGCAGCTCTCTCAGCTTAGCAACAATGGGTAGCAACTAGTCAAGAGCTGTGAGGTAACACGCTGCAGTGACCTCTGATGTAGAGGAAACAGTGGGGGCGGGATTATGTGAAGCATACTGATGACACTCACACTTGACAGGCTTCCTTTATCATGGAGCCTCGCCACACAAGTACAATTGGTAACTTTCAGGCATTGCTGTTACATGATTGAGCGTCATGGTGTTGGCTGGGTGATGTGAGATAAGCCACTGATTTAAATTAGGAGCACAGTAATTGGCAATGTATCTGGATTAAAAACTAATGATTGATGATGAGGGAATCATTGTAGTTCTGTCGCCCAATTATTAGCAGCAATATTTGAATGGCGGCGATGACTCAACACTGAGATATCACATACAAACAATTTTGCTTTAAGTTTATGTCGTGACCTTTATAACAACAAATAATACTGAAATTGGTAGTCTATTAATATTTTTTTTAAATGAATCAATGGTTTATCTGCAGCAATTTTGGTTGAGTCAGTAGTACACATGTTCAAGTTAAAGCGCATGCAAACACGCACGCACACACACAGACTCACTTCTATGTTCAAACCTGCTTAACTGTCATTAGACTTGTAGAAAGCCTTCTCCAGCAACACTGTTATGAATATTTGTTAGACTAAGTAGTTTTGCCTCTGTGGTTGCACTTGCGAAGGTCAAACTAGCCAGCTCTCATTTGGAGCTGCTCAGCATGACAGAGAGGTAAGCCAGAGCATGCTTTTGTAATATTACATAAAGATGAGGAGGGAGCGCTGCTGACAGCTGTGACGGACTATTAATTATGGTTTCATGAATGTGCGTCTGCGGTGTGTGTTGGGAGAGTTAGGGAGAAAGGGGGGCAACACAGTCACAATGCTCAATCATAGTTATCAAATCCGAAAACTTCGAGCTTTAATGGGACATTTTATGGGTGAACTAATTAATTTCCATGTGGCTGCCTTATTGAAATGAATGCCTGAATTCAGCTGGTGTTGTAGCAAAAGCGTAGGAGCAGTTGACCTTTACCGCTATGGGATTTTCCTTATTACATCTCGTTATTCGGCTTTTGTCCCCGACAAAGATTGCGACATTGAGTTTTGACTGTGTCTGTGAGTAAGACATCCCTCGCTGTCATGTGTTCATCCTTCTTAGCTCCATCCATCTGTAACTTCTTCTCTCACCTTGCCTCTCTCCTTCCCTCTTCCCTCTGGCACAAGGGCCCCAGCGTGAATGAGATGTTGGGTGCATGGTAATTGAGTAGGTATTGATTGGACTGCAGCGTGGCCTACAAGAGGCCAATGAGAGCCGGGGGATCAGAGCAGCTACAAGCTACCTCTCTCCTTCCACATTCTGCAGAAAAACAAAAACGCAGTACTGCTAGAGACATTAGAAAACCAAGGAACATTACATTTTTAAATAACATAAGTATGCCTTGTTCTCCTACATGTATCTGCTATCAGCTCTGACTTAAGGCCCAGGAAGGGCTTCTTTCAGCATTGGCTGTATCATTTGACTGACTGGGTGCATCATTGGAGTGGGGCTGACTGTCATATTTCACTGCGATGTCACCACTGGAGACTGAGCTGCCATGTCGGTGTGCCTGGCCAGTGAGGAACTGATGTGGAAATGTTTGCTCAGGAGGAAGGGGTTATGCCCTGTCAGCATGCCACCGCTGTGCATGTGCTGAATCCTCTTGTTCTTCCCCTCCACTCTACCTGCGATGAAGAAGAGGGTTTAAAAAAAATGACCACACAGACATCCCTGCTCTTGACTCCATTGCAGTCATAACATCATTTTTGAGCTCATGACGTATGGATTGTGTATGGACGTGTATGGATTGTGTATGGATGTGTGTGTGTTGTGTATAGGCAACATTGAAGGCAGTCTGGCATATCCACCCCATGGTCAGGCATGTGTGAGCACAGAGCCGCATACACTGCAGTGAGAGCCTTGAGAGGTGAAGCGGGGGGGCGGTGGCTAAGAGGGTTTGCCAGCCAATACCGTGCAAGCACCGGTTACCATGGGAACACATTGATTATTTAACAATTTGGACGAAGCCTGGACCCTGCACTTGCCAAGGTTCAGTGGGAGTCTTTGTGGCTTTACTGTCCTGAGGGTCTGCAGCCAAGTGAGTGTTTTGTGGTGCAGTGCCACCAGGACATGATACACATCCACCGTGATGCTGAGAGACAAGAAACAGACACACACAATCTCAACTGACAGAAGAGCAAGATGATAGATTGATGAATAAAAAGCTATTATGAACAGATGGGTGAATGAGACAAGGGAGTAAGAGAAAGAAAGCACTTTAACGAGTGATTTTTTTTCTCGCTCCTGGTGGTCACTCGGGACTTGTTGTAATGATCTCATGCTGTGGAAGCAGTCTGGACTCCTTGTCATTGTGTGTTCATCAGGTTTTTGTATCCAGTATGCTCACTTGCTTCCATGTCTCAGCCTACGTGTGTGGGTGCCCGTATTGTGCCAAAGCTACTGTAACCCTGAACGCTGCATTGCAGTTGGGCAGAAGCAAATAATAACTCTTTGTGAAAACCTCATTTGATGAGTGAATTAAAACAAACTTTTTATGGCAATTATATCCAGATTTGGTTTACTCTTGACAAATCTCCCAGTCCCACACATGTACTAATTCATGTGTGAACTGTACTTGGTTCAACTCTACTAAAATAATAACAAAATAGACAAACTGTACACAAAATAATCATTATGTACATGTGGTAAAACAATAAGCACATAGTATACGCCTCTCCACAGCACCTGGCTTCTTAGAAACCCTCCAGAAAACTTTAAGTACTTTCTCCATTTTATAGTGAAGACTTTCAGTCTTTCAAACGCTGCCACGCGTCTCACAAGCCCACCTCCATCCTCTTAGAATAATCTGTCTGGCTATCATTGAACTAATTTGGACCCAGCTTATTATGTGCTCATCCAAACCGCTTAGGATCTTGTAGAACACATAGTCTTGGGCTAAATGGAACCTGGCTCCCTGCAGTCAGACATAGGTTATCATGTGTCCCGGTCCAAAATTCTTGGACCTTGTCACACGCGTGATTACATTACTCCTCCTCTTCCTGCTTTAGGCACACCTGGCAAAAGCTACAGGCATTAGTAATAGCTAGCAAGTCTTCTAGCCCCGCCTAACTAATTTGCGGATTGAGATCCTATCACAAGCGGGCAGAATGGAGATAAGAAGAATGCTTATTACTGTAAGCAAATGCAAAGGCCCGTAGATTGGATGTCATTATCCATATAAATCTAGAGAGCGATATTATGTTAATACCAGGTATAAATGAGGTTGTTGTGTCTAATTCTCTGTCATTGAAGGCTAGTTCAAGTCAAGTGACACGTCGTCAGGCATATACCAAATCTTTCAGGTCTCTGATTTCTGATCATAAGGACATTTGAGCATTTTCCTTTGAAAGTTGATAATAGTGTTTACTCAGCAGAGACTTTGTCCTTTCAATGCAGAGGTATAACGATTACAATCCTATGCTGTTTGGCCATGTACCACCTGTTGTTCTCTTTGGTCGTTCCAGGATTTTACCACATCAAGTCCTCAGCTTTGAAACTTAAGTCTGACTCGAGTCTACAGCTCTGGCACTGTACCCCATCTGTAGCCGTTTTAGTGCCTCACCTTCTGAATCTCTTCAAGTTATCTGACCCATATTTACCTGCAACACATTGACTGACATTCCCATCTCCTCCTGGGTTGACATCAATCTGTAAGAAGCTGCTTTTGTTTTCATCTCTGTGCTCTTCATCCTGCCTCCCGTGGTAGGAAAATCCAGATACTGTAAATTTGTGTATGTCCTCTGCCCCATTCTGCCTACCTTCAGTATGTGTCATAAACTTCAGTGGTGGTCAAATATTATGGTCTTTAATCAGCCGCCTTTCTCCTCTGGGCTGTTGATTATTGTAAAGGTAAAAGCAGGTTACCAGCAGTCCCAAGGAGGGAGGGGTAATCCATCTTAATCCGAGTTACCTGAGTAAATTGCTAAATTTTAATCAAACTCAGGATGAGATCACTCATGTTGAGATTATCTTCCATTATTCCTTTTTGTTTGCTTGTAATCTGAGATTCAGATTGAAGGATTACGCAGCAATTCCAGGCCAGGATAATACTGCTGATTTCTACGACTGATGGGTTTATTGTCTTACAGATAGACTTGTAGGTTCAGTGATCCCATTGGGAGGCATTAGTCCACTATGATACTTACGTTAAGCACTGCAGGCTTTATACTGTAACAGGTGTGTTTCGTCACATGGCCTCAGTAGTGGATTCAGTAGCTTAGTCTGTCAGTCACCAAGGGACACAGGAACCAATGTATTCCCCTGTGTTGCCCTCAGGCTGTTCAATCACTTCTTGCTGTATGTGCTTTTGTTTATTCACAATAGACTGTCAATAACATGGCTGCTGTGGACTTTACATTGGTAATGCCGATGTTTTACTAAACCCTCTGTTATCAGTTGGGGATGAAGGGTAAAAAAGCACAAAACATTCATGAAAAATGTGCAAACACAAGCATCTGTTAGCCCATATGCAGATTACAACAGAGGCCTGATTGTGCTGACGGGGGGGGTTGTAGCCACAGCTGTCCAGAGTCATAGCACATCACCACTGAGAGCGGGTCAAATCTACAACTCCTGTTTATCTGGAGAGCAACCTGTATTACCAGGAAAGTCACTCATTGAGAAGTGGAGAAATGAAATGACACCTGCACACAGCTTGTGAGGTGATGACTTTGATCAGATCTTTTTAAGAGTGTGTCAAGCTTTTGTCTTCAGTTGAAGCCTCATTGATTGAAAAATCGTCAGTGCCTTTAAAATAGTGTGCAATTTGTGGAATAGATGTTTAAATAGTGTCTTTAAAGCCTTAAAGGTGAATTGTTCATGAAACAATTCAAGGTTGGCAATGTGTAATATAGCATAGCAAAATCATATGACCCATCATATGATGGTTACTATAACCCTACAGTAACCATCATATGATGGGTCATATGATTTTGCTATGCTATATTATACCATTATGAGCAGGACTGCAATTTTGGATTTTTATATGATCATTTTGATTAAAAAGCTCAACTTGTCAGGTGTTTCATTTGCTGTGTTTGCTAAAGACAGAGGTTACACTCTTTTTATTTCAACTAAATAACACTTTCTGAAGGGATTTTAAATATACAAATATGTTTTACCATGTAAAATTATAAATACCATGAAGATTGTGTCTGGAATGCTCATTGTATAGTACAGTATATGTAGCAAATATATATTGTGATGAAGTAACTTTTCTGGAAATTCAGTTTTACACCAATAATTACAATAACTGGATGGGACTGAGCAGAGGGTGATATCGACAAACTCCTTGTGATTTTTCAAAGCAATTACCACTTTATCAATATATAACTATAAGGACACTCGGAAAGTGCGGACCTCCGCCAAGGCCATACCATATCTCAGAATGTTAATGAAAGGTATAAAAATAATTAGTTTGTCTGCCCTGTGATGTAATGCGTTCTTCCTTGGCCCATGTTACACCTTTCCACCAAAGCCCTTTTAAGGAATTATAATGTAGTACTATAACCAAAACCCAAATAAAAGTGAATCTTATTTTACAATATGGTATTATGTTGATTTTTGGCCAGCTCATCAGCTGTGTACATCTACTATTGTACTACAGGCTGTCAATCTTTGACAGATATCACTGCAGGCGGCTCCACAAAATACAAGCAAATGGCACAATAGCACAGTTAAAATGTAGTCATCGTCACTTATCACAGAATACTTATGTTGTGACTCATAAAATAAGTATTCTGTGATATGTGACGATTAGAGCTGTAACAATTCCACATTTTGCTGTACAGTTAATTGTCTCAGAAATAATTGTGATTAACAATATAATTTTCTCTTTGAGTCAAATTTAAAAATTATTTATTTATGTATTAGTTTTTCAAACAAAGTAAAGTTTTGAATGAATCACTAGATACATATTTTGCTTATATCACTGTTATGTGACCGAGATAATGTAATAACACAGTTACACAGCCTATAAAATAAACCTCTTTATTATCATAAAAAATTGTAATTTTACAAAATTAACAATTGACAGTAGAACATTTATCCTAATCAAAAACAAAGCACCAATAATCAGTTATATAATTACAGTTTGGCATATCTAAACAAAATCAATCAGTCATACCCCTTAAGCTAGCCTTAGCTAATGTTAGCAATCAATAGCGATCAAACAAAGAAATTACGATTACGTAAAAATATTATGATTAGACATTTATTTAATAATGGCAACAGGCCTAGTGACGATTCAGGAAGACAATCATAATCAGTTGCTTGGATGCAGGCAGCATCTGCATATATTAAGACAGAGCCGAGGGGTTGGGATTGGGTGAGGTGGGGGGGAGCAGGGGTAAGATAGGCAGCTAGTGATTTTCTCCTCAGTGTCGGACCTCAGGAACTGTAAAGTCCCCATGCAGCGTTGTCAGCATCCCCGCACCCACACAGCTCAATCAAATCAATACAAAGTAGACAGCCAGGGTGCTGAACTAGAAGATGGCCATCAAGCTGCTCGTAAACCAACCACTGTCTGTCCCTGCACTCTTCTGCTTCTCTGTTTCCACTCTGGCAGTTTTCCTTTAGAGGTCTCAGCGTTTCCAGACGCTCTGCAGGCCTTAAATGAAAAAGAAACACCAGGTGGCACAATAGAGCTGAGCCTGAAAGTTAATTGAACTAATATGTAGCACTTGTGGCTCGGTTCAACTGGGTTATTAAGGTTGATGCTGATACTATGCGTCAATATTGCCAACACGTCATCTGCATTTTACGTTTAATGTGCCCAAAGAAATACATAAAGAGTAATGTGTTTCCCATAATATAGTATTCATGCTACAGAGGGGAGCATCTAAAATAGCATTTAGAGTGAAGAAAACTCTTCAGATCAGAATATATTTTCTTTAATAATTGACTTCAACCAAAACAAGTTCCTTCCCGAGGCTATTTTGCAGAGGCACCATTGCTCCTTGACAAGACGATTGTGAATGTGATTGGTTTAAAGAAATGCCAACCAACCAGAAGACATTTTTCTCCTATCCCAGAATGCTGTGTTGACCAGCCAGACCCTCCTCCGCAGCGCTGTGGAGGAAGGGCTGGCAATGTGAGACTATCCATTATTCAAATAATCTTTCACAAATAAAATAAACCTATCCCACTAAATTATAGAATACAATAAAACAATTTAGACATTACTTTTGGTCCACTAGTATTCTAGTATTACATGTAGCCTGTCATGTTAACTGAAGGGTTACCGAACCATGAAATTGTGTGTTTTGTGTGTGATACTTCACGGTGTTATATCTGTGTGTGTAAAGAAACTGAAATGGATGTGTGGGATGAACATATTTTCTCCAATGGCTGGAACCAGAAGCTGGTTTATTTTATGAGGGGAGAGCAGGACGTCCGGCTGTGGCGGTTAATAAAAAGTGGTCTCTCTGCCCCAGTCCTCATTCTCAATCCTCACACCTTTTCAACATCCCAACACACACAGTCTCATACCCAAAGAGATTTACCGACTGTTCCCATGGCATCCGTTCACTTTGCTCCCAAGTGATAGTGTGTGTACCGCATTACATCTGTGTGCTGCCAGCCTCACACACTGAGATAATGTGTATCTCTTCATATTCACAGGCCAACCCTCCCCCCATCATCGTCAACGCAGACTCACTAGATGTAGGCCCTTATGTAAGTATCTGTTCTCTTCTTTTTCTCTCTCTTTCTCTGTACAGTATATGTCTCTCTCATTAACACTCCCTCTGTGTCAGCGCATGACTGTGTGTGTGTGTGTGTGTGTGTGTGTGTGTGTGTGTGTGTGTGTGTGTGTGTGTGTGTGTGTGTGTGTGTGTGTGTGTGTGTGTGTGTGTGTGTGTGTGTGTGTGTGTGTGTGCGTGTGTGTGTGTGCGTGTGTGTGTGTGTGTGTGTGTGCGTGTGTGTGTGAAAAGGCCTCCTCCTGGTAGTCCCGTGCTGTTTGCTATGTGAAACGACATCCATTATCCTATTGACCCTGCCTGTTTGTGGTGAATGAATGTGCATTTTGCAGTTAGATTTAGTGTCACAGTGCATATGCATTTTTAGAAAGATAGACTGCAAATCAGAAATTGGTGGTAGTATTTTTAGTTAGTGAAACAATCCGGTGAATGTAATTTTCTGTATATTTTCAACAATCCTATTCGCCACGGTTCTCTGCGTTCAGTCTGTACATAAGTCTACTATGTGTTATATTGTAAAGGATTTAGCTGAAACACTTGCTATATTTTTAGAAAGTGACATCATTCATACTCAGTGATGTAACTAACCATTATGCTTTTTATTTTGACAGGTAAATGGCAGTGATGGGATGTACAAATATGAAGAGATCATTTTAGAGAGGGTGAGCTTTACCATTTCTTTCCACAATTCACACATTCCTCTTAAATGCATTTTCTGCATGATGGATGAATACCTCCCCACTAGGTGGTGGTAAGCAGCTCAGTCTTCACTCATTGAGCTTAAAGAACATAAAAACCAAAGAAAAATTGTAATTACTCTACATTTATATGAATTGTATGTGATGCTGCATGTAAGTGAAGTTAGCTGTTACATCACTGCAGTAAGAGTGTCTCAACTGAGTATGATTGCAGAATAACGGCAGCAAGGCATAGCTTTTTACATAATCCTGATGCACGTCATCAGCAGACGCCAGAAATGTAAAGTGCTCTCCTGTTCAATTGTTCATTAGGCACCACTGCACTTGAGCAATGGTTCAGCTTGTAGTAGCAGAGCTATATGTTTCTGCTCTCACTATTCCACCCACATATAGATGCACCCCCAACCCCATGATAGACACTATATTGCTGCCCCTTCCACTCTAAGTGGCATTACTGTATGCAGAAATCTTAAATAAGCTATGCAAAGTCACACTTTAAAAGGTCTGTGGGTGTGTAACATTTGGTGGTAAAGCCCAGCGTACTCCTCACAGCTCCAGAGCAGCACACTGGGAGGCTTCAGCCTCCCTCAGTCCTAATTTGTTGCGACTGTTGCTCATTAATTATAGAAAATAATAAAGTGAGGTCTTTTCTCAGCTGTCTTGTTTGCTGCCTGTCTCTGTGGCCACAGCTGTCAGATGCAGCAGTGCAGCTGGACCCAACTGGATCCAAATGGGCCCTGTGTCATTTCATGGACAGAAAATATGGGAGGTTGTAGCAGAGAGTGAGAAGATCTATATCATCTATATCTATATCATCAATAGAAATGACACTTCTCAGCTAATCTTTACTTTAGATCATAAATCCACTTTTCTGTGGATACACGGCATTGCTGACACTGATGCCTCTCTGTAGGTTGATGGAATAAGCATGAAATTGTGAATTAAGTGCCCTGTTCTAATGAAATGCATGGCATTATCATTTGTCACATGCAAGGACACACACACACACACACACAAACACATACGTGTCCATGAAAATGGACATCAGAAATTCCTGGTGAAATCCCCGGAGTAGTTTGCATCGATCACGTGTTCCTCTGAGATTCCAATACACTTAAGATCCACATTACACTGAGCACACATTGGGTGCATCACTTACATCTAAGTGTATGTGTGTGTATGTGTGTGTGTGTGTGTGTGTGTGTGTGTGTGTGTGTGTGTGTGTGTGTGTGTGTGTGTGTGTGTGGTGATGTTTATGGTACCACACTGAAAATGTCAATCATAACCTGTGTGCAGGGGAACTCTGGCCTTGGCTTTAGCATTGCTGGAGGAATAGACAATCCCCACATTCCTGATGATCCGGGAATCTTCATCACCAAGATTATCCCCGGAGGAGCAGCTGCTATGGATGGAAGGCTGGGGTAAGTTCCCATCCTCACCTGGTCACCCTCCTTTCCTCCCTCCTCACCTCACTATTTTCTTTTACTTTTTTCAAGCTTTTGTGCACCATCTGTTCTCTCTCTAGTCTAACCTCCATACTCTCCTCTTTAAAGCTCACCACCTCTGTGTTCTGCCAGGCAGTGCTGTGTGGGAGGCAGAGTTTTGACAGCCCTCTGCCCCCAGGCTCTCTGTGTTTCCTCAAAGTTATGATTTACTGGAAAACCAAAGCCTGAAACATGCAAGAATTATGTTATGAAGTGCCTTTTTATGTGCTTTACATTGGCCATGCTAGGGTCTCTCCTTGCTGTTATCTTACAGGGTAGTGTGTGTGATATACAGTATATTCAAACTTTTTCCTCCACAGGGTGAATGACTGCGTACTGCGTGTGAACGAAGTGGACGTGTCTGAGGTGGTTCACAGTCGGGCGGTGGAAGCCCTGAAAGAGGCGGGGCCGGTAGTGAGGCTGCTGGTCCGACGGAGACAGGCACCACCCGAGACGATTCTGGAGGTCAACCTGCTGAAAGGGCCAAAAGGTCAAGGACACATCCCACTTATCAAACACTAAGTCAGTCCGGGCACCTGGATAGCTCACCTGGTGGAGCGTGCGCCCAATGTACAGAGGCTCAAGGCAGATGCGTTTAGGGCGCATCCAAATCCACTTTTGCTAGTTTGACGTCAAAAAACAACGGTCCGTGCACCAGGCGCATGGTTCAAAAGGGTTGTACTTCGTGGCTTAATTCATCATAGTTGTGTTTTGGGGCGTAACATGCAATAAACCCGTTTCCTTTAAATGCCAGACGTGTTTGTACCTTGGCACATTGCTATTATGATGGTGGATTTGCTGAGCAGCAAGGAGAGAAGAAACTGATCTGCTTGTGCATGAAGTGAAACTGCGCGAGCAGATCATATCATAATACAATTTCACATTGTAATTCTTTTTTTTATTTTTTTTAGTCTTTTGTATATTTGTGTGCTGCTGCGTGTCCCTGTGTGTGCGCATAGGCTTGCGATTTTCATGAGTATAGGCTGTGGGTTTGGTTCCGACATGCGGCCCTTATGTCACTCCCCTCTCTTTCCCCTTTCGTGTCTAGGCTGTTCTATCAATTAAAGGTCTAAAATGGCAATTATCCAATCCAAAAAATAAAATAAGTACATAAATCCATTGTCACGCAAGCTTTTTGAAGATGAATGCAATAATACTGAATAACCACAACATGAAGATTAATGGAAGACACATTTGTACATAGGTACTTTTTTCAGAGGAGCAAGCCCCAGGCCCCCAGACATGGAATATATCTAAAGGTGATTCTGTACACGTATTGACTATCTGACTGTGTTTATTACTCAACCAGGGCTTGGATTCAGCATCGCCGGAGGGATCGGCAACCAACATATCCCAGGAGACAACAGCATCTATATTACCAAGATCATAGAAGGAGGAGCTGCCCAAAAAGATGGACGGCTGCAGACTGGAGACCGCCTGCTAGCTGTATGAACCTCCCTCTGACTCAGTCACATAAATCAAAAATAAACCTATTTTAGATCATCATATAGTTTGCAGGCAAAAAACTAAAATGTAGCTATAGTTGTTAATACTGATCACAAGCCGTTATTGCTTCAGCTGCACATTTACTGTAGATGACTGAATGTTTTTGGAACATGTTAAGTACACTACATTATATTCTGTCATATTAAGCAAAGCAAGACAACACACATCAGCGTTTATGACTTTGTGCATGATCAATAATCTACTATTTGGGCCATAAGGTGGGACAATAAAAAGGCCCATCAGCATAAGAGTAAGAAATATTACATCTGACTAGGCGAATCATACATCATAAATGTGGTAGCTGCAGTCAGCAAACTACAAACCCGATTCCAAAAACTGTACAAATTGTGAATAAAAACAGAATGCAATGATGTGGAAGTTTCAAATTTCAATATTTTATTCTGAATACAACATAGATAACATATCAAATGTTGAAACTGAGAACATTTATAATTTTAAGTGAAAAATAAGTTGACTGCAAATTTCATGGCATCAACACATCTCAAAAAAGTTGGGACAAGGCCATGTTTACCACTGTGTGGCATCCCCTCTTCTCTTACAGTCTGCAAACGTCTGGGGACTGAGGAGACAAGTTGATCAAGTTTAGGAATAAGAATGTTGTCCCATTCTTGTCTAATACAGGCCTCTGGTGCTCAACTGTCTTAGTTCTTCTTTGTCGCATCTTCCTTATTATGATGCGCCAAATGTTTTCTATGGGTGAAAGATCTGGACTGCAGGCTGGCCATTTCAGTACCCAAATCCTTCTACTCAGCCTTGATGTTGTAATTGATGCAGTATGTGGTCTGGCATTGTCATGTTGGAAAATGCAAGGTCTTCCCTGAAAGAGACGATGTCTGGATGGGAGCATATGCTGTTCTAGAACTTGGATATAACTTTCAGCATTGATGGTGCCTTTCCAGATGTGTAGCTGCTCATGTCACACACACTCATGTAACCCCATACCATCAGAGATGCAGGCTTCTGAACTGAGCGCTGGGTAGTCCTTGTCTTCTTTAGTCCAGATGACATGGCGTCCCAGTTTTCCAAAACATCTGACCACAGAACAGTTTGCCACAGTCCATTTTAAATTAGCCTTGACCCAGAGAAAACGTCTGCGCTTCTGGTTTAGATATGGCTAAATGTTTTCTGGAAGTATTCCTGAGCCCGTGTTGGGATTTCCGTCTAAGGGCCCGAAGATCACGGGCATCCGGTATGGTTTTCCAGCCTTGACCCAGCCTTGAGATTGTTCTAGATTCTCTGAATATTTGGATGATATTATGCACTGTAGATGATGATAACTTCAAACTCTTTGCAATTTTTCTCTGAGAAACTCCGTTCTGATATTGCTCCACTATTTTCCGCTGCAGCATTGGGGGAATTGGTGATCCTCTGACCATCTTGACTTCTGAGAGACACTGCCACTCTGAGAGACTCATTTTATACCCAATCATGTTGCCAATTGACCTACTGAGTTGCAAATTGGTCCTCCAGCTGTTCCTTATATGTAATTGTAACTTTTCCGGCCTCTTATTGCTACCTGTCCCAACTTTCTTGAAATGTGTAGCTCTCATGAAATCCAAAAATGAGCCAATTTTTGGCATGATATTTCAAAATGTCTCACTTTAAACATTTGATATGTTATCTATATTCTATTGTGAATAAAATATTATAGTTTATGAGATTTGTAAATTATTCCATTCCTTTTTTACTCACAATTTGTACAATGTCCCAATTTTTTGGGAATCGGGTTTGTACATGTGTTAACATGCTGTTTATATGCTTGACCCTTCCAGTGCAGCAGCTTTTAATTAAGCACTAATTAGAATACGAACAATGAAAAAATACCCACTCTTATCAATTACTCACGTTTTTCTGTTTGTTTTAAACTAATTGCAGCAACTTCATAAGATCATTTTTGCAAACTGCTAAATACAAATGAATAAATAATAATATTAAACACTCAAATTAATAATCCCATTGGGAACTTGACAGTTAAATGCCCCTTTAGAACTTTTACCGACTGCTTTTGACCTCTGTTAATGCTGTGCAGCACACCGACCTTTCAATCTGCTGTTGAAATGAACAAAAATGTCATACTACCTTCAAGCTATGATCCATAAGTGTGTTGGCTGGTGTGATGGCTGCTGTAATGCGTGATGTTGTCACAGTGCAACAAAGACACAAGGTATTCAAGTGTTGATACAATGATTTTTTTCCTCCTTTCTCTTCTCAACAACCATCCCATTCAGGTGAACAACATCGTGCTACAGGACGTGCGTCATGAGGAGGCAGTGGCTGCGCTGAAGAACACCTCTGATATGGTTTACCTCAAGGTGGCCAAGCCAGGACCTGTGCACCTCAACGACATGTATGCCCCTCCAGACTACTCCAGCAGTACGTATCTACCTCTTCTTCTTGTTACTAATCGTGGTGCAAACACTGTCCAAGTCAGAAACTGCATTTTATATTTACTAATCCATAATCAGTCGGCTCCAAAACTAGAACAGGGTTATTTATATAAAATGTTTGATGTAAGATAAAGGGTGCTTTATAGGTGTGGGTCCATGCTAGAGCTTTTTGCACTGGGAATCATCTTTTTTATCTTTAACAGAGATGTTGAACGTTAGTGTTGGATCACTGTTCTCTCCCCAAAACTGCTATGCCCAGACACCCACATAGTGAATGTAGTGAATGCTTACACACACACACACACACACACACACACACACAATTCTACCCACAGCAACAACAAGCGCAGTTCTCTGCCTCCCACTGAGTGTGGATGGTTTCTCACATCCCACCTGCTCATGAGAGCCCACAATCTTGAGCTGCAGCTTCTCAAATTTCCACAGAATATTAGTGTAGTATTAGAGGGAGCTATTTAGAGTTTTCTTTGTATGTTGTACACCAAATGTTTGCAGTTGTAAGGGTTTAAGCAAACCCCTAATGCAGACTTAACCCCACTCTGACACTATAACCCCGTGATCAGATGATTTGGAATTGATACGCTTGTTTAATGCTCAGCTGCCTTCATCAAGAATGGAGATTCAGGGGATCTTTTGCATGCATGCATGCACAATACACCAACTTTTTAGAATATATTTTTCCTCCAAGGTGGTAAGAGGGTTGACAGATTTAAAACAAAATCAGGTCTAGACTACTAAAACATCTCTGTTCATACATTAGTTAGTGCTAGTTGCCTATTGTGCAAAGATAAGCACAGACAGAGAACAGAGACAAGAGATGATTTTGCGTGTATATACAACCAAATTCTTAAATGTCATTTTAGGGAAATTATGGTTTCACACAACCTGGGTCCTATTTTTGTAGATTTGTTGACCATTCCTATGGCTTGCATAGTCATTGTCCTCACCAAGTTAATTGCGAAGCTCTGGGAATGCGGAGACGTTGCTAAAAAGAGGGGTTAGACAAACAGACATACAGCCACATACGTTTTTTACAAACACAAATTGGGCAAACTTAATTGGATTAGAGAAATGGAAGGCAGACAATTATAACTTAAATTGTTGCCATTCTTTTTCTGTACCTCCAAATGAACTGGTTAAACTGTTGCCTCCTTTACAGTTTGTCTTCGTGCTATGCAGCGTTCCTATTGTGCCTGTGTTGTAATCATCCTTTCTTTCCCCCTATTGGCCTGGCCCTCCCCCCAGCCTTCCCCACCATGGTGGACAACCACGTCAGCCACAACTATATGGGGGCAATGGAACCCAAACCAGTGTACCCGCCGCCCCAGGTCACCCCGTCCAGGTACTCGCCAGTTCCCCGCCACATGATGGGAGAGGAAGACTTCACAAGGTAGTTTACAAACTTCCTAAATGACACTCTCCTCGCATATATATATATATATATATATATATATATATATATATACACACACATATATATATATATATGTGTGTATATGTATATATATATATATGTGTGTATATGTATATATATATATGTGTGTATATATATATATGTGTGTATATATATATGTATGTATGTGTGTGTATATACATACACACACATACATATCAACTTAAGGCCTTTTTTGCTCTTACAGTAGTAAGTAAAGAAACATTGTTGTGTTGTTGTGGAGCTACATTGCATAAGACAAAATTACAGACTTTGAATATTATTTTAAGTTTTGCATGGGTTTCTCTTTGCGTCCATTTTGTTGGTTATTTAAAGGTGTTGTCATGGTGTGGTTCATTTTGACGATACATGAACGTACAGCAATTTAAATTGCCCTTTATGAAGTGTTTCATGAAGCAAAACAATGCTTTGTTTAAATGTTCAGCTCATCAGGGCCCTGGTGGTGCGTACTGTATTATAGCTTGACAGTGTGTGGTGGCTGTGTGTTGACCAAATACTTTGCAGAGAGGCCTCTTGTCATTTCTTGTACTTGTTATGACTGTGTTTTAACCTTT
Organism: Etheostoma perlongum; assembly: GCA_026937815.1. Classification (NCBI taxonomy): domain Eukaryota; kingdom Metazoa; phylum Chordata; class Actinopteri; order Perciformes; family Percidae; genus Etheostoma; species Etheostoma perlongum. The sequence continues at coordinate 20,104,167 of CM049380.1, read as the reverse complement.
GACCTCCTATCCAAGTACTGGATCAGAAGTAGCATTCATAGAGGCTTGATTGGAGTGCCCCACAAGGCCTTGAGTCATCTTAACCCACAGCTCAAGGGAAAAGGCTGTATTGTGTGTGTGTGTGTGTGCGTGTGTGTGTGTGACTGCATGCAGGCGTTTATGCGTGTCCGTGTGCTATGGAGTGAATGTGGACAAGTGTTGGTTATGTGGCCCTGTAATGTCCTACAAGCTGTCTACGTGACTTGTATGTGCATTTGTCACATCTTTGTTGGTATGTGTGCTTTATGTGTGTCCTACACTTGTCCCGTTCACTGTGATTCCTGTACCCCACAGCAGAGCTGAACCTATTTACAGTGTCATCCACAAATCTGGGGACATCAAGGTGCCCCAGGCCCTCTACAGAGGCTTCTGTCCTTCCTCTGCTCCCTTGTGCCAAGGTCCTCTCCCCTTCTCTGGCAGGTACTAACCTAGTCCATCACGCCTTGCTTAGCTAACCCTCCTTTGTATAGCTTAGCATCTGGATCTGGCATCAGACAGGAGTAGGGCCAAAGAAGGACTACTGCCTCAACAGTAGTATGCTGTGCCACATTTGTGCACAAATTATACAATCAGACAAAATAGACTAAGAAGAGAACGATGGCAACAAACATCTATTAGCTTTCTGTCTCTGTTTGCATGTAAATGTTTCCTCACTTCATTTTTTTACTGCTTTGTATGTTTCTACTTGTTACTAAGTATGTTTCTGCTTTTTACGTTTGTATGACATTGTGCTAAATACTACAAAAGCAAATTTACTGTACATCTGGAATGTAATGTTTTAGACCCCCCCTCCTCTTTTTCATAATTTCAAAGGCCTGCCTCATATTCATTATTTGTTCATCAATTTTCGACTAATCTGCTCACATCTATGAATATAAAACAATAGGGCCCTGTTTATCGCAGTTTCAAATGGAGTCATACCTGCTCTTCACAAACACCTCTCCACGGGAGTGCAGCCGAAAGGGCTTCACGCTCCCACAAGCTGCTCAATTCCATCTGTCAGGAGGCATCGACAAAACTAAGCCTCTATCTCAGGCCAAGCTACTTTCACTGGTGGTTACTGCTAAAGACAATTAAATACATGATATTTATGGCAATGTGTTTGGCATTACCAAATGTGCAAAAGGCCTCCCGTTTGTTAATTTAGTTTAACGTTTTTGTTTCTTTTATTTATTACATTTTACGTACAGCCTTGGCCATCGTGCTTCACCTCATAGATGAATGCCCTGGTGTTTCTGTGTGTCAACCATTGCTTTTGTGTAATGTGTTTGTGTTGAATATAGCTTATATTGTGGGCCATAAATGTCATATATTGTTGCCAATATGTGTTTATTGTGTGTGTGTGTGTGTGTGTGTGTGTGTGTGTGTGTGTGTGTGTGAGAGAGAGAAAGTGAGAGCGAGAAAGGCAGATTATGGTATTGTGGTTTGGCTGGAACTAAAGGCAGGTTGTTGTGTTAAGAAACACCCTAAAGTACATTACAGGAGGATTGGGGGGGGGGCACAAATATTCTGCTTTGCAGCGTTGGAATGTTTTTCCTGCTGGTATAAGTATGTAAATACAAACACCAAGCCTGGCTGTTACCATAAATGTAATGGTGGAGTAAGAGCCCGATGATCCAGTATGGGCCTGCGGACCAGTAGCAGCAGACAGTCCTTCAGCTGTCATGATTCATCTGCACACTGGGAAAACCAGGCCATGCACTTAGGTCTTACCCCTCTCATCACCAATGCTGCCAGCACCAATCACACACACATACTGTACACTGAGACATTTGCTCCTAATGTGCTGACACATACGGTGCACACACGCAGATACACACGCTTTAAGTGCAATGCACAGTTATGACACGAACACATACAGCACTTGTGAGTATACATCCTGCTCACCAGACAACTCATAAACCAGCGGTGTAAATGAGAACGACCTACATACTGTGACCATGTGTGCACCTGTTTGCCCTTAGTAAGTTTGTGTGTCATGTCCGCTGCATATTTCAGAAAAAACTGTGTCTCGGAGGACATCATGGCCGACAACCAACTTGATCCCAATCACAGCAGATGAGCATCCAGCTCCATCACACTGACAGGCAGATAGCAGACACCTCCCTCCAGCCCCGGCAGCTTCCTCATTGGCTCAAATCGGGAGAGGTTATTTTAGATGGATGCTGTAGTAAGCACAGGCTTCCACAGAAGTGGAGCAGGCTGGTTGTGAGGATTGAGTCAGGGCTTGTATCCGCCCTCTGCCCATCTGCACATCCCCCTCAGTGGTGTCATCACAGACACGTCCTCCCCCTTCTCCATCTGATATTACCCCCTTCTTGTGGAGATATGTCAGTGCTGTACATTCTTGTCTCTATCCACATTGGACTCAATAAGAGATAAAACCTCTGTGTTTAAATATGCATGTTTGGTGTAATATACTTGTGTGCCGTGGTGACAGTCAGTGACGGACTGGGATCAAAAAACAGCCCTGGCATTTGCAACACACCTAGCTCGGAAATGAGTAACTCTGCCTTCTGAGTGAATTTTTCCATGTACCTCACCACAGTACAATCTTGAATATTTGTGGCATGTATTAATTTATCAAAATCAACCAAAAACAAATTATCTGTAGTGGACCATAGGGGTCCATGGGGGGGGCGGCCCTTCTGGCATTTGCCCAAATTCCAGTTGGCCAGTCCATTACTGGTGACAGTAGTGTGCGCATTCATTAAACAAGCAGCTCCCCTCTGCTGGTCAAATTAGATATACACAACAATGCTTCTAGTAAAGTGTCTCATTCACACACATGAACACGAAACCTTTTGACTGGTCAGCGCAAGAATTCAGAAATCAATAACGACAAAGGCTTTTACCTTTTATTAAGCGTTTTTAAACATTGTGGAAACACAAAGGGGAGTTTGAAATAGAATAAATCACAGCAGATTCAGCTTCTGCAATGTTATTCTTAGTCACAGTGAGAGGCATAAAATATCTTAAAGTGCCTATCACCTTAGCAGTGAATAGATTTTTCCCTATGTCAAGTGAGACGAAAATAGCAGGCTGTGAAGAAGAGGCAGCCACAGAAAATCTATTGATGAAATTTAAGCAGTGAAAAGAAAGACAGAGACAAAACAGCTTTTTAATTTTATCAGTATACGCCTCTGTACATAAGCTGATGTGATCCATTCGGGGGGAAAGGAAGAGAGAAAGTTCTGCGAGAGGTAGTGTCTGTCTGTGGAAAATTGCGTCCATCTGCAGTGTCCACCATTAATCAGCCAAGCAGAGCCAATTACTGGGCTGAATACAGGGTAGCATGACCCGCTGAACCCCATAGCCCAGATATCCATTCACAGCTTTAGGATTGAGCTGCAACCGCCTCAGCCAAAACCCAGAAGCAGACAGGGAAAATATAGCGGTGGGAGGCGGGGAGGTTTTAAATTAGAGAAAAGAGTCACAGGAGAAATGGCTGGGCAGAGAGAAAGGCTTTTTACCGCTCAGTAACTGTTTACATTCCAGGCATGGATGAAAAGGCAAAGGGGGAAGGGAAGGGAGGCAGGTCTTGTGATAGGTAGGGAGGAGGACTTGATCTCTCCATTTAGAACTGCAGGAATTTACTCCCATTTTCCATTGAAATGGCCAGGCGATTCATATCCTATGGACAAACAGTGCATGCAGACACACACACACACACACACACACATGCATAGTGCTCCTATAAGATAATAAAAAAGATGCTGGCCTCACGTGTCCAAATAGTCCACAGTAGTCTACACATTATTTTCCTGTGAGGAAATCTAGCTTCCAGCCTGCACCCAGGTCACAGAATATGGGGTCGTTAAATCAAAGGCACAAAAATCTGTTCATGAGCTCCTCAGTTTGTTTACACTCTGACAAATCAGCAAGGAGCTTCTGGGAATCTGCCTATTCTCCAGAGGGCCAGAACTGCCAGACAGGAATGCTGGTTTGCTGTATTGAAGAGGCGGCTGGAACCAAGCAGCATCCAAGCAGAGACAAGGGGACAGCACAAAAAGGGGATCAAACTTGGATAACCTCCAGTTCGACACATCTGCTGAGTCCTTATGCACTTGAAGTAATGCAGTTCTGGTTATTCCAGATGTGAGTAAAGAGTGATTTGGGCCTCCTTGCGTTGAATTGAACAAAGATGATTTGCGTGGGAGCGTTAGGGTTAAGTGTTAAGTCTTGCCTTGCTGGTGATGATGGGGAGAGAGTGTTTGTGACAGCCCAAAGAGGAGCTGCTTCTCATCACAGCACACAAGGATGAGATAGGGAAAACCAGGCCCCGAACACAGAAGCTTCTAAAATTGTAGCCCCTCTTTTGAAAGGCCAGACAGAAAGAAGGGTTGAGGAGTAAGAGTGATGCGCCATAGCCACCATGTTCACAGTCAACATCTCATCTTCCATGTCGCTGGTGAGGAGCCTGCCTGAACGCACTGTTAGGAAATGCTCTTTCAGAAGCAAGCACCATTTCCGGATCCTAAGGTAACCATGGAGATCTGTGCTTTGTCGAGATGGGATGAAAAGCTCAAGATGGAAAGCAATGTTATTTTAAGCTTGACTTGTTTGAAGGCAAGTCCGTTGTTTCAGCATATTTAAAGGCATTTGCCACTTGTCAGTTTTTTTTTTTTTTTTAGCTTTTCATCTCTAGTACGAAAAGATCTAAACCGCTTTATAAAAAAGAAAGAATGTGTTAAGCTTTGTCAGTACAATCAGATTGAATCTGTCCCTGATTCTGGCTTATAGAAACACTACTTGTAAGCAATCCTGCTGACCCAGACTCACTATGTTGCTATTGATCTTATTCAGTGGTCTAACAAAATATTATCTGCATCGGCAGTTCATTTTAAATGAATACACTTTAACAGTCTGGTTAAACTTCCAGAAGTTTTTTATTTAGGACTTTCCAATGCTATTAATTTCTGTTAGTGGAGTAATCAACGCTTTTTCCAGTCAGTCATGGGTATGATTCTGAAAGTCTGGAATGCTGCCTCTGCGGAAATGGTCTTAACAGCATCTTAGAGCGCAGCCATTAGGGATTGAGTAAGAATTGTTACTGTAGACTGCAGGCTGAGTACCGCGAGAGACCACTAATGGGAACCATGCAGTGTTTTCTGTTAAGAGTGGAAACGTCTGCGTCTCTGTGTGTGTGTGCCTACTTATGTAAGTGCATGTTTGATTATGTGTGCATTCTATATAAATGTGTTTGTGTGTGTGTGTGAGTGAGAGAGACCAACGCTGGGCTTCCTTGTGTGTGTGTGTGTGTGTGTGTGTGTGTGTGTGAAGTGTGTTCTCAGAGGGCTTTTGCTGGACCATAGCAGCGGTCTGGCCTCTCTAGCATCTTAAAACTGAGGCAGTCTGAATAGCTGCTGGAGGATGAGTCATAGTGGCTAAACGCTAAAGCAGAGTGGGTCTGTCGAGTAGTGGGTGGCTCATTGTGTCTGCGTACATTAATATGAGTGGGTGTTTAAACGTGTACACGTGTACATTTCCATGAGATTGCCATGCAAAGCAAGAAGTTTTATAGCCAGCAGATAATATGCAATTGGATCTGGTCGTTTTGCTGCTTGTTTTATTGTCTTCATCGTATCTAAACAATAATCTATTTGCAGTGTTATCAGTGTAATCCACAGTATCTTTTAAGTAATGTGATTAGTACATGATTATTACTTGTTTAATCATTGTGTTCTCCTGGTGAGTGGTCCTGTAGATAAATCATTTAAATGTTCTATTTAAAGCAGTTACTTTCATATATATATACAGAGAGAGAGAGAGAGAGAGAGAGAGAGAGAGAGAGAGAGAGTGTGTATCAACAAAAAGATCTGCAGGCCTACAGCTTGCAGCCCTTAACATTGTGGGATCATACACACTAGAAGATGGCTGATGGCTGTTGTTTGAAACAGCCTCTGTGTACCCCTCTGTTTATGCATTTTCTGTTTCAGTTTTGGTCCTATATCTCTCTCTGCCCTTCACCCTGACGCTGTCACTGTGTTTGGCAGGGAGCCAAGGAAGGTGTTGCTGCACAAGGGCTCCACAGGCCTGGGCTTCAACATTGTTGGCGGGGAGGATGGAGAAGGCATCTTTGTCTCCTTCATCCTGGCAGGAGGTCCGGCTGACCTGAGCGGTGAGCTGAGGAGGGGAGACCGGATTCTCTCGGTCAGTATCTCAACTTTAAACTTTCTGTTTGGCCACATCAACAACTGTAACAAGTTTGAGGCAGTTCAGCCAACTCCCGTTGTCAGAATAATGATGATAGAATTAAAGGTGGCCTAGTGTTTAGAAAGCCAGCAAACAACTGCCCTGCTGAAATGTCCTTGAGCAAGACATTAAATTCCTAACAACTCTGAGGGAGCTTAGCTGTGCTCTGCCAAAGAGTTTTGTGAATCAATAAGGTATCCAATTAATAACATATTTAAATCCCTCGTTCACTCCCCATAACCTTTTTCAGAACCCAATTTTCCTCTAAATATATGCATATTTTTATTTCACTGCTGCTTGCTTCCAGCCAAACTTGTTTCCTCAACAGATCTTCACAATTAGAGAAGCAGCACACCTTTAGGATCTAATCTTTGTTTTCTTGATGAAAAATCTGTGCGTGCCTGGTTTGTTGTAGGTGAATGGAGTGAACCTAAGGAATGCCACACATGAGCAGGCGGCTGCAGCGCTGAAGAGAGCTGGACAGACTGTCACCATCATAGCTCAGTACAGGCCTGAAGGTAAGGCTATACTATCTCATATCACACACATAAACACTTTATATAATATAAATATATAATGCGCCAAAATGGGTCTCTCAGTTTTAATGGGCTGTATTGGAAAGAGTTACCATCAAACAACTAGTATAAGCCTGTTACAGATTGTTTTTCTATTTGGCCCTACTGATCTCCACCTGTCGCTGTCTGTGCAATGTTGCCTCCAAGTTCCAACTTGTACTTATATGCTCAAATAATACTTAATTTATTTTAGTTTGTGGTTATTGTATTAAACACAATTTTATTAGAATGTGAGTACAATATAAACTAAAATTAATAAAGTCCCTAAAACTCTGTTTTGAACTAGCAAATGACTGATACTCATGGATGTTTTATATTAGGCTACTCTCATTCTGTTGCTATGGGAAAGGCACTATCAAATTGCATTGTGAGAAACGTATGACCCAATTTTATTTTATACTCTTACAATAGGTAATAAAACTCAGGATATCTCGGTTTCTGCTGCTTTGATTTAAGCCATTTACCCTGTTTTTATTTTTGTTAAAGCCACCCAATTTTAAGAAAGTGCAGCGCTATATCACAGGAATACCCCTTTAACGTTGCTATGAAACATCAGATCCACCTGGTTTGGCGATGGAGGCATGCGCGAGTAGCTCTGGCTGCAAATGAGGGCAGCGCTCCTGCTGTAGGAGGAAGTATTCAGGTTCAGGGGCTGCGCTGGCGTTAGCAGGCTCAAGTGTTGAGCGAACAGCAAGGCGGGCAAACGAGCCGCTGTTGTTCTTCCTGTTCAAACTCCGAGCCCGCTGTTCGTGGACACAAACTCGGACAGCGATGGAAAGAAGACACTAAGGGGATATCGCGAGCTACGACACCAGAGGAAAGTTTAAAGAGAGTTTAAACTAACAGTGGAAAACTGAAAAAAAACGTCCAACTTTTATCTGTCTACCAGCCTGTGCGGATGGGGGATGGGCCCGACTACAACAGCAGCAGAGCAGAAGCCGCATGAACTCCCCAATGACTTGATGTAGAAACCGGCGAAATATAAGCCACAGTTTCACTTGATTGAGGTGAGAAAAGTAACAAACATCGGAAACATTGACGCTTTGCAACAGGAACAAATTGTGTGAGGTAACAGGTTTATTTGTACTGCCACTGTACCGAGGTTGAAGTTAGTTTGTTGCTCTCACTGAGCTGAAACCCGGTTTTACTCCTGTAACGTTAGTAACGTTAATGTAACGTTATATAAAGTGAGTGTACGGTCCACTTATGTCTGAGACACTTAAAGCAGGAGCTGTGGCAATACGGGCTTCAAAGTCTTTTAATAAACCTTGAAATGAAAACGTTACCTTGTACTTAATACAACCACTTCTATGGGGAATTCCTGTCATTACCTGGACGTTTAAGGACTTGTTCTTTTCTCACTTGTGGCCAGTTGAAGTAGCGTTATGTTGTAAATTATATTCAGGAGAATTTATTAAGGTGCTTTAAACAGTTGCTTTAGTGTTCTTATGTAACCTAAACCTTTAGGTAGGGACATAGGTGTTTGTTTGTCAACTTGGTGGTAGTGGTTTTAAACCGTGACCTCACATGTGAACTCACTTCTAAACATTTACATTACATCTGTATGTCATACCAGACTTTGGACTTTATGACCACAAGTCCAATTTCATGCTGACTAAAGCATAATTTAGGTGTTGGCTAGCCTTCACAAAATGGCACAGCTCTTTCTTTGTAATAATAAGTTTTAGATTAGCTGTGCATTACATCTAATTTGGCAGCTGAATTTTTCTGTGTTTTTGAAATTCTTTGCATGTGTACTTGAGCATGCTGCAATAATGCTATGAAAACAATGGGAAGGATATTGTGAGCATTAGATCAAGGCTGAGTTCTGTGGTTGGACTATGACAGGAATGTGAAGGGGCATTCGTTGTAGCATGCTCTCACTCCATATTCTCTCTCTCTCTCTCTCTCTCTCTCTCTCTCTCTCTCTCTCTCTCTCTCTCTCTCTCTTTCTCTTTCTCTCTCTCTCAATATAACACACAAGCCTTTAATGTCCAATAACTCTCCTAGGTCATTGAATGGAGGTGGGACAAGTTCAGTCAATTGGCATAGGGCTAAGCTAAAGAAAGACACAGGCTGAGATCAAAACTGATGGTGATATAGGTTTTCTTTCTGCTGCAAAATACTGGTTACAGTGCTTCATTTTTGTTCATTGGAGTTCATGTTGTCTCACAGACCAATCAGGCAGAGTCTTCAATAATGATATCAAATCATGCTTTCAGCTCTGCACCCCCTTTTGTAACCCGGTGAAGGGCATCTATCTGTTTTGTGTACAATGCTTAACTACTCAAAACACACGAGCCGAGCGCTGGCAAATGATTGACTTCCTGCATCCCCACTGGTGACCTGCGATCTGTTGCCAGTAATTCTGCTGGCATACTACAGTGGTGTTTGACATGTCATTTGTTTGGAGCAGGAGGAACCCCCAGTGAGATGTACAGTCAGTCAGTCAGTTGGGGGAGGAAGTGGAGGGTGAATGCTGGTTTATGCAGGGCAAACTGCCTGGAGAGTATTCTCAGGGGCCGGGGACTGGGCGTCCGCAGACCTCTGATGGAAGGCCAACACTGAAAACTACAAGAAGCCCCAACAGAGCTCACAAGCTGCAGAAGGATAAGGACCACCCCCCCGACTCTCAGTGGCTAACTGGAGCATCACCAAGTCTTTAACTCGCATTCAGCTGGAAGGAATAGAAGTGAGGGGTGTACATCTTCATGCTGCCTTTCCCCACTATTAAGGAGTGTAATTACACAAAAATCTTTACATGTAGGAAATGGGAGGAGGGCTGTGGAGGAAATGTTAAACTCAATGGCCCCTCAGCAAACTCACACCAATGCGCAGACAGAAGTTTGTAGAAATAGTAAAGCCAGGGTCTACATGTTCCTCCTGCAGTATATTATTGGTTAGGGTGTGTGTCTCCACTGGCTCGACTATCCCTGAGAACATAACACACTCTCACATTACAAGTGCATGCCTGCTGTGTTGCATAACTGGATCAAAAGAGAAGCGACCGCCCCCCCCAAAAAAAAGAAGCTGTACGACTAATGAGGACACGCATTGAGAGTGAGAGATACAGAATAGACCCAGTTTCTATTAGCTGTCTTGTCTTCCTGTGGGTCACTCCTAAAATATAGGCTAGGCTAGCTCTTGTGTGTTAAGTGCTTTAGGGGAGTTAAGAGTTTAGTCGTTAATAATTGTGGACCCCTGTTTTCCAGCATTTCATCGGTGTGCTTGTGAGTAGTGTACTGTTAATGAAAAATTGATGTTGGGTTAATCACTGTTAGGAGTTAGATTAGTCAAAAATGTATTAATAGACATGGCAAATATGAATCATTCTTAACCAGGTAGCTATTATTAGGTTCTTATAAAAGTCAGTAACACTTGCTGTGTCATCAGATAATAACCCTATTTCTACTTTTATAGAAGCAATGTGCTGCTGTAGGTTTCAGCCCTAACCGTTGATACAAGAATAAAATTAAGATTTGAGTGCCCTGCATGTCCATCCAAAACATATTCTATCAAATATAAAAGGCAAGTTGTGCATAATTTGTCAATTAATGGCCAACATTTTCCTTTTCTTTTTACTTTTTTTAAAAATAATTTATAATTCACAGGTGTTGTTTATTTTCCGAGGCAAATATCCAGTTTACTTGGGATATAGTAGATGTAGCTATAGATAATACACCTTTTTACATTACTTGTCATTTAGTTGACGCTGCTTGTTATGTTGATTTGTATTAGTATTCCTGATCTGATTTCCTCACAATCCAGGCACACATCTGAAAGATGTATTTCAAATATTTTTACTCCATGTGCTCAATATATATATATATCAGAACAGAACAGAACTTAGGTTCCAGTGTAATGTATCGTTCTCCTGTGGCACTGTTGTGATACTCACTCTCTAGTAAAACAGTAGTACTGAGAGTATCCTGCCTTTTCTATGTAACAGGTGTAAACTTCCTTATCATCTGACTTTAAAATGAATGGAAACTGAAAGCACTTTATTGTAAAGAAAGTAAGTGCTGCAAGTTGATCAGAGATTTAGCATATTGTTTCCTTACTCTGTTACACAGAAAGTGATACACTGTACATAGATGACTGTGTCGACGAAATTGCTCTAAGCCGATGTCATCAGCAAGGCGTGGCAGCATTTTATGGTTTAGCTTATGATTCCCAATCTAACTCCCAAAAGAGACCTAAAGCTGATAGTAGTTCAGTGCTCCTCTTGCTCCTCCTTGAATGTCCACAGTGTTTAGATGAATCATTGAGACGTTAGGAATGTGAACAAGCAAAGGATTTAGCCCTTCCACCTGTGCTACTCATAGTGCTATCTCACCGGCACAGCTCTCAGCCAGCCTTTCAGGTTGGTGTTATTGTGAAGCAGAGCATTGTCATTTTCTCTGTCTCCTGTGCCTTAGAGCCAAGTGGACTAGTCTGAATGGCTGTTTGTTTCCGAATGTGCCGTCCCTGTTCTGAGTGCTAGACGTTGCTCTTGGTTACAGGCAGTCAGGTGGTGTCTGGTTACCTCACCTGGCAGTGACACCCTGTTGTATTGTTAACCCTTTTAGCAGAGACCAGGGTGGAGAGCTGGCACCATGCCTGGGGCGGGATGTGTGTTTGCTTTGGATCCCCTTTAGGTTTCGGTAGGAGGTTAGAGTTCAGCGAGCGACAGCGACCTGAAGCTTGTTTTTGCACCTGCCCAGAATTTTCCCGGAAGCTTGGAATCACTTCTGCTAAATATTTGGAGGCGTATTATTTTTTTATTTTTTGCGGCTACTTGTGGGCTTGCTGGACAGACTCTGGACTTTGATCTCTTGTTGTTCACGTTACAGGAAGTGTTGCCAGCTATGGATGATTAAGCTGTAAGGTAGGAGTCGACCCCTGAAGGCATGGCAGCAAAAAAGACGTGTCTAATAAATATGGACAATACTCTCTCTCACTGGTTCTTTTATAGGCTAATTATGATCAAGATATAGCTATGTTGTCATTGAAGGTAAAGCGTACATTATTGCATGCCATTAACAATGAGATTCTTGTTTATTGCATACAGCTTAATTCCTTAGCTCAGCTGTGCAACCTAATTCTAACTGATTACTTTCTGCAGTGCAGAGAATATTTTAACATTTAGATATAAGACAAAAATTGGTTGCTCACACTGCTGCTTTTTGGTGTGTAGTCCTAACAGTTCCTTCAGTGTTTCCTTGAGGATTTGTTTTAGCAGTAGGGGCAGGTAGAGCTGGGCAATATATCAATATTATATTGATATTGTGATATGACACTAGACATTGTCTTAGATTTTGGATATCATAATATCGTAATATGACATAAGTGTTGTCTTTTCCTGGTTGCATTACAGTAAATTGATGTCATTTTCTGAACTTACCAGACTCTGTTCTAGCTGTTCTATTATTAGCCTTTACCCACTTAGTCATTATATCCACAATACTGTTGATTATTTATAAAAAAATTCTTATTGTGTAAATATTTTTTGAAAGGACCAATAGTTAACACTAAAATATCGATATTGAGGTCGAATATTGTGATATTTGATTTTCTCCATATCGCCCAGCCCTAGGGGCAGGTCTGTCCAAACAACAACAACAACCCCCCCCCCCATTTGTTTTATTTTCAGATGTTTGACATCAGGACGAGGAGCTGACAAGTTGAACGTTGTCCAATTAGAACAGACCCACCGTGGTAACGTTTTTGGTGGAGCTGTCCGTTTTAATAGTCGACTCAGAACAAAGTGAACGTTTTGACAATATACTACATCACCACAACAGTATGTGGAGTTAAACTGGATGGGCCCAATAACTTCTGAATAGCTGAACTTTTTAAATTGCAATGTGAGTGGCAGCCTTATGTCGGCAAGATAATTTAAAAGGCAACCGCGACTACATTGTGCTTCTGCCTATTTCTGATACCGTGGCGGTGGAATTTTGCCATGGCGGGCCGCCACTACCAAATCAATACAGAGGAAACACTGTCCTTTGTGTGATCACATGAGCAACCTATCCTACTTGTTTTTCTAGCTGCATCTGCCGCTCTGTTTATCTAGCCGTGTGCTGTGTGCTGTGGTGGCCTAGCTTTTTCCAGCAGCCTGGGCACAGAGCTCGCTGTGCACAGCGGGCTTATGAGAGCATTCTTAACGAGGAGGTCCAGGCGGATCCATATATGATCCCTGTGCTCCAGAGCTGCAACTGGATTTTCACACCTATGACAAATGGTCATGCATTTGAAATTGTTGGAGGCCTTCCCTTTTTTAACCACACTAAAGAGCCCATGTTGAACTTAATTAATCTGTGTAATTAATTACCTGACATGAGACATTACTGGATGTGTAAGGCAGATCTGTGATAAACCATCTGTTCCCCGGGTCATTAATCAGCCTTAAGGATTCGCTGAACCTTTCCTCTCTTCACTCCGGCTCACTGCAGTGCCAACTGAGACACCGCAATCTCCAACGGTTTGCCAGTGAAACGAGAGCAGCTCTCTTTTAGCCTCTTTATTCGACATGTTCGATACCACCTTAACCTTGGGTGTATCAGCTGTTAAGCCAAGGCTGGCAGAATATATGCTCGAGGACCTGTTTTTGACACTGCTTGTTTTTTGTTCCCTCCAATGCAGAGTATAGTCGCTTTGAGTCCAAGATCCACGACCTGAGGGAGCAGATGATGAACAGCAGCATGAGCTCAGGATCAGGCTCCCTGCGCACCAGTGAGAAACGCTCCCTCTATGTCAGGTAAAGATGGAGCGCACACACACACACTGAAACACACTTCCATTTACTTCCATTTACATTTACACACTGACACACAGTCTTGCTTGCACTCAACAAGCAACATGATATTCTAAGATCTGTAGTCAAAGTAGTCACTCTTGCTAAATAAATCTCTACCTGCCTATGGGGGAGAATAAAGCCTTAAAAGCACGTAGTCAAAAAGCAGCCACGCTGTCCGAGTACAGCTGCATGACGTGTATTGCAGAGATCATAAGATAAAACATGATTCTTCACACTGCGCTATTTATAGGGTGACATTTAATCTAAGGCATCGGGTTGATACAATTCATCACCATCATAAAGGTGATGGACAGGCATCCCCTGTTGTTGTTGTTGTTGTTGTTTTTTAATGCCACATATGACATTGACTGTACTTTGCGTGATGTAGATTTACAGCGGGGCATGTTGAAGGGACTTGAAACTGGATTGAGGCTCATTTAGGAATTAAAACAGGTGGCATCCTTCTGCTGACATAAAAGCAGGACTCACCGGGGTCAAGGTGAAAGGACTGTGTGATGTAACTCCATGGTTCAAGGGCTTCACCATATTCCTAATGAAGCACTAATGTGCTTCTCTCAACCTAAGCCTAATATTTACATTACTAGATTTATTTAGCCTAAGTTCAACAGCAGTGGACCTTACACTGGTATATCAAAGAGTATATAAAGGTGTTATCTCATCAGACACCTGCCGTAGAGAGAGCAGTGTTAACCAGTCTGACTTTCTTATAGGCTGGCTCCTATGAAGTATGTAGAGCCTAGGCAGCTCCTGTGAGGGTGATAAAGCCCACAGTTATGTTGGAAAAGCTGTCTAGCCAGCCAGGTGATGCAAGAGCCACCATGTCCTCCCAGCCTAGCCTCAGGAATGCAGAGGTGTTGGGCCTCTAACGTATTCTTTAATTAAAACCGTGTCACATTTGCTCACATACTCTTCGAAAATCTCACTAAGTGTGCCAAGGTGGTTAAGGTTAGGAATTTGGCTATCACTCATCAACCTGTGTGAAAAGTTCCCTTGTTTTCCTGATAAGCACACAAGCAGTTAAGCTTAGATTGCATCATGACAGTTTCAGTAGCACATTGCCAGCTGCAGTTTCAGTTGGCAGGAATACTTCAGCCAAAATCTTTAACTTGGCAGGGGAAGGGGGGGTGTATTTGGCCACAACATATCTGTCCACTGGACCATGGTATATGACCTGTAGATATAGGCTTGTAGGTCAAGTAAAGTTAAAACCTGTAAAGCAGGTGATAATACCTTTTGTAGAAATTACTGGGTTTACCTGTCTGACAAGATAGTGACGCATAGTGGAAAGTATGTAGCTATGTCTATTGGCAGTTAGTAAGTGGAAGCACATGAACAATATGCTTAAATTGCGTGTTGTCAGAAATGAGATGTGACATTTCTTTCCATCTTTGTATGGTTACACAGACACAAGATGACTTTCATCAGGTGTTACTTTTTTTCCACATAATTGTTAATAATAGTACAGGCACAGCCCACATGCAAGCAATATACAATAATTGAATAAGCAACAAATAATGTAATACAAGAAGTTCATAGCAGCCATTTTGTGCCACGTGTGAAGTAATTTGATCTTGGTGCATGTGGAATCTCTACACACAAACTGAAGATAAAAGGAAGGAAGGAGTGTAACCCAAGCCTTTGTTTTTGCAGAGCTTTGTTTGATTATGATCGAACGAGGGACAGCTGTCTGCCCAGCCAAGGCCTGAGCTTCTCTTATGGGGATATCCTTCATGTCATAAACGCTTCTGATGACGAGTGGTGGCAGGCGAGGCTGGTCACGCCACATGGAGAAAGTGAGCAGATTGGGGTCATTCCGAGCAAGAAGAGGTACACTCACACTTCATTCAGAGTGTGCCAGACAAAGCTAATGTGACTACTACCATTCATGCCCAGCCTAAACTTATTTCCCTTTCACTTTCTCTCCTGCCCGCCTCAGAGTTGAGAAGAAAGAGCGGGCTAGGTTAAAAACAGTCAAGTTCCACGCCAGGACAGGCATG
This sequence comes from Etheostoma perlongum, assembly GCA_026937815.1. NCBI lineage: Eukaryota > Metazoa > Chordata > Actinopteri > Perciformes > Percidae > Etheostoma > Etheostoma perlongum. The sequence continues at coordinate 20,088,559 of CM049380.1, read as the reverse complement.
ATTGAGTCCAACAGGGTAAGTGTAGAGGGCCAGCTGCTCCTTGCCCCGGTGCCAGAGAGGCTGCCTTCAGAGCTGCTGCTGGGCTCCCAGGGAGATGGCCTACTTCCACCTGAGTGTGGGAAAGAGACCAGCACCTGCTCACTGAAGCGAGCGCAAAAAGCGTTGATATTACTGTATAGATTACACAGAAGCTCCGTGGAGATGTGAGGGCCCTGTAACCTCCACAGCTCTTACAAAATGTCTGCAGGTTTGTCAGAGGCTGATCTGTCAGATGTAATTTGCAGATGGATAAATCAGCTGTAAATGTTGTCTGTATCATCTATAATGCAAGCAGATTCAGTTGAATGAAAATGGTACATGTTTAAATTGGCAAACGGACTCCTGTTTATTTCACATTGATATGCCATTCATTTTCACCCAGCTTCTCATTTTCATTATTTGATGTGCATTGTTTGCATTTCATTTGTTTTTTTGCATGGGTGTTGAGTACCCTCATTGAAACCCATTCTGTTTTTGTTTTCACCCTCTCGTTGCCCCCTCCCCCCCCTTCTCACCCACACATCGACAAGCAGCCAGTCAAAGTAAAGCGCAAAAAAAGCTTCAACCTCTCACGCAAGTTCCCGTTTTACAAGAGCAAGGAGAATATTGTGCAGGAGTTGGTGGAGTCTGAACGTGAGTACCAGCTGTGTGATCGAGGGGGGTGGTGTTGTTTTCATCCTATCCCCTTCATGCTTCCGTTCTGTCTCTCAACTTTCATCTTTCCGCTCACCTCCAGGGATGGTTTGTGTGATGGCATCACTCATCCCTTTCTCACTGTCCCAGAGAGATGCCCCACATGCAGAGCCGGCATCAGGCTGGAGATGTGGGGCTCTCTCTCTGGTGTGTCTGTGCATCTGTCTATGGGCTCCAGACGAGTGTGTGCTACCAGCTGTGTGTGTATGTGTGTGCTCGGCTGCATTAACACACTGGCCTTCTTACACCGTGATGCTACTCCTTGTATAAGTCCTGATCAATTCTCCAGTCAGTCACTGACCCACAACAAGAAGAATCTCATTAACTGGACTGAAGCTTTAACACTTAACAGGTCAAAATCCCATTTTAATGGGATTGGACTCGTGTAATTGAAAGGCCGTGGCTTACTATGAACAAAGTGGGGCTCAGGCTTAATGAGTACAGCACAGCGCCATGTGTCAGTGGGCCTGGCGAGCACTACACAGCACTCGTCTCCCTCTCTGCCCCAACTCTCACTAACCTCTTCTTCTTCCTGTCTGCTCTCTTCTCTTGGTTTCTGCTCTCACCTGTCGGGACATCTAGGACTTCCCAGGGTTAAGCGATGACTTTTATGGATCAAAGAGTTTGAGTAAGTGTGTGGTTGTACTGTGTCAAGCAGCTGTCCCTTGAGCTCAGAAAAAAATGCTTTGTCACTGCAGACCCAGCTGGGAATGCTAAACCACACACATTTAGTTTAGCATGACACACACACAGACCTATGTGTGGGCTCACACACACTACACGCACGCACGCGCAAACTCAGATTCACAGTACACAATTTGTGCATTCCTAAGGGATGGTAAGAGAGCGTTACACTTATTCTGAATGTCTCATGGGGTCTTTACAATAAATGTTTAGCTGAGATTTGTCAGATAAGGTCACAAGGAGCTGGAATATATCTGTCACCAGAGCAGAGTGTTGCTATGCCTGGTTGGAAACACCTTTTCCCTCCAGTTCCCCTGAGTCAGCCAGCTCCTGCCTCCCTCCTGTGGACGGCGTAATGTCTGTATGTTTTCTTTGTCTTTCTCTGATATGAGATCTCTGCCACAGGCACAGATCTAGCAATAGGAAACATTGGCCAGGGAGTTGGGGGCCATTTGGGATATTGTCACAGGAAACACTTAATTTCCTATTGCTTGCACCTAAAACCACTTCCCTAATATTGTGAGAGCATGGCTGCCACGCCAAACAAGACTTCTGCTTTCTTCTTTATTTTTCGTTTTTCAAGTGCTTCTTTACCCCTAATGCTGTTGAGGCAGGTGAAAAATAATTTTCACCCATACCATTATTTATTTGAATTTAATTGTGGCTCTGTTGTTATTTTTTTAAATGATCTGCAACTCTCTCTCTTGTGCTTTTGCAGAATGCCTGACGTCCAACACAAGTGACAGCGAAAGCAGTTCGAGTGAGTCACCTTAATTTCTCCTGGTTTGTTTTACCATGCCCACATAGATGAATAACATTTCACACAAATGTAACTGTGAAATGACATGTGTATAATATTCCCCTTTGCATTTTATCAGCCTGGACTTTTATTATGTTTCTTGAAATAAGATGTAAACTTTCTAATGATTTTGCTTTGTGCTATTCCAGAGGGACAGGAGGACACGATTCTTTCCTATGAGCCAGTCATTCGACAGGAAAGTGAGTGAATCACTTCTCCACAAAGAAACTAAATAAAAACTAGGAATGCACAATATTGGATTTTAGCCGATATTCGATATGCTGATATTTTTAAACTCATTTTGGTGTGTGTACTATATTTATTATTACTAGATCCATATTACAGAACACCAAGTCTCTCTCCTGTACTACTTTTAACTACTTCATTTTATTTGTTGTAGATTTAGACATTAAACAAGACCGACATTTGATTCTACCATAAATGTATCTTTTAGCTAATGTAGACAGACGTCCCCCCCCAAAAAAGTAAATTATTTTACTTTGGGCAGAATAAATTGTATACCAGTGCCACATTTAATTTATAAGTAAAACCAAGCTCCATATATTTTCTGAGCTGCAAAGTTGAAGTAATCAACCGTGTTGGTTTTAGTTCATTTGTAGCAAGTGTATGACTCCAGTCATAGTTTAATGCACATATGTGAAAAAGTTTGGCTCATAACAACAAGGAACACAAATATCCTGTTTAGGTTTTATGACTAATCCGGGTTGACGAGATCACTAAAGCAAACCTTGGAGGAGCGGCTTGTCACTAAAATATGAATAGCTGCTCCACCGAAGCCTAAGTTAGTACACCTGAGCTGAAGTTGCCGCAAACTCCGTGCCGGCAAACCCATTTGACCTTCTTTAACCAGCAGCTATCACGCAAGACACGGGAACTTTGCTTGGGTCTCGAGGAGCGGTAACACCGACAGATAAACTGTACACACACTGCTACATTCACAGCTTTAGCGTTTCTGATAACTCACCCACATATGCACGTACACACACACACACTCCCCCTCTCTCTATTTTTCTGCTGTTTTTCTCTCCATCTCTCTTCCCTCGCACACTCGCCAACGTGTGGACTGCGGCTGCCACTGTTTGTGTTTGTGCTGCTGGCTAGTAGTTTGCTCCTGAAATTGTTTGTGAACTTCTGGATGACGGTTCTTCACATGAGTGATCAAATTGGCGGTGTAAGGATTTTAAACGGCGTCCTCCTCGCATTACTTCGACCTTGCACGCATTGCACACCGCAATGCCCCAATGTTTTCATTTTTTCGCAGTGAAAAACGTTCTGACCGCACAGACATTAGCGTCTCCACTTTAGCATGTAAATCCTGTGTGGGTATGTTTGTTGTCAAAAGACAAACACGCTCACACCAGGGCTGCCCTGACACACACCAGCAGCTAGACAGAAATAATCATTGGTTGTTGACATCAGGCCATTTTGGCTCATCGGACCAATGCCGATATATATATATATATATATATATATATATAAGAAATGCCAAAAATCTGCCTATATCAATGGGATTGCCGATATATTGTGCATCCCTACTAAAAATGTGTAGCATAAGTCAAACTATATGCATTGTACATCTCTACATGTATCCTCACCTTAAGTTCTTTGTCTCCAATGCAGTCCACTACACCAGGCCTGTGATCATACTGGGCCCCATGAAGGACCGAGTAAATGATGACCTCATCTCTGAGTTCCCCACAAGTTTGGCTCCTGTGTACCCCGTGAGTTCACAGCAACAAGCAGATCCAGACACTGCAACGAAACATACCACCTGGGATTTAAAAATAAACTTGTTCCATTCCCTTTCTGCAGATACAACTCGTCCGAGGCGAGAGAACGAGATGGACGGCCAGGACTACCACTTTGTGGGATCACGAGAACAAATGGAGAAAGACATTCAGGATAATAAATTCATTGAAGCTGGCCAGTTCAATGAGAACCTTTACGGGACGAGCATCTTGTCTGTCAGAACTGTGGCTGAGCGGGTAGGCACTGAGGCTCGGATTTCTCTGTGCGATTGGGTTACCGCATTGGGTTTGGTGTATTTGGAATGTAACTAGAGGAATGTTTGCTTTCCGATTTAGCAGGAAACCTGACATTTGTAATTTAATGTTGTAATTATTAGTTTGCAGTGGTCATTTTTGCAGCATTACAAGAACCACAATGAACCCTATGTGGCCTACTTGTGTGACAAAAATCTAGAAGTTTCTAGTATTTTTTTTTAATATTTTTTTTAATGAAACCTATCTCTACCTGCCAACAGGGGAAACACTGCATTCTGGATGTGTCTGGGAATGCCATAAAACGACTGCAGCAAGCACAACTTTATCCGATTGCCATCTTTATTAAACCAAAATCCATTGAAGCCCTAATGTAAGTTTGAGCTTTTTTTTTAATTTGTTTACCGACTGTAGTGAAGATATGAGTGATAAGTCTGGGATACTAACCAGTAGTAACTACTTGTCTTTTTCAGGGAAATGAATAAGAGGCAGACGTATGAGCAGGCCAATAAAGTCTTTGACAAGGCAGTTAAGCTGGAGCAAGACTTTGGAGAGTATTTCACAGGTTGGTCTCACTGCCCTTTTGCTTTGTAGTTCTGACGTGGGCTGTGGCTAATGATTTCCCTTAATTAAATGTAGTCTGTTTTATGTTCTTGATTAATTGGTTGACAAAAGAAAATTGAAGAAAATGCCAAAAATATTCAGTTTACTGCAGTCCGTCCATTAAACAAGACGAGCAGTAACACCTCCTTACAGAGAAGCTGGCGCCAGATGTTTGGTAAAATGACTTCAAACAGTAAATCGATCACAGAAGGCTTGTATCATGTGGACGCGCTGACAGTTTTGTTGTCATTATTTAGAAATCCTCATGGGGTGACAGAAACTACGCACTAAAGCTTTAAAACAGAAAATTCACATTTGAAAAAAAGCAAATATTTGGAATATTATATATTATAATATCAGTTTCAAATAAGTCTTTAATTAAATCAGCATATGGTTCCAGTGCGGCCATGGTGTCGATACGAAATTACTAAAGAAATACTGAGTCATTAACTTACAATCACTAACGTTTTCCAGGCTTCTTTTAACAGTTTTCCAAATTGCGGCAAACTTCCTAGTGCAACACACAAAGAAGACAATAACTTCCGGTTCACACAAATCGAACAAATTAAATATCAAAATCGGTCAGGGCCCGTTATTTCATTTCCTATTTTTGACCTTAGCATAAAATCGAAATAACCCGTTATTTGTTTTTTGGTATCCGATTTCATATACGAATAACGAAATAACGAACCATGTTTTCATTTTCTGATTTTGGAACCTCAATTGAATATGAAAAGAACGAATGATACACGGATTATTTGGCATTTTTGCTTCGGTTATCAACTGAAAAATGATTATCATAATTGTTGCCGATTCATTTTCTATATATCTAACTCCAGTTCGGATTAACATATACCTGCCTTTTGTGTTTTTTTTCTCCAGCTATTGTACAGGGTGACTCACTAGAGGAGATCTACAACAAAATCAAGCTAATCATCGAGGAGCAGTCTGGTCCCTACATCTGGATCCCCTCCTCAGAGAAACTCTGAGCTCCCCGCCGTCCCCTCTGCATCGGTGCAGAGCTCCCCTTCTGCCTCCCAGAGACCCCACCCAAGCCCAAATAGCCCCCCTCCTCACCTCCTTTTGCAGATATGTTTCATATCAAGTTTTAGTGTCATCATTATGTTACTCTCTAAATGAAAAAGAAGTCTTATCACCATTACTGTGACTGTGCACACCCCTGCATGAGTTTCTCAACAAAATCCATTCAAGACTGGAAATGCCATTCCAAAGGAATTTGTCAACTGAAAACAAAAGGGAAAAAGGAATAAATCCTTTTGTGAACTAGGACTGACTGAAGATCAGAATGTTACAGAAATCTTGAGAGAGGAGTTGGGATTCAAAAAGAAGTTGCAGGGAAACAGAGACAAATCATACCAAGTTGGAACACTTTGTAAATGTTCATCAAATCACATTTAAAAAGACACGCAAGATGAAAAGTGAAGACCAATTAAAGTTTTTTTTTTTTTTCTTTCTTTTCTAAAGACTGGATAAAAATCAAGCCCTGGTACTGTTCAAGGAGTCATCTCTTGTTTATAATGACTGAGCAAATTAGTGGAGCCTACAAACTGGTGATCTATTTATCACAAACCAGCTTGCTGTTTGGTCGTCTGCCAGTTGTCTGTGCTGCAGCTGATAAAGACACCTCGGGAGGCAGATCAAGAGGAAGAAATGCATTGTGAATCTCTACATTTATATTATGAAATCACAAGATAAATGATAAAACCCCACTGAGATTTTCCTACGTATTAAATACTACACATTTTACACTTCACTAGAATTGTCAATTTGGAGGGCTGTTAAATTTCTTTTATTTCTTTTTTTTTCCTTTGTGGGATTTTTTGCTTGTGATTTTTAGCTGCTCTGTGTAAAGGTTGGAGGTAGAGAAGTGTAACTGGGCTCTCTGCAAAACACCAAACTGCCTTACATCAAATACAAATTCTTTTTTGTGACTACCTGTTGTCTGTGAGGGAGCCTGCACACAATTGACAAGGAAAAGAGATGAAACATTCAAATCTTTTCTTACTTGTTTGTGTCATCCAGCTGCCAGGAGGCCTGACTTGAGTGCAATAGTTCAAACGAAGTCTCACCTCTGCAATAGATTAAAACAAAGTTTCGTCTCTGTGGGCGCCTTTTTTCGCCTGCACTTTAACCTTCCTACCTGTGTAATTAAAGAATTTGGCCATTGGATTACAATTTGGACAGCCAGAGCCTCCTAACTCATGTTGCGCAGCAGACCACCCTATTACACTCTCTGCCTTCCAAGAGGATTCTCTTCCGATTGAATGGTCATATGGTACTGTCCTATCTGCCGCCATAACGGCGGCCTTAAAACGGGTAGAACAAGACAATAATTGTATTGGATGTCCTAACAATTAAAGAGTTAATATAACCTGTTTTGGATTGTCCCCCTGTACCCCTACCAAAAATAACACTAAAGTTGGGTTTGATTAAAACCTACATGCTTTGTGTATCTATACACGTATAAATTCTTAATGAATCTGTTGTTGGAAGGTGCTGAACCACTGTGTTGAGCTCTTAGTGTGTCTAGGGTGAGCTAGACCAGCTCAGGAATCTTTAACGTACAGATACCATTTCCCCTGCGACTGAAAGGGCCATGTTTTGGCGATGACAGAGTTCATTGCTGTCAAAGGTGAACAAGCAAGTACTTCTAGTACAATTTCAACTCTACAGTGTAATCGGGCTACATTATGTGTCTTCTCTTTTTCATCGAGGCGGTGAATTTGTTCAAGGCCGTTGGGGCGATAACCTTTTGAGTTGGCTGTATGGCATCACCAGGAATGAAATGACCTGCTCCACCCTCCCATGCAGATCTTGGCACTGTATGTAATGTAATGTGTGCATGTGAGAGTGCGTCTGAAGGAGTACTGTGGCCCCTGATCCTGTGAATGGTCTTGCTTTCCTCCTCAGCTTCTCGAAGAGTGCAAGGGATTTTTTAAAACATTTTTATTTGTCTTCTCAGAGAGCCAGACCCAACAGGAAGTGGTAACCTAAGACCTCTGGGTCCCCTGCTCTCTCCCACCCACAGAGCACCTGTACCTGCAGGCATTTTCTGAACAGGTGTGCCCACCTGCCAGGCACCACTGCTAAACCAGCTGTCATTACCTGTGTCAAAACCAGAGTTCAGGGAATAACCGAAGGGAACAGAGCCATTTATAAACTGCTTGCAGACTGTTTCAAAGGGTGTGGTAGCTGTACAATGTAAATAAGCCCCCAGCAGATCCCCCTCACCTGTGCTTCATGCATGTGTGAATCAAACTGAGACAAATGTTTTATAGACCACAAATGTCAGGTAAGTAAGTTTGAGCTACTATAATTTCCATACAAATGTGCTGTATTGTTGGTATTTCTCTTCAAATGCCTATTGGAAATTAACTAGTCAGTTGGGAATTCAATTCCCTAAAGTAGGGCCTGTCTACATGTGATTTCTTGTGGAACGTGTCTGGGTGTATAGATTTTAAAAATATATTGTAAAATAATTAAAGAGATGCAGGCAGAAACCTACACAATATCACAGAAGCCAGGAGCATTGATCAATACATCATTAGAAGTTTAGAATTGGTCCTCTCTGGTTTTTAGTTGAAATACAGCTGACTGTTAACAATGTGTGTGGTATTTATACCTCAGTCAGCCATGTCAAAGCCCAAAGAACTTGATTTCATTTTGCTCTTTCCATTGAGGTTGTGGTATATAACAAGATGGAACCTGAATGCCTCTGTGTGTGTATAATTGATGAGGGTCTTTGTTCTGATGAGAGAAATGATGACATATATGCTTTTAATTTTGGGGGGGTGGGGGGAGGTCAGGGTTCTTGTTTGTACTTTTGGGTGATGATGTTTATGTTATAGCACATCTGTGCAGTAAGTGCTTGCAAACATGAACCCTTTGATTGTACAGTAGTTTCTTCCTGTCACTGCAGGTGGTACAGCCTATCAGGACACTTGGCCTCATGGTCTTCCCTGTCCTAGTCATGAGGGAACACAGTCCTGCAACTTTTGTTTGGGTTTTATTTTGGGACTTGACAAGAGTTTATTTGTTTGAAAATAAAATATGTGACTCAGTTATGACCTGCTTGTTATTGCACTTTAAACCACTCAGTGGCTTTAAAAAAAATAGAATTATTAAAATGAGACCACCTTTCATTTAATTTTAGAATTTTTATTGCTGTTTTAGCCTTTTTTGACAGGAGACTAGAGAGAAAGACAGGTAGCATGGGGGGGATAAAGGCTGACCCCTCAACACAATTCACTTCACCAAACTAGAACATCTGGTGAACATTTTACCACAACATTAACATTCATCTGCAACTTATAGAACGGATTCACTTATAGAATGGCTGACCACAGTTGACCTGTCCTTGTGGGCTTACTCCTCCATGATGAGGTTCTTCTTTGCTTTGTCCAACCTGTCCAGGATTTCACTGTAGAGGCTTGACATCTGTGAGTTCACAAAAAACAGCTGTAAAGCTTACAAAGGTCTTGGCTCTCAAAGGTCTACAATGATACTCAATACCGCATAAGACCTGTGAGCCGTACAACCACCCCAGTCTGCTTCATCCCCTCCCTTCCTTTCCACCAGTCCGGCACCTGTGTCTCGTAGCTCTCCTGCAGTGATCCAAGGTGGCGGATGAAGCTCATTGCGAGGCCACACCACTTCTCCGCCTCGGGGTACTGAGCCAGGCTGTACAGTAAAATCCCTGTGTTCCAAGCCCGAGTCAGCAGCCACAGCGTCTCCATCTCTGGGAAGTCGTCTGGCTGCAGAGAAGAGCAGGAAGATGTTCAAAAGGCCATTTAACATTTTTGTGTGTGGATAAAGCTTGTGAGTAACTTCAATCCAATCCTGTTCAACTGTATGTTAACCTTTACTAATGATTTGGAGTCCTAAACAGAGCATAAACAAACTCAAAGGTCTATCATTTCTAAAGTTCAATTCATTTTTTACACCACTTTAATCTTGGCCTTTCACTTTGATCCAAAGAATTCAACAGCTTTTGAAAAATAACTCAAAATGAAAGGGGAAATATGCACTGCCTCTATAGCAGTGTAATGTCTCAATGATTAGATGCCTCTTTCAGAACCGCAGCTCACCGGCAGTATGATGACTTGTACATCACATTAACATTCAAATTGGCAGGAAGGGGGTGGTGAATGGAAGCATCTGCTAATTGAAGTGCGACTGAAAGCCCATTGATAAAAAAATGGCTTCCAGAACAGTAGGCAGGCATGGAGTGGAAGAGAGGGGGTTAATTATATAGCAGGGTGCAATTCTGTTGGAGGGAACAGGAGGTGTGTGCCAACGGATGGCGATGTGTGATTGGTGCTGACTCACTGCAGCTGCAATGATGGACAGGGCCTCCTCGTAGTAGTCCCACACCTCCTCGAGCACATGGGCCTCCACCTCTGACACACCGCTTGGGAGGGACAGCTTGATCAGGCTGTGGACACACTTGCTAAGAAAGGGACACACCAGCACACAATCAGAATACCTTTCATCCCAACACGCAATTTGTGGGAATGGATTGTTAGTGAAATGTCAAGAGTGTTTTCATGCAGAGTAAAGATGGGTATGCCTGCAGCGGGTCAGGTCAGTCTGTGGTTGTTTCTTGTGGAGGGACAGAGCAACCCTCAAGGCCTTCTTACACAACAGAGGGAAGTGGGCTGGAGGCTCCATGGCTAAGGCTACATATAGAAAGAAAGAAAGAAAAAAGATGCCAGCATACTGCAAATACTAGATTGTGTCTGTTTCTTAAGGCATGTCAGCAGAGATGAGATGAACGATACCTGCAATGGTCTCTAGCACCTTGGTTTCAACACTGTCAAGCTCCAAGACAGACTCCAGTACTGTCTCAACCTTGGGGTCATTCAGCTTAGCCCGAGCTTCAAATTCATACAGCAGCAGCAGTGTGTCTGTTGGATCCATTGGGGAGCTTCCTGCAAGTACATGGTGAGAATACATTTCCTTTGCTTCATTTAAATTAATGAAAGATGTACGCAAATAATTAAACATGGGTGTTTTTTGGATCATGAAGCTACTTAAGGTACCTGATGCTTTCAGGGTTTTCCAGACCTCCCAACAGATCTGAATGTGCTCCAGAGCCTGAGTGAGCTCCTCAGTCTGCCAACCAAACAGAAAGCCAAAAAGAGTATTCTGGATTCATCATCGCCATCTAGTGTTCACTTACTGTTCAAAGGCAGGAGGTCTTTTAAAATGAAACGCCTACGCCAGCACCAATAATGTGGTTAGTCACCTCTCTTCTCCAGGTCTTGGTAAATTTCCATCCATGAGGATGGAGAGCGTATTAAATGTAGGAAATGGACAAAGGGAGTGGGTGACACACCTGGATGGAGTGAAGAGACTTCCTGCAGATCTCCAGAGAGGCAGCGGCAGCCATTAGCAGACACGTCTTCTGGCCCATGAGCAGTGTGCGATCAGGAGGGCACAGCTGGGAGAGCTATGAGTTCATTCAGATGTCATTGTTCCATAAAACAAAGGTAAGTTGGTTAGTTCAAAACAAGTGAAAGTTCTGAGCACAGGACAAACTGGAACATTTGTGGTAGGAATAAATTACATCTGATGATTTTGCCTAACATAAAGTACTTCATCCCAGTTTCTCTCGAACTTCTTATTGTACAGAGGTGTTCTCAGACATGAATGCATGTGTACTTAGTCAGCATCTCATGTAGAAATAAAGATTACAAATCCATTTGCAAATACAGGTATTCTGCTGAAGGTAAAGTCAAAGGATATTGTGGGTTACATAGATTCTTTATCTTAAACTATCTTACTTGTTAATTCCCTGTTCAGGTGTTATTGAACTCTATAGCCATGTACTGTTGATATTGATTAATTCACTTGGCAAAGCTAATAAGGGCACTTGCCTGGTACGAGAGCACAAAGAAATCCCTCATTCTGTCAGGGCTGTCCTCGCACTGCAGAGCGGAGTTCCACGCTGTAAGGACACACACACACACACACAAAATGAAGGTGCTGCAAGAGTTAAAGCAATCACATACTGTGTTAGAGTGAAGAAACAAGTAGAGGAAGTCTTGGTACCAATCTTCCTGAACCAGTTGGATTCCTCTGTGCGTTGCTCAACAGTCAAGCAGGACTGCTGAGAAACTTTCTGCAGTGCTGCAGTGACGATAAACAACACATTTGTGGGTTACGATGCACAGCAGATACTGTAGTCATTTCTTCCCAAAATACAATTCAACCTCAATTGTTGCATATCTACTCACCCATTTTTAAATATGGCAGCACAACATCCAGATTCCCATTCCTACGTGGAGTAATGTAAGTAGTAAATGTAAATCTACGTTTTTGATTTGATTAAAAGCAGCATCAATAGTATGTAAACACTATTAGGTACTATCCCTTCCCCTCACCTCATCTCATTACTCGATTTTTCTGCTGTGGAGAGCACAAGTCGAACCAAACACCTATAAAAAGATGAATGGAGAAACTGGTGTTGACCTCCTTTCTTTCACCTACTAACTGTATTATACAGAGACACACTTTCAGTGGAGAAGCAAGGGAATATAGGTCAGTGGATCATAGAGGTGTATGGAAAACAAGCAAACTCGCTACAATCTCTCAGCACATAAGCCCTCTCTACTAAATGTTGTCAGGTTATGTGTGAAACTGTACCATCATGTTTTGTTTACATAGTCCAAACACATGAACGCTGAATGATTCAAAATAAAATAAATATAGAAATTTGGCATCTGACCTGAGAGCAGTCAGAACCTGAGCTTCATCTTTGGAGTTTTCACACAGGCTCTCCAGAGCCTTCATGGCAGTTTCCTGCTGTTCATTCTGTCACAGGGGGCATCGTCCTCATTAATACCACCACCCACCAGTCAAATAACTGTGTCATGTCATGTAACTATAAAACATTTGTCAGTACTTATTTATATGTTTATGTGCAATTAGCCTGGGGAGGTGGTAACCAGTAATGTTTTATCTCTGATCCCAGCTGATTGTTTTTACCAATGAGGAGCTGTTCCTGGAAATGTGTAACAAACAACCAAACATATCTATCATGCCATCCTCCCCAGATCAGTGCAGTGTTTAAGACATGATCGTTCATCAGATTCCCACCCACAAACTCCAGGCTGCAAGCATCGCTCGAGTACTAAACCCAAGGTTTTGGAGCCCTACAACACCATAACGACATCATAAAAGTTTGACAAGTGACATGTTATAATTCCACCAAACTAAACTAATTATTTTCCCAATTCTTTACAACTGGTGTACAGAGCCGAGTGATGAGTCCTACCTCCAAAGCAATCTGAGCAGCCAGACTGAGGAGATTGGAAGCTGCATTCTCAGAAACCAGCAGTCCGTCCTCACTGGCAACACGACTCTTGGACAGAAGTCCCATCGCATTCACTGCCTCTGCAGCTGGTACAAATCAACAGCCTCATCATCACCACAGAGAATATGCTGAAAATTGTGGCTGTAGGAAAATTGTCGGACTACAACCGTATCAGTTTTTACTCCTTATGTATCACACAACGAATGCTTTGTAAATACCTTTTTCCACATTGTTCTCCTGTACGGCAATCTTGTAAACACTGAACTGAGTGAAAATGCTGTCAGGATCACATCGCTCTGCTTCTTTAATTGCTTCTTTTGCCTAATAAACACAAGGTTTCACATACAAGCAAACATACCTCACATACATAAACTGTAAATGTGTGCCAGGAGCATTTGCCATTGGGGCTACCGAGTTCTGTCACGCACCATCAACTTGCTACTGTGGCTCAAGTTGTCTTACCTTTTCCAGTTGCTTAAGTTGCAGAAAACAAGAAGCTCTGTTCCTCTGCAGTTTGGCTGAGTTGGGCTCCATTTGACCTGCTTTGAAAAAACTCAGGGAGTAGTTATACCACTGAAGAGCCTCAGCATAGTTCTTGGCCTGGGAAGAAATACAATAAGAGTATAAAGTTATCCTTTATGTATCTCTGTGTGGAAATTAAACCTCTGCATTAAACCTATTCTATTTAGGAGCAGTGGGCATTGTGTGGCCCCACCCGCCACCTTGATATTAGTGCTGAACTCTCAGCCACAATGCTGATGTGTATGTACACTATAAAAATATAATTTGAATTAAGGATAAACAAGGCTATATTTATCATACCTCAAAATATTTGGACGCTTTATCCCACAGCATGACATGTAGGCGAGTGAGGGCCTGTGGAGTCAGCTGTTTTCCTGTATAGTGGCCTGTGTGGGTGTAAAAAAAATGGGTATACTGCTAATACAGAGGCACACCAACTTATTCAAGAACTGGAATGCAAAAATAAAGTACCAGTGATGATATCCTCTATCTTCTGTTTGCCCAACAGCTCCTTGCCCCTCTGCAGCAGAAGCTCAATGTGCAAGACAAGAGCAGTTCCCAGGTCAGGGGACGACTCAAAGTGTTGACACACACGTTTCAAATACTCAAATGCCAGCACTTCTCTATGAAAATAAACAGATATAATTTAGCATAGCATGCATCTGGGCATTCCTTTAAAAAAATCTTTGTTTATATAGGCTGTGTTTGTTTACAAAGATCAAAGTGTAGTAGAGTACTAGCAAAAATGCTGAAGGTTTTACCTGTCTTCAGACATGAGTAGTTTCACTGTGCTCAGACACACTTCAAGATAAATCTTAGATTCCAGCATCTCATTAAGTCCTGAAAACATATTTTTATGATCTGCTTTTAAATGTGCATTTAACTCAAGTGCAAGTTACCCATAGACACATATGAAAACTTGGGAGAGTCCCAGTACAAGCACAATCATCTACTGCAGCTCTACTGGAACACCTGACCAGACTTGTAACAGCTATGTCACTGTAGACACTTAGAATATTTCTGAAGCAATTAAACTTAGCCATATTTAGTTTTTCCAAATTTCTCTCTCTAAACTCTTAGCCACTGATGCCCCAATGCTGTTTATGTTAATGAAGTTCTGTAAAAATAATTCAATGAGATTCGGGTAATAACTAACCTGCTCTGATATGATCATCTGCGGCCCCACATTTCAGGAGTATTCTGATCTTTAAGTTCAGCCCAGAGGCGCTCACACATTCCTGTCAAATTGCAATTGGGTACAGAGCATTTTTTTTGTAAGTGTATGTTTAAAAAAATGCATATGTAGAATACAATTTGATAATGAGTTCTCATATCCCACCTTGTTTGCTAAGGCGACAGCATTAAGAGCTTTCTCCTGAAACCTCTGACAGTCCCACTCTAAATAAACAGTGGCAAGGAGCCTCAAAACCTTGGCCTAATGTCAGGGAAATTGAAGACAGTAATAATTATTATTATTTTAATTTACCAGTTGCTTCAACTAAATTCTGTTTTGCACTATCTTACCTGGACTTCAGATCCAGGGGCATATTTCACATTCATTTTCCCAATTTCATAGCTTTGGCTGAAAAAGAAGAACACATCACAACACTTTCCCACTGCATTGTTTCTCAGCACTCTCTTTTTTTTAAACATTCTATTTACCTCAGCCAAAATGCGCTGTCCTCAAACTTTCTCAGATTGTAGGTGTCTATTCCAAAGTTGTAGCACAAAATGGAGAGGTACGCAGTCTACATTGAAAAATATATTCAGACTTAACATCTCCTACACTTTCAACAGCAATATGTTATGTAAATGTGGAACAAAAATATATAGTGTTGTTATAATGATAACAGAGTGCTTTTTGATTTACATCTTTAGGTAGCCGCAGCAGCATGTCTTTACAGCGCTGCACATAGACCACAGCCTCATGGTTATTCCCTTGAATTAAGGCCTGAAAAGAAGAGATTTGAACTTTGAAACAGTATAACATTCCATATAAGTACAGAATAAGATTTCCCTCTCTCATTGTTTTTAGGTAAACATTTTAACTGTCTCACAGTTCACACTGCAAGTCTTTCAAAATAGCACTTCCTCAGCTGCCAAATATCACAAGAACAAATATTCACATTGAAGGTGTTGAACATCACATGTGCCACAGCTCACCGATTCTGCCTGGCATGAAAGTATTCGAAGCAGATCCTTCTCTACATCCCCTTTGGATGAAGTGATGTCATCGGCTCTGTCACCCCTGGACGTCAGTTGGCCATAGAGAGTTTCCAAGCTCTAGGGATATTGAATGTCGAATCATTTTTAAGGACACCATATTTCTGTTTGCTCTAAACTTGAACAGATTGAAGCTCTCTCAGTTTGAGTGTTATTTTCTTATTCTTTACCTTGACAGCAAACCTTAAGAAGTTATCCGCCATATGGGGATTTTTGCAGTCCAGCCAGGTCCTCCCTGTTTTGCTGGCCATCTGTAAAGATTAGACACTGACAAACAGACTTTGTCCTCCAAAAATGTTGGCCACTCACAGATGATGCCTGTAGCATTGCTTACCAGGATTTGCTTGCGGATGATGCCCTCTGTTGGATTCTCAGGCTCACAGCAGTACAGAAGACTGCATGCAACATGACGCACTGTGAGGATGGTACAAACATTTGAATGTGACGTGACACGACCGTGACCTCCCCAGCTTGCAATCCTTACATTGTGCCAACACTTCAGATAATATGTTAAACTTGCATTTTCAAAAACTTGTATGTTTTATTGTCCTTGCAAGTTGTGTTTATTCATTTAAATTTTGAATGATGTGCTTTGTTAACTAATACTTTCAGAGTGGACTCTAAACAATTGAAGCAATGTGTTCATTCACTGGGGGGGGGTAATCATCAGTAAGATTATCATGTAAATACATAGGGCAACTAGAAGTGTACCTTTGGCTTTCTGACTTTTACTTATAGTGGTGCCCACATTCTTAGTAACTGCCCAGTTCCACAGCTGGATGGCACACTCCTCAAGCTGTAACATGAATAATGAAAAATAAATATGCATGCAACCTACAAATTCTACCAACTTATAGCCATGTAATGGTGCCATTAATGCTAGAGTACTTGATAAATAGATCTGATGTAAAACTTTAGAACTTAGTAACATAAGTCATATACGTAAATTATGGTAAAATCAGACTGATGAGTAATATTGCATCACTTTTTTAAGGTAAAAAACACTGCCAACTAGAAATACACTTGTTGGTATCACATATGGTAGGTTTTTGGTTTCTTTACTTTTTTTATTTACTATTACAGTCAAATGATAGTAAAATTCTCACATGCTTGTAACTACCTGTGGATCTGGTATTTTGGGGAAATCCTCTAGGCCAGAGACTTCAGAGAAGAGTTTCTCTATCACCTCATCATAATCAGTCAGCTTTTGCTGCAGTAGATTCTCTGTGAGACCTGTGTATAAACAAAAGCAAATGAAGACATCTTGACAGGACCCAAACTCTACTTTTTTCTTGAAATAAGGCAAATGTTTTCCCAGACAAAGTTAATGTCGCAAAGCAAATTTCACTTCTAACAAGCTTATTGTTGGGCTAAGACAATTTTTTTAAATGACATATTTTTTAGTATTGATTGTTTAATTATTTAGTTATATTTAGTCTCAAAATCCCAAAGTATTCAAGGATAGGAAATAAGAATAGTGAATTCTTCAAAAGTTAAAAAGCCATAACCAGTAAATGTTTGTTGTTGTTGTTTTTTATTAATAATAGACTAACGTTAAGTTCAGCAATTGTTTGAATAAATTGCCATTGACTAGCTAGCTAGATAGTTTCTGTCCAAAGAATAACATAACTAGCTAGGTTATCGGATTCCGCCATAAATGGGTCAATTAAGCACAATTTTGAGTAATAAGGTAGCTTGGTAAAGGTGTTAAAAAGGCTTAATTCTTTTATTTTTTTCTTGATGTTAGCTATGTATTTACACCTTAACGTTAACCCTTGGTATGTCTATTATTTGTCATTTCACCTTTTTTGCAATAAAGAATTTAAAAAAGGCTTGTTGTACATAATTTACATAATAATATTGTACCTTATACAGTATACTAATATAAAATCCTTCAATTATTTGGTCATGACTAAGGTAGCGAAGTAAAGGGCATAAATTAGAAGAAGTCAATGCGGAGGTAACGTTAGCATACATAAACAAGCTAACATGGCTAGTAGCCTTGCTAGCTAATGGAAGAGAAAGTCTGCCAGTCTATGCTCTATGCACAGGTTACCTTGCCAACGGTTAACGGTTACTGATCTGGTTCAGTAACCGTTGTTGACAGAACGTAACTAATTTGTAACCAAAACGGTCTACAAATAGCAGTTAGAACAACTGAACGGGATAGTTACTCACATTTCACAGTTAAAACAAACCTCTCCATGTTTTAGGTTTTACCGCTGAAAATAATAATGTTAGCTCCAGGGTTAGCTCCCTACAGCGCCATCTTGTTTGATTGACAGCTGTCACAATGCACGAGAGGTTGGGGGAGGTGCCTAATGGAAGAACCTAAATGAAGAGCCGGAAGCATTAACCATAGCCCAGAAAGCAACAAACAAAGAAACCCCAACAAGTTTTGGATTAGTGTGAACTCTTAAAGATATCTTATAACGTTAGCCATACATAACCTATTTACACAGTGTACACTGTGTCTAGAATGTATAATGTTAGCGAATTCTTGGTTACAGATGGTTACAGTTAGCCTTAGCTATGTGACAAGTTAGAATTTTCCAAGCTAATTTTACCATTAGCTTAGCCAACATTAACTGATATTTAGCTAGCTACCTAAATTTAAAACGTTTGCGTTAGCTAACGTCCTAACATGATTGTTAACGTTTCTAAAGTTAGATTTCTGAATAGCTACAATATAACCTTTCAAGGTTTCCTTGACTAGCTTTAGCTTATCTCTCAATGGGAAAAGTCGTTGGTGTTCTTTTTCACTGTTTTTTAAGCATAGCAAAATAGGCCAAAAATATCTAAAAAATTGGCATTTGATTATTATACTAATACTATACTACTTTGATTTATATATATACATAATTATTAATATTATCTGATCATGACATATTAACATTAACATTTTATTATTAAAAATATTTAATTTTTCAAGATATCAAAGTTTCCTCTCTTAAAAGTAGAGCTAACATATTTAGCTAATGCCCCAAGCCAACAAAAACTGAAGGCCAAGCTAATTGTTGATTTTTTATACAGCATAGCAGCAGAGGAATATCCTATATGGGACTGAAGTACATGTTACTGTATTGCAGGTCTACCTTTAGAACATAGCTACTACATAGGATACTAAACTAGGCTATTTTGGGAAAACTATTTTCATTCAGCCTTATCAGGCCCATTTATCAAAAGTAACCAGATAGATTGGTCAAGATGACTAAACCTGAGAATTTTTCCCTGTTAAAATGGTTGAGTGATCCGAGTTGGCATAGACATTTTTACTCTGATGTTCTAAAACACGACCTTTAGTGTTACTTTAAACACAACAGCTCCTTATACTAACGTTTTTATGCCATATTACCTTTTATGTGCTACTTTTACTTTTGATCCAAAATGGTAATATTGACCACAAAATATTTAACAAGAATATTTCATATCAGATTAATTTATATCAATATTTTCTTGGTTTGAAGATCAACATTATTTTTATTTTTTTAAGAATATTTTTTGGGCATTTTTAGGCCTTTATTTGACAGGACAGCTGAAGACATGAAAGGGGAGCTAAAGAGAGCACATGGGCACCCGCTCTACCAACTGAGCCATCTGGGCGCCCAAAGATCAAACATTTTATAATATTGTTGCCATGCCCACCCACGTCCACGCCACGTACGCTCCCTAGGGAGGTGTTCCAGTCACGTCCAGCTGGGAGGAGGCCTCGGGGAAGACCCAGGACTAGGTGGAGAGATTATATCTCCAACCTGGCCTGGGAACGCCTCGGGATCCCCTAGTCGGAGTTGGTTGATGTGGCTCGGGAAAGGGAAGTTTGGGGTCCCCTACTGGAGCTGCTGCCCCCGCGACCCGATACCGGATAAGCGGATGAAGATGGATGGATAGATGGATGTTGCCATGCAATAAATTGTTTTAGTAGTGTGGGCTATACATTTTATTTTTCCCAAAATGTTATTTCTTGCTTCCAAAAGCTGCAGTATGAGTGGGGTCTGGAGACTGTGAAATCAAGACTGACTACAGTCATTTGATCAGCAGGGCACGCAGTCCGACCCCCTTCACCCCTTTGCTGAAGAAATACGTTATTTCTACTGGTTAATTTACCCAAGAGGACATTCCTGTTGGGTTTAAAGGAAGAGTGCATGCTGTGTGTGTAAAACCAGTTAGTCCCCCATAGTGTGTTTTTGAACACCACATTCAAAAATAAAACACTTTAAACCCACCCCTATCAGCTAGCAACTTCCAGCAATTGTTCATCAGGAGACTTATCTGCTGCCCTCTTGGCCCAGTGGGAATGTCTCCTTCAATGAGGACTTAAATAAGAACACACGCTAAGAAAATTGTTGAAGTAGACAAAGCAGTTTCTTGCAAACTTCACCTCCTTTTGTTTTGCATTTAGGGAGCCAATATCTTTCTCTTCATATGTGTCAGCCTGTAGCATATCATCTTTACCAATGTGTCACCATTCAGACTTGAGAGCCCATGTCTTGTAGACATTTGACAGTCTTGTCAATATCATGTAGAGTCCATTCCCAAGTCTACAAATTGAGAAGGGTGAATTTAACGTTGCTTCAGCACTAGTTTGTAATAGTGAGTGTCCACATCTAGAGCAAAGTAGCTAATCCAACACATAAGCCTAAAATGGCTCCTTATTTGGATTAAACCATGCAGAAGAGTGCTTACTTTTTTGAGTACGCTGTTCTAGCCACCCAAATATGGACATTACTTTTTGATTTCGTTGAGTAATTTCATTAAAAAGGAAATGTTTGAATTCTTGACCTGTGACTATTTGGTCTCAGAATCCCAGAACGCAAAAAGGACTCCCAAGACTGGGATGTTATAAACTGTTTCCCATGTTTTCATGTGACATTTCACTGTTTTCCTGCTACGGGGATGAAAGAATGGTGTCCATCACATTTCACTTCTTGTGCTGTGCCTCATCCACGCCACAACTCAAGATCCATTTCCCAAGATGGTGGCTGTTCAGTCCTGACATGGACGGAAAGGTGAGGGCAGGATGTTCTTATTTACAATGCCTGCTACTGTGACCTACAGCAGCAGAGTAATTGTTGTGGTGATAAAAGAAAACAGTCTGCAGCACATCCACACACGGCAGGGTCTCGCTGGACAAAAGAGGATTATTTACATTGATATAATAAGCAGCACATCCTGTTTCTGAAGTTAAAAATAAATTTGGAAAATATTTATTCTAAAGACATGAACAGGTAGATTCAATCTGATATCACACTGATTGTTTACGTTTTATTCTATTTCCTTTTGAGACAATGATTACAGACATGATTACTGCTGTAACCTTTAACCTCAGTTACACAGTAAGTTGATTTAATCAAATACAGCATTACACACAAAGGTCAGTTAAAAAAGGTAGTTTAATGATCTACTTCAAAATTTAGAAACCACAAATCAATAAGGTTGATATAAATCTTGGTTGAAACAATGCTGTGAAAAATTCCATTCAGCTTCATTTCAGTTACCCTTAGGGCGGATAAACATAATTGCTGTGATTTTCTATTGCATCTTGTCGTGTTTAATGGTATTACTATTAGCCTAGTTACCCATCATGTTGGTCTGATTACTATAGATAATCATTATTTCTCATTTAGTGATCTCCTCCTCAGTATCCTGCAGAAAGGCGTTTGTCGTCGTCGTCGTCGTCCCCCCCCCCAAAAGTGACGTTGCGTCCTTCCACTCTGTCTCCATAAAACGTGCCTCGCGCATGGACTGAGTGTTGCACAGAGGCGAAAGGGAGGAGAATATTGTTGAAGGCGCGCATGAAAGGCAGGAACTGATTAATCTAACTTTTGTGGGCTATATCAGACACCAGTTAGAAGCTGATACACCACTGCCTTAACCTTTATTTTTCACCAACTATTGAATTTAATCCATCTAACTTTTTTTTTGTTTTGAGCACCTGCCCTGAGGGTACATCCGTCTCCTCTTTGCCGGTTCGAGAGTTGGACTCCCCCAGCTGCGCAGGAGAGCTCCCCTGCGAAACGCGTCATGGGCTACGGGAGAATTACTGCCGCTTTGTGCATGTACACCTGAGGGTTTTTTGGGATTTACAACACGGGTTTTTAAATTTAAAAAAGGACTCTTTGATTGACTCGCTTTGAGAAGAAACTTTTGTAATTCACTCGGAACTAAAAGCCTCTGCCAAGGACTCGTATTAATTTATAACACACGGTTTGGATTTCGGTGAAGAGTTGGCAGGATGGTCTCATCCGACTGCTTCAGATTGGTCCTTGTCGTCTTGTGTGGCTCATCGCTCACAAATGGTAAGAAGTCATTCATGCTTATACAGTTATTTACGCGTAGTAGAGTTTTATGCATAAAAGAACAGAGTTTTAACATCGCACTGTTTGATTCGTTTTAATGAATGGCTGAATGCATATTGTTCTACAGATAGTAGACACAATCGGCTGTCATTTATTATAGAGGGAGAAGTAAAGGGATTGGCGTCCTTTTATTCGTGTGTAATAATAGGCTAATCTAATTCTTACTATGTCTAATTAAGCTGTTACCAAGAGTTGAATTATTTGGCCACTTTGATTCACATTGATTGAGTCACATTTGATGTGTGGAAGTTTTTTTTTGATTGTTTATAGTTGTTTCAGTAGAACATTCAATTTGCTGTTTGATGTCTGAATTCTGTGTCAACAGATTCAGGATGTCATTAGACCTGCAGTTCTCATTTAAGTCGCTAGAGGTAGTCTTGTCCGGTTGTTAATGGTTGATTATTAACATTAATACAAATGTGTTGACACTATATGATAGGTAACTGTAACAAATAAGTAGAGTTTATATTTTAATTGTCAGACTGATTTTATGGATGACATTTGAATTTGTTTGATTTGAATTTGTTTCTCAGATATGAAGATATTGCAAGTCAGCCTTTTGTTAAATATGATGAAAAACGTTTATCCAGCAATTGTTATGAGTGAACAGGATTAAACATGTTGAGAAGAGAATGGATGTTCCTTCAGACAGTACAATCAGCTTCATTGTCTCAGTGTCCCTCCACAGAAACCCGATAGAGTATAAAAGGTGGATGTTCCTCCACCTTAGGTCTAGTGTGCCACTGAGATACACTCTAAGCCTTTACCATTCTCAAATAAACAGCCTATCCAAACAAAGGAAAGAACTGTGCACGCCCCCCCCCAACTCCCCCCCCTCCCCCCATCACACACACACTCATACACACTTTTAGCCTATGAAGCTTTGTGTACGATGTTTTTAAGTAGATTTCCTTCACTGTCCACACACAAAGCGTGGGAAAGACACAAGGAGGAAGCGGACGTAGGGCAAGAGGCAGCCTGGAATTGTTCTGGCTAGTAAAGGTCATGGAAATGGGACACGCTACCTGAGTAAAGATTTCTTCCCGGAGTTCCTTGTGCTCGTATTGAGCTATGTCAAATTGCATCCACAAGACAATGGCAGGGAGGAAGGGAGGGTATTGTTTCTGTAGAATAACCACTGACTGGTAGAGCCATTAGTTATTGATGGTGCATTAATTCATGCTTACGCACCAAAATGGAAGATACATGATGCACCATGTCAGTGATGGTGCAGTTTAATAATATTAAAGTTATTGATCATTGGATCATTGGAACTTTATCAGGATGCATAGTATCCTGGATCCATGAAATAACTGGCCTTTAATAAAAAATTGCCTGCCTCTATGGGAATTTAACATAGGAGGTGTATACTTATGCCCCCTGTATTTTTAGGAAGAACATTTATTTATTTACAATACATTATTCATTCACAAAGAAAATTGGTGTCCTCAAAAGGTTGGATTTTCCTACATTTTTTGAATTAAGGCATTAAGATGAATTTATTTAATTCTTTTTAATCAACTTTAGCATGGGTGTGTAAACTTTCTCAAGCCACTGTATTTGCAGTTTTGTTAATATTTCACTTGCTTTATTTAAAAGTGAACACAGGTCAAGTGTTTTGCTTTGTGACCTTTTGACACCAATTTAAATGATGCATAACGGCTCAGACTGAGGGAGAGAACCTTTTTGCAGCTCTCTGCAATATGATGTTTGCATTTCCGATTTATTTCAGTCGGTCTGTGTCTTTAAGCTTTCTGCATACCGGTAGATTATTGATATGTATGCAATACTATTGATTCAGTGAACTGTGTGTACTTGCTTTATAGATTTTAGGCTATATCCAGGTAGTTTTCTACAATTGTTCTTTGTGTTGTACAGGTCCAAGTTATATGTGTAGACTACTGTAACATGGCTTTATTCAGTGGTGTTTTAGGGCACATGCCAAATTCTGGAAAAACAAGTGAAGCAAAGTGATTATTGAAAGAAATATGATTGAATGGATGATTGAATTTGAAACTGGAAGCTGCCTTGTTATTTTCTTGTCATAGAATTCCTTTTTCTTCACTCATGTCTACAATAAGGACAGTGTTTTGAAGCCGAGGGTTGATGTTGTGTCTAAATTGTTTGAAGTCATTTTTTTCTTTCCTGCTTGCACACTTGAGGTAAAGTGGAAAATGGGAGTGATAAAAAAAGGTCATCCAAGTGCAGTGGGGGGCTCATTACTCACTTACGGAATGTCTGGGTCCATACTGGCAGCCCAAGAAAAACACACACACACACACACACAAAATATCACCTGGATTGGGAGATTTAAAAGTAAAGCAGATAAAGCCACTCCCTTACACAAGGATATAACTTAACAAATTGCTTTGTGTAGCTGTTCTTATTGCATGATTGCAGCATCTGGTCTATACTTGGCATCCTGAGTCAGCAATATATTTTCTTTGAATCCTCCATGAGATTTCAATTTCGAGGAGCTTCTGTCTGCCTACTAGTCTTAATCATACAGTATGGAACAAGAATCCTCTGGGTTTACCATTTAGGACTTTTATACAGGCGATTCCTGTTTGTTGGCTCTACTCAACTTTATATAACCTAGAATGGCCACCCATCAAGGCCAGATGTTCCTTTGTTTTTTTCTTTTTTAAGAGGAGTCTGGGGCATTTTAGCCTCCAAATCTCTAATGACTAATATACGGCTAATAAAAAAAGCACTCTCCCTAACTGTTGTCTTAACCTTGCAGTTGGCAAAGTGGAGAGGCTTTAGAAGGACAGTGTGAGAGAGAAAATACTCCAGGGCACACTAACCATGTAACACAGCCAGAGCAGTGGTAGCTACTCCATATTTTGGCAGGTGGTTTCAAGTCTTGTCAAGATTTCAACTTTGTGTTGTAATTTTTTGTCTTGAAAAACTCAACCTAAAGGCAGTTTATTATTAAAACATCACTGGCACCTCACACCAAGCGGTAGAGTAGTAACTTATTCTCATTAGAAATAGTAATTTTAATCTTTCTGAGATCCTTTGAAAACAAGTTCATGTGTAGTGTGGTGCAATTGTTTCCAATTACTATAATTGACCATCAACAGGCTAAACGGATGTCGTGCTGTCCATTTCCATTATAGGACAGGAAGCTCATCTCAGTGGCCACAGCAGATTGGCGCTACTGTTTGGCTCTTGATGCCATGGTCACATTACAGCCAAGATGACTCACCAAGAGTGACCCTGCACTCCTTTGTTAAACTGTAATTCACTCTCCACCATTTCTATGTCTTTTGTTGTTACAGAGTACAAGGATTCAATTGGCAAGGTTAAACAAGGGAATCATCATGCCGTATTGTTACTTTTGCCTTGAACACACCAAAAAAAGATCGACTCTCAAGACAGTTGCGTTGTTTCATGATGGCACAGGAAGTACAGGAAGATGAAGTGTATTCTCTGCAAAATAAAAGGGAGTTCCGCATATTATTTCCCTGCACTTGAAGGGATGTGACTTGGGGTTTCCCGTTAGTGACAGTACTCGTATACAGTAAAAGTGTTTTTTATTATGCAAGATCATGCAAGAGCTACTGTCGGCATGCTGCAAAAGCATACTTTGCCATGGTTATTCCAGTTTATAACATCCTTTCTTCTCGCATTTGCTCTAAGCTTCTTTATTGTTATTGTTATTGTTCTTTGGTGTTATTGTTATTAGTTTGTTGTATGCTCAACCTTCAGTTCTGTAAAGTTGTTGTAATATTTTAACTCTGTGCAGTAGGTATAAAAAATAATATTAATAACTTAATAGCTAACAAGAGCACCTTACTTTTGGGGGCTTCATCTAACCATGGTTCTCTAAATAAATCTTGTCAATATATTGCATAATAATAATAATAATTATTATTATATTCATGATTATTTATATATATATATATATATATATATATATATATATATATATATATATATATATATATATATATAAGCAGTTAGGGTAGTCTAGGGTCAAAAAGTTTGGTTGCACTGCTAAACCTCTGTCTTAGGTAAATTGAAAAACTCTTTCAGTTTTGATTGTTTGGCTGTTCTTTCAGACTAAATATTTAAATGTTTTTTTTTTGGGCCACAAACATTTTTGAACAGTGTTGCAGAATGAGGAAAAACACAAATGTTTTCCAAACACTGTGTCCTGTGCCACTTCCCCTCATCAATGCCAAGTGAGGACAATGACATACAAATGTGATCCTGGTCTAATCTTAGTTAACTCAGACCTGTGTCAATAATCAGTTTGATGCTATGTGACTCGCTCAAACCCCCATCATCAGTTGAAACTGAATCAGAAGTCACTCAGTCTCCCACTTTCATTCTTGTTTGTTCCATGCCTGTCCTCTTCTTAATGGCTTTTAATGAGAACCAGCTTTAGAGCTCTTTCAACCAACACAGTAAGCACAATTTCTGGCATTTTTCAGGCGCTTTGCTGGAGGAATGCAGCACACAGCTGTTACGGGGGGTTAGGGGTGTCGGGACGCCTGCTGAGGTCAGCGTTGGGCAGGCACCGGGGCAGGTGGGAGTTTTGAGGGTGTGGGGGTAGAGCGACGACTGCGGGATGTTTTTTCTCTTTCAGTGGGCTGCTGGGAGCCCCTGCTGATTCATCCATCTGTAGTGTGTTACTGAGGAGAATAGGCAAAACATTGGCAATTTTTAAGAGATGAGCTGCCTGTTGGTGCAATTCAAGGTCAGTTATTTTTATTGGCGTTAGTGTGCAAGTAGATGCCATCATTCCTACATGTGTTGCTTTTGAATCACAACATAAGTCAGAGAACTGAATGTTGAACATGCATAAATTAGTGATGCAGACAGCACATGATATATTGTACATTTTAAATTGCAATTTGTATTTAACAGGCCCCAGGGGTCAACATTAGTTTGATTAATTATTTGCAAAGTTCTCATTTCAAGAAATTCAATTACATGATGTGAGACAGGAAAACACGTTTGGAAATTTGTGGGACAACAGATAGTTTTCTGGGATTATTTATTAAAGTCAGGAACATAGATTTGTATTAATCTAATATACAGCTGAAAGCATGTAGTAGGCCTATCATAGCATGAGACACATGCTTTCCCCACTGCATAACCTTGGACAATACAACAATGAGGTTATAATATTTTGCGAGGAAGTCGATATTGAGTGCCACTGCCAACACTGGCACTGTCAGCTCATTCTTAGCACAACAGCTGTTCTGAATAATAGACAAATACTAGTAACACATATGTGTGTTTTTCTGTGTATGTGTTTGCATTTGGAAATGCAGGTGTACTTGTGTATGTGTGGTTTTCCATGTGTGTGTGCTTATACAGTATGCTGTTGTTTAGCTCCATTGTCTTTTGTGATTATGTGCTACAAATAAAGATTTCCCCAAAGATTGTCACATTTGGGGGGTTGACTTTCAGTTTTTTTCGATTGCTTGATTTTCAAAGTACTTTACTCAAAGGGACTTTTTTCAAAACACTACACACAATTAGCACAACCACACCCCCAATCAGCAGAACACCTCAAACTCTTTGCAAAATGAAACACTCTTGCAAAAACTACACACATTTATAAAAAACATATTTTGTTACCATATGAAACACACAAGTTTCATATGAGTTAATTCAATTTTAACTAGTTACACACTGCTGTTAACATTAAACACTAAAGTACTGTAAACGTACACTAAAAAAAGTAAACAGAGAAAGTGCAAATATACAATAAGTTCACCAAACACTACACAAGACTATGTGCAGAATGAGGAAAATATTATTTATTTCTCTCCATATACCCAAATCTGTCAACAAAACACATCCCGGTTTCTACTACAGTAGTGTGCATAACACTGTTAGCTCAGCAAACAACAGACAGACATAACATACTGTATCCAGTACAGGTTACAATTACAAAAAATCTCTTTGCCTCGCTAGATACTGTATGTCCAGAAAATTTCATCAACATCACAGGCGATATCCTCATTGGCAAGACAACGTGGGAAGAATCGTCTTGAATGTCAAATCCTGATGGCTGTGTCTCATAGATTTGCTCATAGGCGTAGTGATTTGAGAGTCAGTGCTTTGGAAATGCAAGGAAGCGACATCATGATATACTTCTGTGTCTAACAAGTGTTTTTAGTGATTTACAAAACACTGTGTGTATTTTTTTTGCAAAAAGTGTGAAGCTGACATTGTGCTTATAGTGGTGCACAAATGGGCCAATGTTTTGCTCCTTGAGTGTAAGGTTTTGATAATTAATTGTGTAATACTTTTGATTTCAGACCTTCTTAAAACCCATCATCAGTTGAAACTAAACCAAAAGTCACTCGGTCTCCCTTTTTCACTCTTGTTTGTTCCATGCTGGGACTCTTCTTAATGGCTTTTAATGAGAACCAGCTTCAGAGCAATCCCAGACATTGTGCAAATGGGCCAATGTTTTGCTCCTTGAATGTAAGGTTTTGATAATTGTGACCACAATGACAAGCTGTTCAGGGAGCTTAGTAAAAATGAGGAAATCACTTATGGGACTGTGACACCTCCTGGACAGCAGTGAGAATCACAGTGTATCCTATGTTGATCACTGTTATGGCGTTTTTCATTAATGGTACCTGCTTGACTCGCCTCGGCTCGACTCGACCCGACTCGACTGCGGTGCCCTGTCCTCTGTCCATTGCATATTAGTACCGCCACATGTGTGAGGCGAGCCGTGGCTGGTCGTCATGGCAGTTTACTGCTAACGTGATACACACACACAGAACTTCAAAGGTGCGTTGTTTTTGATTCTCAGTGTGTTGCCACAGCCAGAAGTCAAATTAGTTTCTAATGGATTTCGAGGCAGCAAAAAACAACAACAACTGCTGGATAAACTATTTACCGGTAAACAGGCGGGTTTGTTCATCAGGATCTGTTCTCTGTGACTCAGCTGCTCCTCATATCATCTCCTTCCTCTATTCCAACTTCTCTCTTTCATTCTTTCTTTCTGCTCATCCCAGACCACTATTCATTCAACAACCTGCCTTCCCAACATCGGAAACACCCCCAGTGTTCTCACAGCGGACCATCACTTGCACAAGAAGCAGGAACATGTCGTGCACAGTGCTGAAGTGATTTATGGACATTTTCTACCATGTTTTTCATTTTGTTGTTTGTGTGATAGTGAAATACGAACATTAATAAGGTGCTGTAAATTTGTAAGTTTGTTGGCCTTTCTCACAAAGTGCTCTCTGTGTGTGTGTGTGTGTGTGTGTATGTGTGTGCTTGTGTGTGTGTGTGCGTGCGTGCATGCATGCGTGTGTTCAACAGGACGTTTGGAGATAGAGCATGCGCTGAAGACTCAGCCTTCTGCCGATCCCCTCATTCTTTCTAAGGACCAGTTGTTAAACCTCATATGCAAGTATGCAACACACCTATTTGTGTCAATGCCAAGTGAATAGAAACAAAATTTAATTTAAATACAATCAGTGTTAATGTAACATTTAGCCGATAGTGGAATACGTATATTTTTTGGTGACCAATTGTTTTTATTTCAAGATTACAAACAATTACAAACAATATGCTGAGACATTAGAACGTGTCCCAGGAATAGTGGAATATATCTTGTATTTTTGTACTACTCTGCTTAAGTACAAATTTTGTGTTTTGTTTTTGACTTTACTTGACTATTTCCATTTCATGCCACATTATACTTCTGCACATTTCAGGGGAAAATACTTTACTCTGCTACATTTATTTAACAGCTATAGTCAATAGTTATACGCTATACTTTACAAAATCATACCATACAAGACTTGTTGAAAATTCAATGTATTGTTACATATTTAACAACCCAACATTAAAATGCTCCTTACATGTTAATGCATCAGTAACAAAATCCAATAATATAATATATAATAGTTTAATACTCACAGCGGCCTAAGAATAAGAATACTATATTAGTTCAGTCTGTTTCTAAACTGTGACTGCAGCCATAGAGTTTAGACTCTGGTCTCAGTACATGGCAGAAAGGCCAGGGGGGGAATAAATGGGACATGCCTGGGCCTGGGGACACTTGCTGGCTACAAAGAAGCTGAGGCAGTCCTTGACGGGAACCAATGGAGGTCCACATTTATCAGTCTGTTGCAATTTCCTTTAGGGATGCTGGGACCCAAGTGTGCTGCATTCACATTTGTTAAGAATTTAGAGAGCCTTGCATCATTTTGTAGGCCCGCAAGGAATGCTTAGTAACTTGTTTCTACCTAATGTTATGCTTCCCTACAAGGCCATATGCTAAGATGCCGTGGCCATACAATACTGGCTTGATTTCTGTCACTGGATAAGAGCTAGAGGTTGCTTGACCCAAAATTCTGCAGGCAAAGGCAGTGGTATGCAAGACATGTTTGATGCTCCTCTGGGATCTCTTTAATGAGAGTTTTTAAATGGATGCTATGTGGAAAGAATGTGTTAGCTGAGCACATCGTTCAGGAGAAACATGTTCCCATGTGAAAGTTCAAGTTACTGGATGACTCAAGATTAACTCAAAATAAACTTAAAATGAACATCAAGTCAAAAAGTCCCAAGGGGAGAGGCAGACGCTGCCATCCTAAACTAAATAGCTGAATTAATTGCCAGCTGTGACACTTTTCCCTGAAATAGATCCAAAATAGAAGTTTTGGATCCAGGGCTTTTTTAAGGAGAAGAGATCAACAGAAATGTGATGTGTCAAATATCAAAATATCATGTTTAGTAGTTTACACTTTTTTTTTTTACACAGAGTAGTCTCAGTCATCAAACCGTAAGTCAACTAAGAAATATTTTCCTTTTGTTCATTAATTCTATCCTTCTCTGTCTTCTGTCAGAGGTCATGGCCTGCTGCACTGGACACTTGCTGATCCCAGTCGATTGACCTCATCAGAGGGGGTGAAGGTGGAGCAGTGTGATTCCAAACATCACTCACACTGCAGCAAACTGACAATCACAAACTTGATTGCCAATGACACAGGAAGGTACAGCTGTAAATACTCCAAAAATGGTTCAGACCATATCACCTCTACCTACGTGTATGTCAAAGGTGAGACCTGCAAAGTGCTCTGACCAGTTCAGATTATAGGTCGTATTTATCAAATGCAGTCAATGATCCAGTGACCTGTGCAGTCTCTGGTAGATTTATGACGCTGACATTTTCCCCTCCAGTCCAGAGTGTAAGTAATTTGCCAGCGTGACAAAAACTGAATGTAATGTTGTTTAGAAATACAAAGAATTGGTCTATAAACTAAAACGAAGATAAGAGTTCTTTCTTTTTGAATTGAGTTGTTTTTCTTCCATCCAGGATTTAACTGTTTGTTTTTGTGAAAGTGAAGACTCCAGATAAAAGAGGTTTTCACAGGGTGATTGTCATCTGCTGACGCCAGTGGAGGGTTCTGGTGTTGAACTGAGCCCACAAACAGTGGCACGTAATGAACAGAATGAAATGGTTAACGAGCAATCTGATATTTTCTGCAAGATAAGAGATCTGGAAAACACCCACTTCAGCAAAAAGAAAATACTGAATTAGCGAGAACACCAGAAAAAGCGAAAGAAAAAAGTTAAAAAGGGGAAGAAAGTCTCAAAGCAAGAAAGAAATGAAAAAAAACCCTGAATTTTTATGTATGACGGCAATTAGCGCTTACATACAGGAGGCTGACTTTACTGTAATCTACATGCATTCAGATTCAAGTGACACAGCTCTTCTTGTCAGAGAGCGAGACAGAGAGAGGAAATGGTTTCTTTAGTGCTTTGGTTTATCCTGGAGGTGGAAGGGTGAACGTGATTGCATGGGAAGCCCTGGTCATTGACTGATTTCCTGCTCTGGCTACTGTATCCTAAGTCTCCCCTAAAGTGTCACATGGCACCAGTTACAGTTACAGTATCATTGAAATGGAGATTGTACTGGGCAGCATAAGGAGAGCCAATTTTAAGTGTTAAGTCAGCCTCAGCCCATTTTACCTAGATGTGTTTTTTAGTTGTTGTTTCAGTTGATGTAAAGACATTAAATAAAGTCATGAAATATTGGCCTAAGGGATGTAAAATAGTTAGACTAAACTAAATTCTGGAAACACTTTGTTCCCTCCCCTGTTGCTCTGTGAATGTGATTCACAGTTCGCTTGGCTATCAAGCAGCCTGCTGTGCTTGTGTTTAGTCTAACTCTGTCTTTTTTAAAGCCCTTTAGCTGTTTAATACATCATTTTCCATGCTTACTTTTTAAATAATAGTTCCTTTATCACACCACTACTGCTTGACCTCACACCAATCGCAGACTGTTTGTGTAGTCATGAAGTTCCCACAGCAATTGTGTGATGCCTGGCTGCCCATTAGGAACACACCACTAGCCTGATTGCTCTATCTGTGCTCTGCTGCCTTATCTGGTTAGAATGAACTGATCTGAGATTTGATTTCTGTGTTGGATGCCCTGACATTGCCCTGATTCAATTGCACTGCTAAACTCAGCTCTAGCATAACATGTTTTCTTTTTTCAAAACAACAGCTGTAAATTTGCTACAAAAAATCGTTATCCCAAAAGACAAAATGTAAGGGGCCACATCTGCTTTAAAATGTGACTTCTGGCTCACCTGTTTTTTCAATCTCTTTATGGGTATTTTTTTTGTCTCTCAGATCCCGAGCAACCATTTGTGGTGCCCCATTATCCGTCATCTGAAATCTTGTTCAGCTACAGCCATGAGACCAGGCTTGTGGTCCCCTGCCGGACTTCCTCTCCTGATGCTGTTGTAAAACTCACAGATGTAAGGCCTCACAAAGACGATCAGTTCTCACCTTCTGCTCATGACTTCCACTTGCACGTTGTTTTCTTGTACTGTGTTCCATATACCTGGGGTTTTCAATGTTTTAGACCAGGGACCCCTTAGCTGAAGAGAGACCAAGTAGGGAACCCCTACTACATATATTGTATGCAACTGAGTTGCATATGTATGCATCATGTATTAACAATAAACATACATGTAGAAGGCACAGTGAATCTTTAAGCTTAACTGTACGGCTGGTCAGCTACCATAGTTACCTATAGTAAACCTATCTTCAATATGTAAATTAAATTTAAGTTATTTTTGTTTTAATGTATTAATATGTTGGCTTTAATGTATATTTTCAGACATTTTCAGGTATTTTAATTTAAAAAAAATTGTTTTTAACAATTTCTCTGAGTACCCCCCTCCCCCCCGTTGAAGATCTCTGCCATAGACCATGTGGGACATGGACTTTGAAGTAAATCACACAGTACATCGTCTGAGAAAGAAAGATTGCTATTAATACCCCAGCAAGCATCCTTACTTGTCATCTTTGGAAGAGAGAAAATGTCTGTGCTTAAGGCATCTCGCTGGTTCTCACACCCTTTTGTGTGTTAAATCACTCTAGCACACAAAAACAGATGAGGGACAGTGCCTTGTCTGAGGGAAGCTCAGGGAGTCTTTCTGTCTGCTTCCTGTAAGAGCAGGAAGGTGCTCCAGGAGTGTTTTTCTCAGAATAGACTGCAGACAAAAATTTAGTCCCCCTTCTTTACAAATATCCGGAAATGCAGTGGAAAAAACAGTTCACCCAGTGTCAGAAAACAACAGGTAACTTATGAGAATTGTGACATTTGATAACAGAATGCAGCTAAAGTAAAGATGGCAGTGGAGGAGAGCTCCCTCAGTGATGTGGTTTGCACAATGCTTTTTATCTTTCTGTCAACTCATTGTGGTCATGGTGAAAGCCATCTTAAAAAGGTTACCATGCCATACGGTGCTTTTTGTTATTGATATGCAACGATGTGACATAGTGCCTACCGTGGACAATCACATCTGACTCAGATGGCATAGATAGTGGTTGTGTGACCTTCCTGCTGTTGGTAAAACCTATGGCACCCTTCCTTCCTGCTCCCTTTCCTTCCCTTGCTTCCTCTCCCAGCCCAACCTCTGGCATGAGAACAAACTGCACGTACTTCCTTTTCCGAGTCCACAGTGTTTTGTGCTCCATTTCATAAATGATTGCAGAGGTTACACTCCATGACACAATAAAAACTAATTAGACCTTCACTCTAACCGATGTTGGTCTGTCCCCAGCTGAGCCCAGTAGACCATGAGTTACATATTAAATTAAGTTTGGTGCATTACACTTCAGTCTGTCTGGCTCAGTGATCTTTATTGAACATCATTTAATACCTATGGTATTGACAAACCTCTGCTCTGCTCTCTTGATCGCAGCTCCGACCATTACCAGGGAAGGTTAAAAAGGAAATGGTATGGGATCCGATGGTCGGATTCAAGATTCCCTATGATCCCAACACTGAGTTTACTATGCTCACCTGTACCACCGTGGTCAACGGTCGTGAGTTCCACTCAACATACATCCCTAGAAGACTGAGTGAGTCTGTTGTCTTTCTGGCCCAACTTGCTTCATGAAAAATATAGATTTGTGTCGATTACTCTGTTTCTTGAGCATTTTTTGAGTGTTTTTATAGGCCAAAAGTTTAAACACACCTTCTCATTCAATGCGTTTCCTTTATTTTCATGACTATTTACATTGTAGATTATCATCAAAACTATGAATGAACACAAATGGAATTATGTACTTAACAAAAAAGTGTGAAATAACTGAAAACATGGCTTATATTCTAGTTTCTTCAAAGTAGCCACCCTTTGCTCTGATTACTGCGTTGCACACTTTTGGCATTCTCTTGATGAGCTTCAAGTGGTAGTCACCTGAAATGGTTTCCCAACAGTCTTGAAGGAGTTCCCAGAGATGCTTAGCACTTGTTGGCCCTTTTGCCTTCACTCTGCGGTCCAGCTCTCCCCAAACTATCATTCAAGAGAATGCCAAAAGTGTGCAAAGCAGTAATCAGAGCAAAGGGTCGCTACTTTAAAGAAACTAGAATATAAGACATGTTTTCAGTTATTTTACACTTTTTTGTTAAGTACATAATTCCATATATGTTCATTCATAGTTTTGATGCCTTCAGTGATAATCTACAATGTAAATAGTCATGAAAATAAAGGAAACACATTGAATGAGAAGGTGTGTCCAAATTTTTGGCCTGTATATATACACACACACACACACACACACACATATATTATTAAATAATATATTTTCCATTTTACAGCTATTGTTCTTAATAATGTGAAGATCACCCCAGACCGTGTCAAAGTGTTGGTTGGAGACACCTTAATGCTCAACTGTACTGGTGAAACTACCTATAATGGAAGAATCAACTTCACATGGGATATTCCAAAAAAGAGAGTAAGGATTCAGGATTTACTTTTGACACTGTATTACTGTATGTAAAAGGAACCATCGCAAGTGGAGTTTATGGTACTTCCTTTGTCTTCAGGAAAATAATCTTTATACGAACAAGACAGAAGTCCGCCCTGCTAAGGTTATTATGATGAGCAAGGCTTTAATCTTGCCAAACATTACCATGGAGGATAAGGGAGTTTACCGCTGCAAAGCTGAGCTTGAACCCACGATATACAAGAATGTCTCAGCAAAAGTCCTTGTCTATGGTAAGTATACTTTGGATTAAAAATCAGACTACTCCCGTGAATTCTAAAGTTCATTACAAAGTATTAACTACTACAAGATTACCACACAAATTTTAGTATCTCAATTCTATGACAATATGATAATATTTTTTGCTTTCGGACTATTATTAATCTTTTGTTCCAGAGCATCCGTTCCTCAATGTCTCTTATAAGCATGAGCGGCCTAGTACGGTGACTGCCAAAGAAGGTAGAAAAAAGCTTGTATTTGAGCCCAAGGTCAACGCTTTGCCACCACCAGACATGATAGCATGGTAAGTAATGGTTTACAGTCACAATAAAAACTGCTGACTATGTATAAAGAGTAGGAGCACCTACATAATTTGCTGTGGCAAATCCTGAATTATAACTTTATGAGTCAACTTTCCATTTACTTCTTTTCATTGATTGTTATTCTTTATCCACGGTTTAAAAATCTTTCCCTGCCTCCAATTTTTAGGTATAAGGATGGGGTTCCTATCACCAAGAATTCCACCTGTTACAAGATGTCTGGTTATAACTTGATCATCACTGATGTGCAGCAGAAGCATGCTGGGGTCTTGACCATAAACCTGGGCAACCAAGTGAAGGGGTTGTCCAGGAATCTGAGCTACACGCTGGTAGTCGATGGTAAGCTGTTGCTATAAACTTTACAATGACTGCTGATCCCAAGGAAATGAAGCCTTGGCTGTGGACTGAGGCTACCCCAGCACTGTAGCTGCTTTCAGTGCAGTTCACTGGACGGCAGGTAGCTGCTCTAGTATGAGAAGAATTTGGGGGCTTGTTGATTCCAGGGCTGGATTGACGTAGCAGGGGCAGCTGTTGTTGATTACTGGGGCTCTTTTGAAGGGGCTTGGCGCAGTGTGTAAATGGCCTGGGCTCTATTCTGCACACAGACTCCAGCCATTCCAGTCCCCCCCATTCCCCACCATTTATTTGCATCCTCACCATGTGTATATACAGTGTAGCACAGCACATTTAAACAACATGTTCCATACAATATATATACAGCTTGAGAAAAAGATGAACTGAGCATGTCATTTATTGTTTTGATGACTTTGTGAAGGCTACTAATAACTGTTAACACAAGAGGTTATACATGTTTTAGCAAATTTGAATGAAGTCTGCCGGAGAACAGAGAAGTGTGTGTCAGTTATTTCAAGCATGCCGCAGGGGGCAGAGCTATTTTCATTGCATTCGCTAATGTTTATTCAGGAATCACAATAGCTTGCCAAAAAATGCAAAAATCAGCCCTCTTTGGCTTGTATAAACTTAATTTATGGTCCTTGACCGTCCTGCTTTGCAAAACAATAATTTATTGGAGGACACGGAAGTGAAGAGAGATTCCTGGTATCAATTATCAAACTATTTATTCTATGTTCATCACTTGAGCTTGAATGATGATAAATGTGCTGATGGATGTGTGGCAGGATGCAAGTTTTGTGGTTTGCCAAGCTATGTCACTGTGTGTAGTGTCTGCTGTTGATTGCAGTGCACATGGTTGATTCAGTGACCTGGGCACGGGCCACAGTGGGGTTGTTCTTTAACCTACAGCCCCAGGCTATCCAATCATCCTGCCATTCTTCTCTTACACAGTGTCTAAAGTACAACTGGTGTCAATGGCACTTTTTCCATGGCTATCCATCATGACTGTCGGCCCTCATTATAAAGACATTATGAGATTCCACAGCTTGGCTGGGATGGTGGATGGTTCATCTAACCTGTTGTTGTTATCTCTCTCTTGTGTGTCTGTGTACTTATATGTGTTTTTGTGCACTTCTCTCTCACAGTAAAGCCAACCATTTCAGAGGAAGAGCTTGCCTCTGTGGACGTGCAGCCCTACATGTTTGGCAAACAGCATCAGCTAACCTGCACTGCTTACGGGGTGCCCTTGCCAAACATCACTTGGCTCTGGCAACCGTGTCAGTCAGACCCTGCGCTTATTGCGTGAGTCACCATCTTGCTATGTTCCAGCATGTAGAATTGAAGAATTAAAATGTTTAAACTAGATGTTCTGTTACTTCTTCCAATCTTGAAGAATTAAAAGCATATCAAAGGGAAAGTTTTCCTGATTTTGAATACCCAACATAATCTGATTCAAGATCAATTACATGCCACTAGTTACCATATAGTGGTCCTGGATTGAGTGTGGTGTTTCACTTAGTTACCTGTTGTGTACTGTATGTTAAGATTTACCACCAGTTTACAGGAGATTAAAATATTTTATTCAGGGGAAACTTAACTCTTTCTTTTTGTCCAAAAACCTGTTTACGCAATTTGTATGTTTTTTATCTTTTGAGCTGAACAAAAGCATTTTGCACAAATTTAACAGCTGTGTTGAAGGACAAAAACGTAACCACCACAATACTGGAGTTGTATTCCCAAAACACAGAGACAAACAGCATCACAGACTTAACAGTTGATAAGTGTAGGGTCCAGAGTCACCAGAACAGCCCGGGGATCCCACTATATAACAGATCCACATTAACTGAATAGAATCAGGCCCAAAATATGACGCATTAAAGCAAAGATACGCAGCCTTGGAGAACTGTCCTCTCGTTTGTGGTCCATGGTTCTGTATGCTGATGGGGAAACACCGGGGAGATAAATCAATCTCATATTCTCAGAGCTGTTACACAGCTGAAAAGAACTGAGTGTATTAGTGACATCAGTGCATGAATACCAACCTGGTAGTGAACCCACAAACAAGATGAACATTCCCTGTGACCTGCTCGTCAGTGACAGCAGGAGACCAGTGAGTTGGGAGAAAACAATGGGCCATTACCCTTGGGTTATCGGGCCTCAACACCATTCACACAAACAACATTGTGGACCACTGCACACAAAGAATACGAAAAAATGATGTTACATGTTCGATGGTGTTAATCCACCAGTGCCTCTGTTCTTTTTTTATAACAAAAACCAATTGTACTTGCAAGATTTATGATAAATAACAGCAGAGCGTTAGTTGGGTCAGAGCAACTCTTTCTGCAGGCCTAAAGATAATCAGGGCTGGCACTAGGAACAGTGGCAGGCAGCTAATGAGACAAAGGAACAGCTATAGCCTGGTGGGAGGCCAATTGTGCAAAATGTTTGTTTTATACAGTCTTGACCCTGCAAAGAACCTGTCACTGTAAATCCACCATGTAGCCCTTCAAGATCATATCTCATCTAAATCTTTGGGAGTTTAGAGAGGAGGGGAATTGCAGCATGTGAGGAGGGTTTAGACATGAGGGTAGCTTGCTATGTTTGATGTGGAATAAGACTGATAATGTAGGGGGGCAGAAATATGGGGGTGTCTTTATCACAAGGTTGAGAAGTTATCAGCTGCCCCTTGTTGACCGCCAAGGTCTTAGGATCAACCTTATCTCCTCTGGCCAGAACGTTCCTGTACGAGGTGACGCATAGCACAGCCCTTCCTGTCGCTATTGCTGTTTCCTCCCTGCTCTCCTCTCATCAGGATGATTGTTCCCCACCACGGGCGGTGAAGGGTTTAGGGGTGGGGGTCAAATCAATGCTTTCTCTTGGTTTTATAACCCAGACAAGCTGGTCTAGACCTGGTTTTGTTCTGATCAGTCAGTGGTCTTTTAAAATACCCTCAGCCTTTCAGAATTAGGGTTTTTACAGTGGGATAATTTCCCAAATTAAAACAACATGGAAGTCAGCATTCTTATTCTGTGTTTTATTGTTTAATACTGACAGTATGGCTACATGGTCTTATTAAATTCTTTCTGTTCTGCAGTTGCATTGCAAACACTAAGCCAATACTGGTCAACATTGATGACAGGAGAAACTACTCTCACAACTGGATTAAGAGCATAAGTGTCAAACCTGAACTGGTTAAAGGAAAAAACAAGGTATGTGGTTTAATTTTATGTGTAGTGTTTCCATATGTTTTCTTAAACAGCGGATGCACTTGTAGCATTATACTTATATGATGAATGAAAAATGTAGTTGATAAATAGCAGTGCCAAACTCAACAGTTTTATATCCTAGTGGATCAAGAAGAGGCCTTGAGATGTAGAGAATAGCCAATAGCTGTGGCTAGGGCTTTAAAGTCAGATGCATCATCTGAGATCAATAAATCCTCATAATTTTTCTTCTATTGGCAGTTATGCTGTACTTCTCCTCACTAAGAATTATTACTTATTTGTGACCAAAACCCAGGAAAAGCCCTCAGCAGTCCCTTTTGAAGAAGTGAGTCTTGTTTTTCATTGCTTTTCTTAAAAAGGCTTGGACTAAGCAACCAGGAAAATATGGGAAAATCCCTTGGCTTCCCGCATATGATTTGGTGAATTTGAAAAGGAAGATGCTATATTGATAAATACTGTAAATTAACTACATTTGCAACATAAATCTAACTTGGATAACTACATTGGTTTTCCTTTCATATAAAAGCTTTCCTATAACAAGCAAGATCTCTACCAGACTGTTCCTGTCCTTTGAAATGGTGCACCTATAACTGACAGACACGGTTCATTTCCCCCTACTGGAGTGAAATGCACCCTCCATTTCACTGTTTTTTTCAGATGAAGAAGGCCTGTAAATGAAGCAGCTGCAGCTTCACCCTGGGTCTTGCCAGAGAAACATTTTTATTCGGACATCAGTTCATATTTTCGGCTGTTGAGACTCTTGGAGTTAAGCCTTTTAAACATAAACAAAAGTTATATGGCGTTAAGCCATGTGTGTGCCAAGAGCAGAGAAAAGACATTTATAGATTCTCCCCTTTCGACATTGCCTGTAAAGATAAGCCACTATACACACTGAAAAACAGCTGTAATTGTATGTAATGTTATTATAGAAGCAAGGCTTGATCATGAAAACAGCACATTTAAGCAGATAGAAATAGTCTCACCTAGTCGCACCTATTAATTTAGGCAAATTGAAGTTGTTTTACAAATTAAAATATAGTTTTTTGCAACACTAAGGTATCAATGAGGGATCTACCAGTCTATCTGCTTTTAGGAGGAAACATCAAACACATGTTGCCATGTCACATTGCTGTCCTGTGGGTGCCTGTTACTAAAACTGTTCACCCTAAACATAATTAAGAGCAGGCCTCCACTGCCTTGCGAGAGTCTGTCTAAAGGATTATGTTAAAGAAACCTATTACAGCAGGCTGGGTCAAATTAGGCAACAGAATTATAGGCACAAAGGTTTCAAAAGTATCAGTGATCATTTGCAATCCAAATCTTTTTGTTCACTGTTTTCCCCTCTGTTTCTGGTGCGAAACTAGGTGATTTACTAACTCCTGCTGACTGACTAAGCAAGAATGAAACAATCATATCAATTATTTTCTCACAGGGCATCAGTTCTAATACGTCTCTGACATAAATAGGGAGGCACCACCTATTTACAAGTACTTGTGGCCAAACGCTGGTGCTTTATGAGGGTTAGGACTAAGGGTCAATGATAACAAGCAACAGTTTAAAAGAAGATGGATTTGTTGGAAGTGAATTCCTCTCTGTCACCCCACATAAATCGTGTTGGCCCGTGAATAAGAACGTAGTCAGAGTCTGGCCTCTGAATGCTTCCCCAGAAGGCCCAGTAGAGAGGGAGACTGGTCCGGGTCATAGTATAAGAAAAACACAGGGGTAAGGCATAGGCACTAAGGTCACAGAGCGTCTGGTCAGGTCACTTCTTAGGGACTGTGCACAACTGTTTAAATGACTGTGTTCAAGCTCGGGTTACATCATAGCGAGTAATAGCCATAACATAATAACATAAGGCCACTCCATCAGTGTTTTAACAAGTGTCAGAGCTGCATCAATTGGACAAAATGAAATAACTTTTAAACACTTATTTTTTTACTGTCTGAATATTTGTATGGTGAGCATTGTAAGTACAGGGATGCTGAAATTGTTTCATCGTTACAGCTGTGTGTCTTGAGAGTCAGCACAATAGCTCCTACAAGCCCGGGAAGTGTAGGCCAGCATACACCCACATCATTCACTCTCTCTTTGATGTAGCTGACTGCCCCCAAAAAACAGATGTCACCATGAACACTAAACAGAGCCCCATGCCGTCTGGCCCTCACCCAAGTTTCACTTATTATTTTGTCTATTTAAGCCATTAAAATGTTATACTGGTGCAATGACAAAATTGAGTGTGGCATTAGAAGTGCTTACCAGGAAGTGGATATGGAGCCCCGGCAGTAGATCTATAGCACAGGTCTAAAGGAGACTCAGTAGGCTTTAAACTCCAGATGTATCCTTTCATTAATGTGATGCACTGGAGAGTATAAAACAGACCAGGCTCCGGACCTCTCACCAGCCTGTTAACAGGGACTCATTGCTCTGATGGTGATTGAAACCTCAAGAAAAAGTCACACTGAAAGTCTAAGTCTAAGTGGAATTCTGAGTTATGATACTAAGCATTTGTTGTTTATCTGTCTCAATATGTTCTGCTTTGAACAATCTGTAATAATTGCCGTATTTATCCCAATTAGACTGTAAGCATCCTGGTGATAGGAGAAGCTAGCGTGTCAGGAAATTACTTCTGTGTGGCCCAGAATGAGGATGGCACCAGCACAATGACAATCCCTTTCTACGTTGATGGTAAGCAGGTCACAATAATATGAAATATCAACATTTAAATTGCAACTGCTCAGCTGAAAGTTCCTACAGAAATATGCTGTTGCAATAATTGCAAAGCACAGTATTCTGTACACTGGATTCTTTTAAATGATCTACACGTACATACACTCCGCAATCAATGGCATAAACAGGAAAGAAATGTGCAGATTGCATTGTGCAATAAAGAAAACAAATGGGGCATTAATTAAAACCATCTTCCACTGTAGCTGAATAGCTTCAGGGCGGAAGAGAGGCAAACATGTCCTGGGCCATATGGAGTGCTATAATGGAACACGTTTAAAAACAGCTATGAATAACTGCATTCCTGCTCCAATGCCAGCAGATCATTCCTCTTTCTGTAAACCTTCTGCTATGAAAGTGTACTTTTTTATGATCATTAGAGCATGTCCAAATGTTTCCAGAATGAATATCCATTGAGACATGTATCTAATAATAATGGGGATGATGCACACAAGCACAGTTCACTTTGCAAAAAAGTGACTCACATTTCCTTTAAAGCTGAGTGAGTGAAAGATTGCTTTTGGAGAGAGATGGATGTAGGTGAACTGATAATTGAAAAAAACATTCTCCCAGAGTGGCAGAATTCCAATTCTAAAAGGATCTCTCTATCTATCTCTCAGACGTGAGGAGAATGCTGCTAAAAAAACTAAAAAGAAAAGAAGACACAAAAGCTGTCTTCTTTTATGGAACATAGAATGCTTTCCAGCAATCTGAATAAACAAGCACAGTCTGGTTCAACCGGGGCCCAGACCCAGTGCAGACTGAGACCAGCATCAGCCATGCTGCCCACCGGCAACGTGCTTCCAATATACAGTGATGAATCAGGAAATAACTGCAAATTTAATATTCTAGGCATTGTGACGAGCAGCTTTTTGTTCAAAACTATTGTCCAAGAAGATCTCAGGCCAGCTGGATACCTGTCTCTGTTCATGTATGTAAAACAGATGTCACGGTAAAATGCTCTTTATTCAAATTATTAACTGTTGTTGACCCCATTCTGTAGTCTGGCTATCACCAGACCAAGCTAAGCTCAATAGAGTTGAGATTGAGCATTGGTCTGGGGACAAGAGGCGTGAAAAACGGGCATACAGTGGGGCTCGAAAGGGCACCCCAGGTAAAAATTTGTATTAATGTGCATGAAGAAGCCAAGAAAAGATGGAAAAATCTCCAGAAGGCATCAAATGACAGATTAGACATTTGTATATTATGTCACAAAAAGTTAGATTTTATTTCCATCATTTACACTTTCAAAATAACAGAAAACTAAAAAATGGCATCTGCAAAAGTTTGGGCACCCTGCAGAGTTAATACCTTGTACTGCCCCCTTTGGAAAGTATCACAGCTTGTTAACACTTCTTGTAGCCAGCCAAGAGTTTTTCAGTTCTTGTCTGAGGTATCTTTGCCCATTCTTCCTTACAAAAGTCTTCCAGTTCTTTGAGATTTCTGGGCTGTCTGTCACGCATTGCTCTTTTAAGGTCTATCCATAGATTTTCAATTATGTTGAGGTCAGGAGATTGTGAAGGCCATGGCAAAACCTTCAGTTTACGCCTCTTGATGTAATCCACCATGGATTTTGAGGTGTGTTTAGGATCATTATCCATTTGTAGAAGCCATTCTCTCTTTAACTTCAGCTTTTTCACAGATGGCATCAAGTTAGTGTCCAAAATTTGCTGAAATTTTATTGAATCTATTTTTCCTTCTACTCGTGAAATGTTCCCTGTGCAACTGGCTGCAATACAACCCCAAAGCATGATTGATTCACCCCCATGCTTAACAGTTGACAGACGTTCTTTTCATTGAATTCTGTGCCCTTTCTTCTTCAAACGTACCTTTGCTCATTCCGTCCAAAAAGTTCTATTTTAACCTCATCGGTCCACAGAACTTGTTTCCACAATGCATCAGGCTTGTCTATATGTTCATTTGCAAACTTCAAACGCTGATTTTTGTGGTGAGGACATAGAAGAGGTTTTCTTCTTATGACTCTTCCATGAAGACCATATTTGTACAAGTATCTC
Source organism: Etheostoma perlongum (assembly GCA_026937815.1). NCBI lineage: Eukaryota > Metazoa > Chordata > Actinopteri > Perciformes > Percidae > Etheostoma > Etheostoma perlongum. Next base: position 20,044,144 of record CM049380.1, on the reverse strand, counting down.
TTAATAGTGGAATGGTGTACCACAACGCCAGTGTCTGCCAGGTCTTATATTATATATTATAAGAATGTCTAATCTGTCATCTGATGCCTTTTGGAGATTTTTCCATCTTTTCTTGGCTTCTTTATGCACATTAATACAAATCTTTGCCTGGGGTGCCCAAAGTCTCGAGCCCCACTGTAGTTCAAATGACTCTGTACGCAACTGGATAGTCCTTCAACCAATCAGACCAACAATCCGGGTGATGTAGAAGCGACAGCGCCATCAACGGGTTGCTGCGCTTGAGTTGGGTTTGCTAGCCACTATGTTGAATGTAAACAAGAAGCTGCTTGGTAGCTTCTCTGTCGTCATTGTGTTAAATCCGCCAATAGCGTGCCAGGTAGATAAGCCAGTTTGTGATTGGTTTCCGCAAAATTATGAACTAAAGCAGGAGAATTAAACTTGCAGTTTTCCAGACTGAGCTGCAGGGCGAAATCAAATCACCGGTAGAGTAGGCAGGGTTTTTAACCCAGTCTACCCATTCTGATCATTAAAGATTGAACTGATAAGGATTTAACACCATCTGAATCCTAATTTCCTAATTCATTCTAGATCACCCTGAAGAAATCACCACCAAGCCTCGGACAGCCATCGAGGGGGATGACGTCATTCTGACCTGTCGGGCAACTCGCTACCTATACACGTATCTAGAGTGGTTGGATTCCAGAAATCAAACGATCACTTCCTATGTGTCCAGTCTGCAGCTTAGCCGCAACTCCATTTCCATTTCTCTCCATCTACATAATGTGTCCCAAAACAGCAATACAGGTTACAAGTGCCAAGCATACAAGCTCTACAAGAGGGTTGAACTCAAGACAGCTGAACTTATTGTGGATGGTAAGTTAGAGGGGGATATGAGAAGCTAATGTTTCTGTTGGTTAGCACACACAGGAACACAAAAAAACAACTCGCAACACTTGATGAGTTACTGTCTGAACAAGAGCAACAGCATCTTTAATTCTAACTTTCTGTTTTGTTTTGTTTGGTGCAGTGAGAAAACGCCCCTGGCTGAGTCAAAATCTGACTAATCAAGATGTGAACAGTAGCAGCACCCTGATGCTGGCTTGTTTAGCTCTGGGAGTTCCTCGTCCGTACATCATGTGGAACAAAAATGACGTTCCGGTGGAAGAAGGCCCAGGTAACTTGAGAATACAAATCCTTGTGCTACAAACATCTTATAATACATTATATAATACATTATTTTTTATAATTTTTAAAATGTTGGTGACCAGTGGCACAAGTGCAATCCTGTCGTAGCACTGCATAAACTGGATGAAGGACTAGAAGAGAATAAATACATTTTGTATGTAATCAGCAGGTGGAGCTGTCATTCCCTTTAAAAGCCGCTGACAGTTTCCTATTGTGTCAAAAGCCAGGTCAGCGTTTTTTTAGAGAAAATGTTTCTTCGTTGGAAGGCATATTTCTCCTAAGCACAAGTAAACTAAATCTATGATGCTGAGTGCAGATGATGCCCTTTGAAGCTGAATTCATATTTCAAAGTAAACGTTGGATTCAGTTGGATTCAGGTACTAATAGGTGCATTTACATGCACACAATTATCCCATCACTCTAAATCCTGTAAGAAAATAAGTATGCTTAATCCTTTTCATATGATTCATAACCTGAGCTCTTACGAAAAATTCAAACGAAATTCAATTATTCTGCATTAACACAACTTCAGCTGTGGCGAGAGCGGGTTAGTTTTCAGCCATACTTTTTACAGCCACAGGAGTCCCAAGTGTCTAATGCCACACATTTTTAAACGTATCAGTTTGACTGAGAGATTGTGTGTTGCAGGTATCACTGTGGGAAAGGATGGGGTTCTGACCATCGAGAGGGTGAAGAAAGATGATGAGGGTCTCTATGAGTGTGTAGCCGTCAATGTTGAGGGAATCGCAAAAACAAGTGCTGTTGTTACTGTGCTCGGTAAGTCATTTAGACACTTTGAGATATCAATTACCTAACCATCAAAATAAATAAACACTCACCAACAACCTCCTGCATATACAATACTGGTTTCTCTGTGTGAATTGATGTGTACTGCAGGCAGTGTGGCTACAGGTCACATCATAACAGATCACATCAAATATACTAATCATCCATCTAAGCAGTAGAGTCATATGCATATTCAGCATGTCCGCTCAAAGGCTTTCTTGGCCTCATGTTTTCTTGTCACTGCTACAAATAGCTCTGGTCTGGACTTCAGTTTGAAAGGTTTCCCCTGACAGAAAATCTGTGGCTGTCAGGAATGCTCAGAAAATTCCTTCTAGGGTTTTATGATCAAGGCTCTGGCTGAGGGTCCTTACCTTGAGGACATGACCTCTGTGAAGTGTTAAAAGGTCCACTACTGAGTGGAAAGAGATTGACTGCTACAACAGCCAAGGAACTGGAAACACACAGTAGATAATTGGACTAGCATGTCTACCGACCTATGTGTTGTCATGTAAAATGAATGGCATGTAAAAGGTGAAGATGGCAGTGAAGATAATATATCATGCAACCAGTTTTGTTCATGTCTAGGCACTTAAATACATTCTTATTACATAAGCTGAACTTGAATTTCTCTTGATATTCAACAGTTATTGTTATCCATTCCATCAAGCGGTATGCATGTTCTACTTTGGCTGTTTTTTCAAAGATCGCATGAAATTAGAGCCAGAAACAATATCCACAGATACACAAGGGATATGTGTGTATTATAGGAAAAAGTATGGCGTGCATGTCCCAAACAAACCATAAATAAACACCAAAGTGTGTTTCCACTTCCTTTTGGTATACAATCTTTCAGACAAAATTTGCGAGAAACAAATAAACAAAAGAATAGCATGAAATAAAAGTCTCAGCATCGCCAGTTAAATACCAAGCTCTCTTCTAGCATTTTTTTTGGATCACAATTCTTCAAAGATTCCTGCCAATATTATGTGACAATTTATGATCTCATAAAAAGTACACATAATTTCTTTGCCAAAGAGGTCTGATAGTTGATAACAGTTCTTCTCTTTTTCAGGGGATGAAGGGAAGCCAAACGTTGAGGTAATCATTTTGGTTTGTACAGGAGCTGCAGCCACATTCCTCTGGCTCATGCTTATCCTCTTCATCCGCAAGCTAAGGAAGGTAAGAAATTGTGTTACTTCTTTAAATCAGAAGTTGTGGATAGTGTCATGCCAGAAGTGATCATTTTACAATAACTGCATATTGAATTCTTTTGAAAGCCAGTGATTATGATTCCCACATATCCTGACTCATAAAGAACATAATGTGCCCATGCAAAAAAAGAGACAAGTGAGAAAACATTTACGTGTGTAGAGCAAGGATTTTAATAGTCATGTACATGTCAACATTTTTCACCACCTGCTGATCATTTGAAATTAAACATAATTTCAAAACTCGGTGTTGTGCCATGATTGTCTTTATCAAAAACTTCTTGAAGATAATCATGAAATTCATATTTGTCCTCAGCAACAGCCACAGTATAAGATGGGTCCGTCTATCATCATTGACCCCGACGAGTGTCCCCTTGAGGAGCAGAATGATCTTCTTCAGTATGACAGCAGCAAATGGGAGTTCCCCCGAGACCGCCTGCGACTAGGTGAGAATTCAATGTGCGGGGAAATATTGAAAGAGTTTCATATATTTCAGACAATCATAAGGCGCCAACTTTAGACACCGATAGTTAGTTTAGTTTTACATTTTAAATAGGTTGACAGAAATGTGTAATGTCCTTGTTATTGGTGGTGGTGAATGGGATTATGTAGATTTAAAAAAAGAAAATTTGATTTTACTCTTACTTTTATTTACTTCACTGTGTCTGATATTTCTGGTTGTCTGGCAGAAACACCTGATACTACCCAGAGTAATGCGGGTGAATATCAGCACTCAGACAAGAAGTTACAAAAGGTTAAAAGTTCATTTTAAAAGTGGTTCATGGTGAGAATATACACAGTCACATTAGGATACATGTAATAGATGTCACCCTTCTCTGCAGCTGTTGTGTGGGGTCATTACTTATCAGAGACCTGTGCTGTCATCCAGTCTTACGTGAGCCATAAATTCCCCAGAGAAATTGCCTGCCAGCGTGTTGTTTTAATTACAGACCCATAGCCTGACTGACAGGAAATCTAGTCTGATTTTTCTGCCCGAGGCACAGGAAATTCCACTTACCAAATACCTTCTTCCTTTGCCAGGCAAAACTCTTGGCCACGGAGCGTTTGGAAAAGTGGTAGAGGCTTCTGCCTTTGGGATTGACAAGCTCTCAACCTGCAAGACTGTTGCTGTCAAAATGTTGAAAGGTAGGATGTCAAAACCTCATTGCATTTTCATACTGTCACTCCAACATTATTGGAAAAGAGTCAGCATTCATATTGACAAAACATCTTGTTTTTTTCACATATGTAGTTTGCCTACGTGGCCCCTCTTGTTCATCCTAGAGGTACCGCCACTCATGATAGACAGGCCAGAATAAACTTCACAGTATCTACTGTTGTATGGGAAGCAGATGAATAACAACTATCTGTCATTTCTGCAGAAGATGTATTTATTGTGCACAAATCAGGCTCATGAGCTATAGCACCACATGTACATGTGCACCACCTGCAGCCAATGTTTGCATGACGTATCGGTTCAGAGTAAAGCATGCAATGTAAGTTCCAAACGATGTGTGTTCCTCACAAAGTGCAGTTAGAGGTAAAGGCCTTTAACCCTGTTCTTGATGAAGAGATTGAGTGTATGTAGATCTGACAGCTCAGATCAGAATGTCCAAAAACTGCAGGCGGGAAAGAGTTGAAAAAACGTAGAAATGGGCAATAAAAACAAGTTTATTTTTGCCACATTTTAGAGATTCCAACATTTGGATATTATCTGCTGTCTCCGGTCTTGAATTTTAAGAGGAATTATTTACAATCCCATTCCGTGTTTCTAAATACTCAATGAATGTTGGATCAAAAATGAAAACAGGAAAACCAACACGCTGAAAAGAGTTTTAACTACAGACATTTAGCTAATTCATTCACCCCGGCTTTATTAGAGTATGTAAATGACATCTAACTTTCAAATAAATCTGTTATTCTTGCGTTACTAAAGAAGCAAACTGTAGAACTCTGAGTGATTGGTGATATAGGAATAATATATCATGAAAAATAGGGCTTTTGGTTAGATGTACTGGTCACAATCATATCATTAATCTTGTCTCAGCATAAATCACAGACTCTGAGAGGAACGACTTTGGCTGTTCTTAGTCATAGATCAAACTTAATAGAAAGCAGCAGGTCTTCTCAAATTGACCATGGTTTAGCTGTAGACTCCCTGGCTGCTTTAGCTTCTAGTTCATAAATATCTGGTTGTTTGACGCAACATAAAACAACCCTTACATTGTGATTTTCATAATGCAATGTGAAAGCTTTATACCATTGTTCAGACTTATCAAAGTCAGGTAATAAATGTGAGCACTTCCCATTTATTTATTTTGTTTCTTTTTGTTTTGTTGGCATTTATCTTTGAGGATATCCTCCATCGTTGGGCCTAAAGCAATACTATTATTTTTTCATCATATTTAATGAACCCTCAAAAATCAAATCCCCTAGCTACCAGTGTTCAAATTCTCACAGACCTGCATAGACTTCCTACTTCATACCGTTATCTTTGGATATTATCTTAACTTTATCTTCACTAACAAAACCACATTGTTCAATATAAAAGCAGTTTGATTCGGAATAACCAGAGGTTACGGGATAGATAGGGTGAGGGTCATGCAAGGTGGGGTGAAGATGAAGAGGTGAGGGGTGAATAATGGGCTTGATCGCTGGGGATGAATGGGGTTGTGTTGGCTGAACGTCTGGGAACCCAAGGGTCGAGACTTAGGGTCGGGCTTTAAGTCAGTAAGTTATTATTTTTTCATGGAGTTTGGATTCCAAGCATTCATATTGTTGAAGGTAACATTGTTGGAGTGATCTTAAAACAAAATGAAAGGACAATGAAACAATAAAAATCTAATTTATTGGGAAAAGTATACAGTGTATTTGATGATACAACAACCAACGCTGAACACATTCTTATGTGTTCATATTATTACAGGAGGCGCTACATCAAATGAGCGGAAAGCACTGATGTCAGAGTTAAAGATCCTGATCCACATTGGCCATCACCTGAATGTGGTCAACCTGCTGGGAGCCTGCACGAAGCCTGGAGGTGAGCTTTATTACTGAGAAAGTTGCTTGGGCATAGAAAATATAATGTATACAAAAATAGATGTTGAAGTAATGCTAGAATGCGTGTTACGCATTCTTATTATGTTATTGTCATCTCCGAACTATAACACAAGAGTCTAAATAATCATAAAAGATATACCATCTTAACAGGCCCATTGATGATGATAGTGGAGTTCTGCAAATATGGGAACTTGTCCAACTATTTGAGAGGAAAGAGAGACGACTTTCGCGTCTACAAGGTGAATCACAAGCTGCATGATTTAAACTTTCCATTCATCATCATTCTAGCTATAAGCTTCTCAGCGATATGAGAAGTGAAAACCCCAAGCATGTCAGCAGCGGCGTTTAACCTCATCACATTTAACGGTTGTGTGTGTGTGTGTGTGTGTTTGGGTGCGTGGGTGCGTGGGTGCGTGCGTGTGCTGGTCAGAGCCAGGACGGTAAGGTTGTGTCGTCAGGATCGGGCTGTGAGCTGAGCGAGCTGAGCGAGCTGATGAAGCGCCGCCTGGAGAGTGTGGCCAGCACCGGAAGCTCGGCTAGCTCCGGCTTCATCGAAGATAAGAGTTACTGCGACTCAGAGGAAGAGGAAGAAGGTAAAGGCCAAGCACGTCTTACTTCCCTTCAACCCCGGCCCCCTCAACCCTTCTGTTTGTCCCTCCTGCTGTCTCCCTCCACCCCTTCCTGTCACCTCTGCTCCACCCCTCCTGCCCAGGAATGAATGCTCCCTTCAGATTGTTGTCTAGCCCGAGTCTGATGGGACGTTTCCTCCTCCTGGTCAGCAGTACAATCACTGCAGCAGGAGCCACTGTCACCCCACTGAGTCTGGGGAGGCGTCTGTTTATTTCCTGTCCTGACCTAAGTGTTGCTCTGCTCTGTGGCTCCGGCTCAGGCACGGCACGTCGGCCATGTTGTTCCCGATGTGTTGATTCTGGTTTGATTAGCTGTTTACTCAGGTGGGCCAGTGGAAGGACTCCTTGTGAGTTCCTCTCTCAGACCCCCGACCAGCACGCTCAGCCCATAACCACACGTTTCACCTGAGATTTGGAAGAAAAAAAAGGAATTGCAATTTGTTTTCATCTCTCATCTGTAAAGGATGTTTGAAATACAGAGTGTGTAGGAGGAGACACGTACGTGACAGGACGGACTGTTAAGATGATTTGTTTTTACATTTGCCGTTTCCCCACAGGAATTGTGACCGTTTCATCTTTTCTGAATTATCTGACAGAGCTGCTGCTGAACAGACTGACTGCATTTAAAAAAGGCCTAGAAGAGTAGAAATAGTAGGATTATTGTCCTAAGTTTAAACGCCACGTGGGAAAACTTTGTGATTTTTTATTTCACAGAAGCTGAGGATTTATATAAGAGAGTCCTGACGTTGGAAGATTTAATATGCTACAGTTTCCAAGTTGCAAAAGGCATGGAGTTCTTGGCTTCACGCAAGGTATTCTCCCTTCACACAAATCACTCTTATGACATTTATTTCATTTTAAACAGCTGCATATCATTTTTTTCAAAATCTATGCTGTAAGTGTTGTGTTTTTTAATTTAAAGATCATGTTAATTTGGTTGTATTTAATTTGGACACATTTTACTCCATATAGTGAAGGAACACCGTACTGAAATGTGTATAACTGGTGTTTTTAAACCGGAATGTCTAAGTAGAAGCAAACTGGTTCCGAGAAAGTCAAATTGTTTAAATGTGTCGTGCATGCAGTTCATTGTAAATTACTAAAGATACAGCAAAAGACAACCTAAAAGATTTTCCTTTTCTTAAATTTTAAGCGTGCACCATTTTGCCTCTACTATGACACCCTGTAACTCCAGTGTTTCTAAACAATATCAGTCTAAAACTCATTCATTTTTCAAGTCATTCATAAATTTGGCCAGACTGGATGGAACTGATTAGAGAATGAAGCCATTGTTGTAAATAACCTGTTACAGACCGTTTCTGAGCCTGGATATGGAACACATCATTTTCTACTGTAATATCACTAATGACTTGACCATGTGTTGCTCTGTAAGCAGACAGGCTTTATAGCACACAGAGTACCGTTGCAAAGTCAATTACATGCAGAAAAGTTTAACTAACGCAATGAATACGATTGTGTTTCTTTCTTTTTCTCATTAGTGCATACATCGTGATTTGGCTGCACGAAACATCCTGCTTTCTGAGAATAATGTTGTGAAGATTTGTGATTTTGGACTTGCCAGAGACATCTACAAAGACCCTGATTATGTGCGCAAAGGAGATGTAAGTACATTAACGTTTAATCAAGTATTTTTCAGAAAAAAGGAGGACTGAATAAATACAGCAGTTCTTGGAAAGAAAATAATCAAGATCAGTGTGTTTTTTTCTGAATACTAGATGAAGGGAACCTAAATATTTAGGAGTCTAAATAAGCCTTAGCTAAATCAAAAGCCGCACCTGCTCCACAGATGTGACAGTGTAATTAGTGAGATGTCCACACCGCTGAGATAGGAGAGTAAATTGTTTTGTATATCAATGTCTGCACAGGCCAGACTGCCGCTGAAGTGGATGGCACCTGAGGCCATTTTTGACAAGATCTACACGACTCAGAGTGACGTTTGGTCCTTTGGTGTTCTCATGTGGGAGATCTTCTCTCTGGGTAAGTGTCGTGGCTCAGCACTAACCACTAGTTTTATAGTTCACATGCTGTTTAACATACAGAGGAGCAAAGGAACCCCTTATAATCTAAACTTATACACACATTAAACAATTTGTGAAAGCAAACAAATATCTATAATAAATCAATACACTGACTTTAATGTTGAAGTATAAAGTTCCATTGTTTACAGAGGTGATTTATTTTCTTCAAAGCCTGGCATCTCAGTTAAACATAGGGTTCTGTTATCAGATGTTCAGTGAGACGAGACCTCTGCTTGCTTGGTGGACTCGCTCGGTGCCTCAGGCTGAGCAGCCTTACCAGATGCACTGGGTAATAACTGTCTTCTTCTTCTGTGTAATTGGTCCTTTAGGACAAAGGGCCTTAGCTTACAAACTATTTTCATGCCACTCAAACATCAGTGAAGTGAGACAGTGATTTTTATTGCAGGCATGGCACATTAAAACAAAAAAACACCTCCTATTTAAGTTATCCGTTTCATCCCAGCTGGAAACACAAACTCAGTGTTACCAGGCAGCCAGATCAGTCTAAAAGTGTGCCCCTGCTGTGAAACCATTGCAGCCTTTAAGACAGCATTGTGTGCCGGTCCATGATTGCCTGTGCACCGTGGCACAGAGCTCACCACACGTTTCTAAAGAAAGACTCAACATGAAATATTGTATGTTTAAATGTCACCATGGGAAGCAGTGAAAACATAAGAGTAAGTGTAACCAAAGTTGGATATATTGCTCTTCTGTCCGTTTTGACTGTGTGCTGCTTTTGAATCACCTACATACTGCGTCGTCACCCACTACAGTGGAAAGGAAAGTGTGTGAAATTGCATATTCTTTTAAATGTAAAGCACACTGACGTCATTTGGACACTTTTCCTTTTGTCTTTCCTTCTTTTTCTTGGTCTCTTTCTCCCTCTTCTTCTCTCTTGACATATTCTCACCACATTTTTCCGTTAAAGAAACACTTACACATCTGGCTAGTGTTAGCGGGGCCTCAGAAAAATAAATCAGGAAACAAGGATACAAAATGACCAAGAAAAATGGCAAAGAAGTGAGCTTTGCAACCTGATCACGTTGGTGGGTTAAAAGTTTCAGGGTAACCCAAGCGTGTTTTTCAGATCGCTCTGTGAAGCAAAAGTGTGTCAGTTCCGTTTGTGGGTTTAAATATCCAAAGCTTGTTTGTATAGTGTTAATGCCAAACAGTTAAGCAGACATCCCCACTGCCCCCCACCCCCCCTCCCATGTTGATGTAAGACATTAAATGAATTGTTCCAGTTGTTGTTGTTGAACAGCATGTTTACACAACAACCCTCACATCAGCTGCAACTAGAAATATGAAGCATGGGAACTGTAACAGTTAGGTTGTAATTGAATGTTTTCTCTACTCATTTCACAGATTGTGTCTTTTACTAATGCAGTAAGCTTCATTTCTTTACAGTTGTTTTGCCAAGCTGAATCTGTTGTTTCTCTATGAATTTGTGTAGCCACAAAGATGGTGTTTTATATTGTGCGTGTGGATTTAAGCAAACAATTAATTAACAATAATATTTATGACTTAGGAAATTGCATTGATAACATAGAATGGGCAGTTTTTTTTGTTGGTTCAGTATATGTTTTCACAGGGGGTCAAGCATGAAGTAAGCTAGGCAGTAATTTCAAATTTTATTACCAACATGGCAGTTCAAAAGTAAATAAAATTAGTTTTGGTTGGCGAGTAATATATTTGACAAATTCATGACTCAGCAACTATAACAGCATTACACATTTACTGTGACATGAGTGGACCATAGTTACATCATCCAACCAATTCTAATGACATTTTAGCAAGCTGTTGTAATCTGCAAAAGTTTGAAAACAAATCTGTCAGATGTTTTAGTGTTGAATATTGTCGTTGGAAAGCTACAGTCGTTAAACTCACTACTGAAATGAGTTTTGTGATCCCAGTAGAAAATCAAGAATGCAACAAAGACTGGACACGTGTTGTCTTTGTAACTGCACATTGTGCATAATCATTGTTTAAAATGTATCTTAATGTCTGCTAAAAAAATATAATGTATCATTCCCTCAGAGTCTGTTGATCATATTTATATCATCTAAATGTCTTTTCTACTCGTGGCCTGAACTGTAATGCATTATACAGAGAGGTCTTTCTGTTATTTAGGATATCCTTACTGATACAAAATGAAACAAAAATAATGAAACACCTGGTGTATAAGTATAAGAGCAATCCAGTGTAATTTAAATGTAATTTAAAAGTTAAATTGTATGTATTACATGCACTTTTCACAATCTTCTTTATTCTTCTCCTTTCTGACACTTTTCCATGCAATAAGTGTTCGTAGTTTGAAATGAAACAAGAACCGCTTTTATGAATAATGGAACCCAGGATTTACTTTGGAGCCTTTAAAATGCTTCAACAGTTTATCCAAGTATTAACATTGTAGAAAGGAAATCACTGAATCACAAGCAACTAACTTCATTTTCTTTAAAAAAAATTCTGCATTTGAATTACAATTTTAATATCATTTAACTTTGGATAAAAATGTAAACTGCAAAGTACATCTACATATACTGTGTATGGCCATTTTTATGCACAACAACAAATAACTTTGTAATCAACCTCTCCCCCCTCTTTCCTTTCCCAGGTGCCTCCCCATACCCTGGAGTCCAAATTGATGAAGAATTTTGCTGCAGGCTGAAAGAGGGGACCAGGATGAGAGCGCCAGAATACTCTTCCTCGGAAATGTGAGAATCTCTATCAACTAAACGTACCTGCATGCTATCCACCTCAAGAGAGCAATGAAGTAGACTGTGTTTGGGAGCATTAAGCTAATTTGCTTATTGTCTGTCCTATCATGTAAATCTGTCAAGAAAATATAGATAGATTGCAAACATTTTTTAAGTTTGAACTATTGTTAAAAAAAAGATATTTATATTTTTTTTATATATTAAAAAAAAATATATATATATATATATATATATATATATAAGTAGATATATACTGTAAGTCATGTGTATCCCAACCAGTCAGCTCCATATTCCCAGCTGTATGGTTTCCACACAGAGGCCAAAAAAATATAGGCCTTGGCTCCAAGTCAATAAATACAGCTAAGGAGGCATTGTGTCTTTAACCCTGTTTTTGGTTGCACCATCAGGTCAGGGGTGTCTGATAAGAATCATGAGTAATCCTACCATGAATGTTGCAGGAGGAAACATCAGCTACTGGTTAGCTCTGCAGCGGAAAGCTTGACACTCTGAAGCATTTTCTGACTGACAGTGTGGCAGATGTAACTGAGTACCACGTTTAAATTCAAGTTCCCCCAAGAGTGGAGAGCCAGAGACTGAAGATTGTTTTGAACAGGGGCTGGTGATAAATATCTGTGGGAGAATAGTCTTCTTCTTTGGTATCAGTGATGTCTGTCAGTGATGCAGCTAGACAACCTTCTTTTTGTAATAAGAATACTTTGACTCTTCTGTTTGATCTACAGCCGATCCAGACACAGCGATCACAGTCTGAGCTCTGCAACTAACTCCAACATGTGTGCATACTTTGTGTCTGGTTTTAATTTAAAATGACTCATATAGTCCACAAGTCGTATTTGTTTTAAAAGCTTAATGTTGCACTTCTGCTTAATAATGTTGTGATATCAAAAGGTCCAGAGTTTTAAAGCAGCTTGTGCCAAGTAAAAGCTAGCTAAATGAATTTAACATCTTTGCAAAGGAGACAGTGATTGGAAATGATAGGCAAAATCTAATCCAGATTGTAGTGTTCAGTTAGAACAGAAGACCTTTAGATGCAGACCGACTGGTGCCAAGAATCTCTCGAACTTTCCATCTCAAAAAATTATATATTTTACATGCGTATGGCTTGTGAGGCCAGCTTCTAATTTAAAGCTGAGATAAAACCTGCTGATATCAGTGTAAATGGGATGTACTTTAATGCATTCAGAGTCAGTGGGCTGAATTCCTTTCATCCCCTGCAGTTGATCAAATGTGTCTGTAAGCCCAGGTTTTTAACACCTGAACCCTCACCCTAAACTTGTAATATATAATATATATATAGATAAAAAAGCACTTGAGGTTGCAGTCTGTGTTGAGAAAATCATTTGTACCGCTGTACCTCTGATTCATCCATCTGTTAATGAGATTCCCTGTTCTGATGCATTGCAGAGGAATTTAGCGGATGCTGCTCAGGACAATCTGGGAGGACAATAAATAGGATGCTCACTTCCTATCCTACCACAATTGCCCAACCGGACAAAGTAGCTCACTTCTACAGTATTTCTACCCTCCACCTCAGAAACCACCCTCCCTCAAGGCACCCAAACATGCGGGGATAGGCTATTTATTCTCATCCGCCTCCCCCCTTAATGATATGGATAAAGGCTGTGATCAAGCTCTCCACATCCTGTCAATGTTAGGAAGGCTCCCACCTGGACGAGTATACTCTATGTTTATTAACGTGGGAATCACAGCTGCACGGCTTCTTACAGTCGGACCTGACAACACTGAGAGGAGCAGAGAGGTTTAGATGGCCTGCACACAAACTCAGATGGAGAGGAGGAGTGGGGTCGATAAAGCAGCGACAGACTATATGCTAAGTCCTCAAACTTGAGATTGACTAAAAATGATGCCAAAGGGGAATCATAATACATAAAACTAAAGAGAGCCGTAGGGAAAGTGGTGGTTGCTGCAACAAAAACAGGAGAGAGATCCATCACCCCCATCAATCCCAATCAGTAACATGCTGTGAATGTAATTTAAACAGCAGCCGGGGTGCTCTGTTTCTAAATTCCTCCACAAAATGAGACAAGCCACTGCGATGGATATTCACTAAAAGGCTCAGAGTCTTCCCACATGGGCAGAGACGCTGACAGCTTGTCAGAGTCCAAAAGAGAATCAGATACTGCCCAGAGGGTCAAGATCACCTGAGAATAGAAAACAGGGTATCTACGAATATTGTAGATGACAGTCGATTTAGAGGTGGACCAGATGTGGGCACTCAATGCCAAGAGGTTTTTTTATTGGGCTACTTACCCTGAGGATAGTTTTTTTTCTTCTTAAAGGTGCTTTATCACGGTTTAAAACACATCAACCCAAATATACTGTATATTCTTGGCATTAGAGTGTCTATCCATGTGTCTGTCTTGCAGTTTGTGTTCAGTGGTGTATTCTTTGCTCTTAGATATCAGACCATGTTGGACTGCTGGCAGGGGGAACCGCAGAGCCGACCGACCTTCACTGAGCTGGTGGAACAGCTTGGAGATCTACTTCAGGCCAGCGTGCAACAGGTATGATAGACAAAAAAGAGTGTGTACTGTTTGAAAACTACATATGATGTGTCTTAGGCCTGTTTTAACAGTAGCAGTAATGAACAGTTTATGATAAGCAGCTTTTGAGCTCAGATGGGGGCTGTGGGTCAGGAAGTGAAGCGGTTTGATCACAAGGCTCCTCCTGTCCCCTTGTCGAAGTGTCCTTGACTGAGACACTGAACCCCAAGTTGTTCCGTGGGCACTTTTTAGGATAGGTTTAATGCTAAAGTAAAATTTCACACGTGCTAACGATTGTATCTGATCATTGGTGAACACAAACAGTAGATGGTGATACACCAAAAAGATTTATGGAAGTGTTTATGTAGTAAATGACAAATAAAGGAAGTAAATTTAATTTCACGTTTAAATCCCCACATACTTTGGAATTCCTAATAAATACTGTGGCTTCACAGAGCACTTAACAATAAAAGTCACTAGTTTTCCAGAATTAGTTACAAATGCAAATATTCAGGAAGCAGCATTGCTGATCAGAGTCCTGCAGCCTAAAGAAGATTCAGAGCAGCGTCTCACCCAGGGAGCTGTTCATAGTAACTAAGAGGGGAAGTAACAGTAAACACAAACACATGACTCCCTTTGAAATAGCAACATCATTCTTGTAAGAAGTACCACACTTCAAAACACCTGAAAAAATGTAATTATTAGTGTGACGCAAGATAACATTATCTAGTATGATTGCTGTGGAATGTCACAAACTGTGGGAGTTTGTAAAAGGCTGTCAGGAACTTTGTTCTAATTAGCTCAACAAATCTGTATTTGATTATTATGCAAACATAATTCACTAAAAGGCAATGACACATGTACCAATAGGCCTTTTTCCACAGTAGACGTTTTGACTTTCATAGATTCTGTTCTATTCAAGTGTCCCAAGCCGCAACAGTGAGTCAGCATGTACAATACCAGGACCCTAAAACTGAACAGTTAAATTGAATTTAGCCTACGTTAATTTTATTGAAATGGGGGGAATTCCATGCAGCAAAGAGCCACTGGTCGGAAATTAACCCGCGGCCGCTGCGTCGAGGACTGAGCCTATATTTGTGGGCACGCACTCTACCAAATTAGGTTTTCCATCAATCTGTTTGTTATCAGGTGGACTGTTGAAGACCTCTAGTCCTGTTCTCTATCCAAATCAATAGGATCAATGTATTTGAACCTCTCACCATCACCTATTTAAAGCACAAAATAATGTATGATTATAGTAACTATAGTATATTATATATAAATCAATGAGCCACTGACATTTAAAGGATTATTCTCAGTCATCAGGATCTACAAGATGCCCATAGTTTCCACTTCTAGCCACTAAACAGAAAGGACAGAAAATGCATACAAAGAAAAGCAATTATATTCCAGTACTTATGCAAAGACTACATATGACTGTAAATTGAGTGGAGTAATAAGAGATAAAGACAAGGCCACACATGGCATTACATGCATACACACATACTACAGCAACAAATTAGTCTGTGAAGCTTTTTCCTTTATGGGAAAAAAAGTCCAGACTGGACACAAAGAACAGTGGAGGGGTTTGACTAATATTAATAAATGATTATAATATTGTTACAGTGCAGGAAGGCTTGTCATGGACAATGCTGCCTTCACAAATTTTTGAACTTTGTATTGTATCTATTAGGCATGACTTCAGATGTGTGTGTTTGTATAGCGTGCACACAACATCAACTCACACATTCTTTTTATTATTTGCATATATTATACATATATTCTGCCTTTGTTTGGTTGACTTAGGAGGGAAAGCACTACATACCAATCAACACAGCCTTGCTGGCAAAGGTGGGAGACCCGTCAGCCACAGTGCCGTCAGAGGAGATGCCCACACGACCTATCTCCCACCGTGACTCAGGGAGCACCTGGTGAGAACATGGAAAATGTATTCACTGGCTGGTTTTCATAAAACAGACACCTAAAACGTTAATGTACTTGTACATTATGTACAGATGCTGCTATTTATATCTATTCTTTACAGTGTTGAGTTTTTATATAGCCGCACGAGCATTGTGGCTCAAGGGATGGATATGTTGATGTCTCAGACGCTCAGTCCACTTTGTTCCTGACTAAAATATTACAACAACTATTGGAGGGACTGTCAGACATTCATGGTCCCCAGTGTAATGTCATCCAAAGGAAATAAATCACATTTTAAAGACATGTAAACCTATCCTCAGAAAACAGCGCTGAGTCTGTTTTGCAAAGGACATTCCTAAATCATTTCCTCATTTGGCACTGAATAATATTTTAAACAATTATTGTTCCTGTCACACTTAAACTCAACTCAACCAAGAGAACATTTAAGTCTGACCTGAGGACAATGAGACCTGATACATGATAAGTAATGTACATACAGCAGCTTGATGGCCAGAGAGCTTTAAGTATTGTGGCTTTGTGAGGAATTTCCCCAAAAACCATAGAGCCAGCTTCAAGATTTATGTCCACTTAAAATAATATGTGTTAAGCTCTTGGGTTTTCACAGCTCCTCCAAGTGTGTTTATTGAGGAGGTGTTGAAAAGCAGTAATGACAGTTAGCCTTTAAGCTAAGTTAAGCAGTCGTTTTAGCCTCTGAGTGTTGAAATGCAAAGTAAACAAGTTGTGTTTTCAAAGTACAACGTCATAGATGCTACATGTTGTTGATTTAAGTGATTAAGGTCCTGTGGTTTTGTTGCTGAACTTTGCCTCTGTGCTCCAGTCAAAGGATTCTTTAAACGGAAAGAGAACTTTTTGGAGACTTACCCTCAAAATATTTTCTCGCCAGGAACATCAAGATCCGTCCTGCTAGTGTGAAAACCTTTGACGAGGTTACCATGGAGGACGGGACTAATAAGACCCACGAGGTGAGTTATTAATTCTGGATCTAAACCAGAAACAGATCCACAATCTGCGCTCTAACTTATCCTAAACCACACAGTTAGTTAGATGACAGTTAACTAGAAACTTCACCCTGAAACATAAATGTTATTTATAGTAGCTGAACTGTATGAGAAGATATAGCATTATTTTTGTGAATTTTAAAATAGCTATTGGTTAATACAGAGTGTAATAACTTTATTCCATTCCCGGATGTCATGTCATGTGAAGTCCCACAAGGCTCTATCTTCTAATTTTATTCAGTTTGTATCTGCTACCATTTGGCCGTATTTGTTTATTCAACTGTGACCTATGATTTTCATGCAATGACTCGTCACGTCGTTTAGTCTTGAAAATCTTAGCAATATGGATTCCCTCCACTGCTGCCCCACTGCCATCACAGACTGGTTGGCCTTTAACTATTTACAACTGAATACTGATTAAACTGGAGTTCTGGTAATAGGTCCTGATCATTATACCGTAGAATCAAACTCTGATCTTGGATCACTGACAGAGGACTTTCAAACCAAAATTGTGGATTTGTTTTTAAATGGTACTTTAATCATCATATTTAAAGTCTTGTTTAGTTTTGCTATCTACAAATTAGAAATGTTGGCAAAGTGTTCTGACAAACATCAGAATACAATTCTGACCGAATTGAAAAGACTCCATACTTGTTTTAGATTTCACTTTAAGATGTTGTTGATTACTTTTAAAGCCCTCAGCAGTTTGGCTTCACTATATATTTTGGATTTAACTCCATATTCTGCACCAAGAACTGTACTTTTACTCGTATAGCTCCAACACTGTGCAACAAGTTCTCCCTCCTTATCAGATCTGCTGAGTCTCTGCCACATTCCAGCTCTAAGGGCACCCTGATAGCTAAATTTTCAAGTATCAAATAAGGGTGATCATTTTGCACCAATGGTTTTATAATGTTGATTTTATTACTTTTTTATTACTATGTTTCGTCATTACTAATGTAAGGATATTTGTTCACCTCATAACAAATAAGAGAACATTTGGGGTTTTAATTATTCTCTCTCTGTCTGTCTCTGCATCACCATCAGGGCGGTCAGTCAGACAGCGGGATGGGCCTGTCGTCTGACAACATGGAGACTCTGAAGCGCCTAGAATCATTGGCAAGCCGACCCCTGAGCATCATGGCCCTGGCGTACGTACATTACACCACACAGCAGCCCTCCAACATGGCATTTGACAAATCAGCACACACAAGAAAATAAATACACTATAAATTAATCTCACTCTCACAAACACAAGTTTCTTTTGCCTTAAAAAAAGTTGGCAGCTAGTTTTCTCTTTTTTATGGAGAATCTGTGCGGGAGGAACAGTGACACAAAGGAGAAGTGGGAGGGAAAAAGCTTGAAGGTGACAAACTGAGGGACTGAGCACAAAAGCAGAGTGGATGCGTCACTTGAGGTTTGGCTGTTTTAAGAGCACGCACTAAAACCCTTTGTTTTCAGAGTCCTGAATGAGATACCTCTCAGTCTGATTGAATTTATGAGTCATGGCTGCTAAGTAACACATTTACATAATCTCAAAGGACTGTCATTGGCTTACTAAAGACTGTACCCAAAAATGCTGTGGATTGTTTGATGACTTTAAGATGTGGATCTTGCCAGATCAAGTATATAAAACCGTTATAAAGGGGAAACACTGAGATAATTTGTTCTCACTTTGTGGGTTATTTGAGGATAAAGTCAAATCTGAGTCAAATTTCTGTAAATCTTTTTCTTATGAGGGTCTCTGTAGGTGTCTTAAGGCGTACACTTTACAGCAGCTCAGTGGCACGGGGTCAAACCTCTGAACTCAGTAATTACACTTTTAACCTTGTGGTATTCTGCTGTTCCCTGCACAGTAGCAACTATTAATACTCTTTCAAAGTATTGTGGCTTCCACTTAAAAGATTAAAGGAGGAACAGCAGTTAAGTAAATTGTCCTATAACAAATCTTCTTATGTTTCCCGAATCTCTGTTAAGTTGAAGAGGAAAAAGTGTGAATGATATAGAAAAAAATTATTAAGAGGGAACCTGTAAACAACTGCTGGGGAAGTAACTTATGAGACACAGTTAGTTGATGACACTCTCTGCACTGTAATTAATTTACAGCTGACCAAACTCAGCTGTAGCTGACTCAACGCAGCAGGCCCGGGATCAACTCCGACCTGCGTGCCTCTGCTGCATGTCATTCCCCTTCTCTCTCCCATATCATGTCTTCAAAATATTGGCCAAAAATGCCCTGAAAAACAACGGCCTTAATGTGGCAGAAACTCAGGCATGCAGAGAATGATCCACATTTTGAGGGGAGGACTTCCTTGCTGAGCAACCGCTCAATCACTGCCACCTTTGAACTCAGGAGGTTTTACAAGGGCCACCCCTGTTAGCTACTGCGCTGTGCTCCTTCTGTTAAGCTGAAGTCCACCTGTTGCTCCCTTGGCCTTCACCACTCCCTGACATCTTTTTAAACAGGAGCACACAACACAACGTTTTGGTGATTGGACAATATTGCCAAAAAAAGCTGTATTCCTTAGACAAAACTGTAAGTAAACATTAAAATCCAATTAGGTAAAACAGTCTACATTCATTTTACTATCATAGAAGAATTTCAGCTCAGAGGAAAAGGGGATTTTTATTCTCACTCATTTTGTTTCCTGTTGCTCAATTGTCCATTGTACCCCACCTTGTGCTTGGCATGGATTCGGCAACACTACTATTTTTAAGTATTTTTGATGGCTAGTTTATCAGGTAATAAATAATTCATCAGGACAACCCGCTGGGCACTGACCCCTTGGCCTCGAGAAAGGAGTTCTGGAAACCCTTGGCAACCTCCAAAGACAATATTACTATTGCTATTACTCATATTCTGAGCCTCAAATGAAGCAGAAGGACTCAGGATGATTGATTATATCATATATGAATAAGGGAAGGTTTCTCGGATTGTACAGCTTCACAAGGGGCATTTCTTAAATTCAATTTCGGCCCACAAATTAAGAGTTATGGCCTTAAAATTATTTTAAAGATGCTATAATAATATATACAAATCAATGCACTGAATGTTCAGTGAGTTACATACTGAGGACACTGGTCAGGATGTTCCTGATTTGTTGTGTCTGTCGTGCTTGTTTGTCAGTGTTTTTGCAATTAGGATTGTTGATTGTACAAGGCTGATGATGTGGCCATTTACATTACCACATTTGTGTTTTCATTAACAGAAAAAAAATTGGGAGAAGCTCATGGATGGAGCTTCATCTAAGAATTATTTTCAATATCGACTAATCTATCAATTATCAGGGTTCAAACCGCGAAGCGGTAGAACCCTGCTATTTTTGTCTGTTTTAATTATTAGGGGTCCAAGCCCGAGGGGCTGGGAACCGCAGTAGCAAGCTACATAGTTCACACAGCAGGGGTGTGGAACCCAATTGTTTTTCTAAGGATTTTCCTCCTCCATCTCCTCCATTATTATTTTTCTCCGTGTAAAACTCACGCTACAGCCTAAACCGTACATGGTGGCGGTGTGCCATTTTCAAGACTGGTCCAAAACTCTGCAAAGACCTCAGGCGCAACAATTGACCCATTTCCACCACTAGGTGGCACTATAGCAGAAAACACACATTTGGCCCTATAAGTCCCAAACCGTACATTGGATATTTAAAAACCATATATCCACGCATTCCCTGGATCCAACTGAATCTTGTGATATAGGCCACGCCCATTTCCGCCTAGACTTTTATACTTGAAAAATGGTGATTTATCAAAAAACAACTTTTTCAAACTCCTTCTAGACCATGCCATTGATGTGCACGAAACGTGGCACATAGCATCTCTCGACCAACCTGACATAATGATGTTTGATTTTTTATAGAATAAAAAAATGCGCATATTAAGCACAAACACATTTGTGTTAGCTAACTATGTAAACACCAACTTTGCCATACCTTGACCTAAATAAATGCTGTCAAAGCCAAACTTTAGATTATTCCTTGGTATGACCCTCTGAGGCTCTAAAACAAATTTCACAAAATTGGCCAATAGGGGGCACTACAAATTCAAAATGTTTATATCTCATGAATGGCTCATCCGATTTTTACAAAATTTGTTAGGTATCACATATGGCCACTCCTGAGGCGCCCCTTACAGTGGGGTAATGATTTATGGAAGTGGGTGTGGCCTATAGGACCCATGTTTGGAGTAACCACTTACACTAAAGTGAATTACTTTAAATTAACAGGGTAGATGTACAATGGCTATTTGACCTGATTTACCAAATATTACACATGTGGACTACTAGGTGGCGCTACAGTGACGTCAAACATGTGGACAACCATCACAAAACGCCCAGGGTATGTTCAGATAAGTGCCCCAATACACCCAGACAGTTTTATATACATACACGACTATGGGGTGCAACAAGTGCAAGATTTTAGGTTGTTTTTATGCATGTAGAGATGAGTAGTTTGTTTTATGTTAACAAACCTGCTTGTTTTGACTCGCCCTTTGAAAATTGTGTCTTTTGTTGTGTATTGTATTGTTTATAGAATGGTGATATTTCCTTGTTATATTTATGCCGTATCTGTTTGTGTTTTTCAGGATGAAGGCAGTGAGTAAGAGTAAAGAGTCTGTGCTGAGTGACACAGAGAAGGAGAAGTACCCACCCACAGTCCCCTCTCTGGACTTCAGTCTTGATGACTCGGCCCTGGATGCAGATTTGGAGTGTCACAGCCCGCCGCCTGACTACAACTATGTGGTGCGCTACTCCACCCCGCCTGTGTAACTTCCTGCTCCAGCCCTGGGGAGAATCTGAGTGACAGCCTTAAGGCCATTGCTTTGTTCTCCTCTGTTTTGACTCTTATCTCTGGACTGTAGTAAAGTTTGAGTGAAAAACCCATGAGATTCCCTCTTAAAGTGTTTAGAAATGAATCAAGAATCTACTTCACTGTAACTTTCAACTTTCAGGGCATCTGCTGAGCAACAAAAGGAAACCTGTAGACTCTTGATTCCTTTCCAGTTTTCAGACGCAGGCTGAAATGTTAATGCTGCTGGTCCGTTCCACATTCACTGTGATATGTCAAACAGCTGGAAACAGCCTCAGGTATTTCTTTCATCTACTGTGAAAACGAACCACAATCATTCCCACTTTACCACAGATCTGATTGAACTACAACCTTTGATGATGAAGAATAACGTCCAGAAAAAAAAGAGAGGAAAGCTAAGGCTTTTCACATTGAAATTGATATGACTTTTTATTATCTGTTTTCATTTTATTAAAAAGTAAAAACTGGATTTGTAGTTTAATAAAACAATAAAGAAAATATGTTTTTGTAATGTGGCTACATCTGCTCACATGAAGGTTGGCTAAAGATCTGATTTGTTCAGAGCAAAAAGCCGATGAAAAGAATTGAACAACATTGATTGTACGTATACTTATTTGTGTCACTGCTCCTTAAATTCCATAAAAATAACCTGATCTAACTCAGGTTGACCCAGAGTTAGTGGCATGTTGTGGTGGATGTGTTTTAAGCTCTCTCGGTTTATTGAAATTCACAGCTTAATAAGGAAACAGGGTAGAGCCGAGAGTGAGACCAGATTTAACATTACAGCTCGACCATTGAAGCATTTAAATGAAGAGTTACTGCAGATCTTCTTTTCCTAATCTGGTGTTGAGGAACTCAAACAGTGTTTTTTTTTTTATTTGGTCACACTAAAAAGAAAGTGAGAAGAAAATCTGTTTAATGTGTACAAAAATGAGATTAGACTTCATAGGAACAGTTTATTCAAAAAGCACTAATACAATGTATTTATTTAGATTGTGAATACTGTCACTTAGTAATGTTTTAGAATTATAATTCAAAGTTAACCAAAGGATTTTTCAGCACAGTCTTCCTACCAACATGTAATATCCCAACACTTCACTCTAGATATACGGTATATGCTGTTTGTGCTGCTGTATTCACTTATAGTAAAGCTGAAGGGAAACATGTATGTGGATTTATTATGTCCTTCGTCTTGTGCTACATGTTAGTAAAGCTTGCAGGGCAGGCTACAAAAACTCTACATGTGTGTGTAGTGAGCACCAGTCCGCTCTGGATCACGTTGTATTATTTTTGAATCATGTAAAATCTTTGTTTGTAATACCATATGTATTGAAAGTATTGTGGACCAAACGTACTTAGCATACAAACACCCTGTATAAATGTGGCTAACTTGTCCTTGTTGACCTGTAAAGAAAAGTATTTGTCAGTGATTCAGCTGCAGAAAAAAGATATTTTGAGCCCCTGTGTATTTCCGAATGATGTTTTTTTGTTTGTGACCAATTTGTTTTGTTTATGCGGAGAGGACGTGATTATGCACTGATACTTTATATCAAGTACAATTTCTGCATTGGAAAGGTATATTATTATGAAACAGTGTTGAGGGTCAAAGATTTCTGATTTATTTTGCAATTTTATTTAACTATTCATAGTAGGAAATTAACGTTTGTAGTATTTGTAATAGTATTTCTTACCAGTCTAACATCATCCTTTTTTATGTAAGTATTTTCACTTATAATTCTGTCTTCAATTTCATTTTAGTTACTGCCATCACAATAACATTGAATGGATTTTATTGCATTTCTTTATACATAACCATGAGTAATAGACCTCCTATCTTCTTTTGTGTTTTTGTTCATGTAGTGTAACAAGTTAGTTTTGATGAAAGTTATGTTCCCCACACTGTTAACTGAGTATATGAAGTAAATAAATGAATAAAGATCTATATATTTATACATTACTTGCAGTCTCGACTTATAATTGCTTGAAATACTTCAATGAGGAAAACATTGATACTTCTTACAAGGCACAATGCTGTTATTCACGATTCGTAGTGGATGAATCTTACTAACTGATAACATGTTCCTCTAGCGCCACCATGAGGTTAACTAAAATTTCACGACAACTATTCAACGCATTACCTTCAAATCTGGAGTACACATTAATGGTCTTTGTGAACTTTGTTTATTTCCTGACTTTTTATTAAGTGTCAAATTTACAATAAGCATTGCAGCAACAAAGCTAATTTAATCAAACATAAATCTGATGAAAATGACTAGTTAATTGCATGCAGAAATGTTTGATTTATTTCCTGTAAATTATCTCATTACCCCTCACATTTTTTCTGCCATCCATTAAAGGATTCCAACCCTCGTGCTTGTTTGGGAACCCCCCAAACAAGCATGAGCCAAGACTTCAGACTATTCTTAACTCCGACCAAGTTTATTCACAGAATCAAAATGCTCTTTAATTATTCCCATTCAAATTCTCAAACTGTTAATGAAAAGGTCTGTTTAGAGTGGACTGTGCCATCAGCCCTTCTGCTGCTCCTTGGACTGTGAGAGACTCACTTCATCCTCAAGGACAAGGTGTCGGCAGCCTGTCTGCTCACCGGGACAATGCCTCTCCAAACAGGAAAGAAAGGAACTCTTAATCATCCTGGTCACGACCGAAGGACGCCACACACGGGCTTCCTATGGGAACGCAGGGCCCCTGCTTACTGGCACTGGGTGTGTCTGAGGGACCACACTCCACAGGACAGGTTGGGCCTTTCACTGTCTCCACTTGTTCTCACAGGATTTACTATGTTTACTGTAAGGTGAGTGCCCAACATTACACCCAAACACATATCAGTAACCTCTGACTATTTCCAGAATATGAGAAACAAACAAACAAGGGAAGGATGTTGGAGGGGGAGGGTATTGACTGTCAGCTTTGTGTAACTGCATCTTAACATAGTATTTTTCCATATTGGCAGATGTATGAGGGCAGCCCTTATCCTTTCCTGAGGGGCCACTGCTGCCACTGAGTGAGAGCTGTTTTTAAACAAATTCATTAATATCAAAGATTAAAATAAGTTTGAGATTATATTTTGTATTAATATTCTAAATACAAAAATGTAGTGGAGTAAAAAGTGCAACATTTCCCTCTGAAGTATAAAGTAGCATAAAATGAAAATACTCAAGGAAAGTACAAGTACCTCAGAATTGTATTTGAGCGCATTACTGTAGTTTTGTTCTAAGTTATTGACTACTATGATGGCACTATAGCCCCAGTAGCACAGTTTATTTCCCTTTATATACAGTCTATGGTTGGTATCAGCAAAGACAGGAAACTTGAAAAAATCATAAAATCAAACACTACAGCTTGTACATCACCTCAGCTTGTATTTCCCTTTTTAATTAATAAATATCTCTGCTGATGTCTATTAAATACATCATTTAACATAATTATGTTTGGTGTTATTAGCAGCAATAAGATGACATACCTGTGTCAAAACCATGCAGGTAAGTAATACATATATTGTACTTTAAAAAGATTGTCACATCAGAAATAAGGGGACAAAAAATAATCAAATACTGTATACTCACAAGACACAAATTTCACATTTTTCAAATACTAAAAAGAGTGAAACTTTGAAAGATATTGACTTGACTTTACTCTAACTCAGACTGCTGAAGTGTATGGACATACTGTATGGGCATGAGAGTCGTATTGAACCAATGTAAACCTATCCTCTAATGCAGGGGTCTTTAACAGGGGTCAGGGACCCCTAAGAGTCCTCAGAGTGAATGCAGGGAGACCTCCAAATTATTGTCAAGTTTTTTTCAAAACTTAAAAAGTCCAACATGAATCCAACATATTATTAGCAAATATAAATCCCAAGGTAGGCAAGGTAGTCACTAAGACCATCCACAGACACAGTTTTTGTTAATTTTTTGGATCCACTGTGCCACATTTATGTTTAACATTACATTATAATTACATTCATAAAATCATGTCAACAATTATTAGGCTATTTTAATAGCCTATGCAAACAAAGGTTTGAAGGCTTTAGCAACTTCTTTTTCTATGTAGCATGGGGTCCCTGTTCCATCTCTCTTTCAGTTAGGGGGTCTTTGGCTCAAAACACATTGAAGACCCCTGCTCTAATGTATCAGTGTAATAAACAAGTCACCAGGTGGGAAATAAACGCTACTGAACAACAACATTGCAATGCCATGACCTAGATTACTCTTCATCATTGTTCTGTGATCAGAAGTATTACTAATAAAACATGTGGACGCATATATCTGTCACCAGACCAGGCTATGAGTCAAAGTGTTTTGGCTCTAACTAGAATCCTATAAGTCAGTTTTTAATCATATAGGCCAAAGTCAAAAATCCCAAGTTTGCCACAGAGGGCTTTAAAGTCTGCACAACGATATCTTCAGACTCTCAGTCTGAGTCTGACTTAAAATAATTTAAACAGAAAAAGGGGGCTCCCCTCTTTAGGATCTGATCAGTCAAGACTTATAGTTACTGAGAGTATATACTGTATAATAATCCAAAATCTTCTGTTTAAATCAAGTACCACACCCACTGTGCAGTCTGTTTTTGTTTCCCACGTTTAATTGCATGTTTGAAAAAGACCACCCCTCCTCGAATACTTCCACAGCCTCTTCCCAAAGCAAACAGCTCTGCAAAACAAACACCCCATTTAATCATTAAAAAAAAGAGGTGGTAATGGATTAACATCTGAAAGTACACCAGAAAACATCTGTGATCCAACTGAATCTGTGCAGCTTGAAATCCTGTCATACACTGATTTGGGGCCATCAACCAAACAGCACAAAGGTCCCCCCCCCAACCCCCTTCCATATATAAATGGCCGCACAATGCTTTTCCCAGACTCCTGCCCAAGAAGGTGAATGGTGGGTGGGCCACATCCGCGCCTCGCACCTAAATGCAAAACAATGAGCCGGATACTGCCCCCTTTAAGATACCTAACTTCAGTCCACCTTCTACAAGCAAAATCTAAGCCAACAACACATGCAGTTAAATAAAGACTCTTCTGTTAAGGTCTTCAGAACCACTGTGGTTCAAAGGGCGAACCTCAACAACCGATTAATATACTGTCACGTGTAGTAGCTATGTGAATATCTGTTTCCTTTTGAGTTGTACTCGTCTTTCTCCTCATGTTTTCTGCCTCCATCTACACTATTACCATCAAATAATATAATGTTTAACATGTTCACCATCTTAGGTTAGCATGTTGCTAATTAGTACTAAGCAAAAAGTACAGTTGATGCTGATGTGAATGTCAATAGTTTTGTGGGTATTTGGTCATAAACCAAAGTAGTAAATGCATTATGAGTGGTACATGAATGCTTGAATTGGAATATTTTTCTTAAAACCAGAAATGTCAACCTCATGGTGGCGCTAGATGAAATGTCAGAGGATCACCAACGTCAGTAGGATTCATCATCGGGGGACAATGCATGGCATAACAAACTTTCATGATACTCAGTCCAATACTGTTTTAGATGTTTTAGTCTGAACAAAAGCGGTGGACCGACAGACTGACATTTCCATCCCTTGAGCAACTTAGAGACATCAAAAACAAAATAAACTTAAGGGACTTCTGGTGACTCCACCTGTGTACTTTCATGTGGATCTGGGATGTTGCTGAAGAACTTTAAACTCACTTCAGGAAATCAAACAGTGTCATTTCATTCTGGTTCAACAACTCATGTGTTGTGAATTAGTGAGAACAATCAAACAAAATTCCTTCGATCTCTTAAAAAACGCTAATCCTTTCCACAAAAAAACACCAGAAAGATTCTATTGTTGGCCTGAATTTAAATTTGACAAGCTGGAATGCCAGTGGAGTAAAATAAAAGTTGCACAATGTTTACTTAATTCATAGCATGTGTTCCCCTTCTGTCACCCCAAACAGAAATGAGACTTATATCAGATAAGACCAGAGCTTTTGATCACCCCCTGCTTCCATATGGTTTAGTGATAACAGGACACAGAGCCAACATATACTGTATGGGACTTCTAATAGTTTCCAGAGAACTGCAACACAACTATGTCTATGTCTTTGTCACCAATGCCCTGCACCCTCGGGAGTCTTCAGATTCATCAATGCCCATTCAAAGGCAAAAGTGCAGTGAAACCAGCTCACCCACTTGCCCCCATTGTTTACCTCTCTGACACGGGGGGAGTTGAGGGGAGGGGGGGTTTATAGAGTGCTCATGCACCAGGAGGGCCTGGGAAAAATGTTGTTCACAGTGGCATAATTAACGTGAACATGGTGGGGTTATTTTGGCGCTCAGATGCATGTTGTTTTGTGTTAATCTCTTTCTAGGAAATGTCTGTCTGGTTCTGGTGACTTTCCCTCCAGGCCACCAAGAGGTTGACATTTGTGGTTTATTGTGAAAGGTCTCAACAACTAGACAAAAGATAAATCGATTGCCATGTAATTTGTTTCACACATTCAAGTTCCCCTTAGGATGAATTGTAATTACTTTGGTGATCCTTTGACTTTTTGTCTGCTTCAAATCAGCATGTTTGCATTGTTATATTGAGCATTTTAGCATGCTAACATTAGCATTTAGTTTAAAGCATTGCTGTGCCTCACAAAGCTGCTGGCATGCACTGTAAACCCAGATTTAGTTGTAATTAATCTTTTTAGTGGTCACCACTTTTCTTAGATGTTTTGTTAAAAACATATTTATTACTAAATTCCAATCATCTGTAATAATCAGCTTAAGTATGCAGTACACAGATCATGTTAAGTTTATTTAAAGTGGAGACTAGTAATTCTTTGCACTCTATGAAATTTTCCTCACACTACATTAAAGAATGAAACAGACTCCTGTATGTATTCATCTATTGTTTTTGTGGAATAGAATGTGTAACATGCATTGTTCCAATAGATGGACTGTTATAAAGGAAAACACATCTATGTAGATAAAATACATAGTTATAGTAATGTCAAATGGCCTGAAGAATTTATATTTGTTTTGTTTCTTTGCATGTTTAAAGCTATAGTGCGTAGTTTCTGTCTCCCCCCCAAAAAAGGAAGGAATTTAAAAGAGGAATTTAAAAGATTAAAAATACATGATGGAGTCCATCATGTATTTTTAATTTAAAAGAGGAATTTAAAAGATTAGAAATACATGATGTATTTTTAATCTTTTAAATTCCTCTTTTAAATTCCTTCCTTTTTTGGGGGGGAGACAGAAACTACGCACTATAGCTTTAAACATGCAAAGAAACAAAACAAATATAAATTCTTCAGGCCATTTGACATTACTATAACTATGTATTTCATTTAGAAGAGGTAATTATCTTCCCTCATTTTTCTGCGTGAAAACGTTGCCGGACAACACCAGTTTCTGAACATAGCCATAGTGAGAAATACAGAGAGAGTTATGTGGAGCTGAAAGTCTTAATTGGCTTTGTAGCAACTCATTTGGCAATGGCTTGAAACTGATGTTCATTACAGTTTTTCTCAATTGCTAAAACACTAAAACCCATTGGCTGAAAAACGTTCTCAGTTGCCTGAACTCATTTAGCTAATTGTGCAGTCTGCTGTCAATACCTTAAACCATTTCACATGGTAAAACACAATTTGCAGATCTCACTTAGACTGTCAGCAAAACGCTAAACACATTCTCATTCTCAAAACCCATTCTGCACTCTAATGCACATGT
Source organism: Etheostoma perlongum (assembly GCA_026937815.1). Lineage (NCBI taxonomy): Eukaryota > Metazoa > Chordata > Actinopteri > Perciformes > Percidae > Etheostoma > Etheostoma perlongum. The sequence continues at coordinate 20,014,548 of CM049380.1, read as the reverse complement.
CATCCATACTGGTAAACACACGTGGCAATAATCAAATACAAATAAAGAACACATGTCATTGATTGAACACAATCACTCAAAATTGATTTTACTTGTTGCAAATGATGTGACACAACCAATATAAGTCAGTTCAGAGAGCAAACAGGTTGTTGAAGGCGAGTTAGAGAACATCTGGGAATGGATAGAAGAAACAATGTGAGAGGACAGTACTGACTGCTCAATAGATTTTGACTGGTTGTAGGTTCATATCAACAAAGAACAAGAATTACAGTATCACAGAGACAAAGGACAAGTTTGCGAGATGCAGGGTACAGTACTGTAAAAATAAAGGTACAAGGAGGAGGAAGAACAAAAAAATTGCTAAGAGCAAAGCAGAGTAGTCATTTCTGATCAATTTTAAGCAACTATGATAGAACATGTTTTTGTTCATCAAAAGACAATGACAGAAAAATATGAAATTTGTTTTGAGATTACACATTTATTTCTCCCTGAGAACTATATGTTTTGAACAATGTGTTTTCTATTTTTTGGTGTATTGTTTACTGACTGCTTGATAGTGTATAAGATTTTGATCACTTTGTTTATGATTTGAGTTTGATTTTGAACATTGCTAAAACAGTTTTGAGGCGAAAGTTTCATTTTGCAAGAGGAGTCAGAGGTTTTGGAAATAGTGCTTGAAGATGAGGTTGTGTTTCAATAAATTGTGTTTTAGCAATTGAGGAAAACTGTAATATTAAGAAGTTACACGCTAAAGCTTTAACTTAACATGCTTATTTTACACAACATGATGAAAAGATTATTATAGATTATTTATGTTTACTAATGATTGTTAGTAATGACTACTGATGTAATGGCACTTGATTTGTTTACTGTACCAACTTGCCACTCTGTGTTCTACAACTTGACCTGTTAAGTTTCACCTTGTGTAAAAACGGTTTAAGGCAACAAGTTTCCGCGCAAATTTCTCGTAAATTCAACTAATGTGGGATAACAATGTGGCTGAAAATTAAAGTGAACTTCCTGTGTGAATGTTTATCCTTTATCTACAGAATAATGTCAAAGTGAAAGTTTAACAAAAAGTTAAATTTCTCAACACCCCTGCCCCCAGGATGTAGGAAATGTTACCTCATTCTTAAAAATAAAACATGACAAGACATCAACCGCTCATGAACAGCAACATTTTTCACAATCTATTTCTGTCATATCCTGAATGAATCAATCAAAACACTTGAACATGGCTTGTGTTTGCAGTATCCTGCTTACATGTGTTTTACATTACACATGAGAAACTAAGAATTGTGCCTGTGCGTCAGCCGTGTTGGCAGTTTTTCTAGGAATAGTAACAGATGGTCCGGTTTTTACCTCCCTTCCTCCAGAGAAACGCTGTGGACACTTTAATAACATCAATGAAGTTACGCAACAAACTAAATTCTTGTGCTGACTGTCACTGATCTACTACATGCACACGTTGCTGAGCTCAGTGAAAGAATGGACTTTTGTCACTTTGTATTTAAAAGACATTTGGGTGAGTGAGACACTGAGTCTCCCCATCATCCATTCATTTTAAACCCCTGATTTTAAGAGCAACTAGATCAGAGTCTTAATTAAAAAATGGAAACTGGTTTGAAACAGTGGATACTTGTTCTCTACTGACAAGACAGACTGTTGGTGCTGTGCTTTTTCAGGGCTTAAACAATTTGTCTGTCAAATTGGCAGCACAGTGCAATTGGGTCTGAACCAGAGAACCCAGCATGGCCCTTCAAAACATCCTGCATACTCTCACAGTCACCTTGTCAGTCTTTTGCAATGCACTCTATAAGCATCAGTATATTCAGCTGTCCATCTGTGCAACTTCACAGACTCGATGGGACACAAACTGCTGGCCTCACACATAGCACACATATTTCAGAGCTGAGACACATAACCATGTGTTCCATAGGGTTTTATTTGTTCTCTTATGCATAAGTGTTACTCCATCCATCCATCTATTCAACCATCCATCCATCCATCCATCCATCCATCACATCCAGTAGAAGATCAGACACAGCTCATAACTAACTCAATTGCACCATCTAGTGAAGACACGTGTTGTCTGTTCATGGTCATATTTACTGCGCTTCCAAACATCCAACCACACAACTGATTTTAAACACTTAATTAAAAAACAACTGCACTGACATTTTGTAAATAAATATTACCATTATTTAATCAGCTGTTTGAGAAGTGAAGAATGTAATTTGATATCCAAAATAAATACATTCTAGGGCTTTATAACAAAGTAAACTATGTTACAAGTACAAATCCTGCATTCAAAACTTAAGTAAGTCACTTAAGTAAAAGTACAACAGCATCAAAATACACTCAAAGTGCAAAAGGTAAAAGTTCTCATTATGCAGAATGGCTCCTTTCAGAATAATCTATATTATGTCAATACAATAATAATTCAGCTAATAAAGATTGGAGTGATTCGCACCTTATATTCAGCCAGGTAGCTTATGAATTTCACCAAGGGATCAATACTGTCTTGTCTTTATCCATAATAATACATCATCATTTATTTGTTGATTATATTGTGCATTATTAATCTGAATCTGCAAAATATAGAGTTATTAGATAAATGTAGTACCATGTGAGTTACTTAGTTAGTTTTCACCACCAGAGATCTTACACAGTGAATCAAAAATAAAATGTGATAAAGCCACAATTATCTCATTATCAGGCTTAAACAATAAGTCTCAATAAGGAAAAATGTAAGAGGAAAATCCAACTTCAAATACAGTTAAGATAAGATAAGATTAGCCCAATATTGTCTTCTATAGAAGAAATTTGTCTTGGGCAGCCGAGAGAACAAAAACTGGCAATGCATCGCACATAAACACAATAAAACATAAGTATAGATTATCTCATCAAAATGCGTTCAACAAACATCCAAAAAACCTTACACAAGACCCCCTTACCTTCCCCCACACTCACAGAAGAACGTGAAAGAGAACCCACAGCACATCCTCCCCTCTTATTTCACTTAATTTTACCCAGATTACATATTTCCAAGTTCCCATTTTATTTCATTGCATTCACTTCTAAACATGTCTGTTCTTGTTGAACATCTGACTGTAAAGATGGAGTCACTGACTGGAATTCAATTCAATTTTATTTATAGTATCAATTCATAACAAGAGTTATCTCAAGACACTTTACAAGGACCCAACAGTTCTAGTAGTTCCCTCCAGAGCAAGCAACAGTGCGACAGTGGCGAGGAAAAACTTCCTTTTAGGCAGAAACCTCGGACAGACCCAGGCTCTTGGTAGGCGGTGTCTGACGACCGGTTGGGGTTACAATGAAGAGTGGCAATAACAGTCCCAAAAAAATAAAAAATAAAAATAAAGTAGTTTGTAGCAGTTCTTTGTAGTAGTTCATGGCATAGCAGGGCACTGTGCAGCATTACAAGGCACAGCAGGACGTAGCTGGGCACCGCAGATCGTGGCAGGGAAGGGAACGTGTAGCGGGACCATGGCGACAGCTGCAACCATGATTTTGGAGCCTCCATGATCCGAGGAAACATGCTGGGAGAAAAAGAACAAAAGGACTCCGGGGAATGACTCCCCAGAGCTAGGTTAGTAATAAGCATTTCTGGGACATAGATGCACACAAAATAGGAAGATAGAAAGACAGAGGAGAGAGGAGCTCAGTGTGTCAGCATAACTAAGAGAGACAGGGTAAAGAGAGGAGCCTGGTCGGGCTAGAACTCTCCCCAACCGGATCGGGCTGTATGCCAAGTCTCCCTTTAGTTTTATTATATTCTTGATTATATGATAGATAGATCTGACGACTATGATGAGAAGTAGGTGGGCCGGGTTAGGAGGACGCTGCAACTCCTCACTCCCTAACAATATTCAATTCTATGCCCTAACTATAAGCTTTATCAAAAAGGAAAGTCTTAAGCCTACTCTTAAATGTGGAGACGGTGTCTGCCTCCTGAACCCAAACTGGAACTATTCTGAATAACAAAAGAACTAACGGCCACCATATGACAACAGCCATAATGATAAATTACCATATTTTCTGAATCACAACTGTGTATGTGCATTTAGATGGTTTGAGATATCATAAAACAGAAGTTACTGTAAATGTCACCTGATGACATTACTTCAAATTCAGAAGTTTTTTTACTTAAAATTCCTCTTATGATGTTACTCATCAGGGTTTTTCCATAAATGTCTGACTAATTTTCTCCACACACAATTACTTTTACAAATGTTATGATCTAATAGTCTTACATACTTTTTATTGTAATGTTTGTATTCTATATTTATTTTCTTCTCGGTTGTAGTACCTTGCTTTATTGTTTACTTCCTTTTAATATGTGCATGTATGCACCAAACACTAAGGCGTTGGCAATAAATCCTATTCTGGTTTGGATAACTGTTATTGTTATCATGACATAAAAAATAATAAGCAATTATCTATTACCTGAAATCAGTGGGATAGCATGTTGTAACAGTGGATCTTTTTTCTGAATAATTTAGCCTGTATAATGCATTTTGTATTACATGTTGTATTACTCTGACTGTGATTTACAATATGGTGTACATCTTTAAATGTTTTTGTTGGTGGAGGCTGCCCTCTTGAGGTCAATAGTCCGGTAACTGTGGCGGAAGAAGTACCCAAATGTTCTAGTTTAGTAAAAGTAGCAATACTGCATAGTATTAGCGTAGAATTACTCTGTTACAAATAATAGTACTGCGTTCAAAATTCCTACTTAAATCTACATAAATATTACCATCAAAAGATAGGCTACTTACCATACCAAAGGTAAGTACTCAATATGCAGAATGGCCCATTTCAGAATGTATATTTTAGCCTAGTATCGGATTATTGATAATTATTGATGCATTAAATGTGCAAATCACTTGAATGTTGCAGCTGTTAAAAGTGGGGCTGATTTGGAATTTCCTACCTTTTCCTATTTTATTTTGACAATTAATAATGCTTCATATTTATTTGTTGATTATATTTTGTATTATGAATCTGAATATGCAAAAATATGAAAACGAAAGTTATCCGATAAATATAAAGTAGCAGAAAGTAGAAATACTTAAATAAAGTAACAGTAATTATGGCAAACTTGTACTTAAGTACAGCACTTGAATATGTACTTGGTTACTTTTTCCACAACTGCTGGTCAGGCAGATTTTAACAATCACCAGTTTACAGTAATTACATCAGCTGTAGTTTTGCAGGAATCCACAAGAGGGCAGCAATGAATCTGAATAATCTACACACTGTGGAAGGACAAATGCAGTACAATGTAGGGATGTAATCTGTCTGGGAAAGGTAATAAAAGAAAACTTAAAATCAAGAAAAAAACGAACAATGTGAAAGCAATGAAGTAACTTAAATTAGTAAATTCTTCTCTTAGGCGTGACCTGACCTGTCTCCTCATAATTTGCATCTTTATGCATGAAGTCTTATAGATCACCTTGAGAAAAACTGTTGGAAGTCATACACATATGCAGGTTCCTTTAAGAGGAAAGGCATTCATTTAGGCTTTTCTGACAGACACATTTTATTTTATTTTAACCAGTGATTGTGACAGCTTGCCACAACACTAATGTGTAAAGTCCCTGAAGACACCACAAAGCCAGGAAAGCAAGTGACAACTGGTCATACTTGATATTTTCTTTAAACAGACAGCTGATCTTCAGAGAAGTGACTGGCTGTGGACTGTAAGAGGCCAACTTGATTAGACTGTCTCATGAATATTTTGTGGTCATTAAACAGATGCTTCAGAGACATCCATCTGCATTTATGACTTTTAGACCTTGCCAATTAGTTCTGCTAAATAGACCCTCAGACACCTGCCAAATTAATCAGAAACATACCAAGAAATAAATATGAGAATAAGAAGCAGTGCTCCCCAAATACAAAGTTATACAACTATAATCAATAGACCACAAAAGTAGGCTCAGACTTGGCCCTGAAATTGAGTTGTTGAGAAAAAGTTGTATGATTTTACTAAACACGTCTGGCAATTTCAGTTTTATGCTCATTGAGTTTGTTGTTTCATCAACTGAATTCGGCCTAATTACATTTAGTTTGCAGTGCATGTTTGCCGCATGCCAGTGGCAATATCAAACTTTAAAGTGACTGTGTCCAAACGCGTTTTTTTTTAACTCATATTTTTAATAGCAGCTAACTTAGTTTCTTGAGACTCGTGACACGTTTGAGACACGATCACAGAAAAAATAAATGCACTGTAATTTCAGGAGAGTGTCGAGGGCCGCTGTTTGTCACAGAGGGGGTTGTTGGAGTTTCCTTGTAACCGGAATTAGCTGTGAAGTGCGACCTTGAGGTGTGAACACGGAATACGAAAGGTCCGGCTTGCTTCAAGAGAAAGTCTCTCATACTTTGCACCTCGTTTGCAAGTGAATCTCTTAATAAATAAAACGGGATTTACGCGTGAAGCGTGGTTGGAAACTGTTGAATTCCCATAATAGCAGGTTGCGTTTAAACATGTTGGATGATCTGGATTTAGTTTGGAAAGATAATACTCGATGACTAATGTGCAAAATAAGTTGCTGTCTCTATTCTGTTATAATGTGGTGGGCTCTGATGCAATTAATTGTCTCTAAAAATTGAATGCTTTTTAACAAGTCCAATGCAATAAAATATATCTACGGGAAATTACGCATAGGCCTTTTTTGCTTGGTGTTGCCTCAGTTTATTGTAGGTTCGAGTAGCATGTGCACCTGATAGGCCATGGTGTTAATGTATTCATGAAGTGGAGATCTCCTGCTCAGGATAGGCCCACTGTCAGGTGATGACGCGCTGAAGGAGAAGAGCAAGGGGACAGCTGGGCCGGCAGCACCCATCACTCTCATTTGAATGCAAATCTCCAAGAGTTGAGGACTTGGCTGACGTCAAGTAGGCCTTAGTATACATTTACCATCTTGTCAACAGAAACACATCATGTGAGACTGGAGACAGACTGGAACTACTACGCATTTCACACTGGGAACCCATTTGGACTACATAAACAGCCGAGGATTTCAGTTTTAGGGCAGCAATGTCGCCTTGAAATAGGCCACATCATCGCCTTTGCTGTTTTTATTATATATAATAGTTTTTTGTACAAATCATGTATGTGGGATACATCCTGGATAAAGAAAGTGGCATGTATCACCAAGGGCCGGTAAGAAGATCGAGCATAAATCTGCCTCCACAGAACTTTGTTTCTACACCTCAGTACCCCGACTTTACTGGATACCATCATGTGCCAAACATGGATACGCACGCACAGTCTTCGGGTACTTGGGGACCCACTTATGGCGCACCACGGGAAGACTGGGGTGCATATAGTCTGGGACCACCTAATACTATTCCTACACCAATGAACAACTCCTCTCCTGCACAGGTTCCTTACTGCTCATCTGAGTACAGTCATATGCATCCTCCAGGATCTGCGGTGTTACAACCGCCGCCGGAGAACGTTAATGTTGCACAACTTTCTCCAGATAGGGAAAGACGCAATTCATTCCAGTGGATGAGTAAAACTGCGCAATCATCTTCCACAGGTGAGTTCCTCATCTTAAACATTGTGCCAAAATGATGTTATGCCTTGGTCTTGTAGCAAAACCTTTCGGTTTTTAAGCACCGAGAGTGTGTCCAATATGGGATTTTACGCACACATTAAATTGTTTTTTTTCTGGCAGCTCCATGCCATTTTAAATATTTTGTTCTATCGAATTAGATCAGTTAGAAGCAAGAATCGAAAGGCCAAAATGTTTACATTTGAAAAAATGTCAAAATAGAAGGTGTGCAAGAACTCGACAAGAAATGAACGAACAGAAGGAAACTTTTGTCTTTTGACACTTGCTTATGCGGGTTGCATACCTTTGTGCTAATAACAGTGTAAAATGCTAATAGAATGATTCTATTTTTAGATATAATTCAATTAGGCTCTATAAAATAATAACAACAAATTACATCAGACTCAGCAGAAAAAATCAGTCAAACAAACGTGTCCATAAATTATTTCAATTCTGAAAATGGACTAAAGGCAACAGCTCAGTCTACTGTTTTCTCTCATGTGGTGGAAATAAAAAAGTGTGAGGAATCGGCGCCAGGCCCAGTTGTGATGTTAATGGCATTATTCCTGGAGATGTGAGGTCGACTTCCCTGCCACATTGTTTGGTGTTTTGAGTGTTATCCGTCATATACAGGCGGTGGCCTTTGCTTTCAACACCTCTTCACTTTGATATGCACCAACCTCCCTTCCTCTCCAAGAGTTATGTTGCCGGTGACGTTTTTCACAGCCAGTGTCTCAAAACTGGAGTAGTAGCCACAAACTGGAGGCCTTTACAGTGGCGTAAAATGCTGTATCAAATCACTGCTGTTTCTGTCTGAATCTGTTGATTATGACAGACTTAATATTTTACACTAACTTATATTCTTTAAATGCATTTGGTTGATTATAGGATTATGGGTGTCCATCACTTCTTTTTTATTTTGATAAGAATTTATTGAACATGCAATCAAATTGTAAGACAAATCCAACTGAAATGAACCCACACGTTGTCGAATAGTGTGCATTAACTCTACAGTCGCTACAGACGTGTCATGTGTCTTTCTAACTTGTCCGTGGAGGATCTGATTGCTGGCTGTTTGAAATTCACTGTACTAAAGTTGTCATCAAAACAAGATGAAAAAGCTCAATTTGCGTATCTGTAGAGAAAGCCAAGAGATGTGGATTTAGAGACAGCTAATAAAGATGCTATGTGCAGATAGGCCGGTTCTGGCATGCAGCCTGCTCTGTGTAAACTTTCCAGTTCAACCACATGGCAGCTAAAAACAAAAAAAAAGCACAATCTTAATGCTGTGTTTTGTGTTTCGTGTTGCCTTCGCAGGTAAAACAAGAACGAGGGAGAAATACAGGGTAGTTTACACAGACCATCAGAGGCTGGAGCTGGAGAAGGAGTTCCATTTCAACAGATACATCACCATCAGGAGGAAATCTGAACTGGCTGTCAACCTCGGTCTGTCGGAAAGACAGGTATGTCTATATCAGAATTACATTCTTCTGCCTGGTTTATTATTAGCGCAACAATATGCAATACATTATTTGAATATGTGACACCTGTGTGAGCATTATTGCACACCACATAAGCTTGATTTCAGACGTGTAATTTCCAAAATGAGGCCTCCAGAAAACATGTCAATATCCTCATCAAAATATTGGTTATTCTGCATTTTCATGAGACAGAATACATTTGCCTTGCATATATGTAAAGATAGACTACCCCCTGATACATTTTCAGGTTTGCAGGTTTTTTATATTATATGTTTGATAATGTAATAAACTTACTAGCCTATATAATTTATCATTTCATATTTCAAAACAGACAGGTTTTTAATGTTTCTATCATTCTGAAATGACAACAAAAATAATGGCAAATTATGGAAATGGAAGGCCTACATATTTTATTGGTATTTATTTTTTTTCTACCTATCTTCTAATAGAAATTGGATCTTGATCTTGATTTTGATTTTAGTAAGGCATTGCATGTAGATTATACGGGAACATATATTAAATGTTTATTATTATTATTTATTGATATATTTATTTTATTTTCCTATAGGCATATCTTTTGATTTAACTTCGTTTACATTACAAGGGTTGGAATGGAGATTAAACGAGTTATCTCAAACCTAAATATGAATTTAATGTTCGTTATTCTTAGTGACTATTTTTTTCATTTTCTATCCAGGAGTAGGCCTATCTATTTATATAGGCTATAGGTTATTTTTCATTATCCATTAAGGGTTATGGAATTGCATGGAGAGTAAAGAAGGATGCCCACACCGAAACATATTAATAGATTTCCTTTTCTTTTTGCCTCTTCAGGTGAAAATCTGGTTTCAGAACCGCAGAGCCAAAGAGAGGAAAATGATCAAGAAGAAGCTGGGTCAGTCTGACGGCAGCGGGGGGTCTGTGCACAGTGACCCGGGTTCAGTGAGCCCTCTGCCGGTGCCGGGCTCTCTCAGTCCCTCAGAAATCCACAACTCTCTGTACCCTCCTCAGGGAATGAACACTTTGCCATCTATCAGGAATATACAGCAAGTGACGTGTGAAGTGAAATGTGAATCAGAACAGTTCACCCTCATCTAAGACCATAACCGAGCACTCCGACACGCTGACAGGACACTTGATAGGGTGCCAGAGGAGCTGAACTCTCGTTCTGAAGCACAAAGCTGTGGATAAAGAATTGATTTATAGCAACAAAATGCTGGAGGCTCTTGAAATATTGCTTTTTATAGAATAGTTATAATAACGTGGGAGGAAAAAAAACGAAAAAATTGACGTGTTTCAAACTTAAAAGCTTTAAATTGTTTGTGAGTTAAGATATAAATATCGTTTTTTTTGTATGTGTTGAAGTGTATGTGAATAAAATGAGAATTCAGGGCCATTTTATTGAAGTTTTCAACTGGATTGTATGTAGCTCGTGCCATTCAAACGGCTTTGACTTGACAAATCATTTACACACATTTTTCTGCACAATTGAATCCGCTTTAAAGCAGGGAATAGCTGTTAATGATACGGGTAGAACGGTCGTTTGATGGCAAAATGTAAATAAAATGTTGTTTTTGCAGTACATCTGTCATTTTTCTTGTTTCGGAATTGTTATAACCATTGCATCAAGTTTTGTATTTTAATTTCTTTTATACATGTATGGTAGCGTATTCACCAGCAGATATACAGCCTGCAAGCTAAATATTCAGGTACAAAACAGGTTAAACCTCATAGAAATTAAAATCTCAAAGTAGCCTAACTGTAAGCAATATTGCTTTTATTCTTTTGCTTATTTTAATTGTGTATTACTAGTACTCCTAAACAGTATTTTAAATATCTATAATGTTTATACAGAGACGTGTAACAATATACTGCTTACCAAGGTTTATAAGCAGCGATGGGCATTGTGACATACTTTATGTCAATTCAATGCATCTATTTTTAATTTTAACAAAATTGGTACATTTCGTTTCTGAATAGAGAGATCTTGACTTTTTATCACATTTGTTAGCCTATATGCAAGGCTGTTTTTTTTGTCAGTTATCTCTAAAATTGCCTCACTACTAGTCACTCAAAACCAACAAGTACAAGTGCCCACAAGTTAATAAAGCGTTTGAAAGTATGGGGGTTAATTCGTCCTGTTCTAAAGCTCTTGTTAAATAGCATAGCTTTTGTTTTGTTTTGAGTTATTCATGTCAAATGGGGTAGCGTACATCAGCAGGTGCACGTTCGTTTTGCATTCAGTGTCAGGGAACTTAATGATCTACATTGTCAACATTTCAGCCTAGAACTCGCATACAGGCCTGTTTAAGGTTGCTAAAAGTTAGGCAGGATACGTATTTAGTTGAAGTGACATGTTAATTGTCATTTATCTAGACTGGCTATTTTAGGAGGATGACCTTTCCTTAGGCCTACTTTGTCCCATGTGTCAAGAAGTAAATGCTCTCATGCAAACCGGGGGGATAAATAGGGCTAGGCGATAATTTACAACAGTCTATAGGCCTAGGCCTATGTATAATTTCAAAAATGATTACAAACAGTCAATATGTCATGGGTCTAACAGATTACACTTATTTATATCCCTCCTCATCTCACACTGATGCCATTATTTTGTTTTGTTGATAATGTTCAGCTCTGGTACCTCTGAACACAGAGGAGCAATGTTTGCTTTTCACAAATTCTGGCTCCGCGCGCCCGCTCTCGTGCGTCAGCGCGCAGCCCCGTAGGAGACGTCATGAGCGTCTTACTACCCAACATGGCGGACTTTGATACCATTTATGAGTTGGAAGACGAAGAAGATGAGCACGTAGTGAGTGAGGAGCACTTGCCCAGATACTGTCCGGAGCCCGTGGTGATGCGAGGGGCCGGGCACATTACAGTGTAAGCAGAGCCGTGCTTGTCGCTTCTGTCTCTCCCGGTGTCGCTTTGTTGTTTTGCTGTCTTCATCCTTTAGCCTGTTAGCTGATGCTAGCCTGCTAGCTAACGCCAAACACAACAACTAAAAGATAACTCTATGTAGTGCCGAGGGGACCGTTGGTTTGAACCCGACCAGAACCCAACGTTATTACGACATAAACTAACGTTAACAGTTCTATGTCCCCATGGCAACCTTGAAGTGGTAAACTAAACTAACAACCGATATTAATTGGTAGGTAAGTTTACATGTGAGTCGTTAGCTAAAAGTCTGTTGCTGTACCGTTTTTACAGAGTAGGCTCATAACTTTACACCATTACAAGACATTATGAAGTTATCTGCCAAGTGAGCACAATGTCACCGGCTTAATTGTTGTCTAAAGCGTTTTTTTTTATTGCAAGTCTGATCGTAGTTTGCATGTGGATGTCAGCGCCATAGCTACATTTGATGGAGGCTGCGCTTTTTCGTGGTGAAAACTAGAGCTTTCAACACGTCACTCCCCTCTGTGACGTCAGGTAGCAGTGCAGTGAGTTTTATTCAGAAGAAAAGTTGAAAAGGTTCATCACAGTCCTCATTGTCAGATCATCCCTCACCATTACGACATTAACCTGACCAGCAGACGCTGAGTCTCACCTGGGAAACCTTTCTTAGCCAGCTTGGCATCTGGATTCTAATAAGACAAAAATAATGAGGATTTCAATTTTAAAGCAAAATCACATCTGTTACTTTTCATATATGTTACTATTGAGCTTTGACCGTTCCAGGGAAGTAGAGCTGCAACAATTAGTCCAATTCGTCGAACAACAGAAAATCGCCAACTTTGATAATCAATTAATTATGAAAGTAATTTTACATGCATAAATGGCAGAAATGCCTATTTCTGTTTTATATAATAGTAAACTGAATATCTTTGGGGTTTTGATTGACAAAAAAAGACATTTAAATATATCACCTTGGAATTTGAACAAGGATGGACATTTATCACTATTTTCTAACATTGTATTGGCCAAACAATTAATCAATTAACCTACAAAATAATCTGCAGATTAATAAGGAAAATAATCATAAATTGAAGCCCTCCATGAAACCCATGCAAACAGCTGGTAACGCTAAATACAAGAAACAACAGTATTGTCTACCAGCAGACTGACAATATACTTGCACACTGCTATATTGCTCCCAAGTCTTATTTTATTCTACATGGACATGGCAATTTTCAACCACAAATGAATGGTCTTCATCTGTGAATTAGATAATTGATAATATAAATGTGAGGATAATATGCCCAATTATTTCATCACTGGGTCTGCAGTGAGAACTGGCCGCTGGAGTTAGCCTAAATAAAACACTAACTGCTTACGGAAAGCTTGGAAGTTTAGGCTTATCATCTTAGTTATAATTTGTAATTACATTTTTTAGATGTTTGACTTGAAGTGATTTAACTGAAGATAATGCATTTTTTCATTTGTTGGAAACTAGTCACTGGGGCTCCTGCATCTTTACTCTCTTTACACCAAGAACTGCAATATGAATAAGTCTTTATTGTGTTGTCCTTTTGTAGTTGTGTGTGTGATTTTAATAATATCAAAGTTTACAATCATAATGTTATGTTATGTCTCATTATGTAATCAAACATTTGTTCTCATCATGTTCATAGTAATAGCAGATTTTGTATTTTGTCTTAGATACATTTTTATCACCATATAAATGCTCACATTTGGTTTGTGTTTTTCAGGTTTGGACTGAGCAACAGATTTGACACAGAATTTCCTTCTGTTCTCACGGGAAAGGTACTGTTGCTTTTCAGTTTTCTGGCGCTTCATTCTTGCAGGCAGCTTTCTGTTCAATTACATGTGGGAAGAATTAAGTAATTAAAGCCACAGTGATTCAGTTGTTCTTTTAGGCCTTTAACGGCCCCAACTTCCCCAAGCTGGCCTATTCAAACCTCACAGAGTGGTTTTGATCTGACGGAGCTGCATTTCAAGTAACGCACCACAGTGTATAGAAAAGAGCCTGAATGTGCTGCTGTCCAGCTCTGTCAATGAGTAAGCTGTCTATGGGGATCAGTTGGCAGGGACCCCAGTGCTTTTGAGGGTCCAGCTCCTGGTGATAAAATAATGAAATGAAGACTCTGCCGTAGACAAGAAAGGAAAGCTTCCTGGGTCGGACGCAGAAACACAAAAAGGCTGCAGGGGTAAGAGCAGGCCGAGGGAAGTGTGGTGCAATAAAAAGTACCTTCAGTATTGTGACCCAAGGTGACATGTGATGGATGAGGTCACAATTATGATGATTGAAGGTTGCAGATCAGGCCCTGCTGGGCTTTATTCTGAGGTCTTTGGCTGTTTGCAAAGAGACCTTTGCATCCTGTAATAAAAGATTACGACCCCTGTTTTATGGCGTACAGACTCTGCGAGGAATGAGCATCCATTCAAGTTGTTTGGCCGGCACTGCCACAGGCACTGAGCTTATCTCTCCTTTGAGTCCCTCCTTGCCTTGAACAGTCAAGAGCTTGGTTAGTAAGTCAGAGGCATAGTATTTAGAGATCTCATCTCATCTCTGGACAACATCTGCAAATATCTACCTGTTGGTTTCTAAAGCTCTTTGATCCTTATGCACAGGTTATCTTTTGAGCATTTAGGAATCTTTCATGTCAGTACCACCTACAAACACTTGCCTCTCCCCCTCCTTCGCTTAGTATTTTGGTTATGGTTTACATTTTCAGATTATTTCCCCCACTGTATAGAGCCTCTAGGAGCTGTTTATTTTGGTATGTGCACATCCATTCTTTCTCTTTTTTTCTTTTAGGTAGCGCCAGAGGAATTCAAAAACAGCATCAGCAGGGTGAATGCTTGTTTGAAGAAGAACTTGCCTGTGAATGTGAAGTGGCTTCTTTGCGGCTGCCTGTGCTGTTGCTGTACAGTAGGCTGCAGTCTATGGCCTGTTATCTGCCTCAACAAGAGAGTAAGTTCCAGACCTCCTGTGACACGAGTTGGACAGTTTAACTCTCCCTTACATCAGCGCTGATTACTCAGGGGCTGTTGTAGCAATTCAGCCACATTGGTCTAAGCGTAGAGGGTAATAACAACTCATGTTCAATTAGTGGCTCTGTGTAGAAATGACACATTGCACTGCACAGCTTCTCTCCTGCCCTGTTCAAGGGTGGGTAATTTCGAGGTAGTGTTACCCTTCAGAATAAATGGCAACAAAGTGGAAATTATTAGCTGGTAAATTGGGAGTTCAGTCCATAAATCCTGACACTGTGGCCATTTACTGGGAAAATGTTACATTTGCTTGCATTAATGTACACACATTTGTTTTCTATTCCTACAGACAAGACGGTCTATTCATAAGTTGTTAGAGTGGGAAAATAACCGATTATACCACAAGGTAAGAAAGACAAATTGCACATCATCACCTGTGTGAAAGTGCTTAATTGTCTGTGTCAATGTGCAGTCTAAGTTGAGTATCATCGTGATGGATAATGACCATTAATCTGCTTTGTGAACTCTAACCCGTCAGACACGTCCCTCAAAGCTGAGTCAGATCTGGTGCACAAGGTCTGAGAGGACTTTGAGGTCAGCAGTAAAATGTCATGTTCATTTTGTTTAGTCTCGCAGCAACAAATTACAGCTAGTAGCCGTACAAAGGCACCCTGAAGCTCTTCAGGGTGTCTGGCCACAGTGTGACCCGGTGAGACCAGACAGCCCTGTACTCAAATTCCCCCGACACTAAGCGGAGATTTCAGACAGACTTTCGTGTGTGTGTGTGTGTGTGTGTGTGTGTGTGTGTGTGTGTGTGTGTGTGTGTGTGTGTGTGTGTGTGTGTGTGTGTGTGTGTGTGTGTGTGTGTGTGTGTGTGTGTGTGTGTGTGTGTGTGTGTGTGTGTGTGTGTGTGTGTGTGTGTGTGTGTGTGTGTGTGTGTGTGTGTGTGTGTGTGTGTGTGTGTGTGTGAGAGAGAGAGAGAGATGTTCATTCATTGTCTGTGTCTTTTCTTCTCTTCATCAGCTGGGTCTGCACTGGAAACTCAGTAAAAGAAAATGTGAAAGCAGTAATATGATGGAATATGTAAGTAGACTGTCACAACAAAACAAAAATGAATTATTGGATTATTGCATAACTTTATAAACGTTTTGATTATTGCCATTAGCAATCAATCGGCAGATTATTTCCCTGTTTAATCGATCATTCGTGTTATAAAATATTATAAAATAGTCAAATATGAAATATCTTTGTCAGTCCAAAACACATCAATAGATATTTAGTTAACTATTATTATATGTGACAAAGAAAAGAAACTAATGCTCACATTTGGAAAGCTAGAGCCAGCACAAGTAATTATTAAAAAAATTAATTACCTAAATAGTTGTGGATTAACTGGCAGTATCAGTAATACGATCTGAATTAGGCTTTCCTTATTCCATTAGATATAAATGTCATTTTTAGGAGACAAAGGTTTATCAGAACTTGTCACGTTTTTGTGTAATTAATACCAAATTACATGGTTATTTTGAGAAGACGTGCTAAGAAATGACAGGACCCATGAAATACAGCATTACCATTACGTTCAAACATCTTGCAGCTGTCCTAAAGAATGAGTTGTTTTGTATTTTTCTCTCTATAGGTAATTCTTATAGAATTCTTACCCAAATATCCTATATTCCGACCGGACTGAGGAGGCTGTTACTGTAAAAGACTGGATGCGTGGCCCTTGAATCTTATCCTTAGTGCCTTGTATATACAGTATGTCGTAATAAGGGTCTGCACCAATGTCTCTCGTGATGACCCTGTACATCTCCCTGTACCTTGTACTTTAGAATTTGCAACACTGTCACTTTGCTTTAGAGCAGATTTTGCACATACTTCTTCCTAACAGAACTAGACATGTCCCCTTTGTTGCACTCGGATGTGTTTTTTGTGACAAACAAGTGAAAATCCTCATAAAGTGCATTAACCCCAAAGAACCTTCAACCTGTATCCCATCTATTATATCAGAAATCCCTTGCAAAGAATGTGATGCCTCTACCTTCCTTAACTATCCTTGCCTTATGTAGGATGTTCTTTTTATAACTACATGTAAGAGAAGTGGGAAGGCACTGGGTAAGTCAACAAGTCTGTTTGTTGGGTTTCTTCTCTTTGAATCCAGTTCTTTGCAAGTAGATGGGATGGTTGAAATTGCCTAACGTACAGTGTACGCCATCACCCTGTGTTAACTCTTTACATTTGACCCTCTGTATATGGGAACTAGCTAGTAATAACTTGACCTGTAAATACCATGTTTTAGAATAAGCTGTACAGTGGTATACTATTGTTTACATAGTTACTTAGCTCTTTAGTTTTTTGCCAATATATATTGCTGTACCATAGTTTTAAATGATGAAAGATGTCTATGTACCTTTCTAGTTTATATGGACCTGTTTACCTTGTAAGCCATATAGTTACAATGTACATGATGCCAGAGTTAGGACTGATTATTGCACTTGAGCCCAGTAGAAAGTCAGGATTTTCTGGAAGATTCATCCACAGCAGTGCATGTTACCATGTGATCTTTGCCAATTAATATGACATTTAAGGAGTTGTCATCCATTAAAACTGGAGATGGTTGAATCTCTAATGTGCAGCTGGAAGATTATAATTTAAACCAGTCTCTTTCACTCATCTATTTAAAAAAAAAAAAAAAAATTTATCCCAACTTTGCATTATTTATTTTTATGATTTGTACTTTTCCCTGTGCTGTGTTTACTCCTTCCGATGTGTTAGGAAGCACATACGTCTACAGGACATGGCGTATCGAGCAGATGGTTCTTTTGTTTCACTCATTCGGTCCAGTGTTAGTATTATTTTCCTGAATTTTAGCGAAGAGATTGCTGCATTGTGTTGTATTGGAGTGCCTCTGGAATAGTTGGTGAACACACAGAGAAGACTCTGAAATCTGTTCTCTTGTACAAAGGAGATTTTAAATCCTCCTCCCTGTATTGTCCCTGTTACAATTCCTGTAAATGTTCGTCATGGTGAACCTAATCCCTACGGAGAGAGGAAATAAATTGATTTTTGAATTTCCTTTTTCATTTGAAATTATTCCATTATTTATTGTCACACTCAATAAATGTGTCATCTTAGTAAAACCAGATCATTATCGACCAAAGCCCACTACGGAAATGTGGCTATTTGTCATGTTTAACAAGGTGTTGAATCGTTAACTTTAACATGACAGTCCGCAATTAGTCGACACATTTGTTAAACTCAGGAATGCTGTTACCATAACATGCTGCTACTTTCTAATGTTTTGGATCAGTGGTAAGAGAATACTGGACCATGTCTTTACTTTATCACACCACAACCCCCAAATACTGAAGTGGTGGGCTTCTCTTAGTCTGGTTGGTTTTATGGCCCTTTGTTTTCACATACAGTCTTTCCCTGTTTAGTTTTCAGTGACCATTTACTGCACAAGTACTTCAATAGTTTAAAGTTGCCACTACTAGTTTTAGTTCATTTCTATCATAATTTGTAATGGTAGTATAATATACTGAATATATAATACACGTTAGCTTAACAGTTTATTTTAATAAATTTAGGATTTCAACATAAACACAGCACCTACATCTAAAATGATTGTAATGAATGTGTAAAGTTATTTGGTTCCACTTGAACACAAGTATTTCAAATTTATGGTGCTTTATAATTGTAGTCCACTACATATTGTACTTTCTACTCCACTGCATGTTTCTAAAGCTAATAGTTACAATTTATGTGAGGTCACCAATAGAATGATAAAGTTGTAATCTGTCCTGCAACAAGAAGAGTACTTTTGCTTTGGGTATTTTAAGTAAATTTTTCTGGTAATACTTATGTAGTTTTACTTAAGCAGAATGTTGAAAGACTTTTACTTGAAACAAAGTATTTGCACATTGTGGTATTGCTACTTTTACTTAGGTAAAGGATCTGAAATGAGAGTTGAGTGTCTGCGTAAGTTACATACTGTATGTACCTTTTGCATTAGCAGCAAGTTGTACTGGTCTTGCTGCCTCGTGTATCTACATGTACAAACACAAATGTGTTTGGGTTTGTGTGTGTGTAATAGAGCAGGAGAGGATGTACTGTAACTATGGCATGCAGAATATTCACAAATTTACGGTAGCACTCTGAAGCACCAACATTTTATGTAATCCCGATTCTTTGTACCCAAACGGTGTACAGACTTTATAAAAACAAAAATTTGATAATTTTGACTTTTGCATGTACATATCCTGACTGATGATGAGTTTAATTTTCTTATGGAAAAAAATGTCAGAATCTAAAAAAAGTAAGAAACCTGGCTGACTTCTGTATTCTTTACAGTTTCCATCCACTAGGGGTCAGACTGAGCCATGAACAGACTGTACAGTTTATTGGACATTACTGACTGGGCTAAATGATTTCAATCATTTGCACTCAAAATTTGATATTTTATCAATAAAAGTGGCACAACTACAAAACCCCTCTGAACTCCCTGGTCATCATGAGACTGTAACCAGTAGCAGCTTGTGAAGCCCAGTAAAATTTACATTCCCACTGACGTGAGTTGCAGTGATTCTTCACCATTTTCCTGACACTATATGAGTTTTTAGCCAGGACAAATAGTGAATGTGTAATATTTTATTTTACTTCAAATTATGGCCATTGCTCTTTGCATCTCTGGGATCTTGTCGGCAATGCTCTGCCTTCCTACCACTTAATGTGGCACCCCCCACAGTGCAGTTAGAAGCCGTAATTCACAGAAGAACAGCTTGATTTAAGATTTTATTGAACATAATGAAACAGTGGACGGGTTAATACACACATTACCTACTGTATATACTGTATGTCACAGCCACTCTGACTCAAAACAATATTCTTAATTATTCTATATTATAAGTCTGGTCTCAATTAAGACACAAGAAAGGCCACTGGGAATGTGTTGACACAAAAAGAAAGAGGTAACACAAATCTGAACAAGGCCGTTCTCCTTTAAAACTCCTATAATATAATATAATGAGAGGAAATAGTGAGGGGAAAACACATTTTTGTACAGTGAAAATTTAAGTTAAGTATACATTCTTGTTTGTCATTCAATGTCTACAAGGCACCTGCTTACCAAAGTCAATCAGTATTATCATTTTATAATAAATACAGAGAACTGCTCAATGGGCATATCTGCTGAATTTCTAATTTATGGTCTAAAATGTTTGATTAAGACCAAACATTCATCACAGAATCAGTTGCTTCTATAGACCAGCTCACTGTTTTAAACAATATAAACGTGTATTTCCTATTGCAGCATTTGTAATATCAACAGCTACCTAGGAAAATAAACTTCAACCCAAGCCGTTTCCTACCAATGCAATTCTGATGAAATGGTATGTGCAGGTTTCCTGTTAAGTTTAAACCAAAAGGGACTGTAGGTCTATTCACCAACCTCCCTGTTAAAACCAGAGGTGGTTTTGGTCACTGCAGTTGCTGTTGATGTTATCCTTAACGTCACTTTGTTTCAAGTTATTTGAATTCCCATCACGGCTTCCTGCTTCTGTTGCACGTCTTGGAAGTGCAATGTAAATAAAGTAGATCAAATGACACATGGTATGAAAGCCACAGGACAGGATGATGTTTCTGTCTTTGGTGTGCGTCTTTACAGACAGCATCCATCTTATTATATGTAGCCATCACATCTGTCTACACATATCGTAAGAAGGACATTTCATCTTTGGATGCTGTTTATGTGAATCACACAAAAGATAACATTATTTAACAGGAAAGCAAAAAAAATCATGTTAGAAAATTGTATTCCAAAAAGCAAAACCATCCTTCCAGTGTCCTTAGGATATATTTGATTGTCACTGATTGTCATCATTCTTGCACCCTGCTTAAACCCATTTTGTGCAATCATCTGCCATTTGAGTAAGAGGACATTGAAACAAACGTTGTACATAGGATGGTTCTTAATCACGTACGTTCTGTATTACATAACTGATCAAAACACTGAACAACAATGCAAATATAACTATGAGTTGCCTACGGAAGGGACAGTGAGTGGCCCAGTCAAGAATGCAGCTGAACAGGGCGAGGATCTGTGTGTGCTATAAGCAATTAAAGAGGGTAATAGAAAGAAAAGAGAGTGAATGAGGCAGGCGTGTTTCGCTACACAAGACTCCCTGGCCATGACACCACAGTCAATGTGACTTTATTCTTCTGCAGCTTGAGCATGGGGATGAGAGAGGAGTTGTTCATTCCCACTGTTGTAGCTCCGTTCACTGCCACAATCTCATCACCGCACCTGGAGGGAACCACAGACCATTAACGTGGAGAGTAAGAGTGATGAAAGGATGCAGGAGCTCATTCCGTCATGTTGGTGTCAAACTGGGCTTAACTTACTTGAGGCGTCCATCAAAGTGAGCAGGTGTACCAGGCACAATGGTTTTGATGAAGAAAGGCTGCTGGCCGTGGCTTTCCTCGTAGCCACCGACGATACTAAAGCCCCAGCTCTCGTTGTTGGTCTTCTGCAGGACAATGTCCCGGCACCAGTGCATGGGACTGAAAGGACGAGAGCAGAGTCAGCGCCAACTCTTTCACATCAAAATGAACAGAATACACGAGTGGACAAACAGAATGCAGGCTCTACCTGGGTAGTCCCAGCCAGCGAGTCCACAGCGGTGTCCAGTTGAGGGCGTCGTCTCGTGGGTCATCCACAGTGTCCAGTTCGTCCTTGTTGGCAGCCTCTGTGTCCTCCTCTGAGTCCTCAGAGAGGGTCTGGATGACACGGAGGGTTACCTGGGACTGAGCTGTCTGAGCCTTTAGCACAGAAACGGCCTCATTGTAGGTCAGCTGAGTTAGATCGACACCGTTGATGCTCAGCAGAATATCGCCTGAGGAGACAGAGATTCTCTGGTTAATTAATGTCATTTAAGAGGATCTCTGTGTTCAACATGAGGAGTAGTTTTGAATTGAATTTCTTTTAATTAACGGTGTACTCAATTTTCTGTCAATTTAACCATATGGATAAGACTGGATAACAACAGACTATGTCTAAATGAAGCCATCGAAATTGTGTAAAAACAATTGGGAGAAATTATTTTGGGAGGAGAAAAACACTGTTTACTATTTAGTCTGGAAGGAGGGCTGAAACAGAGAGAAAAGGATGCATTTACAAATTTTAACGTCTTAATGTGGATGTACTTTAAGGAGGCCACACCTCTCCTAAAGAAGTCAGTGTGAAGCTTCTATTTTAGGATACATCCTCTGTTTAAGTGTCCACATTGTGTTGCTGAACAGAAGCAAGTGAAAAGAGAATTGCCCTTTTCCCTTTTAGCTAATTGTCACATTGTAATGGATTTGCAAACAGAACTGGAAATGGTTTCCCATGGTTCTTGTTGATGCTGACTTCAGTGTATTTATTCAAAACAGAATTACTAACCTACTCTTGATACACTCACAACTCCTTTCTGTGCATTTACATTTATCAACGGTTAGTCAGCAAAGATTAGTTGATGAATTGGTTAGTTGATCGACAGACAACTCATCAGCAATTATTTTGATAATCGAATCATCAATTTCAACATTTTTCAAGCAAAAATTCTAAATAATTTCTGGTTCCAGCTAGTCAAATGTGAGGATTTGGGGATTTTCTTTGTCATACGTAATAGGAAATTTATTATCTTTCGGTCAGACAAAACAAAAAGACGCTGCCATTTTTCACAAATGATTAATCCTTAATTAAAATAGTTAGTTGCAGCCCTTGCCATGTTTAATAACATTGCAAAGATTAATTGCAAAGCCCAAAGCTTCAAATACAAATTCCTTATTAAACATCAATAACACACATCACCAGATGCCATTTGTACCTCTTTTGATGGTGCCATCTCGGTGAAGACAGCCGACAGGCTGCACACTTGTGATGTAAACGGGCAGACGGCTGCGAATGTCCCGCCCCCCGGCAATAGTGATGCCCAGGGAAAGCCGAGGCTCCTTCTTCAGGCTCACAGTCTTCTCCTGGCTTGAAAACCCACCTGGAGGATCCTTTATGAACGGTGAGTTAATACCAATTAATACCAAGCAACAAGTCATCAATATTGATCAAAATATGTAACATACGTATGGATTTTTAAATATCCTGGCGTTGTTCAGGATGCCTGTTTCACAAATTCTTCACAACAATTTTTGTTTTATCTCATTTTGTCTCACATACACACACACACACACACACACACACCTCTCTCCAGGATCCTTTGACTTAATTGATTCCTCTTACAAAACCACTCGTAGAAACAAATGTGAAACATTTGAGAAGGAGCTGAGAGGTAAGGGTAGAGGTAACGTGTGAGGATCAACACTCTGCTCTCGTAGTGGAAAAGATGTGTGGAAAATGACAGCTTCCACCAGCCTCCTTGTTTCTCTCTAAAGTCTGTAAACCATCAGAAGGGAAGCTGGGGGAGGAGGGGGCTCTTCCTCCCCCCCAGCAGGGAACCCATCCCCCCTCCCCTCCCCAGCAAGACGAAAAGGCTCAACTCTGCAGGCGAAAGCTAACTGTTACCAGCTTTGATCCTCTGCCACCCAAAGAAACAACCAAAAAAACAACAAGACAGTGGCCCTGTAGCAGCAGAGTGAGCAGCACCCCAGGCCTTTTGATCACGACAGAGGGAGGCTTTCATCTCCGATCACTGACGCAGGTGTCTGCTCTCAAAGCTTCTCACCCCGACTGGGGAGGGTGGGTTGCTTTTCTTCCTACTGACAGTGTATGGTACAAATGAGTGTGACTGACAAAGGAGCGGTCATCACAATTACACTGTGTAAACAGAAACATGTAACGTTTGTAAGATACAACACGACTACACCGCGGTTAGTGGTGTATAAGGAAGCAACAGCTGGAAAGAACCCAAATAAATGTAGACACACACAGTATTATTCAATCAATAGTTTGTGAGGAAATGTTCTGTGTTACCTTCATGTAGGTGGACCGGCGCCTGAAGTACTGCATCTCCGGTGCCCTCCTGGCTACTCTGCTGTGTTGTCCCTCTCTGCTGCTTCCTCCTTCCTCCTGAGTCTCCGCAGGTCTCATCACCACAAAGTTCACACGTATCTCACTCGCCTAAATGTACACAAAAAAGGTTGGGGTTTTCATTTTGGAAGTTTTATATGTTTTGGGCAATTAACAACATTTAATTTATATTACTGCCGACCAATTTCCATGCCATGATTATGGATTGTCAAATTGATTTGCCACCTATCTGGCAGCCTCCAGGGCTTATTTATTTTATTTTTTTACTAGGAGCATGGTAGCCCCTAAATTAAAATTTTAAGGACACAGACAACAAAATGTAGGGGTGCACACCTTAAATCCCCAATTTAATTCATGATAAATGCTTTGGTGATAAATACAGAAAGTACAATGTGCTGTGTAATTTTAGTTCACAGTCACATTTGAATTGAATGGTGCATACCAAATACACAATCAGAAATGTAAACAAAGCATCATTACTGTCAATGTACGGTATTACTGCCTCATTCAGGCTCTCTCTCCATCCTTCATATCTGTCTTTTTTGTTAACACTGAAATAACAATCATATCTAAGGAGATGAAACGTCCATGGAAAGGGGAGTATCTATCCAATTGTCCAACACCCAGAGTGGGAAAGACTGAGTGAGCCAGACAGAGAGAAGAACATTCAAAACACACAAACACTATTTGTTTTGATGAGTTAAATAATTCTACATTTCATTAGCATCTGTGTATTCAAAATCAATATTAAAACAGCTGTTTGCTTATGGCCAGGCAAAACAGCCTAAATGTATTTTATGTTTTCATAGAAGCGGACTCCGCACTCTGCTGTCACATCTTCCCCTCTCTTACCCAAATGAGCAAGAAGATGTTGGAGCGGACATTAGGCAATCATGGAAAAATGCAAATACATCAGTGAATGCACAGGCGTTTAAGCGATATCCCGCAGTTGTGGAGTTGAAATAAAATCCAGTCCTTTTTGTCTGAGACCAAGAGAACCCAGGGCGTTAATGGTAGGCTAACTCCTTATCGGCTATCACTATGCAGCAGTCTTTAGCAAACAAAATGGATGAACTTTGGCTGTGTAATTCAGCTCATGAACGGATCATGAATCGCAACATCATTATTTTCACAAAAACATGGTAACGACAGCCCCGTGCAACAGAATAGCCCAACTACTTGTAGGATTCAATTGTCAACATCTTGTTCACTATTATTTATCACTGTTCTGTTGTGTGGTGTAATGAATGCTCTAACTGGGTGGGTGGTGATGGAACAGTGGATATGACACATGCCTTTGGTGTGGGAAATCAGGGTTCAATTCCCACTGCGATACATCAACCAATGTGTCCCTGAACAAGACACTTAACCAAAGACACTTAACCCATGTGTCCTCTGACATATATAGCAATTGTAAGTTGCTTTGAATAAAAGAGTCAGCTATATGACATGTAATGTAACTTCCAAGCGAACAAGGCTCGCTGCTTTTAGACCTGTTTTATTAGTGTTAAATCATTGGAAAAGTCATCGAAAGCAGTGACTGTTCTAAAAGCATTTAGTTTGTCTGCATTCAAGTGTTTGTGGAAAACCCCAACAAGTGATGATGGGAAACTAGCCATAGCCGAACATCAGTCTTTTATGATTTAACTTGGTTTAATAAAAAAAGCAATCAACCCAAATCTGTCTGTAATTTCTTAAATGGAACACACAAATGAGTTCAAACTAGTCCATGCTCACAAATACATTATCCTAATTACTAAACATACTTTAATAATAAGAAATGGCATGCTTTAGAAAAATGTTTTTGATAATGTAGCATGCGTTATTTGTAGTTAATCATATCTTCGGTCCTTTAATATACTGTACCTGTATGATCTGGGCGGCGCTCTCGGGTGTACCGTGCCTCAGGTCATGTCCATTGATGGCCAACACCTTGTCATTGTTCCTCAGTTTTCCGTCTTTGGCTGCCAAACCACCAGACAGCAGGTCCAAGATGAAAACGCCACTCTCATCAGATTTGCGTATGAGTTTGATGCCAAGCGGTTCGGTGCGCTGACTCTTCATTAGAGTCACCTGCAGGACTGTGCCAGGGTTGTTATTGGAGGTAGCGTTGCCATGGGGACTGTGAGAAGGCTGGGAGGCGGTGGAAGTGGTGCAAGAGGAAGGATAGTGATCAGACCGTGGATCCCTTGATTTGAAACCTTTCTCCTGCATAACAGTGAGCCTGAGGAGGTTAGGCTGCCGCAGCACTGCGATGGCCCGGGCGTGGGGGACTGAAGCCAGGCTGACATCATTCACCTGGAGAAGAAACAACAGTCAGTGGTGCAGCAGCCTAATACAAACCTTGATGCTGGCACTATAGAAAGTTATGAAATGTTTTTTGTTGAGCAGAATAATGAGATTTTTGCCCCGTGTCAATTGATTGTGCCATCTGACATATCTGACTTTTATGTCATATCTGTAGTTCCTTCATCAGAATGATCAGAACCAAAACAAATACTACAAGTACAAATACAAGTTGTTGTCAGCTTGCCTCTGCTGTTTAAAATATTTCAAAACAAAATATGCCTCACAAATCTGATGTAAATTTGGCCTTCATAAAATTCACTGCATTGAGGGGAAGAAAAAGATTGATCATAGTGATGCAATCTTCACTCGTCTTCACCATATCTTTTTACATCCACCAGCTTTCCACAAAGCCACAAAAACTGCAGCTAATGTTTCACATCCTGAAGGCAGCCTGTTGGAAGGCAGGTTTTTGTTTGCATTTCCATGTTTGGGATTGGTTGGCTACGGTGGAAAAGCAACAGAGCCGAAGCTCAAATAGTTTATAAGATCGGTTTACAGCGCTACCATGTTCCAGGGGACCCGAAGGGTAGAAATACAAGGAGGGCATTGTTGGAGGACAGGAAACTGCAACTTCCAATCTCCTCTGTGGAAATCAAAAGTGTTACTGCAAATAAACCACACTCAAGTAGTTCATAAATGTTTATAATATTTACTTGACACCAAACTTAGATAATAAAATTTCTTTAAATTGGAATAGCATAGTGGAACTAGAGCTAGTATGTTTAGAAGATTAACAGAGTATTCTGCAAGTAAAAATGTATCAATGAGTTATAGTAATTTTTCAAGCAAAGATGCCAAACATTTAATGACTCCAAGTTCTTACATTATAGGAAATTGAAGATTTTTGGGTTTGGACTCGTGGTTGGACAAATTAAGATAAGATATTGTAATAAAATGTAATGTTTCAATCAGGTAAAGCTATAAACACATTAACCACGCCTTGTAACGACTGACCTAAGAACCGGTTTATCTTGAATATCTACTTTTTATTAACTTGCTGCAAGCACCACGTTCACAATACCATGAGAATATGATGACAAGTTGTTTATGCAAAAATATGCTGAACTGAACCGTGTCACGCTACGCCACTAGGATACATCTGAATTCCCATGCTGAAGAAAAGATGAGTACTTGACTTTTCTCATTTAGTTTCTGAGTCTCTCACCTCTAAGATGTGGTCCCCTGGGGCCAGTCTGCCATCACGAGCTGCTAGCGAGTCCCGGACAATCTCCTGGATGACTATGTTCCCTAGCGGTGTGTCTTTCCCCCCCACAATGCGAAGGCCCAGATCCTCTTCAGGCTCTTCTCTGAACAGCTCCACCACATTGGCCTCAGCCACCAGACTGGACCGCAAGGGGGTGTTGTCTGGAGGGATGTGGAACAGATAAGACAAGTAGAATACATATAACTGTTTATTACTGTGTATGAAGCACACACTTCCACTTCTCTGCTCTCATTGTTGTTTTTTTAAAAATCACTACTAAACAAACAGTATGTTATAATCAATCATTCCAATATGAAATTTTAACACAAAAAACATCATTAAAAGAATAGTCCATTGATCCAGACTGCAGCCTACCTAACTGATAAGACTGAATGACATGGGCAGGGGCCGTGAGACATAAGCAGCTGCGCATGGGCCCTTAAAATTGCTATTACATACTCTCCATGACAATCTCCAGGACTCCCACTATCAGCATACACAAAAAGTTCAAACGATATTTATACCACTTGCTCACTCTCTAGATCTCAGTCTTGGTTACCCTGCACATTCATCTCTCCCGTCAACATACTGATGTTTGTGTAGCCTCTCCCATCAATCTAGCCTATCTTAATTCAATTATTCATATTCAGGTGTTACAGAAATGTTATTGTCACAAATAAAAATACAACAATTTAATTTTTCTGTTTTTCTTAAATTAACGTAGAATGGAGCAAAGCCTCATGGGAATGGGGAATGCGTTTATCCAATGAACCGATTGCAGGTCAAGTGTATTTACAGAAATGTGAATGGCATTTTTTGACAGTTGGGATTTGCGTGGTTTCTTGCTGTTTTAATGTTACCTATGGATGGCAAGAAGAGAAAGGACAAAGGAGGGGCTGAAAAGACCAGAATGAAGAAGCAGCGGATGCTTGAGGAGGACGCATCAAAGTGCTCAAAAATGACAGATTTATTCCAAAATTAGGCTTCAACGAGTGCTGCAGGTGAACTGACTAAAAAACGGGTTAGATAGATTTGGTAGTGATTATCTCCTCATTGCAAGTAACACCATCTCAAATGACCTCCATTTTAAATAACCAGTCTTGGGTTTGAAATAGCTTGTTCATAAACAAAACATTTATGATCAGTTTTATCTGAATGAGTGGCAGTATTGCTATGAGTAATGTCTTCCATTTGTCATTTTGCTATTTGCAGTGCTAAAACTTTAAACATCAATATCTCAAAACTGATCTGAACGCAGATATAACCTTATTCTGAAGTAGCGAAATGTTGACATGGTATTGACTAATTAGTAGGTATATTTTGTTGGGAGGTGGGGTGCATTGTATCATTGTATACCCCCTTGCACGCAGCCTATACCATCAGGTGAAAACGCAACTATCATTATGCTGTAAAAAGTTTCATTTGTATGCTCGCCTGTTCCGTTTTTTCACACAGTCTCAGAATTCAGTGAGACTCAGCCAAGCGATAATGCTGATCAGACAATGCTATGAGAAGTCATGACTACAAGTATATGATGTTATATTTCAGCATCTGTTTATAAATAGAAAACCCATAACAGCTTTAAACCTACACTTTATTGTCAATAATGTGCATTTGTCTAGTGCCATCTAGTGGTCAGGTTTCCTATTTCCGTTAAGTCCTTCCCAAATGCGTAGACTTGGCTGGCGTTAGAACAGATGGAGGAAATCCACACAAAGAAACATAGCATAATTTGGGTTTAAAAAAATAGATTTTGTTTGGGTTATTGATAAATGGGGGGTTGGACGGTGGTGGGCCGGCAGAATTTTCCTGGTTGATTTAAGTGCCCCACTCCGCCCCTGGACATGGGGTCTGCGTTGTAGTTTCCAAAGTTCTCAATTTCTGCCCGTCCAGACCACAACAAAAACTTGAACGGGGTCAGCAATGTTTCTGAATGTCTGCTTTTAGGGGCTTGGAAACAGCGGGGTAGAGTGGACGCGAGGCAAAAGGATATTCGTAAAAAAAAAAAAAAAAAAAACTTTTTGTGTAGATGTAGCCTTAGTCCCACAAGCACTACAAAAAGGCATGTATTCAAGAGATAGCATAACCTGGAAAATTCAATGTGCTGCTATTTTTATGCTAATATAAATATATCAACAATCAATAAATATAAAGCTTAATTGCAGAATTTAAAAGTGTAAGCTCATTGTATTTCCTTCAAGGGATTTTAAGAGCATAAAATAGTAATTTTATTAAAATAGAAATTATAATGCCTGCCATGCCAACTTCTCTGTGAACACTGATTACCAGGTGCCTGACAACTATGTTTTAGTGGAAATTGGCCCCTGGTTCTGGTTCTGGTTCTGGCTTGCAGGTTGCGTTTAGGATTTTTTCCCGGTGATGAAACTGTTTGGTTAATACATCTGTGAGGTGTTACATGTTGCTACGACTTGCCTGATGATTCACCTGTGACAGACTCGGAATCAAACCCTTAAGGCTAAAGACATCACCATCCTGTCCGTGTGTTTCGACAACCATCCACACAGGCACAAGGCTTTAGGTTTTCTGTAATCAACCCAAGTAGGGTGTTAGAAAAGTTATGCTTGCTATAATCTTTGCTTCGTGTTAAACTATATGCATAACAAACATTAATTAATTAATTTCTGTTTCTCATGTGATAATCATGATCATCACTGACCTTGTGGAAAGTACAGAAAACCCCTGAGGACAGGGCATGCAGAGGAGACGTCAAGCCTGACCAGAGACACTCTCTTTGTTTGAATATTATTCCATTTTCTCTATAAAAAGCTACTGTTAAGGTTAATGTCTTCAGTCATTTGCTGTAAACTGACTATACTTGCTGCAAGTAAACAATCTTTCAAGAGAACTCTAGTGATTTTGTCCATTCTTTGATAAATAATTATATAAATAACTATTTCCGTTCAACCTAGAAGATTCTATGAACATTATTCTGTGTCACTTCCAGCCACAGTATGATCAGCCTCCTACTGCGAAACATTTCAATAGAAGTGTAGATTTTAATTATTATATTTGTTTGTACCTGGGTACAAAGAAAACAGAAAGGTCCCTGTACTTATGCTCTGTTATTTGAACAGAAAACACACTCGTGGGACTGAATTGCAGATAAAATGTTGGTTGTTAGCGTGTTAAAATGACTCCATACCATCCTCACTTTCTTCATAGGCAGGATTAATCAGCCCAGGCTCAGGTTGATCTTTGGTGGGATTTCGGGAAACCGTTGCTGAATGTTTAGCATCACCAGACGACTCCCCGTCACCCTTACGCCCCTTTAGCTCATTCCACGAGGGCCTCTTCCTCTTCTCTGCTTCCTCCCTCAGTCTTCTAAAAACAGGACATCTGGGGAAAGATAGGAACGTGGAGGAAACTAGTAAAGAGACTGATTTGGCTAATGATCGATCAGTGATTTTACTTTTAGGAACAACACAATCTTTATTGTAAAAAATAAAAGGGGGTGTCCTAAAATGTTTCAGGTTACCAAGGAGTGTGAAACAAAATGGATTCTTAAAGTGTTTTGAGAGGGCAAAAAGGAGACAAGAAGAGAATATTCATCCACAGGTTCAGAAGAGAAGCACTATGCAGATGAATAGACAATTTTACTGCATTGCAGGGTGTCTGGGCGAGACAGGTTGAGTCTGATTAAGTCAGTCAGAGTGCTTGGACTGCTGCTTGTTCCATATGCCTGAACTTTGTCTCCATATTGTTTGCACAGAGAGGCTGCAGAAGGACTATCTGCCACCCACAACTGAATGCGTCATGGCTGGCCACCAGGATGATAAGCACCACACTGGCCATGTGGAAAAACAAGCCGACTGACCAGCATCTCTCCTTAAGCTTAATAATAACAAGTTTGTGTGTTCAAAGAGGGACTGAGCTAGGGGAATAAATGCCACAGCTTCAAACAGGGGAATAACACAGCCTTTGAAAGTACACATAGAAGAGAAACAAACAATTTTGATGACAGTTGTTTTACAGTCCTGAGAAGTTTTCAAAATTATTTTGACATGACTTCAACTTCAGATCTTATGTTTATCTTCAAGTGCAAATGTGTGCATGCAGAGATATATATATATATATATATATATATATATATATATGGGGAAAACTGACATTTGATGCACCTTACAAAAAAAAGGTATACATCCACTTCAAGGAATAGTTAGCAAGCTTTTTTGCAGAGAGTTAGATGAGAAGATTACATCATACATGAAACTACATCGAGCTGAAATTTGTCATTTTTACACTTTAATTTCATATGGATTAAACAAATGTGTGAAGTAGTGAATTTAAGAGGTACAGGTAGGCAGACAAACCCAAACAAAAAGGTAGATTTTCTCCATTCTTCCAATTTTTACACTAAGCTAAGCTAATTGGCTGCAGCTTCATATTAACCTGACAGACATGACTGTGATAGCAATCTTTCGAAAAAGTAAGTGTATTTCCAAAAATGTCAAACTATTCCCTTAGTGACCAGTCAGGGGGATTTGTTTTCAGTGACTCGTAGGACGGGACAGTTCCACACCTTAGAGACAATTTAATTCAACTTTGTAAGTAATATGTCATTGTCATGTTTTTATATACAGCATTATGTTGCTATGAATTATTACCCTGTGATCACTGCTTTGTTTACATGCCCACCACCTTGCACTATAATATGCTACCCCCCACCGTAACATACAACTCTTCAGATGTGATCCCGGATTCTCCTTGATATGCCTTGGCCTTCATTTGTACCTGTGCCTTGAATCCCTGCTAAAAGCCTCTCTGTGCCTCTTAACAAATGGATGAAATCCAGGATTATAACCCTAGTGATCTATCATTCATGCATTATCTTAATAATTTGTGTGAAACAATCTGTCGTTGGTGAGAACTTCTGATTTGTATTGGGTACTTGTTGGCTTACCGCTGCTGCAGCACAATAAGCACACATTTTATGAAACTACAGCTATTACCAAAGGTTCAAAAAGTAGTATTTGCAAAACCATTGTACAGGTTTACATTACATTGAAAGGCTGCTCATAATATTGTGAACACCCCTTCCTATTTGATAGGAGGGGGAATATTTGTTTTTGCATTCCCATCTAAAATTCCACACTGTGACCAATCATTTTAGCCAGGTCAAGGTTTAACAATATCCACTGAAACTGATCAAGGCCTGTCAGCATCCCATTCAGAGTCTCACCTGTTGTGTAGGTGAGGCTGCAGTTCACAGCGTTGCATCTGCTGCTCACACTCTGAAGAGTGGGGGCACATCACAGTCAGCTTGTCCAGCAGGTTCCGAACCAGCAGACTGGAGGGACGGCATAAATGTAACTGCAGTCGCAGGCGGTCCACAGGGCAGAAGTCCTGCTCCTTCAAGAAGTTGCTCAGACAATGAAAGCAATATGTGTGGCCACAAGGGGTGTCCATAGGTCTGAGGAGGGGCTGCAGGCAGATGTGGCAAACCAGTTCATCATCCACCTCATCCTGGTACTCATACAGGTGGTTGTCCAAGCCCTCATGCTGCTGGCCACACTCTTTACACACCCGCGCCCATGACAGACCCGGAGTGCTACTGCTGCCGGCAACTTTGGTTTCTGTTGTAGCCATTGGCTGAAGATCAGTCCAAACGTCTTTGGAAATAACCAGCGTCCTCTTATCTCCTTAAAAACTGTCTGTTCACAAGTCTATGTCTGCATGGCCAAGGCTAAAATCCATTCAAACTGTGAGAGTGAAACAATGATCCAGCCAACAATGTTATCTCCATGTCTTCATTTGATTTTCTGTAGAGAAAGAAACACAGTAAGGCCTAGTACAGAAGTTGGACTATTTCTACTCATACCAGCTAGATCTACAGGAAATGACAAATCCACAGAGCAGCAGCAATATGGCAGCAAGCTGCAGCTGCTTCCTCTCAGCTAGTTTCCTGAGGGACAAAAGGAATTCTCATCTTAGCAAAAAGTCACTGTGCTCCACATTGAAAGGGCTAAACTCTGTGAAATGAGGCAAGAGTAAAAGGAATAAAGTCAAACCCCTGCTAATGGAAAGGAACAAAGGCATGGCACTACACGAGAATAAGAGTTTTGAATGAACTTGGCAGAAATGCAACCCCAATCACTAATGACCCCTTGAACCCAATCGGTAGTGGTCTCCATCCCTTTGTGCAGCTCCTAATCTCCTTTACTTCTTTCAAAAGAAGAGGGCTGATTAGGATCACATTCTTTGGAGAATCTTTTTTCCATGTAATCTATATCTGAACAAATATCAAATAAACTGACATATCATAAATTACACCAAATATACATTCTCATACAGGTTAGGATCATAAAACCTAGCTGGTAAGATAAAATACATCCACTTAAACAGTGCATGATTGGACTTAACTGCTCATTATGGTTGGGAGCAAAAAGCACTATTAAGTTGCAGTAAATGGCATGATTTGAGAAGAGTTCATGCTCTCTGAGAGGCTAAAGATCCACCACCAAATATCATCTTAAGACACCTAAGAACATAAAGGAGTACAGAAGAATGTTCTCTTGCACATTACCACATATGAAAATGAAAAATATAAGCCACAACACTACCTTTTCTATGTGACCCAAGTCCAAGATTTCAGGCAAAGGCTGCTTTATCTTCAGGGTTATTGTCTTGGAGTGACTCACCCGAGCTGATATCTTCCCATTAGCCACTGCACACAAACACGAGACTCTAACCTCACAGCTGCCTGAAGCCTTAATGAAACCAGAGTCCTACCTCTCCAGCGGCACACACTTAGAATTACGTGTGTGTGTGCTTGTGTGTGCATGTACATCCAAGCTGTGCATGAGAATGGATGTGTATGAGCTCTGACTGCACCGGTGTAAGGAATGCAGTGGGGAATTGTTGTAACTAGGCAGAGTGAGGCAGAAGTGTTCCTTCTGCCTCTGTGTGTGTGTGTGTGTGTGTGTGTGTGTGTGTGTGTGTGTGTGTGTGTGTGTGTGTGTGTGTGTGTGTGTGTGTGTGTGTGTGTGTGTGTTCGGGGGATGGGGGCACAGACTGCTGATGTTGCAATACCACAGGTAAAGCATTAAAGTAGTCTCCGCAGCTGAATGACTGATTGCAAACACACAAGACTCATAACAGACTTGCACCTTTCCACATTCAGTACATTACACTGGTTGAGGTCACACACACAAACTGGCCTTCTTTCTCTTGTTGTCTTTTCTTTGTACAAGTGATACCTTGTCCTGAAATAGATAGGGGTCATGGATCCTGTAGCACAGAGAGGGAAACACAGTAGAAACAAGTCTGTGCTCTATTTATTTGGAAATCATATTACGTGGTGCATAAATGTCAAACAAGACATAAACGATACAACACACATTAAATACACCATGCTGCCCTACTGCAAAGGACACGTCGCTTTATACCCAAGGTGTAATTTTTGTTTTGTGATAAAGTAACGTGCACTAACAGGGAGTTTCAGTTGACCACAGAAATCACCCAATGGATTTCACCGAGGATGAAACATGTCTTCATCAGAGAAGAGGTCATCTTCACAGGAAGACATACAGCGACCCAGGAGATTACTGGGACCTTCCAACTTATTTTATCTGAAGGTGGCTGGCTCTGAAGCTATCTATCACTGTCCACCATTACCACACTGACACAGCAGTATATATCCATGTTTCTCAAGGATACAGGATGACATCAATAAAAGCTACTCGTCTTACGTGTAGGGATCGACTGATATGGATTTTTTCGTACGATGCCGATACTGATTTTTTTCTCTCCCCCCATTAGCCTTAGCTGATGATTGATACGGGCTGCCGATTTTCTTGAGCCGATATTTGGAGCTTTTGCTCCCTCAATTTAAAAATCATAAAAATGTAAACCCTGCCACACTGGATTTGTTTTCAGAATCTGCTCTGCCATTTCTTTAAACATAATAAACACGTTTTAAATGACATAGTGGTTGCAACATTTGCCATCGGCTAGCTATTTGGACAGGCTATTTCTGGGAACAAAAAGTGTTCATTGTGAACCTTGAAATGTTTGATTTTGCTACAGTGTAACATTTCTGGTCTCTCTTTCTTCACCTGTTCTTTAGTTAACTGTAGTTCAGTGGTGTAACAGTTAATAGCGGTCCCCTCTTAATACACTACACAGTGTACCTCTGGTGGTAGTTACACATTAATAATAAATATGTCCCGTAGATCTCAAGAGCTCGCACTCAACACTGCACTTCCTTGGGGACCCTCGGCAATACACCGGCCAAGTGTGAAATCGATCAAATAAACTGATGGTTGTCGAAAAAAACTGAAGGACAGTCAGGGACTCCTTCCATTTTAATTAGATAAAGTGAATATCTGGGGGTTATGGACTGTTGGTCAGACACCTGAGACTTATGGTAAATTGTAATGTGCATTTCTTTAATTTAATTCTGGAAATTCAATTGACCAAATGGTTAAGGAAATATGTGGCACTATTCATAATTAAACTAAAAGTTAGTTGCAGCTCTAAACTAAATATATTTGGGGATTGGACTGAAAACAAGCAATTTGAAGATGTTAGCTTGAAACATTTTTTATTATTTCTGACTAGACTCAAGGATTGACTGCTTAATCAAACAAATAAAGGAGTAAGCGATAATTAAAATTACTTGCAGCCCTAGAAATGTGTAAATTAATCAATCAAATTTTAAATTTAAATTAAACATGGTGCCAGTGCACTTTACAGCAACTAAACTATTGAACAGCATTAACACAGTAATAAACAATACAGAACAAGCAACATAAGAAAAATAGTAAGTAAAAAATGGTTTGTTGTGAAGGATGCAGAAAGGTTGGTGTGTTATGGTTGGCTGTAGTATAATATACACATAAATGTACATTTTTATTTCACTCATCTGTTTCCTTTGTATCAACATTTCTATTGGCATATCTACCTCAACAACACAAGTGCATACAGTATATTCAATGTAATCCTAATTCTATACTAGAACAAAAAAATATATTTTTATTTACTAAAATATTTATATTTAAAGAAACAGTTGAAGTCCATGTTTATGAAACTAACACAACAAGACAATGAAAATGTTTTTACAGGTTAAGAGCCAACCAAACCATATCTTCTCAATACAACCAGCCTTAATGAGCCTTTTCCAAATCAAATGCTTTGTAATCATGTGACAATCTAAACTTTGGAGGGAAATGTCTGTGGACCGACAGTGTCCTCCAGTCTCCCGGAGGATTAGCCTACCTACTGTAGAGGTGGCGTTCTTTCAAAGCCGAGCCAAATCCCTCACTTTGATGGTCGATATGAGTGAGTCACATGTACAGCCACACCCTCAGTGAACGCAGTTGAAGCCAAATCATTTCTAGATGACTCCATGAGACAGGAGGTGTGTCAAGTCTACCTCTGCCTTACGCCAATGTCTGGGACTACCTATATAAATAAATGCTGCACATGAAGTGGAAAATGAATCAAATTACTATCCAGACAAGAATGACTCTTAGTCATTAGTGTTAATGTATGCCATAATCAAGTAAAAAGCTCCAATACGTCTAAGATTAAACTTTTATGGCTCCCTCAGTTTCATGTTACTTATGAGTTATGTAGGTATTTTCTCTGATCAGTAATTAAATTAAAATGCCATTTATTTATCTACTTTGAGCACTGTTTGAACATTATGTAACTGCTATAGTAACAACATGCAAAGTCACCTAAATACAATGACCAACATTTGCATTGCATATCTGTGTACAGGAAATAAATCAAAAACACAATCCATCTGAGTGACATTATAAACCATTATTTTCCAAAGTATTTTCCACCCCAACTTCTTCCCAGTGTGTACTTTCATACAACCAAACCAGTTGGATTCTCAGCCTCACTGCAGACACACACATGGTGTGGTGGTACCAGTGTCTCGCCGCAGGTCACACAAGGAGGTTAAGCTTATATTCACAGGGCTGCTGAGACTGCGACTGTACAACCCCCTTCCTGCACATACCAACCAGACAAACACCACCAATGGCATTATCAGCCAGGGATTTTGGCTTTGTATTCAGCATTAAAGGCAGAAGGTAACTAATAAACAAAAACCTTGTGCACATTTCCTAACAGTGAAAGTCATCCACTAAAACAACCAACTCAAACAGAAATGAGTGTTATTACTCAGCTGATGATTGAGTTTTCGCAAAAAAAGATAATGGTCAAATAAGGCTGGTTGGGATCTAGATTTTAGTGACCTTCACATCGTGTTCCTTTTTCCTCCACAACAATTCATCTTAAAAACTGTTGTCTGTGTACTTGCAACAGCTACTGCAGACGTGGCACAAATACTAAAATACTTTGGTCACACTAAAGTACTGTTAATTTACTGATACTGTATATTACTGAAGGTGAAGTTGATTACTCTAGTTGAAAAGTACAAAAGCAGTCTTTTTAAAAACAGGTCATTAAAGTAACTGCATAGCTGCACATAATCACACTAAATATGTCCAATTTTAGCATTTGTGACTCTTTTTTTGCATGTTGACCAGTGTTAATGGTTGTTCTCCCTCAAGGTACCTTTACTTTCACAATGTTATGTTACCGTAATGGTATTGATAAAGGACATTTTATATAACAGTGAACTAGAGTGGCTTTGTTAGTTTGGCACTTATTGCATAGAGACGATTCATAGGGAAACCATTTATTATCTTAGATTTGAAGATGTGCAACCTATGTAGTATTTTAAACTATGATTCCATTGTTCCTTTGCAATCTAGATATTTAAATATTTTCCCATTTCTCTCTTATGCCAGAAGTGTCCACCTTTTCATCTAGACTTGCTGACATTGCTGCTTTTAATCACATCACACCACAATGTCACTCTTGCCTTCTAAAACGTGTCTCATCTTTTCCTTTGTGTACTTTCTATTTTTACTGCTATTCTTATTTTAGTTTTATAGCTCTCTTACTATTCTTTTTTTTACTTTCTCTATTTACTATTTATTTCTGTCCTTGTGCTGCTGCAACAACACATTTCCCCTCTTGGTTTCAACAAAGACTTATTGTAGCTTATATTCTATAAACTGATCATGTGTTTTGTATGTAAAATTTTCATCAGTAACTACTGCATTGAGGTACAGAGAGGAAAATAAGTATTTGAACACCCTGCTATTTTGCAAGTTCTCCCACTTAGTCATCGTAGGTGCATGTCCACTGTGAGAGATCCAGATCCAGAAATCACAATGTATGATTTTATTTATTTTATTTATCTATTTATTTGTATGATACAGCTGCAAATAAGTATTTGAACACATGTTAGTCTGCCTTCAAAATGTCCACCTCCACTCCATTTATTATCCTAAATTAGATGTACCTGTTTGAGGTTGTTAGCTGCATAAAGACACCTGTCCACCCCCAATACAATACAATCAGTAAGAATCCAACTACTAACATGGCCAAGACCAAAGAGCTGTCCAAAGACACTAGAGACAAAATTGTACACCTCCACAAGGCTGGAAAGGGCTACGGGGAAATTGCCAAGCAGCTTGGTGAAAAAAGGTCCACTGTTGGAGCAATCATTAGAAAATGGAAGAAGCTAAACATGAGTGTTAATCTCCCTCGGACTGGGGCTTCATGCAAGATCTCACCTCGTGGGGTCTCAATGATCCTAAGAAAGGTCAGAAATCAGCCCAGAACTACACGGGAGGAGCAGGTCAATGACCTGAAAAGAGCTGGGACCACCGTTTCCAAGGTTACTGTTGGTAATACACTAAGACGTCATGGTTTGAAATCATGCATGGCACGCAAGGTTCCCCTGCTTAAACCAGCACATGTCAAGGCCCGTCTTAAGTTTACCAATGACCATTTGGATGATCCAGAGGAGTCATGGGAGAAAGTCATGTGGTCAGATGAGACCAAAATAGAACTTTTGGGTCATAATTCCACTAATCGTGTTTGGAGGGAGAAGAATGATGAGTACCATCCCAAGAACACCATCCCTACTGTGAAGCATGGGGGTGGTAGCATCATGCTTTGGGGGTGTTTTTCTGCACATGGGACAGGGCAACTGCACTGTATTAAGGAGAGGATGACCAGGGCCATGTATTACGAGATTTTGGGGAACAACCTCCTTCCCTCAGTTAGAGCATTGAAGACGGGTCGAGGCTGGGTCTTCCAACATGACAATGACCCGAAGCACACAGCCAGGATAACCAAGGAGTGGCTCTGTAAGAAGCATATCAAGGTTCTGGCGTGGCCTAGCCAGTCTCCAGACCTAAACCCAATAGAGAATCTTTGGAGGGAGCTCAAACTCCATGTTTCTCAGCGACAGCCCAGAAACCTGACTGATCTAGAGAAGATCTGTGTGGACAGGAAACATTAGATCTCTGGAACTGCAAACAAAGGCTACTGTACCAAATGTTAACATTGATTTTCTCAGGTGTTCAAATACTTGTTTTCCTCACTGTAACTGCAATAAAGTAACACGTTTATTTCCCTGTATTGCAAAGTATAAAGCACCATTAAATGGAAATACTCTAGTAAAGTACACTCAAAATTGTTAATGTACTTAGCTCCTTTCCACCAATGATGTTGACTGGCAGATAGATAGATAGATAGATAGACTTTATTGATCCCAAGTTGGGAAATGATTGTGTTACAGCAGCAAGTTATCCAGACATTCCACAACGAAGAAGAGATAAATATCTATAGAATAGCCTACACAATATATAACAATAGTATATTCCATAATCCATGTGCTATATATTTATAGATGAAGGTAGAGATCAGGTACTTCAGAGTTACACTTTTATACATGACAAAGCTACTCAATAACAGTAACAAGGACATTTGTAATCACTTTTTCACCCCTGCCTGGATGTGTGTGTTGTCACTGGGACCATAAATAACTCACTGCCCCCCTCATGTCAGCCCATGACTGCTGGTTTGGTCCTAATCACTACACCACGATGTGACAGATCCAAATGACAGAGGAGGTAATAAAAGTTAGCCTTCATAGGTATCGCTTGGGTTGACGGTATCTCGGTTACAAAATAACAGCCGAAAAACTGACATGGCTTCGCCTTCAGCTCATAACCTGCTGAGAAAGAGCTAGGTTAACTGCTACACACCTTGGACACGGAAACTCACTTTTCGGAGTAAATATGTGCTCCAATATATCTACATTGAACCATTAAACATGAGCTTTGGACACCCACAACAGCGAGAAACAGCTTTGTCTGATGTCTGTGTACATAAACGGACAGAATTATCTTAAGTAGAGACCGAAACTCGCCTTACCTGTGTGAAGGTTGTTTTCCGGAAGCAGCTAACGTATCGCTAAAACAAAGAGAACACTGTGAACTCAATAAATAATGAATTTAAAACAGCCTCCACAAAACACCGGGGCAGCACCTATACCGTCGATGTTTTCAGTTATTTTTCTTTACCGCAATGCTGTCGTTGAATTATCCCAGCCCCATGTCCCAGGTGTAGTTCAACCTACAGGCAAAGGCTGGGCGACTTTCCCAGTTTCGAGCAAACATACTTGAAAGCCAAACGCCGCAGGACAGGAAGAAGCCCATGCAGGTGTAGACAGTGCTGTGCTCTGTTACTGTAAGTATCTAAAAATGCAGTAATGTATTTTTCAGTCATTTATAACAGAAGCTGCTCACCAGTCTGCAATCAAATGACAACGAACTGTTATTATCTTGCATGCAGAATAGTCCATGGAAACAATACCTTTGCCCAAATTATGTAGCATGTTTGTTCTGTGTAGCACAAACGCATTATACAGTTCTACTCAAGTAAAAATAACATCGTATAAAAATAGGTTACTGCATTGCATCCAATTGTTAATTAAGCAAAAGTACAAAATTAGTGTCAGCAAATATAGCAAGTAAAAGTACTTAACATGCACACTGGCCCATTTCAGAATAGCCTGTAACTGGATTATAATTAGTGGTAGATTATTTTGTATATCACTTGTACATATATCGCAGCTGGTAAAGATGTGGCTAATATTAATTACTGTGTATACTGCTGGGTAGCTTACCCTATAATGACATAATAATGTATTAGTTGAATTATACTTACTAGATCTG
Organism: Etheostoma perlongum; assembly: GCA_026937815.1. Lineage (NCBI taxonomy): Eukaryota > Metazoa > Chordata > Actinopteri > Perciformes > Percidae > Etheostoma > Etheostoma perlongum. The sequence continues at coordinate 19,972,933 of CM049380.1, read as the reverse complement.
CAAAGTAACTAAAGCAATTGCACAAAAGAGAGTGGAATAAAAAGAACAATATTTCCCTCCAAAATGAGGTGGAGTAGAAGTAAAGAATAAGTATAAGTGGCATAAAATGGAAATACCCAATTAAAGTACAAGTATCCCAAAAGTGTACCTTGGTACAGTACTTGAGTAAATATACTTAGTTACTGTCCACCACAATTTTAACTACTGGGTAATTTATTAGTCTATAAAGATGTCATACAGTGAATAAATTATATTATATTTTGTAACTGGCAGTGTAGTACTACATATAGTTTTATATTTGACATATACAGTATACAGTGCTGCTCGTAAGTTTAGGAACCCATGCTATAATTGACTAAAAAGGGGAATACAAAAATCATCTTTTGGAAATTGATCTTAATACCTTAATTTATAAAAAATTAGGATAAATCCAACCTTTAAGGACACCAATTTTATTTTTGAATGAATAATTTATTGTAAATAAATGAATGTTCCTCCTTAAAATACAGGGAGCATAAGTATACATACCCCTATGTTAAATTTTAATAGAGGAGGCAGATCTTTATTTTTAAAGGATAGTTATTTCATAGATTCATGATTATATGCATCCTGATAATCTGATCATCACATACACTTCACCATTCCTAAAAATTGGCATTGGGTACTTTCCATAAAATCATCTCTTTATGCAAATGAAACTATTATTGGGTTAACTGAAATAAAATCTTGTCAATCTCTCACAGAGGGTTTTTTACACAGTATTGCTACTTTGACTTTGACTTTACCTTTACTTCATACCAGCTTACATTCCAAACTTGCTGTCTTACCAAACGTAAGGAAACTCCTGGATGATGCTGAATAGAAAATACTACTAGTTTTGGGACTGTACCAGTTAAAAGGACTGACACATGAACACACGGTGTAAAGCACCCCCTGCAGAATGGAAGGGAAGTCTCTGTGCCATAAAACTTCTCTGTGAAAGCCTGTTTCCCCCAGGATTTATAGCAGTAGTACAAAGTGACATTTGCTGATACAAGCTTACAGAATGAAACACTCCATTGTGGCAATACAGATGTCAACTGGATAGCCAGGAAGTTGTTTCCGTATCCGTATTAACTGAATTAATGGGAAGTGTAATACTTTCTATTAAAAATTAATTTCCTCACATATTAACCTAATCCTTTCTTGCCTCCTGTCTAAATTAAAAAAAATAATGGACATAATGTATTCACTGACACAAACCATAAAAATGTATTTCTTACAAATGAATACATTTGAATGTTATTGCAATGAAAAGAATTATTTATTGAAATAGCATTAAATCACAAAACTAAATGTAACTGTACACCTTAAGGTCTGGAGAACTGTAACTCCACTTAAGTCCAACAAACAAATCACTAAGCACTTATGGTGACACTTTTGGCTGTCAGCGTTAGACGAATATATGCCAAAAACATAGTTTACAACAACTTGACAGCACAATGATAAATGTGGACTGGATATGAGGGCTTCCTCTAACTTCTAACAGCATAGATGAGAATAGTGACACCATGTGTTTAGATGAGGTATCATAACTAAGTTGCATTAAATTGCTCAGAAATGTGAGAGTTTAATGGCAATTTGTAGTCTATTGATTACACATGGCGAGCTAATGGACATGTCGACTATTAGACTGAAGGAAAGCCAATGTAACATCATCAGAAATTCTAACTACTATGCCGATTTAAGATGTTTTGTAGACATCTGCTGTGTGCAGCTGCCTTGGCTGCCTCTTATTGTCAAATCGTACTTCACAGCGCTGAATTTGGTCATTTTCTGATGGGAAACTTGGAAGTGGGGTGAAAATAGAGACAAGATAAACACTAACCTAACAATACCATACATCCTGAAGCTCTGTCTCGCTCTCGCTCTCGCACACACACACACACACACACACACACACACTCTGTTTGAGCTGCGGTACCAACAAACAAGAAAGAGCCTGTTTGTCTTTCCTGGGATCAGTAAACATCCTCAACACAAACAAGTTCCTCTGGAGTGAGAGAGGAGAAACTCACACCGTCAGGGCAGCTGCACTCTCACTCCACCACGGCCTTTGATGTCCTTCAGAGAGAGCAGATAATGAAGGCCCCTTACATCTTAATTCTTTTAATTGGAGCGTGGATGTAACAGGTCGCTGATACTTCACTGTCATTCTCTTTGGCTTGATGTGAACTAAGGACAAATTTAAAGAAAATCCTAATCCTTTTTTTCAGGTTGTGAGGAAAGAATGATACCTCTCCAATTGGCACTTTCTAAAAAAGAAAAGCCTGTGTGGCCGAAAACAACCACATCATTTTCATACATATTTATATTATTGTCAACAAATTCCAAAAAAAAGAGGCTATAACCAACAGCACAATCCAAATTCCTTCCTTCTGAAGACATTCATCTTTGAAACTGCTCACTGGTGTATTTCTTTAAAGGGCTGGGCTGTATATTACTCACACAAGAGTAAATTGTGCATTTGGTGGACTATTTTCAGCTGCAGATTGATAGACATTTTTTGCTCTGGTGAGTATTTACTGCAGCAGGAAGATATACTAGTGCAACGGTTCATAATTTATGTGGTTTTGGACGATGGAGGTAGATGGCACAGGGTATTAATCTACACAGACAATTATTTTTGTTTTGGTCTTGTTTTATGAGATTATTTATTCATTGATTTTTTATTTTATTTATTTAATTCTTTTTATAATTCTTTGGGCATTTTAGCCTTTAATAGACAGGACATCTGTAGACAGGAAAGGGGGGAGAGAGGTGGAAGACATGCAGCAAATGGCCACAGGTCAGACCCGAACCCTGAACCACTGTGTAGAGGACTGAGCCTCTACATATGGGCGCCACTCTACAAGGTGAGCAACCCAGGTGGTCATTTTGTGAGAATTTTTGACAATTAAAAAATATCTATTGAGTATCATCAAACTTCTCCTTTAACTTCCAAGAACTACACCTCACTAGAGCTTGTTCAGTCAAAGAGAGTGGGGCTTTTGAGACAAGTACATGTGTATCTGCGTCTTTGTTTTGAACTGTTGCTAAGAAACCAAGGCCACTTTAATTCTGCAGCAGCTTGCTAACCTCCCCTTTGGCCACCACAGGCTGAAAAAATCCCTCCTCCATCTTGCCCTGGGTGAGACAGCGAGGCATTTGGTTCAGGCCACAGCTTGCACTGCAGCCCCAGGTCCTGTCTGGCCTCCACATAATGGCTTTTAATCAGTAACTTAAGATAAAAAACCACACTAGACAACACTGTGAGATTCAAGCATCTCTTCAGTGGGCTCACAAATGTTTTACCTGATCATGGCTTCATCATAAACAAGGGTTAGGACAGAAGAGTTAGGCATTATTTGTGATTTCTGTCTAAATATGTTAAAAATGCTACTACAGCTTGAAATCCTGAGGACAGCAAGCTTGTATGTGTGTGTGTGTGTGTGTGTGTGTGTGTGTGTGTGTGTGTGTGTGAGTGTGTGTGTGTGTGTGTGTGTGTGTGTGTGTGTGCATCACAAGAGTCTTTCCAGTCTTCCCTGCGTAAATATGTTTAGCCCCAGATGATCTTCAAGGGCTCGCTTGTTTGTACCTGCTGTGTCGTTCTGCTCGTCCGCCCAGCATGGCACCCTGTAGCCCAGTATCAGCCTCTCAGAGATCAAAAGCCCTTGGAGATTCTTATCAGATAATATTCGTGTCCACCTTCCCTCCCCTTTGAGACCAGCCTCCTCACTCTGTTGACCTGAACCATGCACATGTTCCTTATGGCCCTTTGGCCTTTCCTCTTCTTATCACATTGATGGCCAGGCCATGATAAGGCAGGTCCAGCCTTGGGATAGAGGGAGGGTACTGTCCACTCTTTCTAAAACTTCACTGTTGCATAACTTGGACACTTCAGGGCAGTAAAGAGGTTATCTCAGCTCTGTGCATGTAGTATTGTGTTTTACACACTCACGAAAAGGAGTGAGAAAGTGAGATATGTCTCGCCGTGCAAATTATATTGATCATAAATGTTTTATATTTACTTATATTGCACATAGATCAATTTAAATGTCTACAAAAGTCTTGCTTATTTATTGAATTTGTTTTAATGTCGTAGGTATATTTTCATTTCTTCTGTGAATTTTAACCAGGATGACCTGATCTTTTTGCTGTCATCCTTGTTTCAAAAAGGCTAAAACCTGTTCCAACACAGCTACTTTTTTTAAACACTGACATGTGACAATCATGCATCTGTCTCAGTGTTCTATGCATTTATGAGTATGCAGGCTGAGCAGACAGACAGGGAGGACTGGTGTCCAAAGCCACGACCCTGCCCTGACCTGGATGAAGGAAATGGTCACGCTGCTCGAGACAAAGCAGGGCAAAGGAGAGTCTGAGGGGCTGGCTGGTCAGCCTCTAACAATGGGTCCGTGCTCTAAGAACGCGGGCCACACAAAGGCTAGAGAAACCCCCTCCTTTCCACTCCCACATTGCAATAGAGCTGGCATTTCACACTGGCCTGTGAACAGCCATTCAATCAAACTACTGTTTAACCTGACCCCTGGCTTACACAGAAATCAAGATGAGTCTGGCAGGATGTCTCTCTTAGCAGCTGTCAATTACTGCACAACTCTGTCTTTACTTCAGTTAACATTATATTCATTTAATTCTTTAAATGCGAGATGTTTCCTATTTTGTATTTTATTGTGGCATATTCTTTAAAAACATGTAATCAATAGGCCACCCAATAAATAATGTGTCAAGTGATGGGTGTAAGGGGCAATAGCTCCCTGGGGAACAAGAGACACCACAAGACCCTTCGTCTGGGTCAACTACCCTCGAGCCAGGGCTGAGAGAAGCAGCCACATGACCCTCTCGCTTCTCAATGGACTGCTCCTCCCCTCTACCTGTACATGGCTCGGATCAAGGTGTGGGGGCTGCATATCAAACAGACTGAGGCCTTTGATGTGGATGGAAACACAAACACTGATTTGAGCAGAGTCGTAACAGCTTATTTGTTCCCTTTAGTCATTCATTGAGCTGCTTGTTGAATGTGTATGTCTTCAAAGGGTTGCAGCATGCACCGGTGGTACAGTAGCCAAGGAGGCCCTGAGAGCGCCCTGGCCCAAGTGGGTTGTGAGACGGCCATCTGGCTTCCTCTTCCTTAGATTTGATATTGATTTATTGGCTGTACATAGAAAGATAAGAGGGCACCAGCTGCCAGAAGTTCTCCTCTGCATCCTTACAGACAATGGGCCTCCTGGTCATCTACATCCTGACTAAATAAGTAATGCATCATTCTTGTTAAGTTTCCCCAGGCAAATACAAATCACACAAAACAATATGACAATTTTTGTACAAATTCCAAATTAAATTAAAATTTTAAAAAATCCACCAAAAAAGCAACACAACGCACAACTCCATTGAAAATGTCATCGCACATGTGCTAATATTAATCTCACATTAGTATAATCATTTATGGATCAGCACTTGAAACAATCATAACACAAATGTACTGTATTTAAGCACATTCACTGGTCTGCAGGGCTGAGATAACAGTGGTTTCGGTGTTTGTTGTATTAAAGACTGTTCTCAGTAATGAGGTGCAAAATTTCATTTACTATTCCTAACAAACCCTGACAACCTTTCACAGTTTAACCCATCACAGAAGCCATTAATTCAAAATTAGGCTCCTATGCATAACAAGTCTCCCATTCCTGTTAAGTGAGCCGGGGAGTGCGGCAGTTTGGCCTGAGCCTTGTTGGTAGAGGTGTTAACATGGTGCCAGAGTGAATTGTACTTATGCCTGATTTTTCTCACCAATACAACCCCCCACCCTTAGAAAAAAGACACACTCAAATACAGACAGGCTTTGGTGTCACCCACCCAGCCTGTTCCCTTCCCCCACCCTTTCTTCCCTTTCCCCTCCCCTGCCAACACAAGTCTGTGATGTGACTGTTTCAGATAATGAGGTGAGAATTTTATTACAGCAGTCTGTGAGGATGACAGCGACTCAGGCCCTCCATGCAGCCTCCCTGGTATCAGGCGCCCTCTTCTGACTGCTGTGAGGTCATGCCAGATGACTGCTCACAGTCTCCTCCAGCAATGCACTTCAAAGTGGGAGATCAAGGGTTGACTTGCGCATGATACCCAGAGAATGACAATGCCTCAGCTAGCCTACACCTACTGCTACGTGCCAGTCCCAGAGACACAAAGGCATACAGGCTGCTCCCGCACTGCTTTTCTGCAAAGAGGAAGTTCTCATTCAGGAGAGGGATATACATACAGGAAGAGTGCTCTATGTGTATTCTCTATGAATACTGGTGGGTAAAGGCAAGGTGGAGACAGAGTGGCAACAGATCCTTGGTGGTGTCCTGTTTGATTGCTGAAGCATTTATTGATAAGATACAGCGTCACACTACTTATCTTCAGAAAAAGACATCCCATTATCTTGTGTATCACAAACCACACACACATATGACAGTGAGATCAAAGAAGTTTCCAAGCATTTTCAAAGTGGGCTCTTTTATTGCTCTGGCGAGCAAAAAATGTAAGCCTACTTCAGCATTCTTCTGTTGGAGCACGGTTATGATGTAAATGAGCTCCTCTTACCAGCCTATAATTGTTGATTTGCAAGTAAAACGATTCAAATACCCCTAACGATAGACAGATAGATAGATTATTGTCCACCTTTGTGGAAATTTGTCTTTGGCTTCTCCAAAACATTAAAACACAACCAAGACATTGAATGTTGCATTAAACATATAGCACACTATTACTACACACCATTAAACATAAAACAAGAAACTAAAGCAGGTGGAGAGGAGGTAGGATACGGCCAACAAAAGAACATATAATTTTTTTTTTTTTACTTATCTTTTACAGTGCAGTCTTTTTTCATTCAGTGCCTCTATGGCATGGGGAATGAATGACCTCAATTTTGAAAAGCTTGCATTTGTTTTTTACATTCAGGTTGCCATACCATGTGGTTATATTTAATTGTTACATACTTTCTACCAGGCCCATGTATGTCATGTCAAGTCTATGTTGACTAACACTGAAGCTCCTCAGTTTCCTGACAGGCGCTGGTTGGCTCTCTAAATGCAGTCTCTGAGTTTGCATTAAAACTTAAGGTATGATCAATGATTTTGCCCAAGTACTTAAACTGTTCCACGACTTCCACAGGCTGGTTGTTAAGTACAACAGGGGTGATGTTACTGATCCCTCTTTGTTTTGTTCAAATTATAAGTTATTTTGTTTTGGTGACATTAATTCATTTCAAACTCATTTCTTAACCATCACTCCGATTATTTCCACTGCATCAAAATGACTTCAATTTTTTCAGAGGTAAAAGCCAGTAAAACACACACACACACACACACACCATTTTCCACCCCAGTAGGTAGCTAGTGGGGGAGTTAGGGAACCTTCTTGTGATCAGGCTGTCATTTCCTCTGGTTGGCTCTGTTATTCCAGATAGCCTTTGTGGAGGAGCCAAGTGGTCCAGCCGCAGACAGAAGGTAGGCTCCTCGCATTTGAGGTTGTCAGCCCGGCAGGGGAGAGAGGCACTGCTGGCAGGCAGAGACCGGGAGAAAAACAAACACAATGCTGAAACCAGACAGAGACAACAACTCTGCTGATTAATACAGTTGGACAGTAAATAATTTGTGTATATATATATATATATATATATATATATATATATATATATATATATATATATATATATATATATATAGTATATTATTTCACCCCCACTTGCCATACAGACAAATCAAAAACTTGGAGTATTGTGCCACCTATACTGACATTTAGAGTCATCCCACCAATCCCTAAAATGTAAGGTTACAATCAAAGGCGCCCCTCATAAGGTCACCTGAAAAAATATGACGACTGGTTTAATTGAACTACAACAACAATATGAAAACGTACCGTTTTGACCTTCAAGAGAAATAAAATTATGTGTCTGGTCTTACAAGTCCCTATTTAATAAATAACATTCTGGATGGGAGCCTTCATCACAATGAGTACTTTTAAAATGCTTATGTCCATGTCAGCAGTGGAAGAAAAACTCAAATATTTACTCTCTACTTAACCCTCATGTTGTCCTTGGGTCAAATCTGACCCATTTTCAAAGTTTCTATATCATAAATTTGGGTTTGATATAACATGAATGGTTCCAAAACATTGAAATGGTTCCAAAACAGTAACGTTATACTGACATAACTTTGACATAGCTACAGTATACCCATCTGTGATTATCCACTCCACATCTTCTAATGTTAACAATTAGTCAAAATAATTCATAATTTTGCTTTTCTTAGCTCAGAAATTAGGTATAATAATGAAGTTTGTTGACCATTGAATTCCAACAAGAAGTGGAAAACTAGTGATAATAAGTTGGAATGAAGTTGGCTAAGAAGATGTAACTCAGAATTGGGTGATCATTTATACTTTATCTTTCATAGGTAACGTTAAAACAGACAGAGGACAACACAAGGTTTAAGTAAATGCTATATTGGTATCAAAAATAAAGTAGGCTACCAAAAGTAAAAGTACTCATTATGCAGAATGTCCCATTTCAGTCATATGTTAATATAATTTCACTGGATTATTCTGTATATTGATGCATTAATCAGGAGGCATCACTAATTGTGCAGTTGGTAAAGGTGGGGCTAATATCAACAAATTTACATACTGCTGCGTATCTTAATCCATAATGATTTATTAGTTGATTTGTATTTTGTATTAATAATTTGAAAATTTAAAGTAACTAACTAAAGTTATTAAGCAAACGCAGTCAAGTAAAATGTACAATACTGGTTTCCAAACTGTAGTTGGGAAAAGTATAAAGTAGGACAAAATAAAATACTCAAGTAAAGTACCTTAAAACTGTAGGCTAGTTTTGTAAATATGCTTACTGGTAGTTATATTCCACTTGTCCATATTGCTGTTAATCATTTTACTAGAAAAAAGGGTGTGGATACCCCTCTTCCACTGTTTATAAGTACGTGGACACATCGGGGCCAAGGTCAACACACTGTACTGTGTGTAATAATCATAGACAGTTAAAGAAAGTAATAATGGATTTGAAGGCTTCCGTGAATTTTAAAACCAGGTCAAAGCGCGCCCCCTTGTGTTACCGGGACGTCACTCCAGCTCACCTCCAGTAAACAGTGACGTGTTTTTGTCACATAACACCGCTTAGTGGGGACAGGAGACGGATCCTCCTCCTCTACTGTACAGTTACATATCTATCCTGCATAAACACATCATTTCTTATCCCTCAGAGACGAGTAAAAGTTTCGCAGGAAGCGGGCAGTTCATCGGTGATGGCTTCCGTTAAAAAAGACGACAGACTGACGAGCTCTCAGAGCTTTATGTGCGTCGGTTTCGCCGGGGTTTTCAGTAAAACCGTCACGTCGCCCCTTGAGGTGGTTAAAATTAAAAGTCAGGTTGGAACTTTTCATTGCAAGAAGGGTTTCTGGCAAAGTTTTGCCCTCATCTACCAGCATGAGGGAATTCGAGGATTTTGGAAAGGAAACCTCGCCTCTTGTTTGCGGTTGTTCCCCTACACCGCAGTTCATCTCACAACATACAAAAAGTAAGTAAAGGTTTAATCTAAATCGTTTTGGCTTATATCGACTTAAAACTTATCTTGAGGTTGTTTTTCATGTGGTTTGCTTAGTGTTAATGCCAAACAATAGGTAACCCATCCATGGTGCCAAACTAACGTTAGAAGCCATCTTGGTCAGCTGACACTGAGTTAGCAAGTTTGTTTGGCAAACAGTGTAAAAAACAACTAAGGAACACATATTAACATCAGTAGAAGAATATGTAGTCACCGGGTTAATTGTTTTACATGATAAAATAACTAAAGGGTTCGCTTAAATGATTTGTTTACTTTCATCCCTGCAGCTAAAAATGTACTTCCTGTTCTACCATATGTAAACGTTCTATTTTATTAGCCAATCAGAAGGCTGGATTGGCTCAGTCGATACTTAAAGTGACAGGGTCATTCTTGCTCTGAGTTTTGTCTCACAGGAACCCCCCCACCGATATTAGTGACAGCAATGAATGATAAGTCGATCACCAATAATCGCTGCTGTATATTGAGTTTATAACTATAATATAATACTATATTATTTTAAGCAAAAATGCTCGTTCCAAGGTATCTAATGTGAATGTATGCTGGTTGTCTAACAAGTCTAAAAGCTGGAAACGACAACTTGGGCTCTGGAAAGCTCTGATGGCCAAGGTTTTTTTTTTTTTTTTTTACTGTTATCTGACTTCTTAACAATAGTTTATACTGACCTAGCAAAAAAAAAAAAAGTTTTTCTGCTCTTAAGAGTATTCAAATCCTATTCCCAAAACATTGATCAAGCGAATGATTTATTGATAAAACAGTAAACATCATACATTAATTAATAACGAAAATGTGTGTGAGTCGAAGGCCTAATCATATGTATATGTCCATTCATACATAGAGTATGTGTGTATGTTGATACCTGGAGAAAGGGACATATGTTCTCGTCATGTCAGACGAAGTGTTGCCTGTGAGGTTCAAGTCAGGGCAAATCTAGCCATTCCTGTTTCTGTTGTGTTACTATCAGGACAAAACATGCCGCAATGCATCCGGTAGCATGTCTGAATAACATGTAGGGAGCGAGGACCCGCAGTCGTGTCAGTAATCCAGCGCGCAGTCCTACATATTTACTGTACTGACTGTAGTGAAGCTTCCGCAGTCGGTAGACCTATACTCTCATGTGTGCTCAAACATCTGCCCTTTACTGTACTGTACATTCTGCCCAGTGTTCCAGAAAAAAACCTTTTAATCTTTGTCACGCACAAAAATCTGAACCCAATGTGACATTTTGAAATGTCTTGTTCTGCCCAAATGAACATTTTAGATTTAGTAATCTATGTTTTGATCTTGGTGAAGCCTGTGATTCTATGTGTTGTGGTGTGTCAGATGAAAACCAGACAGCCAACTTAGAGGTAAATTTAAAGAGCCATTGTACTGAGAAAGAGCTACTAGTTACTGGGAACATGATGAACTTGATCGTCATGATGTCAGCATTCAGCAAGTGTTGTTTTTTTGTTTGCCTGATGATAAACAAGGCAAGGACTCTGAGACTGGAGGGAACACCATGTTTAGGACTACTCTTTATCACACCATCAACAATAATTTATACTACAATGTTTTTTTTTGTTTCATGAATGAATTTGATTTTTACAAATGTTTGGCAATTGATTTTCTGTCTGTCGACTAATCGATTAATTAACTCATTGTCTAAACGTTTGGAGTGAAACAAAAACATACATTCACAGGGAGGTGTTCTGCTTATAGGACAATCAGGTGCACAATAAAAACACACAAAACATAAAAAATAAACAGAATGAGTGCACTAAAAAACCTCCATCTGTCAAATAAAAATAATAACACATTTTATTTAAAGCTTTTCAAAGTAGCCTACTCAAAGACACTTTACTACAAAACCAGTACATTAAAGGTCCAGTGTGTAACGTGTTTAGTTGTTCATTATCAAAATCGGTGTTGCCCGTTCACAAACCTTTTCATGAATATTTACCACCACCATCAATTCCAAGTATACGTATTGGCTTGAAATTTTACCTTTCCATTCGCATGAACTATATGCAAGGGCATCGACAAAGCGTAGCTCCTGTGGCACCATTAAGATGCTACCTAGCACCCACCTGCCGTTACCATTCCAATGCCTTCCATTCATTTTGACCTCACTTTGACAGCAAATAACTTTACATCTGAAGCATTTAAAGCCTTTAGTTTTTCATTGTTTATTTCTAAAGAAATATGAAAATGTGTAAATGGCTCTATTAGACGTTATTGCTCCGTAGCAGATATTTTTATAAAGTAGGCTAACGATTGTGTCATAACCACGCAAATTACTGTCGCATAGTAGATGAATTACCGAACAGTACAGGAGAAGCTCATAGGCAGTTTCGATTTACATTAGCTGTTTAGGTTTAATTACGATCCCAACGTTAACTAGCATTTTAGTTAGCAATAATTAGCCTGTGCCTATGTTATCTCCTAACTCTATATATATATATATATATATATATATATATATATATATATATATATATATATATATATATATATATATATATACACACACAGTGGCTTGAATAACTTTACACAGCCATGCTAAAGAGGAATAAAAAAACATCTTACTTAATTCCAAAAATTTAGGAAAATCCAACCTTTTAAGGACACCAATTTTCTTTGTGAATGAATAATGTATTGTAAATAAATAAATGTTCTTCCTTAAAATACAGGGGACATAAGTATACACACCCCTCTGTTAAATTCCCATAGAGGCAGGCACGCCAGTTAATTTATGGATCCAGGATACTATGCATTCTCATAAAGTTCCCTTGGCCTTTGGAATTAAAATAACCCCATATCATCACATGCCCATCACCATACGTAGAGATTGGCATGGGGAACTTTCCATAAGATCATCTCTCAATGCAAATCAAAAAAACTAACCATGACAAAGGACAGAATCATTCACTTTCTGATCAATGCAATCTGTACACTTAATTTTGCCATTCTCTCTGTCCAGGATAGTCCACCTTCACATGGATGAACTGGGCTTCATCTCTCAGTGGAGAGCCATATTCGCCGGCGGACTGGCTGGTATTGCTGCTGCCCTGACCACGTACCCTCTGGAGGTGGCAGACACTAGGCTCATCGTTCAGAACTGCAGACAGCCCACATACATCGGTGTAGCTCACACACTCTCAAAGATCTACAGTAATGAAGGGCTGCTTGCTCTCTACAGGGGCTTTTCCCTCACTTTATTGGGTATGTTTGCATATTCCTAGTAGTCATGTAGTTCTAATATTTCAAAATGTTTAATATCCACTCCTTATTAAAGGTATTCTTCTTCCTCCTGACAACAGTTTTTGTCTGCAGTCTTCCCATCATTTGCAGCACACATTTCATGAATGATATATTTTACTATAACTTACAGTTAACTTCATTTGTGTACAGGTGCATTTCCCTTTTCCATAGGATGCTATGCAGTCTACATGAACTTGGACAAACTCTGGCAGGAGCCTCCTTTTCGCTTCACTCCCCTTCAGAACTTCATTAATGGCTGCCTCGCAGCGGGAGTGGCCCAGACACTCTCCTACCCTTTTGAAACAGTGAAACGGAAGATGCAGGTAATTTACCACTCAAACACTTTGCTTTCTCCATGTAGATTATTTTTTAAGGACAAACCCATTAAATCAACAATCAAGTTGCTGCTCCTAGTCAGTTATCCAACTAATGGTCATTAGGCTCATGATCAATTAAGAATGTTTATGATCTTTTAAAGGGAAGTATAAATTTGCAAGATTTCTAAAGATCTCTCTACGTGACAATACAACTGCATAGGGTGGCAGTCAGTCACCAGGGAGTTGGGTTGGGAAAAACAGATTTACAGTATAGGTCATTTGTCTTGGCTGTATTACCACATTTAGTCCACGGGGGGGAGGCATTGGGCATGTACCTAAATTAAGTTTAGCCTTTCTTATGTTTTTTGAACATGGAAAAGTTTAACATTTTTATATCATTAGCAGTTTTTAAATTGACCCTCAAAATAATTGAAACTGCTATAGCATTGGTCTGCACTCCTTTCCCGTGAAGTGATGTTTGCGATGCCGGCTGCATGTTGGGGAGGACATATGGGGAATAACAATGGCGCAGCAAAGGACAGAATACTACATCCGGTTTTATCAGACTATTATTAGCTACCACAAGGTTCAACAGCAGCTGGGAATGTGAATGTGTCCGAGGTCTTCTAAAGCTATAGATAAGTTCTCTAAAGATAGCCGGTTACTATCAGACAGCAGCAAGCAAGGTAAGAGTTGCTTATGTCCAGTTCACTAAACCATCCCAACATGTCACCTTACTATAAAGAACAATAATGATTTAACTTGGGGATTCAGCTCTTGTCTATGTCTCATAGTTAAACATTAAAAGTCAGGCAGAGAATAGATGATAAGGAAACAGCTGAGGATATTTGCAGAAGCTTAGGGTATCTAAGTATTGTTTAACTCACGGGCCGGCTTAAAGTTTCCTCGACAAATGAAGCTGTTTGAACAATCTAATACCTCAATGGCTGCGTGTGTTCCCTTTGGGAACCTTGAAACTTCTAAAGTTACATTTCCTCTGTCACACAATAGTCAGCCTGTAGAGATGTCAGCATGACTGTCTCTTACAGTTTAAGCTTTAATATGCTGTTAACTCACATAATTATATATCTTTTTTATAAAGTTTCCTCTTACTGTTAACCAGGTTTGCTCCCAAGTTTCCATCTCCTGTGTGACTGTATTTTAACTAGGGTTGCAAAGGGGCGGACATTTTCTGGTAAATTTCAAGAAACTTTCCATGGAAAGATAAGCTGGGGAATTTTGGAAACATTCTGATTTGGAAACTGTCATGGGAATTAATGGGAAATTATGGGAATTAATGGGAATTTATATGAATTAACTGGAAATGTTTTTTAATTCATACAAATTCCATCTTATATATAAACATTTTGTTTTGTAATAAGCAGACAGGCATGTACAGAGAATACACATGATGAGTTATTTGTCAGTAGAACTTTAATAGATTCTAATAAAAGTTATTATTTGTCAGACATTAAAACCATAGATCATTTACCTCAGTAATACAAGCAAAACCTACTTGACTGTATGTAGTCCTAGGGCTCAAATCCAGTACTGTCTTCAGTCTGTCTTCAATCAGCTCAATCTGCTGTAGAATGTTGGATTCTAGAAATGATTTGTGCAGTGGGATTCAGTAGGCTAAGTAGTAGCCCAAACCACTGACCTTTATCTTAAGGTAGCTAGCACGCTGCCCTATGGTTATATGCATGCTAAGCTAACCATCAGCGCTGTCTATTGTTTCCAGACTATCAAAAACAAGTGGACTTTACAATTAACAAACATAGGTTAATAGCAATGGGTTATGTATTTAGTTTATTCCCATTAATTCCTGTTAATTCTAATATATTCCTGTTAATTCCAATGGAAAGTTTCCAACTTTGAAAATTCCCGGGAATTTGGCAACCCTAATTTTAACCACCCTCAATTTTTTTACTTTATCCTTGAAAAGACTAAACATTGTGTTTATTATATGGTTCTCTTGTCCCTATATTTAATTTTGTAACAGTGTTACTTATTTTATTTAATACATAAATGTTATATTTCGCCAATATGAGCAGATTCATTGCCATAAAAGTCAAATCAGTACACCAGTAATTAGCAAAACACTGCTGATTTATAACTTAATTAAACCTTTGTCTAAATTGCAATGCGTTCTATCTGTACACATAATGACATTTTTCTGATTCACTGCTGTTCATTTTAACTTTTATTCTCTTCTCAGGCGCAGAGTGCCCGTCTTCCCCATTTTGGTGGAGTTGACGTCCATTTCAGTGGAATGATGGACTGTTTCATACAGATTGTTAAAAACAAGGGTGTCCTCTCACTGTGGAATGGCCTTACTGCCAACACAATAAAGGTACCGTTTCACTTGTTTATTATTATTATTATTATTATTATTATTATTATTATTATTTATATCTCTGCCATATATTGTATTCTCGATCAAAAGTACTTGTCTACTTTATCTTGGAACTAAAATAACTGCACATGCTCAGGAACATGAGTGACTTTATGACTGGGAGAATTGTAACCCATGGCCTACGCAAAAGGGAGAGTAAGGACAGGGTGGGGGGCATGTAAGCAATGTTCAGTGTGTAATTCATAGATCACGTGCAAGGTGAGCAAAGTCTGTCTCTGGAACAACATGCTCCACTCTCCAATTTCAGCTGCAAATGTCACAGTAGTTGGACGCTGTGACACTGTGAAGCAAGTGAAGGCCTTGTCATGAGCAGCTTTTTTTCCTTCACCACAACTGTCAACCTGAAAGAAAATAAGTTGTAGACACATTACATTTGTAATTTATTACATTGGTAATACCCAAATCAGACCACAACCTTCTCTGTGTGGATTTATGGTCAATTTATTCACATGAAGTGTTGGCAGCATCACACTGAAAGAAACCCATCTCTATCTCCCAACCTCTTTCCTCACAGATTGTTCCCTACTTTGGCCTTCTTTTCACCTGCTTCGAGATGTGTAAGCAGGGCTGCCTTTACCGCAACGGGTACATCGTCTCACCCCTGAGCTACAAACTTGCACCGGGGGTCGACCAGAGCCTTGGGCCATACGAGCTGGAAGACGCAAAGCGCTACTTGAAAAACAGGAACTTTGGGTCAGGGGAGTCGTCTTTCAGAAACCGCTGGTGAAACTTGACATGAGAAGATATATTGTAGGGATGCAGGATTCAAAAAATGTCACGATTCGATTCACTATCAATTTTTAGGCTCAAGATTCGATTAAAAATCGGTTTTCAATTCAAAAATGATTCTCAATTTTAAAAAAACGATTCACATTATGTAAATGTAGTTACTTTTCCCATGTGATAGTATACAAAACGGGAAAAAATAAATATGAATCGATTTTTGGAATTCTATGAATCGATTTTGAATCTGTAGAGCTTGAATTGCAATATAAATGTGAATCGATTTTTTTGCACACCCCTAATATCTGCTGACCACACTTGACCAGCAAATTGAAATACTTGTGTCTATGATAATTACATAACATTTCAGGTTCCAGGTCTTCATAGAAGGCGTTACCATCTATTTAAATGATGTCCTGTCAGCAACGGTCTACCTCTTTCAGAAACATTGTTATTTCATCTGATGGTATTATTTATTAATGAAATGTTCCCTCGCCCTTCATGTCTTTCCATAACTGTTTTTAACCAACATTATGTGCCTTGAACATTAACCTTTTATTTCGGGGCTTATTTCAGTTATTGATATCAAATGGTGCCATATGGTGTGATAGATTATATTTGTAATGTATGATGAATGGAGAAATGTTGATGCTTCTTATGTTTGAGTATGATCAATCACGTAAATGTACTAACATTGATTGTGATGAAAGACATAAAACATAAAACTTTCATTGAGACAACTTTCGCTCCAAAGGTGTTCTTTTTGTATATTTTTGTACATCTTATATATATTTATAATGTGGGTTAACCTTGAGTCCTCCTCATTGCTGAGGACCACTTTCCTCTCTCTTCATTTTTTTTTTTTTTAACGTAAGTGAATGACTCCATTTTGACCTATAGTTAAAACAACCTGTCTTCACTTTGATACTAGTGCACCTTGTTTCCAATGAATTTCCGTTTGTCTAATGCTTATTTATGATAAAAGGCAACGCTTCTGGGGAGATTTCAATCAGGCCGAATTGATATTTAGTTAGTATGGTTGGATCAGTCAGCTGATTCAATAATGTCCACCTCCATACTGTGGGAAACTGAGTGACAACTAAAGGACATGAACAGATGGGATGACCTTTACCCACCATAGCCTTCAAGTTGCTTCAAAGGGACATTTGACATGACTTTGAGCCAAATGTGTTCCAAAAAACTTAAAACAATGAAACAGTTCTGTTGAGATGTGATTCAATCGGAATATCTAGACAACTAATTAAGTAGAATAGTTAAACTGTTTGGTCTTGTTGTGAGTTTACTTGGGTATATAAGAGCACCAAAACTGAATCAGAGGACATCAGTTGACCCCGCCCACTTCTACAACAGCTGACCAATCAGACGCGAGAGTCGAAGTTCACGGTTTCTCTCGCGTTCAGTCTTCTTAAATCCCCTCTCTTCTAGTTAGGAGTCGGCCATTTCAACTCCACCGGCAAACCCCACCGACTAAAATAACAGGACTGTGTCTGATAACATCTGAGGATGAGTGAGACAGCTATTTCCTTCGCCAAGGACTTCTTGGCTGGTGGCATCGCCGCTGCCATCTCCAAAACAGCTGTAGCCCCCATCGAAAGAGTCAAGCTTCTTCTCCAGGCGAGTGCTAACAGAATCATTTTAATTAGTTGCTTAATTAGTTTCTGCTGTTAATTAGATCCTATCATGCTCGTGTGTGCAATGCAAAACTGTAGTTGTTCATTTGCAGCATTTTCATTCAGTGATGTCTAAGGGATGAAGGGTAAATTTAACAAGCTGTAGGCCTAATGATAGCCTACGTCGTCGTATAGGACATCATGTAAAGCTGATGTATTGTTAAAAGTAGAAGCTGGAGTGTAAATACAGTGAAGAGTAGCTCTGCCAGAGTTTGCTGCAGGCACAGACAGGCAATGAGGCGCATCAGACCTGTTACGTAATATGCTACACAGCCAGTAAGCTGCTGTCTACTGCAAATAATGCAGTATTATAAAAGCCAGACAGGGCCATCTACCGTGACTATAGTGTTGAAAAAATGCATATATTCTATGACAGGTCTTTAGTTTGGCTTGACAAAAACCAGCCAAGGTCACAGCAAGGTTTGCACCTTGGCACTCCACTGCTGCATTGGGCCTCTGCTCAGCAGCAGCAGGAGGGGCTGTGAATTGTTGAATGGATGCCATCAGAGTTGTACTAGTTGCACATGGATAGTAATGTGTCTTTCAGACAGACACATAGGGGTCATGATATGACAAGTTAAAGTGTTAACAGGTTCATTCACACTGATGAAGAAATAGGCTGATGTCAAACTTGATCTGCTTATCCTGCCTTTATATTATAATCTCTAATGACTATATCTCTACTTTTAATTACAGGTACAGCATGCCAGCAAACAGATTACAGCTGCCACACAGTACAAGGGCATTATGGACTGTGTTGTCCGCATCCCCAAAGAGCAGGGATTCCTTTCATTCTGGAGAGGGAACCTCGCCAACGTCATCCGATACTTCCCCACTCAGGCCCTCAACTTTGCTTTCAAGGATAAGTACAAGAAGATTTTTCTCGATGGCGTGGACAAGCGCACACAGTTCTGGAGATACTTTGCGGGTAACCTAGCGTCTGGTGGTGCCGCCGGAGCCACTTCCCTCTGTTTTGTCTACCCCCTTGACTTCGCCAGAACACGTCTGGCTGCTGATGTTGGCAAATCCGGACAGGGGCGTGAGTTCAAAGGCCTGGGAGACTGTTTGGTGAAGATCTTCAAGTCTGATGGCCTCAAGGGTCTTTACCAAGGCTTCAACGTGTCAGTACAGGGCATCATCATCTACAGAGCTGCTTACTTTGGCGTCTATGACACAGCAAAGGGTGAGTTTTCATTATCAGTCATTGAAAAGCTTGAGTACCTTGTCTCAGTGGAGCCTTTGAGACTTTTGTTAACCCTCCTGATTTCTCTTACAGGCATGCTTCCAGACCCCAAGAACACACACATTTTTATAAGCTGGATGATTGCTCAGACTGTGACTGCATGCGCTGGTTTTGTGTCCTACCCCTTCGACACTGTCCGTCGTCGTATGATGATGCAGTCTGGACGCAAAGGAGGTAATGAATGCACGCAACGTATCAAAAGTAGAATTCTCCGTTTTCGCTGTGGATGCTAGAATAAACATGTGACATATTTTTTTAATTCTGTCCCCCCCTCCCCCCCCCCCCCAGCCGACATCATGTACTCTGGCACCATTGACTGCTGGAAGAAGATTTCACGTGACGAGGGCCCCAAGGCCTTCTTCAAGGGAGCCTGGTCTAATGTGCTTAGAGGCATGGGTGGTGCCTTTGTGCTTGTCTTGTATGATGAGCTTAAGAAAGTCCTCTAAGGTGTTTTTTGTATGTTCATGTTGTGAAGTTTTACTGTAACATATCTTGTACATTTTGGAAGAAATTAAATGCCAGGCTATATTTATAGGGACCAACTAGTATTTTCTACTAGTTGCACAGGGGGAAGCTGTTATTCGCTTTTCTGTTGGCCCATGTTTTTTTTGTTTTGCCTCTAACCAGAATGTCATTCCCTGAACACAGGAACCTTGCTGAAATAAGAGAAATAAACAACCTACTGAGTGAATCTCTTTCCTTGATTCTGTGATAGAAAATATAAAGGGTAACCTTACAGAGTGGCCGAGTGTCACAGCTCACGTTCTGCGTCCGGAATCCATTTGGCAGCGTCCTGTGTAAATGTAAGCATAGAGTTGCAGAGGGCTCTCAGGTTGTAGTTGGAGGTGAGCCAAAATCAGCTGAGGAAGTTGACCTGACAATATTTTAGCCAAGCCATACTTGCAGAAAAGTGACACGCAGGAAGTTGCAAGCTTTACCGTTTACTATTATCCATTTACCATTATCCGTTGCAAGGTGGATTAATCCATCCTTGTAAATTTACTTACATCTCCTGCCAAGTGTCTTCTGACTCCCAACTGGTGACTGAGAACTTTAACCTTGAGCTGTTTGAACATTCACTAGTATGACACACCTGCTCTAGTTATTTATTATAATGGTCAAGCGATCTGTAGTGCTCTTGTCAAATTAAAGTGCGTAAAAACTTAATTCTAGCTGTTTATTACAGTGAAGAAGCAAAGGACACCTAGGGTTTATAGTTGTATATAGGTTGTAGGCTGGTGTTGATGTGTATTTTAAGGGATGCCATAAATTGAATTCCTCGTAATGCATGAACTGTTGTAAAAGCAACGCATGATTGTAGCCTACACAGAGGACAGAATATGTACTTTTTATTGGTCATTCTAAATTATAATAGCAGTTTGTAGTCTTTGTCCGAGTGGTGCCTATCCAAATATGAGGTCACAGGGCCATGAGGCAAAAATGTCGGTACAGCCAAGTTCTGTGTCTACGGCTGCCTTTTAACATTACAGAAATCCTCGTGAATAATTAGTCACTGCAACTATAATTACCCTAAGTGTGACTACATAAATGGAGTCTATGAGAATATGTTATGTTACGGTCTAAAATATTAGTCCAGCTTTGAAACATAATTCACCTTTGCTGCTCATCAAATGTTTATTTCTGTCGTATTTTTCGTATGTGACTTACGCTTAAAATTAAAAGTTCAAAATCATTAACAAAGGCGCTAAAGCATTGTGTTCTTGACAACACAAATACATATGTTTATGTGTGTGGTCATCCTGTGAACTAAGTATGTAGTCCATGTGTCTTGCACACTTGAACGGAGGACATAGACTTATTTTAGCAACGCTATTAGATTACATGATTTCCTCAGCAGGGTGTAGTCTAATCTTTCAGTGATTCTGAAAGTCTTGGACATAACTGATAACCTTGGAAATCAGTTTTTAATACTGTTTTGACCACTCCATCTCCCAAAAGTCCCTCTCAGCAGGTAGCACATGGTTAATCCTAAAAATCATCAAGCCTCTTTCAACAGCGGCTCCATTACAACTTTAACAAGGATTAGTGAATCTGTGTGTGTCTGTCTGTGGTTCCTAGAGGTCAAATTGGGTTTAACAAGTCAGACAAGTGCCGTCTTTAATAGTGTTTATTTATAGTAGGCTGCAATTATACATTTATTCATATTTCTCAGTATTGAGAAGCCATAACTCTTGAAAACATGTTTATTAATAATTTTAAAATGTGTAAATAAGTCTACATTTACATGAAAACCTCTGTAGATAACTGCAGACCAAACCACAAAGTGTGACACACAGTGATTGAAAAAGGTCTCAAAGATTAAGGTCAGGGAGAGTTTAATTTTCAAATTAACATGGTGAAAAACATTCAAATTCATTTTAGTAAACCCTTAAGCCCTTACACTGTATGTCCCTGATATTGCAAACAGAAACACTTGCTGTTACTCCATTGTGTTTGACTTTGAGGTGTTGTAGCAGAAAATACTGTATTCAGATCTTTTACTTAGATTTTTTACTTAATAATAATGTAGCAATATCACACTTAATCACTTAGAAGTCCTTCATTCAAAATGTTACATAGCTAAAAGTACACTGGTGTTGGGTATTAGCAGAAAAATATCGGTCAATGGGTGGTACACTATTTAAGTTTCATGTTTTTGTTGCCTTTTGTGGACCCTGGGCTGTCTACAGAGGCCGCGTTTTTAGTGTGTTCAGGAGACAGGCTTCTAGCTGATAGTGAGGAGATGTTTGCTGCGTGACATCGCTTAGAGCACCTTTAAAAGGGTTTCATAGTCAATGTTTACACATAGAGGTCTATGGATCACTGGAGCTTCAGCACTTCCCATTAAAAGCCTTCTGTCAGGCAGCCTGTTGCGTAATTTCAGCTGTGAGACTGAATTGCGTCATAAATTCACTGGGTCATGACCTCAGTGATTTCCACTCATGAGGACAAACCACACAAGGCAGTAGGGTTTTGATAGTTTTATTGATTTAATCCAATCCACTTTATTTATATAGCACAATTTTGACAAACACAAGGTTTCCAAAGTGCTGCACAAAAACAAAAGATACAGAATAAATAGATAACACAATAAAAGCACAATAAAAATATGAGGTACCAAATATAAAGATTAAAACTAAATTAAAAATAGAAAAAATAAAATAACAAAAAATGCACTACCAGCATATGGTAAAAATATTCATGTATATACATAAAATCAACCCTCTACCTGGTGTTAAAAGTCAAAGAAAAGAGGTTGGTTTTAAGAAGAGTTTTAAAATGAGACAGAGAGGAGGCCTTGAGGAAGTTTTGGAGCTGCAACTTAAGACCATGACTTTGGCCTTTTCCTTATTAAAATCTAGAAAATTTAAGGACATTCCAGCTTTAATGTCATGTAAACATTGTAGCAGTGGGTTAACAGAGCTTGAATCAGATTTTTTGAGTGTGACGTAGATCTCGCTGTCGTCCTCAAACAGTGAAAACAAATGCCATGTTTCCTGAGACTAGAACCAAGTGGGAGTAGATAGAGAGAAAATAAAAGAGGGCCAAGCACTGAGCCCTGTGAGACCCCACATGAGAGAGGAGCAGTGGAGGACACCAAGTCATCAGGGCTGACACAGAAAGTCCGATGTGACAAGTAGGACCTGAACCATTCCAGTACTGTGCCACTGACGCCCACCCACTGCTGCAAACGAGCAATCAAGATTTCATGGTCCACCATATCAACTGATTTAGACATGTTACGCAGAGTATGTGCTTATAGTATTCCAGCCATTCTGCTTAATAGATACATTTATAATGTGAAGAGCATTGTAGGGATAGATGTAATAATACTCCTAAAGGTCTGCCTGAAAGCTTTCCATAATACATCCATAACCATGAGGGTTTCCCCTCAGACACGATTATTGTATCCAGTAATTGTAGAACTATTTCCATAGTGTATTTACTGTCCATCTCACTGTGTATATTCATCATTTCCTCTTTTACAGGCATACCTTTTGGCAGTTGTCTGCAGTTGGCTTTGCTGCCCTGTATGTTGTCGAATTTATACTCCACAGTAGTTGTTGAAGAGCAGTGTTAGCGTCACCTTGTGGTAATTTACTATCTGCTCCTTCCTTAAATTATTAAGTAGGTTTTCACATACAAGTAATTTGCCT
Source organism: Etheostoma perlongum (assembly GCA_026937815.1). Taxonomy (NCBI): domain Eukaryota; kingdom Metazoa; phylum Chordata; class Actinopteri; order Perciformes; family Percidae; genus Etheostoma; species Etheostoma perlongum. Next base: position 19,949,488 of record CM049380.1, on the reverse strand, counting down.
TGGTGTTTTGGTGCATAACAAAAAACATAGTAAGAGAAAAGAATAGAAACGACTGCACTACCTCAAATGTCAAAAATCATAAATTTGAAATGAACAAGTGTGCAATAAAAATAAGTTATATATGTTTTTTTTAAATGTACAGTATTTTAAACAGAGGATGAAGTGTGTATATATATATATATATAAAAATGTTTACAGTATAAAGTATAAATAATATGTACAATAATAATAACCCTAATTAATTAATTCAATACCAATTCAACAGTACTTATTAATTTATATGAATATTAAATATTAAACCAGTAGTTTCCAACCTTTTGGGCTAGAGACCTTTTACAAAACAACGAGTATCTTATGAGTTCAGATGTTTTTAAGTTAACAGTGATTTCCCCTCTAATCTTTTTTCAGAAGGTTTCATTTAAATAAAAAATTTTGGCCAAAGAGGTCAAATTATACATTATTTCACAAACAAAATTTGTGTGGCAGAATTTTGATGTTGAAGAAGTTTGTCTTTAAATGGGACCACATGTTCCTCAGAGCTTCCTGCTTTCAGGTAAAGCTGTTACCTGTAGATGGCGTCCACGTGCACTTGGTGCAGCCAATCACAGTTCAGCTTTAACCAGTTTAATAAAGTTACTTTTTTCTTAGTTTCAATTTAGGTTACGAGGAAACAGGCGTGTAGTTCTCGGTGCTAAATATGTGGGTGAACAATCCACCTCTGTCCATGTGGAACACACATCGGCTTAAAGTCAGAGAGACGAGCGAGAGTCTTTTGTAAGAAAAGAAGATGTATCTATGGCGCTTCTCTATCGCCGTAACCCTCGGTTTGATGTGGTATTTTTTGGACTGTGGTTACACTGTGACTCAGTACTTTTTATGTTTGCTCTTGTGTTTTTGTACCCCACTGTTATTCGGAAACGGTGCACGAGAGCGCAGCACTCAAACTGATGAAGAGACAAAGGAAACCCCACTCCAGGTATTAAATAAATCTTTTTTGCATTTATCGCATGGAAAGGCTGCTTTTACGAGCGCTACATGACCAGAAACTGAGTCATGTTTCAATGACATAAGTCGTATGCTGTAAGAAGTGAGATACGTAATATTATTATTTTTTAAATCATAGTAAGTAATCTAACTTGTCTGCCGTGTTTACAGGTCAGGCTACACAAACACCTGAGCTGTGTGATATGCAAAATTAGTCAAATATTGAAAAGTTAGCCTATCAATCTTACAGCTTGAGGTGCATTTGTTTGTGCTGAGGCACGAAGAACTTGTTTTCTTCATTACATAGCTTACTCTGTCACCTGTTCAGCACTCCCTGGTAGGTCTACTTTTACATAGTTTTGTGTTTTCCAGGAAACTGTTGACAGAGAGTTGTTGGGTGACTTGACAGATGGAGGAAGCAGCAAACAGGTTGAACCACTGGATTCTCAGTATCAAAATGTAAAGATGTCTCTACGGCAAGGTGAGGCATGTCTTACACAAGAAAGCATGTGTTTTACAGTGGCGTTAACAACATTTGTCTTTGCAGTTCATAAACCCTTTTAATGTAAGGTGACCAGATTTCTTAGGCAAAATCCGGGGACGTTTTCACCTCAGAAGCAAATATACCTCCAAAACATTTTTGTAAAACTTAAAACGGGGACACTAGACCTAGAGCTGTTCTCATTAGGGGCTGAGCCCCCCCAAAGGTCTGATCCTAGAATCCCCCCTGCTGTAATATTTACTGAACTTCATTTATCTGACAGCTTTTGCTTTATTACTTCAGGCTTGTTTCTGCAACAGCTCATTGAGTATTGGATACAATAAAAACTATTGAGGAAAGATTTTCCTTTGACATTGATGTATTTCACGAGATCTCATTGTTTTCTCATGTAGAAAACTACAATGTAAGTAAATAGGAAAATTGTCCAGCTTGTATTTACCTTTAATAAAAGTGCTCGTTATGCTGCTGTCAGCAGCATAACAGCATAACTCAGATTAATATTCTAAGTGTCTGATAACATTATGGAAAGGATTTCTAAGGAGGCTGACCTTTCTGTTAAAGATTAAGATCCTTTTTTAAAACATAAAAGTCCGTGAAATTGTGTTCTCTAAACCCACCAGACTCCATGTAAATAATCAGTGATTTTAGCATCGTAAAACACGGCTTTCTAAAACATCTCTGAGCTCTGAGCAGCGCTGCTCGATCGGCTCTGTTTGGTCAGAGTTTTCTTTCTTTCGTTCCAGTATCGGGTCTGTCAGTCACAGTGAAAACCGGAGACATTTCCGGGGACAGATCCAGCCGGGGACAGGTTACCAAAATCGGGGACTGTCCCCGGAAACCGGGGACGTCTGGTCACCCTGTTTTAATGCAGATGTGAGCAAATGTTTAAAACAAAACCCAGGTTCTGCTATTGACTGTCTGTCGGTACATCTCTTTTGACTTGACACAATTGAAAAGGGCAGTTTTGCATAGACACAGCAGCTGGAGCTGACATTACATGCAGCAAGTACGGGGCTTTAAGGAAAGACATGAAAGGATGAAAAAACCCTCGATAGATGGTTGCGATGTGTTAAGCAGGAAATGGTTTTCATTATCAGCTGTGTTTACTTTGCATCTATTTTGTGCAGCATTTCTTAAACTGGTTTGTGTCAGTCTGTATGATTGATATCACAGCTCTTTTAGAATAAGTGTCTTTTAAACACCTATTTCAATTCCTCAAGGCTCAAGTCAGACCTTAAAAACCACTGGTTGACCTAAATATAGCACTCACATTCAAATGCATGACCCGGTAACCCTTTGGAATCATCTATGCATTCCTTTTTGTCTTTGCACCTTTTTAAACTGTCCTTACCCCAAAAACATAACATCTATTTTGCCAACACAAACTATATATTAAAGGTTATATAGAAATGTACAACTCTTTAATCCAAATCACGCAACATATTATTATAGAACAGCTTTAGGTTGTGAGAAATGTTATTTCCCTATTTATACAAACAAACACAGCTGAAAAATGTTAAACTATAATAGTCTATTTACATGTGAAGTGATTTTATTCCAACCAGTTTTTGTGCCTTTTTTTTCATTGAAAGTCTATGTATGCCTTAAATCACTGAAAATATGAATAATTCAAAGCTTTTAAAAAAATCTTATGGTCTACAGACATAAGTGACTGTGTGAAATCCCACATCAGCGCTCTCAGCTGTTTTTCTCAGCTTTCCTCTATATGATGTATAAATACTGTTATGTTGCTGTAAATAAAACATGCTCTCTAGAGGGACCCATCTTCAGTTCAGAGGGCAATCCTGTCATGGATATTTGTGCTGAGTTTTGAATTGAACAGTTTGGAACGGAGTTTTTGCCCTAAGAAGAAAGTAAAAAAACAGAGCTTGAATTTCACCAAACAAGCTTTAAAGTCGCTGCGGTCCTTGACTTTGATGTTTAGGGGGGAGAGCGGGGGTGTTTGGTGTTAACTTTCCTGTGTAACTGCTCTCCTCAGTGTTTGAGTGTGCCTACGCCCAGCTGATCCTGCCTTGGTACGGCCTTCCTGAGCCATGCAAGAACCAGCCTCTGCACCAGGTGCTCAGCAGAGAGTTTGACTTTGTAATCAACCGGATCATTGGGAGAGCCAAAGACTTTGATGTTTGCCAGGCCATCGTGGGCTCCGTTCGTATTTTGACCCAACATTTGCATAATGCAAAGCAGTCTGACAGGTGAGATTTTACACGTACTTTCTCTCAGAATTCATGCTGCTTCAGTTGCACTTTGCACCCAGTAATGTGTCTGAGCTCTAAAAATACCTTGATATTTTTTATCACCTGTGAATAATTTACCTAACTTTTACAAGACTATACTTACAATGACACCCTAATGGTTGTTTTTTATGATGAATGGTATATCGCATTAAGATTTACATTAGTAATTGTCAGATATGTGTGGTGATAAACAGCTATAATCCAGCGTTGTAATAATCACCTCTTGATTGGTTTCTGTTTCAGAGAGCTCTTGTTCAGCTCCAGAGCAGAGGAGATCGCAGTTCTCCGACAGTTTTCTGACGCTCTAGTACGTAACCTTTTACCGGAATCTCTCTGTGACCTAGAAGTTAACCGCTGTGCCTTAAATGAGGTTATTGCTTTAAAGGGTAAGAAAGCATTACATTTTCTCTCAGCAGGAATACACTTTTATGTAACGGCTAAGCCTCCCAGAACTTCTTTCACAAGTGTGTATTGTATGTAATCCCTTTTTGTCTTTGGCATTGTAGAGTTTAGGGCATGAATTTTGGGCTGCATAAAAGGAAGGCACTCTTCTGCGGTCACTTGCCAACTCCCTTTAGGTTTTTGTCTCTTTTTTTTAGTAACATAACATGTCTTATCTCGTGGGAGTCTTGCTGTGCAGTCGGTTTTTTGCAATTATGCATGTAGCTCAATTACAATAAGTGCTTTTTACAGCTTTAGTTAAGAGATTATGTGCATCTTGGCAGCTAGAAACCGATCATTTCAAATTTTTTGCTAATAGACACATAATTCAGTCTTTGCAAGAAATTGGAGCAGTTGGTAAATTATACAGGGTATATAAATACAGTTAAATTGACAATCCTGATTTTGCCTAATATCGTGATGTATTGTACCATGTATGTATTGTGAGCTTTAGAGGTGCTGGTAGGTGGATTTTGTTATCTTTGGACAGAGACGAGCTGTTTTCAGTCTTAATTCTATGCTAAGATAACCAGCTGCTTGTAACTCATGGCAAGAAAGCAAATTAGCATATTTTGGAAAATGTTCTATTCCTTTTTTAAAACTCCAGAATCTATTATTACTAGCTGCAGCTGTGTTAAGAGGATTCAAAAACATGACTCATTACAATCCTATAATATTGTGAAATGTGAAAATTGTGCCTCCTGATTTTAGTGTTTATAGCATGACAAACAGTGCTTGTAGGATTATTATGTTGGCTGTTTTCTTCAGGGTTGGGCCTGTTGGTGAAATGGCTGTCGGACCCCGACAATCTGAACCAGCTGGTGGTGAGCCAGCTGGACAGCGTGACCCCCCAAAGGCTCTGTGGAGGAGCTGTGTGGATCAGACCAGGATCAAAACTCTCTGGCTTCACAGGAGCGTGAAGGCGAGGGCAAGGGCAGTGAAGAGTGAGTGGCTGTCATCTTTTGCACTCTGCTGGCTTGACCTAGTCACGCTGAGCCTTAAAGCAACGACTGTGTGAGCCTCTTTCTGTGGTTGAAATTGGAACTGACCAAGTTTTTTTATATTCCTTTCTAGGAGCTTGGAGGGAGCAGGGATTTCAACCAGCACCAGGATCAAGGTCAAAAGGAAAGGTGTGTTTTTATTTCGATTTGAGTTATGATTAAAGTCTTTTTTTTTTTTTTTTTTAAAGATCTTCAACATTCTTTGTAGCAGTACACATGATTCTAACCTGTTTTTTAACTTTGAGTGTGAAAACATTTCAGTTGAGGAAGGCAGATGGAGTAATTTGTGGGTGTTTAGGAAATAGAGGCCTGTGCTTGCATAAGACCTTGTTCAACAGTTTGAAAATAGCAGTGTTGACATTATCATTTTCTATACCAGCCTGCCTTTCGTTGCATAATGAATCCGCTAATTCTTGTGTTGGTTGGTCCAGACAGCTAATTACACAAATTGCAAGCTGAATGCCAAATAGTTCTGTGTGTACAACTTCTATCTCGTTGTATTGCATGATCCAAAGGTAATTATGCCTAAATAAGAATTGATTATGCCATGATAATAAACAAAAATAACTAATGTGTGTATTTTCTGTAATGATCATAAATTCTGAAAAAACACCATTTGTCATAATGTAAGAATTATTTAACTGATGGGATATTTATTCATTATAAGGCCATCATAATGATTATAACATACACATTTTGATAACTAATCATGCATACGTGCCTAATGAAATTTTGATTATATCTGGTGAATAGTCTTTCTTGCTACATTTCCAACTAGACAGGCACTTAGAGAGCACAGCCCTCCGCCAAGGCTATGCCACAATGTTAACGAAAGTGAAAAATAATGAACGTATCTGCCTGTGATTCGAGCTGGCCAAAATTGATTGGGTTCTTTGTTTCATAAACATAATCTCCTCATTGGAGGTAACTATAGTGATGCTTAAGAGTTCACTTTAAGCATCACTATCGCAGTGCAGAATTCTTTTCAGATTTACAGTCACATTGTTGTGAAGGTGGAAGTAGACTGCATTGCTATTCTCTCCATGTACAATACTCAGAATATATCTGAAAGGGACATCATGCTTCTTCAAAGCTGTGGTGAGGAAAACAAGTAAAAGAAACAAGGTAAAATACTAACTCTGACTTTAAAATGTGGTTGACATTTTCAGCTAACAAGTTAAAAGAAGGATGGTCTAAATTTGTGGACAAGGTCAAGTCTACAAAGACCCCGAAGAAAAAGATGAAAAATATAGAGCAGGATCTGATGTGGAGGATGATGTCGAACCAGGGAGACATGTCCAACGAGTATGTTGATGACAGCAGGGAGGGCTCCGTTAACAGCCAGCAGAACTCTGACAGGGTTAGTCTGCTGCAGATATAATGCAATATACTAAACTAAAGATGACAATTTGTGAAACATGACATTCATTGTTGTTTTTTTGCCAAACACCATTAGGAGGACGATGATCTGGAGAACTACTTGACAAGCGTCCAAGAGGACATGATGGAATTCAAGCTGTCGTATGAGATGTGGCGCGTTGGCCGCTGGGCTGTCAGCATCCCTCATGTGAGTTATAAATATCAGTGACAGTGTGGAATCTCCCAGAGGCTTGTTATCTGTCCACTGAGACTCTGTTAAAGCTTGTTCTTGGATGACATGTTAATATTTGAGCTGGGGTCTGAGTAGGAGTTGACTGTTGTAGGCCAACTGGGATGACAAGGAGCTAATCTTTACCATTCACCTGGAAGAGAAGGACAGCCCTGAGAACCTACAGTGGGACATCAGGAAGACCTACATGGATGTTAAATACTTTCGCAACACATGGCAGGTAAAAAGGAGATGGAGAGCCATGTTTTTTTTAATCTCATTTTATATATATGTTCTGCTTTTAACCGATCCAATCACCTCTGAGATACACTCAGTCATGCAAAGCATGACATGCAAAGCAAATTTCACCCAGAATAAAATTGTTGTGAGAAATACGGGAACAAAATGACAAATTCCCTTTTGATGAAGCATAATCATGCAGTCCAATGTTATGAATTTCTATAGGACAATATAAAAAGATGGTTTTCTAAAAATTAGACAGGCATCATCTGTATTGATTTGAAAGAAGAACTTTTGGTTGTCAGGATTTATTTCCTTTTGATTTTAGAGAAAAGGGTTGTGCTTCCTGCTTACGGTCTATTCAGCGTGAGCCAAACTTTTGCCTGATTTCAAAAACCGTTCAGTCTCTAAGCTTTCTTGTCCTAAAAACACTTTTTTTTTTTTTTTTTTTTTTTTTGAGGACTTGACCAACCTGCCCACGATCCTGGAGCTGGAGGAGTCAGAGGTCAACAATGACTTTGAAGAAGAAGCCAGAGTATCTGTGGAGCATTTCCTGCAGGTTAAATACACCAGGATAAAACGTAGATATGCTGACATAACAACTTCAATTACAATCTTTATGACTCAACATGTTGGTTCTTTTCTAGGAGTTAGTTTCTGATAATCTGATTGGCCACACTCAACCGGTTTTCCAATTCCTCTGCCCACTTAACAAACTGCTGAATGAGGAGGAACGTTATGAAGGTGTGTGGGGCCTTCTGAGCGGCTTGGCTTACTTCTTGACTCCAGGTCAAGAGGAAGACGAGGTAAACTTACTCTTTTACTACTTTTAATGGTTATAATAAAGTTATGGCAATGACCAAAGCTATGGAAATAAGATTAAAGTTTAACACGTCCATATTATGCTAATTTTCAGGTTCATAATTGCATTTTTAGGTTGTACCAGAATAGGTTTACATAGTTTCATTTTCAAAAGACACCATATTTTTGTTGTACCACACAATGCTGCAGATCCTGTTTTCACCCTGTGTGTTTGGGTCTCTGTTTTAGCTGCAGAGTGAGACATCTCACTTCTATACTGCACATGCTCAGTAGCTAGGTAAGATCCCATCAGCTAGATAACTCTTCTCCAACTTTGGTCAGTACAAGGCAGGATTAACTGGGAGACTTCTTCTAAACAAGGGGCACTTGTGGAATACCTGCAGAACAGGGACGTGGAAGTAGTTCTTTTGTAGATTATGGTGAACTAGTGTGTTTTGTAGCAGTGTTTTGCCATTATGAGAACGAGCTAGTGCTAGCATGTGCTACGGTTTGCCACCTTGTCTCGGCTAGTGATGTAGAAAGCCGTGCAGATTTTGAACAGCTCACCCGGAGACGGAAGGCAGAGGACATTCAGAAACCCGTATCTCTCTCAAAACAGCATGGATAGCTTTTTCCAAGTTTGTATGTGTGTGGAAGCACCAGAGACACAAAAAACACAAATCCCAGAAAAAGTTTTTTTCTTTCTTTTTTTTTTCGCTCTGATCTTCATAATATGATCACTTTAAGCAACTGGGCTAAAGGCTATCCTGATTTGAAGCTCCTACTATATGTCAAGAGTACTGGATTTGTGCCGCAGCAGATTGATGCAGATACCTCTTATTTGTATAGCGTACAAGTAGTTTATTAACTCCACAACAACATCCTTACATTAGCAGTACACAAATACTGTCAACCAACCTTGCTCACTACCTTACAGTACTTATTACTAATTATTAGTAATTATTCTCATTGCCAGAGGGGGAAGACAAAGTGCCACACTCCAACTTTAAAAATATGAAGTTTCAAGCTGACATCACTACGCTCCTTTCAAATAGTGAATTGACCTTTTATGTGTAAAATAGAGTGTCCCTTTTAAAAAATATCTTTCTTTAAATGGGTTAGTTCAGCTGTTGGTGTCCCAATCGCTCAGGATCAGCTGTCGCAATCTGATTGCTTTGTTTTCCTCTGCAGAGCTTGAGCCCTCAGACGGAAGCCCCAAAAGATATCGTGCCACCATCTCCACATCCAGAACTGACTGCTCTGCCTTTAAAAAAACCCTAGTGCCTCTGCTGAGAAGGGCAGTGATGTTCCCAGTGCTTCGATCCCAAATATTGTTATCTCCCAATATAATTCTTGTTCAGAAACGCCTGAGAAGGCAGAAACCGAAAAGGAGCCGCTGTCTGCTGCTGACCCAAACTCTTCAAAAGACTGTTCCCAAGCCATAGAGATTATCAGAGAAGACTCTGATAATCCGTTAACCTCTCACTTTAAAATTATTTTCAAAGGACTGACTCGTTCCAGGTCACAAGAGTCTCTGGTCTCGACAAGAAAGGGCAGTGATGAAGAACTGCCGGATTCAGACTCCACGCCACACAGCAGACAAATCGCAGAAGACCTGTCTTGTTTAAGGTCGGATAAAAAGGAGAAACTATGTTTCAAGATGTCAAGTGGAGTGAACAAGGCTAAAGGGAAGGACCAGGGCACTTCACCAAGAGGGGAGAACTCCCAGTGTCAGAAGAGTCAAGTCAACAGGGAGCAGCTGGAGGCGACCAAAGCCATATTTGATCTGTTGAAAGAAATATCAGGTTTCTTCTGTATTTAAACTGTAGTTTACAACATTAAGAACTTTGTGATCTTATCAGTGTTTTGTTTTTAATTTATTTTTAGTAGTCACTTTTTGGGTGATTAGTAGTTATGTCTAAGTATTCTATGAAGGGCTGCCAGGAGAATCTAACCTTCTCAGGATGAATATGAGTTAAGGACCTTCCTAAGCCAGCTATTGTGTGAAGAGGGGAGAACATGTTTCCACTTAAACAAGATAAGGCGTCTGGCCAATAGAGTCGCAAACGCCAATACCCGATGCGTTATCATAGGAAAATTGGGTATTGTAAGAAGGCGGGGAGCAAAATAATAATGCGAAATAATGGACTATTATAAGTCTTTTAGGTGGTGCATTTATGTACTTGTGACAAGCTCAGACAATCCATGTTTGACAGTTGGCAGCCAAACCAAGACTGAAATAAGCAAACATTCATGTGAAAGATCATATTAGTTAGGTAACTTCACGCACTAAAAAGTATGTCTATGTGGATGCCCAATTAAACAGGTTGTAGGATATCTAAAATACTAATATAAATCTCACTGGAAGGTACACTCTAAAGTTTCAGGCTTGCACATTCAAAATGCAAAAACAGTGATTTTTTTTTTTTTTTTTTTTTTTTTTTTTTTTTTTTTTTTTTTTTTTTTTTTTTTTTTTTTTTAGGCGGCCTTCTTGAAAATAGACTTAATACTCTCTTTGTCTTAACAGGGAACTCTATCCTTGTAAACATATTTGATGCCATTTTGAAACCTGTTATGCCCATCCTAAAAAAGTAAGTTTTGGTGCAGCCTTCCAACCTACCAATAAAACAGTTTTACGGCACACTTGGATCTGGTCTGTGAGTGACTTCTGGTTGTGTTCACCTCCAGAAAAGTGAACTCGTTCCTAAACAAGATGAACCCAACAGAAGTGCAGATAGCCGCATACATCGACACCCTGCGTGAACAACAGTGGCCAGATTTTCAACCCGCAGCACCACCTCCTCTTCGTCCTCCTCGCACCGATCAGCAGAAGAACGAGACCAGGGATAGAGCTCACAATCTGATCAGTGGCAGATGTAAGTAACACCTCTGCACCAGTAGGAAATATACGGTTGTTTTTGATCCATTTAAAATGTATTTTTATGTTCTTTGTAGATTCAAACTATCTTATCCTGAAGAAGACAGATATGGAGTCTGTTTTTAATATTTTTCAGGACGTTGAAAAAAACAAATGTCTGGTATATGTGAGTATCTCAACATGTACTTTCACAATCCCTCGTTAATTGTATCTAATTGACACAGGTGTTTGTTTTCAATATAGTATACAAATCTTGTTCTTATCTTTTGTAACAGATGCTCCTGTCATTCCTATTAAGGGAATTCTTTCCCAATGAGCATTCCCTAAATGTGAGTGCCACTGCCCTGCAGAAAGTGACCAACTCCACCAACTGATCTGAATCCCTGATTGGGGGTTTAATGGTACTTTTTTGACATTTTTTTTAAAACATAAAATTATTTATTAAACATCTGAAAATGCCTTGGAATATTTGTGACCATTTCTGTAATAATGTCAAAAACTACTCTTTCGCGCTTACCTTAGACATATTGTGAATATTTAGCAAATTTCCTTTTTATTTTGTATAATGAACTTTGTTAGTTATAAACCCTGACTTAAATGTGTGTGAAATCAGAAACTTTATTTGTGGGAGCTGGCTTTGCATATACTTAATTGTAAAACGCATTGTAAAAAGTATTTAATATTTACAGATTGAATTTCACCCATCACATTTTAATGTCAAATAATTTAAATGTTCTAAAATATTTTGTGCCACATTGAGCACTTTTGTGTGGTGAGAGTTTGTTATCTGATTCATCTGTTTAAGTTTTATATAACCCACAATTACAATTCACCAACCTCTGTCAAAGTGGACACTACCACTATCAAAAGAAGCTGTTAATGTAAATTACTTGAATTGATATAAAATATTAAATATACTTTTTTGGTTATATTTCTGGCTTCATGTTGTTGAGTGAGTTTGGACTTTGTAAAAGATAAATTTGGGAGTATAAGATGTAAATAAGTTGCTGATGCTAGCAGCTTATTTGCTCTTGTAGCCAACCCAGGCTACTCTCTAAAGCAGTGTTTGGGTAAAACATATTTCGGACAAGTTGAGCAAATTTGTCCATCTAGGGAAATCCTGTAGGTGTAGTGTGAGATGTATTAAAATAATTACTTTAATGAAAATACTAGACTAAAGATTTGTAGTGTTGTTTCTATAGCCTAACCCTTAATGGAAATGCTGTCTCTACTGCTCTTGCTGTAACAGTATTATTTCCAGGATTATTCTAGCCCAGGTCACAGGAGGGAGATTATCAAGCAGCATAACAACATGAAGTCATGTTTTTTTTTTTTGTTGAGGTTCCAGTAGCCAGTTAACATCACAGAATCAAAACACTTTGATTTAAAGAAGTTGAGACCATCTAGCTATCTACCAGTGTGAGGTGATGACTTGTTAACATGAATTCAAAATGACAAACTCATCATGAAAATGGGGGGGGGAGATTGCTGTGTCAACAACCACCCACCCTGCTGAAGTGTCCTTGAGCAAGACCTCAGTTCTGTTTCCACCATAGACTATGTTAAAAAACAAAAACTGAAATATTTGGTCATATATACACATACAGTCTGGAGAGTCTATTGCTGCAGATGGTTCTACGGTGAGAAACTCCTCCATGGCTGCAAAGGGTGCCAGCAGGGGGCAGCTTTGTGATGAACAGCAGAGAACAGCCGCTGTTCAGTAATCCAACATGTCTGCGCCCTGAAGGATGCTGCTAACGGCGTGAAGGTACAGGATAAGTCACAGGTATGAGAACACTCTGCTATATGTCGTTTGTTAGAGTTTAACACGGTCCTCTTTGACCCGTCATAAAGGGTTTAAGCTGTTTCTCGGCATACTCGGAGTGTTAATGCCATTAACGCTTTCAATGTGACTATGGACACAAGGTGTTAAACGCTTATGTGTTTTATTAGTAGTTTTAAAGAAAGCATGCTTTTCCAACATTGTATCCGTCTTATGAATGTTACTCGTCTTGTAGTTTTGGTTCCCCAAAAGAAAAGAGTCTTAATAGTCAATGGTTTTTTGCACTTAACCTGGAAGAAGTGTAATTATGTGGAAACATTTGTGTGTGGGTTAGGCCAGAGTGAGTAAAGGCTTACAACTCTTTTCTGTTATGTGAATTATAGAAATAACATGTCTTTTTACCGGTTCTAGCAAAATGGGTCATACATGAACAGCAGATCTTCTGCCAAACTTTTGAACAGTTTTTGGTTTGAGGGTGTGGATCAACTTCTAGTAACCTGACTGTATAGGCCAACTGAACATTTATGAAGTATGTGTCTGTTTGTGATCTAAATAACAGTGAGGCTTTGAGCTTATTTTTGTAACCACCACTCTCCGTTGACTGCTGTCATAACCATGCAGATTTATTTATTTATATTTGTTTTTGACATTTGCGTAAATCTGGATGTCCAAATCAAGAAACCGTGTGAATGGAAGAAAAATGATGACGCTGGTAGCCTTTACTGCTTTTTGGCATCCAGTAAAATCATGTAACACACAACTTGTGGGATATTTCATGAAAAGCTTATAAAGATATTCAAAATGGCCCATTTGAACGAAAACATGTTCTGCAAGAGAGTTTAAAATATGTATATCATTGGTTCCTCACCTGTGGGGCTCCTCATCACTGGGTGTTTGTCTATGAGTTGTGAGCAATTCCATGAAATGGATGAAGTTATTTTTTTGATGAAAGATTGAAGAACAGTCTGAAAAATAATCATAATCTTATGTAGTTGCTTTTTTCTGATTGGATTCTGTATGCCTGAATGAAATTGGAGCCAGTGACACAAAAATCAGCTCATGGTGTTTAAAAAATCTGTAATACAACACATTTGCTGCAAGAAAAGCTCTGACTTTAGTTTCATCCAGATTCCTGTTTGACCCCTGTTACTCTGGTGTCCATCTCCCAGTTCACTAACCAGAGATGTTCCAGTTAGGGTTGGGTGATATGGTATACCGCGGAGTCTTAAAAATAGCAACGATATCAGTTTTGTAACGTGAGGGTTCGGTATGTGGTGGTGGATCGTGCTTTATGTGAAAAGACAGCAGGATGGAGAAGGATGACTTGACACACTCACAACATTTCCTCATCCGGATCTTCCCCGTGACTGTACTAACCAATCAGAAGCAAGAACTTAGACTGAGGTAAACATGACTGAATCAGAGAGGCAGATTCAACAATATCCTGTGTTAAATATGTAAACATATAATATGTAACTTATAATTTGTGTAACATAAATATGTAAATGATCAAATGACTAAACATTGTAAATACATTTCTAGTAAATTAACTCAAATATAAATTCAGTTGAATTCTGAGCCTTACAACTTTCAAATATAAATGAACTCCACTTCTAAACCTTACAGTGTCAATACCGTCATTACAATAAATGCAGTGCACTTATATAGGACATTTGCCCCCATAGAGCATAACCCTCTCCTTACAGCCCACAAACAACTAAAACCCAGCAAAATTGTCCATCTGATAAAAAGAATGCTCAACTCTCAATCTGGCTTTGACCAGTCCTTCCAACATTGACACTGGCTCTACACAGCCAGCAACCTGCACCTTGTTTTTATTTGGGACAGCCAGATGGCCAATTTAAAGGCTTGCTTGCTAATTTATATAGCTGTCCAGATATAGGGCAACTCTGTCTTATCCCCCTCTGCACAGGAATGGGCCGACTCAGCCCTACCCGGTCTTCAACAAGCACTGTGCACCGATATACAACAAACCAACCCAAGACAAAAAACCTTAACCAAAAGCTTTAAGTGCAGTAAACAAATAAGAGTGATCCACCTTTTCAAAGGCTTTTTCCTGGTCCAAAGAGACAATACCAACATCAAACTCATACATTTTATACACATCAAGAATGTTCCGAACACAGAAAATATTGTCCATTATTGACCTATCTGGAACACAATAAGATTGGTCCGAGTGTATAATCAGTTCATTCCTTCAATCTGTTTGATAATGCTCTGGAAAGTACCTTTATAATAATGTATCCTTTTTTTATTATATTTTTTTTATTAGTCCCGCAAGGGGAAATTAAAGGAGGGAAACTGGGCATCAGTACTTAAGTAAACTGCTTGTTGACAGGAAAACGGGAAGAAAACCTGTTCTTACCCCCTCCATAAAAACCTCACGAAGGTCAGGTCCAAATCGTATTCCAGAACTGTTTATAAAAATCTGTGGAGAGATCGTCTATCAGCTGTCAGCTCCCCCAGAGTCAGCTCGTAGTCCAAAGTAGCTTTATCTTCCGGACTGAGCTGGAACTCCTCACGACACTGTTGGGCCCCAAAGAGGGCAACATAGAAATCCATCGTATGGCTCCTCATCTCACCTGGACTGGTGGTTACTCTACCTCCTGGAAGCTAAAGGCATGTCATTTGCTTCCTCTGTGCCACCGATCTCTCCAGATTAAAGAAGGAGCTCAAGGTATCCATCTCTTTTAACTGGAGGAAACAACACGCGAAGAGCTCCCTTCACCCTTTCATTCAGGAAAGAGCTTAACTCCATTTTTCTCTTCTGCAACAACTGCCCTAAAGAAGGGTCAGAGTCTCTATTTAAAACCTCCTCTATACTTCTGATGTTGGCTTCAAGTCCGATCACCGCTGCATTGATCTTTACAGTGGAATGGGAGGTGTACTGTTGACAAAAAAACAGAACCTGTGCCTTACCAACTCCCACCACTGCTTCAAAGACGTAAAATCTACTTTTTTATTTTTCCAGCACTTCCAAAAGTGCTCAAACGTTTCACAGAATTTGCTGTCTTGTAAAAGTTTGTTATTAAAATGCCAGGACTTTAATCCTCTTGCCCGGCGAGATGATCTAATCTATAAATACAAAGTGATGATCCATGAAGCCAACAGGAGTTATTCTACTGCGGGCTAGTCCAGAGCTAAGGTTTAGTGAAATATAAATCCTGTTGAGTCTGGCTGTACTCATTGTGGATGTTTTACCCTCCATGTATCTACCAAATCCAGCTGGTGGTGCTGTTCAAACTCTGAGCTGAATGTGGGTGAGGTTCCTCGCCTATCCTGTCCACAGTGAAATCAGGAGTACAGTTAAAATCACCACCAACAATCAGCTGGTCCTGATGGTACTGATGTAAATCATTTCTTAACTGAGTGAAAAAATTCACTCTTTCTGATCCCTGATTAGGGGCATAAACACTAACAAAACAAAACACAGAACTCTCTATCTCTGCCCTGACAACCAGCAGGTGTCCCTTTTAATTAAGACATCCTATTTTAAGGCTCCTCATAGAAAAGTCAGAAAAAAGAAACGGACAAGTTGAAACAAGGAGAGAACAATATAAAGAGGAATAAAGTTTAAGTGTCATGATCATTTGAAGTTCTGAGTCTTTTCGAAGTTGTAGAACTTCGAAAAGACACTTTGTCCTTTCTTAAAGTTGTAATGTGCTTTTTGAGGCAATAATGTTTTTTTATCAAACAGGTCAAAACCAACTAGTCTTTTCATTACAGCAACAGACTTGATAAATGTTTCTGTGTCTTGGAAGTAGTCCATCACTTTTACATATCTATTAAATGTTTCATTCAGAAAACAATCTATTTCCTCCAATGAATACAGATCTGTGCTGTTTTAAACCTACTGGAAAACCTTCCGAAGCTCCTTCTCCAACACCTTGTTGGATATAAACAGCGGAACACCAGAGGACGCCATCCCCACTAACACAGAACGTTTAGGGAACGTTAGTTTTTGGTTTGGTTCAAACTAACCTTTAGAGCAACATAAACAAACGTTTAGGGAACATTTCCTCCGGGTTATAACGTTCCTCCTCTATACTTCTGATATATACCTAGAAACCAGATTCCTCAGCAGACACTCCAACAAAAAAATTAATTTAGCTGGTCATGCACAAAATGGCAGATTGAAGATACAGTCGAAAAATCCGAAAAACAGAAACAGTTTGAAAACTTGGCGCCCACTTGCATCACCGCTCACCAGAGAGAGAGAGCGAGCGCCCAACTCTAGTTCCAATGCCATTTTTTAATTTCCAATACCAGAACCTGATGATTAGTGTCATTGTTGTATGGCCTGGCTCACACATGAACAAATGCATACAGAGAATAAATGCCATATAACTTTTTTTAATTCTCTATTTTGACAGTCAGTCATAATTGAGAAAAAACAACTTCAACAAAGGGCCGCAGGTCGGCGTCAAACCCATGGCTGCTGCGTTGAAAAGTAAACTTCTATCTGTCTATCTGTCTATCTAGATAGATAGATAGATAGAAGTTTACTTGTGCACCTGCTCTACAAACTGAGCTAACTTGGCCACTAGAGTATACTGGTATTGTTATTGTGCTGATATAATCATACCTCCCCAGTAGTCCGAATATGAGGTCTAGCTGCAGAAGAGCTCAGGCGGGGGAAGATGGCTCCAGAGTTCAGAGAGTTTACTGTCAAATTGTGGCTGGAGTCACAGTTGGCTTGTAGTCTCTGAGCTGTAGTTCTGAAGGCTGGATTTTATGTCAGAGCCTTGTGTGTATCCACATGTTGCCTAGAGATTTGTGTGTGTGTGTGTGTGTGTGTGTGTGTGTGTGTGTGTGTGTGTGTGTGTGTGTGTGTGTGTGTGTGTGTGTGTGTGTGTGTGTGTGTGTGTGTGTGTGTGTGTGTGTGTGTGTGTGTGTGTGTGTGTGTGTGTGTGTGTGTGTGTGTGTGTGACAGAAATGCTTTTCTTCCTCGCATTGCTTGTTTATGTGTTGCGGCTGAATATCAGCCACAACACAAAAGAAGTCCAATGATGTGTGAGCAATGGAAATAGATTTTTCCTCCGTCTTGTACATCCAGACATTATAAATCATGTATCCCTATTCTTTTCAGAATCAGAAAATATGAGTTGCAGTGGAGCTTCGAATGTTACTTTAGCCTGTTTTTAACACATCTGTATGTGGTTTCATGCGCTTTATGCTCAGATACTACTGAAAAAATGACAGCTAATGTAGCCACAACATTGTCACTGTCTGCAAAATATATCAGAGATGAACAGAGTGCTGTTTTTCCATTTCTTTATTTGATGCGTCATTGTTGTGGTTTATTGCTTTTTAAAAAGGTATTCCAAGTACAGGCAATTTGTACGGCTGCCTGTAAAGCAAACAGCGTCCCTGGGATTTGATCACAGGCATGCAGAAATAATACATGCAGAGAGTTTAGACTGGGAGTCATCACTATTTAAGTTTAAGGTCTTGGTTTGAATCCAGGCTGCAGTGATGGGAATGTATCAGCTGCTTCAGTAATCGGCCCTATAGCTGCGCAGAGGAAGGGCTGCTGCTCTCAGTAACTGTCTTATTTGCACGGTGAATGCTTGACAACTGGAAGACAAGTGAACTGATTATAATACTGTGTGGACACAACTGTGGGCTGTGTGGAGGAAAACCAATTTCCAACCATTCTCAAATTCATTTTGATAATTGTTTAATTGTTTAGGTCAGTTTACAAGTAAAAATACCAAACATTTGATGGGCAGAGCTTCTGGAATGTGAGGGTTTTATGCTGTTTTGTGGTTTACATTATAGCAATTTGAATATCTTTGGGTACTTGACTAGTGAGCAGTTAGGGGTTAAGTGCCACATTTTAGAGTGGGCTTTTATTGTGGCCAGCCTAAGGCACACCTGTGCAATAACCATGCTGTCTAATCAGCATCTTGATATACCACACTTGTGAGGTGGATGGATTATCTCGGCAAAGGAGAAGTGCTCACTACAGATTTGTGAACAATATTTGAGAGAAATAAGCCTTTTGTGTACATAGAAAAAGTCATAGATCGTTGAGTTCAGCTCATGAGGGCAAAAACAAAAGTGTTTGGTGTAGCAAGAGCATACTCAAGCACTGACACAGCGCTGTGGAGATAGGTCTGGCAATGCAAGACTAGCCGATGAGTAACTAGAAATATAGTCTATATCCATGACGTTCCACTTCCGGTATTGCTCTGTTGACGTTACACTGGATGTCCGTTACCTTCCGTTTTTGCTTCTGGGGATTTATGAGGACTACGGTTAACTGCTCTTCAGATCTCTGCAGGGTAAATCCAGACAGCTAGCTAGACTATATGTCCAATCTGAGTTTTCTGTTGGACGACTAAAACAACTTTTAAACGTACACTTTTAACCAAAATAAGTTCCTTCCAGAGGCTTTTTTGCAGCGGCACCATTGCTTTTCCCGGTGCTTGGCACCGCCCAAGATGATTGTGATTGGTTTAAAGAAATGCCAATAAACCAAAGCACTTTTTTCTCCCATCCCGGAATGCTGTGTGGAGTAGCCCAACCCTCCTCCGCATCGCTGTGGAGAAAGGTCTGGCATGATGGCAATGATGTGTAAAACATGATGAAAACTGAAAATGTTCACCCTCCAGTAGGGATGTTACGATGGATTGTGAATTGGTTAAACATCTATTTAAATGTGATAGTTCACAACTGGCTGAGATGAAAAATGAATCGCAATGCAATTTTTAAACAGCCCAGGGTGTGATGCTAGCTAATACTACACAGCATGTAACGTTAGCCTGGCGTTATCTAGTAACGTTAGCTGGTTTAAACACGGTTAAAATGCTGACAGTCAAACGATTTAAAGTGTGACTGTATTTCACTAGAAAGGATTCCAACACTGGGATGAACAACAGATGAGTTTATTTCTGAAAGACAGAAAAGAGTTGCCGATTTAGGGCTCGGTTAAATCAGGTCATGCAAGTTCACCTTTTCAGTCTTGTGAGATCATTCAGACTCTTCTTGAGATCTTCGTTTTATTTCACTGGCCTTTAGCACTTGGCATTCAGCAATCAATAGCTCCAGAGCCCGAGTTTGGGGTGAATACTAATGTAGTGGAACAGCATTGGCATTACTGGCTTTCTATAACTTTATATCTGACGTTATCTTTTAATCTTATAGAGAGTGTCCCATATGCCTCTCTGAATGATCACAGTCCAGTACATTTGTTCTGTTTGATCACTGCATTAGTCTCATCGATTACAGTTAATCTGTAGCTCCAAATTCATAATGTGGTTCCATCTAACGAAAACTGCATCCCAGAGTCCCCTGGCTGTCACCGCAAGTCCTTCCTGTGCTGTTTATTGTACTGTTAAGAGATTTTGTCATCTTATGTATTCAAGGAGACAAGTCATTTATTGTGACTCTAATGGTATACAAAAGTTTCTGCAAATAGGGGCAGAAACATGAAATTGTTATTATAATTTTTGTATTATGCCTATATATTTTCTATTAGACTCCAGGGACTTCAGCTTGTCTTCAGTCTCTTTCTTTCGGTTTATCTACATTTATTTTGGTGGCAGGTTCCTGTAGTGGTGCCATTGGCTATCTCAGAAATGATACACAGGTCACTGAAGAGTACCATTATCTTACTGTGAAATAGTCTCTCAGTTTAAGGCCTGGCATCAAATGTAAAGGTGAGTGCCACCACTAGATGGACTGCCACACTAAGAGTTGAATGAAACTGATTGTCAAGAGTTTTAGTGTTGAAAGATAAGAATGAATTATGTCACTTTACTTGTAACTTCAAAGAATACTAATCATGGTTTCTGTTTGGATATTGGCTCTGACAGGTTTTTATCTCTTTAAAAAGAAGGAAACAGAATTTTTATTTTTAAGAGACCAGAATAAAAACACTTCAGTTCTTATTAGAGTCTCACAGAATTTGTCCCAGAGGACAAGAAAGATGTATCAAGTAATGGATTATACATTTTAAACATAACCTAGGATAGAAGCTTGCTTGGGTAAATGTTTTATGAGCTAAAATCATCCTAATTAGGGCTGTGATCTATCAGCTAAGCTATAAATACCATGTTATCGCAACACTTGGGGAACAGTGGGATAAAGTAGTAAATAAAAAAATAAATAGAAATAAGTGCTGCACCAGTTCACCGGATGGGTGATAAAATCCTCTATCACAGCGCATCATAGTGGCATAGGGGTTAGGACAGATAATATAATTGTATATATAGTCACTGCAACAGGATTTGGGAGAGGGATCTTTGTTGTATATTATTCTCGCTCTTTCTCTATTCATTTCTTGTCATCTCCCTACTGTCCACCTTAGAATAAAAGCAAAAATATCCCCAAAGATCTTAGAAAATGCTCTGTCAGTATATATTTGATTTTTAACATTGAACACAATAGCCTAATACTGTATTACATTTGGGGGAGGCAGTAGCTCAGTCCATAGGGAGTTAGGTTGGGAACCAGAGGGTCACTGGTTCAAGTCCCCATATGGACCAGAAAGTACAGAGTGTGGATCCCAACCGCTCAGGGTGCTGGTTCAGCTGGCCACTCACTCTGACATCTCTCCATTAGTGCATGTATAGGTCCTGAGCATGTGTGTGTATTTCAGGTCTGTGCGTGATTACTAACAAAACTGTGTACACAGTGTAAATTGTAATTTCCCCATTGGGAAAATTAAAAATTGAAATTAAAATTATATCCAGAAATAAAGGGGTACATAAACACCTGATGGTGGACAAATCGATCATCTCATGGTATATGTATATTGTCACATTGCCTTCCCTTGTCAAAATGGTAAAAAAAAGCATATAGCCATGCTAGCGGCTTTGTGAGGCTGTATTTTGCAGTGTTTTCAGCTAAATGCTAAAATCAACATGCTAACATGCTCATTTTGATGACGCTAAAATACTGATTAGGGGGTATACAGTAAGGCTCACCATCATAGATTAGCATCTAAGCTAGCCGTAAACACAGTTGAGGCTGATGGGAACGTCATTAGTTTTGCAGGTATTTAGTCATAAACCTAAGTATTACGGTATTGCCAACTTTGGTACAATTCACTGTGATATTTATGTACAGCAGGAATATCTGTACCAAAAATGACAATCCATTCTGTAGTTTTCAAGACATTTCACAAAAAATGGCAAATGACAACCTCATGTTGGCTAGAGGAAAAATCAGGAGATCGCCAAAGTCATTAGGCTTTATCCTCTTGGCACCATGAATATCTGTGTAAATTAACAAGGCAATCCATCCAATTGTTGTGATATTTCTGTCTGAATTGGTAGAACGACCAATTGCCATTGCCATCCATCTATCCCAATGATAGTGTGGCTAAACTTTATTCGTACAAAAAAGTTATAACTAGGATGATAAGCTTACATCCAAGTTTAACATTAGCAATACTTTGACTTTTTTTACCCTGACCACATGATTTAAAGTGACAGTTTCCCATTGTTGTGAAACAATCCGATTTAGGATTGTTTTGTGGTTTGAATCCTATCATCTACTGGCTTGACCCCTGTGAGTTGATAGTGAAAGCAGGGTTCAGTTCCCGATGTTCTAAAGCAGTTTGTCTTTTAAGCCAAGGACCCCAAACTGAGAGAAAGATAGAGCGGGGACCTCCTACGGCATATATTGTATAAAATAAAGTTGCATAATAAACTTGGCCTACAACAAGTTTTAGGGCAGCCCAAAGCCTTTATAGATACATTTTTACATAGAATACAAAGCTATTCAAATAGCCTAATAATTGTTGGCATGATTTTATAAATCATGTTTTTATGTTAAACATACATGTGGCACAGTGAGTCCTTAGGATGAACTGTATCTGTGGATGACTATCCTAGGGACTTACATATAGGCCAGTAAGCCTATCCTCAGTGGGGATTTATATTTGCTAATAATATGTTGGATTAATTTGAGGACTTTTAATTTTTTTTAAAGATTAACAATTATTTGGAGCCACCCCTGCATTGACTCTGAGGGCCCCCTAGGGGTTCCGGACCCCCTGTTGAAGATTCCTGTTCTTAATGAGAAATACAATGATATACACATTTTCTAAAAACAGTGCTGCAATTTAGGATACAATTAAAACTGATGAGAACAACTTTTTTCAGACTTCTCACAGAATGGAATATGGAATGTAACATTATTCACAACAGCCATGTTGGTATTAAACCTTAGCAAGCACAAGTCAGCAATTCTAGCTGTAGTCCTGTGGGCACGAGTCTACCCAATCCTACAAAGTTGTTTTAGGATGGACATAAGGAATAACTGTAGAGAAGCAAACCAATCACATAAGGTACCCACAGGTTACACTGCATTTACGCTCCCATTAATCTTTGTCAGAGAGTTAATTTGAAAAGATAATAATCTTTTATTCTTTAATTCATGTGGCAGCACAAAATCTGTTATTAAAAAATATTTGATTCATTTTCTTCATGGATTCTGTTTTAACTTAGAGATATAAAGATGAGAAGACCAATAAAGTGGAACAAAGCTTATTGAACCACATTAGATTCTGTGTTGTTGCAGGTACAAAGACTGATCCCACTAAGAAATCAATTAGTAATTAGTTTTCGTTTCGTTAGTTTTTTATTCATCCGACTGCAGTAAAAAGGTGTGAAAGAGAAGTGTCGGTATATTTCATATTGAGGACAGTCTGGGACTTTAAAACGTAAGCTTTTTTTTCATTTATTTAACATGTCATTTTTGAGAAGATCAATATCTGTAACCTTGAACTGTAAATAAATCAGTCTTAGAGGATTTATTGATGTTGGGGATACTGTTTGACTTGTCTCCTCAATGAAAACTAAAGAGCCTAATCGCTTAAACAACAAACAGCAGTGGGCTTCACCAGTGCAATTAAACACACATTTTGATAGCAAACTGATTAATTTCTTTACCAAAGTCAGCTTTATACTTGTACAGTGTTAATTATGCTGAAACACACCACAGAAGCTGTTTACGGTTGCATAAAAAACCCTAAGGAAATGTCAACACACTATAATGAATAGATGATAAAGTAGGTGTAACAGTTTATGTAGACTGCTGCACATTGACAGGTGGGATTTTTTCTCCAGTCTTTCCCCTGTGTGCTCAGTTTTATTGACATGTTTACCTCTGTCAAAGATGTTGCGTTTCCATCCTAGATAGTTTGTCTGACAGGGAGCAGGAGAGATTTCCTAGACAGATGGGCCAAGAAACAGTTCATATTTTAGAGTTTGGATTTTGGTGGTGATTTATTAACCAAAAGGACGACGTGAGTTGATAAACAAGAGACTTGATGCCAAATCCTAATGTAATAATTGCAAGGACAAGGAATACATTAAACTTAAAATGTCAGGAAAAGGAGTGAAATTGCTGGGTTCAACAACAATTTGGAGAATTTGGAGGATGGTCTAACATTTGTAGTTTTCATTATCACTCACCTCATCCTCCTTATTAGGTGGTAATTTACACGCTGGCTTTGTGGCACATCATTTATCAAGCATGTTTCACCAAAGCGCTTTTACGCTGCGACTCTACGCGGCCCAAACAAATTGCTCTTTCTGTGTACTCCGTGTTATCAGCGACGCTGTTACCAGTAATTGCTGTGGGAATGTAATATTCCGCCTAAAGGGCAGCTCACAATTGTGTCTGTTCCTTTTAAATTACTGCACCTTTGATTTGATTATTCACAGCAAAAGCCAGCTCTGATTGAGGCTTATTGTACTGCCTTGAATCATGTTTCCTTTATTCCTTGAATCTAATGTTAATTCAGCTGCACTGACAGTAAGAGAAACGTACTGTCAGTGCAGTTGTGATGCCTTATGTAGGTCAATTCTTCTTCAGCGTTCACTGCTTGGCCCCGTTGAGTGATTTCATTTTGTGAGGGAACTGCAGTTTTATTATTCATACTTCAACAGAGATTGGAGTTGCGGTGCATTAAAGCATGACGTTGTCATTTCCCCACTCGCAGAACTGTTATTCCCTTTGCTCCAAATTAGAATTAAACCCAACATTTGATGCTGGCCCTAATTTTTTTTCTCTCGTGGTCACAAAACTCCAGTCCAGCCTTGTCTCTCTGGACTTAAACTATGTCATTTTATTAGTTGATACTTTTTGTAACCCCCTCTCAATCTGCTGTTTTTAAGTTATTGTTCTACAGCTTGCTAGTTAAGGATTCATGAGTCTCTCTGTTATTGTTTGATAACAGAAGAGGGTTTTCTCACTTCAGATTTAATGCACACTGGTCTCTGCATTTTCTAACTGGCTCCAAAATTGATCTGAACTGCAACACCATTTCTCTCCAATGAAGTACCTGAACACATTGGTTGAGTAGCGTGAAATTGACCTCTGAGATGTAGCAGTGTATGAGACTTGCATTGTGAAGACAGCTATTGAATTCAAACTAAATGGATTCTATTTGGGCAGTTCCTCCCCGTTTGTTTCTCTAAAACAGCGTGAGGTCCCATATATATTTTTGGTACTGTCTCTTCTGTTGATCTAATTGGATACCCTCTGTTGCCTACAATGAATCATTGTTGGATCTCTTTTCTCCCCTCAAGTGCTTGTTTTTTTATTGAATGCAGGTTTCCCCTGAATCACAAGGCTCAACCTTAAAACTTGTATTTGTCCCTTGGCTCCAGTCATTGATCTTTTTTTACAGCTGTGTCAGTATCACTTTTATTCCAGCAGAGGATTATAGGCTTGCTTTTATGTGTTTCTGCCTCCCCAGTCATTCTCCCCACTCCACTAATTGGCTGCTAATTTGGCAAATGCATTTAAGGTGGAATGGAAGAGATGACCCCTCTTTGCGTTCATATGTGGGGATGCCACATCCACCCCTCCCCTGTATTAGTACTGTTACATATCCCTCCTCTGCCTTCTATTAACCTCTACTGATGCAGAAGAAGCTCTGCCGCAGCACTGGGAGTTTAGTGGTGACACATCTGAAACAAAGGTGAGGCAATAGAGGCGTTTTGGCATGCATCCCATGATTTTTGGGAAAGAAGTTTAAATCCTGCCAGTTCTCAGCACGGCGAGCATCAGCACTAGGCTGCTGATCCACAATGCAAAACACCTCCAGGAAAGTGGCTCTCACTGAGTCGATCGAAGGCAAAGATTTTTTTAATTACTCCCCCCACTGCAGAATAAAAAAGGCACAGGTTTTGTCCTGCAGGTGTCGGTATTGATTTGAATGTATGATGTTTTAATGAGCCCAGTGTGTACATTTTTTGTTGCAGTTGTGTATTGATGAGAGGCTAATTTGTTTTGTTTTTTCTACTGTTTTTCTTCTCAGTGGATGGATTCTCAGTTGATTTGGAGGAAGATTTAAGGCTTTCGAGACAGAACACAATGTCAAAGATCTCTAAGGCAGCCAAGGCTGTGAAGAAATTGGATGCCAACAATGTAATTCGGGCTATAGTGAGGTCAGGACAAGCGGCCCCTGGACCTCCACTAGGCCCCATCCTGGGACAGGTAAAATCACCTACGATTCTACTTCTTGTTCCTCCTTGTTCGCTCAGAGTAATTAGGAGTATTACCTTAATTGCAGGAGCAGCGCTTCATTTTATCAGCTGACTTTCTGCACACAGGTCTCACAACCTGATCCTTCTCTATTTTTACTTTGTCAATCACATAGTTGCCTCTCTCTCCTCAGTCAGCCCATTGTACATCCCCACCACCACCTCCATCACTCTTCATATTCCCATTCTTATTCTAGTCACACAGCTCCACCGGGCAGGTAGGTGCCACACTCAGTGTGCAACTATTTTCTCACCGTTTCCAGGCCACCAACACCTCCATCCACAGCAGCTGTCCTTATACATTAGCCTCACTCTTTACAAGCCAGTCGAGGAAACGAGTTTGAACCTGAGAAGGTTTTCTCTTCAATTCTTGTATAATTCTCTCTGTTTCAATTGCTCCGTAGAGAGACAGCTGAGGTTGTCTTCTTTTTTGTTGCTCAGGAATGTACCACTACAACTTTTTCACCACTGATGCCAATTCCCTACCTACTAGAAATAATTACAACAATAAAATAAGTCAGCAGTTCTCAAGTGTTGAGCAATGAATGAAGATGGATTGGAGTGAGTGGTTAAAAATGACTGAGGCTGAATTATTTTTCATTGTAAATTAAATCATTCTTTTGTAACTGTTGATGCTGTTTATCATTTAACGTCATCTTTGTTTCTGATCACACAAGTGTATTGTTTTAAATCTTGTTAAAGCTGAGATCAGTTGCGTTGTTTTTTTAACCAGGGCAGCAGTTTTCAGATTACATTATGTGCTTACATAATTGCAAAAAGGGTTCAAAAATGTTTTTCTAGTTCGTTTTTTTTAAAATGATATCAGATTTGTGAACAGAACGTGCCTTTGGAACATTGGATGCTGATAATGGGCAATGTAGATATTGCATTAAAGATCAGCCACCCACTCAGATTAGCTGGTATTCTGTCTATAACGGAGTGGTATGGAAATTTATAAGTGACCCCATACTTTTGACCGGTAGTGTAGGAGATAAAATCAGTTCATTACCGTATATCTGAACTCCCTAGACAGACTGGGACTTAGATTTAGTGCTCGAACGTACTGTACTTTTAAGTCATTTAATCATTAATCATCAATTAATCATTCTGTCTAGAGAAGGTAAAAAAAAATTGTCCATCACAATTTCCCAGAGCCCAGTGTGACCTCCTTTTATGTGCCTAAGCAGCAGTCAAGAACCCATAATCTAAAAACCGGCTGTACAAATCTACCTGCTCAACACCAAACTGCAGACAGACAGTTAGCGACCAGCTAGTGAACATAGTGGAGCATTTAGCAGATAAAGAGAGAGATATTTCCCTCAAGAGTTGGTGAAACCAAAAACAAAGTTACATGAGTATGGAACTTAAATTCATCTGGTCACTCTAAATGAATAATAATGTTGCTCCTTATCTACTGGATATGTAAATAGGCAACTGTTTGCTCACAAGTTTGCTTTATCTACTTAAAAGGTGATAATGTGTCTAATGTTTGAAGCTTGTTTCCACGGCTCCAAAGTGGACAAAAAAAGTCAATAAAGCATTGTTTTGATATCAATACAGTATTAACAGGTGTAAGGCATCTTGTTCAAAAAAGTCTTGCAGACACACATAATGGTCAGAAAATTTTGACTGATATTTGACAGTGACTGGAATAAGGAATAAATACACTGAGCAGTTACAGTTATGCTTCTTACGGTTGGGAAACATCCAGTAATAGAGGCGGATCCATGCTTTAATCTCATCCCATTTCACCATCTTTTACTCCCTCTAGAAAATGCAGAAGCCAGGGTTCTTACTGCTGCCAATTGAAGAGTCCACAATAACCCAATTTTACCGCTGCTGCACTGTTTACCAGTT
Source organism: Etheostoma perlongum (assembly GCA_026937815.1). Lineage (NCBI taxonomy): Eukaryota > Metazoa > Chordata > Actinopteri > Perciformes > Percidae > Etheostoma > Etheostoma perlongum. The sequence goes on along the minus strand of CM049380.1, from coordinate 19,921,629 downwards.
AGTTGTAGCTATAATTGATTTTATGATTATTACTGATCACATTTGAGGCTCAGCTAAATCTCCCTTCCCCTCAGCTACTGGAGCTAAGTTCCCTCAGATCCCCCGAAGCTGGGAATTAAGAAACTTGCTCTGTCACTCAACCCAAAAAATCTAACAGTTTTTCAGTTTGTAAGACCGTTCTGACTCGGAAATATCACTAAAAATGTACTTCTTTTTTTTAACCTTTTTTGTGTAATTTAGCATTACAGAAAATACAGAAAAAAATGTTGTATAGCAGAATTGCATAACTTGACAGACAGGGAATATTTTTAATGGCACCTCTAAATAGACAATAACAATCATACTTTTTTTTTTTTTTTTAAATCCCTCAATGTCTCTCACATCATATAAACCTGTCACAGTGACATGAGTGCTTATATGTTAGAATCAATGGGAGTGTGTGTGGGATCTTTGCATGTTTACCCCCCAAAAAAACGCTTTAGTAGCAGTAACCCATTTGTAGCAACAGAGTTATCAGACTATGATTGTTTCTGTGGCTTTTGCTGTCTTTTTAATAGACTTAAAAGAGACAGTAATGCGAATCACAGCAGAGCTGACAAGTGGAGCTCCACTGCTTAAAGCAACTGATTCAGTATGTGACAATATGGTCAGTTCAGTAAACATTGGTCAAAGTTCTGTGAAACATTTACAATGATATGAAATCAAAATGGCATTCTCCTTGACTGAACACCTGTAATTTGGTTTGACAAATATGAATAAGAAATAGTCCAGTCCAAATGATTAATTGTTTTAAGCCTAGTTCTTTATTTCATTTTATTTAAGCATCAGAAACATTGACCAGTAGTTATCATCTGTTTAAACCTGATGTCACCCCAACACGTGAGATCAGTATTAGTATGCATCTGTCTTCAGGATTGCATTGCATATCTTCTCAGACTCTTTTGCATCATCTTGTAGAATATACTTTGAAGTTCTCCCCAAAAGCTTTGGGGCTGATGGTGTGTCCTCTGCCGAATGATTTAGCCATCTGTCTGTTAAATGTGTCTCTTTCTGCTAGAGAAGGTGGGTGTGAGCTTGTAGGCATACTGTAGCTGTTGCCATGTCAGGGGTAATGAGGTGAGATGGTTTGTAACCAAGTGCTCCACGGAGCAAAACAAAGCCATATGTTTGTCTAAAGATGCCTCCTTTTGGACTGTTTTGGAGGCTATTGTTGTCGGGGCGGCATGTTGTGTGCGTTGGTCTCTCTGGGCTCCCGTGCTCCATCAAGCTCACACTGTGTGTAACGGTAAATAAATGGCAGTCGGCAGCCGCTGTGCTTTAGGCAGTGGCTCCGGCCCTTTAATCTTAGCCTGCCTCTTCTCCTCGTTTTTTTTCCCTTCGTCTCTGACTAACCACCCTTGACAAGGGAAGTGCAGAGAGGTAGGCTGCCTGTCGGCTATGGGGCAAATTTAAACAAACGAGAGAAATAAACGAAGGAACGGGAGACAAAAAAGGGAAACTGACAGCTTTGGTACAGGAGAATAATTAAGAGCTGGACTGAAATTAGAACAGGCGAATGGAGGAGAATAAAACCACCTGAGAAAGCAAAAAGAGGAGAAAGAAAATAGGAATGTGAGTGGCTCATGCACTGTTCTTCAAGAGCAGGTTATGAGAGTCTGTGGGAGCTGAGGGAAAATGCTGAGCATTGTATTTAGAGCTTAACAAGTGTAAAAAAAAATTCTAGGAGGTAGTCATTTGCCGAGGCTGCTGCCTATGCAGTCACTGCTTTTAGTATAATAGAAACATGAGAAGTTGCCCAACAGGGAGTGCATCTAGTATGCTTATGTTTGAAATGTAGAGTAAGCAAGAGAGGAGGGGGTGAAAGTAAGAGGATAGGCAAGAGCTGGATGCTGTCTACTACTGTGGTCATTCCTCTGTGGTTTTCCCTTTAAAAGTTTCTCTGAACTGGAAAGAAATTCCCCACTGACACTTTGAATGAATTTCTTTTTGTGCATGAGTGTGTACATTAGTCTTAATACATCCTGTTAATATAGCCTGTAAATCAAGCGTAAAGCACTGAGAATAAGCGCTTGCATTTTGACAAATGCCTCAATTTCAATTAATAGGACCATTTAAGCTCAGAGGCGAGGCCGGCGGGTGCATTCACAGCCGCTGTGAGCAAAAAGCCAGTTCACTGTAAAACATCACACACTTACTACAACATTTGACAGGCACACCCCATCTCTCTTTAAACATTAAAGGCAGACAACACGACGGCACACTCACGGATTACTGCGAGAGGATCCAAGCTGATGGGGCCGCTGGCATAATTGTGATAAATTACAGCCTTTTGTCAGCATGTCGCACCATGAAGCAAAGTGCACCCTTTTCTTGCTTGAACGTGTTCACGTAAAAAACATAAACATGCAATTTTCTGTGACTGTGGAATGCGAGCTGATTGACAAAAATATGTACATTTTGAAATATATAATACATATTAAGGCCTCTTGGCCTTAAATAAGGATTGACTCCTGTTTTTCCCCATGTGGGTAATAGGCTGCCAATAACGCTCCTACATAATAGCCAATGAACTGTCAACACTAGGCGAGTATGAAACACTTTATTAGCTTACACTCTGTCCTGGAGGTGTAGCTGACAGCAGCTGTGGAATAACTTCACAGTGTACACATGGCATATGTCCAAGTTCCACATGGTACACATAATGTGTACACCTCGTGACGACGTAGAGGCTTGTAGATCCATGAGGAAACAAGGCACTTGACTGTACTGTACATCCTTTACACCTGCTGCTCTGACCCATAATCCCATGATGACCAAATACTACAACACCTACACATTAACCAATCAGTGAATAAAAGGCTCCATCCATAATTCAAATAAAATTAAAAAGTGAACTCTTAATAATCTGAGGCAGCTTGACCGTTTTTCTTCTTCTTTTTGAAAATGACTGACGGAGACGTTAAAACAAGTACCACATACCACAGCAAAACATGATTTTTAAATGTGTTCTGAAATGGTAAAGGGATTATTTACAATGGTATTCTGTCTTTGTAAACTGTTTAGTAAAATAGACCTGTACTGTAGTTTGTGTTGCAATAGGATTAAGATGATGCCAAATGCCCATCTTTAAGCCCTACTGTTGAAAGATTGTATTAATGGAAACGTTGTCTTTCATAAATAGATGGAATCTCTTCGTTGCAAGAGTGTTTTAACATTTACAGCAAAAGTGGTTGTAAAATAAATGTGACGGTTCAGAATGCATCTCTAAAAACACAAACACATCTCATCTCCATGTGACGTTTAAGATACATCTTGGATGTTATGAGAGTATAAAAAGATAGGCTGTGAGGATAAAACATCTGCTACAATTTTTATTTTCTTCTCAACTTTACTTTATTTTGAAAAACTGGATAGCTTTACCTCTTCATGCCTTTCAAATCTTTTCAAATAGGACTTGAATCATGGCTCTGTAGCAAGGGGGAAATAAATCATCACTCCTCTGTATTAAACCTTTTTTCTGTGAAAGGTCCCTGTAAAGTGACCGAGAAAAAGTACACTAAAGGTCAGAGTCTGTATTTTGGCATCTAATGGCAGAAAAGTGTTGATCTCCAATTTTTGACAAGCCACATGACCTGAACTCCAAAATTAAATAAGTAAACCAAAATGACATACTGTAAATGGGTAATGCAGTAAAACAATGCAATAATTAAAACCGCGGTCTGAATGCAACAAATTCAACAGATCTGTGGCACTATACTTCAATATACATTTCTGGAATATTGTTAACAAGCTGATAGATGTGTTCACAGTGATCACTTTAAAAAATACACTCCCACAAATCTGAGCAATGCATTTTGAGTTATTAGCACAACAAAATGTGCATAAAGCCAAGCTTGCCAAATGCGTTTCCACAGCTCTGCATTAGACCTATCACTGTTGTACTGAAACGTGATACAAATGTAATACTGGCTCTGCTGGTCCGACTTTTAAGTGTTCATTTGAGCACATGCTTTTTTCATTGTGACTCTCTAAAGTTCGTGGGAGATAAAAGAGGGTCCTAAGGGCGTCTCTGTGGGCTCTATGCTGACGTGGGAGAGTGAGTGGCTTTGGGACCGAGACAGTGTGTGATAATGAGAGGGAGGAGCTTTCCCCTGGTCCTGGCCCTCTCCTTGCTCTGAGCTCTGGCTTGGCAGGATTGAGTCTCCTGGTTCTGCTCCAGCACCAGTCCCAGCTCCTGCAGCACCGCGCTCCTGCTGGTGTCTTTCCCAGGCTGAGCTCAGCTTCACAGCCAGAGCCAACAGGTTCTTCCCCAGGAACACAGTGGACACACGGGGGTCCCTGTACCACAGCATGCCTGTGCCCCTCAGGGCCAGGGTGAAGATATTGATAGTGATCAAGCTAAGCCAAGGGTACAGAGCCTCCTTACGGGGACCCCTCTGTCCTGGCAGGCCAGTGGCACCCAGCTCTGTGAGAGCCACACAGGGCAACAGCAGCAGGAGGGCGTAGCAATAAAAAAAGACAAGGCCCTCCGTCCAAATGGGCAGCCTCTGCTCAACGACCCCTCCACTCCCCACTGCGGCCCCGCCTTGGGCTTCCCATAGTCCCGCCTGCAGGTCCAGCACATCCAGCAGGTCCACCACAACCCACAAGAGCTGGCCACGCACCTCCTGCTTTCTGCGCTGCGGGGTCATATGGTCAGCTCCCGTCAGGATAAGAAATAAGGAGGGCAGGCAGATGGACAGCAGCAGTGTCAGGGTCTTCCTGGCGAGCGGATCTGGCGGACGGCGCTCCTGCCTGTAGTTATGGCAGACAAAGAAGAGCTTGAGCTGGAGCAGTGACAGGAACAGGAACCAGAGGGCGTTGGCAAAACCACGACGCGGCGATCGCGCCTCCGACACCACACCGGCCGACACAAAGCGCAGCGCCAGCAGGAAGCCCACATCACCGAGCAACACTGCAGCACACTGCCACATGCTAGGTCCTGGAAGACCACGAGCACCCAGCATGCTCTGCTCCAGCAGGTAGAGGTCCACCACTGCCATCGTGCTCACTGTGACCAGGGTTGATACGCACACCTGGGGCGTGGGCACCATGCCTGAAAGAGACGTACACACATGCAAGCTGTTAGTCTGTTCGACAGAATTCAAACTCTGCTCACATCGCTCCACACAGTGCCATCTGTCCTTGACAGATTTGCAGGATAAGAACATGCTTGTTGTTCCCAACACTTATTCAAAACTAAATGTAAAATAGTTTGATGTTTGTTGCTATGGTTAAAGACATTTGCTGCCTAGTAAGCAGTGAACCCCCTTCATCTTTGGCCAGAGCTACAGCTGGCTGCTCAAGCTGAGAAGCCTGTTAAATTGTGGGGTTTATTTTTCTGAAGCTCTTTGAATTTAAATCTTTATTTTCCATTAATGTCCTTGTTCTTTTTGGTTCTCAGACTTTCTCTGAGTTATTTGCTGTTACTTTTTTTCTGTGTATTGTTGTTGTTTCTATTCTTTTTGTCTTATTCATTACTAATTAATTGTGTTCAGGCGCAGCTAGGTATCCTGTCAAAGCCTTTTCTTTGCCTCTATAGTGGGCCATGTTTATTCTCATACTGTGCTGCAGTCTTTAATCTTTTCAAATCCCCCTCTCATTTCAGATGAATATTGATAACTTGCTATTTGTTTGGATAATGTGTACACACTATGTAGCTCTGTGTGAGTGCATGTAAGCAATGCTAATTTGGCTGAACATGAGGGTTCTTTTTTTTGTTGCAGCTCATATCTCACCCACGGACAGTGTAAACCTCAGTACTGACATATTGTGAGAAATGATTATTGACTTTACAGTGTAATCAAACCGCTGTCTCTTTATCGTATTTAGCTGAAAAGCTCAGACCAGTGGACTGTCTGTTATCTGCAACGCGGGGGTGTCAACCCCTCAACTGGATCGATGACATTATAATATAAAATCACTACCCGCTCAGATGTGTCGTAATGGCAGGAGTTCAGCGTGATCGAGCGAGAGATTGTCAGCATGATTGGAGCCTCCAAAAAAAAATCTGCCAGTGAAAAGTATATATTGATATCTTGAATATAAGACACATCACTTCCTTCACTGTAACAGGAGCTCTGCCATCTCCTCGGTGCTGTCTGTATGAATTGTTGAAAAGGGCTGAGGTACTCCACTGGGTAAAAAAAGTGTGTGTGTGTGTATATATATATATATATATATATATATATATATATATATATACAGTGAGGAAAATAAGTATTTGAACACCCTGCTAGTTTGCAAGTTCTCCCACTTAGAAATCATGGAGGGGTCTGAAATTGTAATTGTTGGTGCATGTCCACTGTAAGAGACATAATCTAAAAAACAAAATCCAGAAATCACAATGTATGATTTTTTTTTACTTTTTATTTTTATGATACAGCTGCAAATAAGTATTTGAACACCTGTCTATCAGCTAGAATTCTGACCCTCAAAGACCTGTTAGTCTGCCTTCAAAATGTCCACCTCCACTCCATTTATTATCCTAAATTAGATGTACCTGTTTGAGGTCGTTAGCTGCATAAAGACACCTGTCCACCCCAATACAATACAATCAGTAAGAATCCAACTACTAACATGGCCAAGACCAAAGAGCTGTCCAAAGACACTAGAGACAAAATTGTACACCTCCACAAGGCTGGAAAGGGCTACGGGGAAATTGCCAAGCAGCTTAGTGAAAAAAGGTCCACTGTTGGAGCAATCATTAGAAAATGGAAGAAGCTAAACATGACTGTCAATCTCCCTCGGAGTGGGGCTCCATGCAAGATCTCACCTCGTGGGTTCTCAATGATCCTAAGAAAGGTGAGAAATCAACCCAGAACTACATGGCAGGAGCTGGTCAATGACTTGAAAAGAGCTGGGACCACCGTCATGGTTTGAAATCATGCATGGCACGGAAGGTTCCCCTGCTTAAACCAGCACATGTCACGGCCCGTCTAAAGTTTGCCAATGACCATTTGAATGATCCAGAAGAGTCATGGGAGAAAGTCATGTGGTCAGATGAGACCAAAATAGAACTTTTTGGTCATAATTCCACTAACCGTGTTTGGAGGAAGAAGAATGATGAGTACCATCCCAAGAACACCATCCCTGTGAAGCATGGGGGTGGTAGCATCATGCTTTGGGGGTGTTTTTCTGCACATGGGACAGGGCGACTGCACTGTATTAAGGAGAGGATGACCAGGGCCATGTATTGCGAGATTTTGGGGAACAACCTCCTTCCCTCAGTTAGAGCATTGAAGACGGGTCGAGGCTGGGTCTTCCAACATGACAATGACCCGAAGCACACAGCCAGGAGAACCAAGGAGAGGCTCTGTAAGAAGCATATCAAGGTTCTGGCGTGGCCTAGCCAGTCTCCAGACCTAAACCCAATAGAGAATCTTTGGAGGGAGCTCAAACTCCGTGTTTCTCAGCGACAGCCCAGAAACCTGACTGATCTAGAGAAGATCTGTGTGGAGGAGTGGGCCAAAATCCCTTCTGCAGTGTGTCAAACCTGGTGAAAAACTACAGGAAACATTTGACCTCTGGAATTGTAAACAAAGGCTACTGTACCAAATATTAACATTGATTTTCTCAGGTGTTTAAATACTTATTTGCAGCAGTATCATACAAATAAATAGTTAAAAAATCATACATTGTGATTTCTGGATTTTTTTAGATTATGTCTCTCACAGTGGACATGCACCTACGATGACAATTTCAGACCCCTCCATGATTTCTAAGTGGGAGAACTTGCAAAATAGCAGGGTGTTCAAATACTTATTTTCCTCACTATATATATATATATATATATATATATATATATATATATATATATATATTGTGTGTGTGTGTGGAAAAGGAGCATATACGACTGCAAGTGAAAGATTAATAGGCCTCTTGGCTGTCTACATGTCTAATAAAGTGTTACTGCGTGATGGTAATAGTTCATAAATAAGCGCTGGAGGAGAGGGGGTGAAAGTGATGAAGAAGAAAAGACTCCAATGTAGATACAAAGTGACTTCCATCCACTTATATGAAGACATGCTGTTCAAGCGCCAGCCCGGCCTGGATGAATCCAAATGTATTCACCACAAAGGCTATTGAAATATCCCAGACATTAGAGTTTGTCTGAAACGGATGAATCAAAGAGATGAGGAAAGGAACGATCTCAACTGATTATTCTGCTCGGAGGCATGGTGGGAGGACAGGCGTGGATCATGCCAGCATTCGTAATATCTGATTGTCTATGGAGCCTTTTGTCTCCTCGCTTACTGCAACTTGATTCCCTGGAAATTGAATGAATTTCACCAAGCTGTAGATTGAGAGGATATTGGAATTTAAATTTGTTTTTTCTTTCTCTGAGAACAAACAACATCTATAGGGAGAGAGGGAGAGGATGGATTAGTTTTACAGCCACTGTTGCTGCTGGCTTTTTCTCGAGGTCGTGCCTCTCAAGCTATTCCACCTGCGCCTTACATTTCACCCTAGAAATCTCCCCCTCAGCCTGTGTTTGTGTTGACTCCCTGTCAAAGTGGTGTAATTTATTCTGTTCTGAGTGAGGGACTGGGATGACAGCCCGTTTGTCCACTCTGTTCATCAATAATGACCAAATTCATCAATCCCCTGTCTGGAAAGTGACACTGCTGTTGACAAGGTGAGGCAAACTATGTTGGTGTAAGCATGAGTAATGGCATGTAATAGTGTGCAGGTAAAAGATTTGTTCATTTTTATGTGTTCTGTTTTGCACTGTAAGTCCCCCACCCCCTTTTCGTCCCACTTGTTGTCTTTAATCTTGTGTGACACCATGTGCACACTGTTCTCCCTCCATCTGCAAACAAACAAAAAACTATCAAATTATTTGCAACACACACTTGTGATGACAGAGATAAATCAATGGGTGGGGTTGCCACTTCCATTTGTTTTCTATTAATATTGGTCCATTTCCAGGTGGACAGAAATCCATGTAGAGCAAAGATTATTTTGTCTCCACTCAGAGTTTATCTCTATGAACAGCCCCACAGAGCTCCAAATCACGTCAAAAACCAGATACTCCACAAGTTATCACATGTGCCACTGGGCCACCAAGGGCGTCAGGACAACACCTAGTCATTACCGGTATGTGCAAACTAATAAATTAATAGAGAGCCAGGCAGTGTGCAATCCCTGATAATGCACTGCTGAATAAATCCCCTCTCCAGATTTAAAGCCACATGACTGAAACATCTGTTGAATTGTAAGGTAACAGCCCAAGTGTTGCCTGAGGGGATTTGTTGCTTTTTGGACCGAGTTACCACGTTTTTATTTATTCTTGAAAATAGGGTTATCATTACTGGCCCAGCATGCAGCGCGACTTCTTGCATCCTCTGACAATTAAAATAATCTCCGCTTCTCTGCAACACCTGTTTCATAACTGCCCTATTAACAGCAGGTACTGTGAGATTATCAGTGCATGGCTGCTAGTAAAGTGAAGCTTTAGTTACCCAAACCATTCGTCTTGCACTTAGGCTCAATCCTCTTGGCTTGATTTACAGCGAGTAATGTGCTTTTTCTTCCAAGTAGAAGCGCAGTCGATGACCAATAAAGTCTCTTTTATTGTCGTTGATGAGCCAGGCTCGGTGATAAAGTCTTGTTCTTACAGTCCGCGTGTTTGTATAGAGCCAGGCTCCACGGGAGGGCTCATCTCGAGGCTGTTAAGAGTGGAAAGTCATCGCCACTGCCACACCAAGCAGACCCGAGTTTGTAGTATCAAATCCTGTGCAGAAATGCCATGGCCGATGTGTCTGTGGTTATCGCAGAGGCTCGATCGGAATCTGGATCTGTCACCTCCCGCAGTGTCGCGGTCTGCCGTTGGTTTCTCTTTTCACGCAGCGGCGGGAGCAGAGAGCCGTGCAGGGCTCGCTGCTGCGGCTCGGGCGGGCTCCGGCTGTGCGGAGTCTGTCAGAAGTGGAGCTTCAGCGTAACGTGGAAGTGGAGACCGCAGACCGAGAAGAAGATGGCTCATGCGAGAGCAGGCAGAGCGGTGCAACAGCGAGAGCAGAAACTCACTCACGCTGTCCGACTTTGGTTGTGGTGTTAATTTGTAAGCAGGTTACGTGCTCCGCTCCAGCCCTCCCACCCTCCTCAGTTTCTCCTCCTCTTCTCCACCAGCAGCTGTGGAAGTTAAGCTGGAAGATGCTATGAATCTTTGAGAGCACCCAGTTACAGTATACTCATTGGTTATGGTAATTAAGATGATGCCACTTGCAGAAGATTAGTTGCATTGTGTGGGAGCAGGCGGATACCTTGTTTACCCTTCTTCATTTGAAACAAGAGCGGAGGAAGTGGAGCGAATGATGCTTGCCTGTAGACACACTTAGAGCTCAGAAGGCAGTTGTTACAACTTTAATTAGACCTCCTTCTGTCTACTTACTGTCTTAGTCACACAAGGGAATCATCCCTCTGTTGTGGATAAACTCAATACAGCCGGCTTACTGCACGCTTTAACAGAAGGATTGGGAATTTCTGCGACGGATCTAGTTGAAAATTAATCTTTTGGAAACTGTTTTAAAAAAGAGCTGGCTGCTTTTCTGGTTTAAGAATTTAATTTTGGCTCCCTTGTCAGCCACAGATGCGATTTTAAGGAATTTCATAGCATCACTTCTTCCTAAGGCTCCTTCAAGTGTATCTGAAGGCATTCCAGTCTGCACCTTTAGCAAAGGCTCAGGTCCTCAGCTCCCTTGTTTCTGTGGCTCTGTGTGCTGGGTTCATTTTAGAGTGAGAGGTTTAATCAGACTTGTGGGGAAAAGGAAGGAGAGTCATCTTTCTTGTCAGATTCAGCTCTGCGCTCCGCTGGCTTCCAAGAGAAGAGAGATTTTCCATTTTCCTCACTTCAGCGTGGGTTTTTGTTTTGTTCTTTATCCGGCTTCTTTTTGCTGCTCTCATGTTTATCCCATTTTCTTCTCCATTCTGCTACTGTCCCCTCTCTTTTGTTTGTGTTCCCTGTGGGTGTGGTTGAAGGTCATTCTGCCCACTGGCTCACTTTCAGAGAGGAAAAAAGACAGACAGAGAGCGAGGGGCAGCCAGGCGGGCAGGCTGTCCACCGTACTGTGCAGTCATCACTTTTTACTTCAAACATGATTGGGGAAGTTTGGAAGGACACACGGGGTTGCAGACTGTCCCAAGAATGCTAAAGGCGTCAACACTGAGTCATGCTCCACATCAGACCCGGGGCTGACCACCAGCAGTCTGAGATTTGGGTGTGTGCAGTTCATCCAATTTTGCGCTCTGCCCTCTGTAGCCATAAGTCTTTATACAACTTTTTTTCACATATGTGGTAATCCTCCCCGGTACCTGCAAACAGACTTTTATGTTTAACATTTATGGAGTTCCCTTTTGAATGACGCCTTTTAGTGTGCAAAATTCACTATTATCTGCTATCAGTTGTTATTTCAGTCTGACTTTATTCCAACCCAACTCTTTTTTTTGTGTGTCTCTCCTCCACTTGTCAGTGTGTCTTGTGATTTTTCAGACATCTCCAATGTGGAGCCTCAGCAGCCTGCAGTCCAGGCTCCTGTGTTTCTGCTGCAGCCTACACACGTGATTAATCATGTGAAGTGGCAAAAAGCACAACACTGTCAAGACTGTGAGGGGAACCTAATGGAGTTGAAAATGGGATGTTTTGTCATGATGCAATCCATTTTGTTCCACCCTTTGCCCGCTTGCTTTCACCATGCCCTCAAACGGCAAATTCTTCTTCTTGTGCCAGGCAGAAAAAGTGAAGGCTGCCTCTATTTTAAGCAGAGATCCAGACAGCAAAAACAATACTAAGAAGTTTTGACTTGTTTTGGTTGTTATTACGATGAGGCCCAGAATTAGGTTCGCTCCGTCAGTTCTGCACTCATGCTTGTGCAAGGAGTGCTCCTCAGCCCTTTAGATATTGGCCTCTGCACAGTTCACTGGAGACGGGGGGTGAAAATCTTTTCATTTTCCACTTTTAAGACTAATCCACTGATTCCAGGGTGGAAAATCAAGTAAAATGCATGTCCAGTGTGAACTCAATTTATTTTGTGCTGTTTTGCTGTGTGCATCTGTGTCTGTTGGACCTAAACTGACCTGCTTTTCAGCCTCTCAGTTACCCCGTCTGCAGCTGAGGGGTATAACATGAAACCTAATCAGCTGTATGATGCTACTATGGGGCTGAATGTGATAAAATGCCAACAGCGAAGCAGATTAAATGAACAAGGTAATGAAGGTAATGAATGAGAGTGTTTCACACTGAGGAGTTTAATTAACCTCGCCTCCCACCAGCCTTTCTCCACTGTAACACCTTTGTCACCGTATCGCAGCCCTCCACTGTGTCGATCGCCCGGGGCAATTTATTAGGTGGCCTTATGTGCCAGGGGCAATTAATCCTGCCTCCTGCCCCAAGGTCTTATCCTGCATCTGTGTGCTTTATCTCCATGTTTGCCACGCTTCCATAAGCAAAATACTTTCTCTTGACCTACTCACCTTCTCTTTCTGATCTCCCTTCGTCTTTTGTTTCACCCCTCTTTCTCCTCCTCCGCTCCCTTTCTTTTCCTCTCCCTTATTTCTTTTCCCCCCTGTTCTATCAGATGCAGAGACACCTGCAACCACACACAGTGAATGAACACTTTCTCACCGTCAGCAATCCCTGGCAGCTTAATATGCACACACATCCACTCTTAAACTGATAGTCTTGTCATATTGAAATCAGCCTGCAGTATTCATACATAAACATACTATACACACACACACACGCACACTTACCAATATTCATGAGGACCTCCTGCGGCCTTTCGCTTTACTTGTCTCTTCCCCCATTGTTACCTTGGTTAAACACACCCCTTCTCGTTGTTCAAATATTGACCACGACGATCACTGACATTCTGACAGCTTTAATACACCTCAACTGTCTCTTTTCCCATTCCTGTCTCTCCTCTCCACCCCTCCATTCTCACACACACATACACACACACACACACACCCCATCCTACCACACCAGTGCTACATCTTGTTAAAAAGAGTTAGTGAAGCTGAAAGGCCAATCACATTAACACGGAAGGAGTGTCAAAAAAGACTGCAGAGAATATGTTGGATAGGTCAAATCAAATGGACACTTCCCAGATTTTAATTGCAAATGCCTAATTGCTCCCATAATTACGAGTAATAAGACTCTGCCAGGCTGATCTTGAATGGGTCATATAGCAATTACTCACCACTGTCGCTGCTGGATTTGACGCAAGAAATATCTTCTTAGATTAGCGTTTAATCACGGTGCACAGGATCTCAAAAGTCTTTGAAGATGTGCAGCTGAATGTCCTCGCCCACGCCGGCGTGGAAGGCCCCGCCTCGGGTGATGGGCTGCAGCCATTTTATACTGGAAAGCGCCCGGCTCTAATCAGTCATGGTGAAAGAGAGAGGATTTATCCAGCAGCTCGGACTCTAGAATGATTAGATGCTCAGATGCAGTGAGGGGGGTTAGCGATTTGGCCTGGGCATGAATGTTCCAGTTCTCTCTATCTGATAAATGTCATGCAAAGTTGAAGGAGCCAACCTCGAACCTTGCTTTCATGGCACCCAAGCCCTCTGCCACATTTAAAGACTGTGGTTGCAGTTACCAACATGGTTGGTTGGTAGCCCGAGGCCATTCTAAAACTTCCTCATGCTGCCATCTCCACAGAGTCAGATGCCTGGGCTCCTGTGGTACAGCTTAATTAAAATATGATGTGTCTCTGGTGCATACTTAGTTGTATGCGGAGCTCATGGGCAAAATCTCTGCCTCCCCCCAAGTGGGTTGTGTCTTATTTGCCACTTAAGCCTTTTTTATTTGTTCTAGCCCTTTTTAGCAGAACTGTCTTGTCAGGGAGGCCGTTCGAATTATTTGCTTGTGTCTATCTTTAGAACAGTCGCTCCCCTGTCTGCATAATGTCTCGCCGTCCATGCTTAAGCACATTTTAGAAGCATCAGGCATTATCTCCAGCTGGGCTGGAAGGCTCTTTCATGGCATTGTGTGGCATGAAAGGGCTATCTGAGTCGGTGGGAGAGATTATTATCCAATATGGGCTGAACAGAAGGGAAGAAATGGGAGCTAAATGTGAGGCACAGCCCGAGGGTTTGCTTTGACTCATACGCAACATCACAGCCTTTATACTAATCCATATTTAATTAGACTTTCCTTCAGTGCTCCCCCGCTCGTTTGTTTACCCTTGCTATGTTGTTTTATGGGAGGCGGAGGGAGGGAAGGGCATGGGTAGAAGGTTGACATGGGATTACTATTAATAAGCATGGATGGGGAGGGAAGGTAGAGCCTGGTGAAGGCTCCGGGGACATAGCTGCATTTCATTTCATTAGTAGCACATTGTTATTCAAATAGCACCAATCAGCTCTGAAACCATAACATGTCTGGTCTTGTGTGATGTGCTGAAATTTCAATCAGTTTTTTGTGATTGTGTTAGCGGATCTGTGTTAGCATAGAAACTCCAGTGAGTAATGAGGAGCGTTTTTGACCCAAAGTGATGGGGTCATGCAGATCAACAGCTGATTAGCATTCTTCAGGTGCTTTTGAAGCCTTTAGCAGAGATGATGTTCAGAGAGCTTTCTGCTCCGTTAAATTTAAATGAATGTCTTCCTCGTGTTGTCATTGCAGAATGTCAAAGGATGACTGACTTTTCATCAGATCCTTTATTAGAAACAAAGGGCTCTCCTCTGTCGTGGAGCAATAGAAACTTGCGAGTCCATTAAACTGAATAAAATGTATAAAATGAACATTTCAATCAGTGTGTTGCCTTTGGGAAGGATGGCTGAAGAAGGTCAGTATAAATTCTGGCAGTAATAATTAGATTCTTTATTAGTCTTTGCCTCTAAATTCAGCTCCAAAGAAGAATGGTGCAAAGGAGCAGCTTTGGCCGAGTGTTGACTTAATGTCACCCATCCATTTTGCTTTCACTCTGGTTGGCCTTGCAGGAGCGGGAAAATGGGAGGCTCATTCATCACCAACATGCATTCAGTCATAGCTCGTGCAACACACACGTGCGCGGCACACACACACACACACACACACGCAGATGCATTGCAGTGTGAATATAACAATTACTAGTGTATAGTGCAGAAATGTCTCCTTTAAAATATTACAAATAAACACACACCTGTCGGATATATTTATTTACCGCCACACGCCCGCTCCCTGAACTACTCATGTCTGGAAATATAGTCAGACCTGGAGGTTTTGTGATTGATTGTTGACTGACAGCAGCGCAGGCATTTGTATTCTGGCAGCACAGTGTGACACGAGTGACGTTCAGTTCAATGTTTGTGACTCTTCTCATACATTTTAAAGTGATCCTCCATTTTTCTCATGTTTATTTCCCTTTTTTTCTCAAACAGAGAGGAATCCCCATTGGGCAGTTCTGCAAGGACTTCAATGAGAAAACCAAGGAGCTAAAGGAGGGCATCCCTCTCCCAATCAAGATCCATGTGAAGGTGCATTTGTGAGGCTAATTGTCAGTCTTTCTAACCCATCCCTGACCCTTTACACTTAGCACCCCTCTCTCCCACGATTGTGGTTAATTCCACTACCTGCATAACATTACCAGAGCACTTTCATTATTCATACTCTTCCACCGAAGTAAGCCTTTCCATTTGCAGTTATTAATGAAGCAATGCCCAGAGGAACTTGAAGTCAAGAAGCATTAAGTGCATGCAAGAAACGTGATTTACTCAGAAAAGAGGTGTTATGAGCTTGTAGATTTTATTTTACACAACCACACATTGTGTGACTCGTCACGCCCCCCCACACCCCGTCCCACCTCTTTGTGTGCTGTTTCAAATGTGTTTTAATGAGGTTTGTGATGGAAGGAATAAATGTGTGTTGTAATGAGGTTTGTGATGGAGGGAGGGGAAGCCTAATCCTTTAAACGGCGTGAATTTATTTTGATATGCAATATGCAGCAACAGCTCTGCCATCACACGTGGTGCCTCGCTGCTGACCATCATTGCCATCTGCTGGTGGTTGTTAGTGTTCTGTTCACACTGTACTGCGTGTGATGTTTAATGTGTGCCTCTGAGACGTACTGTATGTTTCTCAGATTTCAACGTAGCTTTGAGCACCTCTCACCGTGCCTTTTATCGTACTTTAAAGGAACAGTTTGACATTTCTTGGCAAACAGTTGCTGGGTGCAGTGACCTCCTGGTGTCTTGTTGTCACAAAGGTTGCCAGGCAACAATTTATGTATGTGGACCGCTAAAGCAAACAAGATTGAGCCAGCTAATTAATGAGTTTTAGAGGTACTAGTAGGCTTATTTTTTATTTAAATTTGGACATCTGTTTCCAGTCTTTATGCTATGCTAAACACCGCTTATCTAACTCTCAGTATGAAAGCTCCCATAACGTTCCTACACTATTATTCCCCTTCTCTCTCTGACTTTTGTATGTTTTTTTTTCAGTTTGCCTGTCAGATGCTATAATGTAGGTGGAAACAACAGCGACACATCGGACCTTTCCAACCAATAGCTTCTCCATAGATGGAGAAAAATTCTGTTTCCATTGTTGAAAGGTCATTGCTGTTAGATAACACGACTCTGATGACAAATCACCTGCTCAGTGGTATCTTCTCAGCTCAGCCTACAGTTTATTGTCCTGTATATTTTTTTTGTATTGATGTCTCAAATAACCGATGAGCCAAGCATCTGTCCTCAGATGATTTATTGATTGGATCTGTATGTCATGTTTTAGTAAATAAAGGTCAGTGAGGGAATATGAATTAAAAGGAAAGGGTCAAAATAACTCATTGAGGCTGAAGAGATTATTTTAATTTTTTTCCTTAGGGGAGGATAGAAAGGGCGAGTGAATGAGGCAAGAGAGCAGATGTGCAGCAACCCCCCCCCCCCCCATTTAAAGCTGCAGCATTGTCAATTAACTCTGCAGTTCTCCTCAGATCTGCAGAGCTTTACATCCTCTTTCTTTTTGGTATATTACATTGTTTTTTTTGCATGACCTATTAGGCCCTATTACCCTATTATAAGTTTATAGTGGCTTGTTCTACTGTCAAGACATAGAATATTAAAATATGCTGTAATTTTGTAAAAAATAGAATTATAAGTGTTACAATTTTGATACAAATTGTAGTGTACCATGGTGTTTTGCCCAAAACCGTGATTAACAGTTAAAAATGAGCCTGGTGCATTTACAGAAAGGTTGATTAATGTGCATTGTCCTAATAAAATTAATCTTATTAAGTATATGCCAGTTTTGTATTCCCAGTTTATTGGACATAGATTTAAATTATAGTCTCTGACAGTCGCTAAAAAAAGACAAAATGATAAATTACTTTGTTGTTTAGAGGTGGCACAGTAACCAATCAGCTAATATTCGTACAGATTGTTGTAGTATAATTGTTGTTTCTGTTACAATAACCATTGCAATGAATACAAAGTAATTAGGTTGAATGTATGAAATGAAAAAAATAATGGAAGCAAGTCTTTAATCTGAGAGGGATGAAGAAAAAGCATATGTACTCCTTATTCATGGGTAGCTTCAATACTGTAGACAAGAAAGGGAAAGATTTCCCCCGAAATGTCAATGAATGATTCATTGAAGCCTTTGAAGAAGACCAGAGAGTGGTTAATACGTGTTTGTATTAGCTTAAATCATGAAGTCTTAATATAAAGGCTTTTTAACTTTTTGCAGTTAAACAAAGCACTGAGCTTTGCATTTTAGAAGGAATCCAACCTCTCATAAATAGTAAGTCCAAGCTACAGTACGTTGATACTTCAGTTTTGATTTTCAATTAGAAAATATTTTAAAACCGTATTAGATGCACAGAAAAATAAATTATGACTCATGCGGCTTCTACTCAGTTTTATTAATTTAAGTTATCAAGAGTCATAAAGGAAGATACAGGTTTTTCTGAGAGCTATAGCTACCATTGAGGACACCAAGAACACATTTTCAGTATAGATTCTGGGAAAAATGTGTTTTATTACTTTAGGAGAGGTTGAGGTTTGGAATTAAAATATCCCCACATCATCACATACTCTTCACAATACCTAGAAATTGGCATCCCATAATCTCTTAATGCAAATTAAATCAGCTATTAACTGAAAATAAAACCATGCCAATCTCTAGGTATGGTGATGATGTGGGGCAATTTTAATTCCAAAGACCAAGGGAACTTTATCAGGATGCATAGTATCCTGAAGCCATGAAATAACTGGCCTTTAATAATAAACATCTGCCTCTATGGAAATTGAACATAGGGGTGTGTGTACTTATGCCCCCTGTATTTTAAGGAGGGACATTCATTTATTTACTATACGTTATTCATTCACAAAGAAAATTGGTGTCCTTAAAGGTTGAATTTTTCCTAATTTGTTTAATTAAGCATTTTTTTTCTCCTTTTATTCAACTTTAGCATGGGTTCTTAAACCACTGTAAATTAAAATCCAATAGATGAATGTAGTATTTCTCCAGTTATATTCCTGGCAGCCTTTAGTTAACTGTAACCAGTCACCTCAGGCCTGTCTAGCTTTGGATTTCTCCACGTGATGAATGCATGGAGCGAGTGAGAGTGATAATTGGCATTTAAAGAGTTTTTTTTTTTAGCCTTTTCAAAACAAAACAAAAGTGCAGAAATCATGGATCATTGTGTTTATCTTTTCTAACATTAGCTGCAATTGTTAGCATGTCTGGCTAGCTAGCCTATAGCTTTACTACCAGGGCTGAGGAGCATTTTATATGGCATTATTTTGTGGGGTTACAGGTTAAAAAATAAAAGCCCCATCCATAACCAGGACTTTTATATTTTCCCACTGTCTGGAAGCTAACATTTGTTCAGGTTATCAGAGTTTATGATCATTTTAGCAGCTCTGTGCTGCTTTTAATAGGATTAAAGTAAGTTTAACCAGCCAGCATTACCAAAGAAAGTGCGATGTCTACCAAACACATAAGCTGCAGTCAAAGAAGGCTATGTACAGGGGGTAATAGAGGGGTATTACAGTTTGATGTTACATTATTCCACATTATTCATATAATTTAGGACTAACTAGGTTGGCACTGCAATACAAGAAAAATGCTGTTTATTCTGCTACAATTCTCTCTCTCTCTCTCTCTCTCTCTCTCTCTCTCTCTCTCTCTCTGTCTCTGTCTGTCTGTCTGTCTCTTTCTCTCACCCCCAACCGGTTGAGGCAGATGACCGCCCACCCTGAACCATGGTTCTGCTCGAGGTTTCTGCCTCTTAAAGGAAGTTTTTCCTTGCCTCTGTTGCCTAGTGCTTGCTCTTGGTGGGAATTGTTGGGTTTCTGTAAATACCGTCACAGTCCGGTCTAGACCTGCTCTTTTATGAAAAGCGCAATTAAATAACTGTTGTTGTGATTTGGCGTTATATAAATAAAATTAAATTGAATTAAATGTTACGTCTTTTACATCAGTTATCAATTATTATGA
The DNA here is from genome assembly GCA_026937815.1 of Etheostoma perlongum. Lineage (NCBI taxonomy): Eukaryota > Metazoa > Chordata > Actinopteri > Perciformes > Percidae > Etheostoma > Etheostoma perlongum. Next base: position 19,902,167 of record CM049380.1, on the reverse strand, counting down.
ATTTTGATGGTTAATCTGCCAACATTGTCATTGTAAACTGCATATGTGTCAACCAGAACAGAAAGTTTGACAGGGGTAGCAACAGTAACTAAGGGAGGTGGGGCTTCGTGTTTTGTCGAATTGAATGAAAGAAATGAATAAATAAATGTGAACAAAAGAACAATTTATAGATATCTCAATCCTACCTACAGCCCGTTTCTGGCTTTTTTGATCAGATGTTTTAATTTTGATTCTTCTGTCTCCGCAGCCCGACAGAACCTATGACCTAAAGATTGGCCAGCCCACAGTGTCTTACTTTCTAAAGCAAGCAGCCGGCATTGCGAAAGGGGCCGGCAAGACAGGTGAGATGTTCTGCTGCACTGATGTATCTGCTCTCACTGCCATCTGCGCCCGCCGAGCTAATCCTGTAACAGACACACGTCTCTCTCCCTGGACTCAGTTTTGAGCTTTGCTGTGATTGATGTTATATTCATGACATGCGGGGAACTGCAGCACTAGAAGAAAGCAGCAAAGGAGGCGTATTAAGAAAAGAGAATTATGGATTTTCAACTTTTATGCGCCAAGCCATCCCCAGCCTTGTTTCAGTAGTTAACTCCTAATACCACCTCTACACTGTCTCCAACACACACACACACACACACACACACACACACACACACTCATAGTCATACCCCCCACATCCTCTTTGGTGCCAAACTGTATTTTGTATAGTTATTGAATTTTTTATTTGAAGTTTTTTCTTCTTCATTAACACCCTGCAATCTATGTGTGTGCGTGTGAAGGCCACGAGACAGCAGGGATGGTGTCGGTGAGGGCGGTGTATGAGATTGCCCAGGTGAAAGCCGAGGACGAGTGCTTCAAAATGAGGAACGCCTCCCTTGAGACCGTTGTCAAAAGCATCATCGGCTCGGCTCGTTCACTGGGCATCAAGATTGTCAGCGAGTAAGTCTCGGTGCACTTTTATACTATTATTGTATTGACCTGCGATGCCATGAACCCAACCTGGGTGCATGCAAGTAATGCTGTCAGAAGCTGGTCCTATCCTGGACTTATTGGTCAGTCCAAGTAGATTGTTATCATTTTGCATTAAGTTCTTTAAATGAACAAAGAAACACAGAAACATAAAATGTTACACATTTTACTGCAGAGTTAAAAGGTAGCAGCAGGTGGCGTCCTGTGTCGATGCTGCTATGTCTCCTAACGGCCACTAGAGGTCAGATAAGATAATAGTGAAGTGACCACCATGGCCACAATACCATGAACACCTACAGTAGCTTCACTATATAATCAAATTCAATAAAATGGCCCTCCTGCAATAACTGTAGAGACAACAAGCTCAGACAGAAGTTGTGATGTCCCTGTCATATTTTATCTGTTCTTGATCCTGTTCTGAGTACTCTGTAGGAGTCTGTATGGAGCGCTCAAATCTACTCGAGGATCTATGACACACACCCGAGAATGTAATACAGCTTCACAGTGCATATTTAGGTTAAAGTAAGCAAACAAATTACAACTTGAAGAATGTCAGTGTTTTTAGCATTTTTATTGTCCATTCAACGTAATAAAGCTTTGACAACTTAGGCTCGGGGTGGGTGTTAAGGGTTTTAAAATGTGGTAATATGGCAAGGTACTTGGAGGGCCCTATTCATGTGTCTGTGCCTATGGGCCCATTGTGTCATCATTGTGTCATCATTTCTCCATGAAAATAATGAATTGGACAGCTAATGTTTCTATTCATCTTTACAGGTCCTATAGAGTACATTAACCATACTAAAACATCATTATATTATATAATATCTACTTTACTGTACCAGTGTACCTTGAACAATCTGGGATTATTCAGTGTATATTTAGATTTGTTTATGGTGCAGGTTTAGTTTTAGAGACTTATACAAGTTGTTATTCAAACGTCACAGTTTAATTGACGTGCGTTAATGCATGTCTTGCATGATAACCTGTTAGTATGAACCTGTTAAGTATGTTGACTTTTTTTATATGTACATGCTGCAAGTACACCGACAGTATATACTGTATACAATCAGTATGCAGTATGGATTTGGGACTAAGATGAATGCTATAAGCTTTACAAAGATTGCACATCTTGCTTTTATATCATAATACTTTAGATTTTACAGATACTTCTCCAACCTACTTGCGTACCCTTGAGGGGCTTTGCATCTTAACACCCACCTGTGTTTTTTTTCTGATATTTATCATTTATGATGTGCACAGCATAAACTGTTACAGTATTCATGCACAATCACAGTCCCTCAACCTGCCGCATCTATTTCTTCTTCACATAATGATATTGTACTTCTCCCAGAATCCCTTTCTCCCCCTTACTTAAAGCTTAACATGTCTCGCAGCTGCAGTGCATTATGATTTATTGAGAGTACTGTCAGTGGAGAAATTGGTATCTCTGGCTCTGTTACAATGGATTTTTTCCTGGATGGTTGTTAAACACTGCTGCACTGTGCTGAGTTCAGAGAGAAGAGCATGGTTAAACTATGGTTATAGTTAATATTGCAGATAGCTGAAGGAACAAGTAGAAATGTTGATTATTCAATATCAGTATCTCCACTGGAAATATCTTGATGTGATGTTTGTCATCCACATTTATCCAGTTTTATTAGATTTTACTACAAAATGATGTAGTAATGCAAGGAACACCATCCTAAACATTTTACCTTTTAACCTTTGAAGTTTTCTGTTCCAGTAAGTCAAAGTTTTAGGTAACTAAATGTATTTACCTTCTCTCTCTCTCTCTCTCTCTCTCTCTCTCTCTCTCTCTCTCTCTCTCTCTCTCTCTCTCTCTCTCTCTCTCTCTCTCAGTCTCTCAGCTGATGAGTACAAGCTCTTCTTGGAGCAGAGGGAGGAGAAGTTGAAAACCGATGCAGCAGCAGCCGCAGCCGCCGCAGCTGAAGCTTTGACAAGCAAAAAGAAATGAAGACCTGCAGCATGTTTAATCTTAACCCCCGCATTCCTATTTGTATTGACTCCATACATAAACCACATTCATACAAAAACACTGTAAATGTTGTGTCCGTCAGTTAATAAACAGTAAGTTTGGGATTTCTTTTCTTCTGTGTCCTTATTTACGTCTGATATTTAGATTCTTTACAACAAATTGTTTGGTTTCAGTATTTTAGAATGATTTAAAAGATTTAACGTCCGCTACATTTTAACAACAAAAACAGCCACTCAAATGTTAAAAATATTTATGACCCTGAGTGTTTTATTTTCACTGAGTTGAGCTAATAAAACTATAATTTCTCTGTTTTGGAAAAATTTGAATGCTTATTCTCTTTGATGTTATTATCTATTATTAACACTTCTTGGAGCGGTTTGTTTTGTCAGGTTGTGCAGATGGTATCTTTTTATTTTTAATCTTATTTTTTGGGGCATTTTAGGCCTTTATTTAATAGGAAAGCTTAGACATGAAAGGGGAGAGAGAGGGGGAATGACACGCAGCAAAGGGCTGCGGGTTGGAACTACACCTGCTGTGGCGAGGACTGACCTTCTGTACATGGGGTGCACACTCTACCAGGAGAGCTACCCAGGCCCCCCTGCAGCTGGTTTCATGTATATTTCACACACCTCATCAACTTATCAACTTAACTTTTTGTTTTGTACAAATAAAGAGTTTGGTTTCATGTACCACCAATGCTGAAACAATTCATTAACCAACAACTATTATGAAGTCATTTATCCCCAAAAATACCAACCGTGAACCGGTTATAGCTTGTCAAATATGAGGATTTGGTGTTTGTTTTTTTAACATTGTAGGTTTTGGCTGTTGGACTGTTGGTTGGGCAAAACAAGCAATTTGGTGATGTCACTTTGCACTCAGAAATCTTTGGTTGGCCATTTTTCAATATTTTGTGATATTTAAAGTAATCTCGAAGATTTGTATTCATAAATGTATGTTAAGTCACTATCCATCGCTGAATGATGTAACACAATGGTGATTGAACCTAGATTGATGAAAGCCCTTGCATTTTCTGTTGAGACTCAACAATTATATTATAGCTATAGAGAATGAAGCAAAATTGTAAAACAAATAAATGACTGACTGAAAATATTCACTTGTTGTAGCCCTAAATGGAACATCACACTATTTTATGTTTTCTTGCATTTGCCACATATCAATATAAGAAAATATTTTTATCAAAAGCTGGATTAAATTTTTTCAAATCTATTTTAAAACAATACTCACATACCTGTATATACATTCAAAGTAGTATTGTTTACTGTAGTTACTCCATACTGGCTGTGAAGATAATCCTTCCTACGGTGATTTCAATGTCACCGTCTTCCGTCTGTGCAAACTTCAGTTCAGCTGACTCTGGGAATCATCCAGCATCAAAGTCTGGGGTGGCTGTGGCTCAGGATGTAGACGTTGTCTATTAATCCCAAGTTTATTGGTCCGACCTCCCAACTCATCTTGTGTGAGTGTGTATTTGTATTAATTACAAATTACAGATATAAAAGCACCTTTGTCTTACTATTCCTCCTCTACAGCCATGTAAGGAAATGCTGTAAAAAGAGGGAAGGGGTGTCTTCGAGGCCACTATGGACAGGAGGAACAATATCACCAACCAATAACAGTGTGCATATGAGTATTGTTTTATGTCAGATTAGAAATATGAACCTATCCTTTAATACCCTAATGATCTCTGCAATATCCTCCAACCCTATATGGACTTTACCTTCATGTAAGCATTGAATAGTGTCATTTATCACACCTATACTAATATTCAGCGAGCATGAAGTATAAAAAAAAAAGTCATCACCCCTGCCCTCTTCATAACCTTTTCCTAACATGGCCTCTTGCTCAGCACACACTGCTCCTCTCTGGTGCAGTACTTGTCTTTGCCAGAAGGTGACAGCCTTCAGCTGAGCAAACTTCCTCCACTGTTCATCTTCACTCCATCAGAGACACTGCAGCAGCAGCTAGTGATGGAACATAATGTTTGCTTGCAAAAAAACAGTATAATGTTTAGAGCTTTGCCTCCGTTAAATGTAATAAACTCTGTATTATCTGTGATGCAGCACAGGTGATGAGATCTGGCAGAGAACGATCCATAAAACATGTAAATGTGCTGTATTTATATAGCATCATACAGGATACATTCACCATTCACACACAGTGGCCGAGGCTGCCGTACATCGTGCTCATCAGATAAACATTCACACACATTCACAGGGGGCAACTCGGGGTTCAGTGTCTTGCCCAAGGACACTTCTGGGACTGCAGGGCCAGGGATTGAACCACCAATCTTCCGATTGGCAGGCAACCGCTCTACCACTGAGCCACAGCCGCCCTTCTAACCACACACCTTCTAATTTTGTTTTACCTAACATGATGTACAGAAAATGGGTTATATTAATCTATTTTTTCCCTTTGATTTTAACTGTGTTCACCTCTCCATCCTGTGGCTACATATCAGTTTGTCCCACATCCCTCTTTACTGTACCTCTAATTTTAGCCTCCTCTCACTCCTCCTTTGTCTCCCCTCTCTCCCCAGCCCTCCCCTCTCCGATCCTTCTGAATGGAGGCTGAGAATAGACGAGATGCTCTTTCAGTCAGAGCAGGAATGCCTATATATGGAGTCTTACACCACTCTGTGCGCTGATTGAGTCACAGGTACATTGAGTGAATGTGGGCTACTGTGATTTGTAAAGAGGGGTGGCTAGGGGGGTCACATGCCCACTATTATGTGTGTGCGCATCATCATAAGTGGGAGGCCCACTGTGTGTGCCCGTGTGCACAAGCTCACAAGCAAAATCCTTGATGCCAAGAGTGTGCGTCAGTCTGAGTCAGATAGTGTCTCATTCTGTCTCGTCATGTGTGTGCGTCAGTGCTGTTGCTGAGCGAAACTCGCTCCAGGGGAAGAAATGGAGGAGAGTGTATGGGAGGGCGGAAAAGAGGCAGGGATGATGATGAGGATGAGGATGAGGATGATGAGGCTGAGGGAGGAACAAGGGGCTTGACTATGACGACACAAATGCATCAGTAGCATTAAGTGCACTTTTAATATAAATGCATTTGTATGACAATCAAATACACTTATAAGCAACACAATAGAACACTGGTCCACAATGTCCATTCTGCAGGAAGTAAGATGTTTAGAATATATTTCATCTTATGCAATAAAAATCTCTTTCTTATATATACAGACCAATATTGTTCAACTGTACAAATGTACAAATGTGTACAACCTTTCTGAAAAGAACATATGCCTATATCCACAGACATAATGCATATGTAATAACATCTTTTTGAAATATCACACATACAATACAGTAATTTTACACATGTATATTAACTTAGCCTTTAATAGCTAGAACGTAGGAATCAATCCTTTACTTGACCGTAGACAACTCTACGTGAGCATGTCGACACCATGGGAATAGTACCATTCTCAACCCGTGTCGCTTGGTAACTGAATAGAAATAGCACCCCATCCCTATTTTCATTTTTTAAAACAAAACTTTTGTAATCTAACCCCTCTCAAAAAAGAAGAATCACTCATTCACATAGTCAATTGTGCCTCACTACACCGCACTCCAGTGGAGCAACGATGTAAATGTCCATGTCGAATGGACATGATAAAGAGTTCAGCAGGTCAGGGCCGTTTCAGGCACACAGGAGCCGCTAGAAGCTGCAAGCATTGCAAATATTGATGCTGCAACAATATCCAGCCGACTGCCCTCAGGCCAGCAGGGACCTGGAGAGCCCACATTCAGAGTCTAATGTACAGTACAACGTAGCAGTGGATTTGTGGCATGATCAGTGCTCCGGCAAACTTCCAGACAATTTCTTTTTTGGTGTTATATCTCGCAAAGCAATGGACGTCTTCAACATTTTTGAGATCTTCACATGCCAGGATCTCTTCACAAGTTTCCTTTTTTGTTTGCACATCACATTGATACACAAGATTTTAGATGGAGAGATAAATATGAAATGTTAAAGGTTTAAAGCTGCAAACTCAAAGCTCAAAGTATCTCTGGTTAAAAGTTAATTATTATTTTTGCGTTTTGATGTTGCCTTTGAGGCAAGAGTGCTATCGAATTAGAGCGGTACTGGCTCTGAAGTCCGGATAGAAGAGCTATTGGCAGGATGTACTGATAGCGGTCATCCTAAGAATGTAAAAAATTGTAAACATTTGACTTTCATTACATTTGAGGTTTGGGTTTGCGTTGCTGCATGTCAGGCAAAAAAGTGCTATAATTCATCTCTCTATTGAAATAGCAAGAAATGTTCTTTTTTGTTCACAACAGATTTTTCACTACGAGTGAATACAAATGCGCATCTGGAAGTTGAACAGCGCTTACAAGTTCAGAGAGGTTTCTCTGTCTGATCATATCTGAAGCTTGTGTTACAGAGAAGCTGAAAGACACCACATAGACTCAAAACCAAGTCAGTTATGGGTCCATGTGGTTTAACCATCATGTAAATGTTGCACCAGTTTTGTAGTAGTATACAGATAAATAACTGAACAAAAATATAAAGCCAATTTTTGTTCTTAGGTGACATGTAGGAGTTAAAGTCCTTAAGTTTTGTATATACATTATGTATATTTATACACTTAATAATTTTTTACTTTTCAGTAAAAGGGGCTCCACAAAATATGACAATATGCCATACTTAATGAAGTAAGTCACAGACTTATTTTAGAACGGAGGAACACTTCCACTCCCATCTGAAAGACAAAAAAGGGAAGCGAGAGAAAGAGGATGTTAGTGATGTATTTTGAGAAATGGGTTTTCATCTCTTTTAATAAGACTAAGATGAAAGAAAAGAGACAGATTCTTACCTTTGTGGAAGCACTGTGGCGATGGATGACATTGGAGTTGATACAACTCAGGTTGTTGCCCTAAGTCAGGGGGCGATCGAGGCACCTGCCCCAAACATGGGTTCCAGGACAGCCAGTTCCTCTAGGAGGGACTGATTGCAAGACACAGCGGGCATGGGCGAGACGATGGGTGTGGATGTGGCAGGGCTGGGGGAGGCAGTGAGGATGAGGGGAGGGGAAGCTTGGATGGAGGAGCAAGAGGACACAGGAGATGACACCACCTCGATCTCCATTGCTTCCTCCGCTAGCCCCTCTCCTTCTGCCGTTGCCCCGGCCTCAGCAGCCACAGTCGCCCCGCACCCAACCATGGAGTTACATTGCGCCGATTGGACGCTACAGAAGTGGCCCACTCCCTCAAATTGGGAGGGTTGGTGCCAGCATACTGGGGTTTGAAGAGAGATTGGGCTGGAGGGATTGGGCGAGGGGGAGGGGGAGGAGGGGCCGGGGGACTGAGGAGGAATGAAGTTGTCTTGGAGGAGAGTGTCTAGGATGCTCTCTTCAAACAGAGAGTCATCATCGTCGAGGAACATGGGAATGTCCAGACCTCTCCATGCTTTGATGGGATAAAACTCCCTAAGCATATGGACTGAATCAACATCAGCCGTTTCAACAACGGGAGACAGGAAGGGGGAGGGAGGGGAGGATGAGGGAGAGAGTTTGGACAGGAGTGGATCCAGATAGAATCCCTCTGCCAGTGAGCTGATGTGCTGAGCTAAGAGGGAGATTTCTGCCCTCTCCTTCTCCCTCTCTCTCTCCAGGGAGAAGAAGGAGAGACAGGGCTGTTTGCCGGGTGATGCCTCAGGGGTGAGGAGGCCCTCAGGGGGACACTGGAGGTGCCCCAGTGGTACGTCTACATACAGTGGACCCCGAACCTCGGGCAGGGTCATCACTGTGCAGTCGCCGTCTCCAGGGCTGTCAGGTGTGGGGGGTAGTTTCTCATAAAGGGCTCCACTGCCATGCTCGACAGAGAAGAGGAAGTCAGTGGATAGAGTTGGTAGCTTGAGCGGGAGCTTGGTGGACAGAGTGGTGGGGGGAGAGGGGCTGGAGGTGGTAGTTGGTGGAGCTGAGGAGGAAGCTGAAGGGGCCATTGAGGTGGTGGTGGCAGTGGCTGTTGTAGCAGAGGGCGGAGGAGTGGTAGTGCCAGCTGGGTCGAAGCTGAAGAGAGGTTCACCGAATGGAAAGCTAGACCCAGCAACATGGGGAGTGTAGGGTGGTGTGCACACAAACTCTTTGGTCTGCTGAGCTTGTGAGGTGGGGACAGGTGGGAGAGGCAGGGGGAGAGCTGGCAGTGGAGGGTCAAGCTGGAAAGATGGCGGCAGAAGAATGTTCTGGGTCAAAAAGTCTAAGTCTGCTACTGTTTCAACAGTGACTGGAGTGGGAGAGGAGGCAGCTGAGGGGTTTTCAGTGGGATGCTGCTGAAAGAAGCTGTCTTCCTCCAGAGAGGAGATACTGGAGCGAGGGTCACCCTCCACCTGCATAGCCTCAGCAGCAGAGCTCCCTGGTTCATCAGAGGAACCCACGCTGCAGCCAGCAGTGCTGAAGTCAAAGGATTTGGCTGACAAGCCACTGCTGCCTGGGGTGAAGACTTGGTCTGGGCTGGACAGGGTTTCTGGAGACTGAAGGCTCAGACCCTCCTGCTGAGAGGTACCGCCACTTAAAACCAGGGTCAGCTGGGTGTGCTCTGAGCTGAGGTGCTGACGCACTGACCAGGCTTCAGACTCACTGAGAGAGAGAAGAAGAAACAAAGGAGAAACAGAAAGTTAGGATGGTGTTTTTCTCTGTATTCATCATTCTTTTGTTTTTGATGACTTGTGTGTGGTTTGAAGAAAAAGGCAGTAAATACCTGATGATGTAGTTGTTGCTGATGATGGGGATTTCTCCAGGTTGCAGCTGAAGCACCATGTAGAGCCAAACCCACGATTGGTCCTGAGCTTGCACACGCACCACCATTTCAGCTCTGCCCTCTCCTCCTTCTCTCACTGTTGAACAACAGTCACAGCACAAGTTGGCATCTTGTATGTAATTATATTAATCATCATAATGGTTTTAACTGTGTGGATATGGCAGTTGGCACGATGTGTGTGTAATTGTGTGGACGTGAATGGTTGTAACTGGTAGGTATGTGAGTACACTTACATAGGCTGCGATGTTGAGCGGAGGCATGTGACAGATCCTGTGGGTGGAGGAGGCTGTACCAGGAGCAAGAGCGTAAAGCTGTCACATCAAAGCCAAGATAGGCGCTCACACTGTAGGAGAGAGTGGGTGGTGATATGTTAGGAGGGTTCATCATTTTTTAACCATTTAGTGATCTCATGAACAGACTAATATACCGGTAAATATTAAAGCAACAGGTGGAGGTGAGGATCAGTTATTTGTGTGAACTCACCTGTCCTGGGCAGTCTGCAGCCTCATGTCCCGGCTATGCTGGGAGTGGAAGCAGGCCAAAAACAAGTTGGCCTCAGGAAGGGGAGGGGTGGAGGTTGACTCTCTTTCTGCCCCGGGGCTGGAGCGGGTCGGGTGGGGCTCCAGAGGGGAGCAGAAACACACCCACACAGGGTTCGATGTCCAGTAGGACCCAGCGGCAGTAGAGGCAGCGGGGGGAGAGAGGCAGCGAGCTCGGATCAGAACCAGCTTGTTCCCAGCACTCTGCCTCCGCACGGACTTGGAGGTGTTAAAACGACAGCGGAAGAGACGGTCTGTGGAGGAGGAGAAGATGAGAGGGGCTAATTAAAAATCATATTCGGTTGTTAGTCTGCAGTAGAATTGTGAATTTAATGTTTGTCTTACCCATCTCAAGTGACGTGGTGGTTGACAGGTTGCTCCTCATGTTAAAATGGTCTGAGGCGTCGATGATATCATACACACTGTCCCCCTGTGCCACAAGATCCACCTGAAAAATGTAATATTACAAACCGAAACGTTATTTATTAAGCCCAAAGTAGAGCTTTAATCAAATGAACCGGTTCCGTGTAGACTCACCATGGAGTGTCCGAGGTGGTCGGAGACGCTATCTGACAGGTACAGGAGCTTCCCTTCCCCTGTCATCAGCATCAAAAAACCCGGCAGTGCCTGCATCAACTCCGACAGTTCGTGAAAAGACAGAAACCCTGCACTCTCGTCAGCAGTTTCTGCTTCTAGGGAGAAAAAATGGGACAGAAAATGTATTTGTTAATAAACCTGAACCTAATAAGAATGAACACAACATACCTGATCTCCGCAATAAGAAAAACAGTGGCCGCAGTGTGTTTCAGCACCACGGACAACGGCGCTGCTGTATGTATGGTGCTAAAGCATTTCAGCACCACGGACAGTGAACAACTTCTATTAAACGCGTTAACGAGCTTGTTTATCGACTATTTACGAATAATGAATGACCCATAGCTCTACAGTTTTCTCCCCCCAAATAAGATATGTATCAAGTCAATTGCCTGCGGTGCCACTAAAACACTTGTTGATTCCACCACTGAGAGATTGCAGTCTGTCAATGCAGCACATGACATTTATCATCAACAGGTCGTTTTATTCAGAGGACATTCATTCTTACCTTGAGTGAAGAAGACGGAGTTCCTGGTGTACATGCAGGCAAGTGACATGATGTGCAGATATGAGAGCCGCGCTTTATCTGCATCGGATATGGGCAACAAGTCCTTTAGGCTCCGGATCTCAGCGTTGATCTGGTCCCGTCGAGCCTTGGATGCTCCTTTGGTTGAGCGGTACATTGTGGCCGGTTGTTGCTGGGAACTGTCGAAATTCCTCCAGATGTGCGTTGGAGAGTTGAGAGCGGAGTGTTGTTTAACGCCGTGGCTCGGCTGGACCCGGGGTGACCTGTCTCCGAGGTGTGTTAAGAGACAGGTTGTAAAAGTGGAAAAGCTCTGAGGTGTGTTATTGGACTTTCATCTCAGATAGGTTTGTTTTTCAGAGAAAGGTTGTACAACCTTCTCTTGCCCTGTCTCTGTCTGCTTTAGCTCCGCCACAGCGTCCAGCTCGGATGCTGGCAGGCTGCTGGATGTCTGTCCCCCCCTCTCAGAGTGCAGGTGAATCGGCGGCTGTGGTAGCCGTCTCTCGCACAGAAGCCCGTAACCCGTAAATCTGGTTGAGGGACTCTGCTCGCCAGTCACTTATATAGTCTGGGACTCCGCCGGAGCAGGGGGGCTCCCAACACACCGACACCGACGTAAAACGGAGGGAGGGGGTGGAGAAAAAGGGGAAGGGGGGGGCGAGGGAGACAGATATGTCTCATATCAGTGTAGCAATGGTGAAACTCTCCCCCTCCCGTTCCCGTGCCCTCTCCTTTCGTTGACACTTCATCGACGTCAGCGCTTCCCTCTACTCGGTGATGACGTCGGTCTGAAATCGGGAGCTCCGGCGACGCAAAAAGCCCGATTTGGACAAAACCGAGTAAGGGGCGGAGCAAGCGTAAAACGTAAACGGAGTCACCGGACTCCGGTGTATTGGAGCAGGAGGGGGGTGCAGGGGAGGGGGGATGGGAAGACTGGGTTGCATACTAAAGAAGTCTCTGTGTTTATATGTCTGGCACTTGGTAGGCTACCCGTTAATGCCTGTTCGCCCCGGACCTGTCAATAAACACGACAGGTGCTTGTTAGGTGCAATTCGATCATTTCACTTTGACCATATTTACTGTCAACATTTTAAACATGTTAGATTGATGATGCAGAGCTGAACACAACATGCCCAGTCGCCTTCCAGGAGACAGACATGGATGCTGAGGCTGTTTCACATCGCTTCGTCTCTCCTCCGCCTTTCTGAATGGAAATCATTCTTGAGCAGCTAAAAACACTAATGGATGCATAAAGAATGTGCCTCCATTTTAAAAATGTGAATGAATGCTGCGCTTGTCCCGTGCCTTCACTGCAATTTCACATTTGTCTTGTTAAGAGACAATCTTTAGCATTTTGTGAGCATTTTTCCTCAATATTGTCGATAAGAAATAAACTGAAAAACTACATGTAAGGTTTTTACATTTTTTAAATGCACTGTGATCCACGTCAGAGCAATCTCCATTGCGATGGAGATATAGTGATATGTAATGGACAGTAAAGTTTTTACGACTTAATAATTAAGGAGTGAGAATAGACTCCGCGTGAATTTGCGTTGGAGGTTGTGGTTTTGATTGTAGAATAAAAACATGGACACAATCAGAGCATGATCAACTGCAAATCACTGAAAGAAACTAAACAAACAGCTGGCCAGTTTGACCAGTATGGTGCTCAAAAAACAGTTTAGACCATCAAACACCAGCTACGATCTTATTATCATTATCTCTTAACGAACGACGTTTATGTGTGACTCGGCACTTTGTTCTCTTCCTCCGTTTGAAACTTACAAGGACGATCTTCATAATGAAATGTGTAGTCATTTTAATGAATGACATTCATGAATAATGTGAGCAGCCGACATTGAGCAACCTGCAAACTTGTCACCAGTCGCACATGAGGTAAACCGTGCTGTTTCTAAAAATAGGTCTGGTGACCAACACAAGGACTGCGAGGCGCCGATCCCGCTCCGATCGTCCTATTTATAGATAAGATTTCACTTTAACGCCCTAAAATAGATCTGTAGTATGTGCTTCACATGTGGATCCGAGCACAGACATCTGGATCTGTGCCACTGTCCACACGCAGTCATGTTTCATCCGGACAAATTACGATGCTGTGTGTGTGTGTGTGTGTGTTTTATTTCTGATGGAATACCCAACTTGGTCTATATCTACTTCAGATGAAAACAGAGGAATGTAGAGTCAAGAGGATGAGCTTATTTGTCAAAAGGTATTGCTTACTTTGGCCCACTGTTTACGTACTTTGACAGTTTTAATATGCAAAAGATGGCTCATTGATGAATCATCCTGCTTCTTGTTTCAGCTTTACTTGATTCAGTACCTGTGTGTTTTTCTCCTCTAAAGTTTGTTTTTGTCTCATATTTCTTATTGGATGACTAAGCCATCTCTGCCTTCTCTTCTATAGTTGTATTTCCATTAGTGTTTCTCTTTCAGTAATAAGATAAGATTCAACTTTATTGTCATTACACATGTACAGGTACAATGCAACGAAAACAGTTTAGAGAGTCTCCCAGCCACAGCTATTTAAAGGTTCAGTGTCTTGCCCAAGGACACTTCGACATGGGACTGCAGGGCCAGGTATTGAACCACCAACCTTCCGATTGGCAGGCAACCGCTCTACCACTGAGCCACAGCCGCCCCTATAATGACCCAAAGGTACCAGATTGTTACCAGACGATCAGAGAAGAATGGTGGCTTTGCACATACATGACCCATAGTCGTCATTTTCAATGTGTACAGGTAATTAGCTTCACTCGATGAAGCTGTACAAATGAGAAAAATGAGTTTGTCATCTCTGCTCCACATCACATGGACGAGCAGCGCCTCCAGAGCCGATAGAAATACATCACAAGTCAATCTGTTGCTACAGTGGGGACTATAATGTGTCATGACAGTGACATTAGTTTTCCTTTTGGCTATTCTGGATACAGCGTTACACACATTCATTAGAGCAGTTCACTCAGAGAAGACATAATTGTACAGATGTACTTTCTTTTTTAAAGAGCTTGACTAAAATTGATTAATGCTTTTTGTTTCAGGTGCATCTAATAACCTTTCACTTGGTTTGATGTTGGCCCTGTTGCTTGAGTTTAAGGTAAAAAATCATCCAGATCTAATTCCTTCTCCTGGACTTAATGAATACAACAGGTGCCACATGTGAGTCCCCTAATCGGGAAATAGCAGTGAGAGTATAAGTGGGAGATATCTTGAGTTTAGAGTCCAATTGTTCTCTCTGCCTTCAGAACTGTTTTACATTTCCAGCTGAAAAGTACAGACTAAGAAATAGCTGTTTTTAAATTAATATCAACACTAAAACTTCAATGGACACTCATATAACAAGTCTACTACTGCTGCTACTACTACTACTGCTACTGCTACTACTGCTACTACTACTATTACTACTAAATAATTCTCTCTGGAAAAATGCCACGATTCCCTGGTTCCATATTGTTAGTTGTGAGGTGTTGTTGTGTTACTAATAATGATCATAAACTGAAGGCTTTATAATGGGCTTGGGAAATGGTGATGGACATTTTACACTCTTTTATGACATTTAATTTAACAAACAAACTAATCGAGAAAATAATTAGCAGATTAAGCATTAATGACAAGAGTTGTTAGTTGGGGTCCTCATCTCCACGCACTCCAACTTCAAAACCATAGTTTAAAGGTGGGATAGGCAGTTTTTGGGACAAAGCCAAATAAACATGCCAGAAGTTGAAAGTATAGCCCTCCCCTTGCTGCTCTCCCCTCTATCTCCTGAGCCCCTCCATCCAGATGAGCATGGCCATATGTACGCATTTTATACAGTAACCTATACATGTCCTAGTCATTCATTTCAATCATCCTGATCATGTTTGTGTTCCCAATGCCATCATATAGCGGCGATTCTATGAAAATTATTGCCTGTTTTCTTTGCAAACTTGTGGCCCTGTAAAGCCCTTTGTGATGCTGTGATTTAAGTTTTGTCAATATCGGCAAAACAATTCAGAGATAGAGAGAAAATGTTGTAGTTTAGCTTTCTGCTAACCGTAGCTGTGAGCTTTATCCTCAGCTGTGAGCTTTTGGCTACGGTTAGCAGGAGGCTAAACTATTGTCAACGTTTTCTCTTTATACCTCTAAGACATTTCTCAAATATTGAAATAATTTATTGCGTTTATAGTCAGACCCATTTTCAGACTCTCTCTCTCTTTGTCTTCCATTTAAGGGTTGCTTTGCAGTGTATTTAGTTGTCACCAGTTACAACTTTTTCTGCAGGATTTTTTTGCTTTTGAATCAGGTTTTTACCATCTGAAGGCATGTGTATGCTTATCTAGAACAGCCAATAGGAATACCCTCTCTCTGAAATGGCATGTGATTGGCCAAAGTCCCCAGTCACAGGCTAGATATTCTAAAGGCTGAAAATAGAGCAAGGAGCAGAGGCTTAGTATTCTCTAAGAAAACTTGAATTACAATATGTTAAAGGTTATTGTGAAATTTTTGTCCAATGACGCAAAACAAAATTGTGTAACCCAGCATTAAAGGAGAATTCCAGTCAATTTTAATACGTAGTTCTGTTGTAATTTGGAGGGCGGTCAGTAGAGAGAAAAAATTTGAACAATCGGTGCTGCCTACGTGTTAAACTCCTGCTAGAGTTAGCACCCAACAGGCTTAAACAGGGCACGTTTTAAACTTGTAGCCTCTTAACATGTTCAAAATATCATTACAAGTGCTAAGCCATGTGCAGAGTTTCCTTGTGTTCATTTTAGTCTTGTGTAGCATATTCATAACTGTATATTAGCAGTGTCTAGTCGCCACAAATACTTCAGTAGTGACAGTCTCAGCCCTTATTTTTACAACATGATGTCATGCTTTATGGGTTTGTTTGTGCAGGTAATGACATTGGATTACGTTTTATACTTGCTACTGAAAAAAGGGTTGTTTATTACATCCACCCACAGCACTTCCCATTCAGTAAAGCACCAAACTCTTAAGATCCTGACATTATCCTCAGGAACTACCTCATACTGTATTATGGAACTTCTTTCCCCCAGAGTTCTCCTGTTTAAACAACCTTCCACCCGTCACCAGTAGTCTGGCTGTTAAAATGTTTGTGTCCAAAAGTCTTCAGGTTATGGTCCTCTGCATCTTGGTTTAGCAACATAATGTAGAACAAAACATAAAATTGAGCAGGCAACACATTTATGTCTGCAGCATCATTAACTAGCCGATTTGTGCAATTTGTGGCCTTGTCTTATATTGTCTATCATTAGTGTAATGAATAATAGACGCAATTTTTAACTATAAAAAAGGATTATTTTCCAAAGGGCGACTGACTCCAAAATTACTTTTTCCCTGGGTTTGACCTTGTAGGTTTTCACCATCAACCCCAAATTGATTTGCTATTGAATTATTTAGATTCCAATTCTCTCTTTATAGTGGACCATGCCAGTGTTTGAACACAATTCGTTTCATTTCCTAAACCACATATTCCTTATTAGTGACCATTTTCTAAGCTTTTTTGTGATTTATGAATGTGTGAAACTTTCAGACTCTCAATCATATGTGCTGGGTGTTGTTTCACTGTGTTGCTCTCAAATTATGTCTCAGCTTTTACATTTTCATCTTGGACTAGACATATTTTTCTAACAGGCATTAAAGCTGCCAAAAATTGTTCTCTTTATGTAGGAAATCTCCGCACATGATTACAAATGGCAAATCAATTAATACTTACCTCAATATGATTAATTTGGATCTTGGACACAAGGGTGCATGGTGCCAGGGAGAAAACTATTTGATTTACATGTATGTGTTATAGTCATCATCTTTATCTGTGCATTCTTTTTTCTTAATGAATTCTGGTTCATTTCTGTAGAATTTAATATGAGATGCTTAGGATGATGAAGGGGGCGGGTTATTTATCCTTTCTTCATTCTTGTTGGTAACTAAAGTGCTTCACAGTTACTATTAAATATGATACGCTGATGACCTGAGGAGTCTAGATCTGGACCTGTATCGGTTCAGCAACACACCGATAACAACCAATTTGGAGTTCCCAGGACGCTATGGAGTCTCTGTGCAGCTTATTTGAACAAATTGTTAACAGACATGCTACAGCCTCTTGGTGTAAACAAGAATATAGTGCATTACAATACTCAAGACATGAGAAGATAAAATAATGGAAGATTTGTTTGAGCTGTTAGCAAGATAAGAAAGGACATAGTTTGTAGCCATGCTAGCAGCGTGGATGTAAATGTGCTGTATTTATATAGCGCTTTTTAGACTTAACGACTACTCAAAGCACTTTTACATCATACAGGATACATTCACACACATACATACACTGTGGCCGAGGCTGCCGTACAAGGTGCCACCTGCTCATCAGATAAACATGCACATACACTCCAATGTGCAGCATCGGGGGTTCAGCATCTTGCCCAAGGACCCTTTGACATGGAACTGCAGGGCCAGGGATTGAACCACCAACCTTCCAATTGGCAGGCAACCGCTCTACCACTGAGCCACAGCCGCCTCAACGTCAACGTCATGGATCAACGTCAATGTCATGGATCAACGTCATACCACCACTTAGTCCAGACTGAAATACAGTATAATAACAACTACTCAATTAGCTGGCACAACATGCTGCACTGACATCCCATGGTTCCCAGGGGAAGCATTGTAATGACTTTGGAGATCATCTGACTTTTCCTGTAAATGACGTTGATATTTATGTTTTTTTCTTTAATGATCCCCTGATTTTTCATCTAGAAGCCAGGGAACCTAAAGTGCTGTTGTAAAATTTCAGTTGTCCGATTATTATTATTATTTACATACCGTATAAAACCCAGTGTATACACAGTAATTCATTTTAACACAGCAACATAAATCCTCTTCACTCTTACCTAATAAGTAGGCTAATATGAGCATTTTCAAGCAGCTCAACGGGTTTTAGGGTAAAGTAGTTTGAATAAAGCACAACTGTGAGACTCGTGAATCTCATTTTTACTGGATTTGTAATTTGGCACACATCACTTTGTTCAAGATGTCTTTTTAAAGATTGCCTTTTTTTTAATGGCTCTGCCAGACTTTCTCTGGGCAAAAACAGCACACATCTGTATGCAGGAGCTTCCAGAACAAAAACACTCAAAGTTTTTTTTTTTTTTTCCAGCAATCTCGTAGGTACTTAAGCTGTCCTGGTGTCCCACACACTCTCCTGTCTCAAGCGCTGCCATTGTTGCAGTTGTCATGATAATCCCTGCCATTATGAGAGAGGGTTGCGTTGGTATCATAGGTGGGTGGCAGAGAAGAACATGGTTGTGGAGAGGCGGATGGGTGAAGAGCGAGGGGTTGGAGGGATGAGTGCCTCGTCTCCCTGAAAGCAAATGGACTCAAATGAATCCAATTAATGGGCCGTCTTTGTGCCAGAAACTCCTGTTTGTCTCAGTATTCATGTGGAGGCTCATTTAGTCTTATAACCCTCTTTAGCACAATTATTCATCCTAGCACATTAAGCCGAGCACTCACTCATTCATTCACTCAGTAATTTTTCCTCTCAGTGAGTCATTCATTTTTACACTCAGTCACTCATTCACAGGGCATGTCTGGTACATTTTGAATGGCTGTCTGGGATAGGTTTGGTTGTTTTCAAATGTAATTTATTATAAAAAAATTCAGACAGACAGAGAGTAATTAATGCGTTGCATTAGCCCAACGAGCGGTCAATAATGGATGAACAAGATGCTAACAGCTCAGTAAGGCTGTAATCAGGCACCACTGTGCTTTGCTAACAGCTCACAATCCCAATGTTAGCATGCTGATATTTGGCAGATATAATGTTTACCACGTTCAAAATATTTTAATGTTTTAGTATACTAACATTTGCTATCAGCACTTAACACAGGGTACAACTGAAGCTGACTGGAATGCCACCTACTCATTCATTCAGATTCACTTTCTTACTCAATTATGCTCACATTTATTCTTTCACTCACTTTCACTCATTCACTCAGATTTCTTGCACATTCACACATTTTCTCTCCTATTCACACATTCACTTGGCAAATTACTTATTCTCTAACTCACTCAGACACTGGTTCATTTGCTCACTCACGCATACCTTGACCAATTCAATTAGATTTGTCACTAACTCCCTCACTCATTTACTTGATTTCGCACGAAATCACCTACTCTCTCTGTTATCCACCCATTACTTTTTCACTCATTCATTCACCCGCACCTTCACTTGCACACATTACTGTATCTCTCTTAGACACACATTCAAACACATTTCTCCCACAATCACTCACTTTCTCTGTTATCAACATATTCACTTTTTTACTCACTTGCATCTTCACTCACTCACATATTACCTTGCTCACCCTCAACATAACTTAGTTTCCCTTTTATCCATACATTGTTTTTTTGTCACATTAAAGCTGTGGTAGACAGTTGTTTTGACAGTACAATGGCATCAGGCTAACAATCAGGATGATTCAAATGGTATTTGTATAGATCACTGTACAACACACGTACATATGCCCAAGCATGTCTGGTGGGAGAGGCTTTGGGCAGAGAGAAGAGCTGCAGGAGAAGAGCTATATTTTCAAATTCTGGTGTGTTGTTTTTTTGGTGCCTCTTCTAGAAAACTGACTACACCCGCTTTAATTCACTCGGATATTCTAACATGCTCACTTACTTATTCCCTGCGTTTAACTTGCTTTCTCATTCTCTCACCTTCGCTCACTCACATATTATCTTGCTCAATCTCACTCATTCAATCTCTCACAGGCTTCCTCACTCACTCATTTACTAAATTATTCACACGATTACACACTCACTTACCAACACTTCCCACACACACACAGAGCAGATGTACAAAGTATAGGAGTGTTCTGGCTCATTCTGTACACACACACTCGTACAGTCGCCAACAGGTGTGACTTTCACAGCTTTGGCTGTTGGCATAGATTGAAACTGCGAATGAGGGATGAGCAGCATGTTCCTCCACAACCTTAGTCATCACATCACAGGAAAAAGAGAGGATAGATCATCAGTCTCTGCAGCAGCTCCATCTTTGTATGACTTATAAGAGTATATTACAGATAAAACACTTTACTGACAATGAGAGATATATTGTGTTTATCTCAAATGTAAATGGGTTTATAAAAAAGGGAATTATTTCTGGACCACTTCAGGGTGAAGTGTGCAGGAGATGGGGGGGGAGGGGGGGATACTTCCAGGTAAACAAAAAAGTGTGGATTTTAAGACAAAGGTGAAAGATACTTGTCTTTTTTCCTCTAAGATGGTATTTTTTCTGTTTATTTTTACACCCAGAGAGTCAAGGTCTGCGCTTTGCTTCTCAAAAAGAAGGAGCTAATCTGTCGCCTAGCAACACCTCCCACTCCTGCATCGAAGCGGGGAGCAAAAGAGAGAGAGAGGATCTGGAGTAAATAGGAGAGATAAGGAAGAAAGAGATAGAAATGTATGACACAAAGAGGTAGAGGGGAACAGAAAGATGGACATTAGTGTTTATCTGAATCAGAGAAGGAGGAGATTGATTATCACATACCTGTACCACTCGATACTGCATTATGCTTACATATTCACACTTGTGCCTCTATGTTAATACATACATAAATAAACAGTCTGTTTCGTAGTGTTTTATCCTGAATCTGTTGTTTAACCTGAATTTAAAAGGCTGATCAGGGTTTGGGGGCTGTAAATTTGTTTCTGCTAGACCTCTCATATACTGTGCATTACATCTGTTGCTACCATGTAACAATGTTAACAAATAGATACATTGAAAAAAGGAGATTTCAATTCTACAGTTGAAATCTATCAAAAACTTTATGTACAAATGTAGAAGCTAAACCTCGATGGGAATAATTTCATATTATCATACAGTCTGCTGCATTGACAGTGAAAGTAAAAGATAGCCTACTGTACTTTTGGATGTACAGGCTGCCTTTTGTTAGCATTTTGCTTTTATTTGATAGTAAAGAAGCAGATACCAACACTAAACATGGCAAGAAAAAGAAGGTGGTATGACTAGCCAAAAGATCCTATTAATACTAATACTTTTAGTGTGTATGAAATATCTGTTTATCTTTTGAGGGAGATCAATATTATTATGACAGGATCTGTTTAGGACTGAGAACCTTTTAAAAAGTTATGCTTAAACAGCAAGTGGCCCTCTGGGTGCTTCTCCCACACTCTGGACACATCTGGGTCAGCTGAATTTGTAACTCTGGATCAGTGGTAGTTGCCATTCTTTTTGAATAGTGAACCCTTACAACAATGAAATATCTTCTTGCAACCATCAAAATAAGATTTCTTAGAGCCCTGAAGAAGTCTTAAAACTTAGGAAAACCATTACAACAATCACTTTTTTCTGGTTTCCTTGTAATCATGCTCAAATTGATCTTTTGACCATTTGTGAGGGTGCCGACCTCCCCAAGCTGAATCCTACCTTTACCCAATGCATGCTGGGACTGGCTCCAGCCCCCTCATGACCCAAGAACAGGATATGTGTTGTGGAAAATATGAAATTCATTAGTTCAGGCCTTAAATTGTGTCTCTACACTTGGAAAATAACGTTTGAATAGCAGTAACCATGAAATAAGGCTGTGGATGTAATGATTCAGTCCATTTCACAGATGTGTAATCATAATCCCTGCAATAGGTTTGCAGTATTTGAACGTATATGTTATCTGCTGCTCAGTTCACACACCAACTCCTTCTGACAACATGTTACTCCTGTCGGATCTGGCAACAGGCAGACGCAACCTGTGAATATAAAACATATAAACACCCACACATACAGTATCTACACCCACACTCCTGCTCCTCACCTCCCACCTATATCCATCACTCCCTGCCTCCTTTCCTCGATATGGCTTTGTGAGCCACTAGCTTTGTACCTTTTCTCTTCGCCTTTCAATATCCAGTTTATTTTTAGCAGCCAGGGCATAGAACAGGGGGCAGAAGTTTTTCACTAGGGCTCTTTAGTTGTGTTCAGAGTTCTACGTCTCCCCAAGGTCCCTCTGATTATATTTCGACTAGCAGGAGAACATTGGGACAATAACTCTGTAAATAGCCAAGATATTTCTGTTGAGGATGGAGTCCGCCACAAGAGGCTTTATGATACTGTGTCTGGGCTCACAAATAAGATCTGTATCAGGATATCTTTAAGAAAAACTCTTTTAGGAAGTATTAATTTAACATCTGATATTCATAATTATACATGTTTATATACAATTTGTTTACTGTAACATACAAACACAGACACTGACTCTTTCTTCTCACAGTAAGTTGGTGCTGATGCGGGGTTGCCATGGGGACGTGATGTAGATGTGTTACATCATGAAAGACCTCCTAGCAGCAGATCTTTCAGTGAGACTCCCTCTCTACCTTTTTTCTCCCTGCTTCTCTTTGTGTGCATCTTGCTCCCCTCAATTGACTCTCAGCCTCGATTTCAGACAAAAGGTCATAAACAGATCAAAGATAAAAGAACACAGGCCTGATATCTGCATTTTACATTTTGTTTTTTTCTGAATTTAAATATCATATGTGTATCATATGTTCAAGATGAGCAGATATAGCAAGGTGTTGCATAACAAAAGCAGAAAGTGGGTTGACGAGAGTGAGGAAGGAACAGATGTGCTGAATGAGCTTCACATCAGCCAATAAACCATTGTACCTTATTCTTAGACTTGGCTCATTTGTCCTCTTTTTCTTTGATGTCCTCACTCAAAACACTACTCTACTGACCCGCGTTTAATAACTATCATTACAGCTTACATTTTTGTTTTTTCCTCCTCTTCTATGTATGTATGTAATGTACTAATTCATTCATTCTGGGCTGATTCATGAATGGATGGGGTCAATTACTTGTCAGCTGTGGCTTGTTTATTTCTTCCCATCGAGGCCTGCTTTTCTATCTATAGTGCTCTGAAAATACATTTTTTTCAAACCTGTATGGTGTCAACAAGCTGGAAAACACATAACAAGTCTTTTTTTCCAACCTTTTAAAAGCAGCCTTTTATTGGATATCATCATCACATTGATTTGTTAATACAACGCTAAATTAGAAAAGCCTGTAAAAACCAAGTTTGGAAATATTGTAATATTCTGGTCTCTTAATTGCCTGTTGAGAGGCTGGATTGTTGCAGGTATTAGAGGTCTGTTGGGTTTTTACTGGAAAGCAAGGTTTTATCCATTTTAGGAGAGGTTGTAAAAAGGTTATTGGGCAGATGTGAGGAGTCCATTTACTTGTTTACTCTCTGAAGCACCATTTTGAATTACTAGTATTTATGCTATTATTATATTAGCATATATTGTATATATATTGATATATTGTACTGTTTCCACCACTACGTTCATCAAAAAGTTACTTTGCAGATTAGGATTTTACAGACATCACGTTACAGATTTAATCACTTGACGGAATATAAAGTTGTTCCAATTAGCTCAACCTTAACCAGATGTTTAAACATCAGTTATAATAATGTTATAATTAGAATGTAACTCTGACAGGGGCCATTCGGCGGCTTAACAAATATTTGTACTATTTACACACTGGTATAATATGCTGATAATACTATATGCTCATAAAAAGATCACTATATAATAATAATTGCAAAATCATAATTTTTTTCAAATTTATGTAAAGTATTGAAGTGTCCTTTTTTGCCACAAACTGAGCTTGCACATTTGATCAAGGGTGCAAAATATAGAAATGACCATAAAGTATTGTTATAACACCAATTAGGAAGATAGTTCATGTTTTAAAAGTTATGTTGATTATTCCTAAATAAACACATATTCCCAAACACATATGTTGTTTGCCAAAAGTTATTTGCAAGTAAATGTACAGTTACCGTACATGGTCATATTAGTTATGTTCAGAGTCAATACAACTCTGTGAGAGAACTCTTTTAAGCAAACGTTTCACAAAAGTTATGAAACTCTAATCAAATAAATTCTAATAGACTTGGGAGGTGTACTATTAAAGAAAAGGAGACAAAAAGATATACATACTGTATAAAAAGCATATACATACAGTATATATTTTATTTAACCATATTTTACAGCTGGGGTCTCTGAGTCCACAAACTTTTTCTGAAACATCAGAAAAAAAAATATTGTTTCACTATTTATACACACAACCATTGATAATAAAACATCCTGCAGACTCCAACGGTTTAATAAGGAAATCTCATGAAATCAGTAAAGTTAAGTAGCATGCTAATAAAACAATTTAAGTATTTTAACATTGTTGTATTGATACTTAAGTAAAGGATCAGAATACTTCTTTCACCAATGTCTTCTCTTAAGATGTCAGCCCAAATATCTGTTTCACAATCAGTTTGTGTTTTTGTGATTTACAAAAATCCTCTCCATCTTCTGCTTCCTAACGTTCACATACCATTCACTTTTTCATTTGTGTTATTTTTCTCAGGGCTGAATGTCTTTTCAGCATTGGCCCCTTTTGCCGTTATACACCCACACACCCATAACAACACATTGTCGTTTCTTGGTAACCACATTTACGCAATGAGTAAAGAAATTAAAGGTAGAGTAGGCATGGGTTAGGTAAGGTCTATATATATATATACGTTTTAGGCAGGTATGAAAAAATGCTGTAAACTAAGAATGCTTTCAAAAAATGGAAGTGTTAATAGTTTATTTTCATGTGAATGAACAGAAGAGGAATCTAAATCAAATCATTATTTGGTGTGACCACCCTATGCCTTCAAGACAGCATTAATTCTTCCAGGTACACTTGCACACAGTTTTTGAAGGAACTCGGCTGGTAGGTTGTTCCAAACATCTTGGAGAACTAACCACAGATCTTCTGTGGGTGTAGGCTTCCTCAAATCCTTCTGTCTCTTCATGTAATCCCAGACATACTCGATTATGTTGGGATCAGGGCTCTGTGGGGGCCATGCCATCACTTCCAGGACTTCTTGTTCTTCTTTACACTGAAGCTAGTTCTTAATGTTGTCCTGCTGCAGAATAAATTTGGGGCCAATCATGCGCCTCCCTGATGGTATTGCATGATGGCTAAGTATCAGCCTGTATTTCTCAGCCTTGAGGAGACCATTAACCCTGACCAAATCTCCAACTCCATCTGCAGAAATGCCGCCCCAAAATTGCAAGGAACCTCCACCATGCTTCACTGTTGCCTGCAGACACTCATTATTGTACCGCTCACCAGCCCTTTGCCAAACCAACTACATTCTGCTACAGCCAAATATTTCAAATTTTGACTCATCAGTCAAGAGCACGTGCTGCCATTTTTCTGCATCCCAGTTCCTGTGTTTTTGTGCATAGTTGAGTCGCTTGGCCTTGTTTCCTTGTCGGAGGTATGGCTTTTTGGCTGCAACTCTCTCATGAAGACCACTTCTGGCCAGACTTCTCCGGACGGTAGATGGGTGTACCTGGGTCCCACTGGTTTCTGCCAGTTTAGAGCTGATGTCACTGCCGGACATATTCTGATTTCAAAGGGAAATAAGCTTGATGTGTTTTTCATCTGCTGCACTAAGTTTCCTTGGCCGACCACTGCGTCTACAGTCCTCAACGTTGCCTGTTTCTTTGTGCTTTTTCAAAAGAGCTTGAACAGCACATCTTGAAACACCAGTCTGCTTTGAAATATTTGGCTGGGAGAGACCTTTCTGATGCAGTAACTACCTTGTGTCTTGTTGCTGTGCTCAGTCTTGCCATAGTGTGTGACCTGCATGAAACTGTCTTCCACAACCTCACCTTGGTAGCAGAGTTTGGCTGTTCCTCACCCAGTTTTAAGCCTCCTACACAGCTGTTTTTGTTTTAGTTAATGACTGTGTTATAACCTACATGTGACATTGATGAGCATTAGCCCCTGTTTGGTATAATTGATTGAGCATACACCTGACTACAATCCTACAAAGTCCCTGACCTAACCAAATATTGATGTGATTTAGATTTTTCTATTGTTCGCTCACTTTGCATTTTGTAAATTGACAAAAATAAATAATAAATAATATATATGTATATATATATATATATACTGTACAAGGCTCTCATGTAATCCATACAGCTTAAGTTTTGTTTGTTTATATGGCAATGTTACATAAAGATGCTTTTCTTCTTCTCTGTGTCTTTGTTAGCAGAGTGCATTCTGTCATCCTATCTGACACCTGCACAGTCATGTCTTTAACTGCATTGTTGTTAATCACTGACCCAATATCCTGCTCGCTGCACTAAATTCCCAGTGTGTTCGTAAGATATTACACTGACCCGAGGTAATGAACATGCCCAGCTATTGAACCTGTATTCGGACCGCACTGATGAGCTAATTATTTTACAGAGCAATAACAAGAAATGACTCCTGTTTGATTACAGCCAGGGGATTTATAGAGCATATCACATGTAAGCTCTTGTGGGATATGCAAGGTCTGGTTCTGATCTGGCAAATGCTCAAATAAGAAGAAGAAAATCCCAAAGGAGCTATTTCTGAATTAAAACATTTTTTTTAAATCATTAGGTTTGGAAAAATAGTTATACTGTTAAACATTTGAGTCCAAATAGATTTAAATGACATTTTTGTAGCTTTGCTGGTGTTGCTTGGTTTGTCCACCATTTTGGTCCTGACTGAAATATCTCAACAACTCTTAGATGGATTGGCATTTTGTGCACACATTCATGGTTCCCAGAGGATAAGCCTAATCACTTTGGTGATTTCATGACTTTTAATATAGCACCATCATCCAATGCATGGCGAATATTTCAGTTTGTGGCCAAATACTTACCAAACTAATGGCATTCCCATCAGCCTCAGCTGTACTTTGTGTTTAGTGCTAATTAGCAGTGGTGGAAAGTAACTAAGTACATTTATTCAAGCACAATACTTAAGTACAGTTTTGAGGTACTTGTCCTTGAGTATTTTTTTTGCTTTAAACGTACTCCACTACACGTCAGAACGAAATAATGTACAAATATAACTCTTTGAAAGGAGCCGTTCTGCATAATGAGTAGACTACTTTTTCTTTTGATACTATAAGCACATTTTGATAATATTACTTCTGTACGTGTTGAATCCAGGGTTTTTACTTGGAATTAAGTATGTTTACATCAATGAATTAGTACTTTTAAGTAAGTAAAGGAACTGAGTACTCCTTTCACCACTGCTAATTAGCAAATGTTAGCATGCTAACATGCTAAACTAAGATGGTAAACATGGTAAACATTGTACCTGCGTTGCATCAGCATGTTAGCATTGTCACTGTGAGCATGCTGTTGTTAGAAATTAGCTCAAAGCACCACAGCCTCACAGAGCTGCTAGAATGGCTATAGACTGTTAAATAGTTCATGCATCACAAGATGTAGGTTATACTGTAGAGTAGCCTTATACTGTAGTTTTTTTTGCAGTGGTAATTAAGATGTACACCATTATTATCCTATCCTATTGATATCCTAGAATAGTGGTTAACAACCTTTTTTGTTTTGTCTGTACCACTCTCAGATGAGCTTAAGTACCCCTTCAACACCAACCTGTTGTATTGCACAGTTCTTTCAACTGATTTTCAACTGTTTTTATTAATACAATGAATATAAAAGTGGAAATTGTTACAGTAATTCTTCACAAACAGTGATCCTGAAATTGTTGCGTGTGGTCAAATTTGTATTCGTAGTGCTCCCTCATAGAGAAGCAGAGATGTCCATTACTTTTTTTGACTCTCAGGTTGGTGGAGGTGTGTTCTGTGCATTCAGTCTTTTGTAGCTGGTAGTTTATTGCTTATTCGGACAATAAATACTCAGAGTAGGGTTTTTTTAATTTTCTTATAGCAAGAAAAGTTGGAGTCTACTAATAGTTTACATACCGAGATTAATGTATACTCTCCTCAATTTCCTCTAAATTTCAATTTTTTCTATGAAACAACATGGTTTGAAACATTATTTGCAACACATTTTTTATTTTATAATGTGTCTGTAAAAGCCAGTAGTGCCTTGATTTGTTTAAATTGTTCCTTGATGTTGATGTAGTATTGTGAATTGTCCTCCCCTTCTGATCACCCTCTCTCCATATATTTGTATATACTGTATGCAAATATCCAGAAGTGAGAGATATTTCCTGCCTCTTGCTCTCACTAATTTACACTCCCTACTCACCTGGCCCTTATGTATTGTGCAACCTGTTTTTGATGTTGTACAGATTCCACTGCCTCCTCTTTTGGTTAATGAACTAATCACAGTGTTTGGGGGCTGTGGGTGGAGGAAAATGACACTCCACCTCACTCTTTCATTCATAAATATAATACCTGTATTGTGGTATAGTGAAGGAGGTAGGCATTGAGAGCTTTGTGTAATGTAGTAGGAGAAGATCAAAGAATTAGACCTGGGGAACAGATTGCTCCTCCGTCATGGCAGCATGTCTTAAACTGAGGGACAGAACAGAATTTATATAACATTGAAACTGTCTTTTCTGTCCACCATGTTTGTTCCATCGTAATGGAATGGTTGGTGCACTTTGGCCCTGCATGGGCCTTCATTTCTCCGCTTCCGGTCCCACGCCATCCCCCACTGCGGCCTACAGGGCACGGCTTGCCCAGAAATTAGATCATACTCCAGCAAAGGTGCCAAAAAAGAGGCCCAGGCGCTCCAGCACTCCCCCCTGCCACCCTTAACACTCCTCCCACCCGTCTGTGTGGGCAATGCCACTCTCAAACACATGCTCTCCTGTGTAAACACCCACACCGTGCACACACACACACACACACACACACACACTAACACACTTACACTAACAAAGGCACAAACAAACACAGACCTACAGTACAAATACACACACACACACACACACACACACACACTCTCTCTCTCTCTCTCTCTCCACTGTGTCCACTGTGCTAATCGGTGTCCATGGACGGATTTTGAGATAATTCACACCTGAGCAGAGCCATGAAAAAGGCCCCCTAGCCCTCCTTTATACTAACAACACACCCAGACTGAAAACAACACAAAATGTTGTGTCTCTTTCTGGTTGTCTTGCATCTACATTTAGTAGTTTTGCGTAGATGTCTAGTCATTTTGTGTCTATTTCTAGTTCATTTGCATCTGTTTTCAGTAATTTTTCATCTTTTTGGGGTCATTTAGCATATTTTTGTGGTTATTATAAATGCATTTGTGGTTGTGTGTGCATCTCTTTGCGGTTATTTTGAGTGTCTTTGTGGTTGTTTGGAGTATCTTTGAGGTTATTTTGTGTCATTACGTGGTAGTTTTGCATCTCTTCGTGGCCCGCTGTCCCATTGGACCCCTGGGCATGTGCCTCATAGGCCCGTCAAGTAAACCTTACATGACAGTGTCATTCTGTTTCTGTCAGGTTTTTGTATTTGTATGCTGTAGTTGCTGTATTGGACATTATTTGTTAAAAGTAGACAAAGTTGCTTTCACTTTTTCCTCCCACAGGTGTATGAGTTCATGGAGAACTGGAAAATGTAGGCTCACTAGTCAATTAGGTTATAAAACCAACACTCTCCTTGTTGCTATTCCTGGACTGCTGCTGTGGGAGATCTGTGTGGTCTGATGCCCCCTTGTGGCTGAATGCCGTCTCCTCTGATTACACAACAGGGCTGTGTGTGAGTCATCACCCCCCAGTGAGGACAGATGGGAGGTGTGTGTGGTGGTGTTTTGTGTGTAGGATTGGGCGGAGCAAACAGCAGTGGACTGTGAAATAAGGGCTTTCCCCTTTCTCTTTTTCTCCCTCTCTCTCTTTTTCTCCTTAGTTTTTTTGTGGGTCAGGAGAATCAGTTAACACACAAGTGAAGAGCTGTGACAGTAAAAATAGAACAGAAGGCTGCAGAGCATCAGTCTTGTTTAATTGAAACTGCAGCCATTTTGCCTTTCCTCTTTAATTTCAGGATGTTAGATGTTGATAGAAGATTATCCTCTGCCTCTTTCTGGCACAGTAATGAAACATTTTAGATTATTAGAAAAGAAGAAAGACCTCTAAATGGGGCCATGGGCTTTCTGTCTTTGTATTTTACTGTTTTGGTGTGTAGCTTATAAGAGATTGCAAGCTGCAATTTAGGATTCGACAGGAACAGAAACTCCACAACTGGAGTTTTTACATTACTCTACTTTTTATTGAACAATATAACAACATACACACTTTAAAATATACAAGTTTAGATGAAGTGTTAGATTGAAAACTTACATTTAATAAAAACATTTAAAACTATTGAAAATTATATTTTGACTTTTCTCTCTTACTGGGCCCCCTAGTTGCAAATGGGCCCTAGGCAGGTGCCTAGCATGCCTATGCCTAAATCCGGGCCTGATATAAGGCAGGGTCACATCGCAGAGTATTTGCTCTTTGATTTGGTGGTGGAAGTACGATTTAAAGGCAACTTTAAGGCACATTAGGTCAGAGCTACAAAATGGTGTCGCCTATCAGAGAGCTCAGTATGGCGGCAAACAGTCCCTGTTTAGGACTGTCTCATAGTCCTGGATTGTCCTGTAGACAAGCTCAGGGAAGCGTCTGTGTGTTGCTCTTTAACAGTGGTGAGGCACGATCCAAATTTTCTTAAAAACTTGCCATTTTCTTGATCAACTTTTTAAAACACAAAGATTTTCAGATTATAACAATAAAAACAGAGAAAAGCAGCAAGTCACATTGGAGAATAAAAATACCTATAAGAATGACATTGTAATAACTTTCACTGTGACACAGGGGAAAGGTATAATGTTTAATTTGGGTTTAAATCTTAGACAAAAAAACAATACAATCAGCAATGTGACAAACCTACACAAGGCAGTGATGAAGAGCTTGAATATAGGAATGAAGAGTGGAGGGTGAAGGAGGAGCATGGGATTGCTAAGGTTTGATCTGAGTGGTTACTGAATCACGTCTGTCAACAGGAAACAGGGATGACAAGAATAAAGTGACAAAACAGAGCAGAACCAAAGATAAGGATGTAAACTTGTGAAACCAAATTAATCTACTGAGACTGGGCGTGAATCATTGCACCTGAAGGCAAACAGAAAACATTTCATGTAGATTTGAAATCCCCCTGAACAGATGTGAAGAAAATAAAATCCTTTTTTTTTTTACACGTTGACCACAGAATGATGCTGTCAGATAGGTGATGAATAAAAAATTACAGTAAACATGATATCCAAGGAAACTGACATCAAACCCAAACAAATGTAACTAGGCTAATTATTTTATGGCTCTTATGTACTTATGAGACAGTACTGCTACAATGTATTTGTATACTGTACCGATTGCAGATGACTGACAGAAGAGTGTGGCTTTCCTTGGAAATCCAAAAGCTAAAGAGTAACATCACAGTGACTGGTTGAAATGCATCGACCACTTTTGTTTTACAGCTTTATTTTCCTTTTTTGCATCTGTGTTGCTCTCTCTCCCTCTTTCTCTGTGTCCCTATTCTTCTTCTTCTTCTTTTTCTTTAAAAGGTGTACGGCCCGACGTAGATGGAGAGTCTGAGGGCAGAGCTGGTCTGGTAGTTGCCCTGGTAGCTGAGCAGAGGGTTAACTGACACCATCTCCAGGTCCAACGTGTACTCTCTAGGCCCTGACACAGCGCGGGCCAACACCAGCATGGCGCTGATATTATTGATTTGCTGGAGAAGACAAAAAATATATAACTGCACACATTTCTACATTCTTTTTACATGAAGAAATAATTTGATATTTTGGGAAAGGCGGTATGCTTATTTCTTGCCCAGAGTTAAATGAAAAGATTTTCTCATCTAATTCTCGCAAATAAGCGATGGTTTTCTTTGACGGTATAAATTGTCCCACTCAAACAGGAAATACAGGACAGTGAAGGAAATGTTAATCAAACAGTTTGTACGCACAATCCTGAGAAGAGGTCTAAATACTTAGTCAAGGGCTTTCTGTTTAAATTTATATTTTAAGATAAAGGATAAATTGTCTGTTTTTAATGCAAAAGCCTTCACACAGTTAGTGGGACCAAGATAAATCTTGTTTTCAAAAATAGACAAATAAGATATTGAAGTTAATGTTTGGCAAAAAAAGTAAATGGAAAGCATAGTTCCTGATTCAATTTTTATCAGTTACACATGTAAAGATGTCGGACTATATCCTGTGAGCTTCATGATTATAAAAAAGAAAGAAAATGAATTACGTTTAGAAAATCATTGACTGTTTATCCTGTGAGAAGATGCAAGAGAGAGGTTAGTTTCTTAATTTTAAACCTATCGGTGGCTGATTTTTTTAGGTCTGTATTGTAAAACACAGTTGAACTACAGCATCTACAGCATCTTGTGACAATAAAATTCCTTTGACACTAACAAGCTTTTTTTGGGAGTCTGACTTAAACACATATTTATTCAGGGGGAACAAAAAATGTAAGTATATTTGGCCTTCTTTTTTTAGGAATTAGCTTGTTATGAATGAATGAAATGTGGAGTGTGACGTTTCAAGTCAGGACAACACTGCCTGAAAAAGTCAGTTTAATAAAAAGTTAGTCCGATATATCCATCAAACCCAAAACTAGAACTTTTTCTTACAGGCACTACACTTTAAACTCCAAACAACCATCAATCATCAGTGATAAAATGTAACTAAGCTAAGATTTTTAGTATATGCCACTTTATACTTCTCCACTACATCTCAGAAGAAAATATTATTATTCCATTATTTTATTTGACAACTAAGTTACTAGTCACTTTGTGGATATAGATTAATAATACAACACATAAATCAGCTAATAAATTAGGATATATTATTATAGTTGAGTAAAGTAGTTAAAAACATTATTGCACACAATAAGTATTGTTAATATAGAATACTTGAGGTATATTTTTATGCTAATACTTTTACTTAAGTAAGATTTTGAATGCTGGACTTGCTGAATTTTTCTACACTGTAGAATTACTGCTTTCACTTAAATAAAGGTTTTGAATACTATCCACCAATGTCAATCATGCTCTGTAACAGTTCTCACCCTGATGTAGAAGTCTCCATTTTCATCTCCAGAGCGGATGCGGAATGTGTTGTAAGCCCCCGGAGAGACGCTGGTGGCCTGAATCTGGAAGATGTCGGAGGGGACAGAGCGCTCCGAGGTGATGCTCATGTAGCGGTGGACGATGGAGAAAGGCAGATCTCGACAGACAGGCTTGTTGACTGGACACACACAGCGGCTGGACACATACACAGGGAAGTAAATCCACTTTAAGTACAATAACAGCAAATTGTAGTAATATTTGGTGCAGACAACATTGACAGTAGTTATTATATGAGCCAGCAGAGGGAGTAATATGATTGAAAGGAAAGTCGTCCTAAAATCTAAACAAATATTGAACAGTTTTTCCCTCATGTTTTTATGAAACCCATTTTATACTTCCAAATCATCTGGGATATGTTAGAAGTGACCCACACCTGTTACCAATCCAACATTTGTAACAGTGTTATGGTTTTCTTATTGCACTTGGACCATGTTCAGAAGAAAAGGTTGTAAGTTGGACTCATATGTGGAAAAAGTAATTGGTGTAATCTTGCCGTTTGAGCCATACTCTATACAGGGCCTGATTCTATTCTGAGCTGATGGCCGGCACATATTTTAGTAATTGGGAAAAGGTGTGTGAGCTTTCATGAGGTGTCACTCACTTCTCAGACACCTGTACATAAGGCTCTTGGCACCGGTTTGAGTCCACACACTGGTATCGTCCATGGATATTCACGCAGGTCTGTGTGTCGGTACACTGATGTTCACCTGTTTCACATTCATTTATATCTGCAGAAAAAAAAAATAGCTGCTGATGTTTGATTTGAACAAGGAACAAGACCAGAATAGAGCCGCTGTCAAAGAATGAATAAGTATTGACTCAGTGCAGCATTTGTGACTCTGAAAGCCCAGAGAGGAAGGTGTTAGGAGGAGGAAGGTAATGGAAGCGGGTGTGCTTACCCTGGCATAGTCTGGTGCCTTGCAGCTGGTATCCCTCTGGGCACACACAGGAGAACTTCCCTGGTTCATTGACACACTGGTACTGGCACAGGTAACTGGAATAGCTGCACTCATCAATGTCTGTCAAGTTAAAAGTTCAGGTTTTATAAATTATTCGCAATTAAAAGTGGAACAGGGACAGAAAACAGAGCAGATTGGCATCAATGAAACTGGGTTTGTAGTTTGTATTATCACTCATACTAATCTGTCTTTAGAGACGGAGTGGGTATATTACCGTTACATGCGAAGCCATCAGGCCCCAGTTCATATCCCTGGTCACAGCGACAATGGAAGGTGCCGTACGTGTTGTAACACCTCTGAGAGCAAGGGGCACCCATATCACATTCATTCACATCTAAGGGGAAGAAAGGTAGATTTTATAGATAACCTTAAATCCTGTACAACAGAGTCAAAGAGCACACACATCCCAAAAACATTTACAGAATTTCTAAATTTAAGGCAAAAATCAGAATGACAGCTCCAAATATGTTAAAGGCCCTGAAAACACATTTTCTCGATCAGCTTGTTTCTGTGCGAGATGGGGTCCAAAATTAACACATTCAACTGTTTTGCTTTTTATTTCACACAAGAGATTTCTGTCTAGTTTTTCTCACTAGTGTAAAGAGAGACAGGCTCTGTCTGTGAACCGGTTAGAATGTATCAATATTAAATGAGCTGTGGGATTGTTGTTAGTATTAGCCACTATCACTGTCATCAAATGTGATCATTCCACAATTGATGAAGATAATTTTTTTCTTTGAAATTTAACCGCTAACTATGTAGTCATGGACAAGCAATGTAAAAGAGAAATGTTTAAATAAGTACTACACTAATTTAGCATTGCACTGCTGTAACATTGTCAGACTCAAGATGGACCGTTTTTTTTAAAAGATCAAAATTGATGCAGAAACTATATTGTCTTTTCTTCCCACACATTCTTCTTCATTGCCAAAGCTTGAGGCCTACATTACCCATAATACAATTCAACCGCCGACAGATATCTGGTTGTATTATGGTAGTGGCAGCAGCTAATGTAGTCCGAGCCATTAGCCTCAAGCAGTGATGAGGAGCGGACTATAGAAGTCTGGTATGCCCCAGATTTTAATTTAATTTTCAAACTTGTAGTCTTCATTCTCACCCGGTGCTAACTCACTTAAGGCAATTCATCAGACTTTACACAGCCCCCTTTGAGCCACAAAAGGCTTCATACTACATGTTTCAAATATGCAGCAGCACTCCCCAAGACCTGTAAACAGAGTTTGATGTGCACAATTGGTGAAGTTTCCCTTTATTATTTTAAACCATATTTTCAAAGGCTTTAATTTTTATCATTTGTGACAAAGCCTGAGTAAGATCTCTGTATGATCAAAATTGATTGAGAGTTATCAGTAAAATGTACAGACTTTTTGCCTGAGGTCAGAGACATTGGCTGTAACTGGTGAGTCTTATAATTAGTTTCAGAGGGCGTCACTCACCAATGCAAGATCGGTTGTTTCCTGCCAGCTGGAAACCAGGTTCACACTGACAGGAGAAGGACCCGGGGACATTAACACAGCGATGTTGACAGTACCTGTACCTGCACTCATCGATATCTGAGAGAGAGAACTAGAGTCAGAAAAGAGATATTTGCATTCCTACAGGGGTTTTTTTATCATTATTTAATATTTCTCCTAGTCCATGTAGTAAAAATAAATTGAATTGCTGTATTTAAGCCTGTTTAGCTACACTAGTTAAAGGATACATTCATATTATCTCACCAATGCACTCTGTGCCAACCTTGCGGTAACCATCAGGGCACTGACAGGTGAAGGCACCCAGTGTGTTGATACACTCCTGGCTGGGCTGGCAGTCATGTTCTTCTCGCTCACACTCATTGATATCTGTGTTTGTCGGTGATATGAAACACACATTGAAAAAAACTATTATTATTATTATTATTATTACATTACCATTGCTATTGTGCGCAAACAAACCATCATTCATTATGGAAAGACACAGTGTGACTGTTTAAGGGCAGACGATGGTGACTCTGTTCCCCTCATTTGCAACGGACAGCTGAGAATATCATATCATGTTGAATCATGTTTGCTGTCTCAGATGAACACCTTGCCGTCCTCCAGCTCAAATAGGTTTTAGCTGCAAGTCTGATTCTTAAAACAAAGCAGCTGTCCTCGTGTAAAATCTTCCACATTCCTACGCTGTCTGTCTGCACCCCATTGACTCACATTCACTCACACCCACACAATTTTCACCAACATGCAGTCTCCAGTCCCAACACCTGCTACAGCCACCTGTCCCTCGCAATCTGTGGCCACCGACAATAAACTTACAAAAACACACACACACACACACACACACACAAACATGATTAATGATCACTCATCCTGTGGCCACCTGTCCACCTTAAACCCCAAGACAAACAAACCAGACACCCACCCACACAGGTGTCTCCCTGCGGCTCATAGCCCAGGGGGCAGGGGTTGGTCTCGGTGGGCGTTATGGGGGGCTCTGGGGCCGGGATGACAGACGCAGAGCGGGGAAGGCACAGGTAACCTCCGTAGTGGTTGAAGCACTTCATTTCCCCTTTGCAAGCATCTTGAATGGTCTCACACTCATTTATGTCTGATGAGAGACGCAAAGACAAGACTTTAGGCTCTAACCCAACTTGTTTAGAACAAATGCAATGGACAGGACAGAGCATGGAGAGCAACAGGATGATCACAGCTGTTACTGTACATAAGAATTAGGTGGTGAAATGGAATAAATGCAGGAAAAATAGCTTTACCTTTGCAGTGCTCAGTCTGATGGTCCCAATGATACCCATCTGTGCATTCCTACAAAGAGCACCAGAGAGAGAAAGAGAGTGTGAGAAAATTCTGAAAAGAAAGATGTGAACAGGCCCTCTGAGCCAAGTAGTTGCTTAATGTATTAATAATACATAATAAACCCCTAGTAGTGGGACTTTTAAAAAGAAGCAGAGGATAGACGTGTTTTCATGTAGGAGTGCCAAAAAGATGTCAATTAACTATTTTCCTTATGCCAAATGTCACTTCCAAAAAAAAATTTTAAGGCCTCTGCTTGGAAAAAGGGTCATTATCAATCTGGAAAGAAATACGTTGCTGTGAGCTGCATGGAAAGAAAAACTGAGGTCTGAAGAAACATTGAATTAAAGCTATAATTACCCCCAGCTACGTCTACTATAAAATGTTGGAAAGGGAAGCTGCTGTGGAAGAAGATGAGGAAATAAGAAATGAAGCAAAGAGAGAAGAGGATTTAAGGTCACCATTTCAACACAAAAAATGTGTGACATATAATGGAAGAGAGAAAGATGGAAAGAAAGAAAAGGAGAAAGAGAGGAAAAGAGAAGCAGGCAGAGAGATTTGTCCATCCTTACCGTGTAGATGTCACTTTCTGTAGGTGGCTGTGAAATAGCACTGTGGAGGAGCACAGACACACATATGCACACGCACAAGATTGACACACAAGCACCCTGCATACTAAAGCACGTAAAACATGCACACACGCACACAAACACACGCACACAATGCCACACAGGTACCGCTGCTTGAAAACGGTGACAGAAGCAGCCAAGCGGTGGTATCTGTATTCCAGAGGGAAAGACATAAAAAAAACCATTAGAAACCCAGAAATCACAAAAAGGTTTGATTTAAGACTCAAAAGACACCAGTGCTATAAGCTGCTCCCACAGCTGCAACGGATGAATCAACTCAAAGCCAAAAGCACTGGAGCCAGTTTTCAAGTAGTCAGTCAGAACACAAACAGCATCTCGGACTTGGTTCACTGTTTGTCATTCAAACAGTTCCCCCTTGGTTTCAGCAAGAATAAATGGAATGAATCAGTCTGCCAGGTTAAAACATAAACATTGTGACATTCTCTATCCTTCAGTTGAAAATAAAAAAGTCAACATCCCAGAAATACTTTAATATTAGCTGACAGACTCTTGCCGAGCGCTGCCTCCAGAGGTTCAGTTCACTGTGTATTAGAGCAGCAACAGTGAAGCACATACATCCTGGTTATTTGTTGCATATTTTACAACAGCATCTCCTGCTCAGCTGCTTCCCTCTGTGAGATAAACTTCAATTTAATTAATAATCTTCTCTGTAGATACTGTGTTGTCTTTGTAATATAAGTGGGCATCTGTCTTTGCCAGTGGTGGAAAGTAACTAAGTATTCAAGTGTTACTTATTTTTAGCGACTATCTACTCCACAACATTTCAAAGAGTTATCAATACACCTTAAAAAGTTAGGGAACACCAGAATTCCTGCTAAGTGACGGTTTGACCCATCACTAGACCCCAACTGGCTTGATAGGCAACTTCATCTGAATGTCATGGTCCACTTAGTAGTCCAACCACCAGTCTGACAGATAGCCACTAGCAGCCCCTCTGGTTTGAGAAACCTTTCTTGAATTATGTCCCTTGACCTGTCTTACCAAATTAAGGAACAACATACCCATTGAGCCTCCAAATAAACCAGACAACCTGTTAAACTAACTGGCCTACTAAGCTAACTAGCATGCTAACACTGTGCTTATCCACCAACTAGACCAATCAACAAACAGCATGTTTAACCCCAACTAGCATGCTAATAGCTAGTTAGCTTAGGGGAAAACTTTTTTTTTTATCTGGTGAAGGTAGAATATGAAATTTGGGTCTGTTTGCAGAAATCCATCAGTGTTTTCCAGTCCCTTCTTTTCACTTGGAGGTTAGCTGTCCTCGACCTGTCTGTATGTATGTATGTATGTATGGTCCTCTCTGCCCTATTTCCTCCTCCCCCCTAGTGAGGAGTTGTATAGTCTGATGGCATGAGGGACAAAGGAGGATATATATATATATATATATATATATATAATAAATATATATGAATAATGTTTTCATATAATTTATATATAATATCATTGTTATTATTATTATTATTTAACACTTATTTATTCAGGGTAGGTTCACTGAGAGGCACCCTCTCTTTTGCAGGAACACCCTGATCAAATTCACAGAGTTACACAATCATACCTGAAAGCTGCCCAGTACAACTACTGTCTGATCTGCTGCCACTGAGCAGCTCCACTGGAGCGGTTGGAGGTTAAGGGCCTTGCTCAAGAGCACCGCAGTGGTGATAATGAGGGAGGGACACAAGGTCACAGGTCTCCAGGTCACAAGCTTGCATCTCTAACCTTTAGGCCAAATACATATATATGTATATTTATTTATTATATTATATATAAAATTGTATTTCTTTATTTATTGTATCAACGGTTTACAAACCAACTAGTAACCCTTAAATTGTCAGGAATATCTGGTCCATCTATCGATGTAATGTTTATAGATGTTTCTTAAAGGTTTACAAAGATTTTTTAATCATTACCCGATACCTTATATAGTATATGAGTGATACAATTTGTGTAACAATAAACTGTTCATTTTCAGCACTATTAATAATTAGTAAACATTATTAATTATAATTGAATTGTTTGTTAACAGTCAAATGACTGTCAAAACTTGGTAAAGTTGTAACTTGTCCTGCAAAAAGACTAACCGAAGAACACCTGAAGTTTAGTATTTTTTATTTTCTTTGACAAGATAATAACTTTATTATTATATAAATATAAGTTTGGGCTCATAATCTTTCAGGACCTCATATTGAAAGGGTCCATTAGGCATAATGAGTACTTTCACTTTAAATATTAAATATATAATATAAGTTAATTTTGCTGGTAATACAGTACTTTTACTCAAGTAGAATTTTGAATGCAGGAGATACTTGCAATGAAGTTTACACTGTGTGTAAAGGAACTGAGTATTTTATTAAAACGTTATATATAGAGTAGTGTATTTTTTAGGCAGATTCATAGTGTATTATGTTTGCTGAGTATTCAAAGTATTCTGATGGACTGGGCTCTTCTCCCAGCAGAGACACAGCCACCCTTCAGTTACTGTTCCTGGAGAGAAGCTAAAAGTGTTTAAGCTGACTCTAAACATAAACAAATCACCTATTCCAGCTCCCGCAGAAAAAAAGTAGAAAAAACAGGCCAATTGAAGGGCTGCAAGAAATTCTGAGCAAGTGCTGTTTGTAAAATCAGTGAGCTCCAGTTAAAATATATGACAGGAAAGTTATGACTACTGCCTGTCTACGTGCACAAACACACACTCTAATGTAAGCTCCAGAGGCCACAAATGCAGGCAGTGCTTATTGTATTTCATTTTGAGACAAACAGAAGGCCGCAGGGTGACGTGGACACCCTCAAATACTTGATGGATGACATCACAGGCCATTTGTGGCCTTTTACGTGGTCAAAAGCAGCAAAACATGCCCCTCACCATATAAGCACAGACAGTAACACATGCCACCATGCAATCAGACAGCCACAATACGTGACCTCTCTGAATTGGCCCAGCGGACACTTACAACCAGCAAGAATGTGACCCACAACCACCCAAAACAAACTGACCATCTGTCTGGGGT
This sequence comes from Etheostoma perlongum, assembly GCA_026937815.1. NCBI lineage: Eukaryota > Metazoa > Chordata > Actinopteri > Perciformes > Percidae > Etheostoma > Etheostoma perlongum. The sequence continues at coordinate 19,861,300 of CM049380.1, read as the reverse complement.
CCAGTCACTCACTACTAAGAGTGGGCAGCAGGGATTCATGGGTGTTGCCCTGATGCCGCTGGAAATCAAGTGGCGGTGGACCTCTGGAATGTCCGTGGCAAGAATGTGGGCGCCAGTTCCCAGATAGGATGCCCTGCCATGGCACTGGTTCCCACAGTATCAGGTTCTGGGAAACCCCCCATGGTTCACATAAGGATTTCTGGTGCCAAACCTCCAGCCACTGCTCCCCTAACCGCTCATCTCTCCTCGCTGTGTAGGAGGATGTCAGAGAATGTGACCCTAGAGCAGAAATCATCGTCTTGGTTTTGACTGATGAGAGAGTAACAGGTTGAATATGATATAACATCACTATAATCCGGAAGTATTTTGATTAATTGTTTTTGTCATTTTTCAATCAACAATGCTAAACGTTTGTTGGTTCCAGCTTCACAAATATAAAGATTTGCTTATTTTTCTTGTTTAGTATGATAGCAAATGAAATATCTTTGTGCTTTGGACTGCTGGCTTGAGAAAACAACACATTTTAAGATATCACCTCGGACTCATCACTCTTGGACTTGTAATTGGCATTTTGTACAGTTTTGACATTTGCCATACAATGTGATTCGTGAGTTGTAGCCATAGTAGAAACCTCCAAATATAACTCGTCTGACACCTGTTGTGTATGGTATCAACATACATCCAATATAATAACCATTTAGGGCTTGCCTTTGCCTTAGTAACAGCAGACTGACCCATTTCAGCACTTACAGTCAGCACAATTTAACAAGCAAGGTGTCGGGGGGGTTATAAAAGTGACCACATAGGGACCAGGAAAAACACACAGTTGGACCACACACACACACACACACACACACAGTGTAAACTGCAGGATGGTCATCATGTGTTGTAGTGTATACACAGCTAACTTTGTGTTGTTCTGCTTGGTTGTGCGTGGAGCCGCCTGAGAACATGGTGGCCCAGAGGACTCAAGCTGCGCTCTGTTGCCACTGTGTCAGTGAACCTGCTAATCCACAACTAGGGGGTCACTATGACACACACACACACACACACACACACACACACACACAGCTAACTCTTATTCTGGGAGACGCCACAGTCAGTGATGAATAATGGCCTGTGGGACAAATTTGCACACTCTAACTGTAATAAATCCCTCTGGGGCGATTCTGTTTTCTCAGTGGTGATACTGCTTTCTCCCTGTGTAAAGGGTGTTAAATGGCTGTATGTTTTAGTGTATGCATAAAATGTGGCACAAGATGATGGGTTGCTCTCATGAGAACAGGGCTTCCTTCATGTTGCCTTTATAATCCGACCTGAGTCAGTACGGTGACGTTGGAGCTGTCACATGTTAGCTATTAGGAGTATACTGTATAAACAGTTATAAAATACACTGTTAAATAGTAATAGGGCAGCATCCTACACTCTGTGATGTTATCCAAAGGGTTTTGTGTGTATATTGTTTTACTTGTGACCTGTTTCTTCTTATTGTTGAATAGAAGCTGCTGCTTTCTCTCAGAAATTCACCCAAATTTTCATGCTGGACATAGTTTTACCCCTCAAGTAACTAAAACGAGATTGTGACACTGACTTTAAATGTTGTACAAGAAGGGGGAGATTTTTTTGCAACATACTGTACAATAATACATGATCTGTGACTCATTACCTCTCTCAGTCTCTGAAACACAGAGACTGTAATAGGAGCAAGAAGCAAACTACACAGACTATGAGCCACATTAGCTTGGTTCTGTTCAGAAGCAAAGTGTAGCTGGGAGAGCAGAGCAGTGGTGCGATTGTGACGTGTATGGCCTGTACCAGAAAACTGGGTAAGTGGTAGATCTCACCTCCAATATGTCTTCTTAAAACTCTTACAAACATGATAAGTCATTTCCCGGTTCTTTTTTTGACACAAATCTCTTCTAACATGGATGTCAGACATTATAGAAACACAGGGAAACTCACAGATTTATCTTTTTGGATAGGTCCCCTCCGTCTGACCGGTGTGTCCTTCTGCTGGCTGCGGTCGTCCCGGCTGAGTTGGCGTACAGAAGTGGTCCCTTAAACTCCTGCCTGTATGACCCTGAGAGAGTGAGTGGGGAGACCGACAGCTGGAGCAGCTGAACACATGCAGAGGGAGAGAGAGCAAGAGACGGAGAGGAGAGAGAGAGAGAGAGAGAGGAGAGAGGGACAGCCCATTCTTACCCTCCCACCCCCACCCCTCTGGCCCCCTGCACTGCCATCCTTCACTCTCCAAACCCCCCTCTCCCTGACCCCCCAGGATGCAAATTCCTGGTCTGCGGCAAAAATACCAAAATTCCAAATCCATCCAAATCGCAGGCAGAACAACAACTCACAGATTCACATACACATGCCCCCCCCCCCCCTCCCACAACACACCTGGTTTCATTTAAACTAAACCCCCGCAAAAGCCCCAAGCTCTCCCACCCTTTCCTCCCTCCCTTTTCCCATTTACCCCCCATCTATCTATACTTACCTCCCCCATCTTTTCTTTTTTTTTCGTTTTTCCATAAAGCAACTAAAGCCCTCACTCTTGTCCAATCTGACATGCAGGATATTTATAGCCGGAAAGAGAGAACTTAATGGAATGTGGACAAAAATTAGAGAGTGGAAGAGAGAGAGTGAAGACTTATTCGGAAAAAATCTGTTAACTTATTTCTCAGAATAGACTGTATTTTTTCTGGGATAAAATAGAGAAAATAAAATCGTTATTCTTGACCAACTTTGCTGCGCTGTTTGTACATGATTAATCTATTATTGCACAATCGTTTTTCCACAGTATTTTTCTTGCAAAATTAGCAGTCTGTTAAGTTGCTTATCCCACATTAGTTTTATTAGTTTAAGTCTGACTCAACTTAAAGTCAGCTTGTATTTCCAACTAAATAAAAGCATCTTACTATAATTGTAGGCATTGTTCCAAGAGACTTTGAGAAATGTAACACCCACTACAGAATGATCGCATGCATTAAAGTTTACAACCAAAGATTTCATTTATTGACATACTAATCTTTATATTCTTAGAGTTTGCAAATATTCTATTTTTAACAATATGGGAGCAAATCTTGTTTTTTTTTCTCCATATTTTTCAAAGTAAATCTTTGGTTTAAATAGCTTTACTTCCCCTCAGATTGTTTATCTGTCCCATCTTTCTGGGTGGTGGTAGAGATGGCAGCTGTCTTTACGGGGAATGTTGTTAAAAGTCACACTGACAACCCCCAAACTGGACCAACTGTGCCCCCCTGGCTGGTGCCTTATTCCCATGACCACACACTGACACGGGCAGAGGTCTCAGTCCATGGGGACGCATGTTATCTGCTAGCTGTATTTAAAATTTAAAACACTAATACAGTTTAGAGAGATGAAGCGGGGCTTTACAGGTCTACACTTCACTTGTGCACATGATTTGTGTCTCTCTCTCTTTGTCTTTTATCTCCATCCAACAATCACAAGATCAGTAAATATTGTCCCTGGAATAGGTTAATAATTCTTCCATATTACACAGTAGATAAAACCATCAGAATGACATTTTGATGTAAATATGTTCATTTTATTTACAGACCAAATTTACAGACACTGCAGGGACAATGGGTGCAAACAGGGAGGCTGAAAGCAATAATGGGCCTTAAAAGGCAGAATTTTCATCGCAGCTGATTAAACGAAACAGGAAGGAAGCACAAAATGAAGGGTTAAGATAACGGCTTTAGCGGGGGGAACATCCAGAAAACAAACCTAGGGAAAAGTGGGGAGAAATGAGAGGTGAACCTCAAAAAATATATAATGTTTCAGTCGTGATACATTTTGAAGATACAGCTTTTGATGACGACCATGTATCTGTCCCACACCGCCTGATGTCTGAGGGTCAGAAAAGAGAGACAGAAAGAAATCAAACTTTAAGTAAATGGAGCAAGAGGTACTGTAAGTTTCATGACAAACTGTAATTGTGAAATCTGGGTGAAGAGATTAAATGAGGCTAACTTTGTCCACTCAATGTAATGGGCGGGGGGGCTGGTGTCTATGTTTCTTTTTATGAATATCTCTTTGTTAAGCATGTAGTGGTGCAGGGCTGTGTAAACCCTTAAATACATTCCAGAGTGTTTGCATGAGAAACAAGGTAACTACAGTTTAAGAAATCAGAGGCAAGATAGGGTGACACCCACTGGTAGAACAGAGACGGCAATATTAGAGAGCATTTTAACATACAACTTTTTGCTTGAGCAGCTTTAATGACTGCCAAAATGTATATAATATTCAGTCTATTAGTTTTCTCAAATAGATCTAAAAAAAAAAAAATCCTTTTTTTAAGTAGGGGTTGCCCCCTTGGGATAACACTCTACTTGAAAAGCTTTGCAAAATAAAATCACATTAACTCACTTGAATGTGTCAAGTATGTGTGCAGAGTTATTGTAGTGAGTGAGGTAGAGCCTCATGTCTGCAGCTGTCCATCGGTCTGAACGACACGGCTCAATAAACTGGGGGAGAAAAAGGAGGAGAGGAGACAGTCTCAAAGGCTGACTTTAAAACTAGCCTCAGAAAATTAGGTTGCATGATCTTCATTTGCTTAAAACACCTGGAAAACATAGAAACTACATTTTGTAGAAGTACACACCTTCTCTACAAGATCAATAAAGAAATCTCGGACATCTTTTGTGTTGGTTAACTTTGCTGCGATGTTGACAAGACCTCTTGAAAGATTCTACAAAGAAGAACAATTATATTACTTTCATTGTAGAAGTTGGGGACATTTTACATTTCCAATATTATGAGGGTGTATCACCTTAAAATTAGCCTCCATCTCATTATAAGCTTTAGTCTTTCCTCTGAGTGCTGTACAGACCAGACTGAACAGAGATAAGAGAAAGGAAAAAGAGAAATTGTCAATAAGAGAGTGTGGATTAAATAGTAATTAAAAGCTAGTAAAAAGTTCAGTAATTAGCAAAAATGTGTGTTTTTGTTACCTTTTGTGTTGATCCAGCAGATCTTTGTCAGTGATTAAAACCTTCAGTTCTTTCAGCTCTTGTAAAAACTCTTTATCAAGATCAACGTCCATGTCTTCCACCATGTTATCTACAAAGCAAACTTGAGTCAGACACTGTCAATTTTCATTCAAAGGATGTTTTGAGCTATTATTATAGCTTATTATTTTTGTTACAATTATTTTCAGACCCTGCCTAACCTAATTAAAAACTGACATTACCTGACATTAATTACTGATTGGTAACTTACAAAGTTGAATTCATCTTCATTCTAATGAGGATCTGCAAAACCTGAAGGACCTCTGGTGGTCAGTGGGACTCACTGAAGGAGGCAATGCTCCAAATGTTCCTTTTTGTATAATAACCAACATCAACAGCCTACCTTTTCTTCTTATGTGAGAAATGTATTTTAAGCCCTTTGTATATTTTGTCTCACATTTTCCAATGTTTTTTTCTGTTTTTGTTGTTCTTGGATTTACCACTAATGTTTTATCTATCTGTAAGCCTCAAACTAAAACACAATAAGGTAGTTCAAGATTAGAGATATATCTGTCACATAGCTGATCTAAATGTTATACATGCCCCTTACATCTCAGATAAAAATGGCAACAAACGGCCAAAGGAAACAAGACAAATGGCTCACCAACAGCCCCAACGGTCCAGTTGCTGATAAGTTGCCCAGCACAGAAAGCAAAGTCCTGGAATGTGAGATATTGCAGCTTTCTTTTCCCTGTCTCAAAGCGATGGTTGGCAAAAAAAACAATGGCAGCATAATCCCTGAAATAAGCAAAAGACACATTATTGGAGCTAACAAAAAACAAAGTTAAAAAAAGACAAACCCATGTAGTAGTTCATCATAAAAACTACAACAAAACACAACTGAAGCATTAGTAATGCTTTGGAAAATAAATATTGTACTCTGCTTTTCACACAGATTACCTTGCAAGCTTGTCAGAAAGAAGAAAGTGGTGACGTATGTTCTCCACCAGGGGTCCCTTCAGCTCTTCCACAACTTTAAAAACACGTTTGAAGTTGTCAAACTGAAATTAAACACAGGAGGAGAAATACAGGAGACTTACAAAACCTGCACAAAACATAATATAGACATAAAAGATGTTAATATAAAATGTCAAAAGTGACAGAAATTCAGCTTGTCACTGAAACTCAAAACAAACATAAGTCAACTATAATAAAGTTAGTTAGTCAATCAAGGCATCACATTCAATAACCAGTACAAAACTGAAAGTCAGATTAGGATCAGGAACAAATCATGGTGGTTTGACAACTAAAATTATATTTTAAAACTACTGCAAACTCTTCTGATACACAGTGAGCCCAGACCATTTAAAAACTAGGTGAACAGTCGTGGTGCTCAGAATGCTCTAACCTGTCGTCTGCAGCTCTTCAGCGTCACACCTGTCTTGGCACCAATATCGTCCAAGTCTTTCTTGGTCCCTTTGGAGAGTTTCTTTCCCAGGACCTCACGGACAAATGCATCATCAAAGGCATAGTATCTAAACAAGAAGGCAAAAAAGGAAACTTGTAAGTATTTTTACTATGCCAGGAAACAAAAATAAATAAAAGTGGTGTTTATTAAAAATGCATGCCATGGTAACATCTGCCTTGACAGAAAAAACCCTTGTTTCAAGGAAGGGGCATATTCAAAAGATAGAAAAATACATAAATCGTTGATTGTTGACAATGACATGTGTAATATACCTTCCCATCAGACACTGAAACATAACACTGAAAGATAATTAAAAGAAAATTAATGAGAGTATCATTACTGCACCTCTCTATGAGCATGGCTTGTCGATTAGGTGGGATCTGGAACAGTAGCTGGTTGGCTAGTTTGGATGGACTGTGCAGCAGACGCTCACACATATGGAAAGTCCTGTACTGGTCCATGGTGTCACTCAGCAAAACATCTGCACTCGCCTCACACTCCTCCAACACTCCTCCTTCCATTCGCACCTTCACTGCATCGTTCACTGTCAGATAAATCAGACATGCTTGGTGATCCAATCACGGCTGTAGTTTTGTGCAACAACATGTACTGATAAAGCGACTGGTTATGTCTGACTTAGTCTATATTGATGACGGTTTATTTACGGGATAGTTCCAGTGCCGCCGGAAGTTTCTCCAGATGTCAATCACTTTCCGCTTTCCTTGAGTTAAATTTAAACTCCGATCGGATTGAGCAGCATTAACCGGAACCTCTCAGCAATGTTACAAGCTGAAAATGGCGAGATTCAAGGATCATGCACCAAGGCAGACCTACTTGGCTTGTTTGGGGAGTGGTTGTAAAGATTTACAAAGAATGTGCATTTACTCTCTAACTGGAACGTTATGGGACCTTGTGTGAACAGTTAACTTCATTTAATATTGTATGTGGCGTTTTCTTTGCAGGGTGCAAATGTTTCATCTAAACAAGTTCCTTCCTGAGACAGTTCTAAAGAGCCACACTCGCTGCATCTAGAGCTTAGCTCCGCCCAAAAGATGATTGTGAGTGGTTTAAAGAAATGCGGGTGCCCAGATAGCTCAGTTGCCCATATATAGAGGTTTACTCCTCAAAGCAGCGGGCCCGGGTTCAAAAAAAGAAATGCCAATAAACCAGAGCATGTTTTTCTTCTATCCAGGAATGTTGTGTGGAAGGGCCAGACCTTCCTCTGCAGTGCTGTGGAGATAGGTCTGCCAATGCAAGGCTAGGTGTGAACATACAACAGCACTAAATTGCCACTCCATCATTATGTTCAAGATGTGGATGAGAATGCCAATTATGTGTGCAGCTCATTGTAGGTTACATTATGTGTTTTCCAATTCTATCACACACAACAAAAGTCAGTAAAAAAATAAACTCCTTATGAGGTCATAAGGAGCAAGGTTACCTCCCCTTTCTCTGGCCTGCCCATGAGAAAGAGTGAGACATCATGGCTTGCAAACAAGCAAAGTGGCAGTTGATCAAGGCCACCCCCTCTCCTCCTCAATAGCTACAGACTCAGAAATGGCACATACTAAGGAAAGCTCATTGTGGGACTGGCTCTAGTGGCTATAATTCTGCACCATGGCTAAATTTTGGGAAAGAGGCTTTAGATACAGTATTAGGGGACCACTAAGGTCTATATAAAAGCATCCAAAAATTGCACCATTTCATTGGACCTTTAACCAAACTCCAGTAAAACAAACACTGTGGATCTTTGTAAGACAACTCCAACAACCCAGGACTGTGTAAAAGCACCCCTACTCATGTCTCCTGAAGTACACTGTGACCCAGACACCCAACAATTTGTGGTGTGACACGTACCTGTGTATCCATCCAGCCAGAGCTGGTAAACCTCCTCATCCATGATAGTGGTGTTACCGACGAACACATCCAACTCCACTGCCATCTGCGTGGAAGCAAAGTAAAAGCAAGTGTGTTAAACGTTGTTTAGCTAACGTTTGTTTATCTTATAGCCATCAAAAATCAGCTTCCAGATTAGCTAAACGCCATTTCTAGTACCAACACACACATTATACCTTGTTTTAAGTGTTGTCCCAAGCAGTTTCAAGCACCAAGCTACAATAAAAGCTGATATGCAAATATACTGTTAAATTCTATTGGATGAACTTAAATCTTGTTTCCATGGCGTCCTAATCCGCCAACTGACGTTGTCGTGACCTATATTAAAGGCTAGCCTATTATGCTAGCTAGCTACGTCGAAAAATTAGCAGCTTCAGCGGAGACGAAACTGACAACCAGACAACAAAACGGTAAATTAAGACCAAATTATCAAGACGGCAAAATCAGGTAACTAGCGCACGTGGTTTAAAACACGAACATCTACCAAATGTTAGCATTACTGTAATGCTATAGATGCTCAGTGTCAACAACAGCAGTCATGCTATTCTAACTTCCGGTTTGTTACGTCACTAAAGCGCAACAGACTGTAAAATAATTATTTTTTTTTTTGCAGATAGCTAATGTTAAAAAAGTCTTATTATTATAATTAATTTCAATATTTTGCCTTATACTTTGTCTGTTTTATTATTTTTCATAATACGTGTAGCCTACCTCGGGCGAACTGGTGTTATTCAATGTTTACTGTTGTATTGTTCATTAACGTTTGACAATATGCTATCATAGGTTTTATAATAAATGTGCATATATTGTTGAAGTGCAGACCAGAGGATGTGCTCTTACACGCAGTAGCCTATTTATTTTGCAGTAGCCTACCAATAAAAGACGCAGACGCAGTGTGTGTAAACCATACCATGTATCCGTGCACACATTTTTTTTTATCACTGCATAGGCTTGCCTATTTCTCAGAATGCATACTATTTTTGTAGCAGTATGTGTTTCCCACAAAATGTAAGTTTTTTTATCAAGTAACCTATTTGTAGAAATTATGCTTTTATTTTGAAACTATCATAGCGGTAGAGTCATCTTTGCGCTAGCATCATAGACTGTATATTATTATTATTAATATTAACGGTCTATGGCTAGCATCCATTATCCACTTCCAGTACCTCCCGAATACCTCCCCTGTGAGAGCTTCTTAAACATTCTTATTGATCTGCGTTCTTTTTCCGCTTTTGTCGCCACAACACTGAAAGTTCCGTTCTATTATCGCAACAGTATAGCAACCATTCTGCTTGTTCCACTGCTGCAGGCACAGTAGAGCCACGGCACATATGTCTCTCTTCCTTTATGGGAAAAATGTGCCACATAGACTAATAACGCACATTATTATTATTATTCATAATAATATTGTTATTATTAATAAGAATAATAAATAAAATATTGTTATATTGTTAATTATGTTAAAACTAGAAAGTGTTACGAGAAGGAATTTTTCTGACCAGTGAATACGGTGCAGACCAAATTGCTTAAACATTTAACAGAACATCAATCAATACAGGCACTAGGTCTAATGGACAGCGTTTTGTAGGTTACTATCAATGAAATTAAATTGTCTTCAATTAGGGATAATGTAGCCTATTAATAATAGGCTTCAATAATTTATCAAAACTCCATTAGCAGGGCCTAGGCTATGGAAAGCATGTTACCAGTTTCACCATATTTACTGAATTGATAGGGCTAGCCTACCTCAGGTTGTTTTATTGTTGCCGGTTGACCCTATTGGCAAAACCGGAGTCCCATCGCCGAGTGCGCCTATTAGGCTATGTCTTGCCAGCTGTAGGCTATCTTTAAGTGAGGGACTGTGCGATACATGGAGATCACAACACAATACCATTCATTTTAAGTAAGACGCGGCGCTTTCGTCCGCCTTGCCCTCCCATTTTTGCTCTTAGTTACTTTATTTTAACATGTTATCAGATTAAAAATAAGCCTCTGTCTCTGAGCACCAGGCCCTCGTTCTTTAGCTGCGTGTACACACTCTGCTCTCTTTTCCTCTGGCGATTAATCTTAATAAATCCCTGCAAATCCCTCAACTCACCCTCCCTTTCTGTATTTCTGCATGTGTCCTTCAAAATCACTACATAAGGGAAAACGTGTCTTTTTGTCGGATCTCTCGCTGCACATCAATAGCCTAGGGTACTCTCATTTCTAACCCCACATGACACCCTGATTCCACTCCCTGCTCCCCCTTGCTCGGTTAACACCCTACATTGTTATGGCCTCAATGAAACAATGGAGGTGGGACAGAGAGCGGAAGGATGTGGCTGAATGCCTCAGCATAAACCCATGGAAAAAGCCTGCAGTCACACTTTCCGCCAGTGTTCATTGAAATGAAAGGAGTAGACCTACAACCAGGAATCACTCATGATAACTGTATTGTAGGCCTGCGTATTTCTTTGTAGTGAACTCATGCACAGCCTATATGCAGATATCTTCCATGTTTTGCAAACGCTGGTGATAGCAAAGATCCCCCCTCCACACAGGCCTTTCCTACTCATTCCGTTTAGATTGTGTTTATCCATGTTGTTTTGGTTTCATAGCACGATAAAGGTAAAAGTAGTCTATGTTTCTGAATCCAAATGGGGGCGCACACGTTCATCGCTGAGAGAGCACATGGAGCAGATCTTTACCCTCACATCGTAATATTTTTCATAATGTAGCTGAGACGGCCAGAGTCAGTTGCTGGATCGCTGAGCTAGTCGATTCTATGTTGCCATTTACTACCATAAGTGCCATAAGTAGGCTATGGTATGCGAATAGCCACTGTAAACCTCAGAGGAAACCACAAATAGGTCTGATTACTGTCAAACCAAAGCGTCAACGCAGTCATCTTTAAAAGTGAAAAACCACCCAAAATAAAACCAATATTGTTGAAGAACATGATTGCACTGAAACCCGAAGAAGACACCATCAATAAAAGTAAACACTACGTGAAGTAACACATCTAGGCCTACATTGTAGTTAAATACAATAGCCTACTGCTACATATTTCATTAAAATGTAAAGACTCAATGCTTTTATTTTGAAGGCGGCTAAAACTGACTTCCGGTAGCCTAATTGTCCAACTTGACACGCAGTTTGCTGCTCACCGGAGTCAGCCGTGAAAGTGGCGGAGGCGGACATTGTTGTGGTAACAGTTCAGCCCCAGTGGATGAGCAGAGATGATGCACTTATTTTGAACGGATAAAGGGCGAGATTGGATTTTGATTTATTTTGTTTGTTTTTTTTATCCAAAGTGTGAATGAATAAATCGTTTGTAAAAAGCTGCTGCACCGTAGGCCTACGGACTCATCTTCCAACGGGGAGCGGTGTTCATTCAGCGAGTCAATCGGAACACAGCCTGATGAGACGATGCCAGCGATGTAAAATCTCAACATCTGCTGGGTGTGTATCCTAGGCTGCTGGATTAAGCCTCCGTGGATCGACCGGGCCTTTGTACAAACAGTACAAAAGAGTCCACGGGGCATCTGTTGCCTTCAAAATACTGCGAGTGGAGGTAAAATAAGGACAGTTGTAGCCTATTCCACGAGGCCTTTGGAGAACACAGCCTGCTGTTGAGAGGATGACAGATTGACATTAATGGAGGTTTGCGCCTCATTTTCCTCCACGACCTCATTAAGGTATCTTCCACGCAGAACAGACACTGGGTTCAGCACAAATTAGTCCATCTAAAGAAAGCCATCTAAATAAAGAAATCCCATATTATGGAATGATTTGGCCTCTGGTGATTGCATAGGCTACATGACATCTGGAAAACACTGTATGCAGAGGAAGAGGATCTGATGACTCCGTGTTGAGCATTGAAGCATCCAGCTAAATCAGCGCTTTTATTATATTCTCAGGTAGCCTACCTTCTAGGTGTAGGCTAGGTGTTTAATAGAAAATGGGCAGCGAAGGTGAGCTAATAAATAGAGATAGAGAGCTGTCAAAGATGTCTGACGAAGATTTGCTGGCGTGCTCCAAAGAGGAGCTGGTGAGCCGGCTGCGTAAAGAGGAGTCGGAGAAAATCTCAGCTCTCATCCAGAGAGGACGGCTGATAAAAGAGGTAAATAAACAGCTGCAGGGACACCTCCTTGAAATCAGGGAACTGAAAGTAATCAACCAGCGCCTGCAGGAGGAAAACGGGGAGTTGCGGGACCTGTGCTGCTTCCTGGACGACGATCGGCTCAAAGTGAAGAAGCTGGCCAGGGAATGGCAGCTGTTTGGGCATCATGCAGCTAAAGTGATGCGGGAGGACCTGGGCGGTTATTTGAAAAAGCTCGCCGACCTGGAGCGCATGCAGGACGGGCTGTTGAAGGAGAATTTGGACCTGAAGGAGCTGTGCCTGGTCCTGGAGGAGGAGTGTGTCAGCAGGAGTGACTCCAGCCCCGGTGGGTCCACCGAGCTCAGCATGCCCTGCATGGTGGCCCGGGACCTGGGTGACGGAAGCTCCAGCACAGGCAGCGTGGGAAGCCCAGACCAGCTCCACCTGGTTTGCTCACCTGATGACTGATGGCAGGTTTATGTCAGCAGTCAGGGCTTCTCCGATTCAAATAAGGAATCTGTAGAATAGGTGTGATGTGTGGGACAGAACTGAGACATAAGCTTTGTCTGACAAATCACTTTGGTGCAAAGCATTAGGGCTTTCTGAATGCTGCAAAGATGTGTGTCACTAGGTTTTGACTTGACAAAAAATCTGCCACTATAGACATTTTCAGGACTTTACAAAGACATTTAATAGATGTTTGCTAGATAAAAATGTATCTAAATTTTACAGTGTTTTTTCTAATGACTCCTCTGTTTTGGGGAATTCTCTTTTTTCAGTGGTCTGTTGTTGAAAAAAAAAAGAAATGGGGCCAAAAAGGTGGGTCACATATATAAATTTATCTCATGCACTGGACTAGCCTACACTGGTAGAAGCCTTTTTTCTATTGCACTGGACAGTGTAACCATGGATCTTTAAATCACAGATCTAAAGATTAATTTCAATCCAGTTTTGAGCCATATTTAGTCCACTGAATTCCAATAGCACTGAAATAGATGAGTTGTGATAAAAGAAAAAAATGAAACTATTTGATATTTGCTTTTGCTAGATGCCAATAATGTGTAATATTTTATGCACTCTCTTCCTCAGGACAGGATTGGAGTGCCATATGTGCATGATTGTCACAATTTGTACAGGCCTGTTAACTAGTCTGATGTGAAGGCCCTTCAGGGTTACTGTATAGGTGGGGCTGCTGTGCATAATGTACATGTGCAAGAGCCGGGGCAGAGCCAGCACACGTGTTAAGGTTTTAATCAAACATGACAGATGTCCTTGGACCTCACTCAGAGCTGAACTAAACAAGTTCTGTCACTTTTTTAAAAAAATCTAACTGGAAACTTTTTGTATCAAACTGGAAGGTCTACAAGTTGTAATGATTTCTATTCTTTTTAAACCAATCTGTTTAAATTCACTTCTGTTACATTTTTTATAACATTATTGTTGATGTTTAATTAGCATATCACAGAGTTTGTTTAAGTTGGCAGCTTTGTCTTCTGTAACTCAGCTTTGTAACTCATGCTTTGTATTTACCCCGTTAACATTAGGGATAACCTTAACTTTGACCCTTCTTTATCTTGATTTATCTGTATTAACTAGCATTACTAATCAATTTCAGTTTAAATCATAGATAATGCACATGGATTAGAGAAGATTTATTTTGTCGTTGGCTGTTTATTGGTGGGCTATGCTCGTAGTGCATAGAAAAGCTTTAAATACAGTGGGTATGACACTTTGTGCTGCTGTTCTGACCTTTCTTTGTGTGTTTGACTTTGCAGAAATGAACATTAACACATTTACATGACGCAGAAGGAAGGATTGATTTCTGCACTTGTTTTGACCTTTGTGTCTGAATCAGCTGCGCTTGATTGATGCTCCCGTCATGTCACACAGACTGACTTTATGGATATTCATCAGTTTTGTCTTTGGATCCCTATTTGCACTGTCTGGAGAGCTGAAGAGAGCAGTAATGCCACTTAGTGATGCACAGACAGCCTTTGACAGCAGCATACACACTGATTTTCTTCTCCCTCATGCTCTCGAGCTCTCAATCTGACTCTCATTCCATCTCTATTTCTCTCTCTGACTCCATTTTTATTTTTTGCTTTTCATTTGCTTCATTTTTGGGAAATAGAGTAACTAACACAGTGTTCACAGTTGAGGGGTATAGATCAGTCATAAGAGTGTGTCAGTATATATTGCAACAATCCAAACCTTTGACTAAGTCACACTAAAAGGGTTGATTATTTTCATTATAGGTTATTTTTTTCATTAGTGGTTTTATGTATAAAATCTTTCAAAAATAGGAAAGAAATATTGTAATTTCCATTGTAATTTCCCAGGGTCAGAGGTTACGTCTTCAAATCACTTGTCCCCCCCCCCAACCATCAGTCCAAAACACAAAGATATTCAGTTTACAATTATATATTTAAAAAAAAAGGCAATCCTTCACATTGAAGAAGCTGCAGACAAAAAATATTTAGCTTTATTTTTAGTCGAATTAAACGCAAAAAAAAATCAAATATCCTACTGTATTTATGTTTTAGTTTTGGTTATTCTGGTGTCTCAATGTTCACAAACCCTTTTTTATTTTTTATTTTTCAGTTTAAATGATGTATGCTCAATTAAATCTAATTCATGTTTAAGAGGCATTTCAGTTTAACGACATCCTCCTGATGTTTGTTTTTTAAAAGAATAATAATAATATTACACCACCACAAATTTCACATGGTTAAGAACCTTTGCTCTTTATTGTCTGTGAAGTAGTACAGCTTTGACAACAGATCAAAGTAAGGCACTGCCCACCGAAACAGTTCATTTTGTCAGGGACAATAAAAACGTTAACAGTAATATATTACACTCTTAAAAAATAAATATGTGAGGATATAAGCTATATTAACTCCTACGGCCCAGCCTTAGTGGTCAATAATTTGCATAGACAATATTAGGATCCTTAAAATATTCATAAAAATAAAGACAATTTATTTGTAAGTACTCTAATTCCCTTTGTGAGGACGTTTATAAAATGTTACATAACATGACAATGTAACATAGTCATTAAAGGAAATATACTGAATAATTGGTATAAATATATTATTTGATGGAGTTATCACTTATTTCTAGAGGGCTTGTAGAATTCTATAATTCTGCATGCAATGCTTTCATAATACACCTCAAACATACTCATTCTACTTGATAGGTTTTAAAATGAGGAATATAACAACTTTATATTTATATAAATACTAAAAAGAGTGTAACATCCATATCCTTATAGTGGCACTAATTTGCATATTATCTAAGTAAATAATCAACTTTCTAGAGAGAAGAAATTAAGCAGATGCACGCAGCTCCTTTTTAAATGGTTACCATCATCTTCATTTCTCTCATGTTTCCCACATATTCTTTTGATCACACATGATAAAATGAGCATTAGTGTTTTGCCAGGATGACATGGCCGTCAATCACAGAGTGAGGATGGTTGGGGAGTGCAGGGAGTGATCCGATTGGTCTCCACTGCTGCTGCTGCGGCGATGAGCTATCCCACAAGGCTCTGGGGCTTGAGACTGATGTGTTGTAGCATGGGACGTGATGGAGGCGCTGGTGTTTAAAGAAGCAGAGGGGTAGGTGAAAACCATACCAGCTGTAAAGGATGTGAGAACTGGTGTGTGGAGAGACTCCGACTCAGTGGCAACTGCAGATCCAGTCAATTTCACTTGGTTGGTGGGGATGGTTATCTTTGGTTTAGGCTTCTCTTTCTTTCTTGGTACTGTGGTTGAGGGTCCAGGTCTGCTAAAGTCCTGTGGTTCCAGTTTAATGCCTCCCAAAGAGGAATTTGATGGATTTGTGTCTGAATCCGAATCTGATTCCGCTATTTTACAAATGGGACGGTGAGCCTCCAGGACCAGCTCAAGCTTGTCTTTCTCCTTTTGTAATTCAGCTATTTCCTTCTGTAAACTGGACTTTTCATCCTCCAGTTGGTCAGTCTCCTACGCCAGGGGAAAGCAGAGAAAGACAGACATATGTTAATACATATATATTTTAAGTATTAATGTTATGACAAATGTACAATGTTTATTCACATTTTGCAGTGTGTCTGTCAGCTCCCGGCGGCGATTGCGACATTTTGCTGCTGCCAGTTTATTCCGCTCCCTTCTTACTCTACGTCTCTCCATCTCCTCCTGGGATAACTTTGATGAGAGAGAGAGGAATAAAGATTACAATACAAAAAATAGGTTAACCTGACACAGTAAGTCAAAACTCTAAACCCCATTTAATGTCTTAAGTTAGATTGTGAAACTTGCTTGCTTTGGCCAACAAACTCAAACTATCAAATGTATGGGGTGTGACTCGTTGGGAGTCCACTAGACTACATGACAAATGAGAAATACTACCACCATGTGTGTGCACTGAGTCATCACAGTAATGGCAGCTGAATGATTTTGAAATGTCTGCTTTTGTACCTTTGTAACACCCTAACTCTGACTTCACCCTATTGAATAATTGCCGTTGATCCTTGATTTCCCGCTCTTTCAGGGTGATGAGTCACGCTCAGACCCCAGCAGTGACTCAGGTGTGAGTCACAGAACATGACTTACCCCTGTGAGTCACATGACAGTCTACTTCCTGTACCATGAAATTACAACTTCAAGAACAAAACTGCAACAGGGATGTGTGCCAAGGTGCGCCAATGGCGAAACCAAAAATCAACACTGTAGTGGTGGCAAGCATGATGGTTCTTAAGGTTAAAGTTCCTTTGAACTTTAACTTCACATCTATTCAATCTTGTTTTGACATGTAACATTGCTCTGCTTGCAAAAAGCAGATTTTTGCAAATAGTGTGTCAACATCAACTCAAAGTAAACACCATCAAACAACATAAACAATGTGTTTGTCTCTGAAGAGCAACTTTTCCTTTTTTAAACTTATTTAAATAATAAATTCAAATAAATCTCTTTATCTTACCCTATGTCGAAATGGATTCATCTGATGTGTACTGTGAGTCTTTAGGAAATGACACAGAGAGTATTACAGGATATTACACACTAGTTACACAGGAATGATTGAGCTACTGTCCACACCTCACTATCTGCATCTCCTCTAGGGAAAATATGACTCCCAGTATACCAGCGTATATATTTTCATCAAGTTTCAGACTCTGTTATTTAAGGACTACTTTCTTACATGTTCATCGTTCCTGCGCCTTGTTGAAGCAGTAGTGTTTGCAGCTGCTCTTATGACCCCTGGTCTCAGATAATGGGAAGGTGGTGGACCCAGAGGCCGTGCCCCTGAGAGGGTTGGGTAGGGAGGTACTGGAGATTGTGAAGGGCCCGATGGATGCATGATGGAGGGCTGGACCAACCACTGGAGGTCCTGGTTGGTTGTAATGGCATTGAGGCTTGGTACAAACTGACTGCTACCAGACATTGTAAACTTCTGGAATAATAGATTAAAAAGAAAAATGTGGATAAAGTTAGTGGGATTAGGCTACTGTAATAGGATCAATAACAAACACATGGTTTCTTGGGTCGAGTTCAAAGTCATTCAAATTAAACTGAACATAATGATGAAGATTATCATGGTTGTTAATATATGTTAAGTTTGACTTATTACATACAGTATAATAACTTGTGTATCTACACAAAAATGACAAATGATGTGACACTAACAGCATTACAGGTGTAGCTTACTAGTCTGCTTTATTAAAGCTTGAAATTCACAACTTTTTAAAACTTTTACAGTTAAGATTACATTCTGTTATACCGATTTTACTCCACACTGCCTTGGATAACCTGTAGCTTAGTTTAATGAGAGTACCAACCTGCTCTGTGGTTGAAGTGCTGGTGTTTCCCAGGGTGTTTGACCCAGAGGCGCTGCCTGTGTACGCCGGGTTACCTCTCTCTTGACTCCCAAAGTTTCTATACATCCTTTCTGTTTAAATAAAAAGAAGACTGAAACCAGCGGAGGGTACAGTAAAAAGTCTTCAGGTCCCACGAAAGTACTTTCAGATGAATCTCGTGTGTCAATTCAAACTCTGGGTAAGCCCACTTTATTGCGGTAAATCGGTCAAATCGGTCGAGTCCAAACGGGTGTGTCTTCAAGGGGGACGAAGAAACAAAATATCGCCTCGTTTATTGTCAAATCGCCTTAAAACTTCTGAAAACCACTTCAGTACATCCTGTCGTCCTTAGTCATACGTTTAAAAGCCAAAGTCTGGGAATGATTGTGAGGTTGTAAATTCTTAAAGAGGCACTATATGTTCGCCACGCCCCTCTGTATTTACGGGAAATAATGTTGTCTGGAACCTCGCACGGATCAAACCATGCTTAGTGACGTCATTGACCATATATGGTGAGAGTTTCCTCCTCAGACTAGCACACGGGATTCCTCATACAGAAACTACTACTATTTCCTACTAATTTCCTACTCCGGTGGAAGCACAGTCACTTGCATAATAATTTATTTACGCTAAGGTGAAATATGTTAAGTAAAAATCTACTTGGGCAACGTAAAAAGTAAAAAAGTATGATTATTGTACTTTAGATTAGATTATACTTTATTCATCCCACAACGGGGACATTTTGTTATTACAGCAGCAGCATTTTTTTCAATAACAGCAAAAAAACAAAAACACACAAACAAGTAAGCACACAAGAAATACAGGCAAACAATAGACAATGATTATATGGTAGACAGAGTAAGCAAAATGGCGTCAAATAAAGGTATTTTAAAGTGCGGTTGCCATGATACAAGACACAATATTGCAGTGTAAGTGACGTTAAAATTAAATTGAATGTGTAATTAGAGTAATGAAGCAAGAGTCGGTAGCATAATTTAAATTATATTAACCTGTGACCATAAATATTGAAAAGTAAGTACTTGTAATAAAATAATATAAATAGCGATATTAAAGATAAACAGAAAGTGGGTGGTGTCGATGGGAGAAAAACAGGAAGAGAAACTACAACATTATCAGGTAGTGCAGGTGTTGTAGAGTCTGACAACGGCCGGGATGAAGGACCTGCGGTACCTCTCCTTCTTACACCGGGGGTGTATCAGTCTGCTGCTGAAGGAGCTGCTCAGGGACCCCACAGTGTCATGTGGGGGGTGAGAGGTGTTTTCCATGATGGCTGTCAGCTCTGCTAACATCCTTCTCTCCCCTACTTTCTCTATGGGGTCCAGAGGACAGTCCAGGACAGAGCTCGCTCTCCTGATCAGTCAGTTTACCTAAGCTATTTAAATATTTGCTGTTGTTTTTGTTTTTTTTACAGACAAGAACACTATGTGATCATTTCAATTCCAACAAGCAAAATGAATAGAATAGCACTTTTCACTCGTTTTAACAAGTTTATCATTATTTAACTTTATAAAATTACAAAATAAAAGCAGATTTAGGATTTTGTAGCAAATATATTACAATTTACAGAACACTTGACTTAGACATTTAATTTATTTTTTTATACTTGTGGCCATTGGTGTTTTTTTAATATTTATTTAGGTTATACCTTTCTTTTTTTTTTTTACATACGTGTACGCTTACAAAACGGTTCTGTTTATTCTACCTTTATTTGTTCAGCTTTGTTAATTAATAAAAAGTAAACCTTATTAATATGTTAACATGAAATTGGGGACTTACTTGTAAATAATATAAATACTTTTACATAACAAAAGTAAACCATTTCCATCTATTCTTTCCCCATGTCAGGACTGAGAGTTACTCTTATTAGGAGCACAGACATGAATTTCAAGGTTGCATATGAGCTACAGGATCAGTTATGAGATAGATTTTAAAGTGTGGTAAAGCTGGGTACATTTGCTAAATTCTGTTGGGGTTTTTGGCAGTCACTCTCACTTTACAAACCACATCAATGTGCATACATGCCTGTGGAGATGAGTCAGTGCATCGTCACAAAAAAGCTGCTCAATTATACCACCATTCTTTTCAATGACTGTTTTTTACTCGCAAGCACAATATAGCACCTAGTAAAGATTAAAAAACTGCATGCTGTAGATTCGGTAAACTTAGTCTGCCACAACAGCTGCTGACCTTGCAGTCCCTAAGGACAGAGTTCCCGGCAAGGGATGATTTCTCCTGGCTGCTGATGCACCAGTGTCTCAAATTACTGCTAATTCTTCTCATAGGAAAAAGGATTGTCAATTGTTTAAACACATTACTGAAGTTAATTGCAAAGACAGTTTGTAGTCCTTTTTTTGGGAAGAAAAAAGAGAAAGAATGTGCAGATAAATTATCCTCATCTACATAGAAATGAAGACATTCAATTATGGCCTTCTGTCTCTTACGAATAAGAATAGAGATAATTAACAAAAACTAAAACTGCCAGGAGCATGTCATTTAACAAAGCCTACATGTGGCCCATTTCTCATATTTCAGATTTTAGCAATACTACACCCTTTGATAATAAGGACACACACCCAGGTTTTTAATGTGATTGATGGTTACATATGAAGGGAAACTGGGGTAAAGGTGAGTGTCATATGACTAAAGCTTCAGGAATGAAATGATGCCACACTTGAAATGTCTCTAATTGTGACATGTCCTGACATGTTGGCCACCTTCCCCTGATTACACCTTCATTCATCCATCAGCTGTTTCTTTCATGTCTTATTTGACAAGGAAATGTCTGCTCATCAGAGACCATTTTGGTGAATACATTTATTTTAAGTTTAGGTTTAAGTTTTAAAGTTTATGTATATTGTCAAGTGAGGTGTGAGTAAGTTTTTTTGTTTTGTTTAACTCCACATTTTTCCCTACAAAAGTTTACAAATTCCTAGAGTGGATAAAGGAAGTTTATATTCCATTAC
This sequence comes from Etheostoma perlongum, assembly GCA_026937815.1. Classification (NCBI taxonomy): domain Eukaryota; kingdom Metazoa; phylum Chordata; class Actinopteri; order Perciformes; family Percidae; genus Etheostoma; species Etheostoma perlongum. Next base: position 19,840,065 of record CM049380.1, on the reverse strand, counting down.
CAGTTACTCACCATAAAAAACTCCCCCACACCCACCCACGCATAACTCCCACTTAATGTGCTTCACAGAGCATAACAGCAACTTTATGCTACACACACACTTACATATATTTGGTTTACTGGGTGTTGAAATTCACACATTGTCAATTTATACTTAAGATTATATTAATGTGATTGTACTGTGCGGTTTTGCTCATGCCTGTACAAAGACAGTTCTGACTGTGTAGCTCATGGTTGATTGAGGTAATGTTCATATACTGTATGTATGTCAAGTTTACTAATATAATCAATTAATGATGACTTAAATTTAATTGAATTGGAATACTATTAAATTACTATAATTCAAATACTGTAAATGGTGTGGGAAATATTATATAATATACAAATGTATGTCAGCTTGGCATTAACATCTTTAAAGTAGATGCATTAGCTGTAAAATCTACTCAGGTAAGATGTAAAAGTACTCATACTGTCCATTACAGTAGAAATGGACAGAAGTAATGGTAACATAATTTACTTTCATGCAGTTGGGGGTGGAAGTAGCTCAGTCAGTAGGTCAGGGTATGGTGGTCTGCCCAGGTGCTCTTGAGCAAGGCACCGAACCCCCAACTGCTCAGGGCGCCTTTTCATGGGCAGCCCCCCCACTCTGACATCTCTCCATTTAGGGCATGTAAAGGTACTGACCATGTGTGTAATTCAGGACTGTGTGTAATGTGTGTAATAACAACCAAGTGTACCTACACAGATCCTGAAGAGCCAGCTGAACGGTAAGAGCAATGTCCATCAACACATATGCACTGCCAGTCACATAGCAGGTATAATAACCTGGCCAAAGGACAAGGACAAGAAAGCACCTCGCAATGAATGGAGGGTTTCACCTTTAGTCCAGCAGTCCAGCACCTTAAGACTATACACCAAGTGGAAGGAGGGTGCTCGAGGACTAGTATCAGGAGTGTCAGAGCCACTATCCAGGATGAAACAACAAAAATCCAGGAGTACACCAGGAAGATGGCCACTAGTGATGACCTGCTAAGTGAATATCTCAGGCAGCAGAAACCCAGTGATGAGGAGGCAGGGGCGAGGAGGAACCATCATAAATTTCTAACCACATTTCTTATATCATACCAGTGGCTGGGAAAGGCTGGTCTGAAAGATAGCACAGAGGCACTAATCATGGCAGCACAAGACAATAGAGGCCGCGTTCTACCAGACAGGACCCAAGGTGCAGGCTGTGTAAAGATGCCCCTGAGACAGTCCAGCACAAATCAGCAGGGTGTAAAATGCAAGCAGGTACAACACACCTGAAACGCCATAACCACGTGGCTGGCATAGTGTACAGCACCATCTGTATCAAGCTTGAAGGAAGAGGACTGCCCAGGATGGGGCGAGTGGGGAATTTGATATATTTGAAATTTGAAAATATGAAAAGAGTAAATAAGTACACATAAAGTACAATACTTACCTTTTTTATTTATTATTTTTAAACTTTTTTAAATCTATCTTTACTTTATCCATTAACCTGTAATGACAACAATGGCATATGTGGTTTTATTATGGGAAACAAGATACATTGTGTCTTGTTTATGCTCCTGTTACGTCTGTTTTTTTCCTGCTCAAGTGTATTTAAGTTCGTGGCTCCTAAAGTTGAAATGTAACTTTCCCTGCTATCCCAACAGACAGTTAAGCATCGATATTAAGAAACAGTAAGGAACGTAAGATTTACACATGATATACACACTTCGCTCTGTGCATTGGCAGCCTACCTAGACAGTATGGGTAGCATACAACTGTGTACTTCCATGTTTTGTATCGTTTTCTGCCACGCAGGCACACTGATGTCAACCAACCGCAGTGGATCATGGGTGGGATCAGGCCAGTGTGATAGCCACGTAGCTAGCTGTGCAGGTAAGTGCTCTTCTGTCCGTTATTTAGCTACTTCATGATCAGAACATTATCCATCAGACAAACTACGTGGACATATGAAATGCCACTGTTGAATATGTGTGTATCACCTGTGTGGCTGCACCGAGTGTTACTTTAAAATATGATGTTATTAACTTAGCTCGTCTAGCTAGGTAGCTAGCATTAACTGGTAACGTTAGCAGCAATGGTAAACGTTTCATAATATGTTTATACGTAGGTTATATAGCATAAAGTGTTGCAAGCTAGCCTCTTACTGATGTCATGTAACGCTACCCAATTTAATGCTATCAATGTAAGCTGTGGTTTAACACCACAGTGTTTTAATCAGCTAGCTATCTGACCAAATATAGCTAAATCAATGTAACGTTAACTAACTAACTAGCTAGCTAACGTTAAGCGTTAAGTAAAATAAAATGTAATGTTTTGATACCGTCACAATGTTTTTATTTTCAGCTAACGTCAGCGAACGTCATAATGGACTTGCCACATCAGGGTTACCGAGCAAGTAAGTGGAAAATGAATCACCGTGTTTTACCATCACTTATCCTTACTGTAAAACTTTGCAACATATCTGCCCATGATTTGTCTACTTCCTATTTTCTTTCTAGAACTCTAGTCACACAGAGCTCAACAAACTGCTGTCAAGAATAAACTTATGTACTTGAATAAATCTTACCTGCTTGTGGGTTATAATGTTTACCCTAGCTGATATAAACGGGGTGGGCAAAATATTAGAGACACCAGTCAGTCCAATCAGAATTAGCTTTAATGACCAAGTAAGTGTGAACACATACAAGGAACGTGACTACAGCTTTTTCTTGCTCTCAAAGTACCTACACAGAAATAGACTTATGGCTAAAAACAAGGTTAACATAAATATTTGACTACAATGTACAGATATAAGTTTGTACACATGCAAACAAACAGCACGATTAAGATTTTACTGTAAACAATAAGACAATACAATTTAACAGCACCACAAACTACAGCCTCCAAACTGTCCATAAAGTTGAACACAGCTGCAGATCAGCTGTTTGGATCAGACTTTCATCAGTTTATAGAAGAGACAAATACAAGATAATTAAAAAATTGATTATGACAGCAACAATGAAATACAGTTTACTATAGACACAATGATACATTTATGAACAGGAGTATACAAAAGAATAACTTTTGCAGAGAGAGACCTCAGTGGAAAGGAAAGGGCTGTCTGACAGCAAGGTAAAGTGGTGAAAATATTCTAAATACAGCATGCACTTTAAGTGATATAGATTTTTTTAAGCAGTTAAAATACGCTTTTGCACCTGGCTTTGTCCACAGTAGTTAATTGCTTTGCTTCTGTATCGGTACTCTGGTCTGTTGCTCTAAACTGGGGACATGCCGACTACCATGTGCTGTAGGCAATACACTGACTATGGATAAGTACCACATACAACCCAACTTCAAAAGATCAGAACTATCCCTTTAACAATGTCCTCGTGTTATCTTGGTCATCAAAGAGTATTGTTTCTCTCTTACTTGGGGAAAGACCTGATATGGTTGGAATGTCTTAAGTGATTAAACAATTTCGGTAGATTTCAGTGTATGTTTATATTTGATAATGTGGATAATAAGCTTGTAACTCCATAAAATATCAACAAAGTCAGTTTAATATAAATTCAAATGCCCTCCATTTACTCCGTTGTCTCCATCTTTTCTACAGCTAAACCGAGAGCTCGTGCAGCTCCCCCCACAGCAGATTCTGTCCTGTTTGATGACACCAGCTCTGCAGCACCAGCAATGAACAGTCAAGGATACTACACTCCTGGGTACAATATGGCAGGACCCTCAAATAACATGCAAGGAGGTGCTGGACCTGACCTGTTTGCTGACCCAATGGCCAACGCTGCAATGATGTATGGCTCCTCATTAGCTAACCAAGGAAAAGATATGGTGAACAAAGAGGTAAGGAAAGGCAGTGATATTTATGGGGTTCCTTCAGATATGATCTGCTACTGTATGCAGGATGGGGTGTTAACCCAGTAACGTATAAAAAACGCCAAGGCCTAGATTGGACAATTAGCACGACTTTAAACCTCCCACAAAATGGTGTCTGTGATTATTATTGCCACTATTCATTTCAACCTCAACCGGGCCGATAGACACCGCCTACCAAGAGCCTGGGTCTGTCCGAGGTTTCTTCTTAAAAGGGAGTTTTGCTGGCTCTGGAGGGAACTACTAGAACTGTTGTGTCTTTGTAAATTATAGAGTGTGGTCTAGACCTACTCTATCTGTAAAGTGTCTCAAGAAAACTCTTGTTATGAATTGATACTATAAATAAAATTGAATTAATTTGAATTGTTCTTTCATTGACATGGTTACTCTCCAGAAGCAGTCTAATACATTTCTGCTTTTCAGCTATTAGTCACACCCAGAGCCTTTTTCACAATTTCATTATTTTAAATGTCTAAGATGTGTCATTTGTTAGTGGACAGGTTTTTAATCAAGCAGATCATTTTCTATTCTGCTTGATTTCTTGGAGGGGGGCAATAATATTTCGGGAGGGGGGGAATGCCACCCCGTGCCCCCCTTCTAGCAATGACGGTGCAGAAACTCCAAGTGTTCAATTGCAGAAGACCTGGAAATGCTGACCAATTAGAGCAGACTGGGCTTTACACGAGGGGGGTTTAAAGAGACAGGCACTTAAACGGAGCGTTTAAGACAAAGGGTGAATACAGGTATATTCAGACAGACAGTATGAGTTAAATAATATGTTTTTTGAACATTAAAGCATGTTAACATTTGAAACCCAAAGCAAGTATGAATACTGAAATATGTCCCCTTTTAAAATGACTATAAATCAACTGTATTTATTAACTTTGGCACTCACAATCTGTTAATTTATGTTTGCCCTTCCTTTGCCTTTCAGATCAGCAGATTCATGTCTGTGAACAAGCTGAAATACTTCTTTGCCGTCGACACTAGATATGTATTGAAGAAACTTATGATCCTCATGTTCCCTTACACACATCAGGTAATCAGAGCCATTCATCCAATCAGACTTTGTCCTACATCCACTTACAGGACAACACAAAACATTTTAATAGCATGCATAACCTGCTTGATAATTTTCCATGGTGTCATATTTTCACCAACTTATCACAATTTTAATAATGCAAACGATAAAAGTGTAAATGTAAAAAATAATCAGCCACTTAATCACCCCTTCAGCTTTATTTATGAACATCTGAATGCTGATATTGCCAGTGCGGTTATAAAAACACTGCGTACACTAAGTACACAACTTATTGAGATTGTAAATTATGTCAGCACTCCAAACATTCTGTGCCCTGATAATGTATGAACTGTATAGAGTGCAAACTCACCTTACAAGACCAGGGTCACAAAACGGCATACTAAAGAGGCCCCTGTCCTAATGTACTTTTCCCATAGCATGTTATTTTGAGTAAGTGTAATATTTTACAAATGTTATGCTATTGTAGTATTTACTCCATTCTTACTTAAAATACGTATACTATTGCTGATACTCCTAATTTATCATTTAGCTTTAATCATGACTTGTCTTAATGTCTTAAGACATGTAAATTAACTTTTTTAATATAGCAATTGTCTAAACCAATTTTTTGATCTTGTAAGCTAAGTAGTAGACCTTTTTAGGTGGAAAAAAGGCATAGTTTGTTTTAGTATTTAGTATTAGACTGCATGATGATTCATACTGTACTTATGTGTTCTTGGTAGGATTGGGAAGTACGTTACCATAGGGACACTCCACTGACTCCAAGACAGGATGTGAATGCACCAGATCTTTACATACCGAGTAAGTGTCTCTAAATATAAAATAATCAATAGCAGAGCAATATGTGATGCCTGCATAATGTATTAAGTGTACTTTTTGTCTTTAAGCAATGGCTTTCATTACTTACATTTTACTGGCTGGAATGGCCCTTGGCATTCAAAAACGGTGAGTTATTCTTCCTTAATCTGAATTTTAATTTATGACTCACATTAAATATGTTTTGAATTAATTAAGTTAAAATAGTAAGGAGTGTGTATTGTTTTTGTGTAAAGGTTCAGTCCAGAGGTTCTTGGACTGTGTGCCAGCACCGCCCTCGTGTGGATCATCATCGAGGTCTTGGTGATGTTGTTGAGTTTGTACCTGCTGACAGTCCACAGCGACCTCTCCACCTTTGATCTCATTGCCTACAGTGGCTACAAATATGTTGGGTAAATGTCATGGTACTTAAGATGAATATTCTATTTTGCTGACAAAGCCAATCATTGTGAGGGTTAGTTTGAGACCAAAGCTTAAACTTATATTAAAACTAAACCAATTAGCTGCTCAATCAAAGATGTAGATACATTTATTCTGATTCAGCAATGTCTGTATTCTGTAACAATGTCCATGTTGAGTACATTAATTCATATTGAACAACAGTATAAATATGTTTTTTATGCTTCTTCTTTAGGATGATCTTCACAGTGTTATGTGGTTTACTGTTTGGCAGTGATGGGTATTACGTGGCTCTTGCCTGGTCCTCTTGTGCCCTTATGTTCTTCATTGTAAGTATTTTGTGTCATTGAACAGAAAACCTGATAAATTGTAATTAATTATGTTCAGAGTAGGTCAGATATTTACATATTTGATGCTGTTTTTTCCATCTCAATTGTTCTTTCCCTCCGTGTTTAAAACGAGAAGACTGAAGAAACAAATATACAGAATACACAAAGAAAAGAGAACAGTTATTACACACTAATCCTTACGTTAGGATAGGATAGATGTCTATTGAAACAACAAAATACATCAGCTTTTTGCATTATTCAGTATGATCTACTGCATTAATAAACTATATTACATGTAGTTACTACTTTATGTATGCTATAATATTGATATACTGAAAAACATACTTAATGTTAGCGTGATATTGCAGGTTTAAAGATGTTTCTTTCTTCTCAGGTTCGATCTCTGAAAATGAAGATCCTTCCCTCTCTCTCCCCTGACTCCATGGTAACTGGATCAAGTGCCAAACCTCAATTCCGCCTTTATATAACTGTGGCTACTGCAGTGTTTCAGCCAATCATTATATATTGGTTAACCTCTCACTTGGTCAGGTGACCGTGAAGCATTAAATAACTTGAAGTCCAAGTGTGTTGGACCCAAACATTTGGTTATTGAGTGTTTATACACCTGCCTTTATACGCTTTTTTGTCAGTAAACTTAAAACATATGCAGACGGTGTTAAACTGCAGTGTGTGTTGAACTTGTCAGATGGACATGTTAAAAATGAAATGGTTTCAAAGTGTGACACAGAAAAGGTGTCACTGGAAGTTAGTGTACAGTGACTCTGACAAATGCTTATTTTGGCCATCTAACTTCGAACAAAAGGGCTTGTTTAATCATTACTCAGATTCAGTTCAACTGTTCAAGTGTCTCTACAGTATTTTACACCTAGACAAAAAAACAAATACACAAATGATTCAAGTACCATTTTTTTTTTCTGGTATGGTAATGTTGCTGAATTATCCCCTTTGTCTTGTCAGTCTTGGATTTTATTTATCTACATTCGAAAGAGCATGACAATGTTTGAATTTTTTGTAGAAAAAAAATAAATATATTTAGCTTTGTGTATTCAATTTAAACCGTTTCTGAGACATTTTTTTATTTGTTGTATCTGATTTTTTTTTTTCTTCTTCTGAGTAATACTGTAAGTTAAGATGATTTAATTTCTAAAGATGGTACCAGAGTTTAGTATTTGGCCAACAGTCTATGAGATTGACATATATGTGTTGCAAAGTTTACAATTGTTCTCAAAGGGGGAGAGTAACTACAATAAATAAACTTAGAATGATGTGCTTATGCCCACGTTTAATGTACTGGCATGTTGCATTAGAATTTTCATTTTGTGGGAATTTACAGTATGTTTTATGAATTTATGTTTCATAGAGAAATTGTTATTTTAACAGCAAGTATCATCCATTGTATCTAATTACAAAGTCATAAGTGCATTATAGGGTGTTTCATGCAAACATGCATAAGCAGAGCTGGCATTGATCAGTAAGCTATTTGCAATAGTGGAAATTAGCCAAGTTCATTAACTCAAGTACTAAACTTCAGTATCCCTTTAACTTGTATAACCCTTTTATGCTACTTAATACCTTACCTTCACTACATTTCTGAAAAAAATACTTTATTTTTGGATTGGAATTTATAGTCACTAGCTACCCTGATTTTACACACAAATCACAAACTTGTAAAATATGCATTTTTTTATTGTTTAAACAACCCAACAGTTTATTAATATAAAAAAAGTTAGAATTGGTCTCAGCTCGTCCTGCGACAACAATAAAATTATGCTTGAACTTAATGCATTAGAAATAATATTCAAATAGTATGATATATTATGCGACAAAAGCAGTCATTAAGCTGCTCTATGACAATTTGATATTTAATGGACATCTCGTTGATACTCGTTAACAGTTTTAAAGGCAGGATATTTACTTGTAACACTATTTTTACACTGGCCATGCTAAAATCTGAATACTTCTTTCACTACTAGCAATTTAGTGTAATTAATGAGGTATTTTACATTCGGAGGGGTATTGCTATTTTTACTTTACTGTCTTGATGGATTTGGATATTGTCTAACTCCCTCGGTTGGAGTGAGACCATAGAGTGAGACTGTGTGGGAGCGCGCCTTGGAACGCGCACACTGCAAAGCGTCCTTTTCGTTTCCATGGAGACCTCGGACGGTAACAGAACACGGAGGAAAAGGTGTCCGATTCCGAGTCTAGTTTCGAACACCAGAATTTCACCTTTAACTCTTGAGCGACGTGTTTTGGACATTTAATAAATTCTGAAATCTGCCAGGATTATCGTTTCGGGGATTTGGTGAGTAACAAGTTAATATTATGTATTTTGAAGCACTAGCTAACATCACCTGTGTGAGAAGAAAAGGCGGCTTTCTTGGCTTAATGAAACTTTATATTGTTCCGCCATTTGCATCCTGAACTGCGTTGCAGAGCCATGTGGCATCACATACTAACTTTTAGAGCGTTATTAATTTGATTTGTACGGGCAATAAGTCTACCGTTAGTTTGTTTTAACAAATTTACGATTAACAACGACTTTCTAATAGACCACCTGTCCACTGGGCCCGTTTTGTGAGTATTAAAACGGGAGTTAGTAACGTTACTGTGCGAAACATTTTGGACTTCGTACATTTGGTGGTTAGGGGATGCTCATCAGAGGGGAACGGCTAGCTAAATACTTTTGCTTTCTCCCGCATTTTCCATTTAGTCCAAAACCTTTCATATGTGATTATGGACTATATAAATAAAAATGATTCGACTTGATTTCAGTCTTGAGTGCAAGTTGACAACTTTAAGATTTAATTAGATGAGATTCAACTTTATCGTCATAACACCGAGTACATGTCCTGAGAAATGTAGCGTAACAGAAGTGCAAAACGCAGTAAAGTGCAGAGTACTGTACAAAGTAATACTATAAACAGTAAGGGACAGTATATTATTAATATACAGTCAGTATCAACACAAATATATGTACCGTATGGACAGCAGTTAGGCAACTTTTAATCCTGATTTGAACTAATCACTTTAATTCATTTCTGTCATGTCTTCCAGCCGTGGTACAGCTGTATGACCCCGGAAGTTTCCTCCTGGGTGAGAAATGGAGACTAGCTCTCATACACTGCCACCTTCGTCACCATGTCCCTCCACTTTTGGAGGGTCCCTGCCTTTCTCCTCCTCGCCACAGCCAACTTGCTCAAATGGCCATGTTTCACTCCCACTTTCACCTATTTCATTCCCCCCATCTCCTATCTCACTTTCTCCAGCAACAGGAGAGTCTAATAACTCTTCCTCGCCCTTTTCACACTGCACAGCATCTCAGTGTTTTGAGGGACAAAACATTCAGTGCCTCAGCCCTGCGAACATAACTGACCAGGATGACCTGACCTGCCTCAACTGGCTGCATCAGAGGGGCAACCTCCTACCGCTGCAGCCCCTTCCCAAAATGACACCACTGCCTCAGCTAGAGTCCTCCACACCTACCCAAGTTCTTCCTTCTGCCTCGTCCAAGCCACCGTACTCCTTCAGTAGTCTGATTTTCATGGCAATAGAAGACTCACCTGACAGGAGGCTTCCAGTGAAGGACATCTATGTTTGGATTGTGAACAATTTCCCCTACTACAGAACAGCTTCTGGAGGCTGGAGGAACTCGGTTCGACACAACTTGTCCCTGAGCAAGAGCTTTCGTCGCATTCAGAGGGACAAGAGCCAGGTGGGGACATCACTTCTTGTTTATACCACATTTATAGCAACCAGGTCATGTAATGTGTAGAGATTGTGCCTAGGTTATAGGACAGAAATGTCCTTGAGCAACACACTATATTCAGTAATTGAGCCAGCAACTAAACTGCCCTACAGGGAAATGATGTACTCCACAAGTTTTTTGAGGTTGTTACATGGTCTACTGTGTAAGAGTTGCATGGGCCACTGAAATGTTTTTGTATGTTTTTTTCAGTCAGTGGGGAAGGGATCTCTGTGGTGTGTGTGTCCCGAGTATCGACCGGTGCTCCTCGAGGTGCTGAGGAAGACCCACAGTTATCACAGCACCAACATCAATTTGTTAAATAAGCCTGCATTGTGAGTATAATCGCATCATTGTTTGTGCAACAAGGCTGCAACAAATTATTTTCATTATGAGTTAATATTTTATATTCATCATTAACTCCATAAATTGGTAGGTATACTGTATGTACTTGATGACTTAAGAATTTAAACATTTTCTGTTGACTGACTTTTTGATAAGATGAGTTTGATTATACACAAAAAGTCAATACTAAATATTAGTGGTGAAATGATTAGTTGGCAAAAAAATGAATTGGCAATTTTAATAGTACATGTAGTCACTTATCCAAGAAAAATGCCAAACTAGCACCAGCTTCTCAAATGTGAGAAGAAGAAGGCATCTTTCAATATTTTCAGTTTTTTTAGATATACACTGATTCATTGATTGGTGGGTTGGTTAGTTGATAGCTTGCTTGGTTGGAAGAAAAATAATCATTAGACAGATAACAAAATATTACTTTTGTGATATTGCTTTCTAACCAGTGAATACAATATTATTTGTGTGTTAAATAATTTACATTTTAATGACACACACTTGCACTGAGTTATACTTTAAAACAAACAAATAAAAAACACATGTATGTAGTCTAACTATCTTGCCATATTGTGTGCAGGTTGGAAGGAGCTGAATTTGGGGTGCCTGCAGTGTGCGACTCTATGGAAATGTCAGGTTAGTGATAAGGGGAGACTCACAGCAGGTTCATGTCACTTAATTAGCACAAATACTTGACCCTTTATGATTTTTTTTAGTAAGCAATATTTCATCAATGAAGTAACAGTCCTCTGTGACACTTTTATTACCTGAAGCCTTTCTCCCTGTCTGCAGCTTTCTCAACATGCAACATTGTTCCTGTGTTTGTATTCTGTTGTCATGGCAACAACCTTCTATTACCTTGGCAACTCAGCAATAGCCTAGCTTAGTCTCCTTTATGTCCCCTCGTTTTATTTCCGAGCCTATGCGCTATACGGGCCCATGTGCTCGCTAAAGAATCTGACAACTGGTCATTCGACCAGCCTGATTGAAAACAAGTTATTAATGTATTACTTTTTGACTCATATTCTGCTTGATGTATTGTTTTCTCTCATGCAGATCCTCTCTCTCACACCCTTCTTTCCACGCCCTCACCCCAAATCCTGACCACTGATAATTCAACTTTCTCTGAGAACCCACCGTGCCCTTTGACTCCGGATCACGAGGAGCTTGTCGCCATGGAGTCAGTTGAATACCACCAGGGGGAGATCAGCGAGGAGATGGAGAAGGACCCCCTATCAGACAGCGGGTATATTGAGTTACACTATTACCAGTCTCACCAGTACCAGTACCTGGTCCTGCCGGGTGACACGGAGCTGGACCTGGAGACTGTGGAGATCCTTCAGCTCGATGCCGAGGCCCAGGAGGCTGCTGGGTCACTGCTGGACCTAGCAGGTGGCGGATATTAATCTTATATCCCATTTAACAATCACAACTGATGCAATGCTTCAATTCTTTGTAAGCAAATACTTCAACAAAGCAACATAAATGGGGATTTATGTTTTAAAGTCTTAAGTGATAATGGATGGAGTGATAATGATTGGCAAATCGGCTGCTTCTCCCTGAGACGTTGACACTGCCCTAAGGCTTGTTTTGTAGTTAGGTAAAAATATACAGTAGATCACCATTTTGATGGACTAATCACGTATGTGATCCATGTGAGACAATGGATCACATACGTGTTCAGGCACTTTCAATGCAGAAGCTGATTTTATCACTATCACATACCATACATATAATCACAACCTGGACAAAGACTTGCGAGTGTAATGTTGAACTGAAAAATGCGAAAATTATTCTCTGAGATTTCAAAACTGAGGGGAAAGTATTAATAGAGTATGATCTTCATTACAGTAGGTTTTTAGGTTTTCCAATGTGATTTTTTTTTAACACAAGTTCATTCTCAGGGGTGGAAAAAGTGTTTCTAACTCAAGTAGAAGTATGTTTCTCAATTAAGATGTTTCCCAAGTTAGGGTTAGTTAAAAAGTTAATAAGTTGAGATTAATATAGCGTTGATTACCATTTCAATATGATCAGGTTTTTAACAAACATTTCTTCTCCAGTTCTTTAAAGTGGTGACCATATTTTCTTTATGAAAAGGTTTTCATGGAGGTTACTTTATGAAGAAAACAAATTACAAACAAACCTAAGATGAATATCTTGCCCCTGTTACTGTAACTTATTCAGAAAATACTGCCTTTCAAATAGTTGAGTATAATACTTAATTAAAAAATACTTAATTTATGATGTAGTTGCAAATGTAGATTGCGCTTAAAAAGTGGGAAAGCACTACTCAGTTACAACAAAATAAGTACTTTCAATTGTATTTCTTAATTAATTTCTTTACACCCATTGTCATTCTTCAGATAATGTTTTCTAGTATTGATTTTATGTACATGATTTTATGTTAAGTGAATGTCTTTACATGTTTGTGAATTTTAAAACCTAGATATATGGTCTTGTAAGCTAAGCTAAATTGTCTTCAATCAGGAATAGTTTGATTGGAATTTTGAGTTAAAATGCAAAATGAACTCACTGCCATTTAAACCACTTGACAATTCAGGGTACACTGAATTTCTGTTTGTAAACTAGAGTTAGATTTTGAAATCTAACAAATAATATCTGTCCTGCCGTTCTTGTGAATTAAATTACCTGTTTTTTATGTTCAGTTTTGTTCAGGATGCATTGCAGTTTGTTACCATAAACATTGTTATTGAATATCTTATTTCCATCATGTATCCAATGTTGTTTATACGAACAAGTTAAACTATTAGAGGGCGTAACAATTACACAGTACAGCCTCTGGACCAAACAGTCTGCTAGATATTTATATGGTATGTCCTCCATAAAAAAAACATGTTGCTAAGCTACAATGTCATTTTCATCCACAGAAATATTTTACATATGATTTGTGTGCATGCAAAACACCAAACTTGTGTTTCAATTACATTACCTGTCAGGGACTTCCGTATTCGTAACTTCACATTAAAAACTACATTTCCCATAGCTATGAGGCAGTGCAGGTACATTGGGTAGCGTAGTTCTTTGGTAGTTCGTTGCCAGACTAAAGTACAAGCAAGGAAACCACACCAAAACTACATGTATCAGGCTACGTTGCGCAGGCTGTTTCGTAGTGAGAAAAAAAAGTTATCGTAGTTGTTTTCATGCCAATGTAAAAAGTCACACTTTGGTCGTTTCTCGGATCTTGAGATTGTCTTGAAGCTGTTTGAAGACACCAAAGGTAACATTACATGATAAAATAGCAGCAAAAGATTGCTGCAACGTTAGTTTCCTAAAACTCGTTTCCTTTGAAAGCTAACAACGGATACGCGTTAGCTTTTTACTGTTTTTGTTTGAGTACACGTACAGGCAATTAGCTAACGATCAGCCGTTAACTAGTAAAATAGTCTGTCAATAGTTATTAGCTTTAGCTAACGTTAGTTAGTTAGCTAGGTCATATGAGCTTCTTGTATAGAGATGAACGATAGAGATTTGTTTAGCTTAGCCACACAGGTACAAGTATTGCCAGGGTAGCCAACAACGCTGTCAACGTTAGGTGGCATTTGCTAACATCAAGCAACGGAAATTATAGAGAAGGGACTGTACAGTTAGCTTGCATCATGCGGTACTTTCTCATAACGAAGTGCAGACAGATTAAAAATGGTTTGTATATGGATTTGTCGCATAGCCGCAGAATTGCTTTCTTCATTGCAGCACAATCACTGCATAGAAATGCCTGGCATGTGCTGCTGAATGCCACACCTTTTTGAGGTGTTGGGTTTTTGGTGAAAGGAGAGAGCGTTGGGTGTGTGTTTTTATTTTATTATTTTTTTTGGTGTGTAACCGCACATACCTTGTGTTATGGAAGCACCTCCCTGTCCTTTTGTCATCATGGGAGAAAGGACGTCCTCCTCAAAGAGCAACAACAATGAAGTTCATTCAGGCGGCTAAAATGAACAGTGTATTGGACAGCATGGTGAATCCACTAGCTGGAGGCAAGCAGCATGACACCCATAAGAGCGTACCACAGACGGGTTCACACAAAGCTAAATATTGTGTCTAATGGAAAGATCAGTGCTTGTCTGATTTTAATAAGGCACAGGAGAAATGGTATTTGAGTAAAAAGCTTTTGGTTGGATTATCTTCCAAATCTCATGTTTTAGTGACGCTGGAAAGAGTCACTTTGGAATGTTTTCTGTTCTGGATTATGGGCAGACAGTAACTATTGTGAAATGTACATTACAAGTTTAACTAGAGCCTAAACAATGTCTTGCTGCATGTGACCAGCCACACAACTTATTGTAAAAGTTTTTTTCTAATTTAAAATGCAGAAAAGCAGGCACTTCTACACATGATCAAAACTGTAACTAGCAAATGTTTGATGATTGTGTTTGGTCAAAGATGGATTATTCCTACTTTATCAAATGTATTTTGCTCCTTTTCTGTGCGTCATTGTAAAATCATATTTGTTTGGGGAGATTTGTTTGTTTCAGTGACATATTATAGACTACTACTATCAAAGAAATCGAAAAATAAATAAAAAATAAACAAAAATAGTAAGTTGCAGCTCTAGGATTTTTCCAGTACTAATATCAACCTGATGTTTTTGTCTGTGAAGTTCACAGGGACCAGTACCAGGATGGGGACTAAACCAGGCCCAGTACAGATCGTCACAGTGTGTAAGGAGGAACACTCCTTTGCTTTAGACACCGAGGCTTTGGCTCAGATTCTACTGGCTCCTGAGGTCCGAGACAAACACGTGGTTGTGCTGTCCGTGGCCGGAGCCTTCAGGAAGGGCAAGAGCTTCCTGCTTGATTTCATGCTCCGCTACATGTACAGAAAGGTGAGTTGCATAGTAAAATGATCTTTCAGTGTCGCACTATTCTAGACATTCCATCATTGTGGATGTTATCAACTGCTCCTTGGAATCTGGCATAGTACCCACCTACTTTTAAACTGCCTCAGTCACCCCTACCCTAAAGAAGCCAGGTTTGGAGCCAGAGGATGCAAACAACTACCGGACAATCACAACCTTCCATTTCTAAGTAAAATCCTGGAAAAAGAAGTTGCCACCCAAGTCCATCAGAATATGTCCAACCATGAGCTTGATGAACCCCTTCAGTCAGGATTCAGACCGTATCATAGTACAGAGACCGCCCTCTTTAAAACCACAAATGATCTACTTGCCACTGCTGACTTATCAGCATGCTCATTGTCCTTGACATCTGCGCAGCCTTTGACACAACCTCCCATACCGTTTTCCTCAACTGCCTATCCCATCACCTTGGTATTACCGGCACAGCTCTCTTCTGGTTTCAATCTTACCTCTCACACAGGAAGCAATTTGTCACCATTAGCAACTCCCGCGCCGATCCAGCTCCGGTCAACCAGACCTGCCCCAAGCCTCTGTGCTTTGAGATCTCATCCTGGACGCCATCTGCCCATCCTCTGAGGTCCACAACCTTGGTGTGGTCCTCCATCCATACAACCCAGCCTCAAACCTGTGGTCTTCAGATGCTGACCTGCTCTCCATTGCCCACACCAGACTCTGTACCTTCGGAGACAGAGCCTTTAGTGTTGCCCCATCCCTGTGGAACACCCTCCCTGCAGATATGCGAAATGCTACATCCCTGGACATATTTAACAAAACTCCTGAAACACCACCTGTTTACCATAGCCTACAACGTCCTTTAGCTCAGCCACAGTAATTCTGTAAAGTGTCCTTGGTTTTCATAATAACAATAATAATGATTATAATATCTTACTCCTCATATCTGTCTACTGTACTTAGAGGTCATGACCAGTCAAGGGAACTTATTTGATGCTGAAATATTCTCATGTTAACTAACGTGTGCTATTGATACTGTCTAGTTCTTCCACCTGTGTTGAAGGTGTGATAACCTAGAATAGTCTGTGGTTGAATGTCATGTTAACACCCATCCCTGTTTTAACATGTGAACTAACTAGTTTTGGAATATTTGAGAATTTAGTCATTACCTATTTTAAGGCGTTCCGTCCATCAGTTGTTTTTTGTACATATCTTGTAAACTTACCTCATGCTTGGCATAACATTTGCTCTGCTCATTGATAAATGTCATTGATTTTAGTAACTCAGTTACCTTTGCTGCTGTCCCACCATCAGGCCAAACTCTACAATTGAATGTTTCTGTCATGTAACCAGTGCAGGTAAATGAATAGCTAATTGGGGAGATAATTATGACCTGACTAAGGTGTTGGGATAAGCACTGAAAAAAGTAATGAAAATACAGATTTTACTTTTATATTTTTAGCATTCTGCTGTGTTTTTCCAATGACAATCTTCTGATTCTTTTCTTCATTTTAGTCTTTTTTTTTTCAAACTTATTGTCAGTTTTAAATTTAACTTCTGTCACTTTTGAGGGGAGAGGGGAATCAGAACAAATGTATTTAAAATAAATTTTACCCATTTTAAATATTAAAGAAAATAGAAAATCAAAATGCTGTGGTCAACATTTATATTTTGGCAGGCTGCCACAAATATATCAATGATTTGGAAAGATTGACTTTGTGTTTAGATTGTGTATAGATTATGCAGAACAGCTGGAGTTTCTTTTATTAGGTCAGTAAAAATGTCTGCAGCTGCTGTTATATTCTTCAAGATAATTGGACCTACATGTTAAGGCACGTTTCATTTTTTTGAATAAGCACAGAGTTTGACAGAGAAGCTCCAGCCTACCCCTGACTGATAGAAAAAGTGTTATTTGTATTTCTGCAGGATGATGAAAACTGGCTGGGTGAGGATGATGAGCCGCTGACTGGATTTTCTTGGAGAGGGGGTTCAGAACCAGAGACAACAGGCATCCAGCTGTGGAGTGAAGTTTTCCTCATCAAAAAGATTGATGGAACAGAGGTACATGCTTAATATATTTGGTTATTTATGTACCGTATGTGTGTTGTCGGATGTTTACATGTAAATGAAAACCCACAGTAAAATCAAGGAACTTAGAGATTTTAGAACTAAGGCTATGTTTACACGGAAACAATCTCAAGAGAAAACTCAAAAGTGTTGTTGCGTTATTACTTTTTATTTCACATATAGACAAGCTTTTTTTGGGGGGGGGGATTTGTGTGCATATGGTGATGCAAAAGTGTGTGAAATTCAATGTTGTATGCACTCCAGGCAGCTAGGTGGCAGTGTGAAGCACTGAAACACAACACCACCAAGGCTGCGTGCTTACATCAATGCAGATCATTTCATATGTTTATGGAGTTTTATGTTATAAGTAATTTTAAGAATGTTTATTCAATTTAACAGCATTTCAGCGCATATATTTCTAACAAATATTGAAGTATTTTTCTTAAAACTAGTCTCACACCCGGGGTTTATGTCATGTGCTGCATTTTGTGTCCTGTAGGTGGCAGTAGTGTTGATGGACACTCAGGGTGCCTTTGATAACCAGTCCACTGTGAAGGACTGTGCCACCATCTTTGCCCTCAGCACCATGACCAGCTCAATACAGGTAACTGATCTCTGATTATCAGTGATTATTTATTAATTTCTCATTATTATCGTAATGTACGCTTACATAGTTTCTCTTTCGTAGATCTACAATCTGTCACAGAACATACAAGAGGACGATCTGCAGCAGTTACAGGTCTGTTTACATTAGTGTGAAAAAAGTCAAACTCATGTATTTTGATGCAAAACACCTGCTTTGATGTGATTAGTGATGCATTTTTAAGACAGGATGTGAAATATAAAAGTGTTAAAAGAAGCCTTTCTGCATTTGACAGAAGGGTCTGTCAGTTATACTGCTTCTTAACATGAGGTGATATCCAGATTTTTGCATCTTCGTAACTTTGCATCTTGGTCCTCCTCACAGCTGTTCACGGAGTATGGTCGTCTTGCCATGGATGAGATCTTTCTGAAGCCCTTCCAGGTAAGAGAAACCACAAGATGTGATGCATTTGTTGCTGATGTTGTTTTCTGTTTTTTGTGATTAATACAAATTTTAATTTGCCTCCTACAGTCTTTGATGTTCCTAATCAGAGACTGGAGCTTCCCCTATGAATATGAATACGGTTTTAAAGGAGGCAATAAATTCCTGGATAAACGGTTACAGGTAACTATTTCTTTTTTTTTGATCAGATGTTTTTATTTAAAGATTACAAGCAATATACTGAGACTTGAGAACATGTCCCAGGACCCCAAAAAAAAAAAAACACAGAGGAAAGACGGGAAGGAGGGAAACATAAAAAAAGTAAGAGTGATGTCTGCACCTTACGAATAATACATACAGAAACAGACATACACAAAAACACACAGACACACACACACAGACATAAGGGACCAAACACATGCGCAAATAAACAATTTCTGTCTTGTTGATTTGGCAGAAAATAATAAATACACTTGGCTGATCTTAAATACTGACTTTAGGAATTCACCGTAGTATTGATTTTTAAAGGTGAATGAGTCCCAACATGAGGAGCTGCAAACAGTGAGGGATCACATCCATTCATGCTTCACCAGCATTTCCTGCTTTTTGTTACCTCACCCTGGGTTGAAGGTTGCCACCAGCCCTGTTTTTAAGGGACAACTTAATGGTAAGATCCCCGTTTTCCATGCTATTTACTGTGTTTAGGTTAGTATTTAGCAGAATGCCTAATATACTGAGAGCTGTCCTGAGTTTTGGTATATTTATTTTGTCAGTGGTTGCCCCGGAGTTCAAAGAGGAGCTGAAGAGCCTGATCCCCAAACTGCTGCATCCCAATCGTCTGGCTGAGAAAGAAATAAATGGAAACAAAGTCACTTGCCGGGGCCTGCTTGAGTTCTTCAAGGTAACATCTTCATCTGAGTTTTCCTGCTAAACCCGAAACTGTTATTTATTTTTTTATATCTAATATTGGAATTTGTGGTTTACCAGGCTTACATCAAGATTTACCAGGGAGAAGACTTGCCCCAGCCAAAGACTATGCTCATGGTATGTGCAGGACTAACACACATTTAAATAAGCCACAATGTTTTACTTTTAACTAGGGGCATGGACCATTTTGTTTTTCACTCCAATAAAACAAATTTTTCTCGCCAGGCTACAGCAGAGGCCAATAATCTGGCAGCCGTGGCAACAGCCAAAGATCAGTATCACAAGAACATGGAGAAGGTGTGTTCACTTACATGTGAAAGACAGTGCTACACCTCTTCACTCTGTGTGTTTATCATTGTTGGCATTGTGGGACTATGGAAACACCATAAAAGTGGTATTTTCATTTAATCCCGCCTGCAAACGTTCCTTCTTACATTTTTCGTTTTGTTTTCTTCCTGAAGGTGTGTGGGGGAGACTTGCCCTACGTGGCTCCTGACTCTCTGGAGGAAAAGCACCACTTCTACAGCCGAGAGGCTCTTCACAACTTCTCTTCGACCAAGAAGATGGGCGGACAAGAGTTCTGTCACCGTTACGAAGCACAGCTAGAAAAGGAGCTGGAGGAAATGTGGCATTCCCTCAGCAAGCACAATGCGGTAAGAGACTACTACATAAACATGATGGAACCTTTGTGCCTGTTTGACATTGAAATAAACATCTAAATCTTACAAAAAGACACTTGGTATATTCTCCAATTGTGTAGTTAGTAAAACATTGACGTTGTTTATTCCCACTTTAAAATTATTCTGACTGTAGTATATTATTATTATTATTACTGTGTATGGCAGTGATATTATTTCTAAACCATCTCTTTTTCTCTTTGCTGTAAAAGTCAAAAAATCTCTTCAGTGCATTCCGGACACCTGCAGTGCTGTTTGTCCTGGTGTGCTTCCTCTACGTGCTGTCAGGTGTGTTGCTCTTTGTTGGCCTGGCTACCTTCGCCTTGGTGTGTGACTGTACACTGGGTGTGGTTATGATGTCGATGCTGACGTGGGCCTTCATCCGCTACTCTGGTCGGTACCGAACTGTAGGGGGAGCTATCGACCAGGCCGCAGGTGTTGTCCTAGAGCAGGTAAGGATACACAAGCTGATTTGTCTGTATGGCTTTAAGTTATGTCATTATAAAATTTTCTTTATACAAATACCGGTACCCATAAAAGTTACTATAGGGAGCAACTGATGTTAGGAAGAGCAAAAATGGTATCCAGCAATTCCACAGTAAGATAAATTAGTAGATATCTATCTTTTGACTCACCTGCCAAAAAACTGGTAACTAAAACAACATAAACAATTTAATATGTAAAAAAAAAAAAGTTATATTTGTGCTAGTTTAGAGTCATGTACTGTAGGACACAAACTGGATATGAGCAAAATAAATTAAAAAAAAATTAAATTATATTCACGACTTGAAACCTGTAACAACTTGAGAAACACATGGAAAGGAGGGGGTTTCCTAAACTGTTAGATAATCTGACAAGCACTTTTGTTGGAGGTAGCATACTTATCATCCCATAAGAGTCAGCCTGCTAGATGCTTGACATGTTCACCAGCTATTTGCTAACTTTGTTTGTCTTCTTCTTGGTGCTGAAAAGGATACATACAGTACAGCATACAGTGGGTTTATCAGAGCTTGTTTCCTTCTTGAAACAAGGTCAATAGGAGTGGTGAGACTAACCATACACAGTAAATGTGTATAAAAAAACAATGGGCTAATAGACAAATATCTGTGGGTTCTAAAAGAAAATGTTATATCAATATCAAAGTCCCTCTCCTTTCTCTTGCTGCAAAGCGTAAAAATATTTTTAATGACTCATCTTGAACTTAATCAACTTGTGATTTGAGGCGACAAACCAAGCCTGCCCATTGTATCAAACCACAGCTTGTGTGGGTAGCTAGCAGAGCAATAGCACAACAGGAGGTGTATGTTTGGATTTGAGCTTTTATTCCTGTGAAAACACAGAATGTGGTTAAATTATATTAAGGCTTAAAGCTCTGCATAATTAATATCATGCTGCTTTGAGTGACAGGTGGGCTGCCGTCACAGAAGGAGAGCATAGACTGCTGCCCACTCTGAGCGTCATTTTGTCTCTTCCAAAACCTACGGGTGACATCAGGGAGACTATGTTCATATTTTATACAGTCTCTGGTGAAGGCCAAGAGTTCTCTACAGCTCCACTTCGAGTTGCCATTTTCTTTTAGCCACACCCTTGTTGACTGATCCAATCACATGTTAATGTTTAATAATTTAAATCCCTCAAGTAACTTAACCCCCACCACATATTCTCTTGCACGTGGAATTTGTTTCACTGTGACTTAAACTATTGCATCCCCTTTTACAAGACATTTAAAAAAAAAATCATATGTAGACATTTTTTTTTATATGTTTTTATGTATTTGATAGGGACAAAGCACGTTAATGAACATCAGCATAAAATACAAGATGTTTACGTACCGGAGTTAGATTGCTAATTTACATCCTTAGTCCCTAGCCAGGTAACAAAATAAAGAATGTTACAAGTAACAATATAAAGATACAAGTATAGAATACACAAGTAGAAGAGGACAAAGCATGCAACATATTGAGATAAAAAATTATAATGTAATTAGGTAACAGACATAAGTATAAGCTGGATCAAACATCAAAACTGGAAGTCAGTGACTGTTGCAAGAAACAGCATGCCATCACTTTCACTGTTTTCCCTTTTTTCCTCTCTTTTTTTCTCAGGCCACCGTGGTGTTGAACAAGTCGAGAGGCACAGGCACAAGTAGCCTGAAGAAATCCAGTTAGAGGACCTCTGGACCTTCATAATCTCAATGCAATGCTACACAACACAAGCACACATTCAGCACTAAAGCCTTATCATGCCACCCATTGGAACAAACATGCAGCTCAACCACATCGGCACAGGGTACAAACATGATGCCAATTCACCAGCATCTTTATAATGCACATTACTCTGCCTATTCAAGTCCAGGCTTCTATAAAGGTGACTGGATTCACTGGTGGCCATTGCAGGGAGTTAAACCATCCAAATCCCTCTTATTGACACTTCATGTCTTGAATTGACACTGCCATCATTTTACAAGTTTACAATTGGTCTTAATAGACAAGTCGATGTTTACCTTTAAACTTATTAAATACACTTTATTGGTTGTATATTGTTCAAACTTGGGTAGTCAGGGTGATTTTCAAAGAGCTTTTACAGTATATCTCATTACCATAAAAAGTGCTGGCTTTAAAGCTTATACATTTATACATATTTTTTTGTGGCTATATTTTTTTTACTTTGTGGCCTTAAAAACAATATAATACATTAAATTTATACAGCGCTTTTCCAGGTCAAAGTCGCTTTACATAGCAGAGTAAAAGAAGAAATTCCATATGCACTTTCTATATAGCACAGTAGATTTTGGAAGCCGCATGTAATGGGAGTTCAGTTGAATCTCATTTGCCGTTTATTCCTTGATGGAAGCGCGTTATACTTTGTAGATTTTGATACTAGACTCTTCTAGGAAAATGATATATAGGAAGTTATATTCTGCAACATTTTCCAAATCCAAAGATAAGGCACTATACTTAAAGCTGCATACTTAAAACGCACAACATAAAACGCACAACAATAATTAAATTAGCGACCAGTCAGCCAAAGAGTTAGCTTTAAATATTTGAATTATACGTTGACCTTGTACTCAGTAAGAAAACACTATGCCACTCAAACATTGCAAGTGTAAACATGCATGGAATAAATAAGCAGGGTGTTAAAACAGACAGAAAACACAATAAGCATTAGAAAATGTCAAAGAGTGGCTGTTTGCACACATCTCAATATTCAGAAGACTGCAGCACTTGGATAGATTATGATCATATTTGGTAGTTTTCAAACATTCTTAACGTGTAGTCATGTTTGCACCTCGGAAACTAATTCCTAATGTAATGCTTTTAGCAACTACTCGTAGTCTTTGCTCTCAGCTCCACTATAAGTAAACACTGTGATACATCATTGTGATGTATTGTTCATATTGGTGACCTGGCTGCAGCTAAAATGGATATTTCAACTACGGCATGTCAGTTTTAAAATAATCACTATATGTGACTATTAATCCAGCTTGAAACCATTGTGTGCTTAGGTCAGAGCTTTGAGATTTTACTTGCAGCCATTTAATCAATCAGCTGTATTTTTCCAAAATTAGTCATACAGGGAATTAAAAGAGTTGACAACTCAGTGGATTTATAAGGTTTTAGTTTTCCTTTGTGGGACCAAGCAGCACTTCTCAGGCTAACTCAGAATTAATCAGGCATTGGATATTTTCAACCTTGCCTTACATCTCTCAATTTAAGAGGCCAATTCTTTCAG
The DNA here is from genome assembly GCA_026937815.1 of Etheostoma perlongum. Classification (NCBI taxonomy): domain Eukaryota; kingdom Metazoa; phylum Chordata; class Actinopteri; order Perciformes; family Percidae; genus Etheostoma; species Etheostoma perlongum. Next base: position 19,816,208 of record CM049380.1, on the reverse strand, counting down.
AAACATTGGATTGAAGAAGTTGAATGGCAAGAATTCAGTATTATAAAATAGGCCTTTAAAATGCCATTAGATTGTGTGGCCTGAGAACAAAAATAGGATAATATAGTCTGTAGTGTGTACAACTAGCCATATATTTGAGTTTGAGCACAGGACAGAGTGGACGCACACAAAGCTGATAAACAGTGCTTTCCTTTCACAGGTCAAGGTATAAGTCGTAAGAATACAAGGCCAAAAATGAAATGTGAAAATATGTAGGATGAGACTTTCTCAATCCATGATTTTTGACCATCATTTTGTACATTCGATGTCTGTTCCAAATGTTTTACAAGCACTTTCTAATGCACTCCCCCTCCTCTTTAGTAATTTTTGCACACAACTCATTCCAAGGTAAATAAATGCATGCAATGTTGTAACTACGGCTAATATAATCATCTCTTGTGGGGGTAAGGTGGCCTTGACTTGAGAAATGCTGTTTTCAAAAAAATAAACAACGCTTGAAACTGTTAATGTGCCTTTCCAATACATTCCTTTAACTGTTTTTATTCTTAAAAAAATAAATAGAAGTGGCACCAGGAATGAAAAAAAACGAGGATATAGGAGCTTTTGAGGTCTACCACACAGATCCACCAGCAGGTTCACTTTTAGAAACGCTGTGTGGCAAAGCAGCAGTGATTTCTGATTTCACTCATGTTTTACAAATTTTCTACTTATGTCAGGCTTTTATTTCATTTTGAATTTTTTATTTCATATAATTGTGCAGCCACAAAATGTTTTGTTTCAGATTGTATTTGAATATTTGACTCAGATTAGATTAAATTTCATTGTCATTGCAGTATAAATTTGACTCAACAAAATGCATTTTAGCATCTAACCAGATGTAAAACGGCAGCATAGTGCTTATAGATATTATAAATATGAATGATTGTACAAAATTAACAAACTAATATGGAATATGAATGGTATGATGTAATATCACTATGATTTATACCATTTAAACAATATGTATTATGACACTGAGTAAATGTACTTAGCTAAGTCCAGTAATCTAACATTACACTGTGTGTAATGTGATGTGATACTGCCTACTGTAACTGTATGCACATGTTCATACTGTGTATATCTCAGCATATTCATACAGAACCATTGATGTTTATTCTATTTATTATAGTTTACTCTTTACTGATTTTTGCACTTCTGGTTAGAAGCTAAACTGCATTTTGTTGTCTCAGTACTTTTACTCTGTGTAATGATAATAAAGTTGAATCTAATTTATGTACAGTATATTGTGTGAAACTACTGTCTGATATGTGCAGTATAAACAACCAGCTAAAGACAATAAGCTAACATCACAACCTTTTATATTTGTCAGCTAAGATGGAAAGATATTTTGTAAATGTCGAAGTTATACTAATATTGACAATATTGGCAACCTATGACATTGTTTTAGTTTTTTTTTTTTTAATTAGTGGCTTTTTTTTGTTTTGTTTGTCCACTTAATGAATGTGGGTCATATTTTACAGGCTTTGTGTTTACAACCACAGCGCCCTTAAGCTATAGCCCACATGTCCCACAACAAAAGAACAGCTCTGCCTCAGTATGGATTAACCTCAGTTGTGTTATTATAGCGTTTATGTTGGGTATTAGCTGCCTGCTTGATGTGTCATCATTACCGTCCCTCATCTTCCGCCCCTCGCTTCCCACTGTCGCTGCTGCCTCTCATCCTCACACTGACCCTCTCTGTGTGTCTGTCTCTCTCCCCTTCAACGCGATGCCGTGTACAAAAATCTGCTACAGCGAAATTTCGTGTCCCTTCTTTCCTTATATGGTGATCAGCGTCGCGGCCCGACCCTCCTCGTGCTGGGAGCGAGGCGCGTGCACTGACCGCAGCCGCTCACCGTTCGCTTCCATATTTGGAAGTGAGTCCAACAAAAACCGTACGAAGGGGAGGGGAGAGAGGAGGGGATGGATGACGGAGAATTTCCTCCTATCCTGAAAACCGCTTTGTGCCTGGCTGCCAGCTGAATGTCGCTAACAGCAACACACAATAGCTTTACTTATTAATCGCTCCTCCCGTCATTGGTGTAAAATTAATAGCACGTTATGAATCCTGAAATTACAGTGGTAGTCATAATACGTGCTACATTCATGTTTGTTTTTAAATAGGTTACAATACAAAACAAATAAATGGTATAACTGCATTACAAGCTTGAAAGGTGTTGTCGACCACCAGCTGCTTTAATCATAATCTTCGTCGTAACTGAATTGTGATAAAAGCACTAACTGAGCACTATTTGATCCTTTCATAATTGTGTACTTCGGATACATAGGGATTTGTAGGTTTATTCAAATACTACAAAACACAAATTCCCATAATGCTCTTCGCCACCCATTTGGTAGACTACGTTTGATCTGCTCACCATTGCAGGCCGCCACTGCCAAACAAAATACAAATATTTGTAAAATAGCAAAGGGAAAGCAAGATGAAAATATAAAAAAATACTACAGGTAAGACGTAAAATATTGTTTCCCTCAAACGGTTGCCAATTAGTGTCACGTTTAATAACAGGAGTCAATACGTAAAAATGTAGGCCTACCTGAGAAGATTTTATTTTGTTGTATCTGTTTAATTTCTGCATATACAATATTGAACTGAAGCTGTTTAATAATTAGATTAGATTCGCATCACTCTGTGTTATAACAAGTGACAAAACACATAAGTAAATGGTTAACAGCAGCAAATAAAACTGCCGGACAGTCGTGTTTAATAGACATGCGCTCCCGCTCGTGCACCGTGCTCGAGTCAGGGGCGCGCTTGTGGGCGCGTTCACGTTGTGTATCCAGTGTGTGAGCGAGAGACCCACAATTCATCATCACAGTCCATTCAATTTGTACTCAGACGCTGACCCATTCAGAGCTCCAGCTATGGTAGGTTTAACATCGTTTGTATGTATTCTTGCTGGTTTAACAGCCGAATATAGACCCAATTTAAGATATGGGGAAGTTTGTGTTCAATTTGTGTTTATTTTATAGATGATCGTTCGTTTTAGCATCAAACGTAGCAAGCCGGCTCTGTGCCGCAGCAGCCGCTGCTAGCACCGGGGCTAACGAGAACTGGACAACTAACAAAGCTTTCATACAGCGGGGAGGGATGTGACGTGCGGTAGTTTTTAATAGCTAGATCATGATAATAGTCCAGAAAAACTACAGACACTCCCAAACAACTGGCGCCATTTCGTTCACCTCGCCGTGTTTCGCCGACAAGAAACCATTGTCTGTGTTAACATGCACACCGCTGTCGTGACGCTGTTCACGGTGTTTTCACTGCGTCATGTTTCCGTTATTTCTCCTCTGCAAGTCGATGCTTATACATAATAGCAGCGCTGGCAGGTGCAGCAGCAGCCTCGGGGCTAACCTAGCTAACGGTATTGTTAGTTGGACTAGCTAGCTAACGTTGCGTTAGCACAGGCAGAACATGACACCCATTATGGCGCTTGCTGTGATTTTTTTTTTTTTGTTCTTTGTCTGTACACTGCTCCCTTGCTAATAGTATTTTAGACGCTGGTTGTCTAACGTCACGTGCTCAAAATCAGGTCACAATTCATCCACAGTGGTACTTTATAGGTTTATGGCCGAGTTGCGCTGTGCAACTAAATGTGTGAATTGACCACCAAACAGTCAGTGTTTGAGCAGACCTTTGCCTTATATAGCAAGCTAGCGCACACACGTGCGTGTGCTGCATTCATGGCCCCACCCTGAATTTGGTGCAAAGACCATTTTGTTTGGTGATGGATTATAGCGTGAACGGATCTGCAATTTTATTTACTGCCATTTCCTTGTTGCAATTTTGCCATGTACATCTATTGGGATGTAGTTAATATTAACCGTAATTGTCACCATTATGTAACGCCAGTTTTGCAGTGTTGGATCCACTAGCTGAAGCTAACGGGCCGCTGCCTCTGGATCGACATAGGTCGGTACTGCGCATCTTTTTGTTGCGCATCAAATTTGTACAACCAACAGTTTGTACACACTTCACGCCCGTCACGCCATTCAACTCCTCTACCAAGAGGGAATAATTGACGTATTTATTTATTCATTCATACATATATAGTCGTCAATCATTTCTTTGTTGTGCAACACGAAACATAAAATGTATAGTATCGTGTAATATATTTTATATTATGAGTTATACAGCAGTAGAATAAGGGCCTGCTGCACACTTTACCTTTGCAGTGTTTTAATTTTTTAGTCCAGACCTGCTGTTGGCTAGTGAAATTGACTCATATGAGGCCTGTAATCTTAACTGTTACTGTGTGTAACAAGGAATCCAAGTCTTGGATTGTGAGTACATTTATATTGAATGACTTGAACCTTGACTTCTGTAAAGAAAAGTGTCCCTGGTTACGATTAGATAAGGTTAGAGCCTAGTGATCACCATGGTGATATTGGCTTGCTGCTGGAATAAAAATATAAACATGTGAAGAACTATGCCAAAGCATAAAATTTCACTTAACAGATCATGTTTGTGCACAGAAAAATAAGGTGTGCAAATCATATGATCATAATTATTTCTCAGCATCACCATGGAGGAAGAATGCTGTGTGTCATGTGATGTCTTGTGTGCGAAGAGTAGGCCTATGCACATTTGTAAACCTCAGCACGTATTTTGGAGATATTTTTCCCATTTTCCTTACAGTTATAACAAAGTACAGTTATTGTATTGCTGGATGGGGATTAAGCAAGTGAGTATGGTTGTTGCTGGTTAATTATTACTCTAAAATTCACAGTTATCTCTCATGTGTCTTTTACGCCCTGAGCAAACATACATTGCCTGCCTTTGCTGCTTTGCAGTTGGGTTCCTTTTCTGTCTTTCCTGCCCCGTTATTTCCTTTTTCATTGTCTTTTTTTTTCCCATTGACACATTGCTGGTAGATAGCAGTTTTCTTCTCCTGAAGCTGCATTTTTCTGTGATGGAGTGCCCTAAGCAAAGTCAGAAGATCTGATTGAGTGAGTTATGGAGCAGCTGTGACTCTGCGATGTGACTTGTATTCTATATTTCTACAAATGCCCCATTGTTTGGGACTGAACCCTACCCTTATATGCTTAATTACTGACCACACCCACATGGTCATCTTTATGGTAGAGATACATGGCTGCTCCTTCTGAAAGAAAGTCATGTCTTATATCTACTAGTCACTGAAACACAACTGTTAGCTGGACGAGATGGACTTTGGACATGCATTACTTGCCACGTATTTTATTTGTTCCTCAATATTCTTACAGTCTGACCTTATACATAATACATGGAATCAAAAGGCTGTACTTACTGAATCACCAGGGTGGATTTCATTTGGACTAACTGTGCTGATAATTAGATCATTTTCAGATTACATTACACCATTTAACTCTTCACCACCATGGCTAGCATGCTTGTCACGGCCACACCTTTGCATTTCAATCCTCCGTGTGTGTCTCCGTGTGTGTGTGTGTGTGTGTGTGTGTGTGTGTGTGTGTGTGTGTCCGTGTGTGTGTGTGTGTGTCACATGCTGTCCTCTCAGGCCTTTCTTCAGCCTTATGTCTATTTACTGTGCTGAAGTCTACATTTCTGGCCTGTTAACACAATGGCAACTGTTGCCTCGCTTAGGAAAAACAATCACTGTGGAGGTCTTAAACAATTTAATCTACAAAATAATTTACAGACTAAAGTTTAATTGTTTTGGTCAATGTATCCCAATTTCCGAGAGCCAAAGTAGAGGAATTCAAACACCTTGTTTTGTCCGACCAGCTGTTCAAAACCTTAATATATTTAGTTTAATATTACAGCAAATGTTCACATTTGAAAATCTGAAACCAGTGAGCTTGTAATTTTTTATTTTTAGAAAGTGACTTGAGGATAAACTGGTTATTGATGTGTACCTTTTGTATTCGTGTCCATTAACGTCATATTTACATATTTTCCGAAATAAATTCAGTGATTTGAATACATTTGACGTTGTAGCAATGTATTTTCTCGTTTTGTGTAAAACTTGATTGAATTCAATTATATTTCCTTTTTTTTATTTTGTGAAACATACATTAATAAATTGGTAGCTTAGTTTAGCCTGTCAAATAACTATTTTAGGGGGGGTGTACTGTTCTAAAAGGAAGTTTTTCCTTAACTCTGTCGCCCAGTGCTTGCTCTTGGTAGGAATCGTTGGGTTTCTGTAAATAACATCAAAGAATACGGTCTAGACCTGTTCCTATGGAAAGCGCAATGAGAACTGTTGTTGTGATTTAGTGCTATATAAATAAAATTGAATTAAAAAAATATATATATCTGGAAGAAATTACCCTTTACTGTGTAGCATCATTATCGGTTTAAAAAAAGAGAAATTCTGGGCAGTTGCAGAAATAGCAGAGGCATGTTAAACTGTAAATACATTTAACTATTGAGTTAACAAATTGTTTGCTCTACAGGCCTCCGGTGTGAAAGTCACAGATGAAGTTATCGCGGTCTTCAACGACATGAAGGTGCGTAAGGCTCAGGCAAACGAGGATGAGAAGAGGAAGCGGAAGAAGGCCATTCTGTTCTGCATGAGCAAGGACCTCAAGAACATTGTTCTGGATGATGGCAAAGAGATCCTGCTGGGTGACTTGGGAACCACCGTCCAGGACCCATACCAGCACTTTGTGAAGATGCTGCCCCCAGATGACTGCCGCTACGCCCTGTATGACGCCACCTATGAGACCAAAGAAACAAAGAAGGAGGACCTGGTCTTTATCTTCTGGTGAGTATTGTCATTATGAGACATAAAATGGTTGAGTTGACATCATTAAGATAACATTTGGCTTTAATAATGTTTCTCCCCCACCCACAGGGCTCCGGAAAGTGCCCCCCTTAAAGAGCAAGATGATCTATGCCAGCTCAAAAGATGCTATCAAGAGAAAGTTTGAAGGTAAATTGTGTGTGTGTAATGTTTGGTTTTGTTGGACTCAGAAGACATCTCTCTCTCCATCTCTCTTTCTCTCTGTGTTTTTAAGCTTACTTGATGGCCAAACCTTGTTTAATAAAAGTGAGATTTTTTTTAGTGTCTTATCAAAATAATACTAATTCTGACATTTTTTAAACATGTTTTTATTTCAGGTATTAAGCACGAGTGGCAGGTGAATGGTTTGGAAGACCTCAAAGATCGGCACACCCTGGCAGAAAAACTCGGCGGCTCGTCAGTAGTCAGCCTGGAAGGAGCCCCTATATAAATATTGCCCTCCCCCCTTTCCCCCTTCCTCTCTGGCTTCGATGGAGGCATTTCAGACACATCTGTTGGGTTTAGTGTTCATTCCAGTGTGGTTTGGAGAAGGGCAAAAGCAGAACCAGCACCATTTGCAGGACTCTCGGGGTGAGATATTGTGGGTGGGTTTGGGGTCAAGTGACAGTTTAACAAACAAAATGAAATTCCACTAATGCAGACTGTCATTCCAGTTCACGCAACATAAAGAATATGAGCAAAACACACAAAGGAAAAACATTAAGATACAAGGAAGGATGATGTTAAAACTAAAATACACATATTGTTCATGTTTAAGACAGGGTTCTGTTCTTTTGGGTTCCATTTGTATGATTGCAGAGAAAGGGACAGAGAATAGCTTTAGTGTTCCAACCATTGAATCCTGACAAATAATCGTTCCAACTACTTTCTTTCTTCTTTTTTTTTGGCCAAACTTCTAGTTAAGTTTTGTAAATGTGTGTAGTTGAGACTAGTTGTAGTATGAACTAATTCACAAGATGTATCAACACCTTCTCTGGGGGGGAACCAAGGTTAAATATATATATATTTTTGTTTTTGTTATCCATTTGTTTTCTTTTTGAACATGCAAATTACAAAATTTAAGTGATTCCTTTTTATTTTCAGTTCTGGGTCTGAAACCATGGCATTTTATGTAGTTAACAGACAACATTCCTTGTACTTGTTATAACCAGGATCTCCTTGAATTAAAATCTCTGGTGTTATGAAGGTCTGATGGGGAGCGATGTGTATATGAAAGACCAGCGGTCAAGAGTTTAGACTGAATATTGAATGGTGGATGTTTTGTATCGTCTCCTTATCTCTAATAAAAAGCACTAAACTACTGACTTGTTGTTCTTTTTAACTGTGTGTATATTTTGTAAAAACAGAGCTGTTGGCCTACTGTTTCAAACTCCTGAGTTTCAGGTTTTGGTAATCACATTGCAATTTCTCTTCATGGTTGTGGTGAATGGAACCCATTGTAAAGTGTTTCAAGGATGATGCTCAGATCTTACTGCATACATGATTAAGTAATAATAAATCTGCTCATTCAATTTGATTAGGGATGCAACAAATAACAGTCATGACTCCCAAATTGAAATATTCAAACGACTTGTTTTGTACAATAAACAGTCTAAACCCCACGGATATTAAGTTAACTATCATTAGATTTATTTAAAAAAAAGTAACTACTCCATTTTTTTCTTGAAACAACAGACTTGTTACAGATTGGTTTTCTGCCAATCAGCGGATCAATTAATTTAGCTCTAGATTCAATTTAAACCAAACCAGTATTCCTATATCCCTGCTGTTCAGTTCCATTGATGCTGCGGTACTTGTTCTGGCCACAGGAGGGCACCCCAACATAACATCTGAAACTTCAAAGTCAAGACCACTGACACAATCACTGTTATAAATCTCTGTTTATTAAAATATATCAAGCATTTTTCAAAAAAATAAAATTAACACTCTCCAGTCCACACTGAGAAGAGCATACTATCTGCTGAAAGGTCAAGTGGTGTCCAAAATCTGTTTTTTATTCTGTGTATTACGTAGGTGTGTATGCAGATTAAAGGGAATAACCAAATTATCTTTAAAAACCTAAAGCAATACTAAACCATTTCCACAAAATAAAGATGAAACGTCTGTAGATTGCTTTCATCCACAGTAGGAAAATAATCTGGTACCTCTGACACCACACTACACACTAGGTGTTTTTCCCCTCTCAAAAAGTGGTTTATGTTGATAATGTGGACTTTTAAAACATATTAAAGGATGCCGTGGTGCTGATTATCTCACAGACAGAGGTTACAGGAAGTAAATTAAACACAGGAGATAAATAATTTAATTGATCTGCTCTACTGGTGTATCACTCACTAAAGGGTGTTATTTTTGTATAGATTTAATTCTATTTCACTCGTCTTTCATTAGGGGAAATAAGACATTTCACCCTGTATTTTTTGTGCTTTCTTGTATTGTCATGCTATACTTTCAAAACCTCCTTTTTGTTCTTTTGTCCTCCTTAGTCCTGGACGCAGTCTAGTCGGTTACCATGCACCCAGTAACAGATCTGAGCAAATTTCAGTGGAGTGATGCGCACGGCCACGTTGTAATCCCGGTTCTCTCCATCTATCTCCAGCCACTGGTGTCCAGAGAAAATGCCGATGACCTTCCTTTCCCAGCGTTCTAAACTGTTGTCCCACACTCTTCCATACACTCCAGAGCCGCTGGCTCCAGGTCGTGCGTCACAGTGCTGGTATATCAGGTCACTGGACTCTTCTTCCACAGGACAAAACCTGTACACCAGCTCCCCGGACCTGTCGCTGTCAAAGCCAGAGAAGTGGATGCGATTCCCTGCCAGGTCGAAGGAGGAGGGAGCCACAGAGAGGCGCATGAAGGGACGACGGTGAGGCCAACGCAACTCCAGAAGAGCGTAATCAAAGTCCATGCTGATCTCCTGAGGGCCATGGATCCAGCCTTTTGGCACACGGGTACGTTTCACCCTCACCCAGCGGACCAAAGGCTTCTTGGAAGAAGTGAGGCCAACTTGTGTGCTGTTGATGGATGGAGGAATCAGGAATCCCACTCTGAGCTTTTGCGCCCCCTTGACATAATCCTTCCCATCATGAACACAGTGGGCAGCTGTGAGGACATGCTGCTGAGATACAAGAACGCCGGTGCAGCCGGTGGAGATCCGCACGGCTGTGGAGAAAGGGTAATCCAACAGGAAGTTGTCACCTTGGATGTTAAAACGTCCATCTGCTCCATATATCTGCCGCCTCACGCGTTTGTGCCTGGGCATCACTCTTGGTCCTCTCCTCTGTGAAGGGTGAGTGAAGTGATCGTCAAACTCTTCGTCGCCCTCGACATCTACAGTGGTGAGAGTGCGGGAGCCGTCAGCATACAGGGTCTCAAAAGCCAGTTTATCAGAGAGCTGCTCCTTCCAGGCCTCCTGCTCTCCTCTGTGGAAGCAGCTGGAGTTGCAGTGAGTGGTAAAGTCCAGCTGAGTCTGAGCACTGAAGCGGGAGCGGATGAGAGGCATCGGTGCGTGAGGAATGAGCGTGGGGACGTGGACAGCCGGAGGATGAAGAGGGTGCAAAACGGACAGTGTGAGAGGGAGGAGGAGCTGGAGAAGCAGGTGAGTCAGGAGGAGGGAGCTCTCGCGTGGCGTCATCATGGTGAAAGAAAACACTGCAACAACACAGAAAATAATCACATACATGTGAAAAACAGCTTACAAACTTATTTTAAATTGAAGTATGAAGTAGTAGTTCAGTTCGTAGGGAGTTGGTTTGGGAACTGGAGGGTCGCCGGTTCAAGTCCCCGTACGGACCAAAGTACGGAGTGTAGGCTGGTAGTTGGAGAGATGCCTGGGCACAAGCATCAAACCCCCCTCAACCGCTCAAGGCACCTGTTCAGCAGTTGCAGCCCATTCAGTCTAACATCTCTCTATTAGTGCATGTATAGAACCAGAGCATGTGTGTGTTTTCAGGCCTGTGTGTAATAACAACACAGTGTAAATTGTGATTTCCCCATAGGGGATCAATAAAGAGTATACATTATTATTATTATTTTGTACGTTTGTTTCTGCAAGATTATAACCGTTAAAAACATTCCCAAACAAGCCGTCTTACAAACACACAAACTCTAATCCCCAATAGATCTCAATTCTTTCACTGTTGATTGTTGATTGTAAATCCAAGCAGTGATTTGTGAGGTCAGCTTGCAAAATCTAATGTTGCAACGCATGCCTTAGTTTCATCTGGTGTGGCTAGGCAACAATGAAACTTTGTTCCTATAACATAGATTAAAAGAAAAATAGGATTTCAGCATTTAAATGCCTGTTTGGTACAAAAGTTGCAAACAAATTCCAATGGAAGAAAAGAAAATTCAACTGAAAACTCAATTTGAAGCAAAGTGGCTATAAACATAGCTGAGAAGCCAGAACAAAGCAGAGTGGTCAACACTCTAAATGGAAAAGAAATGCAGTGTGTGATTATTTCAGACATCATTTAAAAAAGACATCATGTTGTTTCCTAGACATGATGAACAAGACAGACATTCTGCATTATTGTTGGTCAGGAGGTTACAGTAAAGACCCTCCCATCAAATATTTGTCTAGGCTCAGAGGTGAGAAGTTGTTTTCCATCAAACATTAACTACTTCACGGTGTATGTGGGGCTTTCAGGGCAGATTAGCAGCAACAAGGAGACACTTGATCCCTTCTAAACACTGTGGACCTGGAGGCACTCATGGCATTAAAAGCGCAGGTGTGTAAAAGTGAAAAGAAACAAGTCGAGGCACGGCAGGAAAACAGAGCATTATTCTTAACAAAGGGCAGGGTGGGGCCTGTCCACACACCTATGTGCTGTTTCTTATAACACTACTAAGAAGGTAGTTACAAAAAGGAGCTCCTATAAGCAGGGAAAGTACAAACTTTCTTCCATTTTGACGTGTCAGATACTTCACAGCTGTGGCAGACAGTTACAGAGGATCTTAAGTAGTAAATTGGCTGCTGAAGAAGTGGTAATTTGACATAAACCTGTAGTACAACTTATTAAAAGTGATTTGTGATTTTGGGATGTAAAGCCTGTGTGTTCAGAGCTGGTTTTAGTGTTTTCATTTTTCAAGATATAAACCATGAACCACAGCTCCTTCTTAGGCTCAGTCTGATGGAAACCACAGGGAAGTGATCCAGAGGACATCCCTGTGCAAAACTGACAACATATTGTATAACTAAAGAGCATTGATTTTTGGCCGGCTGCAGTAAGATGGAGCTTTGGGATTATGGTGCATCTTTAAAGTAGTGCAAAGAAATCTTTTCAGTTATATTGCATATAAAAGGATAACATACATAGTCTACTCTTTCAGTAGAGTAACACTTTCAGTTTTCCAAAACACTCCAGTTTGCAGGACTGGAGCCTATAGAAGACACCCTGTTCCCTGTTCAGCACATGTGATCTAATATTGTCAGACATAACGTTTGCAGCAGAGTAAAATTAAGTTCTGCTCCCTCCTCAGTTTTATCTGGGAATATGGTTGAAGGGATGTTTGGTACCAAGGAACAGCATTGAACCATCTGAAACCTTATGCAGACATTCCTCCAAAGATCATTTGTTCCCACAAACATTTAGATTGAATAATCTCCTTACATATGGTTGTATAAGGATGTAACATCCACTCTTTAATTTATGGAAAGACCTATGCAACAGTGGTGGTCCATCCCAAACTGGACATTAAGGCATCCCAGTACACACAGAGCAAGGGAAATGGGACCTTCTGACAATTCTCAATTAAATCAGCGTATCTAATACATTACCTCCTGAGTAGAGATCCGTGTTTACATCCCAAGTTTTCATCACCATCAAACGAGTCTCTGACGATCATTTCCCAGGTTTTCCCTCATCCTCTCCGGTGACAGGCAGGTATACGTCCTGCAGAAGGAAACTCTGGCTCGCTCTTTTACAGCGTTCACGAATAAAGCACCAGATGCCGGAGTCGCTCTGGATGACCTAGCACCATCAGACCTTCTGAAACCTGCCCACTCAGACACAGAGGCACAAATAAAAGTATCTTGTCTGAAAAGAAGTGTTTACTCTCTCTGGAGCGTCCTGCCCGTCCTGCTCACGGTCCTAGCGCCCATTCTTCCTGCTGTGTGTGTGTGTGTGTGTGTGTGTGTGTGTGTGTGTGTGTGTGTGTGTGTGTGTGTGTGTGTGTGTGTGTGTGTGTGTGTGTGTGTGTGGTGGGGGGCAGTTAGTTACTGTTCAGCCACCAGCCTCCAATTACAGTTTACTCTCATATTATATACATTTTTACATTTATAACGTGGAAAAATAAGTGGAAAATCTCGTTTACAACAGACATATATTTATGAAAATAATGTTTGTACATAAATAAGCTATAAGCTAGGCTAAAACATCCACGGCCATGTTTTTTTTATTTATTTTTTATTTTAGTCCACGACCATGCTAGCAGCTTCGATACCAATCATATATTGTATAAAACAGGCTAATGCTGTCTTCAAATGTGGCCGTGAACGCATCCCAAGTAGGCTATACATTTTCTGATCTCATGAGTTATGAGTGACGTGTTTGCTAATGTTTTCAGAAATGGTGGAGGCAATGGAAGTTCATTTTTCGGTGGATGGTAAGTTTATGTATCATAATTCTATATATGGCAGAGGAAAATGTTGATATTCCCAACAAGTTCATCTTTTTATGTCTGTTTCTGTCATTATGCATTATGCCTGCATTGGCTTAGATAGTCATAGCTGTATTGTTGACTACAAATTACCATGCGTAACAACAAGGTTAGGATTGAAAATGCATTTCCTGCAGAAAATGCTTGTGATTTCTAAAAAAACAAATTGCCAAAGCTAAACCGGATTGCTGGCATAATTGCGTGAGAAGACGTAGTGAGAATAGTTGGAAAAGTGGGAATGGTTTTAAAAGTATGAATTTCATTGAAATATTGAATAATACCAATAATGTATTTAACAAAAGTGGACTGTGGATACGTTTTTTGAAAAGAAAAGTCATAGTAGGCCTATAGATAGGTCAAAAAGTCATAGATTAGGTACAGTATGTCGAAAAAAAAGTAAGTTAGATAGATAGATAGATAGATAGATAGATAGTTAGATAGATAGATAGATAGATAGATAGATAGATAGATAGATAGATAGATACTTTATTGATCCCCAAGAGGAAATTCAAGGATATAAAAGTCAAAATATAGTATATCGACAAAATTAATTAAAAAAGTCTTAGTATAGTATGTCGAAAACAGTCATAGTATAGGCTACTATGTAGAACAAAGTGATAAAAAGTCATAGTGTACTATATCATAAAAGTCATAGGATAGTATTTCGAAAAAAATGATAAAGAAGTCATAGTATAGTATGTTGAAAAAAAGTGATAAAAAATAGTATTTCAAAAGTATTCACACTGGGAATCAAACCTGCTTCAGAGTCTGCATATCCGACTTGCAAGTGTTATTTGGAGCAGTGTTAACCACTGAGCCACTGTGACACCAAATATGTTAGAAATATGTTAAAAACAGTCATAGATTAGTATGTTGAAAAAAGCCATTAAAATCATAGTATGTTATGTTGATAAGAAATTATTTTTAAAAGTTATAGTATAGAATGTCAAAAATAGTCAAAGGATAGTATGTTAAATAAAGTGATAAAAACGTCATAGTAAAGTTTGTTAAAAAATGTGATTAAAAAGTCATGGTGTAGTATGTCATCAATAGCCTTAGTATAGTATGTCTAAATAAGTGATAAAGAAGTCATGGTATAGTGTGCTGAATTTAATTCATAAAAATGTCATTGTTTAGTCTCCAGTTTCAAGTTTCTGGGGATCCACATCTCAGCGGACATGTCCTGGTCAACCAACACCTCCTGCCTGGTCAAGAAGGCTCACCAGCGCCTTTTCTTCTTGAGGACACTGAGGAAGAATCAGCTTTCCCCGACTATCCTGGTGAACTTCTATCGCTGTGCAATAGAAAGCATCCTGACCAACTGTGCAACAGTGTGGTATGGGAGCTGTTCTGTTGCAGAGCGCAAGGCACTGCAGAGGGTGGTGAAAACCGCCCAGCGCATCACCGGGACTCCACTACCCGCCATCGAGCACATCCAGAGGAAACGCTGTCTGCATCGAGCTCGCAGCATCCTTAAGGACTCCTCTCACCCAGCCCACAGACTGTTTTCTCTCCTGCCCTCCGGCAGGCGGTTCAGGTGCCTCCGGACCAGGACCAGCAGACTAAAGAACAGTTTTTTCCCCACAGCTGTCTCTTTATTGAACTCTAACCCTCATTAATCCCACTCCCCTTCATATACTGATTGACTCTCCTCTCCCTCCTCACACCTGCCTCCATTTTGTTATCTGCAATACTATAATGTTCACCTGCACTGCTGACTGTTACTACAGTAACAACTGTCTATATCAGCATCTTTTTTGCACTACTTACCTTTTTGCAATACTATCTGCATCTTTTTTTGCACTACTTACCTTTTTGCAATACTTACATTTCAATTTGCACTGCTGACTGTTTATTTACAGTACCAATTGTTTACATATACATCTGCATTACCGCACCTTAACTGTAATGTGCAATTACTTTCCACTGCACTTTAATTCGGATAGCTTCTGCCCAAACTTTATTTGTACTACCTTAAATCATTGTTATACTGCTCATTTTAGCCTAAATTATTATATCTATCTGTAAAAATTCTGTCTATAATAGCCGCCTGTATATATATTCATAGTACATACTCACCTGTAAATCTTGCTCATATTATGTTCATTGTACATATCTGTAAAATTTCTACTTATAGTAATACCCAAACTGTATATTATATTCAGTACATATCCAGCTGTAAATCTTGCTCACAATACTTGTTATCTATATTTTATATTCATAGGACAAACCCATCTGGAAAATTCTGTTTATAATAGTATTCATTTCCATACTTACTCAGTACATATCCATGTCCTGCACTTATGGAACCATTGTATATCCTGCACTTACCGCTATTGCACTTCTGGTTAGACCCAAACTGCATTTTGTTGCCTTGTACTTGTACCTGTGTAATGACAATAAAGTTGAATCTAATCTAATCTAATCTAATCTAGTGTATCGAAAAAAGGCATAGTGGGAATTTAACTCGGGTCAGAATCTGCAGATCTTACTTGCTGGTGCTATTTGAAGCGGTGCTAACCACTGAAGCACTCTGACAATAAATAAAGTATGTTAAAAAGTCATAGCATGGTATGTCGAAAAAAGTGGTAAAAAAGTAATAGTAAAGGATGTTGACAAATGTCAAGTATGTCAACAATAGTCGTAGTATAGTATGTCTAAAAAAGTGATAACGAAGTCATGGTATAGTATGTTTTGATAAAGTCATAAAAATGTCACAGTATAGTATGACGAATTGTATATTATTGTATATTAGGTCGACACAAAGGGATAAAAAGGTCATAGTGTAGTATGTCGAAAAAAGTCACAGTAAAGTAGGTCAAAAAAGTGATAAAAGTCATAGTAAAGTATGTCAACAATAGTCATATTATAGTATGTCAAAAAAGTCATAGAATAGAATGCTAAGAAAGTCTTAGTATAGTATATCAAAAAAGTCACAGTAAAGTAGGTTAAATAAAATGATAAAAAACATCATAGTATAGAATTTCAAAAATTGTCAAAGTATAGTATGTTGAACAAAGTGATAAAGTAAAAGTCATAAAAGTTGAATTTTCAAGTCATAAAAATTTAATTGTTTATTATATTGAAAAAATTCATTCTGGGAATTGGACCTGAGTCAGAGTCTGCCGTTCCTACTTGCTAGTGCAATTTGGAGCGGTGCTAACCACTGAGGCACTGTGACAACAAATAAAGTATGTACATCGAACAATTTCATTCTAAAGTTAAATAGTGATAACACAAAAACTGTAAAAGATATAAAAAATTGGAACCATACTTTAATATCTAAAGGTTTTGTGAATAGTCTAAAGTTTGAATGATGTCTGTAGGCTGAAGTCCTGAAGAGGATTTAAAGATTGCTCCATTGACTTTTAATGTAAAAGAAAAATGCTTAATATTTTAAAAAGTTTAATACAAGCACAAATGATCCTAAGAGCTGAACATTGTAATATTTTAATGGTTTTTGTAGCTGAAAGTTGAAAATCGTACGGAAGAATTGGATAACAATACTGTTAATGCTGCTAACTCAGCATTCACACAATAAGTTGTTGGGCAAGAGTTGCAAACGTTTTATCAAACACAGTGACAAATACCATTCACAAGTAACCACACTGAACAAAGATATGTCTCACTTTTGCTGAGCAGCAAAATAACCCTAAAGTATTCCTTTCATAATCTAAACAATTACTGCCCTTTTTTAAGACAACATCAGCAAATGTTTGGTATTTTTAAAAGCTAAATGATTTAATTTGTTTTTAAAATAGTCAGTCAACTAAATGAATAATTGGAAATCATTTCATTACTTGTCAGCTTGACTAGACATTTGCTGACTGAGTCAGTTCTAAGTTCAGTCACCGAGTTTTATTACCTTGTAGAACTTTGACCTGACTTTTCAGTTAATTTGCTTATTCAAGCCTGCAGGAAAACTGATGCTTTTATACAAAAGTGTGATACTGTTGCAGGTTTTAAGGCAATAAACTGTTTTATTTTTCAACATTATCAGTTTAATGTTTTAACATTAACATCCAATGCAGCAAATCAGGAATTCATCAATTTCATTGGTAATCTACTTTACACCCAAGCAAGAAAAGTCTTGTTCTGGCATTACTGTGCTCTAATTATCACCTGTTCCAAAAGCAATGATAAAAAGAAGTGATGAGCAACTCCTGAATGCTCAGAGATGGCAGCTGGCAGGCAGAGGACTGTTGGGGCATGTTGGCGGCAGCGTTCACCTCATCCTCTGCTGCCTGACCTTGATCTCCAAGAGGTCTTTCATATCTCACTCAGGGCCTCTCTGAACGTGTGGAATTTAGGAAGCTGTGCACTGACGCTCTCATGGGATTTGTAAGCTTCAGGAGTGCTGAAACAGAGCTCCCAGTCACAGCGACAGTGCTTTCAGGAATGCTGAGGAATCTCCCAACAAGGGCACAAGTCAGGCTGTGGGCACAATGAGGCCGCTGTTATCCTTGAAGCAAATGTCACCCCAGAGGGAACACCTACCAAACCTGCCTCTCCTCCTCTGTAATGAAATCTTCAGCTGGTGCTGTTCCTGCAGCATCAACAGTGCAGTGCTGACAGATTAGATGTTAACTATTTTCCTTCAGTAACATGGAGGGGAATCATTGTGGATGGGAAGGAAGGTAGCAGGCAAAAGGCCAGAGAGGTGTGAATGTGTAACTTTATAAGCACGCTGTGTGTGGGATGATGGTATCACTGCCTGTCTGCTACAGAGAGAGTGGTTTTCTTTGTGTTTGTGTGTGGCATTAAGCAACTTGGTTTCTGTATTTTTCTATCCCTTCTGCTCGTATTCTTTTACAGCACTGTAAAATTATACAAGACATAAGATCCTTATTGAAGGAATAGTTAGAAAAATGCTTATTTGCATTTTTTTGCTGAGAGTGAGATGAGAATATGATACCGCTGTACTTTTGGTACACTGGATATGTAGCTAGAGCCAATCATCAGCCTGTTAGCTTATAGCTTAGCATAAAGTATGGAAGCAAGGGAAAACACCAAGCCCGGTTTCATCCAACTGTAACAAAATCAGTCTATAAGCCATTCTAAAGCTCACTAATTAGCACATTATATCCTGTATGTTTAACCTGTACAAAAACCAAAGTGTAAAAAAAACACAATTTGTAGTTTTACATGGAGTTATGTGCCGGACTAAAGTGATGGCATCTACCTGAGAAATATTTAGCACATAACTTCTTGCAAAACCACAAATTGTTGATTTTAAACTTACATTTTGTGCAAGTTACAAAAATCTAGATACAATTTGTTAACAAGTGAATTTTAGAAGTGCTGGTATGCGGTCTAGCTGTTCTACTTGTTTCCACTCTTTATGCTAAGCTAAGCTAACCTACTGCTAGATGTAGCTTCATATTTAGCGTATAAGACATGAGAGTGGTTTTATTCTAATTATTTATTTCTAAGCAAGAAAAAATATAAGTATATTTCCCAAAATGTAAAACTGTTCCTTTAACTGAAAAATTCCAATTCCAATCATTTTTAGTAGAGGAAAAATAGATACAAAAAAGATAAGAAAAAGATAGGCTACATATTGATTAAATACATTATTAATAATAATAATTACTAAAACTGGTTAAACAGTTACATCCTTCCCTTTAAAATTTATTTTTCTTTTTTCCTCCAAATTCTCAGTAAAACACAAGTCTTTCTGATTAAGAAAGCACATAAATGTATTTTCCAAAAAGTCAAACTATTCCTGTATTTTAGTGTAAACCTTTTTACACATGATGGAAAGTTTCCAGTACATTTTTCTCAATTTGTCCAACTGTGTAAATTGATGCGTACAGTAAAAGGTCTTGTCAAGATTAAAAAAAAGCCTTTCGGGTCCAGTGTCCCACCTGTTTCCTGTCTGTCGTACGGTAGATTAGCAGCTCCTTGTTTAACACGTATTACAAGGTTTATTCATGGTTCAGTTTTCATATAAGTTACCTGCAGTATATTTGACAGCTTAAAGGAAAAACCTGCCTTTAAACTGTTGAAAGCAGCTGTTGGGCATATATCTTTAGTTTTAGAAAAACATTTGTTTTGTCTGACATGTTCATTCAATTGTTCAGTCTTTACTGCATATTCCTGTCATGGGCCACACAGGGCTGGAGCCTTGAAGCTCCCAGCATGCTTTGGGTGGTGGAAAAGTGTAAATAAATACTTTTGACAGGGCTAATACAGATACTGGTCACATTTTAGACAGAAACTCACCTGACTTGCATGTATTTGGCATTTGGAAGGACACAACATTGAAAGCAGGGAGAACATGTTGACTCCAGATGAAAGAACATTCCCGGACTGAGAATTGACCCTGTGACTCCTACACACTACTGCCTCTGTTTGATGGTGTCATTCTTTCCCCACTGCACTGCAGACCATGACCTTCACATTACACATTGTGCTCATTCATACATGGACACCAGGTGAGATGGTCACTTTAATGATCACGCTTTGGTTATGTAGCGTCAGGTCTAACTGAGCAGGCCTTCTGGTCAGTGAACAGAAATGATGTAAACATGAGAGCTTTTTGCACAGGTTTTTTATTAGAACTGCACAGAGAACACAGCACATGCTTGCCAAAGACTTTGATTTTACTGCGGAAAGAACCTTTTTACAGACATTTTTAAAAATATTTCCTGGGATTAAATGGATACTACTATTAAATACTTTGCTTTCCTTGAATGACGTAAGTATACATTTTTGCATCCGGCAGCCCTGAAGTCCGAGTCTACAGCCATGCTAGCAGCTCTGTGAGGCTTGTTCTTTCTCGTCATCTTATTATATTTTTCTTGTGAAATACTGGATACTTTCACCTCCTCTGGGCTACAGAAAAGGCACTCTGTGGGACGATATCGTCTTCTGTCTTATTCTTGAAGATAACTGGTCTAACTAACTCAATGACATATGTTAACATATGTTCATTGTATTGATGCTTCAGAATCTAAACATGCATCTTACATAAGATAAAGACACCAACCCTGAGCAGCAAAAAGGGAGATTTGAACAGGTGCTGCGTGTCACTTACACATGTATAAACACCAAATGAATACTTCAAGTTTGCTACTGCTTCTGGTGGTCATCAAAAACAATTTTGAAAAAGTAGAAAGATGGAATAACTAATTTTTACAAAACAACTCTGGAAATACACTGAACACTTCATATATTTGACAGTGTGGAGTGTTTTTTCCTCTTCTACATGTCAGTCTCTTTAACACTGAGGTCCTGAAGCGACCCTACTCCTAAACCCCTGACCCCCCCCCATCCTCAACACTCTGACCCATACTCTCAGACTTTCCAATATGATTCATTTAAGAAAACAAAAACATATGCCTCATAGACCCTGCTCTCTTCCCCCTCTGTCATGTTCATTAACATCTAACCATTTTTCAAGGAAGTGCGTTATTAGTCTGTCAATGTACGGCGGGGAAGAGTGGAAAACAAATAAAAAGAAAGCCACCAAATTACCAGCTACATGTGTCACTTGTGTTTTACTTTCTTCATAATTATTCAGTGTTTGTGCAGAATTCCCTAATATGTGTCACTTCTGGTATCTGTCAGGGCTGAGCTTGTTCAGCCTGGAGGATTCCAGATGAGTTCACACTGGGTTTGTGTGAGCAGGCCATACCTTAAATTTTAATGGAAATGTTGCTGTGGCACTGAGCACAAGTCAAAGCCTGTAAAAACTCCATATAGTACAGAGTTCATCCCTTACATATACTTCTTTATGTGCAATTTAGAGTTAAATACATTTGTACATTTGGGTGGTGAACAAAGATCATGGTGGGCCAAAGGATCAAGACTTGTATGACCGTTCAGCTGACATGCTGTGAGGGCCCCAAGACAGCTTCTGTAAGCAAATGGGGATTTATTAACTGGATCACAGGGTTTTCTCTGGACTCTCTAATCTGATAATTGGCATCAGATTCAAACAAGCCATCTGAGCCTTAAAACAGTAGAGTGAACCTTTTATAACAATACTGCTTGACACGCTCTCGACCGAACCTTCTTGTCACTTAGGAACCACAAAAACTGGAGCCTTTTTAGAGAGCAGTTCTTTAAAGAGGGGGATTGTGAACACAAAGAATGTCCCCTTTCTCCTCTCCAGACTCAGTGTTTTATGTCCCCTTTTTCCATCTGGATATATTTATTGCTTCTTCATCCTTTTTCATTCCTTTTCATCAAAGTCCTCCCATACCATCTGTCTGTCCTCTATCGCTCCTCCTCATCAGGTCAAAACAGAGGTGACATTTTCCACATTTTCAGTCCATGTGTTGTTGTAGAACTTCAGACATTATATTTTCCCCCCTGATAAATATCTCATCCTCTTGTTGAGCAGAGACCCTTCTCGCCATTGCTCTCTGGTTCTCCTGCAGGGCCTTGTGGGTACGTATTCAGCCCAACTTCCCCTAGGCATGATGTCATTTCAGTTTGGCTGCATGAGCTGTAAGAGGAAAAGAAAAAGAAGAAGAAAAAAAACACAGTTAGCAAAAACAGAACTATGGAATGCAAACTGCGATGAAATCCATCAGGAGAGAGGTTGAGAGTGTGTGTTCTCATATCTTTAACCAGTCTGGGCAGAGTGAAGTGTGTAGGAGAGAGGCTGCTGCTGTGATTGGAAGTCATCCCAAAAGGTATTCAGTCACTCCAGCCTCCGGCCTCCCATAACAACCTTAAAACATCTCTTTGGCCTGGATGGATATATGGAAAACAGAAGGGCATCTGTTGGCGTGATCAAGTGATATAATGGTTACAGCAGGAATTATAGTCCCAAAGGGCAAAATAAATTCACTTATCGCTATTAAGTCACTTCACATATTGTTGTCAAATTAGTCGAAATGCCAGTTCTCTGTACAAGAATGTTGGCCTATATATATATATATATATATATGTGTGTGTGTGTGTGTGTGTGTGTGTGTGTGTGTGTGTGTGTGTGTGTGTGTGTGTGTGCGTGTGTGTGTGTGTTTGTGTGTGATGTGATATTAATAAGAAAACGTAACATTTGCTACTATTGTTTCTCATTTAAGTGATGTTGAAGAAAAACAGTACAAAATAGAAATAAACTGGTGTATAATGATAGTTTATGAGAACCAAACCTTATAATCTTTGATGGTTTTTAGTATCAATTTTTATTACTAATATTATTATTTTTATGTTAATCATGACCCTGAACAAATCTTGATCCTGAAAACAATGCTGTCCAATAAGGAAATTAACAAAAGCAAACACAATTTTATGTTAAACCTCCCAGTACAATGACAAGATATATGCAAAAACATTTGATAGAACATTAAGAACAATATGCATGACCCAAGTAGGGGTTGAATATTTGGGTAATTTTAAGTGAAACCAGAAGGGAAAAAAGAACTCAGGGAATGCTAGAAATCTTGTGAGATGTGAGTTGCTTGGTGAGACTATAGCTGTGTCACTCCATCTGTGATCAACAGTGACAATATAAGTGAAAGAGTGTTGAGTTGGCCACGCAGCTGTTATACATTGTGGAAAATGTGTGAGCCTCAAGTAGAACGGCAGGCCGAGTCAAAGCAAAGCCTTCATCAGACCAATATGGTTTGAATATTGAAAAATCATCAAACAAGGCTTTGAAAGAAACACAATGTTGTGGACTGCAAAATCTCTGACCACATAAGAAGGATCTAACTTCCTGAAGCCATTTCTGTGAAAGAGACGGAGACAAAGAGCATGCAGGTAATTTGAGTGAAGAACAAATCTGCTGTAAAGGACTCTGTAAACAGACCGAAATATTTACAGCCTCAGAGCGAACATTCTTGCTGACACTCTTTTGTGTGACTCTCTCCCTTGAGCACAGAGACAGTTGAGATTCATTGATCAGTTTTCTAATGAAAATATATTTTTACATCCCACTTGCATGTACCCGTTTTACCCTTTAAGTTTAGCTTGCTAGCTGCTGTATAGCTTGTTTAGTTTGTTCACCAGCTAGTCGCTAACTTTGTCTGCTATTTGTTGCTGGGCAGGTAGCAAACAGTGGCTTTTTGGAGCTATTTTGCCACCTGCATTGTTTGTATTGCAAATACTGATTAGTCCTTTGACTACTCTTGGTACTGCCTCAATAATAACTTTTTTGCACAGATGTTTCTTCCAATAAGAGGTTAAAATAGCCATTCCTCCAGCAAACTAAAGTCATCTAATTTTATCCCAGTTAAAAAAGTAAGGCAGGGCACTTTAATAACCATGTGTACTCTCTTGCCTCATGTATCAGAGTAAACAGTTCTACAATCCAGACTGAGAGGGGGCACCCGAGTCCTGACATGGATGTATTAAGAGTCCTGAGTGGAAGGTGGAATGTTCTGGAATGTTATGTTATCGAACTCACATTAGGGCCCGCCCACAGGAATAACGCAGTTGCTAGGTAATGAAGAAGCCTTGATAATGGACACAATGTGGTCTGTTAACTGAGGTGTGTGTGTGTGTGTGTGTGTGTGTGTGTGTGTGTACGTATGTGTGTGTGTGTACGTATGTGTGTGTGTACGTGTGTGTGTGTGTTTGTTTGTTTGAGTGCATTTACTCGAGCCCACAAAACACAACAAAAAGCACCTTTAAGGAATAAAGTCTTTTCATGCTTGAAAGTAATAACCAGGCTGGAAAAGGGTTCTTTTAGAATTAGATGATTCTGATTTCAATTTAGGTGGGTAATTTTATTTAGGTTTATGTGTATATTTCTTATTTTCTTATATCATTCTGTCCGTTTTATTTCTTTAATTAACCTAAAAATTTAAGGCACTTTTGGTTTTCATCCTGCATGAAGCAACCGGAGACGATCCAGATGCAGCTTTAATAAATAGAGCTGGGAGGCAGCCAGATCTCTTCACTCTGCTGTTATCCTCGCATTTACATGCAATATTAATTTGGTGACACCGCTCTCAAACAAAAAACAGCAGCAGAGTACATAATCACTGTCAGGCTTGCTTAGCAGATGTATCCTACACTTAACAACTTGTCTGTGCATAAAGAGAAACAAGTCCTTCTTTTTACTGCCACTCTCCAACAAACAATTTCAAGTTCCTAACACGGTCTAAATTATCAGTGCATTTAAGAATGTTTTCACTGCTCCCTCAAATATCTACTACATGGCTTTTTTATGGTTCTAACTCTGCCAGACCTGCAAGTGAATGAAGAGCTGAGCAAGCCAAAAGACTGCACTGGGAGGTTTTCATGGTTCTAAAAGAAAAAATCTAAGAGGGGAGAGAGAGAGAAGAGAAAGAGAACGTGGCTTCACTTGGTGCATTCTTTCCTTCATCAGGAATTCACTGAGGTTTGGCCTTGCACTTTTTACTGGAGCCTTTTCCTGTTCGCCTGGGAATAAAAAGGCCATCCTTTTCTTGTCCCTGTGCACTTTGAACAGAGCTGTCCAAGTGCTCATGACAACTCCACACCCATAGTTTAATCCTTTAAACACCGCATATCACACAGAAACAAAGCAAGCCCCCACTCCCAGTATCCAAAATAGACCCCTGAAAGCTGTGGAGCTCATTTTCCTGAGAATAATACTCTCTATGCAGATAAGCCACAAGCTCGGGTTCAAGGTTTTGTCCCCCTGGCTGGTTCTCTTTTCAGCTGCAGACAGATTGATGAAGCAAAGACGCTCATAATTGGATTCCAGCATGGCACATCTCTGCTCTGTGCTCAGCTGGAGCTTATTGTTTTTGACCAGCATTTAATCCACAGCTGATTGGGGACTATAAATTTAACAGACAGGAGATGGCACAGAGATTTACAGCTCCAAAAAGACTTCAGGGCTATGACAAAACATTCCAGCGACAACTGTTTAATTGTAAACGTATTTAAAGGTTATCCGTGGCCAGATGAACAAAAAGCCCTGAGGACATGAGTGACTGACAATCTGGGATGATCACAAAAGCTTTGCAAATGCATGTCTGTTTATGATAAGCTGTAGAATCCAAAACACTCCATGTTGAGCCAAGGAAAACTTGGAGAAAAACCTCAAATGTGTCTGACATCAGGGACTCAGTTGGAGGAGACTTTGAAAGAGATGTCTTGTACCAGCAAAACCAATAAAAACTGTTCATAAATGTCTCATTTATCTCCACCTGTCATACTTTTCTTGACTAACCAAACAAAACTAAATATTGATTATTATTACTTTTTTGTCTCTCCCTATCTCACTCACTAACACGTTTCAACCTGAATTACTTTAGCACCATCTCTGCCACAGTTTTAAGACACAGTGCTACAACTGCACCAATTGTTCCTGTTTTGCCCCAAAAGCCTTTGCAAGGCAGCGCAAACTTCTGGTGGCTCAGAGCAGGCAGTGGGACCGGTGACAACAGTCTGTAAGAGAAAGAGAGAAAGAGGCGGTTGAGGTGGCCAAAGCCTGATCTCAGTACAGACAAGGCTGGGCGGCAGCTGTGTGTCCTCACGTTCAACTCCTATCTAGCTGCAGAATAGTAACACTAGTACTCTGCCAGGACCTGCTCCCACTGACACTTGAATATAATAGGCTACACTGGGACATGCACTTACATAAGGTCAAGCTCTTTATCTGTCTATCTATCTTTTGATGCACCTGCAGTATCTATATATCTACTAACAATTCATAAACAGCTGTACTATTCACTGAACTTTGTGGTTATAAAGTCACGGTGTGTCAGCTCACGTGACATCATTGTTGGGTGTGGTTACAGGTGCAACAGGCAGAAAACTATCCAGGGTACCTCTAATTTGGAATATTTTCTCATCCTGTGTAGGCTATTTTATGTCTCTCTTCAAGCTTTTTTCCTGCATACAGTATGTGTTGCTGTCACTCTCTCCTCTCATGCGGGGGCCATCTATCCAGAAGGTGTTGGTGAATTATGAGCCTGTGACTTGGCAGGGTGTTGAATGACTGTCAGCTTAAAGAGCGCCGGTTCACCAACTCCACCGCAGAATCAAAGGAACTCTACTCATCCGCCAAGTCCCAGATGCCCTCTAGTCACCCACAACAAACACACCAAGGATACATGAAAGCCTCAGAGGTTTTAACTTGAGCTGCGCTGTCATTAGTTTCCCTAATATATTGATCTTTTACATTTTTTTTGCACAAAGAAGTTGCACATGCATTTTGCACAAAATCCCCCCATACAGACTAAACCAATTATGTGTTGTCTTTTCCAGTTTCCTGTTTCACAGCTGTCTGTTACAGCTCCAGAGTGTAATAAAAGCTTCATTGGAGCAGTGTGACAGATAAGTACCTTGCTCAATGTTATTTCTTATTTTCTCTTTTATTAAATTTTATTATATGTTGAATATTTCTGGGGTTTGGATTGTTGGTCGCATAAGACATATGGTGACGTTAGGAAATTATGAGGGACATTTTTCCCTATTTTTTTAATCAATTTTCTGCCCTACTTGTAATCTGCACTGTCCTCAGATAGCATTTGCACCAGGAACAGAAGCAAAAGTAGTGCATACTTTTCAGGACACAGTCTGCAAGCTCTTTTCCATTTAAATCATATCTTTCTCTTCCTGTATATTAAACAAAAATATGGAAACAGTGAGTGAGTTAAACGGTGTGAACCTGCTGCCTATAAATCAGAAACCTGACAGCTCTGGATGGACTCCACCTGACCTTTCCTTGTTGCTGCTCTCAGGACCAGAGCTGCCGCCGGGTGGTGCGAGTCCCCAGCAGGGCTGCAGAAAAGATCACTAACACAAAACAAGAGGGGGGGGCGTAATGGCAATCAATTCTAAGTGCATGTCAGAGTATGGTTTATTACATCTGGCTGTTTGAGTTGTCATTCTCACAGAGGGGATCAAAATGCTTGATGAAGAACATTGAAATAAACAAGACACAAACACGTTGGAGGCGTGTGAGAGGTGGTGTTGAGTCGCTCAGACGCCATGTGACAGACAGATGGAGCGTCATGACTCAGAAAGCCACTTGCCTTAGCACTGCAGTCACTGAGCAAGAGTTCCGAGACAAGACCCTACACTGTCTGTTATAATATATTCATAAAAAAAAAATTCAGCCAGCCCTCTCCTTCACAGCATGTCCTCACTCCTCTTTGTGAAGCCTTCATGGAAAAAAAGTGGGACTTATTCCACCCTCATTCTTTATTCATCCTCCAAGTTAAGGTTTTTCTCACCCCGTCCTTTTTTCTTCTAACTTTGGCTGTAACGCCGGGAAACTCCAAAACGTATCCAACAATGTCATTCAAGTCATGCGTGGTACAAAGTTAACACTCAGCTTTGTCTCTGCGGCCTGAGCGTCTCCCAGCTCTCCATCATCTGATACTCTCTCAATGGGTTGCAAACGGTGTCAGATTCAACTGGGTCAAGGCGTGGAGAGGCAGAAAAGCTGCAACTGTGCACAGAGCGGATGAATACAAAGACACATCTCTGACAATCTGGGTGCGAACACACATTAATCATTCTCAAAATGCCGATTCCTGTGGTTTCTTTGTGTAGCTAGAGATGTAAAGGTTGTTGCAGCAGCATGTGCAACATATTTGCTGCGCCCCACATGGTAAATGGCGCGGGAGCAAGGCCAGGTATCTTAATCCCCATCACCCTTGGGATTCCCCACTAAGAGATCCCATTAGTGAGGATAAAAGCTGTAATGTAGTCCGGAGAGGCTCGGTGGACTTGTTGTGCGCTGCAACCCCCACAGGCCAGCGGTGACCTCCATCTGATCCCTCACTAACTGGAATTACAGCTTTGGCTCCAACAGGCAGTGTAAAAGAGCAATGAACTGGAAAGCATTTTGATGTCTTGATGAACAATATACACACAGCAACAAGTCCAATAAAGGACACCTATAAATTTGAAAGGAGCAGCAGTATTTGCACCGTAAACCGCTTCAAACACTTGAAGGCTTGCAGTGTGGAGGAGAGGAAGGATTTTAACACTTGGAAAACTCTTGGAAAACTAATGTCAGTTGTTTGGAATGATGCTGCATGACGCCATAATGCTGTAAAATGGCAGAAGTAGAAGCTGTGTTTGTCTAAATGAGCTTTTAAGAGAGAAAAACACAGTATCGCATGTTGAAAGTGAGGAATCGGAAGAGAGAAAACGTGTCTACATTCTTCTCAGACATACAGTAGGCTACAGCACATAGCTCTGGGTCAGCATCTGGTGTCACTGAGCAATAATCACACACAATGTGAACATGTGAAGTAATTCAACGACTAGATCCGGTGATCAGGAAATTTCTTCACTTTAATGATGTCTGGAGAGCGATCAGAGTGGGTGTCAGAGCGTGAAATCAGAAGAAATCGGAGACACCTGAACATAAATCGCAAACCTTCATCCTGAACGTAAACAGGGATGAAAAGAAAGGGCTGATCATGTGTTATAAAGTTAGAGCAAATGGAGTCAGTTAAAGATCAATTTTCGGGGCGACCTATAGCTCACTGAGTAAGTGCGCTCACCCCATGTTGGCTGTGTCCTGCAGCGACCCTGTGTCATCCCCAGCTCTCTCTCTCTCCCTTTCATATGTCTATCCACTGTGTCTGTCTAATGAAGGGAAAAACCCTGAAAAAATAATCTAAAAAAAAAAAAGATCAATTTTCATGATTGCCAAAATATAAATTATGGTACATTAATCACCATTAAAGGGGAAACAACCCGGGGCCAAGCAGCAGAAAAACACTGATTACATCAAATAAAAGGATCACCATTAGAAGCACAAATCAGGTTTGAGATCCAAGTTGTGACATCATCACAGGTAGGATACACAAACAAAAACAGGTCTGTAATCAGTCGTTTGTGATGAGTGAGTCTGACTTTTTCTGGATCACATTCGCTCCATGTTCTGGCCTCAGTTATGTGTGTAATTACTTTAGCATGTTTTCCTTCATAGTTTATTTTGTCCTTTTCATTTCAATTGAAACTAGAAGAAGGAAAAGTTTTGGTCAGAAGCCAGCGCCAACCAACCAAACAATGAGGACACAGTTTCCTGAGCCAAGACCTTACAGAGAACTGTTACTGTAAAAGAAAAGATATGTGAATCTTTATGCATCATCTGTGAGCTATGTGGCTAAACAGAGGTATTACCCATTTGCATGTTATTATCACATATTGAACTATTGGCACCATACAATGTGCTAAACATTGAGCTTTAACTTTGATAATTATTTTTTTTAACATATTAGATAATAGCCCACAAATTACAGTATAAGTACTTTGTCCATACATTAGTAGTATCAATACAATACTCACTGGGAACCTATCCTTAGACAAATGTATAAATACAAGGGAAAAAACAAGAGGTGAGGGAATAAGAAGACAGTCAATTTGGGTTTTTAGAGCTACTTACATTACATTTTAGCTTTTTTTTCTTACTCCAGTACCAGGTGCAGTTGTATTATTACTAAATAACAAGGCAGACAATGGGGGAAATATGGTAACAGTGCCAATATTGCTATTTGATCAGTTGTGGTATGATTTATATTTAAATTGACTATACTTACAAGAATCGTTTTTTATGATTTGATATGTTGTTTATCTACACATGCACATATAAATACCCAGTATATTTACTGTAAATATTAATATTTCATTGGTACAAAATACTTTTCTCCAACCTCTGCAAAGATTATAATAGGAATTACAAAACCCAGATTATATCACATTGTTATTATTGAGACATGGTTCTAAAAGAAAACTTCATATGGAGATTTGTGCAACAGGAAGTATACTTGCAGTTTACCTGGTTCTGTAAACTAAAGGTGATTTTTACACTCAGGAGTTGCAAACAAGTCATAAATGGTTACGTGTTCCGGTTTTCATGTAAAAAATTCTACATTAAAGTACTGCTATTGCTAATATAAAGTGATGTGCAATGTGCATAAAAAGCATGAATTTATTTTGTGATTGTGGACACAAAAATGTTATACATTTTCTCAGATTTTGCACAATGAAGCGGATCAATTTGTCATATGGATTAAATGAGATTTATGTTAAGTACTTTTTTCATTTGTTAGGTGTGTAGGATAATCAAGAATGCAAACCCATGGTGAGAGAATGGTATTACATTGTACTTTCCATGAAAAACCTTCAATTATTTATTTTGAAAATGTTTTCCTTAAAAATATGTTAAGGCTGCACCTTGGTAACAAAGCCAAGATGTCATTTTTTTGTGAAGGACATTTGAAATCAAAGGTTTAACACATAATATTCAGGGATTAAAAGGTTTATTTTCCACATACACACGTAAAATGTGAAGTCAAATGAAATCCAACATGGTGTGCTAAAAGTTTGAAAAATAAGGATTAGAATAATACGTATAAAATGATGATATTTTTTATTTACGTATCATGCCACTAAGTGGCCCATCCCACATGGAATTGCATTACACTAATGCAACTGTAATGAATTCAACAGCTTCAGGTGCAATAGACAAAATACTGTTATGGGAAGTGAAGGGAGGAGGACCCAAAAGCAGAGTCGGAGCAGGCGGATGGAGCTTCAACAAAAACACTTTATTACAGTCCACAAGAAAAACACAGGGAAGGCAAAGTCCAAAAACAGGGAATCCAAAGCACAAAAAAATCCAAAGGCACAAAAACAGGTCTTGGCAAGGCAACAATAGGGGAATATAACAGGGAAGTACTCATGGGGACAAAACGGACAGAGGGAACCAGAAAACCCCAGGAACGCAGACGCACACAGCACAACAGGCTCGAGGACAAGACAAAATGACAAAGCACTAGACAAAGGGAACACAGAGGTTAAATACAAGAGGTAATGAGGTAACGGGGAACAGGTGAGACATCAGGTGAATCACATTAGGGCGGGGCTGGACAATCAGACAAGCACAAAGCAAAGCTGGACAAGACTAGACAAGACAGGAAACGACACTATCAACATAAAACAGGAAGCAGACCAAACAGACACTTACCGGGGAATCACAAGACAAAGACAACCACACAAGACTGGGGAGAAAACCGAGAACACACACAAGGAGGCAAGAAGGGAAAAACAAACCCAAACAAAAACCCCAAACCACAACAAATACTCTACTTTGCACAAAATAAAGAATAAATAAAATATATTACAGCACCCACAACATAATAATGTAACACATAAATTAACACTAAAGCTAAACATGTCATACATAAAATAAAACTACAGACAAAAAATAAAACATTAAAATAAATACAAATAATAGGGAACGTCACTTCCAGACAGAGAATCATCGATACAAAGCAATCTTCCTTTTGTCCCAGCCTCCTGTTTCAATATGGAGAGGGAATATTCCGGACCCAAACTAATAAGTATGTATAAGTAAAATGTACGTACATGTGATATGCATGGCAGTGCAAAGGAATGCAATGTGCTAGACAAGGTGTAAAGGGGTCAAAGGTCACCATCCTGATGGCCTGGGAAAAAAAAAAGTTTTTACTGAGTCTCTCTGTATTGAACTTGTGGTTACAGAAATGTTGCTGGAAGCTGCAATAGTCTGTTGGTGCAGTGGTGAGGTAATACAACTTATTCATTCTTCAGGGTTAGGTCATTTCTGGATGGCAGAAAAGCAACAGAGGACTCTGATAGCAGTACATTTTGTTGACGCTAAATTTTCCATCCCCTGCTCCTCAGTAATGAGACTGAGATTGAGACGTTTGTTCCATCTCTCCCTGTCTTGTGCACAGAGCTGATATAGTTGTCAAAAGCTGAGGCTCTATACAGTGGCACATTACAAGGAACTGAGGAGCCATCTGGTAAAATAAATGGTCAAATAAAGAGAGGTTAACTGGCCGCGCCCTCTGTCCTTTTGTTACAGCTTGGTTATGGAAACACTAAAGTTGGAAACACGTCCTCCTCCTCTACACACACACCTGGTCAAAAGTCCACGTCCTGGTAATGATCCCTTCATCTGGAAACAAAGAGCCACATAAACAAGTGTCGTTTTCCCAATTAGGAGCAGAAAGGAGGTCCTGAGATGAAGAGAGACAGCAGCAGCTTCTGG
The DNA here is from genome assembly GCA_026937815.1 of Etheostoma perlongum. Lineage (NCBI taxonomy): Eukaryota > Metazoa > Chordata > Actinopteri > Perciformes > Percidae > Etheostoma > Etheostoma perlongum. The sequence continues at coordinate 19,783,790 of CM049380.1, read as the reverse complement.
AGTCAGCATGAAAGCTGCTCATTTGCTAACAGCCTGCTGGGTTAATTCAACCCCTGCATGAGTCTGTATGTTTTCACACTGGCCTACTGAACTCTTTCATTTTGTGCCATTGGAGGACCTCTTGTGTGGACAAATAGACTCAAAGGAATGCACACATGATAATACACATGCAGAGACATGACCGCACATTCACACTCTTCTAAATTATGTTCTGTAATTTTAAATGTCAGACTCAAGACTCAGTGGTATCAGTAGACTTTCATTCATCTACTGTATGTGCTTTTACGTGTATGTGCGTGTGTATTTTCACAGCTTGTTTTAAATATTGGAAGAACTGGCAGATATGAAATGGTCAAGCAGTGAAGGGAAAAAGTATTTAGAGCTAAAATCCTAGACAGAAAATAACATATCACCACCCCCAGTTGACTCAGGCATTTACGTACATTTCTTAAATCACTCAGTCTATTATTTCCTCTCAAGAGCAAAGGGGCTTTGAAGACACAAACAAAATAAGATTTAAAATTAAAAGATAACACGGAAGTTTGGATCCTTAACTAGAAATAATATTACTTATACCGTTGTATCCATTAACTGGTTTCTATTGATCAAAAATCCTTCTTGCAGAGCATTAGTTGAGAAGATTGAGATCAGTCTCATGTCTGTATGGTAAATATAAAGTTACAGCCACTGGCTATTGGCTGAGCTTAGCATAAAGACTAAAATCAGATAGGCTGGCTCTGTCTAAAGTTCACAAACATGCATACCAGCACCTTTTAAGCCCACAAATGAACATGCTCTCAATGGTGTGTCCCAGGCTAGCCGTTGCCCCCTGTTTCCAGATGTAATGCTAAGCTAATAGTATGCTGGCTGTAGCTTTGCAGTAACGTGTTATTCTATTAACTATTCTTTAACTTTGAGCTTTAAAGTTCATTCTTGATCTTGGAAACAGCAGTTGATAATCAAACTATATTACCTGAATGTTCATTTAGTAGCTGTTCTGGAGCATTTGACCATAAGATCATAATCACATGAACTTCATCATCATCATCATCATCATTATCAAAAATGGACCTCCAGGTGACATTGTTATTTCCAAGGTCAATAATGAAGCTTCCATCAGTGAAGTTTTAAGCCAATGTGACCGAAAAGTTCAGAAGGAAAAAAAATGATCAAATAGAAGACCTGTTATGTCACTTAGTTTTACTCAAATTCAAATGTAAACATTTTAATTATTTTTTTAACTCCACTACATTTATTAGAAAGCTACTGTAACTTTCTCAGGTTCAGATAGGCTACATGCTAAATATGCTAAATTCCGATATGATGTATTGCTAACTATATACTTATAGTACAGTAGTGAATCATGTTAATGCAGGTCAATTTACAACACTCTTAAAAGAAGTTGTTCTGGGGGTGGCCATAAGCTCACCCAGTAAGAGTACGTTGATTGAGTCCTGCAGCGGTGCGGGTTCAAATCTGACCTGAGGCCCTTTGCTGCATGCCATCCCCCATCTCTCTCTCTTTCATGTCTATCCACTGTCTCTACACAATAAAAGGGAGAAAGCCCCATAAAAATAATCTTTAATAAAGTCCTGAATAATCAAGTAAATTTTGCAGCTGAAACTTTTGTTCTTCTACTTAAGCAAAATGTTAATTTATTAATTAATCCCTCCTCAGATCAGTGTTCAAAAGAGCTACTTTTGTATCATACTTGAATTGTTTTCAACACAAGCAATCCCACTTAAGTGCTGTTTAACTCTTGTACTCACAAAACTTCTACTTGAGCAGGACTCTTAAACTGTGGGACAAACTGCTGCCAAAGTGGGAGTTAAGCACTCCATATCAGGACTAGGAAGGCAGCTGAGAGTACAGATAGCCCTCCAGGGACCGACAGTGAGTATTGGTTGAACTGCACACCCAAGAAACTGGCTGCACGTGTGCTTTGAGTCATTTTGACCACAGAAAGCAATTCATCCTGCAGGAGCACTAAATGTGGTGGACTAAAGTCAACAGATTGCCTCCCTGGACTCTCATTTAAACACTGTTGATCAACTCCTCTGTGGTCCGCTGGACGCTCCTGTTTAGACCTTCCAATGAACTCCGTCAAACCCCACTGGTGGTAAAAAGCAGTTCAGATAAGAGCAAGTGGAAAATGTGAAGAGAAGAAGAATGACAAGTCCTTTTAACACAAAGCAGGTTTTGGAAGCACAGTATGTTGAAAAAGATGTGGGTTGAGTGCACTTTTCCTAAGGTACACTGCCAATGTCAACTGGAAACCTGGACTTCTTGCAGCTACACGTCAGGAGCAGATTCCTGAGGGAGACAGGAAGTAAGCTGCTGAAAATCAGAAAGATATGACCCAATTCAAACAGAAGTCCACTGACTTCCCATCATGTATCAGTAAACGGTCTACAAATATACTTTCCCTCCTTAAAGCTTGTGCAGAAAATAAAACTTTTTTTTATACTTTGTTAATTTAACTTGTATCAGTGCATTAGGTACAGCAAAACTAAAACACTGTATACTTCCATCAATTAGCCCTCGATTACCCCTACCCATTAGACTTGAGAGACACACCGCCACCTATAGGTATATAAATAAAAATACATTTGATCATTTAAGTTGGACAGTATGACAACCCCCCCCCAACACACACACACACTTTCAGACATTTTAAAGATTAACAAATTGATAAGGAAAATTATTGTAGCCAGTCTTTTAGTTGCCATTTGAGAAAAAGTAAAAAGAAATCATGAGAAGTTGCCTTATTTAAAGATTTATTAATTTATAATACAAGCTTTTATGTAGACCACATTGCATTTTAGTTTTTACATTTATTCATACTGAGCTAAACTTCATAGCAGTGACATTGATCGACAACAAACAACCAAAGGACACTCAATGGAAGGAATCAAAAGGTTTCCGACCCATCAACACTCCCAGTGCGCCACCATTTTTTTTTAAGACCACATACCCTCACTAGTCCTCATACAGTATGCCACATGTATCACACACACCCTCAGACACAATCATAAACAAACTCATCCACACTAAAATGGAACAAATATCTATACACAAGATAAAAATTGATATATTTAAATTTCAATATTGATGATATTACTAAATTCCACAATAAAAGGCAAACAAGAAGTAAAAGACAGCATCCAAATGAAAAGGAGGTGAAACATCATCAAACATTTTCTTTTTCCCTCGTTGTCAAAGTGGAAGAATCTCTCCCCGATTCATTTTCAGTGTCCAGTAGAGGGTGCTCTCACATTGACAATACTCCTCCCTCCCTTCTTCAACCGCTTCTTCTGTCTGCGTTTATCTGGCCCGCCGAGTCGGCTCCCATTTTGAGGAAACATCGACAGCCTGTCAATAAAGTAAAAGCCAGAGGTGCGAACACGACACCTGATGGCACACAAGCAACCAACCAAATCCCTCCATCTTTACAAGCGTCTAATTTGTTCCTGTTTCTCGTGAACCTGAACATCCCCTCAGGTGTTTACTCTTCCTAATAAAAGTCTTTTCTCCATTGGTCCATTTCCAGGAACAAACAGGTTTAGGGTAATAGCACAAACATCACTGGTGCTGATACAGACCGACCAGTTCAGTTAGTGAGAAGCAGTCTCATGAGGAGGATGGCGCATTTTCGACCATGTGGGAATTTAAGGTCTGTTCCTTTGACCAAAATAAAAAATAGCCATTGGGAAAAATATGAAGATAAAACACGATAAACATTTCTGAATTAACAAACTGGTTTAGTGCAATGGGAGGGTTAACACCATTCAGTAAGACCTGGGGAAACATCCAAGTGACTAGTAGGGAAAGGTAATAGCCCACACATCCTTTATAGCAACGCTTTGTCCATGAAGAATGAAGACTTCCCGGGGTCTTTTCCACAATGTACGACAGCTCTTTAAACTTGTACAGCAGCGAACAGGTCCGCAAGGGAGCATAGGGTATCGTTTAATGTCAATCTTCAAATAAAAAGGAATAACAGCAAATTCTGGCAACACAGTACAAGTTTTGGGGACAAAAAGTAAATATATTGGCAAAAAAAAAGCCTCAGATTGGATAAGCGTTCAACCAAAGCAGGTGATAGCCCCAACAAGACTTCCTGTGAATTAATCCAAATCCACGGCTGATAGGATGACAGGAAGGAGAGAACAGGGTGTATGTATGCTTATGTGTGTTTGTGTAATTTGTGTGCGTATGTGTGTGTGTGTGTGCGTGCGGGTTGTTTTTGTTGCTTTACAAGAGGAGACAGCAGTTGCTCTCTGTGGTTTTTTCTCTGTTCCTTTGACCTACAAAGACAGGACAGCAGAGACATTAGGTGAGATAAAAACAACCAGCTGAAACTAGAAGAAAGCAAGTATTGCTTGACAGACTTTATGCGTGTGATGAGGTCGAGGTTACCAGCAGTAGCAACACCTACTGCACGATGTATGTGGAAGTAACTTATGAACTGCTCCGCCTGGGCAGACATAGTGCACTCCAAAAAGTTAACAACACCCTTAAATCCTGTTAAAACCCTCTCCCAGAATATTAAAAGAAAATGCGACGGGAGTGAGAGAGCGACGTACAGTACATACAGTGAGGAAAATAAGTATTTGAACACCCTGCCATTTTGCAAGTTCTCCCACTTAGAAATAATGGAGGGGTCTGAAATTGTCATCGTAGGTGCATGTCCACTGGGAGAGACATAACCTAAAAAAACAAAATTCTAGAAATCACCATGTATGATTTTTTAACTATTTATGTGTATGCTACAGCTGCAAATAAGTATTTGAACACCTGTCTATCAGCTACAATTCTGACCCTCAAAGACCTGTTAGTCTGCCTTCAAAATGTCCACCTCCACTCCATTTATTATCCTAAATTAGATACACCTGTTTGAGGTCGTTAGCGGCATAAAGACACCTGTCCACCCCATACAACCAGTAAGAATCCTACTACTAACATGGCCAAGACACTAGAGACTAAATTGTACACCTCCACAAGGCTGGAAAGGGCTACGGGGAAATTGCCAATCAGCTTGGTGAAAAAAGGTCCACTGTTGGAGCGATCATTAGAAAATGGAAGAAGCTAAACATGACTGTCAATCTCCCTCGGACTGGGGCTCCATGCAAGATTTCACCTCGTGGGGTCTCAATGATCCTAAGAAAGGTGAGAAATCAGCCCAGAACTACACGGGAGGAGCTGGTCAATGACCTGAAAAGAGCTGGGACCACCGTTTCCAAGGTTACTGTTGGTAATACACTAAGACGTCATGGTTTGAAATCATGCATGGCACGGAAGGTTCCCCTGCTTAAACCAGCACATGTCAAGGCCCGTCTTAAGTTTGCCAATGACCATTTGGATGATCCAGAGGAGTCATGGGAGAAAGTCATGTGGTCAGATGAGACCAAAATAGAACTTTTTGGTCATAATTCCACTAACTGTGTTTGGAGGAAGAAGAATGATGAGTACCATCCCAAGAACACCATCCCTACTGTGAAGCATGGGGGTGGTAGCATCATGCTTTGGGGGTGTTTTTCTGCACACGGGACAGGGCAACTGCACTGTGTTAAGGAGAGGATGACCAGGGCCATGTATTGCGAGATTTTGGGGCACAACCTCCTTCCCTCAGAGCATTGAAGACGGGTCGAGGCTGGGTCTTCCAACATGACAATGACCCGAAGCACACAGCCAGGAGAACCAAGGAGTGGCTCTGTAAGAAGCATATCAAGGTTCTGGCGTGGCCTAGCCAGTCTCCAGACCTAAACCCAATAGAGAATCTTTGGAGGGAGCTCAAACTCCGTGTTTCTCAGCGACAGCCCAGAAACCTGACTGATCTAGAGAAGATCTGTGTGGAGGAGTGGGCCAAAATCCCTTCTGCAGTGTGTCAAACCTGGTGAAAAACTACAGGAAACGTTTGACCTCTGGAATTGCAAACAAAGGCTACTGTACCAAATATTAACATTGGTTTTCTCAGGTGTTCAAATACTTACTTGCAGCTGTATCATACAAATAAATAGTTTAAAAAAAAATCATACATTGTGATTTCTGGATTTATTTATTTTTTTAGATTATGTCTCTCACAGTGGACATGCACCTACGATGACAATTTCAGACCCCTCCATGATTTCTAAGTGGGAGGGAGAACTTGCAAAATGGCAGGGTGTTCAAATACGTATTTTCCTCACTGTAGCTGTAGCCCTGCTGTTTGTTAATCCTAAATATCTTGTTACATGCTGAAACAGCAGCGGTGGGCTCATTTGTTGCATTTACTGCCACTTAAGAGCATTAAATCTTGCTTATGTACATTGATTTTCCACCTGCATTTATAAGGCATGCTAACGCTAGTAGCAATGGTGGGGGCTACAGGCAGGACCCTGGTGGACCTCATGTTTACTTAAAAAGTTGCTGTTTAATTGAGCTTCAGTAATGTAACCTTGTACAAAGTGGGCTTAATGACTATACTTTTTTTTGGTCCCGCGGTGTAGAAAAATTTGGCCCTGTTCTCAAAATGGTCACCTTTTTAATGCCACTGGAGTTTTATAATCTGATAATTCTGCCAGCAAGTCTATTTAAAAAAAGAGGTAAAGAAAAGATCCTCACCATGAGAGTTGGGCTCTGGAAGAGTCTCTCTGGCAACCAAGTGCATGACAGTTGTTCGGCCCGGTGGCAGCTTCAGAGCTTTGAACAAAGAAATACATCTCATGATTCATTAGCAACATTTTATAGTTTGATGCTATGGTGGCAAACCCTATTAATTATATGATGAAAGAGTCACGTGTATGATACAGTTATCATATAAAAATCGTGGTTAAAGGAAATGACTTGACCTGTCACTATGACAACAGATTAACATATCATATCCTGCATCTGTGATACTGAATTAGGCCAGACCACTGTGTTTAAAACACACCTTACTGACCCAATACTACCATTCGGTTGCCTGGAGTGCTTTACGTAAGATAAGCAGATAAAGGTGTCCTTGTTCAGAGGTGCTCTTACCTCCCAGGGTAACATTGCCATGAAGGAAGCGTCCCTGGAAGATGAGGCGCAGTATACTGGGACTGCTCACCCTCTCCTCCTCCCATCCTGCCAGAGAGCAGCGAAACAACAAGTGCATCACTTACTTTGGCCCAACCAATACCGGATCTTTGAGGCCCATACTGAGATATATATATATATATATATATATATATATATATATATATATATATATATATATATATATATATATATATATATATATATATATATATATATATATATACACACACATACATACATACATACATACATACATACATACATACATACACAGTACATCGCTGCCAATATAACTGTAATAACTAAATATTGTGTGGTAAAATTAGTATTCGTTTTGACTTTTAATATAAACAGTGTAACCAAGGTTTTCATTACAGGCACTGAGTAGAAAAAAAGCTACCATAGGAAAGGAAATGGAACAGTTAACCCAAACCAGTTAATAATTATATATGTTATTGATATAAAAACAATTATGACAATAAATGTGTCGGCATAGATTGTGACGGAATCCAAAGGACTGCTTAGTGCAAAGTAATCCAATCTATGAAATATACAAAACTAAAAACAATACAGCAAACTGAATCCTATAAAAACTTACCTGCAGGCCAGTTGTCAAATACATGCTTGGCGATGTCTGTGGCCGAGTCGTTTGGGGAGAAAGTGAAGTCTTGAGTTTTCCCACTGACCAGGATAAGGCGGAGGTGCACCTAAAACCACAAACAAAAACAGCTTCATCATAGTCCATAGCAATGTCATACAAGCCAACAAAAAAAACTTCCAAAAAACTTCCATTAAGGTTTTTAATTAGTTGTGGTGGTATCCCTCCACTTCCTCTAACCTCTTCAGACACGAGGTGACCTCCACAAGGCTGTGAAGAGATGGGCATTCCAGTCTGATTAGATTTAACCACTCCAGATCTTCCTTCTTTGACTGGGCAACTTCATTCACTGAGGGCTTACACTGAAGTGAGCCCCTGTTGCCGGAGATGACAACAGATAAGGGTGGGGCTGATGGGGGAACACTGGCCCTTTAGTTCCAGAATGCTGCGAGCTCCGCTCCGGGCTGTCGGCCTAATGCGATAACCCCAGGTGTCCCAGACAGCTCTGGGCCATGTTATTAAATTTACATGGCCAGTGGGTAGCACCAAGGAGGAGTGTGCATATGTGTGGGTGGGTCTTTAACAGTGGGGCTTCCTCCAATTTTTTTCCCTCTGGGCAACTACACAAACCAATCCGTTTAAAAAAATCCAACTCAAAATAAAAAGGAGTTGTTTGTCTAAATCAGACGAAGACCTTTTCTTAGGAAAAAATAAGATATTGGTGAATAAGGCCCATAGTATGTTGACTGAAAATATGGTTTATATGAGTAGATTATGGTTAAATGTTTTATTGCTTTTCATGTACAATATTTTCAAAAGGTTGAAACGGTGAAAAGGGGTGGCAGTGGAATTTGTTTGGGAACCGGAGGGTTGCTGGTTCAAGTCCCCCGTTAGGACCAAAGTACGGAGTGTGGATTGGTAGCTGGAGAGATGCCACTTCACCTCCTGGGCACTGCCAGGTGCTCTTGAGCAAGGCACCGTACCCCCCGTACCCCCTCCCCAACCACTCAGGGCGCTGGTCCTCCGACATCTCTCCATTTGTGCACGATTGGTTCTGAGCATGTGTGTGTGTATTTCAGGCCCGTGTGTAGTGATTACTAACAAAACAGAGTGTAAATTGTAATTTCCCCACTGTATTAAAAAAAAAAACTGAACTTTCTTTGGGTTCACAAATCACAGAGGAGAGAACAAAGAGACTTAACTACGAGGTATGACGTCAGGGAGGGACAACCCCACTCTCCCTGATCTGTTTACAAAAACAAACCTCCTTTGGTGGTTCTCTGCCCTCCCCTCCCCCCTTTGAACTGAATAACCTCAATGTGGGGTTACATACACATGTCATCATTAACCAGCTTTGTCCTCTTTGCCCATCCCTTTTATCCCCAACAAAATAAAAACAAAAGTCAAATCTGCCTGGTTACCCATGGCAACATTCCACATCACAAATATTCTCAAAGTTCACCAATCCAAAGAGAGCCATTAAATCCTTCAAACACAAATGTTTTTTTTTTTTTTTTAAAGGTTAACAGAGCTACCAAAGGCTTATCCATTCTTCACGTTGGTCAAGTTTCCTAAAAACACAACCATCCACAAGCTAACATCCCAGGGCTACTGCCGAGAAAGATGATCCATTAAATATCACTCCGCCTTGTTGTGGGGTTTCACCTGATGTGTCCTAGATAAAACATTTAACAACATTTGTTTAAACATAAATTTAGAACAATTATTAAAAATGACCATCACAATTTCCAAGATGTCTTGTTTTGTCTGACCAACAGCCCAAAACAGGTCATATATTCAGTTTAAAAATCATAAAAAACAAACGCGGCAAATATTTATATTGGGAAGGCATAACCAGCTAATTTGGAATGTTTGGTTTAAGTTGTTTTAAAATAATGAATACATTTTCAAAATTGTTGAGTCAATTTCTGTCACTGAAAAAACTGAATTAATTAATTGATTGTTTTAGTGCTAAATGCTTCCATATTACTCACGCTACAGCTGTGGCTCAGGAGACAGAGTGGGCATCCACTTTTGGAAGATTCGATCCCTGGTCCCTACAAGTGTCCCTGGGCAAGATACTGAACCCCAAATTTCTCCCAGCGAATGTATGTGTGAATGCTGACTTGTTTGAGTAAGACTAGAAAAGTGCTATATAAATGCAGCCCATTTACCATTTACATTAGCACTAAAACAACTGATTGCCTAATTGACCAACAGGCCAGGTGTCACAATTAACAGAAAAATTTATTCGTATAACTTCTATCATTTCCGATCTCTCTGTAAATGAGTGTTAGCCATTCCTATAATTGGGGTGCTGTGGCCAGGATTTAATAAGAGGGTACAATCAATTTGCATCTAAACCTTGAAAGGAAAGTAGGGCAACGCTTTAACAGATTAGACAGATGGTGTTCACAGTACAGTAGTTATTGTCCTAGCTAAATGATGTGGACATTGGCTAAGCCACGCCCCCCACCCACCCAGCCCCCAGACCCTAAATTATTTTATTTGTTATCACCATAATAATCAAGTGAATTAGGTCTGTTATCATGCAGCAGCAGTAGGTGTGACAGACTAAAATGCAGAGTACACAGTCCATCAGCAAATACAGAATATCACCTTGGCTCTGAGTTGCTGTTGGAAAATAACTTCAGAAATGTGTCAGACCCTCACTCACCATATCAAGATCCCTCTGGGTGGTCATGTCTCAGAATGGAGGAAGGCCGTGGATCAGAGGGGACAGGGCTGGTGTGTTTCAGCTGCTGGAGACGGGGCCAGAGCCCTGACACAAACAACACAAACACTGTGAGGCTGCTTCACACAGCCTGGCACCATAACTGCACTGCACAAATCCATTATCCACCAAACTATCACATCATAACATTGTCACTCAAACGACAAATACGCACATGATCGATTAGTTACCTAAAATCGTATGAGTAGTGAGCAAACTGGCTCACTTCAACATGGTTTCGCTAATTAAAATTACCTTAGCCCGTCAGGCTACGGCAGCGAACAGCTCAGTAAGTCTTTCTACAGTTAATGTTAAGCTAACGTTAGTTGAGCTAACGGGCTAATGTTTCTTTTATAAGATAGCTTCAATCACCGTTGATAAGTAGCTGGCTTGTAGTAATACAACAGGCTAATGTTGTTAAACAGCTACAAATCGTCTTTCGCCCGAGGACACCAACTAGCACCGAGTTTGGTCCCAACGGATAATAGGAATAGGAAGGCTTCTGCTAACCTTAGCATTAGCTGCTGTGTTAGCTTATGCCAATCGTGTTATCGCAGGCTAGCTGCAGGCTAGCTGGCAAACTAAATGTGCAACGGCAATTTTAGTGCAGTCGACCTCACCTGCATCTGATTACTTTGATGAAATGTTGCATTCAGTTGAGTGGACGAATCAGCTGGGAGTGCTTTTCACAAGAAAAATATCGAGTGTAGATGTGTATCGTTGACTATGGTATCGGTGGCTAATGGACGGGAAGACGCCGGATGTCAGCTGGTTGTAAACACAGCGAAAGACCGCAAATACTTCTGGGAGTTGAAGTCCAGAAAGAGAGTAGTTAGTTATCACTAACATTAAAAACGTTGTGAAACCTCTCTGCTGCTTTGTGGGGTGCATTCAGTGTGATGCGTGATAACTACCTGGATGCATTCCTTATGTTTAGAAGTTAGTACAGATAGCTACATTTCACATTAACTGCCCAGAAATAAATTAGTAGTTTAAAGATGAAAATTCACCATGTAGGAAGACTTTTCATTAAGAGTCACATCAGCATCACTCAAAGGATGTTATAAATGCATAAATGTTAATTTGAAAACAGTTTAAAGGTCCACTTACTAGCTTTTTCCATAACCACAAAGTCTTCATAAGTAGATTGTGTTTTCTCAGTTGTCATGAAGATTATCAATTTACATTACTCGTAGAGCATTTTTTATTTATTCATTTATTTATGCAGACTCCAATTATGTATATGGTATTGAACAGCACTCATTTCATCAGCAACATGAGAAAACTTGGAGTCAAGTAAGACAGGTGAAGCAATTTTTTCAATAAGACATATAGTTTGACACAGCCTGCTGGTCTGTACAGCCAAAGTTTACATACACTGATTTGAAAAATCATTACTTGGTGGTGGATTACAAAAGAATATTGAACATTTAACCATATTAAACCACAGGATAAGAGTGTGGAAAAACAATGGGACACATAAAATCATTTAGTACGGAGGATCTGGTGGCCTGGTGGTTAAGACAAATATATGTAGTATCCTTGCATTTCCTGTCCGTATCTTAGATAGTTGCAAATAATTTGATTAATTCCTTAAAATCATAATTTGATCAATCATTTAGGGCAGCAGTAGCTGTCCGTTTGGGACATGGTTTTGAAGTGTGAACAGAACCGATATTTTGGAGGTGACAGGTACGCTACATGCACAATGCACAGAGGGCAGCAAACAAGGTGTTTTAGGGGGTCTGTAGGGGTACAATAAGGTTTGATATGGACATGTTAATCCAGATATGCAGTAGTGGAGGTGGATTAATAAAGCATGAACACTTGTGAACATTATTGTTATTATTATTAATAAAAATATATTTAGTTTAAGTTGTTGTGGTTTATTAGTATCAGTCTTTCAATTGCCAATAATACCTTAGCTGCCCTACGTGTGCCTGGGACTTCGCTAAACTGTTACATAATGCACCTGTATATCGCTCGTGCTGCCACATGAATGACTCGGTTTCCCAGAAATCCACTTTGCGCAAGCGCAGACCGCGTTGCCTGACAGTGGTAAACAGACGTCAGAAGGGAGTCTTCGCCTCTAGTCAAAACAAAACAAAACAAAACAAAACAAGTCAAAAAGATACTGAAGGAGTGAATATTTGAACTACCACAACCACAGGAAGTTTTGCAGAACTCATCGCTGATTAAAAACGGCTACTTGGAGTAAGTTATAGAAGGCTTTTCACGGACTTTTTCACGGATTGTAACTCTGGAGTAGCGGGAGCTTAACCAGCTAACGTTACCGTGGCTATCGTGCTGTTTTCAAAGTGCGGCGAGTGGGAGCCGACAGACCTCCTAGGCGACTCAACTTCACCTAACACCCGGGAATTCGCTTAGTACTTAGTACCGAGACCGCAGGTCGAAGATTTTCTGAGCTCCGGGCCTCGGTCGAGAGGGTTTTACAACAGCTTCTTTGAGCATCGTGTGCCGCGGCAGGAGTGTGGAGAAACATGGCAGATGGTGACATGCGCCCGGCCGCAATGTGGCGGATCGTGCAGACCTGAAGCACGGACTACTCCTACGTACATTTCTCTCATCTCACACTTTTATTAATTTAAAAACACTATTTGACAGTTGACTCGAATCTGCTCTCCCTTTCATCTTCCAACGCTCGACATTTCTCTGGTTGTTTACTTACAGCGGCTTTAACGTAACGTTGCAGGCCAAAGAGACGGCGGCCAGAGTCTCCACTGAGTTTTACAATTTTTTGGCAGCTGGCTAACAAAACCGTTGCTGGGATAATCAACCGCCATACGTTTTTACAACTTTGATTCAACTGGACTGTTTTTTTGCTTTAAAGTTTTGTGGAGTTTATATATATATATATATATATATATATATATATATATATATATATATATATAGCCTATACTCGCGGAGAGCCCAGACATCACGTTGTCAAGTGGAGACGGACAGGGGCTGTCCTGAGAAGATCCTTTGTAACAGTAGCCAGCTAATCCCTGTTTGTAGTCTTCAAAGCTTTACAGTAAAGAAATTGGGTTGAATTAGAAAACATCTAATTTGACAAATTTCTTACGAACTTTTTTTAATTTTGATTAATTCTTAAAATCTTTTTTTAGACACATTTAAAGTATACTTTTTACAACATTTACCCGTTGACAAATACTTACGTTGAGTGTTTATTAACAGGAATGGCATTATTCTGTATCCATATACCTTTACGATTTTGGTATTCATTTTCAGGTGAACCCAAACCTCTGTAGATCCAGATGTTTTGGTGCTCATTGCCACTCTGCCACTTTTGTTTTTATTTAATTCAAACAAAGGGACTCTCATCTCAACCTTCCTTCATTCTATATAAATCGAAAGGTTTATGATAGTTACTATTAAGGAGATTATTTGCGTTCCCTAATCTCCAATCGGAGGATTAACTGAGGTCATTGGTGTGTCCAGATTATTACGTCTCTTCTCCAGGCCCCTCTGTTTACACCCCCGCAGTGGCTGAAGCAATTTTCTTTTGTGTCGTTTTTTTAAAAGCATCATCCTGTCATCATCAAAGTTTACCTTAACTGTTCAAGGTAGCCTAGATGTTTTGAGTGGTCTCATCTTTTTGGTTGAGTGGAACTTCAGAGGACCGTCATGGAGAAGTTGTCGGTGCCCCCGATTGACCCAGATTTCGAGCCGCAAAGCAGACCCCGCTCCTGCACATGGCCGCTGCCGAGACCCGACATCTCTGCTGTCAAACCGGAGGGGGCGGATGGCTCCGAGTCCGCCGCCGGTACCCCGCCCGCCGACGAGGACAAGGCCGAGCCCCAGCAAATCACGTCAGAGCCCGAGAAGGCAGCGGCTGAGGGAGGGGTCGTGGCCGGCGTGGGCGGAGCCGGTGCGACGCCACGCAAAGGATCATCTCGGCGCAACGCGTGGGGGAACCAGAGCTACGCAGATCTGATCAGCCAAGCCATCGAGAACTCGCCTGAGAAGAGGCTGACCCTGGCACAGATCTATGAATGGATGGTGAAAACAGTGCCTTACTTCAGAGACAAGGGAGACAGCAACAGCTCAGCTGGCTGGAAGGTGAATATATTGTGTGATGCAGTGTACTGCATCACTTTATATGGTCGACTATATGCTTTTAAAACCATAAGTGACATATGTTTAGATTTACAGTTCATGTTACATCATACAACCACTGATTTGCAGATTAATAATAAACCTTATTTATTTATCAAATTTCATAACATGAAATGCAGCTCAAGGTGCTGCACAAAAAAAACAGTAAAAAAAACAGAAATCAAAAAGTGAAAACGTACACACAACCAGAGCAATAACATATATAATAACATCACAATATCAAATTATCAGTATCAAATTATTTTTAAAGGTATGAAAAATTACCTCCTTACATTTTTTCTCTGATGTGCTTCATATTTGACTTCATGCTGATAAGTGGTCTTCATGTTCATTTTCAACAGATATGAATTTATATACAGCACTTTTAATGTCTTAAATTATCCAATTGTTTGTGAATGTATTTGTCTTTTTTCTGCCTAAGAGATCTGAACTGACCTGGGATAAATCCGACTTAGTAAATACTTAGTGTAGTATAAGTTAAGACCAGTGGTTCCCAACAATGTAAACCCTTGTGTGTTTTACACAAAGAATGAATGGAAATAGATTAATTAAAACTACCAAATTATCATGCTCAGTCAAACTACATCCAACATGGTAACAGGTAGCTAGAAAATGATAGCACAAGGTGTTGTACTTAAAAACAAAATTTGACTCCAGCAATGTAATCAAAACGTATATGAAAGTATGTAGTCCTTTGGCTAAGACAGTGCAGTAGTGTGGCCTGCACATGTGATGGGTGTAAGAACTGTATGCAGAGGGTTAATTCCTCTTTAATGGGATGCTGGCCAGTTATCTGTGCATGTGATTGAGTGTACTGCTGAATGCAGTGCATTACAATTCAATTAAATGCCCATACTTTTAATCAAATAAATTAACTATTAAAGGGTACGATTTCTATATTGAAATTCCCACAATTTCTTCCCTTGGCAACCCTAATCTTTGAAATAATTGAACAAGTAAAGAAAATGAATATATACTGAATTTAGTAGGATGGTGGATAGGTTAATCTAATGCTAGGATTGTTTGAACGTTGGCAGGGCCAAAGTATATATTAACTAGTAGTGATTAAGCTGCAAATGAAACAGTGTTTAATGAAAGGAAGCCAACTCTTAATCTTTAAAGCCTGCATTTGTCATAATGTTGTAATTGTTTCTTTCTCTCCATTTTCAGAATTCAATTCGCCACAATTTATCACTCCACAACAAGTTCTTGAGGGTACACAATGAATCGACAGGCAAAAGCTCCTGGTGGATGCTCAACCCAGAAGGAGGGAAAACCGGGAAAGCTCCTCGCCGCCGGGCCGCCTCCATGGACAATAGCAGCAAACTGCTGAAGAGCCGCATGAGGGCCAAGCAGACCAAGAAGCAGGCGGCAGCAGCCGGCCTGGGGGGTGCTGGAGGAGCGCTGCAGGGCGATGGCAGCACAGGTTCAGCCGGTGCAGACAGCCCTAATTCGTCCCAGCAGTTTTCCAAATGGGGGGTTAACAACAACAGTCCCTCGTCCCGCGGCACGCTGGATGACACTGACATGTGGACCACCTTTCGCCCACGCACAAGCTCTAACGCCAGCACCCTGAGCGGACGTCTGTCCCCCATTGCTCCTGGGCAGGAGGATGACGATAACCTGCCCGAGGATGGACTGCTGGGAAGATACACTGCCAGCAGCTTGACCCCCACTCTCACAGAGACCCTCATGGAGGAGCTGGATCTAATAGACGGCCTCACATTGATGACTGGGCAGCAGGGAGGGGCCAGTCCCAGTACAGCTCCACCAGCACCTCCCACTCCGCTGCCCTCCGCCTCCACCCTGCTGCCTCGTGGCTCCAGCTTTTCCTCCTTCCATCAGCTGCAACCATCCAGCCTCCCACAGGCCCCCAGTCACGCCGGGACCCAGGCCTCTGCCTCCCAGTGTGGACCCAGCAGCAAAGAGCCGTCAACCTTTAGCAACTCCCTGTTCAACCCCATGTCCAGCTCCGGTTCTCGTGGGAGCGGCCATTACAGCACCCACGTGCCTTCCAGCCTGGAGGTGCTGCTCACTTCTGACTCCCCTCCTCCCAGTGATGTCTTGATGACCCAGGTGGACCCCCTCATGCCCAGTCCTGGAGGGGTGGGCCTGATGGGCCTGGGCACATCTGGCGGGAGGTCCGAACCCAACCAGCTGCTGTTGGGTAAAGGGCTGGAGCCGAACACAGTGGCCCCCATGGCGCTGCAGGCTCAGATGCAGCAGCATCACCTTCACCATCAGCAGCAGCCACAACAACAACACCAGCATCACTCTCAGATGGGGTTGGGGATGATCCTCTCAGGTATGTCTCAGGACGTGTTGCAGCTCTCTGCCCTCAAAACCCAGCATGCCACGCTGCCAGCAGTGGGCTCTCATCATGGAGGGCCCATCGCCTCAGCCAATCCTGGCTTGAGCCTGCAGGGGATGAGTCACTTTGGAGCTCCGTCCTGCTTCCAGACCGGTCAGGACCGACTGCCCACAGACTTGGACATTGACATGTTCACCGAAAACCTGGATTGTGACGTGGACTACATTATCAACACTGACCTCATGGACGGAGATGACATCGACTTTAGCTTTGACCCCATAATGTCTGGAGGCCAAGGCTACGCCGGCCCTGCCACCACCACGCCGGGCTCTGCTCACAGCTGGGTGCCTAGCTAATTCCTCAGTTGACCGCACAGTTAGCCAGGTACACTTATCGCTCTTCTTTCTAACCATCAGGGTGCAAGGGTTATTTTTATTATTGATTAATCTATGTTTACATTTTTTTAATATCAAGTCCATAAAAAGGTTTTTAAAGCCCAAGATGTTTTTAAATGTTTTGTTTACCCAAATATATTACATTTACAATAAAATAAAACACATTCAAGAAGCTGGAACCATAAAATGTGTTTGGCATTCTGGCTGTAATTAACTATCAAGTGATTTAGGGCTGAAAGTCAAATAATGGATAAGTCAATCAACAGAAAATTTGTTTTCAACAATTTTAATAATTGTTGGTCATTTATTTTCAGCTTCTCAAACGTAAGAATTTGCTTGTATTCTCGCTTGTTTTCTAGCATTGTGTATTTGTAAATTAAATATGTGGCTTTTGGACTGTTTGTTGGACAAAACAAAACATTTGAACAGAAATTGTGAGCTTTTTTACATTTTCAGACATATTTTAGACCAAAAAAAGTAAGCGATTAGTCAAATCGGTAAGCACAAAATTGTTGCTGATTAGTTGTCTACTGATTGACTAATTGTTTCAGTTCTACAAACCATTTGAGTACATCACTTACATAATCTGCGGTTGTGAGCCAATCAACACAAATGACCGTTTTGTCATTTTGTCTTGCAGGAATGGATCTCCAATCAAAATAACCTCACAAAACAATATAACAACTGGTGCATTCCTCCTCCCTGCTGGCTCAAGATGCTATTTTCAAATGCAATGCTTCTCTCAGACTTTTAAGACCAGACCCATGTCATGTGCCAAGACATGTGGAGGACAGAAAGCAGCAGGGAGGAGAGTTGTGTGTGTGTGTGTGTGTGTGTATGTATATATACATACACACACACACACACACACAATTTGGCTGCTAGCAGTTTTCTCTTCTAATCCAAACTGATGATTTTTAAAAGTCATGTGACATGATGTTTTTAAGAGTGAAAGACAAATCATTAACTCCGCTCTGCTGGGAGTTTATATTTCGGTTATGTTACACCAGAATAGCTTTAGGGTGGATACGGTACTCAATGGCTTTGGTATTGAAGACTTAATGATTCAACTTGTGCGTTTTTGGAGAAATGGCCAGTTTTCCATTGACACCAGCATGAACTGCCAGACTAAATGCTGTTTAAGGTGCAGTTACCTTACTGCACCGTGAAAACGTTTTATCACAAGAGTCGGATTGTGTTGTGGAAGATAATAGACTGGACGACTGGAGGTATAACATGTTTGATTCAACATTGGCTACACATCTTGGCCAATCGTGGACTACGATTATATCCGCTTTAAATTTTTCACTTTAGAGGGGGGAAAAAAAAAGATAAGGCTTTTTTTTTGGATACAAATTTGGTTATTCAACAGTAAGGAGGGTCGTCTGTATTTGCAGTTTGGCATTTTTTACTTCAATCCAGTGTGTTATGGTAGATGTCAGTTAGAGGGTTTTTTTAATCCCTGATGTGCAGTTGAACTAACAAAATGAAGAAATGTGATTTGTGAATTTATACACAGGGCATTCAAGGGTAAATGTATTTGCCAACAAGTGATAGGTTGGCCGAGTATTATATTGTTTTAGACATTAGTATGCCTCCACTGTCAAAAGGTCTCCTTCCTTTTTGTTTTCATCGAGTCTGTGCATTTTCAAAGCACTTAGGTTTCCTGCGACACAGGGACCCCAAACTAGAAGACGAATTGGTTATACCATTTCATTAAAATAGTTTAAATCATGTACAAAAAAACACATGTTGCACATGTACACGATGACACACTATGCAGATTTATCAGGAGAACTAAATGAAATCTTGAAATTTAAAAAAAAAAAAATCACTTCTTGAAGTTTTTTTTTTTTACTTAACATTTTCCTGATATTTTCATGTCAGAATATTCTCTTACACCTTAATTAATTAGTTCAATTCAGTTGAATTATCCATGTGAGAAGTGCACAAAAAAGAAAATAAATATTTGATTATAGTTTTAATATACAATTTAGATGGCGGTAATAATATTAATACATACAAATATATTACTAATGACAAGTGATGTTTTTTTTTTTTTACATTGGAGTAAGAATTTTCAGATCATTTTTAATGGTGATTTTTCTATACTTTTATTTTTGTAAAGAATGAGATGCATGTAGATTTTTTTACATAACCAAAGGAACACTAATATTTGCATTTAGGGAGCGCTTTGGCCTGACACAGTATCTCCGTGTACATAAGCTTTGCAAAAGATGCCTGTAACATGAAATCTGACTTTAAGAGTAAGGCAAAGTGCATCAATACTTGACCGTTTTAACTAAAATGCCCAATGATCTGCCTCATTATTTTCTGCATTAATTGTGAATCCAAGTTAAAAAGAAAAACATCTGCGATGAAATGTGGTACGATGAATAGAAAAAGCTTTATCGTACCACTTTTCAACATGCCGCTGAATTCTCATCTCAAAACAAGACTAATACAACCGTTACCTCTCAGGGTCGCTCAGAAGAAAAACAACAGGAAAACAACTCTGCACAGTTGTAATCGGATAAATATTTATTTTACACATTTTCCCCGTTACAACAGACTGGAAAACACACTGTGTCTTTGTTTGTTTTCCTGGAGGAGTTTCTGTCTTAAAAAGAGTTGACCTCAAATTTGACTTCCCTTTTTTAGAGAAATGTATTCTAGCTCTCCAGCCATGTACTTATAGCAGTACTAGCCTATCCCTTTGGGGTATTTTCTTTTATTTTGACTGCCAATATTTAAAACACTATAGCATGACTTTACTCTGTAGCAAGGTGGACTTTGCCTTGTCATCTTCCCCCTTAAATGTTATGTTTTGTGTTTGTATTTAATTGTTCATAACCACAAATATTATCCCGGCAGGTTAAACTTCATTTCACTGTTGCTATGTGACTATGTTATGTCTCTGATTTGATAAAGCACTCTTTTTTTTGTTCCACAAATGCTTTTTAAAACTTTTTGAATGGTGCTAGATTTAATTTGTGACGTATCCTGCAGTACGCCATGATGCAGTGGGTGCATATCAGGGCCTTTTGAATTTTCTGTATACAGCACAAGGATCTTGATATGGTATAGTAGAACTTAGCACATGATCAACAGTCCTTCCCCCTACTTGTTTTTATATATACACTCACGATAACAACCCCCCCCCCCAATCATTGTTCAAACTGCATGATTTTATTTTAAATTACATGTAATTATTTTTAGAAGTTGTATATGCAGCTCCCCAACTTTTTCTGAACTAATGTCCAGGTGTTGGAAATGTTATTAACAGTTGAAAGGACATGCAGACTGCAGCATGTAAAAGAAGCAGGGGTTGGTGTGATGTCTCTAGTTTACTGTTGCCTCCTTTAAAAGGCAGGTGTGGTGTTATTACTTCCTTTATCACCTCCTCTATGTAATACTTATCTACATATTTTGTTCTTCAGTTTTCTTTAAGTAGCTGTTAGTATGTTTGTTTTGAAATTTAAAATTGCCCCATTTGATACAGTATTTTAGTATTTGGCAAGGGTTCTTCTTTTATAAGGGGTGGTTGGGGTTAACAGGGAATAAGTTGTGCATAAGCCAATTATGTTTATTTTTGATGGTTTCTCTCTCCCCCAGTCTTTTTCTTCCTTTACACATTGTAAAGTCAGCCAGAGATGACAAACAGTTCTAAACAGCAGCAATAAATTCAATAAACTGTTTAACCCATTTATTCTGAGTCTTGGGTGCAAAGTTGCTGACTTTTAACGTTTCTTTAGGGTCGTACTGTTCGGGTCTGCCACTAGAGAGTGCTGTTGTTCAATTATACATATAACACACTATATACACTCACCGGCCACTTTATTAGGTACCCCATGCTAGTAACGGGTTGGACCCCCTTTTACCTTCAGAACTGCCTCAATTCTTCGTGGTATAGATTCAACAAGGTGCTGGAAGCATTCCTCAGGGAGTTTGGTCCATATTGACATGATGGCATCACACAGGTGCCGCAGATTTGTCGGCTGCACATCCATGATGCGAATCTCCCGTTCCACCACATCCCAAAGATGCTCTATTGGATTGAGATCTGGTGACTGTGGAGGCCATTTGAGTACAGCAAACTCATTGTCATGTTCAAGAAACCAGTCTGAGATGATTTCAGCTTTATGACATGGCGCATTATCCTGCTGAAAGTAGCCATCAGAAGTTGGGTACATTGTGGTCATAAAGGGATGGACATGGTCAGCAACAATACTCAGGTAGGCTGTGGCGTTGCAACGATGGTCAATTGGTACCAAGGGGCCCAAAGAGCGCCAAGAAAATATTCCCCACACCATGACACCACCACCACCAGCCTGAACCGTTGATACAAGGCAGGATGGATCCATGCTTTCATGTTGTAGACGCCAAATTCTGACCCTACCATCCGAACGTCGCAGCAGAAATCGAGACTCATCAGACCAGGCAACGTTTTTCCAATCTTCTATTGTCCAATTTTGATGAGCTTGTGCAAATTGTAGCCTCAGTTTCCTGTTCTTAGCTGAAAGGAGTGGCACCCGGTGTGGTCTTCTGCTGCTGTAGCCCATCTGCCTCAAAGTTCGACGTACTGTGCGTTCAGAGATGCTCTTCTGCCCACCTTGGTTGTAACGGGTGGTAATTTGAGTCACTGTTGCCCTTCTATCAGCTCGAACCAGTCTGGCCATTCTCCTCTGACCTCTGGCATCAACAAGGCATTTCCGCCCACAGAACTGCCGCTCACTGGATGTTTTTTCTTTTTCGGACCATTCTCTGTAAACCCTAGAGATGGTTGTGCGTGAAAATCCCAGTAGATTAGCAGTTTCTGAAATACTCAGACCAGCCCTTCTGGCACCAACAATCATGCCACGTTCAAAGTCACTCAAATCACCTTTCTTCCCCATACTGATGCTCGGTTTGAACTGCAGGAGATTGTCTTGACCATGTCTACATGCCTAAATGCACTGAGTTGCCGCCATGTGATTGGCTGCTTAGAAATTAAGTGTTAACGAGCAGTTGGACAGGTGTACCTAATAAAGTGGCCGGTGAGTGTACTATAACTACTGTAACTGCATAGTAGCAGATAAAAATGTATTGCACAATATACTGCTGGCTAATAAGATACAATGAAATAATATAAAAAGGTACATGAACAATCTTATTCCATTTGTTTTTAACTGCAACTCACATATCAGCAGACAGAATGACTGATGCGGTTAAAGCTTTAGACAATGCTAATAAATAAAAGTCAACTGCAATACTGAAATTTTAACTGTTCCTGTGCTGACCACATTGCACTGTGATGGATTATTTTATTCAATAAAATCCACATTATTATGGAGCCAAATTATTAAAATGGCTGCCTGGAGGGTGCAAAGTAAGTCTAAAAACTGAGGGATTGCTTAAGAAAAATATGTTCATAATATAAGGTTTATGTGATTGAAATGGACATGCGCACACACACTGGTAGAGTGGTTTAAGGTTTCATGTTGAAGAAAGTAAACAGTAGACAGTAATTATTGTCATAGAGCATCTTTATAGAAAACATTTCTTCACATTTTCAAAAAACTTTTTTTTTTCACTTGTTCTCTTTTTCACCCTTTTTTATTTTTTTTTAGATAATTGTCCTTTATCTGCTCAAATTGAACATTTTTAACATCCATCCGTGTCAAAGGCTCTTTGTTGAGTTGCTGGGGTTCTTAGGTGTCTGATAGAAAACACGGCTGTAATTTTTAATCAGAAATGCTGCTGACCAACACCAAGAAAAAGCATTCCCATTCATGTGGGAAAAGCCACAAGTTTTAAACTTGTCAGTTGGGGGTGTTTCCCAGCTGCAACCAAAGCCCACATTCAGCCTCCAGTAGTCACATCCCTCCACTTCAGCAGCACTCCAGTTTTAGCCTAAAGGCACATGTGTTAACAGCACTTTTGCTTTATATGCTCAATATGCACTTGTTTCTTTTCTACATCCTGCAGTTACTAACTCTAAACAGTCTGTCACACCTCTACGCCTACCCAGGCTGCAGCACAATAAGCAGGTCCTACAGTCACACCTAGAAACAAAACAAAACAAGTACTCTATAGTTTACAAAAAAACTATAAAAATAAGACAGAAAAAAATACAAGTGTTTTAACAACTAGTTTGCACATTGTTCGGCTTTGCAAATTGTACCATGGATTTTGACTTGATAATCAGCTTTGATAACAGCTCGCAAAAAAGCTTAAACACAAAGCTTTGAGCCAAAATCTGAACTGAAACTCTACTCATGACCAATGCAAATCTATTGGCCATTTTTCATCTATCCAATTCATCACATTACTGTTTTTAATGACTTGGTCTGAAATTCAGTCTCTGATTTGATCACTTTTAAAAAAAAAAAAATAACCCATTACAAACTTTTAGTGAATGGCTCAGCTTAATCTTTCAGTGTAGGAAGCCGCTCACTGACTTCATAAGTTTAGTTACAAATTTTCTTATTAAGTGTAAATTGTGTGTTTTTAAAACATTACCTTCAAATCCTTCTGTGTGTCAGCACTGAACTGAACATAAGAGCAATAATTCACCGAAATATCTTGGATCAAGCTATTTCACACAGAAAACTGGGGTTGAAAACAAAAGTCTGAAAGTTTGACGAACATCTTTGTTACACGTAAAGTGGAGAAGGTGTCAGATCCACACACTGTGTGTCTACTAATGACCTACCTTGTATTATAAATATATAAAGTTTTAAAAAAAGTGCTTATTAAAAGAAACTATAGTGATGCGATAACTTTGAGCAGTGTCACTGTTGTGTTAGTTCTTGACCAGCATTAATACGAAATGTCACAGTCCACTTAATGTCCTCCTCCAACACTGACAAGGATTGTCCCAAAAAAACAAAAACAAAAGAAACAGAGGCCCTGGTCTCCCATTAACATTCAACTTGTAAAAAAGATATTTTAGGGGGGAAAGCATTGTTAATACAAAAGGAGACTGATCAAACAAGGGAGAGTATTGGCCACTGTAACACACTGCTACAACCAAGCAGTTTCTCAGACTGAGCTGGAACACAGAACAACAGGTCAAAATTAAAACACCTCTAATAATAATTGCACATAACTTTTCAGAGTCAAGATGTTTGATAAGGACATCACAACAGGAGAGTTTGCAGAAGAAGGTGTCTGGAACACTATGGTTTAAATACATTAAATCTGAGAAAAAGAAAAGCACATTCATGAGGCACAGCTACGAAGCGATGGTGCTCTGTGTCCTTAAAAATGCCGCTCTCATTCCACTACACCGTCTTTTTTTTTTATTATACTTGCATCTCTGGGTCTCTCTGTACCGGCGGAGAGCTTTAGCTTTGTGCCTCTCCAAGCACTTAGGCAATCATGTACTGAGTGATGGCTCTCAGAGCGTATAGCAGCTCAGCCTGAAGCCGGGCCTCCATGATTAGTAAATTAACGTGTATCTGAGGGAAAGAAAATGAAAAGTGATTCACACAGAGCATTAAGAGGGCTGACAGACAGAAAGTTACAAGTGAAGGTCTTCTTACCCGTTCTGAGGTTTTAAGTGGAGCCAAACTCAGTGGACACACTGGAGTTTTAGTGGCATCTGGAAAACAGGCCACAGCCTTGATGTATAGCTTTAAATCCTGCACCAGCAACTGATTCACTTCTCCGTAATCATAGTCATCATACCTGGAACCACAAAGAAATGTTTATCTACTAAACCCAAAAGAAAGTAGGGCTTTTGTCTGAGTCAAAAATGATGTTTTTGTGTCAGACTTACCGTATTCCTAACACACAATGGATGTAATTCCAGATCGCCCTCTTCAGGTCGGGGCAGTGCATCGAGGGAAGGGTAGTCACACTTCTGAATCGGTCGTCCAAGAGGTGCCCGATGTCTGAATACAACCTGTTGACCAAGGAGAAGCCGTGGTCCTCCCATGAATAGTCCTGCAGAGCAAATACACCACATTTTAAAGTCAGTTAATATTAATTCTGGCTCATCAAATATTAAAGTACAGCAGTGGTTCCAGACCATTCCCATATGTCTACTGTTTGTGACCAAAATAAAATACCTAATTTTGTGTAGCAAGAATGTTTATTTCCTGTTTTTCTATCATCCAAATCATTTTATGACCCCTCCAGTTTATCTTCCAAGCCCTTGGGAAGTAATATACATGTGGCATCAATATAATGGCCCCTAAACTAAAAATATACTTTCTTTTGAGGAACTTATTTGGGTTTGTGAGACAAACTAAGACCAAACCAGTATTGATACAGCTGCTCGGTCACCAAATCAGAATCAGCTTTATTTGGCAGGTATGAGGACACATACGAGGAATTTTTCTTTGGAGCATCATTGCTCACAATGTGCTTACACTTACAAAACAACCGAACAATACACACACACACACACACTAATATATACATACTCTAAACAGAAACAATATAAAGGCATGCACACCTTTAATTGGTCATTGACAACCTGGAAGTCCACTCAACCTGCTTCTGACTGTGATACAGTTCAGAGGTGGGCCATTCAAATACCAAACCTGAGAAGTGTTTGTGTTTGTAGATAAAACTGTTATTAAATTTAAATCATAGCATACCATATTGTATAGCACTGGTTTGGTTACAGACATTTATAGGATTGATTTAAAAACGGTGTTACACCACTGGGTATGGTCCTGACGGTACCCGAGCCGGGCTCTGACAGATATTTAGAAATTAGGGTTGGGTTCGTATCGGGCTCAGTCACATCAGCGCGATAAGGCATTGGTTGTAAAACGGTGCTGCGGCTCCTTTAAGAGAGCTCAGTGCATGAGTGAACGAACTTCGTTAAGGTTTTTTTTTTTTTTAGTAATTTTTGCATTCAAATAGTGTTGATTTTTTTTACTATTCAAATTATATCCAACTTTTGGAATTCGTTCCATCAGCCCTCATGACACATGGACAAATGTAAAGTCCTCACCTGAACTCTAAATACTTGAAAGTGGTCCTCCTCCCTACGAGCAAACTCCTGATAGCATAAGTCAGGGTCTGTGATAAAACGCGTTGGGTCTGTGAAGAATATCATCTCCTCCTCTTCTTCCATATCTAAAAACAGAGACGGAGGGGAGACAGAGTGCGTCAGATGAGTGCCAATTGCTCAAGTTTCACACCATGCAACCTACACGTAACGCTCAAGATAACAAATTCTAAGTGAGTGGGAACATCTGAACAGTTATCTCGTTTGTGTTTCCGTGTTCATCTGCAGATGTAGGTTACCTGTTTGCTGGAGTGTTTGTGTCTGCAGCAGACGCTCTTCTTTCTTTTCACGCTCCTCCTGGGACTTCTGGATCCTCTCCTTTAGACACACCATGTCACAACTGGAGTCCAGAGACTGTCGACACAAATACCAGAAAATATACTCTTGAAGTTAAATAACCTTTAATTATCTTCAAAGGAACAGACAACCTACGGCAACCAAAAAAAAATCTGATCATACATGTATTATCAGAAGATACATCTTCCACTTTCATCTCATATTTACACAAAGAGCTCTTTTAATTCAAAGTGCAGTTATGTAAGTTAGCAATGAATGCGGAGAAGCAGATGCTTGGAATAATGGATAATAATTGGAACCATCCGTTTCACATTATGAGTTATGGTTGATTTTATTCTTAAGATGATATAATATAAACTGTCTCTACATAACTTCTCAAGTGAAAATGATCCAAAATAATAAAATCGTTGGGTTTTTAGACCGTTGGTTGGACAAGATTTTCTTTTTATAGACTAAAAGAAATGTTTTTATTGTTGTTAAAAAAAAAAAGTATTATGTAACTTCCCAATAAAAGATTAATAATTCATTTTAGAAAGCAAATGCACTTTGAAGGTTTCTTAGCATTACAAATGTTTAAAAGACATGAGGAATGTTTTTTGTAAAACTGATTTGTTACCCGTCTTCGTGTTTTGTGTTCGGACGGAGTGGCGAGCGACTGAGGCACGTTGGTGTTGCCATTTGCAGCATCAAAGGGGCAAAAGGTTGGCGGGGGTACCATTAGGAGATTTGGAGAGGGGGGCAAAATCTGAGTCTGTGTCGCATCCAAACACAAAGCTGCAGAGGGAGTGGCAGTGGGCCAGGATCACGACGGCCTGCACCAGTTCAGCCAGCGACCAGCATTGCTCGCCCGACTTCAGCAGCGTCTGGAGGGAACAGAGACAAGAGCTCAGGGTCAGGGAGTATTTTCATTTGTTTAAACCTGTTAATCTGCAGGGAGTGTTCTAAAGATATAAATAATTCTGTATTTATGTAAGGGGTAATAGGTTATCATTTAATACTGTCTTGTTACCCTTATGAACATGTTGTTGTGTTTGAGTTTTTCTTTGCTGTACCTGGATGTGTGAGCAGGCAGTGAGCCAAGGTTGATGTGCCAGAACTTTGTTGATGTGGTCAAGGAGACGAAGGCGAGGGGGCGCTGCCTCCCAAACCCTGCAACCACAGAGGGTCCCCGCCCACCCTCAGAAACTGGGCTGAGTGCAGGTACACCAGATAGTTGCAGTGATGTCGTGCCGCAGCCTGAAAGTAATGGGAAGAGGAGTTTGGCACACAGATTCAGGAAAATGACCCACTCAAACATTAGAGCTTGTTATTCTTTAATAACACCAGCATGATCTCTGATAAAGACCAGCTTCCCAAACAATTGTGTTTGTTTAGCTGCGTGTAAAGTAGGAGCATGAGGTCCTTAGTTTGTTTTTTCAACATACTTTAAAAGACAAACAAAAATGAAATACAACACAAAGATTAAACACAACCATATAAAAATCAATCCAATTCCATCACAGTACAAAAAAGGACTAGTTTGAGAAGGAGCAGGCAGAAGCATAATGCCTATAAAGTCCTGCCCTTACGTTACAATATCATATTATTACAGGGGGAAAAAAGTAAGTATTGTTTTCTTAAATATTTTTTTGAACTGTATGCTTTTATACATGTATACTGTATACGTTTGATTTCATTGTTTAGGGGTTTAGGTATGTGCAGTATAAATGAAAACAGCTTGGTCACTGACCATGATGGCGATGTAATGGCGGTACGGCAGCGGCAGGGGGCCGTCCATGTGCAAGATGTAGTGCTGTGTGCGCAGGAAGCTCTCCAAGTACTGAGGGTGAGAGGCCATCTGCTGGGACACGGCGTCCACGTTCCCCCTGCTGACCAGAGCCTTCATGAACAGCAGCGACACTCGCTCCTTCTCTCCGTTCACCATCACCTATAGAAAGCAGACAGAGGAGGGAGAAGGTCGGTTTACGATGGGAGTCACTGTAGCTGAAATTTGATCTGTCCAGTGACATAAAATTAACTGTCCATTTTTTTTTTTTTTTAATCACTGTACATTTAATATCTTTGGGTTATGGATTATATACATTTGTTGTTTGGACATAATCAGTTTAAAGACATCACCACAAGGACTGTTGGATTTTTTTGACTAGTTGCAGCAATCAACATTGCCCATAGTGACAGTGATGCATGTCTTCATTGATTTTGTAGTTCTTGTATAATGATTACAGATATGTACTCTGTTTGAAAAGTGTCCTTTAAAATACTACATACATATGAATGCTCCTTGAATAAGATGATATAAAAAACAGTAAGGCATCCTGGGTAAATTATTAGAACTAATTTTGTAGCCAAAGCAGGGTGGCTCAAGATAAGGTCAAGAATTCAGCGTCCACGCTATGTGATGACGGGCTCAGACTGTGGTTTGGATTGGAGTCATGTTCCACAACTTAAATCAGCTGAAGAGAGGCAGTCTCAGAATAACAGCAGCCCTGATGCTATGATACCGACGCCAGTGTCAAGTGAGTACATTCCTCACATTATTCTTTCTGCAAAAAAAAAAACTAGCAAACAATGGTGCTCAGCTGGGGGGCTTGACAGGCACATGCATGTGGGCTGCAGCAGGGTATGATGCCTCGTACAGTTCCACCACATTAAATGTAGATGAGCCACCGTTAATTTACAGGTATCCACTTCTGTGAAATAAAAGCGAATGCAGTGAACAAAAACAATAAACCACCTAATACCACGCTGAAACCAGGAATATACCACCCAAAGATGTCCTTTAAAAAAGGGAGATTTACATCTCACAGAAGCAGAAACTAATGTGAAAGTTGGGCTTAAGGGGCCTTGAAAAGGGAAGCTCCACAGCAGCAAAGAAGTGGATGAGACCAAACACACAAACATAGGTGTGACTGGGCCGAGGAGCCTGAGGCCAAGAGAAACAGAGCCATATGGAGACGGAAGCTTGCCTGCTCTCAAACAACCGTCATACAACAGCCTCTAGGAAAAGATGTTTGGGAACTCAACCTCGGGCGAGGACTCCGTTACCCTGCATGTGAAACCCGAGTGGACAGTGCTGATCAAAGCCAACTGCTTCACTGCAGTTTGAACTGTACGAATGTTGGCAAGGACTTCTTCTTTTAAAAGCACAAACTGCTGTCTAGGATTATTTCTTTCATAGACACCTCAACTTATGTCTCGGATAGTCAGAGCAAATGTCGACTAGCTGGCCCTGTTACTTCATGTTAGCCCCGTACAGCTCTTTGGCATTCAACACCATGTTAATCTGGCTAGTAGCTCCATGTCCTATTTTACTTCTCCCTGTAACGGACGAGGGTTTTCTCGTGACCCTGCAGGAGGCTCTACCTCTTGCCCTATATACACTGGGAACATACTACACATTAAACAAATCATCTCATTATGAGGTTTATTTTTTTACTTATCTCATATTTTTTTTAATAAATAAATAGATAAAACGAGCAA
Source organism: Etheostoma perlongum (assembly GCA_026937815.1). Taxonomy (NCBI): domain Eukaryota; kingdom Metazoa; phylum Chordata; class Actinopteri; order Perciformes; family Percidae; genus Etheostoma; species Etheostoma perlongum. The sequence goes on along the minus strand of CM049380.1, from coordinate 19,753,781 downwards.
ACTGGATGATATTTAAAAAAAAAAAAAACGAACGAGGGAGCTGGCACTAAATTAAACCTGCTCGGACACAGACCGTGACCCACTCTCGTCGGTCAACAGACGTGGGAAATAGGCCGGAGGGTCAGTAGAGAACACATGTGCCTGCCAATCAAAGACCTTTTGACCAGAGCGCATTCACACAAGTATCTCTCTGCAAAAAGAGCTGCAGAATCTACATTATTGCTTCACCAAGCACTAGCTGCTTAGTTACTGAAAGGAAAGGGTATTTCAGAGGTCAACGCCATACAGAAAACTTGCTTTGAGTTTGACTTGTCAAGGACACATGTAGGGAGACCACTTAGCTTGTTCTTTCCAGTCTGTCACTATAGAATAAGCTACGATTGCAATATTAACTGATGAATGATCCGTGTGAAACATTTCAAGATACTGCTCTCTGTTCAGTTTGCAATACAAACACCACAACACAGATTCCCGGAATCAGATGTGTAAGAAATAATAATCACTGTAGTGTATTTACTACAGCCTGGCTGTTATTGTATTTTGGAAACAGGAATCAATATTTGAGAGTTTAAATTTAAACGTTGACAGAAGAAAAAATTACTTGTGCACTTACGTATGTGATGACAGAATGACATTATGTGCCAATAAAATCAGCTAGCCAATGTATTTCTTTTAGTATTAAAATGCTTTAACTGCCACAGCAGACAATATGAATCCAAAAGAAAACATACTTTAGTTTTCATATTTTAGATTGTACAAGAAGTACCAAACAAACACTGTATGGAACACATTTCAGACTGCAAATAGGGTGGCTGCTTATGAAAAATCAGACTACCAAGATCCCACCGAGCCTATAACGAAACCTTATCAAAGTGTGACATCATGAGCAACCAGGTGATGCAATGAATCTGGGCACAACATTGGCGTTAGACTTCTACTTGCTGCTACTTTGTTGTTCAGAATATAAAAAGGAAAACACAATTTCTGGATGAGGATAGATTCAATTGACAGAGCTAAAATGACAGACTTGTGTATGATACTGAGAATGCTGCACCAACAAAAGACACTGTGTGTGAGTCCACTAACTACACTGGGCTTCACAGGTCTGCACTGCCAGATAAACACGCTGCAATCTCACCAGAATACATGTACAACCAGTAGAAATGCCGAACACAAATCTCTACAAGCCAGTGGCCATTTAACTGACTGGTTCCGTCAAATCTGCAGCTGTGACAAGAACAGTAAAATAAGTAACACTTTTGTACAGACCTAGGAGACGTGATTTGTCCTCACTGGCATCTCGCAACCAAAGAGGAAATTGCTGTTTTGTTAAATTTCATAAACATGTCTGGACAAACGCCACAGAAAAAGTCACCCCGAAACAGGAACTACAGTTGTTGTGAGCCTTGGCACAGCAGGAAATAACACATCCTACAGTTTTAACTGAGTCTGCTGCTGACACCTTAACATGAAAGCAGAATTAAAACTCAGCTGAACCTACAATATACAATAAGTTTATGATTAGGTTTAGTGTAAATTCCAAGATTTTGAAACTACTAAAACAAAATTAAAAATCTATCATATTTTCCCTGTTTGTTAGAACAAAAGCAATTCATATTTCTGTTATTCCTTTCATTAATAGAAACATTTTCTAATCAATACACACTAGAGGAAGAAGCTTTAGTCACATTTGTCAAAGCTCTGTCCAGACACCTAACCATACTGCTTTGTCTTTAGTGCCTAAAAGTAAGCCAAAACTGCTGTACACAGCAGAAATTTCAATATGGCGATACTCTTTTTTTTTTTGTCCACCCATGTGCAAAAACCAAAAACATCCGCATGAAAAAAAAAAAAAGCTGTAAACAAGCACGTGTGGGTGGATATATAAAGAAAAAATACACATCATTTGGCTGACTGTATGGTATTAAAAAGCATATCTTGGTTGAAACAAAGCCATTTTTAAATAATAATAAAAAAGCTAGGGGGTGACAAAAATCGGTTTTCAAATCCCAAGAGGATCAAACTTGTGGCCTGGCTGCAAAAGACAGAACTAAAAAACTCCCAGGGGGCCTGTTGTGAGCAAAAATCCTGAGGTGCAGATCATTTACATAAAAAGAAAGGAAAAAAAACTTTCCTTCCCAACACACGAGGTCATTTGTTTATTGATCAGAAAGCAGCAAGAGTGAGGAATGAAATGAAAAACACGGCTGACGTCACGGTGGAGAGGAAAGGTAAATGGAGACAAAGACGGGCTTTGATGGCAGGCTGACAAAAAACACAGCACTGTACAGGCAAGAATATGAAGGGCTAAGATGACACACAAAGAAGTGGGACAATTATGCCAGCAGTTTTGTAAGGGTAAATTTGTCAGCTTGAGATGAGACGTGCATATGTGCATGTAGTATCTTGTGTGTGGTGTTGGTGGGCTGCAGGAGGGGGGGCTGCTGCAGATACAGGAGAAGGACATTCAATCTGCATTCCGATTGAGTCTGAAGGGGGTCTATCCTTATGCGCCGGCGTCCTGACAGCATTAACCCCCTTTGCAAATCATCGCAAACACAAGCAGCCGGGCCGAATTTGGCTATGCAACCTAAACTCCGAAAGTAGCACAAAACAAAGCAGCTGCAGCCCAAATATGTTTGGAGAAGGGAGGACAAGAGGGCAAGGAAAAGAGCTGCTGGTTAGGACGGCACATACAACACAACCAAGACAAACAAAACACTGTGCTGCAGGATGAAAAAAAGGAAAGCCAAACCCACATGCAGCAGATGAGTGATTGGAGCTGTCAGAAAACATGGCAGGCAGGTAGAGCAAGGGGGACATGCAGCTACTAAAGATAACAGGGTAATTCATTACTAATCACATTCACAAACAAACCAGGAGAATGTAGGTTCTCATATCAAGCAGGTGCTGAAATGTAGTGGTGCTTAAATGCCTGCCAAATAATGGTTTATCGTAACAGTAAGTGCTTGTAAAATCACAGGGTTATTTTGCTTTAGGTCTCAATAGAAATACGGATTGTTAGTTCCAGAGAATTACGAAGTCATATGGCATGTACAGAAAATTACCAGACAAATGAAAATGAATGTGAACAGCAAAACAGTAAGATGGGGTAGTGAAAGTACCCCAAAATGGACTTGAACCCAGAGAAGAAGGTTTTGAATCCCTTGCTGCTCACATTCCTCCCTGTTTTGCTCCATTTCTGAACTCTAATCTGCAGCAAACATGTCTTTTTGGACTACACTTGAGACAGCGCCCCCCTTCTGTTGCAAACTGGAAAAACAGCGACACAGGAGAAAAACAACTTTGATTGGCAGTCCAGTTCAGCCAGCAAAAAACAGGACAATAAAAGTCGCCAACATTTAGAGTGACCTGGAGCAAGAATGACTTAACAATCCTCATTGATTAACAGCATTTACACTGTTCTTTCGTGCCTTCCTTATATTTTATTTATGGGTAATATAGTGCACTGCATGACTTCACAGCCACCTATAACTGACACTTTTCTCTCAAATCCTCAGATGATGTCACCGTCACCCATAGATTTCTCCTCATACTGCAACGCTCCCAAACGTTAATGCATTAAAACGTTAGTGTTTCAATAAACCAGTGTGAATGTTAAATATAACCATACATAAAAATAAAAGTACTTAAATATTCGCTGGTGAACCAACAAAGAAAAAGTCGTCGTTACATTGTTTGTGAGGCTCACAATTACCGTGACTGCACAAACCGATGTGACAGCAAACGGCTAATTTAGTTTGTATTAAATGTGCATTTACTAAGGGTAACGTTAGCTTTTAAACCGTTAACGAAATGTTGCGACCCACTTTAACGTGACAGTCTAACGGCTGGAGATGGAAACTACAACATGTTTTTTGATGGTGATAAAAGGTGGCAGTTTAAACTTATTGTATTGCCTTTTTCAGCTTATGAATGAACTATATAGCATCATTGTTCGATAAACCGGTAGCTGAGTTAACGCTAGCTAGCTAGATCAGAAGTTTGGTAATGCTGTTTCCACTTGCTAGCTAACTTACAGTCGATATAGCTAACTGTATAACGTTACAGCTGACCTAATGTTACTGGTTGACACAAAGTTAAAAAGTGTAGCTAGAGATTTTAAAAAACTGTAAACGGTAATCTTTATATTGTCGCTTTGGCAAGTAAAACAGATAATTTAAAGCTAAACAAGCCAGCCAACCTGAATGAAAGGTGTTAAGAGACGAGTTTTTTTTTCTTTATATAGCTAGCTAGCTAAAATAAACCCTTCAGCAAATGAATGAACGTTACTCAGGCTGTCAAGTTAGCGGCTGGCTTTAATTGTTTTAAAACTAAATATTTTCAAGAGCTTTGTCTATTGTCAGCTTTAACCTACCTGTTTGTGGAGTCGCTGGCACTGGGTTCTTAGGGGGTACTCCATTTTATTCGTACAGATGATCATTTTCCAAAAACAGGGTGCTACTGCATGGATGCGGCTCTGTCTTTTCTTGGTGCTTTCCAAGCTAACTTAGCTAACAAAGGCAAGAAAAGCCTGCCGCTATTATGCAGTCAGCCGGTCGGTCTGTAGCTGAAGACTGGACTGAGAGTGGAGAGAAAACCTTCCCTGAGCCGAGCTGACAACTCCAGTAACAGTGTGCCCAATCAAAACACAGGAGGCGGAGCTTGCTCAAAGAGGGTGATCTCCAAATGCTAATGAACATCTGCGCAAACAGCGCAAAGAGGCAAAAACAGGCAAGGCACACGCACACTGGCACGACCTAAAACAGGCGTAGGACGGGCGTACGCCGATTCCTACGCAAAGCTCGGCATTTAACAATTTGAACGTGAGTGTAGGCTGCGAAAAAATCTGGTCTGACCTCGTGTACGCAAGTTTTCAAGTCAGTGTGGACTTGCGGTGCAGCATGTAACAGGAGAAGTCATCAGTTGATCACTTATCGACAATGGCAGATCTGGCTGTTTTTAGAAGACCTATATGAGCCGAGCAATAGTGCACACGTAGCACACACGAGCCAAGGTGAAGGGGGGGAGAAACCCTATATGCCAGAGTCTGCAACATTGTGACCAGATGACCCGATGCCCAGAGAGCAGTGTCCAGCACAGCTCCAACTGGGGGCTATACGAAGGAGACAGGATATTACGGATATTAATCCTCAGAGCGGAGGACACGCGCTCTCCCTCACAGCTGTTGCTTGGCTCTGACTTACGAAATAAATGAGTAAAAACACTGCATAAACTCCGCTACCGTGTGTTTAATTAAATATAGGAACAGCTATATGTAGGCCTAAGAGATTGTTCGTTTTTAGTATGATATTTAAAACTTTTTAGGCCTGCTGAGAAGAACTGAGCTTTCAAAACCATGTAGCTCTATTTTTTTCTGGAAGCATGGCCTACCACAAGAGCTGCTGCCATCCTCCTGCCTCCTCCTCTCGCAGGCGCTTCAGATCCCTGCACACAAAAACCAAGACACAAGAACAGCTTCCCACTGCCATCACTCTCCTAAACTGCTGATAAGTGGGGTCATCCCCACTTTGGCCATTCACCTACACATTACATACTGTATTTTCCAGACGTACACTCACCTATAGGATTATTAGGAACCCCATACTAATACTGTGTTTGACCCCCTTTCGCCTTCAGAACTGCCTTAATTCTACGTGGCATTGATTCAACAAGCATTCTTTAGAAATATTGATAGGATAGCATCTTGCAGTTGATGGAGATTCGTGGGATGCACATCCAGGGCACAAAGCTCCCGTTCCACCGCAACCAAAAGATGCTCTATTGGGTTGAGATCTGGTGACTGTGGGGGCCATTTTAGTACAGTGAACTCGTTGTCATGTTCAATAAACCATTTTGAAATGATTCGAGCTTTGTGACATGGTGCATTATCCTGCTGGAAGTAGCCATCAGAGGATGGACATGGTCAGAAACAATGCTCAGGTAGGCTGTGGCATTTAAACAATGCCCAATTGGCAATAAGGGGCCAAAAGTGTGCCAAGAAAACATCCCCCACACCATTACACCACCACCACCAGCCTGCACAGTGGTAACAAGGCATGATGGATCCATGTTCTCATTCTGTTTACGCCAAATTCTGACTCTACCATCTGAATGTCAACAGAAATCGAGACTCATCAGACCAGGCAACATTTTTCCAGTCTTCAACTGTCCAATTTTGGTGAGCACTTGCAAATTGTAGCCTCTTTTTCCTATTTGTAGTGGAGATGAGTGGTACCCGGTGGGGTCTTCTGCTGTTGTAGCCCATCCGCCTCAAGGTTGTGCGTGTTGTGGCTTCACAAATGCTTTGCTGCATACCTTGGTTGTAACAAGTGGTTATTTCAGTCAAAGTTGCTCTTCTATCAGCTTGAATCAGTCGGCCCATTCTCCTCTGACCTCTAGCATCAACAAGGCATTTTCGCCCACAGGACTGCCGCATACTGGATGTTTTTCCCTTTTCACACCATTCTTTGTAAACCCTAGAAATGGTTGTGCGTGAAAATCCCAGTAACTGAGCAGATTGTGAAATACTCAGACCGGCCCATCTGGCACCAACAACCATGCCACGCTCAAAATTGCTTAAATCGCCTTTCTTTCCCCTTCTGACATTCAGTTTGGAGTTCAGGAGATTGTCTTGACCAGGGCCACACCCCTAAATGCATTGAAGCAACTGCCATGTGATTGGTTGATTAGATAATTGCATTAATGACAATTTGAACAGGTGTTCCTAATAATCCTTTAGGTGAGTGTATGTCAAGGATGTATAAATTAAATTAAAGCTTCAGCTGGAGTCCGACTTAATACAGCGACACTGTTGATCGCATCCGTGATCTCTTTCTATTCCGCATTCTTCCTACAGCCTAATACCAGTTGTTAGGCTGCCAAATAGGACACACGTTACTGCAAATTAAACAGAGATGTCAGGGTTTCAATCTTCTTAGCCAGTCTGGCAATGTTGTAAATAGGCCTCAAAACCGAAAATATATTGGGGCGTGATATTTAAATTACGATAGTTTCCAGCCGCTGCATATATCAATGTACAACCAGTCTTACGCTCTGATTAGTGTGATACGAACGTTTTATGAATCCCACGTGAAGCCTGTCCAAAGAGGATCTCTGCACTCATATCTGCACTGGTTTCTACGTTAGGTTGATAAATGAAGGCCAGTGTACTCGGACTACCAACTTCATACCAATTCATATGACAGGATATTTGTTAGGAGGCAGCATTTTGTTTTTGTGTATGCCCTGTCTTATGCTAGCTACAATAAACTGTACAAAATGTAGTATCAGACAACTTGCTGGAATCTGGATGCCCAGGGGCTGTCTCATAAAGCACTTATCTTTATTTTTATTATCTAGATGCCATTAGTCAAACCCAGAAGCCCCTGAAATCTGCAAAGAAATCTGTGTAGCCTAGTCCTGCTTGGTGGGACCAGGCCCATGTGTATAGGTTCATAGAGCTAATGGTATGCGACTAGGTGAAATGTACATGGACATTCTTGTCCACATACTTTTGTGTATGCTTGTTCTGGGACTGTTTTAATTAAGGGAAATCTTAAAGTGGCACTCGATTGCAAGATTGATACGGCTGAGTACAGAGTAAAAACACTGAATCCTTTAAATTCCATGTCACCAGCGTTAAGACATACATTTGTAGTATTCAAGCAGAAACTGAGATTCAGAAACATGGGCTGGAGTGGGAAGTAAATTGACTTTCAGATGAGTTCTTATTTAATCCTACAGCACACAACAATGTCTTCAATATGTCTATCAATATCTCGTCAACAGTTTGGGGAAGGCCCTTTCCCGTTTCAATATGATAATTACTTTTTACACAATGCCATAAAGAAATTCTTTTCCTAGTTTGTCGGGGAACTGGCTTGCACAGAAGCTCTGACCTCAACCCTATGCAACACCTGTGTACCATTAAACACCCAAGAAAACGGTGTCAAACCAAATTATACTATTGAAGCTAAATCAGTAAAAGTATGGATTGATATCTGAGTCGTACTGGGTGCTTTATTTGGAATAAAACTTACAACCATAAATGGATCTCTTATATGAATTTGATTAAATTAGTCTTACATCTTCTGAAATGTATGCATCCAAGTCCTAAAAGGCTCAAAGACAATGTGTATCATTAATGTTTGTATCCTAAACACACAAACATTTATTACATAAGATGTCCACAAATGACCACTGCCTTCAGACTTGTTTGATTGACCCTTTGCTTTGAGTTGACCTAATTGTTACTTTTTGTATGGACTCATTCAGTCCTCTTGTCAGAAATGAATGGGGCTTTTGTTCTTCATCAGACATCTTGAAATTGAATTGGTTCAAATGAGGTTGTTTTTCTGTCTGAGAATCACAACTTTCATATCAATTTGTTTGTGTTTTTGTACAAGTGCTTTCTTACCAACTCTTTTCTTAAAGGTCAGGCCATGTGTCATGTCAAGCGGGACTTTCATTATTCCAGCGCATATATACATGTAATTGTTACTTCAATTGTTAATAGTTATCCAATATTGAGAAATTAGCGTTATTTAATAGAAACTTCCATTTTGGACGAAAACAAATCTGGATGAAAGTCTGACACTGATTAAGTAAGGAATAATGCCAAACAAGGTGTCCATTGTCAAGAATAAATGGATGACGGTGAGGCCAGAACACAGAGGAATCTGCGAGGAGTCCATTCCTAGTTACACCTCGGACAGGACGCCTTGAAGGGCATTATCCCGCTTATACCATGGTCAATTGCCAAGAAAAAAAAATACCAACTTATTAGGTCACAAATTAATTTTACCAACGACAAGGATGAAGAAGGTGGCATATGTCCCATCAGGTGTAACAACAGTGGACTCGGGAAGATGTCAATCACTCAGTCAAAACACACTCCCACAGCCCTGGTTAAGGTCCAATCAGCCACATCAACTATAAACACCTGTGTGGGTGTTTAGGGCCTTTAACAACTAGACAAGCTAACTATCCCGCCATGTCATTATCAGTATCAATATTTTTACAAACAACTGATTGTGTACTTTCAGCTGTAGCCTAAAGAAGCATGTTAAATAGCGAATGTGAGATGATTGCTTACATGACAGCGGCATAAAACCACAGCAGGGTCTCATACAGGCCGATCGGCCCTGTAGTTTTCAAAGTTAGATTCAATTTTCTTTTGTGCAAGATGTCTCTCAATGTATTTACTGCCTATTTTTTTGTATGTTGATCTTATCTTTTGCATTTTCTGTTGTATTTAATTCTCCCAGTTCAGCGCATTAAAGGTGAACAGACCATTTCGTTGGAACTACTGTACTTAGTAGGTGTCCTAACACATTTTAATGGACATCCTGCAGCCAATCGGAATAGAGTATATACCCAGCCCAGACTAGTATAAATTAACTCCTGATTTGCAATGAGATATCAATCACAATGGAGACACATTTGCTACCAGAGCTAATGTCTAAAATGACCTATGAGTGTTGAGACCTTGTGCATCAAAGGACTAATATACACACATGTATAATACTTTAACTACAATACAATAGTTTAACTACATTGGCTGTGATTTATCAAGCTGACCCTACCCTAAAATATCAATAAGCTACAGATTTGAGTAAAAATAAGGACAGAGGAACTCTGGCAGGGAACACAAGTGACACTAGACTAAACTGTCCATCTCTATTAGATTAACATGCAGTTCGCACAAACATCATGTGAATCATAATGGAGTGGCAGACAGAACCAGTCCAAACCAGTTAACTACAGTTTTAATTGATTAAGGGGAAAACACCAAAAGGTTGTGACTTTTCCTAAAATATCTGTCATAATGGCGTTTCTCAGTCAAGGATTAAAATCATTCCTAGATTTCAAACAATATTTTAGGGCTGCAACTAAAGCCAACCCACAGTCCAAAACCAAAAGATATTTAATGATACTATCTCATAACAACAAAAGACAAAGACAAAAAAGAAAATGTTTACATTTAAGAAGCTCTAACAAGTGAGTTAACTTTTGGTTTCACACAGGACACGACCCCCGGGCTCCTGAGTGAAAGTCCTGTTTTTTTGGGTTCTTTGTGACCTCATTTCCTCTCACGATAACTAGTACAGCAACAAAGATAGCTAACGTAAATATGAGTTGTTATGAGCTGCTTGCACATTGACCTATATGTTCGTTATCTGAGCGAGGTTGGACTGTTACTTTAATATTAGTTTGGCTAGAACCAAGCAGTTGTTTGTCTCTGACAAGATTTCTAAATTAATTAAATTAATTAATTATATTTCTGAAACTTCAGAAGCACCATTGTCTCATAATGGAATAATTCAATAAAATATTTTGAGTTTAATAGATATAATCTATTAATCAAGATGTGTTATGTGGTTTCACCTACTCTCTTTTTTTCTGCTGTTTGTTAAAAAAAAACAAGTCTGTCTGTAGTCTGGTGTAATCACAGAATCCAAAAGCTGTCATGCCTTATTTATTGCACTCAGTTTCCACAGAAATTCTCCTAGAAGCAAACAAGAGGGACTTTCCTGACAAGGAAGTCTGCCACTGTTCTGTTTTTTTTAACAACAATTTGACCCTTATTTATCAAGCTGCCTTAAATGTCATCTACACCTTAGGGAATTTGGAAAATAAATACCTAAAACTAAATGCTGTTAACTTGTTCTACCAGCCGCATTAACAGGCGTTTAGCTGGTAAAACATCTGGTTGGTAAATTAATTTTAAAAAGTTGCTTCAGAAATTTTCTGCCTCTAAAATGGACAAAAATATTTCCTGCCTCAACTCTAAACACTGTTAAGAGGTTGAACAGCCAAACTAGTCTAAGTGTTGCCTTTCAGCCATCATTTCTGAAACCTCTACTGGTGAAGAAACTTTAACTTGAATTTTTAAATGATGAATCAGCAGTGCTTGAGCAACATTAACAGGTTTCCTAAATTATGTTGTTTAATTGCGCAAACGTGGTGACTTCACACCAGTTAAACAATGAAAACATTATCAGTCTCTTCAACATAAAAACAAAAGATTCCAAACTGTTTCATTTAAAATTTCAGTTCCCAGGCTATTCGTGAACATACAGTGAGTACCTCTCCCCTGCAGGACAGAGGATTTATGACAGCCTCTCATACATGATACTCATGATTATTGGAGCAGATGGTGCTCCTGCTTTCTGGCAGAGATAGAAATAGAGGTAGAAAAAGGGAGTCATAGCATAGAAAGATAGATTCTACTTAAAATATTAACAACATGACTTGATACATCAAAAACCTGTTCTTAAAAAGGCTTAGAATAAAGAAAGCCACCAAATGTATGCATGTGTTCTTGCTAGTTTGGACGTGGAAGAGTTGGAGTGTACATGCTGGGAGGACAAATGATAATCAACCCACAAGGTCATAGTTTTAATAATGAATGTGCCCTTGTTGCAATAATTGGTACAACTTGCTTCTCTGTGATGCAGCGAATTTCTTTAATCTCTTTTGCAGGAAATTTGCTTTTGTCTGCCTTACAAATAAGTAAAAATTAGAAGGAAGTTATGTGAACTAATATAAAGAGAGCCGTGCAGAGTGTAGGTTAGAATATTCAGATTTGATTTCATAATAGACACCTTCAGTGAAACTTACAGTATATAATTTACACTTTATCTAATTTTGTTTTTCTTCCAGCATGTGCTCTGATAAAATAAAGAACAGTTTGTAGCACTGAGATTGCACAGACATAACAAAAAAATTGTTTGAGCAACGTTAAATGACAGAGTCGAGATGTCTGTCCTCTTGAGAGCTGTCGCTGACGAGACTTCTCCAGACACACACACACACACACACAAACACAGTAGATAGTAATTAAATCATATGTCACATACAACTAAAGAGTAAACACAACAAATACACTGCTAAGAAGTCTACTGTCTAGACGGTCTACTAATGATGAACATTATTCAACATCATCATTTCCTGATAAGATAAACTATTTGAGAGCCATTCTTAGTGATAGCTGATACTTTCTCTTCATGCGACAAATACTAAAAGTGGTGCATTTTTATGAATTGGACCCCATATACAGTATAGTGTTGGCTAAAAGCATAAGCTTTGCTCTCTCTCTCCCTTGCTCTAGATTTACAAATCAGCAAATAAAATCGACTTGACAGTTGATTCAACAATTTAGCACAGACTAAATAGGCATGCCCCTATCTCACAATGTTAATGCAGTGTGAATTTTCCCAGACGGGAAATTTGTTTCTTTTACAATTATTCCAACACCACTTAAATGCAGCACAAGTGCCCTATTTTGCAATGTTAACAAAAGTAAAAAATAATTTAGTGTATCTGCCGTGTGATTCGAAACAACAACAAAATGTAATGGGTTCTTCCTTGGCCCATGCTACACCCTTTCACCATTCATGTTTCATTAAAATTGAGTCAGTAGTTTTTCTGTAATCCTGCTGACAGACAAACAAACAAACAAACTGACAAATTGAACATAACATATGCTCCTTGGCGGAAGGAAGAATAATTCACAACACACATTCTGATTTGTAATTAGACATCAAATGATTAACAGTTGAGTGCTGTACGATTACAATCAAATGTAATCAAACGTACGAAGTAGTATCACAATCTACTGCTACATGATATTTTTACAAATCATCAAGCTTCAGAGCGAACAGCAGTCCTGTAAATTAAAGTTTCACTGAACACCGAGGGCTTTGTCAAGGAAATTGGCAAAATTCTTAGGCTGTCCGGGCAAAAAGGGCTGAAGAACAGAGAGATCCATCATCCTCAGTGTTTGTGTCAGCGTGCTGAAAGATTTAAAAGAGCTTGTTCATTTTATTTTGTTCAAAAACCTTACGTGTATAAACTATACATGTCAGAAACACATACCTGCATGTGCAGTACAATAAGTGTGAGTCCATGTGCAGCTGTCTGGCCATCTCCAGTTGGTGGTTGTTCATCAGCTTGTCGTTGACAACGACCAGCAGAGATTTGCCGGCACCGAGCGCCTCCAAACAACTGCCTGCGCCTAAGGAGAAAAACAAGATCAAGATCTTTATTCATGAGTAGAACTGAAGTCAGTCTGTGTTTTTAGTACGGCTGGTTTCTCATAATTTTACCGTTTATAAAAACACTTTGATTTCATACAAATATTTGAAAAAAGCTTTAAAACTGATAACCCATTACAGTGACTTATTGTCTGTTGCATCAATGAAGGTGGAAGTCTCTGCCATTCAAAATAACCAATAGTACACAACGAGGTGACCTGATATATAGTAGATAGCTATGGACAAGGTGGAGTGAACAACACCATAACATGCTACAACTAAATAATAATGTGTTAGCATCATAACTTCAATTGTTTGTATGCAGTATATAATAAGGTTAATTTCAACAGTTGAAAAACTCTTTGGCATCATGGCATGTTTTGCTATATGTTGTTGGAAGATTAAACCCAGGTGACGGATTACCAGACACAAGCAAGTTAAAAACACTATGACATGCTTTTTGAAAATAGTCAGCAACATTGTGAGGTGTTTAATTTGTTTTTTTTGTTTTTTAAATCAAATTTTTATTTATTTTTATATATTTAAGGAACAAACAGTGACAAACAATTAGAAACAATAGACTGAGACGGAGAATGCGTCCCAGGGCCAAAAAATACAATAAAATAAAATAACAAAGATAAAAACAAAAATAAACGGAGAAGGTGGAAGGGAGGGAGACAAAACAACACACGCAGAAACAGACAGACAGACACAAGACAAGGGACCAAACACCTGCGCAAGTTAGAGGTCTGGTCTGTAGCACAAGGCTCCAGCCCGGCCCTCACAGATTGAGCAATGTTCTGCCAAGTGTCCAGAGTCTTTCCCGGCGCTCCATGCATGCGCGCCGTGGAGAGTTCCATACATACCACATCCAAATAGGAAAAGATCCATGTGCGCATACACAGGTCGTGAGGCAGTTGTAAGGTGTATAATTTGTTGTAAACTGGTTAGATTTTACCTCATTAATAAACAAATGTGGTCCTTCCAGCCTTTTCTGCTTCTTTCTTGTTAATAAAAAGGCTGATGCAAGTCATGCAACTATGTGTTTTCAGTATAGTTTCCGAAATCTCGTAAAGTCATTCCGTATGTAGTTCACTGTTTAATAAACACTATATTGGGAATAGTGAGTTAGTGAGTGGTTTTGAACAAAGCAAAAGTCATGCAGAATAACAATCTTCATCTCTACAACCCCAGTCTAACCAGCACTATGCACAAAGTGGGATAGGAAACACATGAAATGACACCGCAATAGTTCAAATGCAAACAGGCTTCAACTATCCAATTCAAAATTTAACATTTGGTTAAATATCATCCTGTTTTGAGTAGTTTCCTTGATGCCCCCTGGTGCCCTCATGTTGTATCTGACGCTCTGCTGTATTAATCATCAGTTTCCTGTTTAATGTTTGCACACTGCTAATATACCTGTTACTGCTTATGCTTTGACTTCGACAGAGTCAATAATGTCGTCTGTGCAGGAAATCTAAAACGGAAACTACCTGTTCTAGCTGATGCTTTTAATTATCATGAATGTGCTTTATGTTTAAAAATAAATAAAAATAAACATAAAACTGTTTAGTTTAACAGTTAAGTGAGACAGAATAAAAAGAATGTTAAATTAATGTGGTTGACTCACCTGCATGGCTGATGACGAGGTCAGCCTGCTTGAGGTCTTCTGCTATGGAGTCTTTGAATCGATAAACCTGAAGTCTGATGTGTGGACAGCTGTGAGCAGCTGGAAGAAGAGATCCTCTTCCAACCTGAAGAACCAAACGCTCATATCCACGAGTCTTCAAAGCCTGTGGGGAGAAAAAATAAGTTTTTAACTTCTTATTTTGTGGTTGTTATTAATAACATCATTATTGGTCACACTTCATTCATGTGTCGCTGAAATATTTGTTGTGAAAAACCCGTGTTTTTGCACCTGTGAGTGCTATGAGAAAAGATCTGCTGTGAAAATGTTATTTTTAGTTTTTCTAAAATTAATGCCCTATATACTATACTCAAAATCCAGTTAGTATACTACATTGGTGGAAAGTAACTTGGTACATATAGTCAAATACTGTACTTGTTATTCTACGTTATACTTGTACTCCACTACATTTTAGATATAAATACTGTATACTTTTTACTTCACTTATGGCACTTAAAAACTTACTTTACATCAAACTTAAGCCAATTTTACAAAAAATGATGCATTACTACAAATTAAACTACCAACAGTATTTGTAGGCTAGTTAAAATGATCTCTACATCGACCAACTAAGTTACAACATGCGAGTAGGCTTACTACACATGAAATCAATGAAAATTACATAACATTGACTGGGGGCCATTCTGCATAATTATTACTTTCACTTTGATACTTTAAGTACATTGTTTTGCTAAAATGCGAGACTTCTACTTGTAATGGGTTCTATCTGGTGTGGTACTACTACTTTTACTTAAATAAGTACTTTTAACACTCCTTTCACCAGTGAGTAATTATACCTTGCAGCTGTATAGCAGTAGGTGCCTCTTTTATCTTATAACCAACTTTACTCACCTCTACGGTCTCTGGA
The DNA here is from genome assembly GCA_026937815.1 of Etheostoma perlongum. NCBI lineage: Eukaryota > Metazoa > Chordata > Actinopteri > Perciformes > Percidae > Etheostoma > Etheostoma perlongum. The sequence goes on along the minus strand of CM049380.1, from coordinate 19,738,183 downwards.
GACGTGATGCTTTCAATGAGCTCATCAAAGCTCGTAGTGCCGACGGTAACAAACACTGTCTTCATGGCTGCTCAACTAAAACTGTCCGTCTTCAGGTTTTGCAACAACAAAAAAACAACTCATTGATGTATTATATTAATATTTCACAAACCCCGCACCACAGGTACACACACAGCTCATCCTCATCCTGCAGCCATAAACCTGACTGCTACTTCCGCTTCACCGGTGACGTCATGACCGCGATACAACGTGTGTTGCTGTCACCTAGAGGCCTGGAGCTCTAACGGCTTTTTACCGTTCTTATACTGTCTATGCTTTATACAGACAGCAATGTGTCTCTGGCTGCACAGTGGAAAAGTACCCGTTCAAAGCTCAGTTTGAATGCCTCTGAGCTTATTTTCTGCACATGTATACATGACATACAGTCGTAGTAAAAGGTTTGGGCACCCCTTACAATTTCCATTTATAAATAATTGGGTGTTTAGATCAGCAATCTACCAGATTGATCTGCCAGGTAACTGATGGACACTAATATTTTATGTTTATTGGATTAACAGAAAATTTACAATATGCATCAAAACTAAATTAGACAGATGCATAAATTTGGGAGGTCTTTGGAGGTGGTCTGTGGGCAGTTTTGACCCTTCTCCCCATCATTCGCTTTTGCCTCTCCGATATTACACTTGACCTGCCACTTCTGGCCTTAACAAGAACTGTGCCTGTGGTCTTCCATTTCCTCACAATGTTCTTAACAGTGGACACTGACAGCTTACATCTCTGACATCCTATTTTTGTAGCCTTCCCCTAAACCATAATGTTGAACAATCTTTGTTTTAGGTCATCTGAGAGTTGTTTTGAGGCCCCTACTGTAGAGGAGAGTCAATGAGAACAACAACTTGCAATTGGCCACCTTAAATACCTGTTATTGGATGCACCTGTCTGTGAAGTTCAAGGCTTAATGAACTCACCAAACCAATTGTGTGTTCCAATTAATCAGTGCTAAGTAGTTACAGGTATTCAAATCACCAAAATGACAAGGGTGCCCAAAATTTTGCATAGCCTATATTTCACATCTGTATGGAGCCCCCCTGGGGTCAGCTGAGAAAAACTAAACCATGTGCACAGAATAAAAATAAATAAAAAATAAAAATCCGTGCCCTCGGTTTTATAAACTGTACGCATGGATTCATAATCCGTAACCTCGGTTATATAAACGTGAGCAAATTAGGAAAGATATTCCCAGATTTGCACTTCTGGGATCAATTACTCTAAAGTGAAATTATATTAAATCACAAATGACACATGTTTCCGTATAAGGTTAACAATGAGCTACGAACTATTTTTTATCAAAACCAGCCATCCTCCAACCTGGAGAAATAAGATTGGTCTCTAGCTGGTGGTGCTTAGGGACTGTCTATAAACTACAACACCGACACAAAAATATCTATTAATTTAATGATTAAATAAGGTAGTGTCTCCAAACATACCTCAATTATAACTTGTCTTCTCCTAGTACTTTAAAAAATTAAAGTTTGGAAACAGTTCCCATGTGTCAAATGATATTTAAAGACCATTAGTATTTCAGTTGACATTGTTGACATTGTGTTGTATATGGACAATAGGTTTCTGAAGTTCATCCAGATAAATATTAGTCAACTGAATTTAGGGGAAAAGTTCATAAGTCAATTGATGAGAAATACTGAGGCATCCTTATCAAGAATTTAGCTGTGGTGGAAGTTAAAGTCAGGTTGAAGATGGGAAAGATTCAACTGTAAGACAAAAGCTGTTACATGAGAAGACAAACATTGAAGAGAGAATTTCTTTATGGTGATGACTCAGATGACTGGAAGAACAGGAAATGTAGTGACATGATACTGTGATTTGTGCAAAATTTACAAGGCGTTAAAGGCATTTTAACGTCTTTATTGTATGTTTTAAACGACCACTGCTGTAACGTTTGAATAAAAGAATAGGAAACAACTGTCTTACCTTGGCGTGCAAATCTGAACAGGAACAATGCCTAAACACCAGCAGTGTATAATTTCAAATCCGCCGCCAGGACGTTCAGTTGTCCCGACAGGAAACAAGATTCCAAACTAAAGCAGTTGTTGATCACTGGCGGAGATAAAGGTAATTAGCTCCAATTCAATCAGTTGTAACAAACACATTAGCAACAATATTATAAAACAAATTATAAAAATCCCCAATCCTTAAATACCAATGTCCAATAATATAATAGGAAGTAGTATTTACTGACAGAACCCGGTTTTGGGTCAACATTTTAATTAATAGATATCACCTTGAAGATTCACCAGTTGCATTCTTAAAATTAAAACCATTTTTTTTTTGGATTACACATTTTTAATGTGTGCTTGTTGTAGGTTTAAAAATGTAAATGAGGCATTGTCAGATTAAATATGTGCTTACTTACCTACAGAACAGAAATTTGAACATTGGAGTATGCCACGTCAATTTTTTGACATATTATAGTCAACGGTTATTAACGAGGGAATTTTGGCTCTTTTTTATCACTCCATAAATCAGAAAATACTCTTCAGGGCTCCATTCTCATCGGCATGCCTTCACAGATACAAACACTAGTGTACTTGATCCAATAATACGTGCCCTGTAATTGAACATACTACACATGCACCATTGTGAGCACCAGGGAATCATTCCGAGCTACATTAACAAATGACTTTCTTTCTTAGTGATAGTCATGTTTTTGTGTTAAGATGACTTTGTTTTGTTGCAGCTGGCAGCCAAGTAGCACTGTGATGTTTTTGTTTGTATAGATGCTTCTGCCTACGTACAACTCTGGACTGAGATAAACCCAGCAGGAACCAGGTCAGGACACTCAAAATCCCCCCCCCCCACACACACTTAAGGCGCTGTGAGGACCCCTTCTGATTCAGAGACTTCACCAACCAGCTCAGTGCAGGATGCACAGGCTCAGCGAGCACCCAGCAGCTACAGCTGACAACCGCAGAACGAGAAGAGACAGCCTTGTGCTCTGTAGGATGTGGAAACTACAGCAGCACCATGTGTGACACATGCAAGAAAAAAAACCTTGCTAAGCACACACCACGTCCCCTCAACTATGCCAGCCTGGTGCATGAAAACACATGAGGAAGTGGAAAGTGTAGCCTGTTTCTGAGAGTTAGTATTTTTGAACAATGTAGTTTCAGAAAAGATTTAACTCGTTTTCTTTTTGTCAGATACAGCCACAAACAAGTCTTAGGTCGTACTACTCTAGAGTTACTGTAAATTAAATCTTACAACTTCTATATGTCTGTACTAGTAAACCACCCAACAATAGATTATTTCAAACCAAATGGTGTAAAATATGAGCGAGAATTTAAAATATTGTAATGATTAAGAAATAACTTGAAGTTATGAAAATAATGAGAAAGAAATTTTGCAAAAAGTTTAAATGATTTTTTTCTTCAAGCCTGTATAAAACAATACTCACAATCCCACATGTACATTGAAAGTTATTGGTCTGTAGCTGTTCCTCATGTTCATAGTGGTTGTAAATAGATCACAAACTTCAGTAGTGTAATATTGAGTGCTAAAGCCTCATAACTTTGGAATGCATTTTTGCACAAGAAAAGGACTGTTGCTTTTGTCCCTCATAACCCTATTGTTTAACTACTGTTATGTAGCAACATTATTTTTATTAATTTGTAGTCATGCTTCTGGCCACCTGATTCAAGTCCAATATTGTGTATTGATGTATATCGAGCAAAGATAATACTGTAAATGCGCCCAATGACAAAAGCAGAAAGGCCAGCATGTTTATTACCAAATGACAACAGCTTTTTATATATTTACAAAGAAAAGAAAGGAACATGAGACCTGGGTGCAACAGAAATTATTTAAGGCTCTGTTAAATCCTCAGCTTCAAAAACTAACAGTGTACCATATATCCTGAAAAGTCACAAAAAGCGAAAAAACTAGTATAAAATTAAAAGTTTAAAACTGGCTACCCATGTCTTTAGTTTTTAATAAATAGGTTACTATAAGAAAAAGAAAAATACAAAGTTAAATCTGATGACCACATTGCAACGGGAGTTATTTGATGACAAGAAATCGCCATCTCCTGAAGGAGAGCGACACAAGTCATGTAGTCAAACACAAATATGTACTGTGAGCTTCCTTTAGTCGTTCCAAAAAAAAAAAAATCTTTCTCCCACAGAGACTCCTCGAGAAAGCTGAAAATGGAAGAACTGCGTCCACGCGATTCATGCCTTGTAGACATTTTGACAGAATTCAGGCTAAAAACAGTAAAATAACTCTTCCTTGTCACTTCAGGTTGATTTAGTAGAACATTTTCAATTTTGAGCATGCGCGTTTTCAGAGGAGTTTAGCAGCTTCAGGCTACTGCAATAATAAAAAAGGTAAATTCTTGATGTTACAGGTTTAATCCACATTCTGTCTCAATTTCCTGAAGCTAAAAAAAAAAAAAAAAAATCATTGTACACGCTACTGTAGTTTGTGTCAGTTAAAATAACTCTAGACATGATTTTTAAAATAAAGCGAGCAGCACCTGTGCAGCAAACTGGTCAAAGTATGCATGCTTAAAAGTCAAAATGTTTCAATATTATGAAATACTTTGTCAAATTCCAAACTTGAGACATAATACAAGTAATAAAGTATATAATAGTGATTATAACAGCTTTAAAAAGAAGCTGCAAAGTCATAAACACTCCTGCTTATTTCAGGGATACTTCCGACTAAAAGGACAGAAAAGAAAAGTGAAATTCACTGATGATCATTCTCGCTCATTACAAGTCCATCTGACTGCTTCCTGGGTCATTGCAAAGGCCGTTAAGGTTGCAGCAGAAACGTCTTCTAACAGTTATGATATCAAAAATAGGGCCGACGTCTTTCCTGTCAGATGCTCTGTGATATAGTCAGAAACCACATAGAACAGAAACTTTACCAGCTGTGGTAAGTTTCTGTCAGTTTGTCCCCAGGTTCATCAAAATCCTTGTGGTGATCCAGACAAATGATGCATCTGCATAAAAAAAATTAAAAAGGAGAGAAAGCCCAAAAGCTTATTAATACAACAAGTTTAAATGGCTTAACTCAGTGTACATTTGTGTGGTGAACACAGGCAATTTCTCTCACAGAGTCTACTTCCTGTTTTGGAACATTATTTCTTTTTCAGGATGTCACATTTTCCTCTTTCTCTGGCTCTGCTCACAGGACTATCTGCTTCATTGGTCTCTACGGTCCTGAGCTGCTCATACTGTTGTTTTCTTCATGCCACATACTTTCTGCGATCTTATGATAACAAGCTAAACCAACGGATTGCACGGAGCAGCACCACCCACTTGTCTTTCTCACTTCCAAATGAACCGCTCCTCTCCCTCACACTGCACTGAAACCCCGCACAGTCATCCATTTGTCACTTTTCTCCTCAGCTTGTGAACCATTATAAACAGACACTGCCGGGACATTTAATCACACTTTGTAAATTAGTGAGTGGCCAACTGTGCTGTGCTTGTGAGCTCTTTGGGGCAACCGGAATATAAATGTAACCATGCAAAGGAGGATGGAATTGCAGGGTTTGTACCTCTTCCTCACTGTACCACACAGGCTGTGCAGCACTGTTCCTGCTTCTCCGGCAGTGTGGAATAATTCATCTGTCGGACGATCTCTGCAAACAGCTCGTCCACCATAGTCTTGCTCTTGGCAGAAGTTTCAATAAAAGGGCAGCCCCACTCTTGAGCCAGAGCTCGTCCATCTGAACCAGCCACTTCACGCTCAGATTCCAGGTCGACTTTGTTCCCGACCAGGATCAACGGCACCTTCTCGAAACGTTTCACTCGCACTATTTGGTCTCGCATTGGTCTGATGTCCTGAAAGAAGAAAAATAGGATATGAGTGTGCGTTTCTCATGAAAACCACATGCTGTTTGTAGCACTGACACAAATAATCAGTATGCCAATATATTATTTTTCCAATTTCATATAACTTTTTCTTAGCAGCTTTTCAATATGCAGTTCATCCTGAAAAAGTGAGGAAATTAAGTACAGTCAAATGGTGGTGACACAGCTAAAAAGAACATGCATTCCTTTTGCTTTGTAAAGTTCATTTGCCAACGGCTTTCCAAAGTCCCAGGTTTATTTTTGGTATTGCATCATTTCCTTTTAGTACAAAAGATTTAAGTACACTATTTTTTATACTAACTGCAAAAAAGTATACAATGAGAATTAGAATATATTACATATTGTATACAATTAGCATGCAGTATGGAAACCAGGACAAAGCGTATGTCATGAAACATTCCCTGGCATTGCGTCATCATTACACAATGATACAGTCTTTATTGAACCTGTAGATCATGGTACTTTTAGGTTTTTGTGGCATTTCACTATTTTGAGTTTTATATTAAACACAGTTTAGCCAAATTGAGAAGTTTTGGTTACTATGAGACAAATGTGTGTCTTACTATTCCGCTACACTTAACCACATATAAACCTGTTTTGCAAGTTGGTCGTTAGGTAACTGTTTGTCACTCGAATGTCACACACTCATGTGTTTCTGTGCAGTTTTCTTGAAAAACCTCCATGGTTTACTCGCACAAGGTTTAATGTCAATAAAATTGCTTGGGACTGAAAACTGACCACTTAATTGTGCAGTGTAAAAACATATCGCAATTATTCCTGTTTTAGAAACTTTTTAGGAATTTTCACTACAATTATAAATATATTGTGACGTATAACGCTAGTCAATTGTTGTTCTGAAATTCACCAGATACCACAGAACAGCCTATAAAATGATGCCAATTCACCATGAGATCCTATTCTAAGACTACTACTGAACCGCTGGCTTTAAATGGATGTAACGTTATGGGTTATTTAAATCAGATTAATGTCCGTCTTTGGATAATAAAGTAACATTTGGAATGTGCAGGGCTCAGCAATCGGGTAGTGTAAATCATACTCCAGTACAGCGTTTAAATGCTGTGATTAACTGTGTGTGAGGTGACATCAGGTACCTGGAATGACTGCTGGTTGACCAGGCTGTAGACCAGGATGAACCCCTGTCCGTTCTTTATGTACAGATCTCTCATGGAGGCGAACTGCTCTGTCCCCGCAGTGTCGAGGATCTCCAGCACGGAGGGAGACGAGTCCACCTCGATCTCCTTTCGGTAAAAGTCCTCGATGGTTGGGTCGTATTTCTCGATAAAGGTGCCGGTGACAAACTGGACGGTCAGCGCGGATTTGCCGACGCCGCCGCTGCCCAGCACGACCACTTTGTATTCTTTCATTGGGGCGGTCAAGGCAGGCTAACTTAGCAGCTAACGACTTAGCCTCACTGCTATACTCGCTGCAGAAACATTTATCAGGCCTTTTAAAGAGTTAAGAAGCAAACTCACAAATGCTTAGGCAATATACAATAACTTCTCTTTCTTCATATAAACCCAGGTGTAGCGTTCATAGTCGTTTTTCTTACGTTGCCTCGCTAGTTAAGCGAGTAAAAGTTGATGTCCGTTGACGTTAACTCTGACGTAAGCTAGCGTTAAAGCTAGCTGGCTTCTGGCTAAATTCACGCTGTCCCATGCTCGAGCCTCAAACCTTTACATCCGATTTGTTAAACCACAGGTACCGGGGTCTCATCGATGAACTTGCTGTCTAGCTACAGACCGCTAGTCACTGTGATACACATTACACTTCCTTTACAGACAGCATGCCAATTCCTGCACACACCATGGATGTGTTAAGAGAACGACACACAAGCCCGCCGGTGTCGCAAAACGCAGCGCTGTGTCTGTCCGTCCGGGCCTGGTTCTGGTTCCGGCCTCGGCACTCGTGCGTGCTATCGACGGACACACCACAGATTCATTATTATAATCCGAGGGTCCATTGGCTACAGTTTGTTGCTGCTCCAATGTATGTTCGACTCTGTGTTGGGGAGGTTTGCTTACAGAAAGGAAAGCTTTTTCTACCAACTGATTTCCTGAAGCTAAGAGCCTGGTTTCCGCTAACGACAACAAGACTTCCGATGGGACCGTTTTCAAAATAAAAGCATCCGCTACATCAGAATTGGAATGAGATGTAGGCTATTGCCAAATTAAGTATTCACTGGCAAGGAATTTGCTTTGGCGTGTTTGTTGCACAATAAACATATGAAGAGGAATAAACAATAGAGCAAAATACTTCAACAGTCAAGAGAAAAAACAAAGAATAGAAGGATAGCAAATAATATATACTGGCTACCTGTTTAAGAAAGAAAAAGAAGGCTGTACGTTTTTCATCAGGGTGTGCAAAATTATTAATCAGGGGATGTACAAAGTTCTCATATATTAAGTATTCAGTAAATATAATATGGTCAGGGATAAAAAGTCCAGGATGTGTGTTGATGTAGTGATTCTGGATGGGGGGTTAAGAGTCCCATGTCATAGCAATGACCCTAAATACTGGAAACATCTTCACAGGTGCTGCAAAACAAGACTCCTATCACCAAGTTTGATTGGACCCATGATGCAATAAAATTCCAAAAGAAAAAAATGAAATAACACAAGATAAAAACATTTGTTGATAAATGTCCATAGTTATGTATGCATATAATGTAACTGCAATGTTCCTGGTTTGTTTTTGGCTGGGGGAAAGTTTGTTGCCTGCCACAGACTTCCAATCTTCCCTCTTTCTCCTCTCTATATTTCTCCTGTCGCTACAAATATAAAAGTTCAAAGTTAAACTTTGAACCAGAGAGGCCAGTGAAAGACTGATTTTTAACCTGTTATTACAGTATTCTTCACAATGTATATTAAAGGTTGATAGGTTGGTATGATTCATGTTTTTGTTTCATTTGGTTTTCTTTTCAGCATATGGTGCTTAAAAAGTACTTCCAAAATTAATTTGTCAAAACAAGTTGATAAGTTTTCCCTTGCAAGTAATTTACCTTGATGTATATGGTGTATACAATAAACATCCAGCCATTGAGACCCAGGTTTAGGGTTAGCTTAGTGGGGTAGAAGAGTGGGGTGGTAGGCTTGGAGGTTGAGACCCAGGCATGAAGGCACTTGGTTGGGGTTAGGAGGGAAGCTGGTGGGCCTGGAGGTCGAGACCCAGGCTTGGAGACACTAATAACACAAAATAGCATAATGCACAATGTTACTGTTTTAGAAAGGGAAAGAGGGAAGGATGGTTTATGGTTATAATATTGATCGGATGTGAAAAAAAAATCACGAAGCGGATGGAATGTGACTAATTGTGAAAGTATTAGTTATTAGTATTACGCTTAGTTGAAGAAGAACCGGGTATATGAAGCAGAGGTCGGTTGTGGCTGATGAGAAGCAGCTGGAACCCTGACTCCCACACACCTGTAATTAAAACAAAAGACAGACAGAGAGAGCGACCGAGAATAGAGCACTGCTACACAGAGGCAGCAGGCCTGACAGCTTCAGGGTTTGGGGACAGGCCGAGTCTGGTCTGGCGGCTTTGTGTTTGTTCTGTCTTCTAAACAGCATGGTAACTTCACTTTTGTGAATGGAGGTAGTTATCAGATTTGGCTCCCCTTCCTATGTCACAAATGCAAGCTCATTAATATACCCCCCACCATCTGAGTATCTCTACCTATGGCTTGAGAACTACCTTTGCAAAGGTGCACCATATTTTTCTCGTAAGACAATCAGAACAGACTGGACTCTTCTGGAAGGGGCTTACAGAGATGGCCACTAAAATTGATCGTATATAGGTATATTCAGACAGACAGTATACAAAAAATAATGTTTTTTTGAACATTAAAGAATGTAAACCATGTTCTAGTAGAAACCCCAAATACAAGTATCAACCAGAAATGAGCATATTTCTCTTTAACTGACTGGAATTGCAGTTTCCTATACAATATTGTCATATACTGTAAGTTTATTTTCATGAGACATTCATGACTTCCACTGTAAATATAACCTATAGTCATATATACCATCAACTCATACACAGGTAAAAACACACAATCCAGGAGACAAATAGAAAATGTTTCTTTAAAGGTGACAAAAAGATAAAAAACATACCACAAGAGGATCACAATTATGTGTTTTATTAAAGGTCAAACAGAAATGCAGAACTCAGGCACAGTAACTTACTCTTAATTGCTATACACTGCAACATAAATTGGCATGTAGCACAGCAGCACATACAAGCACCACAAGCAGAAAACAGAGTGAAACAATAGATGACTAAGAAACAGCAGTCACTCTCACATCTGTCCTAGAGTTTCAGAGAGAGTTTTTCATATGGCTTAGTCCTGAACAGTCTTTGGCCCTCATCATCTTCTATGGGGTGCCATTCAGTCTGCGATTGTACCCAATTTAATACTCAACAACAAAGGATTTTAAATAAAGGGAATAGTCTTACACACACACACACAGACACAGACACACACACACACACACACACACACACACAGTTAATACATGTGCTGTTTAAGTCAATTTAAATGTAGAGTGTAAAAGAAAACTACATCTCGCATGATAAAGGCACAATTACAAACAAATCATTTTAAAATAATGGCAACAATAAATCAATTTCAAAACAAAGTCACAGTCTTATTTACTTGTTTGTCACTGGAAACCCACAGTATGTTAAGTCCACTCCACATGTGGAGTCAGAGGGCTGTGAACTGATTTACCAGGATAACTCAGTCAATCCACCACTAGGACCTAAGTGCCATGGCAACAAAATCGCTGGCTTTAATAGCAATTGAAGGACGTCACATGTCCAAATCTTCAGAAACAGAGTTGTGTAAGGATGTTGCTGCTGCAAGAATAACATTAGAAAACCAGGTTGTTTGCAGATTTAACTAAAATCCTGTGGAGAATTCAGATGTATTGTTGTTTTGGATGATGACAGCAAGGGAGCAAATAACTCCTTTTACAAAATGACAAAGTTCAAGTGAATTCAAAACCCTGTGAACACATCTGACATCCATGTGCCTCTACAATCTGAGTTCTACATCTGCGCCTCTTTTCTTCCTGGCTGCTTTTCCGCCTGCAGGTGGAGCTACTCTGTGATTTTTGGCTACATTACTGGAGAGAGGAATGCACCTGCATTCATTCATGATGAGAATTTAAGATCAAGGGTTAGTACTGCTTTAATATATATATTCCAGACTGACTATTTATTCTAATCCACTTCTCTTGTTTGATATCAGGGTCAGATATTACAATATATTCACTGAAAAAAAGGCTTTTTGAAAGCAAAGCATTCATGGTTTACAGCTAGGGAAAGTCATGCTTGGCAAAGAACAGAGCTCTAGCAAACAAACAAACAATAGGAAAGGTATCTCAAAGCAATCTTTTATACCGTAATAAAATGATAGACATACTCATATCATTAACAATACACTGATTGGATTTTTGATCAACTCTTTTATCTATATTTATTCAAAATAAATTTTGAGTATTTTGACATAGTTATGTACATAAGTGCAAACAAGGTGAACATCACACATTCGTAAACACCTCAGCAAGGATCGACATCACCCAGCACAGCTGGGTAGAAAGAGACTTCTGAATCACCCTCTTGGCCAAACTAAAACAGAACTCACTAATAACCCCCATACCGATACACCTGAACGAGGGCCATCCAGTCTGCAGGAGGTGAACAGTGAGAAATGCTGACTAGTTTGATTTTATAGAAAAAGATGATCTTTCAATAAGTCCAAAAGCCTCTTTACCTTCCTGACAGATAGGTGTTTGCTTTAAAAGCCAAAGTCCATTGTTATTTGTCAAAAACACCATGTACAAGAACAAAAAAAAAAAAAATTAAGGTCAAACAAACAAAACAAAATAAACACCTGATCTCCCCTAAGGACCTTTGGATATTACAAGGATTTAAGTTTTCCATACAAAATACGTAATCACGTTGCAACAACAAGACAAACTAATTAGACATTCCCTTTTTGAATAAGTTAGTGATGTTATTTATTTCATATAACGTGAAAAAAAAAAAAAAAAAAAAAAAAAATCACAATTAGGGTAATAGAAAGGTAGCCATGTTGTCATTTTGTTGCCATAGCAACAGCTATTATCAATAACAATGACTCCATCATTGTGTACAAATGATTTTCATATTATATTTTTTTTCTTCTTGACCTACACAAACTATTAACTATGTATAAATGATTTTTTTAATTTCCATGCTGTCTTTTTTATGTCAGTTACAAAAGAAGGAGAAGCTTAACTTACCATTAATACATGTCACTTTCATACACAAATATCGCATCTTTTTACAATGATCAAAAAATAAGGCCCTTTGTTTGTGGCCCGGGCAATAGACGTATGCTCAGGACCGAATTAACTGTCCATATGCCAAAAGATCTGGTCACTTGACACAATGATCAGAGCATTTTGCATATTTCAGAGATATGATTCATGACTGTATAGGAAAAACTACAGTGAGGCCTAAAGGAAATCACGTAGCCTACAATAGAATGAGAAAGGGAAAGATGTAAAAACAAAATTCGCTACACCACAATTCCCCTAACTAACACACTCTTGTGCATCAATACATGTGTCTAAATGTATTTAAAAATTCAAATGCCTTCAGAGGCACATTTTGTTAATCAAGTATTCTGTTTTTTTTACCAGCTAGAAAGCAGTTAATGAAGGCATAATGATGTGAGGGGGGAAACGAAGGTTAAAGGGAGGGGTTTTCTTGGCTGGACAAAGCTAGTCTCTAAAAAAGCTGTAAGATTTAGACAAACTAAATTGTCAGGACATTCGAATCATCAATTTCATCGAGTAGGAGAGACATATTTCTGTTCAAAGACTGAAAATGTAGCTGCTTGACAGACTCAAAAACAGGAGTAAAGGAGAAGTACGTTTCTCTACCAAAAAGTACATGTGTTTACAGATGTACGATTATAAGCATTTAACAGGCGACATCATGTTTGATCCACCATGGAGACAAAAAGGAAATAACCGTTTAAATAAATAATTAAGCATTTTGAGAAACATGCTTATTGACTGTCCTTTAGAGGGTTGGACAAGAAGATTAATATCAATCTCCTGTCTGTGCAGTAAATATGAAGCTTGAACCAGAAGAAACGTTTTATGAGCTAAGCTCAGCATAAAGACTGGAAACAGGAGTATAAGCGTGCTTAGCTCTGTCTAAAGTAGAGAGAGAGCAATATATTGGCCAATATTAGTTTATTGTAGATATATCGTATTGGTGTTTATGTCATGTGTACAGAAATGTCAAATCAGGTTTGACGTAATTTATAAAGTCATCGCCAAGCTCGTTGAGGCGTTTTTACATTTCTGTTAGTGTATTGATTAAACAAACAAGATACAATGTGGTAATGAGTAAGTTTTAGAGATGCTTTTATGTGTATTTAGCCGTTTCTGTTCTGGAATAGTCTTTATTCTAAAGTAAGTATGTGCAGATTAAAGGTGCAAAAACATGAGAGCAAAATCGGTCTTCTCATCTAACTCGGAAATAAAACGAATTAGCGCACTGTTCCTTTAAGGGACACATTGATACCAATTCAATGTGAACTTAAGGTAGCACAATGATTGGGGCTCCCAGATGGTAAAAGGCATTCACCCACCCAAACCAGTGTCAATTCCAGGGAGCTGTACTTCCATGTTGCCACCATTGAACACAGTTGGCTGTGTTAATGGGTGGTGTCGCAGCACTACTAACTCCTGTCTACACTGTTGCTTCTGTGTACAGCCTCCCCAGTGGAAAAACAAATGCTTAAAAAGGGTAGCATGTTGTTCTTTTTTAAATTTTGCCCTATGATTATACCATTGTTTATAGGTGCATTTTGGGTACTTTCCAAGGGAAGGGTACAACAACTGATGAGCAATAAATGGTACTGGTATGTACCTGTACAATGGTACTTAAAAAAGTACACTTCTGCTCTACCTTTTCTGAGAGTGAATGATATTTCTAAAAGTAGTCACACCATCCATTGACATTAAATATAAATCTATATAACAATACACATACTTTAATATGTCTTAACACAGTATCAGCATGGTACCTATGTGACCTCAGAAATAGTCTATATATAGTGAATCATTACATTTCAACATGCCTGTCTTTTAAAAGGGCATGTGTAGAGTTTTTGCATTAGAAACATTCACAACACAATAACATTATTTAAAATGAATAATGTTCAGTGACAAATGCCATAATATCCGCAGCATTTACAACTAAACACGTATGTAATCCATTGTCTTTTTCAACACACTTAAGTATGCACACATCTCACTGATCTATTTCTTAACATTAACAATAAGACAGCACAGCTGTCTCAGAGAAGAAACTACAGGTGGGATTTATTTTTATACCAAATAACACTCCAAATATTATGGATCTTTGAGCACTGATCTGTTCCTACAGTGTATTGACTGTGGTGGGTTGAGGAGACTTAAAAGAGGCACATTTGAATTTGGATAAAAGTTATTTCAGCCCAATTTCCAGGCTGTTACGGTCAATTTTTTGCACCTAAAGCAATTTGACAGACATTTGAAAACCGAATATCTAACTGGTTGGTAATTTCTTACCATCAGACATCAAACGGGTGATTTATTCCTCCATCTCTTGATTTTACCATAAATCATTTCTGGCTATAAACTGGTGTGGCTGCAATATTCAGAGTCTGACTACTTTTGACAAAAAGGACACATCAGTAGAAAAAACGACACATTATAAAGTCAGACAAGACATTTTCAAGTTCTAAGCTTTCTCCCTGAAGAGCCATAAAACATAAAAAATCTTGTGCCACGTGTTCAATCCAAAAGCCGCATGAAAGAAGAGAATTGCACAAACAAAATACATCTCTAAGTTTGAGAGGGAGACATTCATTTAGAGGAATTATTTAGGTATTGCATTTAATGGGCCAGCGACTTGCAAATACCATCCACCACTTGGTACATGCAGACTTTAGGCACAACAACAGGAAACAAATCCAACTTCCATCTTGTGCAATATCTCTAACATCAGGTGTAAAAGTTGAAGAAGTGCCAATTATAAAAGTCTGTATTGTTAGATCTAACTGATGAATTATCATTTTGTCTTTACTGTGATTTCAGGTGAGTTGAACACAGGAAATCTGGATTTGTGGGGGAGGCCAAGAAGTGACCTTAACTACACCTGGAGATTGTCATTCTTTTACACCATGTTTTGATATCAAATCATGGAGGAAACAGGACAAACCTTTTCAGTCAGTAGACAATTACCCATTACAGCCATGATCAAAGATACTACCGTACATCACTTAAATTCAACTGTTTTAATAACATGACCTCACCTGCTTTAAGGCAGTTTGCTTCTTAAATCAAGAAAGGTGCATTCTTAAAAATCTCTCAGCTCAGCCCCTTTAGTATAGAAGTAACTGAATGCTAAATGTTATGTCTCTCTTTTAATTTGTAAGTCCTTAAAATTGTTCCATTACATAAAAAGTAATGTCTGATATGATGCTATTATCCAGTACCAGATATTGACTGTGAAACCGGGGGAGAAAAAAACCCTTTCAAATCATACTTAATATTCAAGTTAATATTCAAGTTAATATTCATAAAACAATATAAATTTAAAGTAGCAATCACTGTTTTAGTTTTACAATAGGAGCTACAGTGGGGCTTGAAAGTTTAGGCACCCCAGGTAAAACTTTGTATTAATGTGCATAAAGAAGCCAAGAAAATGGAAAAATCTCCAAAAAGGCATCAAATGACAGATTAGACATTCGTATAATATGTCACAAAAAGTTAGATTTTATATCCATCATTTACGCTTTCAAAATAACAGTAAACAAAAAAATGGTGTCTGCAAAAGTTTGGGCACCCTGCAGAGTTAATACCTTGTACGGCCCCCTTTGGCAAGTATCACAGCTTGGAAACACTTCTTGTAGCCAGCAAAGAGTTTTTCCATTCTTGTTTGAGGTATCTTCGCCCATTCTAACTTACAAAAGTCTTCCAGTTCTTTGAGATTTCTGGGCTTTCTGTCATGCACTGCTCTTTTAAGGTCTAGCCATAGATTTTCAATTATGTTCTTTATTATTATTATCTTTTCATTAAATTCTGTGCCCTTTCTTCTCCAAACGTACCTTTGCTCATTCCGGCCAAAAAGTTATATTTTAACCTCATCAGTCCACAGAACTTGTTTCCACAATGCATCAGGCTTGTCTATATGTTCATTTGCAAACTTCAAACGCTTATTTTTGTGGTGAGGACATAGAAGAGGTTTTCTTAAGTATCTCTTTATAGTGGAATGGTGTAACACAACTCCAGTGTCTGCCAGGTCTTTCTGGATGGATCGTACAGTCAAACGTGGGTTTTGACTTGCTTTTCTCACAATCCTGCGCTGTTCTGTCTGATTCTTAGTCTTCCAGATCTTGCTTTAACTTCCACTGTTCCTGATGACGGCCATTTCTTAAATACATTCTGAACAGAGGATAATGGCACCTGAAAACGCTTTGCTATCTTCTCATTGCCTTCTCCTGCTTTGTGAGCATCAACTATTTTCAGTTTTAGTTTTCTAGGCAATGGTGCTGAATGTTGGGGATAGGTCAGATGAGTCTGGGCATTTAAAACCTTAAGATTGACATCACCTGGTCTTTCCAGATGATGATTGAGAACAATCCATGACACTGTCAGGTCTCAGCTTTCCAAAGGGGCGGTGCATGCTATAAACTCTGCAGGGTGTCCAAACTTTTTCAGACGCCATTTTTTTGTTCTCTGTTATTTTGAAAGTGTAAATGATGGAAATAAAATATTACTTTTTGTGACATATTATACGAATGTCTAATCTGTCATTTGATGCCTTTTGGAAAATTTTCCATCTTTTTTGGGCTTCTTTATGCACATTAATACAAACTTTTACCTGGGGTGCCAAAACATTTGAAGGCCACTTTAAAAGTTGATACAAAGTATTTTTGTAACAACAAATATTGCCTTTAATTTCAGATAACATCTTTCAATGCATGCTATCAAGTGTTTTGAATTATTTTGGGAAACTATGTCTCCTATGTCTCTTCTGCAGCTGAACAGATAAATAAAAGGCACAAACAAATGAACAACTTGTTGGCGTTTCATCAGGCTCATCTTGCCTGATGACAAACTGAATGGTATACATGGTACAACACAAATGTTACATTTGTAGCCATCTTTAAACGTAAACATGACATGATATGAAACACTATTTTGACAACACATACTGGTTGCAGACCAGCAACAGATCAGTTTGTCGCTCAAATGGTCTAAGTTTCCAGTATTAGCTTTTCAGAGTTTCTAACTTTGGAACAGTCAAAAGTGTTCGGTTGCCTCATGTGATGGCTCCAACCTATTAAGGACATGTAGTCTTAAATGTGTGTGTGTGTGTGTGTGTGTGTGTGTGTGTGTGTGTGTGTGTGTGTGTGTGTGTGTGTGTGTGTGTGTGTGCGCACACAAGTCTGCTGCACTTTTAAGGTGTGGGCATGTATGGCTGTAAGAACAAGGGAGCTCGATTGCTCAGCTTGATCAAGTCAGTATGCATCAAGATGGCTGCTTTAAAGCAACAGTAAAACGTCCCGGCTTGTATTGCGTGAACCAGCTTTTTTTTACGTTCATAATATCTTATAAGAAGTTTCACACTTAGTTAGTGTGCACTGTAGGCGAGGCACATGTTTGCTGCATTCAGAAAAGATGACCGCCCTGGTAGTGCGCAGGTTACAGGGACTTTAACTGGAGTTTCGGGAAAGGCTTACTGAGTTAAGTGCCACAGGAGTTGCCACCAGCAGTTTAGGGACAGGACAGTAATGGGTTTCCATGGGAACGCACTGGAGCTCCACTGGATCAGGAATCAGAAGCTCGGAGGGGTCTAATGGAAAAGAGAAAGGTAGGGATGAAAGGAGGAGCAAAATTCACACTTCAAAACAGTAACCTGCAGTGAGAACATTTAATTAATATTTATAATGTATTTAAGACAAAAATTGACAATATTTGGTTTTCAAATAAGTACCACAGCATGTGGGCAAGGTGCAATAGGACAATGTATTTTTGAATAATTGTTACTATTATTTTTTTTATTAAACTTTCAAATAGCCATTACATTAGAGTAACAAATCTGCCAAATTATGTGGATCAGGATTTTCCTTATGATTCTTTTTCTTTATTCTAGGTTTTAAAAAACATTCAGACCATTAAAAGAATGTAAAACTCTCTTTTCTTATATTACTCAGCCAAAAGGTAACTGCTAAACCTCCTTGCTGTTTAGAGAATTTTGCCATGAAATGTGTCCCAATCTGTTTGATAGAAGACTATTATTATATAATATATATAATGATATTAAAGGGAATTCACTTAAAAGAAGAGGAGAGTTGTGGGTTGGGTTGGAGGGGTATTTGTTAACTGTACTGTAGATCTTGTGAATGCAAAAAAATCAATAAAGAAATTGTTAAAAGAAAGAAAAAATGAAGAGGAGAAACATTTAAACTATAGCAGGGTTGCTACCGATACCAGACCATATATACTACATACTATATACATACTGTTCGTCCATAGTTTACATACTGAAGGAGACAGAGACATGAGTACACCAAACTACGATATTTAGATGAAAACAGATCACTTGCTCCAACTACAACAGAGTGGAAAGTGAAGACAGATGAAATGTGAACATAAAACACTACAGGCAGGTGTTTCTTTAACATGATGAAAGAAGACTTTGTATAGGACTCGGACCTACTATGCTAAAAAATAAAAATGAACTAAAACAAAAGAGCAAACCTGATTCGAGGCGGCAGATTCAGCGAAAGGAACATTGGTGACTGGCGTCGAAGCCGACGAAACAGTGGAGGTGGTGGCACCGTGCATCATGGGAACTTTTATTCAGGCGAGTCAGACGAAAGACAGAGGACGAGGATGTGGGCGGGGAGGAGGAGGAAGGAGGAGGGGAAAGGAATGATATGGTTACCATGGCAAAATGTGTTGGATCAAAAGTCAAGTGATATTGCCAGGATGAAAAAATATCAAGACACATGCAAACAAAATAAGAGATAAATTACATATTTAGAAAATGCACTGTTTCACCAACAAATGGTAGTTACAACAAGGCAATACACAGTCATACAATCTCATCAGACTGAGTATCTGATATATTGTATACAAATGGACAGGGCATGTGTATGGAGAGAGCAAATGATCCATAAGAAATGAAAAACCTTTTTCAATAATGTCACAGCTTCTATGTGTAGTGTTACTCTTCTTTAGAAAGAGTCTAAAACAGTCTGTTAGTTGATAATCATAATTTCGTTATTGTGTCAGACATAGTGACTGACTGGTTTTGCAAAATACATTTGAAAGTGCCCATATTATGAAAAAAACTGTGTTATTTTGTGTCTCTGGTGCTTCCACACACAACAAAAACCCATCCATGCTGTTTTGAGTGAGATACAGTTTTCTGAATGTGTCTTGCCTTCAGTTTCCAGGTGGGTTGTTCAAAATCTGCACGGCTTTCTACGTCATTGGCCGAGGCGAGATGGCTAACCGTAACATGCTAGTTCTAGCATACTAGCTCGTTCTCATAATGGCAAAACTCTGCTACAAAACACACTAGTTCACCATAATCTACAAAAGAACTACTTCCATGTCCCTGTTCTGCAGGTATTCCACAAGTGGCCCTCCTTTAGAAGAAGTCTCCCAGTTAATCCTGCCTTGTACTGACCAAAGTTGGAGAACGACTTATCTAGCTGATGGGATCGTACCTAGCTACTGTGCATGTGACAAAGGTAGTAGAGAAATGAGATGTCTCACTCTGTAGCTAAAACTAGTGCGATGTCTCACTCTGTAGCTAAAACAGAGACGCAGGGTGAAAAGAGGATCTGTAGCTGCATTGTACATGTACAAACTACTACTAATACTACTAATAATAAATTAATATTTTATTGTCGTGTTTTTTAGTCCCCTCGCCACAGAGTCCGGGCACTGGGGTTTTCATAATCCCTACAGCACACATAGATTTTACACACACATGCACAAATGTACACATACCAGGCATACTCGCACACAGAAATAATAAATAATGTACTTGCTTACACAAAAACAATGACTTCTTAAACAAACAGGACATCAATGTGATTGCAGACAATAGACATGATGCATTGAATAAAAAAAATGGGCTGAAAGCTCCAAAATGAAAGTCTGTTTGGGCCATATGGTCTTCAGTAGCTGACCCAATAATCTGTGTTTTTAAAACATTATCTATTATTTTGGGGTGCCCTGTTGGCCTGAGTGTTTAAGGCACTGCCATGTCATTGCAACATCCCCAGTTTGATTTCAACTATTTCATCCCCAATCTCTCTATCTCCCCACATGTTCTGTCTATTCGGGAATACAATTTTAAACACATACTCATGTCATGTTACAATTAATCCATCAATCATTCAATTCGGCTTCCTGTCCACTGCGACATACAGTATAGTTACAGATCTCCAGCTACGATACAGCTGACATACCAATGTCACCTGAGGGCATCATGCATAGAACAGAGCCTGTCACATTATGTATAGAAATAAATCAGGAGATGGATGAGAGCAGACGAGAAAGACCACAGGAGGAGAACAAAAAGAAAACAAGGAGAAATAGTTGTGGTAAAGAAAAAGGTGTAATTGGCAACAGCAGGTCAAGGCGAGTCAACAGGTTCAGGTCAGTGCAGGTAACACAAGCGACATTGAGGCTGTCACAGATAGAGCGACACTCAAACAGACACACAAGACATTGAGGCTTTAATCAGTATTAGTATACTGTACAAGTGTTATTTCAAAGCAGAAATACATGAAGATAAAACCTGTTAATGTGCATAAGTATCTTCAGCACAGAGCAGGTATGTGGGTGTTGTGGGTGCTGTAGACCTTAGTGTTGTATAATTTAAGCATGCTGCATATCAATAATTCATGTCTGAAAGCCTTAAAGCATTTCACTAACCACTTTTTGCTTACAGTTAACATGACAAGACACCCGCTAGCTACTTGTTTCATTATGTTTTAAATATACAGTATGTCAATTTTCATAAACACAACTTATATCCCTGTAAGGTTTCTTTTTTCACTGGCACATCTTCAGTTTCATCTTTGGTTTAACCAATGATTCTTTATTCGATTCAATAAATTCATTATTTAATCCATGAAAGGTTAGACAACGGTACATTGACAAACCTGGATATTCAAGTTAATTTATATGTACATAAAACAGACAAACGCAGTAAATGGATTTAACCAGTAAATATTCAATATTTTTGCTTGATAAATAAAAAAAATTGAGCGGTTTTAGAAATAGTTGGCTGTGAATCCTCTGTCAATCAATGAATCAATTACTAGACTAATTGTTTCAGCAATAATTTCATTCAATAAACAGTGATTATACATTTCCAGCCAACCAATCCTTCAAATCTAAATTAAACCTTTTAAATCAAGTCTCTGCTGATTGTTAAGTAACAACCAGTTTAATGCAAAAACACATGAAAACCAAAACAATCTCAAAATCATGTCAGAGGACCTTACATATGGTTGAGAGTAGTAGGACTGGTGTTGGCTATGTCCTCTCACTTTCTTTCTTCACACTGCCAGCTGCTAATTGCAGCCAATATACATGCAAATTTGCATTTAATTTGAAGAACCTCCAGGAACCTGCAATGCATGCACCCACTAAGCCATGCACAAACAGTCCCACAAAGTGGCTTGACTCTGATGTGTTTTTTCTGTTTTTTTATGGAGTGATTACTGTAATGTAAATTTGCTTTGGCTTCAACAACTCTCATCCCACATCAAGCCATCACACATCAAGCACTCTGGCTTGATGTGTGCTTGGCACAACAGATAGTGTAGAAGTGATAGAAGGTGTAAAGGCAAATGGTTACACTCTAGAGAAGCCACAGCAACAGCCACAGCAACTACACCTGTAACTCCCTGTATCCCACAATATCATCTAGTCGCCTCATAAAAACCCTTGCACTGTCTGCACAGAATCAAGTTCCATGATTCATGTATGGTAACTGTATGGGCTGTGTTTCAGTGTGTGATTGAGTAGAGACTCACCACTGGGAATGAAGGCTGTCTGCTGGAGCTGCATGTTAGCCAGGGCTTGCTGGTAGTGGAACATGCTGGGGTTGAAGACGGTGGCAGCGGCTCCGTTGCTCTTTTCTAAGATCGACCTTTTTGGTAGCGGCTGCATGGAACCTGGAGGTAGAGCCTGCAAGGAGAAGAGAATGGGCTCTTTAGAATCAACATCCAGTCGGCGTGGATGTTTCTGTTTATCACCACAAGAGGACACTGCAGTATCTCAGATTATCTGAAGTGATGTAGGACAGCCCAGAGGTCAGGCCATGAGCAAAATGGGATTGCTATGATTTCATTCACTGATAAGGCCGGAGATGAAACATCAAACTGCAGTGGAACATAGCTAAGATGAGAGATGTGCTACCTTTTTTTCCCTTTTTGGAACATGCCTATTGGATATGGGTTTGCACTCTATCAAGAATCTTCATTGTTGAACACATTTACTCATAACAGGGAAGTATAACATTAATAAACACATAGATATCATATTTTATTTCAAAATTGTATTTGTTTTTAATTAATTTAACATAAAAGTTACATTTTGTAAGAATTTCTCGCATCTAGCGGTGAAATTTTAATATATTACTATATTATAGTATGAACAATGTTAATGAAACTGAAATTAGCTCTTAGTATCTCCATCGTTAACACGCAGCTGTTCTACCTGTAGTTTAGTCTGTGTTACAACTGCATGACGTGAGTTGTCTGCTAGGAAAATCACAACATTATGCACAACCATAGCCAAGCAACTGTAAAATATAGAATTTACACAAATAGGCTGAATTACTTGTCGAGAACAAAGCAGGTAACTTTGGCATCCCTTTTAAAATCTTTGCTCCTCATAAGCTCTTTCCTTGGAAAAGCCACTCCAATATTAACTTTGGTCTTGTTGCTTTGCCTGTCACGTTGTCGTTTTAATTATCTTTTTCGCTTCCTTGGTGACTCTGTTACATGTCCTCGAGAATAGGTGTGATCCTCCATCTTCAACAGGCTTTCAAATCTGCAAGTTGAGTCAAGTCGCGAGTAATCTCCCCCTGGCATTTGTCACAGTGCCACTGAGTATAAAAGCGCGAAAGGCAGAGGAATGTCCCTCTTTGGCTAATGTATTTTAAAAGATGGAGGCGCAACATGGCTGCCACCATTTGAGCGATTCACTGGTATGTATTCTGAATGGCAGATTCTACGCTTAGGAGAATTCTTTGATTAGTTGGTGGAAGTAATTACACATGAATGCACATATTTGTGAAAGAACAAATGTTTTTTTGCTAAGAATCAACTCAAAACATTACACAATGTACCTTTAAATCAGTGAATAGTAACAGCAACAAAAACCAAATGAATGACAGAAAATATATTTTGGATACAAAATGTGTCTAAATCCTTTCATTCTACTGTTATATTTTTTTATAGCAATGTCTTTCTTGTTTTTCTGCATCAGCACTAAAGATTGACCTGATTATGTTACAGCTGCTCGCAATGCTAACTTTAGCCCTTGTAGCTGAAAGTACAGGCTCAGGCGCATGGTAGCAGACATTCATGAAAAAATATAATCCTCAGACTACATTATCAAATTTCAAGCTGGCGGAGGAATAATGTGATACTCTGATCCTTCATTGTATTAGTAAACAATATCCAAAGTTGACCACTGCTAGGGGACAAGAAAATATTCTACTGTTTCACTGCTAAGCTAAGCAGATATGGTAAACTTTTGAAAAGGTGAGTATTGGTTTACACCTACAATATGTGTGTTTAGCATATCATAGAAAAGCATTTTGTTTATTTTTTTGTAAAAAGAACAAAGAGTTCTCAGTATTTGGACTCACCAAGCCTGTGGACGCTGTGTTGTGACTGGCTTGGTGCTGTGCAGCCTTGATCCGGGCCTGCAGGTGAGCCGGGGGGTGGAAGTACTTGCACTTGTCTCGGGTGCAGCGACCTTTAATGTAGTCCATGCAGACGATGACTGAGTTCTCACTGCAGTCCACCATGCCGGCCTCTAGAGGGTGAGCATAGCGGCAGTCGCTCTCGCCGCGTGTGCAGTTACCTCGCTGGAATTCTCGACAAACCTGGGAGGACCAGCGGGAGCAGTGATCAACATTTTACCTTTCACCACACTTTGGCCAAACATAGAAACACAACAACTGTGTGCAGGCCGCATACCTCCAGCTTGTCTGTGCGCATATGTTTTTGTGCAGAGGTACCGTTGCCCATAGCTGCCAGGCCAGTGGGACTCCCATGGACCAGCAGGGGAGTATTGGGCAGCAGCTCAGACATTAAGCCCATGCCTGGGCCCATGTGGCTCAGATATGGACTGAACGCCATACTGGGACATGTTGCCAGGGAGGGTGTCATTGGAAATGTTGTCTTAAGGAAAGAGAGAAAGGCAGAGACGCAACAGAAAAAAACTTGTTATGACAGAGCTTTCTCTGACTTTTGTAAAGGATTTGGTAGCAACATTACCAATGCTGTGGGTTTTCTACAGCAATGAGAACCATGCATGACCCAATGCAGTTGGTATTACTTTGAACATTAACTAATCCTGCACAATAATATATAAAAGATTCTGCATGTCAAGTTTCAAATATCTTTATAAAACGTGGAATAAGACCAAGCTACCTTCAAATAAAACTTCTCTGCATCATAATCTACTTTTAACCAAAGATACGACAAAAAGTGAAATATACAAAAACTGATGTATTAACATTATTAATCATGTTTTAATTAATTTAAAAACATGCTTGTATATACTATATATAATAAGTAATATATAAGTAATAGGCAGAAGAATCCTCTTTATATTCCCTCTGTTATATTCATTGGAGGACAGGGGTTAGAAGAAATGTTATATCTTGCCAGCACTAGCAGAGAGTTAAATATGATTCTATTATTAGAAAATAACTGCCACTCTGTTGCTGGAAAAAACATCACTCAAAGTCCACTGAGTGCAGTTAGTATTTTGATAAATAAATTACATTTTAGAACACACTGCATTATTTGAAAAGTTGTTGTTTTAGTGCGGGCTGCTCACTATGGGCTGCAACTGTGCTCCGGGCAGCATGAACTGCATCTGTTGAGCCAACATGGATGCTGCGGCCTTCTGCTGGATCAGGTTGTTCCTCCCGTTAATCTCCAGCTGGGTTTTCAGGTGTGGCGGTGGGTGCAGGTATTTACAGTTCTCACGGGAGCAGCGCCCCTGAGGAGGAGGGAGGCGGGAGGACAGATGAGCGTGTGGGCAGACCGACGGGGTGACACTGAGAACAATGTGACACTAAATCAATCAGGGTGTGCCTTGACATAGAAAGCTCACATTATGCAGCAACTGATCTAAGTTTAGCAAAGCACTCATCAATATGATAAAGTTAAATTTGTCAAACTAAATATCAAGAGTCAAGCGTGTTTACAGAGCAGAACTACAAAGTATGTACATTATATTCTAGTGAAATAAAGCACTAATAAAGTCCCAGAAGACTGCATAGTGGATAATTCATGACAAATGGGCAACCACTTTCTAAAAGTGTTCATCATTAAAATTATGTAATCGGAGGAAACAATATTAGAAAAACAGAAATGTAGAAATTTAATTGCCGTCATTTAAAGTTGTTTCCACAAGCAAATAATTTGGATCATTAAGGTGCAGTCAAACTGTACTTATCATTTTATACTGTTAACCTTTAAAACAATGTGAAATGACAGGTGGAGTATTTGAGCCAGATATCTGAGACAGCTTTAGATTTTTTCACAGCAGACACAAGATGAACCTCGCTGAAAACAGTTAAAGCTGGAGAGTAAAAACACATGCTCGACTCTCACTGTCCTTCTCACCGGATTCTGTATCTCTACCTAGTTGTCATCAGTAAGTTGATAAATAGGTAATTTCACATTAAGAGAAACACGGGAATCACACGGGAAGTATATGTGACTGACTGCAGCAGATGCGCTTGTTTGGTTCAGACAAGAGCTAAAATGGGATTAAATGGAGAATAGCTTATTTTCTTTGTAATAATAATTAGAGGTTTGCAAAAAAAAAAAAATTGCGATTCAAGCTCTACAGATTCAAAACAGATTCATAGAATTCCAAAAATTGATTCATATTTTCTTTTTCTAATGGCGTGTATACTATCACATGGGAAAAGTAACTACATTAACATACTGTGAATTGTTTTTTTTAATTGAGAATCGTTTTTGAATGAAAAATCAATTTTGAATTGAATCTTGAGCCTAGAAATTAATATCAAATCGAATCGTGACATTTTCTGAATTGTGCACCCCTAATAACAATGTTTTGTTTACTTGCATTCACACTAAAACTTGCATAATACTGTGAGTGGTGGTGGAAGTATTCAGATCCTTAAAGTCAAGTAAAAGTAGCAACAACACAATGTAAGGATACACAAGTAAAAGTCCTGTTTTCAAACTTAAAACAAAAATATGTAGTATTATCAGCTAATGTACTTAAAAATATAAAAATACTCAATGCAGAAAAATGGCCACTGTGAATGTTAACACTAAAGATATAGTATGACAATGCAACCTATCTTATAAGCTCATCATGTTTTATATGTAAAGTGTTAATCAAGTAAAGAAATGCTAGAAATGTCAAACATATGTATATACTGGAGTAAAACACAAAGTTCCAAATCTGTATTGAAGTACAGTATTTAAGTAAATGTACTTCCACCACTGGACTTTATATATATTGTACGTATATATATATACCAGCTTTATAAGGTATTGTTGGAAAGATAATCTCTAATTATTGGTTTCTTCATGATCTTTATTACTGCTCACCTCTAGGTCAGAACAGGTTGTCTAACATGAAGTTTAAACTCAAGTAAAGATGAAGTTTATGAAGTACTTTTCTGTATCGGAACACTGTTTCCCAATAAAGACAATTAATTATAAAAAAGCATGTTGGCTGAGCTGCGCCACTTGTAATTTTTGGCTTCATGTCCAACCCTAAATCAGATATTGAGCCAATTATTCAAAAACAATTAATTTTGCCACAGAACGTCAATAAAGCAGTGTCCTTCCTCCCTGCCGGAATAAGTGGGGAAGGTGAAGGTGGTGCTGCAGGAACACTTAGAGCTGGGCAATATATCGATATCATATCGATATCGTGATTAGACTAGATATTGTCTTAGAGTTTGGATATTGTAATATCGTAATATGGCATTAGTAATGTCTTTTCCTGGTTTTAAAGGCTGCATAACAGTAAAGTGAGGTCATTTTCTTATCTTACCAGACTGTTGTAACTGTTCTATTAATAGCCTTTACCCACTTAGTCATTATATCCACAATACTGATGATTATTTATGAAAAATGTCATTGTGTAAATATTTTGTGAAAGTACCAATACTCAACACTACAATATCGTTGCGGTATCGACATTGAGGTATTTGGTAAAAAATATCGTGATATTAGATTTTCTCCATATCGCCCAGCCCTAAGAACACTGCAGTCTCCATTAAACCCCTGGGCCGGCAGCCGCTGTAAGGCCCTGCAGATGAGCTGTTCACCCGCTAAACTACCTCCACTGAGAGTCAGCCACATGCTCTGTCGTCAAACCACACCCGCACAAACCAGCTCTCATCAAGTGATGGTGAGATTGCTGCACAACTGGCGACAGAGAATAAAGAACTCTGAAGACAGACTGACGTCATGGTGCAGAGACTTTGACGGTGATGGATGATGTCGCCCTGAGATGAGGACACATAAAATAGCAGCAGGACAGCTTTATAGGACAACCGCAGTATCTCCCATATTTATATTCCAGGAGGGATTCACAGGCTCTCACCCAAAGGACAAAAAGCATACAAGCAAAACATGTAGCAGCCTGAAAAATGGTCAGGATGGTACACAAGGGCAAGGCTTACACAAATGCTATTGCCTGGACTGGAGACACAAGCAACCTTTGCATCAGCGAGCTGTGTGTTTAGGGATAAGTAATGTGGAGTCCCATGAGCCCAACAAGCCTGCTCAAACTCATAGGAAAAGCAAAGCACCTATTAATAAGCCTAACTAAGTACTTTCGGTGCAAATGGACCAAAAGCATTGCTACAGATTCACAAC
Source organism: Etheostoma perlongum (assembly GCA_026937815.1). NCBI lineage: Eukaryota > Metazoa > Chordata > Actinopteri > Perciformes > Percidae > Etheostoma > Etheostoma perlongum. Next base: position 19,710,061 of record CM049380.1, on the reverse strand, counting down.
CTTTATAAACGTTATAAAATCTGGGGTAGAGAACAAGGCCAATGAAACATGAGGTTGAGGTGAGTAATGAGTCAGGAATCTCCTTTTGGCTCCCATACCAACACACTACGCAACACAGAGAAAGTCCCTGTTAGTTCAGTACAGTAGTGTGCTGTTGATGTATTCAGAGAGACGCAAGAGATGAGATGTTGATTAAATGAAAGGATGAATAAACATATTTAAACAGATCCCATATTGATACAGGGCAATCTTGACCTTCAGTAAGTGGATAATGATGCTCAAGTTTTTGTTCATTCTTAAATGTGACAATGATGATGCTGAAACAGTTGACTAATCGATTAGTTTATCGGAAATTTAGTTGGCAACAATTTTGATAATTGAGGACTGTTTGACTCTTGGGATGGCAGCGTCGGTCTGTTGGTCGGTCCAACACTTGAAAATAACAACACAGAAATATTTCAATATATATCTGATACATTGTATTCAGAGTTTTCATCTAGTGCCACCATGAGGCTGACATTTTGGGTTTTTAGTAAAATATCTTAACAACTAATAAATGGATTGCCACCAAATTTGGTTTGGAAATCTACAGTGAGGAAAATAAGTATTTGAACACCCTGCTATTTTGCAAGTTCTCCCACTTAGAAATCATGGAGGGGTATGAAATTGTCATCGTAGGTGCATGTCCACTGTGAGAGACATAATCTAAAAAAAATAATCCAGAAATCAAAATGTATGATTTTTTAACTATTTATTTGTATGATACAGCTGCAAGTAAGTATTTGAACATCTGAGAAAATCAATGTTAATATTTGGTACAGTAGCCTTTGTTTGCAGTTCCAGAGGTCAAATGTTTCCTGTAGTTTTTCACCAGGTTTGCACACTATGCAGAAGGGATTTTGGCCCACTTCCTCCACACAGATCTTCTCTAGATCAGTCAGGTTTCTGGGCTGTCGCTGAGAAACACGGAGTTTGAGCTCCCTCTAAAGATTCTCTATTGGGTTTAGGTCTGGAGACTGGCTAGGCCACACCAGAACCTTGATATGCTTCTTACAGAGCCACTCCTTGGTTATCCTGGCTGTGTGCTTCGGGTCATTGTCATGTTGGAAGACCCAGCCTCGACCCATCTTCAATGCTCTAACTGAGGGAAGGAGGTTGTTCCCCAAAATCTCGCAATACATGGACCCGGTCATCCTCTCCTTAATACAGTGCAGTCGCCCTGTCCCATGTGCAGAAAAACACCCCCAAAGCATGATGCTACCACCCCCCCATGCTTCACAGTAGGGATGGTACTCATCATTCTTCTTCCTCCAAACACGGTTAGTGGAATTATGACCAAAAAGTTCTATTTTGGTCTCATCTGACCACATGACTTTCTCCCATGACTCCTCTGGATCATCCAAATGGTCATTGGCAAACTTAAGACGGGCCTTGACATGTGCTGGTTTAAGCAGGGGAACCTTAAGTGCCATGCATGATTTCAAACCATGACGTCTTAGTGCATTAGCAACAGTAACCTTGGAAACGGTGGTCCCAGCTCTTTTCAGGTCATTGACCAGCTCCTCCCGTGTAGTTCTGGGCTGATTTCTCACCTTTGTTAGGATCATTGAGACCCCATGAGGTGAGATCTGGCATGGAGCCCCAGTCCGAGTGAGATTGACAGTCATGTTTAGCTTCTTCCATTTTCTAATGATTGCTCCAACAGTGGACCTTTTTTCACCAAGCTGCTTGGCAATTTCCCTGTAGCCCTTTCCAGCCTTGTGGAGGTGTACAATTTTGTCTCTAGTGTTTTTGGACAGCTCTTTGGTCTTGGCCATGTTAGTAGTTGGATTCTTACTGATTGTATGGGGTGGACAGGTGTCTTTATGCAGCTAACGACTTCAAACAGGTGCATCTAATTTAGGATAATAAAGTGGAGGTGGACATTTTGAAGGCAGACTAACAGGTCTTTGAGGGTCAGAATTGTAGCTGATAGACAGGTGTTCAAGTACTTATTTGCAGTTGTATCATACAAATAAATAGTTAAAAAAAATCATACATTGTGATTTCTGGATTTTTTTTAGATTATGTCTCTCACAGTGGACATGCACCTACGATGACAATTTCAGACCCCTCCATGATTTCTAAGTGGGAGAACTTGCAAAATAGCAGCGTGTTCAAATACTAATTTTCCTCACTGTATGTTACTCAGCTGTTGAATCATACTTTGGTGGTCCCTTGACATTTCACAGAGCCTTACAAACTCTAAGTCTTGTTTGTGGAAAAATGCCAAAAATATGCTGGTTCCAGCCTCTCAAATGTGAAGATTTTTACTTCCTGTTTTTACTTATCTTATATGTTAGTAAACTAAGTATTCTTTGGGTTTTAAATTGTTTAAAAATAAGTCGTCTTTAGCATTTTTATCTATTTACTGTCATGTTACTCACCAAAATGTATTGATTGATCTACAGTATTCTGCGGATTAATCATAAATGAAAATAATTGGTAGTTGCAGCCCTACCATGATGTCATCCAATGTCACACCACTGTTATATATGCTGTACATTGTGCAGATGTGATGTCCACACTAATCATTTAGAATGAATTGATTGAGCACTCCAGTTAACAACATAAAGAGACCTAGTGAGCTCCCCGCCTCCCTCCCCCTGCAGCAGGGTTAGACCCACCAGACAAAGCTAATGGAGGAGCAACAGGGACTGACAGCAGTCGGCTCGGACAGATATGCCAGATATGGGCGGGATAGTGAGGAGGGAGGCCATTAGCAGATAAATCCATAAAATTAACAAAGAAGGGAGGGGTGGGCGGAGAGCAGGAGGAAGGAGTGATGATGTAGAGTGGCTCGAGCGAGGTGCTTCTTTGTTTGTTTCAGTCAGTTGCCCAAAAAGAACGGCTGTCAGCTGAGAACAATCTTGAACAACAATGGGGATAGAAACACTGCTGTAAAGAGGAGGTTGTTGATATACTGTGTTGGCACTAAAGCCCTTCTGCAGCTCCTGATAAAGAAAGCCACTTTGACCTTCAACTGTCACCAACTTCAGTTCTTTCTCTCACTAACAACATGACCCCAGGGCTTCAAACATTGAAAGTGGCCTTTAATGCTTGTTCACTGCCTTTGGTACAAAGCAGTTTGCCTCTTTCTCCCATCAATGCAACCAGTTGAGAGCCAGGCTGTGGCTCAGTGCTAAAAACAGCCGTGCCACTCAGGAAGATCAAACTATCCAATCGGTACGCACTCCTGTGCTGTTGCTAGGCCCCCTCTCTGTTTCTCTCCCTCTCCCTCTTCCTCCTGCTCTGGAGGACATAACACAGAAAAATGACTGAATAATAAATTCTAACTCAATAAACGAGGAGACGGTAGCTGCACTCAGACAGAAAGCCCCTTGTCTGGCTCTCACTTTTTCTCTACATGAAAGCTGGTCGAGCAAAAAAACACATGCCGACGCAGCAACAGCCTGTTCTCGATTTTAGCGTAATTGGCCCTTGATTGTTGGAGCTCTTTTAAAATACATTAAAGCATCATCACTTTTCAGACTGTTAGTTTTTCCGCTGTGTATGAGTGGAGCGAGTGTTGTGGTTCTGTGGTGGAAACAAGAGTGAGGAGCGCAGCTAAAGTGATGTTGAAGCAGCATGATTGACAAACCCACATCCCTGATGGACAGACAGACTGTTGGCAAAGTGGCTTCATGAGAAATTTCCATCAGGCCTAGGCAAAATGGAAACATTGAATATCTTGATAACCAGACGTTTTTTTGTGTAACTAATAAAAAAACAAAATCAGAAAAGAATAGATAGCTGCACAGTGAGTACTATGTTCCTTCAATTTCAAACATGTTTGCGAGTCTGGGTGTCTACATAGGCCAACAATAAGAGGAAAGAGAGGACTTCTGAAAATAACGTTAGCTATTCCGCAGAGGAAATTGCATCCATTACAATCACAGAATGTACAAACGAGTGTTAACCCTTACATACACTATGAGATGACATTTGTCCACCATCAGAGACTTTTTAATACCATTTACACTGTAGCAACTATCCCTTTAATATATCTGGTTGTTTCACCCACCCCTTTTCATCACGTTAGACTCCATGATGATGACAGGCCAAAAATGTAATATTGAGTTAGTATTCTCAATTTTCTTATAGATCATTCTGCGAAAGACTTTAATTGTTAATATATATATAACAAACTTGTTCGTTGGAATTCACAATATTAGACAGAATCACAAGAATATATATATGTGTAAGAATATATATATATATATATATATATATATATATATATATATATATATATATATATATATATATTCTTACACATATACACACATACATACACACATACACACACACACACACACACACACACACACACACACATATATATGAAATTAAAGAAATTCTGACAAAACAAGTCTAAAAAGGGTGGACCAACTGACATAGTTTGTTAGGTATCCAGGAAATTGTTTAGCTGAGGGGGTGAGCCACCCACATCCTGAAACATCTCTCTCAAACAATTCAGTTGATATGTAGATGACACCCTAAAAAATAGTAATTAAATATATTTATAGGTGGGCCACCTCACCTGAAACAAAGACCACCTCTGCTGCAAAACACAACAGGAAATTCTGGTTTGTGTGTATCTGTGTGAAAATACTATGCCGAGCCAAAAGGCATTAACTAACTTGACACTGGTCACAATGCATGTGTTTAAACAAACAAGATGTGTTATGTCTGTGGCATTGTTACCTTGAGTGAGTCAAAGCAGGCGATGACTCGGCCATTCTCCACATGGCAGCTTCGGGAGGGGTGAGCAAACTTGCACTCGGCATCAGACCTTGAGCAGGTGCCTCTCTGAAACTCACGACACACTTCCAGGGTCAGCCATTTGGTGTCCCGTCCCATGGTCATGCTGACAGCCATCAAACTTGCTCAAAAACACTGAGCAGCGGTGAGGGCAGATGGACGGAAAGCTGATGAGAGTAAGGGTGACTAATAGTGATGCAAGAAAAAGAAATAGCCCAAAAAACAGAAACAAAAATATTTTCTTCAGCGCAAATAGGCAGCGTGTCCTTTCGGTTGGTGTATTTTAGTGGATGTTTATTTGTTCTTCTTGGGAAAAGTAGCAGGTGAAGTTTGAGATAGAGGGATGGACTGTGGGCAGAGGCCAGCTCTGTTTCGAAGGGAAAAAAACAAAAAAAAACAGCAACTACACATAGGATTTCACTCTGGCATGTGACACAGCGTCTGTGCCTTCACCTGAATCGACGGCCACAGTAAGTCACTGTTACATTCACGTCAACATGGCTGTGGCAATCACTGCAGTTATGTTTAAACGGCCTGAGAAAGAAGATTTCTATACAACAAAAAGAAAAGCAGAATCTTTATAGGGATGGTGTCCTTGCAGTGATGAGACGAGGTGGCGGCTTAGCTCAGGGTATGTGGGGACTGCAGCTTAGCAACGTGGGATGGATGACTCTGTGGCTGTCAGGATAAAATATAGCCTCCATTCAAGGCCAAGCACACACTGAGCCCCGTCTTGCTCTCATCCAGTAGTAAACAGCAGCAGACAACTCCTCGCAGTAGGCACTTTGGAGTTCCACTTCTTTTATTTCGGTCTCTTTCTCATCCCTCCTTCGCCGTTGTCTATTCTTCTGTTGTTGTCATCCTCCTCACTGACCTCTCTTCTGCATGCCCTTGCTTGTTGTCTTGCTGTGGACTATGAAACAGAACAGAACATTAATCAAAAGCACTGACAAAAAAAGCAGCCTGTTGAAGATAAAAATGTCGAAGCTACAACCTTGTGTGAAGCTTGTTTAAACAGAGGGTGATGAGGACCACGAGGCAGGACGGTGGACAGGAAAGAGCCAAAGGGAAAAAAGCGAGGACAAACAAATAGGGGAAGAGAGCATACGGAAGGGAGGGAGGCAGCATTGAACAGGAAAGGGCAAGCTATGTCTTGATTAAGTGATACAAGAAAGAGAGAGAGGGAGAGAGAGGGGGATAGAGGGAGATTGCAGACAGGACAGAGACGTCACTTTAACTCCCCTGAGCTCCACGAAGCAAAAAGTAATTGACTAACTTGATATGAATCATGCTGCAATATACTGTGAACAGCCGTGTCCTTGAAGTTGCACTGGCTGGCATGTGTGTGGTCAACCCTGATGATTCCTAGACAGTTATTAATGTGAAGAGAAGAAGTAAAAAAATAGTATAGACAGGGCAGAAAGAGAACTGGGGTGGCGGGAGGGGGGGGGGGGAGGTTAGTTATTCACAACTGCAGCTGCTGTGCTCAATGCAAGCCTCCAGCCAATCAGACAGACTTTTGCAGGCACACAGAGAAAATCACCGACCAATGACAGGACAGTTTCCACAGCAGCTCCTCCCTCAACAGAGCCCATCCTTGTTCCTCGCAGGATTTTTCCACAGTCATGGCTGTGCCACATGCTAATATTCAAACTGTACAACAACTCCAAACAGCTTCTCACAGATGTGGAGTAGGTCATGCCTTACAGAAACTGGAAGTGGACTATACTGCAGTGTGATGCAAGCAAGGATGATGTATGCTGTGCAGGGAGCAGAACGTCGTGTCCGGACATTAACTGAATACAGATAACAATCAGTGAGGTGGCACAATAAACATACACTCAAAAAAGAAACTACAATGTGCTTTCACAAGAGAAGGCAAAGTCCCAACTGCATTGTAAAAAAATTGGTAAAAAAATGAAGAGAAAGAAAGGCTGTCATGAATGAAACATAGTAGTACATGAATGCACAAAGTCAATAAACAATAGGTGAGATGCAGTAGAGGAGGAGACCAAAAAACAGGAGGAGAGGGGGATTGGAGCAGATATTATCAGTCCTTGCGTCTGATGGCGGCAGACACAGACGGAGGAACTGATGGGGTGTGTGTGTGTGTGTGCGCAGATAGACAGCCCAGAAGAACACTGCAGTGGAGTGGGAGAAAGAGGGATAAGGGGGAGGTGGGAGCTGAATTGATACACCCACCACATTCAAACACAAGAACAAAGACCCATCCCAGCCCAAAAAAAGAGGCAGGAAAGAGAATTGAGCAGGTACAGCAACTGCTTTGCTTGCTCAACCATTATGCTTGCCTGTGCTTTCTCCTCCTCCCAGCCTACTTACAGATCGATAGAAACTTTTCCCAGGGGGATAAAACAAGCACTCCTCTTGCAGCTTTGCCTGTCCTGCATTCAGGTCCACATCAGTGTCAAGCGCCCTTGCTTACACACACCCTGACGACGCAGCTCAGAAATATCCAACCCGCATCATCAAAATGCTCCTCACTTCCTCGCCTCGCCACACCAGACACCAAATGCCGCACAGTTGCCATTACGACCATTCTTGGAAAGCTACACAGCAATGCTGGCTCTCCTCCAGTGCCACTCTAGCTTATACGGCACCCTGTGCTTTTAAATATACACAGTAATGACCTTTCACTTGCTGAAATATACTGCTGTGACTCTGCTTTCCAGGAGTTTCCCCCTCAGGAAAATTTCATTAACAGTTTAACCAAGCCTCCCCTTGTTACCTTTACCTTTGGCCTCTACAGGTACTGGAAGACAATGGAGACAGTTAAAAATCATGCCATGGCATAATTTGTATGTCGGTAAAATGTAAAAAAGCCCACTTGGGGGTTGTGATTGTTACATGTTCGTGAACAGACAGAACGACTCATTAAAGCTATTAGTAAGCTAATAGAGCTGACATTCAAACTAAATAGTAAGTATGTTTAATTAGTTAGTTTTTAATGAATAAGTGGTTGTATCATCGACCATCATATATGCCGCTTTGCTATGAGGCTGAAAATTATGCAGCTTAAGTGCTTCAGGCTAAATATTAGCATGCTAATATGCTGATGATTAGCAGGTATAATGTGTACCATGTTCAGCATATTAGTTTAGAGTGTTAGCATGATAACATATTATCCCTAAACACAAAGTACAGCTGAGGCTGATGGGAATAGCATTAATGTTGCAGGCATTTGTTTATAAAGTACTGATAACTCCAGAGGAAAACTCTGGTAGATCACCAACATTATTAAATTCATCATGGGGGAAACATTAGGTATGAGGTATTTCACTAAAAAGCAAACATATCAACCTCATGCTGGCACTACAGGAAAAGTTAGGAGACCACCAATGTCCCTAGGATTCAACATCTGGTAACCATGAATGTACAAAACTTTGTGTCAATCCATCTAGCAGATGTTTAAAAAGGACAAGTGAAAACTCAGTGAAAGTCATTGGGACTCATCCTCTGGGGACCATGAATGTTTGTAAAACATTTTATGGGAATTCATCCACCATTCATAAAGCCACACCACTAGCATGGGCAATGTGGCAATACATCATTGTCCTTCTTCGTGATACGAGAATCAACTCGCTGGCGCCATATATTGATATTATATTTAATAAAAATTAGGTGCTCTAAATAGATTTCCTTGCTCCCAGCGTTGCTACTTCATGGCTCATCGAGGTGGCACTAAACACATGAATGACAAAAACTTTAACATAAGCTAACTAGCTGAAGAGGAAGAGGTTTTCAAAGTCTGGACCCATAGCTGGTCTATAGTTCTGTAATTTAAATTTACAGACTGAAAAACGTATGCAGCAGAATTGTGCTGTGTTGTTGACTTGCAGTGAATAAAGAGAGAAAACCTGCACCTAACCTTTTCACAGGAATTTTGTATTCTTTTTGTTTTCCAATATCGTGATGTATCATTATAGGATTGTCAGCAATATATTGATTATCGCAGAATTGCTGTATCCTGCTATTAATCTGTATCGAGAGCCATGTATTGTTTATCGGAAGGTACCATGTGATTCCCACCCCTAGTAATGAGCAGTCACCTCACCAACAGCTTTTATTGAATCCCCTGTGTAAAGTAGTACCATTCCACTAATCTTCACATTAGTCAATGAATAGTTTACTAACAACAGCAGACTGGTATAGCCACCAGATTAAATCCAACATCATGCCATCTAAATAAAAACGTAATCTAACCCTAATTTATACAGATGACTGTGTCTTTAAAGATAACACAAACGTGTAAGAAACCCAAAATTAGGTGAAAAAAAAGGTCTACTTGCATCTATTTGATGTTTTACATCCAAATCAGCAGTCGTTTTTCAGAGATAGCACTCTTTAGAATTACAGATCGTTCAGTTTGTAATGGAAAACCGACTGCCCAGCTGCAACATTGCACAACAGTACTGTACCTACTACAGCAGAGATAAAACATGAGGAAGCCAAAAAATACACAAGCACAACATCCACAGCCAACGAGCAAATAATTATGAAGCAGATGAAGTGCAAGCATACCAGTGGGAAGTTCTCTTATAGCTAAACACTGATCAAGAGCTCTGTTAAAGGAAGGCGTGATGCTACATGCTTGAGGCTGCATTATTGTGCAGGTCCAGCCAATACAGCAAAACTATCTCTGTGCTGTTCCTACAACACTGACAAATGGGTTAAAGCACTAAAGTAAAAACATAATATATACAGGAAAGCATATAAATAGGCTTTACTTCCTCAACAGTACATGTAAATAAATAAAAACGTTTCATTTAACCTTTTAATATATATGATATGGGTTCGACTAATGATGGTTTTCATTATCGACTAAGCTGCAATTTATTCTCTTGATCAATATTGACATGTTTAAATATATTTAATGTATTTAACATGATATATTGTAAACCCAGGAAATCTGACACAGTGATCAAAATAATTGCAGATACATTTTCTGTAGATTGCCAAATCTATAAATAGACTGATAGTTTCAACGCTAATAAACACATACACTTAAAATGTAATACATTAAATTATTGTTATAGGAAAACTGTAATAAAGAGTGTACAATTTGTACAGAAATAATCTTGGCCTAGTGAACTTGTCCGACCTTTACAATGCAGCATAAACAGTCATTTACAGGGATGCGGCATGATGAATGAATATAGAGCGCCCCAGTTATAAAAGCCATTGTGCTGCTGCTGGTCCTCCAGGTGTCTGCAGTAGGAAGAGGGGCTCCAGCAGTCAGTAGGTGGGGGTCAACATGTAGGTGGAACAGGATAGGGGGGGGGAAGTATAAGGAGGACAGATGGGGGTGTTGACTCCAGCGCACTGCGTCCATCATCAAACACAGTGCACCAAAGGGCTACCAGCAGTGTAACCTTCACCGGAGCTCTGACGTCTGCATTATGGCTGGTGTGCAGGCTGCGTGCCTGCCACCATGACAGGGAGCCTGCACCTTATCTGCTCACACTAATAGATTGCCTTATATCAATACAACTGTGTTGCGCATGCATTAAGTGAAATGTAAAGTGAGTGACACATTAACAAATAAATAAAATACAAAAACACTTTTATTTCTCCTTTTAGATTTTTTTGCTTTTCTTTTGCGCAATTAGGTTCTAGCCAGGGGGAATATTTAATATATATTTACTTATTTTATATAAGTGTGTTTTTTAGAAGAAAATTCATGTTTGCATGCTGCTGGAAAAAAAGCGAGATAATTTAAAAAAAAGTTGAAGTGGCAGTTGAAATACAAACACTAAAAGTATCATATATTGAAATAGCAGTAAAAATGGAAGAGGAGAAAGAAGTTCAAGTTTCAATTTAGGTGTGAGTGCTAAGTAAAGTGTAAGAGCTAAAAAGATGATCAAGATTCAGATGACCAAGTAAAGGGAGTCTAAAGATTTCACATTATTGCACTCTAGATTAAGAGCATTTTGTAAATATTTTTAATGGGGTTTTAGTTTGATTGTATGCTAATATGATTACCGGCTGATTTAGGCTTCACAGCAGGTTGACAGAGAGAACAAGGAGGACACAAAACTATGGAGTTTAGTGTTTCACCAACTGGGGAAACACTGCGAGTGATTTAAGCATGTATGCATTGGAAAAACACGTTGGCTCATATCTGTTCTCCAACTATGAACGTTATAGTTTACGGTCAACTCTTTTGAGAGCAGTGACAAGGATGAGTACAGAACAGGATAACGTTGATGACAAATGTGATTGATTAAAAAGCACAAGGTGGAAGATCCATGAATCATAATGAGAATGAAAGCTAGCAGCCTGGAGGGAGGGAGCCAAGTAATTAGGTTAAGTATAAGTAATCCTTTTAGCTCATTAAAGCACCACAGTTCACATTCAAACAAACATTCAACAAGCCTATCCCATCATACAGGACAATGTAGCCTGCACAAAGCAAGAAAAACTTGAGGTTTGACTTGCCTGTTTCACTTTTAATTCAGAAAAGAGACTGGATAGTGTAGGCCCTGGAGCTTTCATTTGAACTTTACTGGCTGTAAGCTGGGGTTTTCACATCCCTGTGGTGAGATCATGAAAAGTAACTATGTGGAAAAACAGTGCAGATATTATAGCTGAACCAATAACATATTGCCATTTTAACATTTTTCTGATTTGTTAGAAATCGGTCTAGGTTGTTTAATGGTTTTATTTGCAACATAAAACATAAAAGATGGAGCTTCCCATGCAGTTAATATTGTGTCTTACAGGTTATGTGGGAAACATGGCTGCATGCCCATGTGTGTTTGCCAGTTTAGCAGTGTTTATATTAAGTAAAGAAAAACTAGCTAGACAGGTGCAGAGTCCACAGCCCGGAGGGAGCATGAACATGTCTTGACTGGCTATATTGGTAAGTGAGCCAAGATTATGGCAATACATCTACTAGAGGTGTGTACAGTATGTGTACTGTAGGCAAGTAGTGTCAACATAGTACACCATGGTGTCTGACCCCTAAGGGTAAACAAGGACAAGACCTCTCTGCACTGCATGCATGAAGGCTGGCTGCAGAATCTGGCTGCAGACATACAGATAGATATCCAGGAAGGAAAGTGCAGGTGCTCTTCATTACTGCCTAACATTACGATGAACAGATAGACTCAGAAAGTAATTTCACATTGTTTGCACTTCACTCTCTGGCATGGCAACAAAACAACAACTTGCACTTTAAACCGTGGCACTGAGACAAAACTCTGCATATTGCATTTAACCAAACCCCTTGCAGATACCGCACTCAAGGCATTCTTTGTATGTACACAAAGCATAGCCGTCAGCTGTCTGCCAAGCTACCCAAAACATGCCACTTGTAAATGTTATTACTGCTGTGCCAATGGTTAAGCTCGCAATTACGCCCGTAATTAACATTAACAAAGGCTGTTTTGCACTTCCACGCAACAGAGTGGAAGAGGCTTTCTAAACGACTGCAACATGGATTAAATATGACTAGGTAGCATTAATATTGCTGCAAACTGCGCCAGACGTGCTCAGCCTCTTACCTGTTTACAGTCACGTCGGATTCAGATGTCTTCTCCTAAATTAACGTCGGCAAAATGTTTATTTGATGTTTTTTATCCACAACGAGTCGTTCTTCTGATATACAATAAGTATGGCGTAGAAGTGAAAGCGGAGTAATAAATAAAAGCGTTCGCTAGCTAGGAATAAGAAAGTCGAAGCAAGTAAAAAAAACGTGTTAGCCCGCCGCGGAGTGAGAGAAAGGAAGAAGGCTGGCTATGTTTGCTGCAACTACATTTGCTCGGCTGCAACACTGACTGAACACAGCAAAATAACACGTTTGAAAAAAAATCAGAGGGAGGGCAAAATTGTGAGGGAGGAGTTAGGAGAGAGAGAGTGTGTGTGTATAATTTCGTGTATTATAACGTGATTAGCATTGGGGGGAAATCAATGTCACGACAAAAGCACGCCAGGTAATCAAGGTAGGCTGCCATACGTCACATGGAGACACGAAGCATACGTATAGGATTACATTTAAAAAGATAATGGATGCATGCTAACAGCAACACAGTTTTTCAGGTCCAATATCACACTTGTTCACGTTAGAATATTTTTTTGTAAATTGAAAACAGGCGATAGGCCAAGATATAATTGATCCTAAATATGGTCCTAAACAGGAAATTAAGTTACGTTAAGTTAAAAATTCCCTGTTGAGGGCCAGAGATAATAACTTGTATAAATGTATTTTGGCATTAGTTTTTAAATTTGACGACAAAAATTGAAGACAGGATTCAGGTTGTTCAAAGTCTAATCCGAATTTAAATCTGCCCTTGAATGTAGTTTAGGATATTTCGGTAGACAATTAAAAGGATACTGCTCTCATCCCCAACCGATCTCTGCCAAATGCATGTGACTGATAAAAAAAAAAGTAATCTCTCTTTTTAACAATATTATAACCATGAAGTCTTCAGCATTTCTAGTAGACAGCTGAATAATTCTTCAAAATTTAGGAGCAGCTGATACCTCTATTAAAGCCTCGGATGATCAGACTTAAAATGGTTTAAATCCCATCCAACCAAATTTAATATGCTGCGATGCAACACAGTATATCTCCCACGCTGTTCAGTTCTCTTAATACATTCATGAGCTCCACCCAAGAAGTTTTGATTTCATTAAAATTATATCAGCGCTCCCTGCTGGTGTTCCAGAGGTTTGCAAGTGAAACATTAAAAGCTTGCAGTCTTTTGTGCACACGGTCTGACAAAAGCACATCAGACAAAGAAAGAAGATGTCTTAATATGTCAAGAATAGGAGTCAGGACAATAGTTCAATGAATGTAAAAACATTTTATGTAAAAAAAAAAAAAAAAAGACTTGGAACGCATTCAGTAATTTTACAACTTTCGCAGTTAATGCTACACAATGAGGTATCTATGGAAATTCCATTCTCCTTTTCTGTTATTGAAAAGACACTTAAAACACAGGTACATTTTAAAATGTAGGCATTTCAGACAAGACAACAATTTGACAAACATATAGATTGTAAATCACAGACAGTATTACAGATTCACGATTTGTAAGCAAATATTACATTGTTCTTTTTAACAAAGAAATTAACATCCCTTCATTCCAAGCTACATTACAAGAGTTCAGCTGTGTTTAAAAGCCAGGAGAACAGTCTAGAAGGCTTGTGTGATCACTGAAAGGTAAATGATGATCGCAGGTACAGTACCTAGATCAGCCTTTCTTTCTGTCAAGGAAATGTGTCCATTATGAATGTCAGTTGTGGCAAATACAATCAGTATCAATAAATAAATGTGTGTCATTTGTTCATGGTGAGAAAAAAAAAGAAAATTTAGTGGAAGGCATATTCTAAAAATAACTGATTCATTAACAGACAAGGCAGAATGTGGCACACCTAGTATAAAGAAACTCTACTGCCTGTTCCCGTCACTACCACTGCTCCACATTGTCCGTGTAATCTTCCATGGTGCCGTTTTCCTCCAGATCCCACCAGTCTGGGAGTAGCACTTCTGACTCGACAGTGTCTCCACCAGCCTTTCCCCTCAGCTGCTCCTCAGTTACTACAGAGAGGCTCACAGGCTGACGGGGTGTTTCTGTGGGCTTCAGCTGCCTCCCTTGCTTTGTTGTGAGCCTTCCACGGAGACGCCTCCTCTCCTGCTGCCGCCTCGCCCTGGCCTGCCTGCGCTCCTGCTGCCTCGCCACCTGGAAACGCTGCAGGAAAAGGTCACGGGCATACTCATACAGCTCTACATCCCATCGGTTTAGCTGGAGGATTCTGTATTGTGTATCAGAAGGGACGTCAACGCTGGAGGCTCGTGTGCCATTGAGCTGTGTGAAGGGTGCAATGAACTCCAAGTTGAAGGTACGTTCAAACAGATACTGGGTCTTACGCTGGTACTCTGTCAGTCCGAAGAATGCCATGCCGCGTAGGTTACGTTTGGCACTCTCCAGAAGCACTGCCCAGCGCTCGTCCTCACTCATTGTGGAGACGTTGTAGCAACCCACGAGGCTGAGATCCGCCAGCATGCGGGTTTGCCGGTTGTTGGCCAGGTTGTAGGGGCAGTCCATGAACTCCTGCAGGGAGCAACCTGACCAGTCGTCTCCTGAGTAACAGCTTGGCAGCTCAAACAGCGTTGGTGAACGTCCATCACACACATGTTTGGAGGACCTCCAAGTAGCACCACGTTGCACGTGACGCCACTCGCTCAGGTAGCGTGATACTGGGTCTCTTAAGATGGTTATATAATAATAGTTCCTACTGAGGAGAAAAAGAAGACATTAAGTCTGTAATAAGGCAACTCAAATCGTTTCAAAATGTTACTGCAATCAATATGTCTATTTGAATTAGTGCTTCAAATAATGTTTTTTTTTATTCATTATTAATTCATCTCTTAATTTTTTTTTTTCAAATATTTAAGTAAGTATTTGATGTACCCATCGTTACGCTTGGAGACGCTCGGCCGTGCAATTATTTTATTTGTTGAACAAACTTAATAACATCTTTTTATTAAGATGTTTTTGCATACTTTGTGAAAAAAAAATTTTTAGAAGCAGATTGTGACCACCTGCTCATTATGTTAAAACTTCAAGCGTCACGGTCACCCTCAATATGAGGGGGAATTAGCTACATCAATTAAACAAATAAACAGCTGTAATAGCATCAAATGAGTCAGGTAAAATGGTTCAATTAAAAATGTATTTAATTAACAGCTGCCAGAGCAGTTTTGACTTAATAGTACACGTAACGTTTTATTACACTTAGGTCATTATTAAGATTCCCATCCCGAGTACCCTCCTACACCAACCTGGGCAGGTTCTCGGGAGCCTCTTGTGAGTCCATGCGTGATGGGACGCAGCTGGTCAGCTCAGTCCAGTCCGCATGAAGTCCGCAGCTCCAGCCGGTGGAGAAACGCGAAAACAGCCAGGTTTCTTTTTTACCTGGCCGGTAACAGGTACATTTCTTCTGACCTGCGTGACACTCGCAGGGCCTCTCCAGCTGAATATTCCGCACCAGGTGTCGACCAAACGTCGTGCCACCCGTTTTCTGAATGTGCAGAAAAACAATAACATCATCTCCTTTGATGTTGAAGTCTACACCACGATTTAAATCTGCTATGGTGAAATTGAAGCGAGGGACGAAGCGGACCAGAGCGCCGTCTTCTGCAATGTAAGGGTCCTTTTGGAGCCCGTCTTGGATTCCATTGCCACTGCTCCGGGAACCAGTTGCCCTGTCGCCCTCAAACCAGGATCCCAGTTGGTGTAGCATCTGGCACTCAGACCTGCTCGGGCACACATACTGGATCATAATGACGCCAAAGAGTAACACCATGAGCAAGACGATGAGGAGCCGGTGGTGGCTGTTACTGCTGGACTTTTCATCCATCTTCACGGGACGGACAAAAACACATCACTAAGGCAGTCCGGACCCCCGCCTTGGCTGGGGAACCTCGGGAATTAGTCTTTTATGGCCGCCTAATGAAGCGAAAACAATGCAGTGGCTAACGGCAGCTAGCCCGACTGAGTCTAAAGAACCCGGAGCATGGCTCATTATTGTAACGTTTGCTGTATTGTAGGCAGCAGTAGGTACATGCCTCATTTGAAATAGTAAAGTAGTTTTACAGTACCCTTAGTTAGTTTTACAAAGTGGAAATCGTTTCTTGCAGCAGTATATCCATGTCTTCCACGACCATCGATTCTTGACCTTTCTTCCCAGCAGCCTCTGCGCTCAATGTGGGCGTTAAAATTACGTCACCGTGTGGCACGCGAATCCAGAGCCACAGAGAACACAAAGTCATCAGCGCGGTCAGCAGGTGGAAGCGTTTTCACGCTTTAGCATAATGGGTTTGTTAACATTAGACTTAAAGAGTAGTTAGAAGTGTTTTGGCCATCTGTAAATTTGACATACACTCTGATTTAGCTCCATTGCCGAAATAGCTCAGTTGGGAGAGCGTTAGACTGAAGATCTAAAGGTCCCTGGTTCGATCCCGGGTTTCGGCATTTTGTTCCAGCAAACCAATTATCTATATATAGAACAAACCCAGCATTTTCCAGTAAAGACGTCAAGTAGCCTATTTGTAGGGACGTTAAGTGGAGCATCTAAGCAACAAGTCCGTACGACCTATGCAAATCACATTGCGAGTTACACCATTTAAAAACCAATCGTCTGGGGGTGTAATGTCTAAATCCATTAACTTGACAACCAACTACGCTGCGTAATCAATCTTTCCAAATGGCAATCAAATGGCGAGGTAAATCTTTATTAAGCAAATTAAATATATAAATCCTTCCCGTGTTTTCAAAACGACTGCTAATTTTCTAACAACCTCTATGATCTTGTGCATTAAATAAGATTCACGATTTGTAAGGCATGTGAAATGTTTTTGCCATTGTCATTACATTTTATGATTTATGATTGATAATGTTGTGCATTATAGTTATATTATGTAAGAAAACTGCCAGTATTTGTTTGTAAGAAATCGCATCAATGAAGACACACAAGGCTATGGAAGAAGTAATTTGCCTTTCTAATTGCCTTGCCATCAAATGCAGGCAACAGGCCTTCATGCTCCTATAAGGTAAAATAAATGATTAATCAAAAACCATAAAAATTAAAAGTAATTAATTGAATATGCATCAACCTGAAGGTGTCAGTTTCCCTCTTTTTGCATATTTCAAGGTTGGTGTGTGGTAATGATTTTTCAAAATATGATTTTTCTGAACAAGGCTCTGCATTAACACCAGCAATAGGCCTTAACAATGCCTTTGTCCGTCCCACAGAGAAGAATTTCACCCTAGCTCCCCCCACATTCCCACCAAACCGTGGTATCTATATTCTGGGGCAATTAAAAAGACATAATGCACTGTGGACCTGAGTTTTTTATAATGCCTGAATTATCAGTTTCTAAACCTGCTTCTCTATTACAGCCCGACTGATATATCGGCGGGCCGATATTAGGCAAATTGGTATCAGCATTTAAAAATATATATATATATAAATTCGTCAGAATCATTTATAATGACAAATAAATTATTCTGATAAATGAATATTTAAAAAATAAAATAAAAAAGGATGGTCAACCATGTTATGAGTGTTGGTGTTGCATAGTTTGTCCACAAGAGGGTGCTCTACAGAGTCCCTGTTGGCAACATTGATTTTTTTTTTGCTATTGTATTTTATTATTAAGGACTGTCATATCTTAATGAATTCTATTTATCAGAAATTTTATATATTTTGATGTTCCTCTATTCTTTTGTGACAATAAAACAAATTATTATCATATTATTTTAGTGAGAACTCATAAATAACTACAAATAACTAATGTTAGGGACATCTGTTTATGTTTTGTCACACGTTTCTGGATTTTTTATTAATATATATATCGGCCGATATATCGGAATATCGGATTTTTAAATAACGAAATATTTGTATTGTATCAGCCTTAAAAATCCTTTATCAGTCGGGCTCTATTCTCTATATCAGCTTCTTTAACGGCAGACAATTGGACACATATACTGTAATGTTCCATAATTTGAGAAACTCTTTGTCTGCCATGAAACTAGCATTTTGCTGAACTAAATTTGGATAAAACATACATAATAAGTCCACACTGACCACCACAGTGGAGGCTGAAATGTCTGCTGATTAGCGTCATTAATCAATTAGCGCCAATTAATAAATGATTATCCAGATAATCAGTTTGGCTGATTAAATCTGCAAGAGCTGATAAAAGACGTCAGTTTGTAAAGTCGGACTGCTGCCACTACGTCACTGCTGAAAGAATTTACCAATGATCATTTGTGTAAAAGATGTTTCACTCTACTCATTAAAGATCCCATGACATGGTGCTCTTTGGATGCTTTTATATAGACCTTATTGGTCCCCTAATACTGTATCCGAAGTCTCTTTATAGACCATAGTGGTCCCCTAATACTGTATCTTAAGTCTCTTTTATATAGACCTTAGTGGTCCCTAATACTGTATCTGAAGTCTCTTTTATATAGACTTTAGTGGTCCCTAATACTGTATCTGAAGTCTCTTTTATAGAGACCTTAGTAGTCCCCTAATACTGTATCTGAAGTCTCTTTTATAGAGACCTTAGTGGTCCCCTAATACTGTATCTGAAGTCTCTTTTATATAGACCATAGTGGTCCCCTAATACTGTATCTGAAGTCTCTTTTATAGAGACCTTAGTGGTCCCCTAATACTGTATCTGAAGTCTCTTTTATATAGACCATAGTGGTCCCCTAATACTGTATCTGAAGTCTCTTTTATATAGACCTTAGTGGTCCCCTAATACTGTATCTGAAGTCTCTTTTATATAGACCTTAGTGGTCCCCTAATACTGTATCTGAAGTCTCTTTTATATAGACCTTAGTGGTCCCCTAATACTGTATCTGAAGTCTCTTTTATATAGACCTTAGTGGTCCCCTAATACTGTATCTGAAGTCTCTTTTATATAGACCTTAGTGGTCCCCTAATACTGTATATAAAGTCTCTTTCCCAAAATTCAGCCTTGGCGCAGAATTACAGCCACTAGAGCCAGTCCCACAATGAGCTTTCCTTAGGACATGTCATTTCTGAGTCTGTAGCTTTTGAGGAGAGAGAGCAAGAAGGT
This sequence comes from Etheostoma perlongum, assembly GCA_026937815.1. Classification (NCBI taxonomy): domain Eukaryota; kingdom Metazoa; phylum Chordata; class Actinopteri; order Perciformes; family Percidae; genus Etheostoma; species Etheostoma perlongum. Next base: position 19,690,641 of record CM049380.1, on the reverse strand, counting down.
GGGGGGAGTGGCCCTCACCAACTGCTACTTTGCTCGTTTGAAAGCTATGATGTCTCTCTCTCATGGGTGGGCCAAATTCTCTGGGCGGACAAAACAGAGAAAGGGAAGGTAACCTTCTAGATTCTAGATTGGCTCATCTGAGCTTTCATTTTCTCAAAGGCAGAGCTGTACCCAGGGCTCAGTTTACACCTATCGCCATTTCTAGCCACTGGGGGACCAAAGGCAGGCTGGGGGAACTCATATTTAATGTTTAAAAAAAAATCATAAAGTAACATTTTCATGCCATGGGACCTTTAATAAAGCACCCTCCCAGTCTACAAAAGTCAAGTTAAGTCAAGTCAGCTTTATTGTCAATTTTTTCACATATAGGCTACTATACATCCAGAGGAATCAAAAGTTTGTTTCTAAATTCCTTCTAAGTGTTACTTACTTGGCAATAAATCCCTCTGTGATTCTGATTTTGACATATTGGTAATTCGTGTTTCTGTATTTTTTTCCTGCGGAGTGAGACCTCTGAGCCTCCTCCTCTCTGTGAGGGGCGTTGTTTCGGATGGAATGCGCAGCCACGATTTCTTATGGACTTGGTCCCATGTTCCCCGCCCTCATTTCTTTAAATACCCAACACCACCACCACAGGGAACCGTTGGGAATATACGGGGATGTGCTGACGTTAACCGGTATTGTTGTTAACAACGTATAACCTTAGTGCTTGTTTAACTCGTAACATGGAGCTGGACCGGCGGCTGTTGCTGGCCCACTGTACGGCTCACGTCCTGTCGGTCGTAGCGGGCTTGCTGGTTGTCGTCCCCATGGCTCTCAACGGCTCCGCTTTCAAAGGCCGCTGCGCACTCTTCTCCATTGGCTACTGGAGGACAGAGGACCGGGAAGAGCTGACAGGACAGCCGGAAGACTTCTCTCATCTGGTGGTACAGCAGTGGGGCCCACCGGCTGCCTGCCAGTTCGCCACATTTGTTGGTATTTTCACGGTGCTGTACGGTGCAGCGCAGGGTTGGAGGTGCCTCTTCTATCTGCACGGGCGACATGATGAGTGAGTCCTCACAGATGACAGCAGGAGCCTGCTGACCTAATTCTTCTGCAGTTAGCCTACTTCTGTTATTGCCGTAGGCCTATTTCTGCTTTATTTGATCTTAGGTTAATATATACTTCACTACATTTTGGAGGCATATATTTTACGTTACATAAAATGCATTTATTTTAAAGCTTTAGGAAATAAATAATGATACATTAAGACTATAGTTTAAGCCAGTTAGCAGTACATCAAGTAATTAAAATGAACTCCATCTTTACCAGTTGCAACATTAAAGTGATGTAGTGTAGCTACACATCAACGCATCAATAATTGCATCCAATATACGTTATATGTTATTCTGAAATGGGCCATTCTACAATACTTAGCTAATGAGTAACGTTACTTTTACTTTACTTCTACTTTTACTTAAGTAAAAGATCTCAGTATGCCCACTTATGCTACCAGTAGTATTATTACCTGTATAGGCTACCTGTAGTACCTGCTGCTGCTGCTGCAGTTATAGTGTAATTGTAGAGGTAAAGTACAGTAGTAGTAGTACAGTACTGTCTATGTAGCTGAATGACGAGGAACGGTGGCTTAAGTTTAACCGGAGGACCGGGCTTTATTACCCTAAAACAGAGGCTGACGGGGTTGGAAGAGTGCCCAAAACAACAAAAAGGCTGGTGGCCGTAACTAGCTAGTTAGGTTCCTCTACGTAACAATAATAACAACCGAGTCTTGTTATTCTCCCACCTTATATATATACAGTATATAAAATACAGTTTAAAGATGCCTAATGTAATCTAAAGGAGTATGCTGTCATGCAAACAAAGAAGCTGAAAATACAAATGATGGCTATTTCTTCATCAAACTTAGTTGGGTATTAGAGCTCCAATAATTGATTTTGTCTATTAAATATTAAATGTCTATTTTTTAAAAATGCGTCAGCTAAATGACATGTAATGTAATAACACACAATATGCTATCTTCAGATGCCTTGTTTTATCTGACCAACAGTCAAAAATATAATCACTTAAAAATATAGTCACTTAACCATTAGACATGTCAAAGAGTAGCAGTAAATTATCACATTTGAATAACAGGTACCTGAGATTTTTGTTAAAAAATAGCATACATGATTATTTAATTATCAAAATAGTTGCTGCCAGTTAATTTTCTGGCGATCGATCAACTCTACTTATCATTTAAGCTCTGTGGCTACCCACATATCCAATTTATAGCTTTTAATCTGTGTTTATTATGTCTGATGGCTGTCTGTATGTGTGTTTCTGTTTAGCACCCTGTTTTCGTCCTTCCTCACGGTGCTGCTGAGCGTGTGTGTGCTCTTCCTGTCTGGAGGGGCCAGTGTTATCTTGTCTCTGGGACTCGTCTCCTGGTGTGAAACAGTGACTGATCACAACACACGGCCATACAGGTACGGTACATTATCTGATGGTAGAACATCCTATATGTTGAGTTACGTGGTGATCTTACAGCCAAGAGTTTTTCTAAAACTAGAGAAGTCTTCTGTCTGAACATGCTGATATCAAAACCAAGCAAATCAAAACAAAAACAGCAAACATTCTTTGAGTGTGGAACATTTCTCATCCCTTCCTGCTTGTTTGTCATGTTGTTTTCAGCTGTTCAGAGTCCCAGACTGTTCCACTTTACCTGGATGTGGACACCTCCTCTTTCTACAATGAGCTCAGTCTGGCACAGGTAGGAGCGCTCATAAGTGCTCACAATTAATAACACACACATTCTGTACAATATATAGCTAAAATCATACCTACGTTTCAATGTAGCATCTCGACCAGACAATGTATTTTCCCACAGAGGTTCTTATTTTATTTGTATTTCTAAAATGCTAAAACATGATACTGGGATATTCTGTGCTACAGATATCTACAACTGTACTGCATTATTATTTTGTTAATCCTTATTATTTTGTTTGATCTTGAACAGATCTTCTTCCTTCACTGTGTGTGCAAATGGGAAATACTTCTAGCTCACCCAATAAGAGCATGCACCCCATGTAGGCTCAGTCCTTTGCAGCGGCCCAGGTTTGAACTTACGACCTGTGGGCCTTTGCTGCGTGTCATCACCTCTTTTTCTCTCCCTCTTTCCTGTCTATCCACTGTCACTATCAGTTAAAGGGAAAAGCCCCAAAAAGCAAATATAACCGTAAAATACAGTGAATAGGTATTAGCACAGTAACAATTAACAGATGTGCTCATTCATATTTCAGTTTTAGTGTTTGATTAAAAAGCTCCTATTATAAAAGGCTGTTTTTAAGTTACAAATACAAAAAGCACATCCTTATACAGTACATCAATATTCACTGAAAAAAGTTCCTTTTTGAGAATGAGAATTAGGCTGCTAAAGTGAAGAAGTAGGCTACTAAAATGTATTATTTATTTTGCAAATTCATTTTCAGTTGACGTAGAAGTTGTTTTAATAGTTGCCAGGAAAATTGGCCTTAACTCTTTTCTTTGCTATCAAAAAATGGCAATATAAAAGTTATTATCTCTGTCAGTCAAACTACAACAACTTTTACAGCTTTGTGGATTGAGCACACTCGTTTTTTTTCTCCCATGGTTGTAGCTATTTTTCTGGCTCTTGCAAAGAAAGATAACATCCCTACTCATGAAGCTCTGATTAGCTTTTTGGTTTTTCCTAACCAGGAAAAAACTGAAAAAATCTTGGCAGCATCCTACACACATACACCCCAGCAATCATAGCCTTGATGTTTTCATTATATAAGCCTAATTAATCACATCTTGTGTCCTCAGGTGTCTCTGTGGGGAGTGACGGCTCTGTGGCTGGCTCAGTCCATCCTGTCTTTCCTGCGGCTCTACCACTCTCACAGCCAGCACATCAGCGGGCCATGTGGTCCCCGAGAGAAGGAGCTGCTGTTAGGACAAAGTCCATCTGAGAACGGCTCCCCCACACCTCCACATTCTCCAACAACACCCACCATCATTGTCTAACTGAGAGTGTGAGGTAGTGATACAAGATGATACAATTAACTCTGATGTCTAAATTGTTTTAAACCTCATTTTTTCACAGATCACTATTAATAATAACCACAATGTCTATAGTTTTTACTACTGCATGTAGAATATGGGCATGGAAGTTTTTATTTCATTTATTTTATTTTACATCATTCATAATTTATCTTCTTACAAAAGAAGAGCCTGACTGATAAATGGTATAAGCATATATGTCAGTCAATAAGAAATTTCAGTATAGAAATGCCAAAGATTTGTTTCAGGTCATTTAGAAACAGTGTCTCCATTAGACCTATATAGTTTGTCATCCAAAGAGGACTGACTTGTTTATTTTCACCATCCAGTAAGTGGTCAGGCTGTATCATATATTGATATGATATTTGAGCAGAGCCAAGAAGCACCACAACTTAGCCATAGTTTGTGCCTCTTGTATTTATTCAATTTGACTCACATACCTAAGCATCTATTTCTTTGACTGATCAATACCAGTTGATCTTTATTTATTATTATTTTTAAATCCTTACATTTTCAGTTCTTTCAGTTCATTTTCAGTCTAGAAAGTATGCTGCGTTCACATCATGTCATTTAAGAGAATTTGTTTATTTTAAGTGTCAATGTAATGGTGATACATGAGAGCCACTAACAGGGATTACCTTCAACTCTGTCTAGGGACAAAGGGGATTTTACAGAATAAAAAAGACACTCATCAGAATAGTTGAAGCGGATGTATTCAGTAATCTAATAACTATCTAATAACCACAGTGTTATCTTGAAGCTAATAATTGTCCTTGTCATTAGACTGAGACTTTGTGAATCAATCCATTACAGTTTATTTACGTCACTGATGCAAAAGCAACCAGTTGGTGTTGTCTGTTCTGAATATGCATGGTTGTTTACATTTCTGCTATAGTCTGACATTTTGCACAGTTGTGTCCTCATCAGGGAGAATACATTTTTACGACTGTTCTAAGTGTAACATTGAGATGTAGCACTGAGGCGCTTTTATTGTGAAGCATGTGGTGAGAGTGTGACTGAGCCACTAAGTACAAGGCTCACTGTGTGAGCATGACCCGAATGTTCTGTTGTGTAACGGAAAAATCTCTGCTGACCTTCTCTCTTCTTGTGACGATTTCTATCATGATGCTGTCTGTGTGGACGCAGTCGCTCTCAGGGCATTAATGAAGCAGTCAAATCTTCTCAAATGATACTTTTAGGGTGTGCCGATTGTAAACCTTCAAGTACCTGTGATATTTTTCATATTGAGAGAGATTTGTGCGGAGCCCAGAATGGTCAGTGAAGAGGCAAGAAGCTACTAATTTTGCTGAGTTCCTAAAACAAATGATTCAAATTTGTTTCGAAACTTTTCTCCTGTTCGACCCAAGTGGTTGTAATGACACACAGACAGCGGAGCAAGAAATCTGAAGTAAAGAGAGATGAGACAGTATTAGTAATGTCTTGTAATAAGGGTTGTTCTCAGTTAGAGAAATTCTTAGTCAACTTACACTCATAAGATTTTGTCAACTAATAAATTAGTTGAATTAATCTATAGATCTGTAAAACTGAGTTTCTCTGTCAAAGAATCTAGCATCACATTAAAGATGTGCTCATAAGTTTCTTTAAAAAGTCCTTCACCATTAAAAAAGCATAACATATGACTAATCAACTAAAGGAAACTTAGTTGACTAAGACCAACATGACTGATTAGTTGACTAATGGACTAAGAGGGGCAGCCCTATATGTAATATATAAAATGTTTTTTGTATTGCTTTTTACCTCTTACACCTGTTTGTGCTCATCCACAATCGTGTTTTTTTGTCTTTGTTTGTTGAATAAAAAGCTTTGCATTATGAAAGAATGTCTCAAATCATGCATACTAAAAAAGTATGTCCATATACATCAAAGTTTACTGATTGATATATATATATATATATATATATATATATATATATATATATATATATATATTTATACATACATACATACATAATCACAGCTTTGACCAATCAATGTTAATCAGTGTTGTAGTATTTTATAATTTTACTGGAGACAACCAGGTCACTTTTAAGGACTTTTATTCAAAATCTATCAATGTTTTTACAGTACAAATTAGGAATAATATAATTTATATTGCACCGTTTGGCACCAGAGTGCTTAAAGTGAATGTTCTCTTTGTGAATCTAGATTTGATTATCTGGATCCATTTTCTGATGCGAGCTGCTGTCTGCTCTGGCCTTGCTTGCTGTCAGGCTTCACATTCTGATAAAGCAGCAGTGGTTGAATGCAACTTACTACATTTACTCAAGAACTGTACTTAAGTACAAATTTGAGGTCTTTTTTACTTCTACTGCACTTCATTTCAGAGAGAAATATTTTACTTTTTACTCCACAATATGAATCAGACAGCTTAGAAATTAAGTAGTTTATGAAAAACAAGGTTTTATTTTCAATTAAACTACCCAACAATCAGAATCAGAATCAGCTTTATTTGCCAGATATGAGGACGCATACGAGGAATTTTTCTTTGGAGCATCGTTACTCACACTGTGCTTACACATACAAAACAACCAAAACAAAAATATACACACTAATATTTACACAATATATACAACTCTAAACAGAAACAATATAGAGGCATGAGTGCAATGAAGAGTTCAATAAAATGATTTAAATGTGGAGCATAGTGCAAAGGATACTGTGATAAATAGTATTATGTTATTATATTACAATATGAACAGTATGAACAGTATTAACATATGAACAGTTATGTTTTAGGAAATGAGAATGATGAATAAATAAAAAACAATAAGTGAGATGTGATAATGGGAATGATGAATAATACTAAATAAGTGGAATAATGAGTGGAACCAGTAAACATATAGGCCAACAAGTACAGCTAAAATGATTAATGATTTTGCAGAAATTACTTTTCATTTCAATGCAGAAATGATTTTTCTGCATTGAGCATTTCTACTTGTAATACTTAAAGTATATTTTCCTGATGATACTTACATAGGCTATGTTTTACAGTGTGGTATTATTATACTTCTTCCACCACGGCAGAACGGTACATTTGGTTATTCTGTGTCCGTCACTGTTGTAAATTACTGTACTGTAGTGGTTCTCAGATGGATTGAGCCCGGAAGATGTGGACCCTCCATGTCTCAGCACCAAGTGTAGTACCATTTCCAACCGTTTAGTGACAGCAAAGACTCCTGCGACTGTGTGATCTACCATAAATTACAAGAGAGAAGAAGTAACGAGCCAATCACAAACCAAGGCACCATATTGAACCGATGTTTTGATCCAAGCTGCTGCCCTTCTCCTATAGTTTACAATAAGCTCTTTGGTTTACTTTGAGTCCGATATTTTGCCACAACTCGAAGAAAAATATACCTGAATTTGCATTCGCACGGTAGCAATGAAGCTAACGGACATCAAAAAGCTAAAAGTGGCCGAACTGCGGTCCAGACTTGAAGAACTCGGATTGGACAACAAGGGACTGAAAGCTGAGCTGTTAGGCAGGCTGTGGTCCGCTTTAGAGGCAAGACAAAGTGTGAAGGACGGTGATGAGATACAACTACAAAATGACCGCTCACAGACACCTTCAGCACCGGTGGAGACAGTGGACAACTGCACTCAGTCCTCACCACCCCCGAGAAGCGCGGATGTTCCTGGGCGATGTAACGTTAAACCGGACTGCGTCCGAGAGTACACAGACACCGCCACGCAGACAGAGACCGATACCGCTCTGCCATCCCTACAGCAAGTCTCCGAGTGTATTTCGGATTGTGTGCCAGTGCACCAAGCCGAGGAGAGAGAAGTTGAAATGCAGCACGGAGGTGCCGAGGATCCCGGAGAGGACAGGAGAACTCTTTCATCAGAAGAGATGGGCAGAGGAAGAGCTTTCTACGAGTTCAAAGAGGAGATACGTTACAAAAGGTAATGCAAGCCAGATTTTAGTTAGTGGTTTTGTAAAGACGCATTTAAAAGCACCAGGCTCAGTCAAAATTTACAATTGCATTATAAGTTATGATTATACTTTAACAGGAGCTTCAGGATGTGTTAATGAGTTGTATAAGAGGCAGAGGCGAAATGTACAATTTTGAGGTACTTTTACTTAACTTAACTTATTTCTAGTTTAGAGTATTTCTATTTTATGCTACTGCGATAAATGTAGGTAGGTTATGGACAGGGGTGCCAGCACTGTTACTACGTCAGAATTGTAAAACAGTCAGTCTGCAGCTTCTCACGACTAAAAAACATTAAATGGGGCAATTGTTTGGGCATTTAAAAACACAAATGTGATTACATGATAGGCAGACATGTCTATAAATTTTACTGATGAAAAAAAGGTTGCAAACCACACTTTCTAGTTAGGTTTCATTGATTTTATGTCTTTTAGTTGCATGAATTCCAGAAAAGTAGAATGTAAATAAGATACGCCTGGCTGAATATTCACACAAGACATGATGGGAAACAACAATTTAACAAGCTTTGTGTTGAAATATAGCAAAACGATTCGCTTGAATCTTAAAAATGAAGCGGGTGTTATTAAGCCCCATGCATCTATCTCTTGTCGACCAGAGCCAAATCACTACAACCTCCAATGGACACAGAGGAGACGGAGAAGGAAGATGAAGATAAAGTCAGACTAAATCCATGTAAGTCTTTGGACAACACTCACTCTCTAGCAGGTGCAGGATCATGAACCCTTATTGAGTGACAGTGTTTTAAACTTTGATTACATTTGACACAAGTCATTAGAGCAGTGCAGAGGCATTTTGAATCCCCTGAGTTTACTTGTCTTTCTACACAGATGACAGACACCTCCACTTTGAGGTGGGTCCTGATTGTGCATGTGGCCAGCCGCGGTTCTGGGCTAGATTCCCCTTGCTGTGGTCAGGCTGCAGGCTCACCCACGGGGTGCTGCAGGGCAGAGTGAGCTTTGAGGTGAGGCTGGAGAGGAAGTTGCTGACTACACAGCTGGAAGAACAAGAAGACATGGCTCCTTACGGCCTGAGAGTTGGCTGGTCTATGACCAACACCTCTCTACTGCTGGGTAAGAAATAGGTTCATGTTAAGAGAATTGATTTGAACAGAGGCCCCTTTTCTGGAGATGTGTTTATTCTTGTTAATTATTGTCCTCTGTTCTTTCTTCCTCTGTTTTTTGATCTGTATCATACCAGGTGAAGATGAATTATCTTTTGCTTACGATGGGCGAGGTAAAAAAGTGTCAGGTGGGAAGGAGAAAGAGTTTGGAGCACCCTTCTCAGAGGGAGATATCATTGGCTGTTATGCTGTGAGTGATGCTTTGATCTTCCTTAGTTCACATTCTTTCGAAAATTGGACTGTTTTGCAGTTGTTTTGTGAGTTAGAAGACATTCCTTATTCTAATCCCAACTGTGTGTGTCATGCTCCCATGCACATCAACAGTCTTTCTCCACAGACGGTGCTGTTGAGCTCTCTTTCCATAAGAACGGTTGTTTCATGGGTGACGCCTTTTCCCTGGATGCTTCTGTGCTGCTGGGTCGTCCTCTTTTCCCTCACGTCCTCTGTAAGAACTGTTCAGTCAGATTCCTCCTAGACCCCACAGCTTCTCCCTGGTACTCGGGTCCTCCAGGGTTCATACCGCTGGCAGCTCTTTCTGCTGGGCAGAGGATGCGCACCACATTGCCTCCTACCTTCAGAAAAAACTGTGAGGTGAGAGACAGTAGCTAATGTTCCATCCAAAACCATTTAAATGTGTATAATGGAAAGCCAGAATTGACGTTATCCCAAGGTGTTTTTATGCATCCCTGTGGTGAAAAGATTGTTGTTGATGGACTCAAGTGAGGGACATTGCTAGCCATAGAGCCAGATTGCTAGCCATAATGCTATACTGGTAGCGGTGCAAATTTAGTTATTTTCAGATATAAATATAGATTTATAGATATAAAAGTAGTTGTTACATTTTAATCTTACGCTCCTTGCCTTCAGATGTTGTTGATGGTTGGTCTTCCTGGTTCTGGGAAAAGCCACTGGGCAAGGACTCACATGCAGCAGCATCCAGAGAAACAGTACAAGCTGCTGGGCACTGAGGAGTTGCTCACATGTATGATTGTCAGTCAAACCTCCAGTCTTCACTCTCATGTTTTATATTCACATTCAAAGATGTTGTTTAATTTCTGATCAACTGATTGTGTGTGTATGTGTGTGTGTGTGTGCGTGTGTAGAGTGGTGGACAGAGGGACCACAGGCTGCAGCAGGCATCTCAGTGTCTATCTGATTTGATTAAGATGGCTGCTCAGACAGCTGGCAACTATATTCTTGATCAGGTAACTTCACATCGATTTATCTCTAAAACCAATTTGACTCTGTTAACTGACCTGACCTGTACAGTTTGTTGGTGTTAGAAAGTGTTGTTGAAACAACCAAGTGACTGATATTTTAAGGGGTTTAGTATTTCTGAAAGGACCTAGTCATTTTAGTCATAAGCATGTGGAATTATTTATTGATTGAAGCACTGACACATGCACGGGTGTACCAGCACTTGGGTGTTGGATTCCAGCTCTCTTACCATATGCTTTTTGTTATCTCTCTGTTTCCAGAGCAACATCCTCTTCTCTGCCCGGCGGTACAAGCTACAGCTGTTCACAGGCTTCAGGCGGCGGGTGGTGACGGTCTTTCCCTCAGCAGACGAGTGGAAAAGACGACTGTCTCTGCACCAGGCAAGCAACAGGGAGCAGATCCCTGAGACCGCCCTGCTCAAACTCCAAGGTGTGACTTGTGCCCATTTTATAGGAAGTATAACATATAAGTGAATAAGACAAGTGTCACTGAAGGCCAACACAGGGACATGGGTTAAACTGGTGTTGGCAGGCAATCTGAAAGGTATTTGCATTAGGGATAGAAACTTTTAATGTAATAATTACATTTAAATACCATTCTCTTTGGGATTCCTTTAACCCACAGAGAAGGAAAAACTAAAACTGACTCCTAACTTTGTGAGGTAGTTAAATAGTTTAACAGGTGTTTTAGTCTATTAATCACCCTGAAATGCAATTTGTTTTTCACTTCCTTATTTTATTCTATTTGAATTGCTGAAAAACTGACATGGACAACCATTTAGAGGTTTTGAACCAGGCTTGAAGTGTATGGGACTACACAACCAACTTAAGCTTCTCGTAATGCTGACAATCATAAGTAAACCTGCGAGAGTTATACATGTGAATGATACCAACACCTTCAACTCTCCTGCTCGTCTCCAGTGAGCTGCAGCCTTCCAGAGCAGCAGGGCGACCTGATGGAGGAGCTGCAGTATGTCGAGCTGCCTCAGGAACAGGCACAGGCACTCCTGCAGGAGTATAAAGATGAGGCCCGCAGACTGCTGCCCCCCATCCCCAAACAGGAGAAGAAGAAATCCCGACTTCACAAGAAAAGACCCCACCCTCACGGCCCTCCACCCTCACATAGGATACAGTGGAGGCAGCAGCCAAGATATGTGAGTGGTGTTTTTGTTAGCTTAGCTGCACTTTAAAGCTGGAGTGTGGAATGTTTGTCTCCCCCCTCTGGCAGTTGGAGTAATCACACAAACACTGTTCGGAGGTCTCTCCCCCTTTCCTGCCTGTCAAGGTGTTGGGAAATACAGGTAGACTGACATACCGTAGCCAATCAGAGAGCCTGTAAGAACATGTAAGGGAGTGAGCAAGGCTGGTTTACGGCACTTTGTACTGCTCACATAACAAGGTTGTTGTGGAGTTAATAAACAAGCTCTTTAACAAGAGTACCATTAAGTGATATAGGCATCATTCTGCTGCGCCACAGTCACAACAACTTTGGTATACTGAGAAATACAGAGTGTTCCCTGGCAGCTATAGGCTCAATCAGCATTGTGTGAACTTGTTTGGCAAGGGCTGTAATACAACTGGTTGTAAAGGTCCAGCACTCCTACTTTTTAAGAATTTGTGTTTAACAAAATTGCCTGGACCTAATCGCTGTGTCTTGTAGAAATCATTTAAGTTAGGGAAGATTATCACACTCAAATACATTTTTATATATATAATTCCTTCTTAACGAAGGAAACACAAAGTGTCTAAGTAATGTTTTATGACATTTGAACGAGGTGACATCTGCCTTAGTTCTTTTTTTTTTTTTTTATTCAGAAAATAAGTTAATGATGATCTGACAAGCTGAAGAAGTTAATTCATAAAAGCCATGGTTTAATCAATCACCCAGTGTGGACAGTTTGTCAGTAATATAGGCGAAATGAACAGGCCTCACTCACCCAAAGCTGTTATAGAGTCATAAGAAAATACAGTATATTCTAGATAACTGCTTTTTAAACCGCTGAAAAATGCTAAGTAACACAACAGCCCCCCTTAACTTCATTTCTTAATCAAATCTCATTACCCATTTACGTTTTTTACATTTCAGTGGAGTGTGCCTTATCTGGACCAAGGCTGCTACTACAGAGATGTTGGTTACAGTGGATATGAAGGGTACTGTTGAAGAAACCTGCAGCGAGAGGAAAACGGATGCATTTGAGATCTGTTTACATGGATAAACCTTCTACTGATGTCATTTAATAAAAAAAAAAAGCTAACTACAGCAGCAAGTTATTTTACACAGAACTAACTACTACGGTATATGTTGCTGCTTTGAACAATCAAAGATAATCAGTGTTGTAGTATTTATTAATTATACCTGAGACAACCCGGTCGCTTGAGTTTTTTATTCAAATATTTTAAAAATGTCATGTTTTTACTCTACAGTGTATAAACTGTGAAAACATTTACTGTATTTTGCACCAGTATTGGTCAAGAGTCAACTAGTAATACATCCCTGAATTTTAATGACAAGGTTTCTTGTTGTGAATGTACATTTGATCATCTGGATTAATTTTCTGATGCGATCGGCTGGACGTCATGTCATCTGCTCTGGTCTCCCTCGCCATCAGGCTTCACGGTCTGATAAAGCAGCACGGCTCCTTTAGCTGAAGGACACAGCTCCGACCACAGAGGGCTGCTTCTGTCCAGCTGCAACACCTCCTATTGTCCCATTTCAGAGACAACAAAAGGCAGTCTTTTGTATCTATACCTTGTTATTTACCGTTCTTTCCTTCTAATGCAACTGTCAAAACAAGAAAGCTTATTCTTGAGTTGGTATTCAATTATACATCTATAACTATGGATTACTCACCGTCTTGCTGAAGAAGACAATATCTGTGGACTCATGGGCCTCTGCTCCTCCTTTCCAGTACAATTTTCTGACTTCATCAGATGTCAACGAGCAACTGAGGACACCGATTACATTACATTTTAATAAAGCGATTTGAGGCAAACTTTCATCATATCAAAACTGAAGGAATGAATACCTGACATAGAACTCAGCACTTGGTCTGCCGGCGCTGGTGTGATTCAGAGCGACACCCATCAGGACCGGCTCTCCGAGGGAGCTCAGAGGAATATTCACCTGCAGAGGGAAGACAGGGTGAAGTAAGGGAGACAAACAATATTCAACACTTGTAGTTTACAAAGAATTTCTTTAGTGATTTAGTGATTCTCTCTATGAAGTCATGTTCAAATGATGATTGAGCTCTTCCAATGTATTAAAAAAAAGCTAATGTAAATATTGTTTATATTTTCTTTGAATTTGTTTTAAGAACTGGTTTAATAATCCGTAAGGTAAAACGTAAAAAAGATTAACAATAAAGCCAATTTTTACCAGGAAAAAAATACTTTCAGATTAATTTGAAAGATGTTATCTCTTAATATTCTACACGTAGATGTTTTAAGTGCAGTCATCAGAGTTCATCTTTTAGAAAGCCAGTACAGTTATTCTTTATTGCTTTAACAATTCTTTTTAACTTGTCTTATCTACAGATTTTTTTTTAATTACTGAAGGACAAATGTGTGAATTTGATGCTTTTTTTGTCTTATGTAATAAACTGAATATATTTCTTTTAGTGACTCAAAGACATCTAGGAACTTTTTCTGACATTGTAATATACTAAATGATTAACCAATTAATAAAAATATGAAGTGCTTAAAAAAAGTAATAAATTTCATCCATAGTTTAGAATGGGAGTGAAAAACAAGTGCTCTTATTTACCAACAAATCATAAAGTTCTGCACTTATTGTATGCCAATATGGAAATGCAGCCTTTGTTTTTTACTCTATTAAATCTTCTTAGGTCATATAAATAAAATAAGTAAACAACTTGATGAAATAAGTTAAAAGTGGACATTTTTTCCCCCCCACCTCATCTCTGATCTCAGCGCAGACAGACGAGAACAGCTCTGAGACAACGGGCCTCTGTGACATCATGTCCACACTGATCTGCTGCTCACACACTACCTGGCCCAGGCGCTCACACACCACCTGAGGAGGTGCATCCATGGTATAAATAACATAAAGCATATTTGAATGATACTAGATTCACTTTACTTACTACACCTTTGGCTCTGGGTGACCTCCGGGGATGTCCAGGAGCCCCCCTGCCTCTGCCACTCTCTGGCTTCTCCTGATCAACACTACCTGACCGTCGTCTGTACACAGGACTGCACCCACACCCAGAGGCTGAGCTAGCAGCGCCAGAGGATCACCAAATTCCACCTCTCCATGCTGACGTAGCTCTGCCACTCTACTGGACCAGTTTGTTCCCAAGTAATCTTTGTAGCATGTAAGGCCTAGCCTAAGCATGAGGAGGTGGCCGGTCCCTTGATCCTCTGTGTTTCTGGAAGGACGTTCAGCTAAAATGCTCTTAGACTCACTGTAAGCAGAGGAAGCTTGTGACAATGCACAGACACTATCTACATTTTCTCTTTGATTCCCAGGTCTGTTTCTTTTGTCAAGATTGCTCTGAACAACATCCTGCACAGAATCAGTGACACACAAATTGTCCTCCATCCTTTGTCTGCTGTCCTGTAATTCCCCTTCTGGTTCCTCTGCAAGGTCTAAGAAGGGGATGGGGGGTGGATGAGTGCAGGATTGGTGTTTAGGAGAAACAGAGCACGATGAGGCTAAGCAGAAAGAGTGCAGTCTGAATTTCATCCCGTTGAAAAGCCACGACTCTTTGGATACTCGCTCTGTCCACACCTCCTCTATTTGACGTTCTATAGCCGGATCAGTCTGCCTGTTGAATCTAAGAAGAGGGAGAGAAAGCATGACGGTTGTTACAGTAACATTTTGCCCATACTGTATAAGGATAACAAATCCCATAAAAAGACCCTTATACCATGACTGTGGCCCACTGGGAATGAAAATGTAATTCTATATCATTGTGTTAGGTAGAAAGGCCTTAAAAGTATATTACTCTCAGAGGACTGATTTCTTTTCATAAATATTTATGTTCATTTGCAAATGGGTTCCTTTTATAAGCCCTGTTTTTTTATATCCTACCTATGTATTTTTATGTTTCTTTTTTTTTTATATGCACAAATAAAGAAAAGAAAATAAAGAAATGAAATGTTCCTACCTTTCAGAAAGCTCCACTTGTACTTGAGACTCCAGCAGGCCCCTCCAGGCTGCACAGTGCAGCAGCACAGACACCTCGGAGTCCATCATGTCTCACTGTGGATGATCACTCACACTGCTGCAGCTCTCTAAGCGTTTTTAACCGTTAATATTTCGGTTCATCTTATCCAAACTTCAGAGTAAAGAAACAGAAGCTATAAACATGTTGCAAACAGCTGAATCGGAGAACATTTAGATGCATTAAATCACTGTCCTGGTAAGAAAATGTGTTTCTTCTGGCCTCTCCCTCCATCCACTCCCAATAACAGAACATAGACACACACTCACAGATTAAAAGTTGGGCAGCACAAATCATGTTGAATGTTGCTGTTTCATTATCAAGCGTTATCAAAAGTACGATATGTTAACCCATAGAGCAACGTACATGTATGGTGTCCAGTTTGCCATGGATTACACAGATGTGGCTATGCTAATTATATTCGTAAATTACTTACATTAGCCTCGAGTGACACAACTTTTAGAGAGGACCTACTTCCAGCTCATGCTGCAACTGAACACAGACATAAAGACAATGTATTAAGTACAAATCACAAGTTATCATGTAACTTGTCTTTTATAAATCGAAAGTTAAATAGACTGGACAAAGTTATAATCTGTTAAATTTGGGTACGCAGCTGTTTGGGTCTTACCTTCCTATGAGGCGTATGTTGTTAGTATCTTCCTCTTTTTCAGACAGACGGCAAAATGTGTTCATTATCACCATCCAGTGGCAAGAGTCCGAACTACATGTCACGTCATATCTATGTTCCTAAATATTTAACAGCTGGGGAAAAAAATGGGCATATTTAAAAAATAATGTACATGTTATAGTATTGAAGATTTACTGCTACAAAATATAAATATATATTCACGTCTGTAGGTGAACACGGCAGCAACAGGGTTAAAATCCTGAGGAAACGAACACATGCAGGGGCGTTTGTGTTGTATAAAGCCATAAAGCTAAAGCTGCTCATAAGCACCAACAACTTCCGGTCAGGATCAAAATAAGATTCTTGGCAATGTGTTGCAAGTAAACAGTAGCCTACTACAAAGAAAATAAGACATGTTATTTTGCCAAATAAAGTGTCGTTATTGTCTATTCACAATACTTACATTTAATTATAATTTAGGTTAATTGTTGGCAAAAAATATTTAGATAATAATTACATATTTCATAATAATTGTATTGTCTACTATAGCCTATGTTGAATACGGTATTATAGTTTTATTATTATTAAACAAAAACTTCACGACGTTCCACTACAGAGTGTAGGGCCTACACTCTATATGAGGCACTGTAGCTCAAATACCAGGCCAGGAGCCAAATGACTAAGGGAGTGTGTAAAAATTGTGATTGTGATTTTTTTTTCATAAAGTAGGCTAAAATTAACTAATTTACCCAGGCTTTACCCGCAATGCCGCAACAGGGTCAGTACTCAAATATGGCATTTCTTGAAGCACTTCAGTTGTCCAATTATATCGATTTTTTAAAATATATTATTTTTAAATAAGCAGGCCTACTTGACAAAGTAAAATATGATTGGGGAGAGATAAATGACCCGAGGAGCGTACTAAAGTCATACTTATTAACGAAGGAGGATGGCTGGAGCGCTAGCTCGCTGTGTCAAATATCGCAACAGATGGGATTACATTTTTGTCAGTAGTTGAAGGCCCCCATTGTAGTCCTAGGTGCCAAGTAGAACTTGTAGCCTAGGAGTAGCTAAGTGTTGACGTGTTTTACGTTTTATGGATGTATGATGTTGAAACAAGGAACCAGAAAATACAACTGAGGGGATAAAGCCCCCTTTCACCCCCTTGTGGCGCCGGGTGCGTCACACACCCTGTAGGTTAGTAATAGGAAAACGGCACTTTATTTTGAAAGGTAAATCTTCAGTGTTCCGGCAGCTGAGTCAACGGACCCACAGAACTGTCTATGAACAGCAAGTTATGAAACCTGCTGGTATGCCACTTTTCTTTGGTAGGTTCTGGCTTCTTACTTGTTACCATTGTGTTGTTTTGTTTAACATTTGTTCTTTGTCTTTTAGATAAATTTCAGATCATTATTATCAAGCTAACATTAGAACAAAATAACGTTAGCTGTCATGCTAGCGTTAGTTCTGCTGCACTGGTAGCACGACAAGGTGTCCCTACTGGAAACTCGTTAGCACTGTTTGCTCTTTATTTGATAGTGTATAATAATTAATGTGCAAACAGCAGCAGTCTGTAGCTGGTATTGTGTAGCTAATTAAAATAACAGAATAATGAATTATAAAGCTAACGTTAACTTAGGCCCCAAGAACAAAGCTGCACGGTGTCAACGTGAACGACAAGGTTTTGTTTGTTTTTTAATGGTGAATGACAAGTTGTGTTTTACGTTTCAGCAGATAAAAAGAGAGATCCTAGGACCCATTGCTAGTGTTGTTTGATCATAAAAGTGTCAAAGTTCTTAATCAAAGATACTTCACTCACCTCGTCCCCTGTTGTCCACAGCCAGTCAGATCACCTCTCAACAGATGAGGGGAAAGTTGCTGACAGCATCATTTTCAATGGAAACCCACTAGAAAGGTAGGACAGGAGAACTGTCTCACAGTAACTCTGTCCACGTTTTATACCAACAGTGTATCTTTCTATTTTTAAAATTTACATTTATTAATATGCTGTCAAGCTAAATGGTCCAAAGACACGGTCAACAACATCCTAATTTATTATTAATAATTATGTATTTACTAAGAAAATAATTTTTCAGGATCTTTCAATGACATTTTATTATTTTATTATTTCATATATTGTAAATATAGTAATCTTAAGGTAAAGGCCAGATAGCCCATACAGTTTATTTAATTACCAATTTAAATGCAGTTAGCCATGGTTGTGGGAGTGGCTGCAGTTTCTGTGGTTTTGTTTTTGTTTTTAGCAACCAAAATTGGTTTAAGCATATATCTTATATGGCAAAAAAACTAAACAACATGTCAAGAAGAAGGGTAAATAATTAGCCATTTTTTAAGCCCAATGCCTCCATTGTTGGTTTTGTCCCTAAGTGCTGCTTTGTGTAAATGTACACTAGAGTAAAAAAACACCAGCTTATGTCCCTCCAACAGAAGTAGATTTAAATGATTTTTAATTAAAGTGCAAGATACATGTATTAAAAATGGTCTGAGGGTCTGGGTCTGGAGTCTGCCAACTTAGTAGTTATTAAGGTTTTAAAATATCTTCTTGTTTCTCTTGTAGTGTATTATTGATAATGTTAACATTTGCCCTTTTTGCACAGGTCCTCTCTGTGGAAACTCAGACTTTTTCTATCATGCGTTTAGAGGCTCAGCTGCGTCTCTGTCAGAGTTGTGTTTGGTGCTGCAGGAGCGGGCTGCGCCTGCTCTCCCAGAGCTATGCACACAGGTAGACTGTGTGTGTGTGTCAGTGTGTGTCTGTGTGTGTGTGTGTGTGTGTGTGTGTGTCAGTGTCAGTATCAGAATTACTGAAAACAACAAAAAGTGACAGTGTTTAGTTACTCTGCTTTGTGTCTTGTTTGGTTTTAAGTCCTTTGTTTCCTCAAACACAGGAAAGCTGTGAACTACTACAATCTTCTGGGAGTCAACTCTGATGCCTCCTTGGAGGAAATAAAAAATGCCTTTTTTGACAAATCTAAGAAGGTACTGTCCTAATTTGGTAACAATAAAATGTATGGCCACATGAGGGCAGCCTTTCACAGCGTTTATACTTATTAACTTTCCCACAGTTATTCCCACAGACTGTTCCTGTCTGTTTGTTTTCAAGTTGTGACTCCCAGTGTAAATAAGGATGTGCATGTGTATTTACCTTGTGGTTTGGGCATAATTGAGGGGTAAGACCCTTAAGAGAAATAAGCATGGTTGTAAGTGCAACTGCAAACATTTGAATGCAAGTTCAAAAGAAACATGTTTGTGTGTCAATTCAAGAAATGCATGTCCAGATTAGCAAATGTTGCACCAGAATATATCTCTTGATTTAATGGTTGGTTTAAACCTCATTAATACTGACCAATTTATCATGCAGCTGCACCCAGACAGCGACCCATCCAACCCAGCGCTGCACAGCCAGTTTGTGGAGCTGAACGAGGCCTACCGAGTGCTGAGCAAAGATTTGAGCAGGAAGGAGTATGACTTAAAAATCAGACATCCCGTGGATGGCCAGGCCTTCAGATATGCCTCCAGTCACACCAACTACAGATCTAGGTGAAGATATACAGAATATGTCTGTTTGTGCTTGCTTATTAGTCCAAGGTTACCTGACCTTCCTCCTCAATCTTCAACACTGTTAATGTGGCCCTTTGGGAGAGTTTTTTTCTTGCTGTTCTTGTGAACAACTCTTAAGCGCTGCAGCAACACTGAATGAAGAATTCATCTCTGTACTTTGCCAAAGAAGGAAAACTACTTTTGCAACTACTGACTAGAAATTAAGATTTATATTTCTAAATAATTCTTGATGGAGGTGCTGCATAATTTGATGTTTCAGGTTTTGTTGAACCTTGTGCAAGTCTAAAAGCAGTGCTTCTGATGTTTGAGTGAAAAGCATTAACCAGTCTTCAGCGAATATTGTTATTGTTTTTTTCGGCTAAGATGTTTTTTATTCAGATTCGACTTGAGACTTAACATCTTAAAAATATTTTTCTAGTTTTTGAGAAAAGACAGAAAATCTGTTAGTTTTACTGTCTTGATGGAAAATGTTCTACATAATAATCCCTCAGACCTGACTCATTAACACTTTAATTAAGACTGTTTTTAACATTTGTACCATCTGTACCACCTCCTGGTTTTGATGTCACCAATCATGGTTATCTTCAACTACTTTACCATCAGTACGGATACCCAGGAGAATTTTCGTTACTGGGAGCAGTTTCGTCAGTCTCAAGCACGGGAGATGCCGGCAGAGGAGTGGCAGAGGAGGAGGAGGAGAAACTTCCGCCTGGTGGGCTACTGCTTCATCACGATGTTGCTCAGCGTCGGTGCCCATGTAGTCTTCTTCAGGTACAAAAACGCCACGTGATGAAGAGACATTTTTAAAGGGAAATTATCAAGCATTTAAAAGGTGAATGTTAGACAAGTAACAATAGAAATTATGTGACAACAACCATACTAGAACCTTGTATCAAACTTCCCACTGTAGTAGATCTATCTTATTTCCTTAGTTTCTTTTGCTGCACATCAACATCCAGATGTTGTCTCTGTGCCATGTGTGTTGGCATAACCTCCTGGCATGTGGCCTTGTAGTTGTTTTCACACACCGACTCTGCCGACACTTCTGTTTGTGGAGATTCCCTTCTTTGTGATCTGAAGAGCTGTTAAAACAGCTGTACAAACTCATAAAGATAACTGAGCATGCAGAGTGCCTGCTGAGCGACATCAAGTTTTTAGGTTAAGCAAAGTTTTTCTGCTAACTGTGTGTTAACTCAAGTTTCTCCGACTCTTTCAGAAAACTGGAAGAAGTTCACCATAACTTTATGGACGAAAAAGATCGAGTCATAACAGAAATTTACAATGAATCCAAAGAGAGGGCCAGGTCAGGGCACAATCTTTAAATTAAACTGTGTTTTTACTCTGTTTGATGGCCCATTTGGGTAGTAGCAGTACATTTGAGTGTTGTAATGCTTAAATATGGAGTAAGAGTGTTTTCTGTGCTGTTTTTCAGGGCCAACGGTTTTAAGAAACAGACTGAAATCCTGCGGCAGAAACATGCTGAGTTTCTGGAGAAATACAACATCCGCAAGGATGGGGAGGACAAGTAGGAGAGTCTCCAACTGTGCTCTGTGATAATGGAGTTTCAGCTGCCAGCAGGTGAAAGGCAGGCAGTGGACAGGGTGTGGTAACTGTTTTAGAATTTTTAAATTTATTTAATTGAAACATGTTAATGTTTTTGTCCTCAGTTGAGTACTTGAAGACACACAGGACATGGGTGTGATGTGGGAATGTTCCATATGGTCATAAAAGTGTTTCTTAATGACCAAGCCAAGCTGCACATCAGACTGCACCGGTCTGAAGCATTTATACCTACCATAGAATTATTTGAAGTGATGTGATATAAGGATCTACCTACTGTATGTACACAAACCATAATGAACACTGAAACAAGACAGAACATGCTATTTATTGTCCTCTGCCTCATTGCTGTGTTAGGGGGTGCACAGAAAACAGCAAATTAATGCCAGATGACAGCAGATGCATTGATTAAGACAAGACAGACTAACAGTACTGCCAATATGTTTCTTGCTGAAAGAAAATTGTGTTGATTAAAATCATATCCTGGGTTGCACACAAGAGGACGCTCCGTAATGTTCTCTTAGGTTTGATGTAGTCTTGCATAGCCAGACCCATCTCCACAATACGTTTTAATGCTGTGCCAGCGCTGGAGAAGGGTCCGCCTGAACCCATCATAATTAAGCTCTAAGGGGAAAAAAACACTTGTTTGTATTTCTTTAAACCAATCACAATTGTCCTGGGCAGCGCTAAGCCAAGGATGTAGCGACGGTTCACTTTGGAAAACATTGTCAGGAGGAGATTTGTGTCTGAAATAGGCAGGCTCATACACACAGTCTATATCCTGTGAGTCAGGCTAGGTTTGATGGGGGGGGGTTAAGTATGACATGTGCAAGTCAAACGTTTCAGTAACAATGGTTTGTCAAGCAAAGTGGTCAAAACATGCTACAATGCCTGTTGGCTGATCAGTTATGAATTTTGGGACATCACTGTCAAACTCCTCATTGTTTCTTCTGTTGGCCGTGTGTTGCTGTTTGAAATAAAGTGCATAATAAAGTGCCCTCCATTTGTTGGAAATGGAGTTGAAGAAGAAAATCAATATTATCACATGAAAAGAATGACACACAAACTTATTTAGAGTCAAACTATTGTATTAATAATGACACTGAACATGTTCACATTGAATACAAAGACTTTTGCTGGTTATTTCAACTTATTACTTGTGTTTTTAGATTTTAGAGATGGTTGTTTTTGACTGCCTTATCTATTCACTGTCAGTGGGAAATAATTAAAAGATCTACTTTTTCTCAATCAATCATTACTTCCACTTTTTGTTTTCTCTCTCGTTTAATTATACTTTGGTTCTGGTTTTGTAATATAGAACAGACTACATTTATTTCTCTCTGAAACATTTAAGCTATGTTTGGAAAAGACTTCAAATCAAAGGTAAATTAATCCTTTAAGCATTATCTTTCTACAGTGAAATTAATTTCCTTTTATTGGCAGAGTTAGCATGAGGCTTTGACTGACATCCAGCTAGACAGTTGCCTTTTAATAAGCAACCACACAGGAGAGTCAGTACTGTTGTTGTAATTAGATAATTATTGATATACCCTACGTGAGAATTTACAAGTTTATTTTCTATTATCTCAGTAAAAGTGAATTTGAAGAACTGCTCTTTTAAACCTCTAATCTCATATTTGAAGCTGCGGATGAGATTAACTCAAAACTGACTCTGCAGATCAGCATGTTTATTTGCATATTTACATTCACATGAAAGCTCTATTTCATTTTGGTCATAAGGACATCCTGGGTACACATTTGTTTCTTGGTGACATCATGGAAAGGAGGCTTGGTTACTAGTTATTGTTTTTTTAAAGAATACTTGCACAAATGAAAACGGAATGCATTAAATCCCAGAACAACCATGTGAATGGTTTTAAAAGAAGAGATGTTGCCTTTTTTCTAGTCTGACCTGAGACTTCAGCGGGAGATAACATATCCCTGCATAGCTTACAGACACCCTCACCCTCATGTGGCGTGTGAGTGCCCTATCATAACCCAAACACGCTATAATGCCTGAGATCCTGGTGTCGGCATGCCTCCACACACACTACACAGGAAAACCAGCCATGAAGACATTGACTATTCTCCTAAGTTTAATGAGCTGCAGAGGGAAGTGTGTCAGATCATGCTCTGAAATAATATCTGACAAGTATAGATAGTCGTATAAAGTAGAATAATAAATCTTTAATAGAAAAGTGACCCTCAGACTTTTACTGATTTAAAATCCTGACAATCCTAACCAGGGTCGTAGCCAAGATGTTAGAATCCCCAGACAACGAACCAAACTGTATTACCCAATATGAATGCTTGGACAAAGCCCTCTCCACACTACCAGGAAAACAACTGTGCTGGATGAATACTGAATCCTTTATTGTGTTGCAACTAACAATTCTACAGTCTACAGTGTCAGAATGTCCCCACCACGGTTTTCAAGGTGACATCTTTGCTTATTTTGTTCAAAGCATCAGAACACAATCAGAGATATATAATACAACCAGTGAATATTCACATTACATTTCAGCACTAGGAACTAGTTCATTTTTGGCACTTTTGAAAGAATAATTGATTAATGAATTACCCAAAGTTTCAGATTAATTTCCTGCGAATCGACTTTAATTAAACAACCACAATAGCAGAAGTAACACCGAGGAAATGATCTCTAAGTGTCTCAGTGGCAGCTAGCCCCTGACCCGCCCACGCTGGGACCAGTAGAGACGCTGCACCTGTATGCAGTGCGCTTGTCCCGTTTGGAAAAAGTTGGCAGTGCAATGGTTACGCTGCGTGCGTCTCAAGGGCAAAGGAAATGAGGAAACCGATCACAACAACTAATGAAGACTACCTCTCCAGACCTCTCTCTGTCTGCGGACTACCCTGCTGCTCCAGCTCTGTTCTAGCTGTGCTACCATGTCAGTGCAAAATGTTATTTTAGACACATTTATAAGAGGACTTAAAAAACGGGAAGATGCGCCTAAATGGGAAGCGTCACATTTTCAGTGGGAGCGACAGCGAGAGACTGTGACCGAGCCCTGGAGCGGAATATGCGCCACTGTCCAGCTCTGCACGTTGGACTAAAGCGTCGGGGTTTTGCCGGATAAACGTCCTATAGCCTAGCTGGATGATGTGATTTTTTTCCCCCCCCAGCCACACAGAGGATTTTATGATCGCACCACGTTTCAGCGGGAATCTGGACGATCCAGTCACGTCACCCTGGACCCCCACACCGGTTTTATGGGATTAGGACCAGATTGACCTGAACCATCCTAAATATAGGGAGCCACCAGTCAAAGTTTAAACAAGTCTCATTAAAAAAATTACATAACGATTAGTTAATAATTATTAGCCTACTTGAGAGTGGCAGATTTTCTGTCTGTGTTAAAATTAGTGGAGGGTGTTTTTAAACACAGCCTACTACAGTAATTGAATTAGGACATTAGAATTATAATAATTCAACTAAATAGCCTACAAACTATCATTGGAGTACAAATTGAGAGCTGCTTTGGTTTAGTCGATAATTTATTCTCAATGCAACTATTATTCCAACACTGAGGATGCCACCCTGGGTGTCCTTTCAAGGAAGGGAGACTGTAGAATGAAAGCGAGATTTCTGCGTATTTAATCGGATACACAAGAGAAGGAAGGAGACGGCCGAATAAGCCCGTCTTTTTTCTTTTTTGGATTGGTCCGAAGAATATTTTTTGGCGTGCCCCTTGGACTTCTGCACAATGGGGATTATGCTTCAAGTTATTCTAGGAATGTTTCAATTCCTGCTGCTCACCAGAATACCGACGTCCCATGCCAAGGTAGGCCTAAATATTTGCCCTAAATGACTGCGTGTCTGAGAAGGTCAGTCTGCCATTAGCTTGTGCGGTTTATTTCCATTTTATAGTAGGCTACTTAATGAAATCCCTTTTGTATGGATTTGGATTGGTGAAGAACATGTGGAACTTTTAGCTTTGTGGAAGTTATCCCCTAGGTCAATGACACCTGTCACTAAGCCATAGTGTCCAGTGACGACAGCATAGATTTGTAAGTGACATTGTGGTATTGTGTCCTCATCATTTTCAGAATTCAGTGCCGCTTTTTACTGAGGTGACCTTAAACAAAGAGGTTGCTAGGCTGTAATAAATAATTTACCAAAGCTTAAGATCAGTTAAGCCATTCAAAAGAACAACTTATAGGTTGCCAGGTTGTGGAAAATCATCTAGCATGGCACAAACGTTGTCTTTTTTAGCCACCCTAATTCATCAGGACATTTGGACAGGAATCCATTCCTGAACAGCATGTTGTTCATGAATGGAAAAGTTATAATTAAAGGGATAGTTTGACATTTATGAAATATGCTTATTTGCATCCAGAGTGTTTGATGAGAAGATACCATTCCAGTTAGCTTAGCACAAGAAATGGAAACGGGGAAACAGCTAACATGCTCTGTCCAAAGGTAACAGAATCTGCCTACAAGCACCTTCTAAAGATCCCTAATTAACACATTTTATCTCATTTAAATTTGTACAAAAAAAAATATTTTTTATTGGGACCAGTCGCTGGAGTTGCTGCTGATTGCTATGCGACTGTTGAGCCAGGCTGGTTGTTTCCCAGTCTTTGCGCTAAGCTAAGCTAAGCTAAGCTAAGCTAACTGTTAGTAGGCTTCATATTTAATGTTACTGAACAGACACGAGAGTGGTGTCAATCTTCTCATCTAACTCTGGGTAAGAAAGTGAAAAAGTGTACTTCCCAACCCCGTTCCCGGTGAGGGGTCTTCCTAAAGAACTAAAGAGCTAGCTAAAAAAAAAAAACGAGTGTGAACCTGGCAACCCAAACGTTGTTATTAATGGTTGATAACTGATCTATAATAATAATAATGTATACTTTATTAATATAGCAAAGGGGAAATTACAATGTATAAAGTACATAAATTAATTAAGTAAATTAAATTAAATTAGCCTAAGTAAATTAATTATTAAACATTAAAGGTCCCATGGCATGACAATTTCACTTTATGAGGTTTTTTAACATTAGTATGAGTTCCCCCAGCCTGCCTTTGGTCCCCCAGTGGCTAGAAATGGCAATAGGTGTAAATTACTATTTATTACTTTTATTAAGTTAATCCAATGTTTCACTTTTTACAGTGCAATAGGTTGCATGGTTATTCCAAAATCAAAATAGTTGGAAATTCATTTTCTGCGAATTTACGATAGATAATTAATTTTTTTTCTTCATTTTTTTCATTTTTAACTCCTATAAACAACTACTTTATAAAGGGCAACCCTATTAAACAGTGGGGCCAATAATTCTTGAAATGTTTAATTTAAAAGCTATTTTAATTATTTGTCATTGATAAGAAATGTTCCTATGCCTACTTTCCACTCACAGCAGCAGGCGCTCACACAGAGAATACTGCATGTGATGGTTCTTTAATTTTGTCTGGAGACTTGTATCAGAAACACACAGTGCTCTGCAGCTGTGTGGAATCCAACCCTGACATTGTGCTGCTGTTCAGTGATGCATCATCCTAGATGCTACATGACACACAGAAGCATGACTATTCACCTGCACACATCCAAAACTCTGGTTACATGCTGTCTGCTTTTCTGACAGATTTGGAAAAGGGGTCATCCTTTTTTCTCCTGCAGTGATGAAGCTCAGTGTGGGGGAGATAGTGTATAGCTGTTTGACACACATACATACACATACACTTGGCCCATCTGTACAGTGTACTCTGGGAGTGGCTGTGAGTTAGACATGTTAGACCATAGTAAGACAGCAAAATCAGTGCAGTTGGTGTTGGTCAGGCACTCTGTGTAGTGTGTGTGTGTGTGTGTGTGTATGTGTTTGTGTGTGTGTGTGCGTGTGTGTGCCTGCGTGCTTAAAGGAGGTAATTTTATCCCAGTCTATTATACAGAAAAGACACACTTCTCACATCCCACCAGTCACAAAATGGACTTAGTCACAGCTTAAGTCAGAATCAATGTGGGCCAAACGTGTGTGTGTGTGTGTGTGTGTGTGTGTGTGTGTGTGTGTGTGTCTGTGTGTCTAGAAGGGGGTGGAGCAGTCAAAGGGGGGCAACTGGACAAAGTCTACATTCCCTTACAAGTGGCCTTGGTTTTCTATGGAGCTATACAATTTAGTTTGTTTTTCTGTGTTCTTTCATTGGCATAAGAAGTATTCAAATCATTTACTTTGGTAAATTTAACAATACAACAATGTAAACAAATAAAAGTCCTTAATTCAAAATCTTAAAATACAGTTGTATTATCAACTAAATGTACTTAAAGTTTCAAAAGTAAAAGTATTTTATTGTTTTGCCTTAAAATGTCCCCTGTGACTGATATATACACCTGTGTACTGTATATAGTATATATATTATTAAATTGTTAATACTGATCTATCTGTAAGTGCCATTTTACTGTCATAGCAGGTTGAGGTGGAGCTTGGGTTGACTACTTTATACAAACTTAGGTTGTTAGGTGGTTTAGTGCAGTGGTTTCCAACCTGAGGGTTGGGCCTCTCCAAAGGGTCACAAGATAAATCTGAGGGGTCACAAGATGATAAATGGGAGAGGAGAGAAGAAACAAAATAAGTTGTGCTACGCAAATCTGTTTCCATTTTTGTTCTTAGCAGAAAGTAGCAGAAAAATGTTCAAGTAAAGTACAAGTACCTTAAAATTGTACTTGGTGGTTATTTTCCCTTTCAGAGGTGACTATAGGGAGCTGTATGTGAGTGTTAACTGCATGTGGGCAACATGAAAGTAGTAAATATGGGATGGATATAACTGTCAGTACAAATTATCTTTACAACAAAAGCTGCAGCAGGTGGTCTCCCTTCAGCTCATTTTATTAAACAGTAATAGCTCGTCAACTCCCAGCTATACGTACTGTAACTGTTCATTGTTGAGAAATCTAGTAGCAGATACTCTCACTATCTACTACTGCAAGACTCCTGAAATGGTTTCAAATACCTTAATCAGATGATAGAAAGAAGGGCAAAGGTAGCAGGTACAAGGATCAAAAATCCAGCAGCTCCTGCCCTTATATTGTTTGAAAATTTTTGTCTTGAATGTGGACATTTTCAGTTACATGCTCAAATGGACCAATGGACCCCACTGTAAAATATTTCAAAATAGAGTTTTATGTTATGTTTTATTAAGTTGTTGTACAACTGTAGGGCGGCTCCTACCCTCCTACATATGTATGTGTGTATCAAAGGTCAGAATTTTCACTTTCTTCCTGGCATTTACCATTATGCATTATTGAGCCTGTCATAGTCAGATGCTAGGTGTGAACTATTGTGGTGTTCATTGACAGGAAACACTTTGATATGCACCAGCAGCCTTTTTATAACAATGTCAAACAGGAGGTCGCTGGCAATGGCTCAACAGTTAGATTACCGTTATATGATGCTTGATAAAATCTTGATTATTGATTAATAGCAGATATATTTTGTTATAAACTATATTTATATTTATTGTTGTAAACTATATTTTTTCTTTAATGATGACCTACCAAAGTACTAATTTACCCACCTTTTGAATATGCTATATATGCTACATCTTTTTGCTGGACTGATATTGAACCACTTGTTATGACTCCGAAGTGCAATGCTGAATGCTATCTACAGGTTAACTTGACCAGGAAACCCTAAACCTATTGAAACGGTGCTTTTCACATGAGCTCACTGCTTTTATTTCTCCCTCCAGCTCGCTCACTGGCGACCGGCAGACTCCCCCAAAATCAAGGGAAGGTCGAGAAGGTATTCTCCCTGTTTCTACAAAGAACCCTGCACTACTTGATGCAGCTGATAGAGAGAAATAAAATCATGCCTGTATTAATTTATCTCCACCAGTGCGACGCTGGTTGGAGGTTTATTCGCGGAGCGGCTGTGAACCTCGGGACACCCTGGTGGAGGTTTGGCGGGAGTTGCCGGGGGAGACACACCATCTCTTTGTCCCATCCTGTGTGTCGGTGAGGCGATGTGGTGGCTGCTGTGCTGACGAGGCCCTGGAGTGTGTTCCCTCGCTTACACACACTCACAATGGAGGTATATACACACAGACACACTCTAAATCCCTCCCTGCTTCTGTGTAGATGATTAATGTTGGAAACAGTGAGATGATGTGTGAATATTTTCTTATCTGTGTGCAGCTGATGAGAACCTCCTTCATGAAACATGAGCTCATTGAGCTGCCATTTGTCGAGCACAGCCAGTGTGAGTGCAGGTAATAAAACACACAGCCTGTGCTCAGAGAGGCATGGTATACCTGTTGTTGAGTGACATTCTTGCACCTTTATGCTGACACTGTCTGTTTTACCTGTATGCAGATTAAAAGATCATTTCCAGCCAACACCTACAACAAGGTAACACACATTATTTTTCACTTCTTTACCCTTCCTCTTCCCTTCTTACCCTTTTAATCTCTCCTTTTCTGTTTAATTGCGTGTGAGTGAACTGTTGTTGTGAAATGTCATGTTCCATCATCTCTAATGACTTTATCATGCCATGTCCACTAATGATGCTCTTATAATTCTGCTGATGATGTTATTAATGAGGAAGAATTAAGAGGATTGTTATAGTCAAACTGTTCTGATGAAACCCAAGTAGCCATAAGTGACTTAATAGTGTTGAATAGATGTTACTTGTGATCATTTGCATTATCCGAGGACATGGCTTTAATCGATTTCAGACATCCTTGCTGCAAAAGTCCAACATCTCAGATCAATGTCTCTCCTCGTAAATGCAAGAAATAACCAAATTCACATCTCCATTGTCACGTCAATACATGAACCATGGCAGTGTTCACTTTCCAGGTTTAATTAGACTTAAACATAATAAAGAATCAGCTAGTGGGACGCTAATTACAATTTAGGCTGTTAATACAACTCTTTTGTTGCGTTTCCAAAACCCAACAAAAATGTAACTTTTTTGCCTTCATCATATAATTGAAAATGACAGGAAACATGAAAAGATAATTTGGTGAAGGTGAAATCAATCCAGGCACATTGTGGTTACAATGTATGGCTCTTGGAGAGCTGGCTCACATGGATACCTCACCATAATGCAACTTTGTCAAAACTAAAACTAAATTGTTGAATCTGATTGTTTACATAATGTAAGCAAGCAAGTACTTTCTGTATGTTTTTTTAGAGCTTCAGCTTCAGCTGTTGTTTGTAAGCTGAAACATGATAAAAAACTATTGTGGTTCATTGGGAATCTCTGACTGTAGGTCAAGACGGTAAGTTACTAAAGTAAGTAAATTAACCTTTCTGTTGTTGAGGTTAAGCCGGGACTGACAGCTGTACACTGTGAAAGGAACATTTCTGTTGGAGCCCCGATTCTTGTTTGTGTACTTCATACTGGCAGTTCCAACTATGCAATCATATGATTTCATCTTTAATGTTTATGTCCTCCTACTTCCTGTTAGGATGTGGACATAAATAAAGGATTCCAATGTACTGTATGTATGTGTTCTGTACGTGTGTATACATTTTAGTTTTACCCTGTTCAGGTTTCATGTGTCTACGTGACGCTTTTGCTGAATCTCTGTATGTCTTTGCACATGTGTACATTTTCTATGTATTAGTGTAAATGTGTGCAAAAGATTTTGTGTGTGTGAGAATATTTGTTTATGCGTGTGTGCCCCTCGGTGAGTTAGCATCTGTGTGACTCTCTCCCAGCATCCCTTGGGATGGCCCGCATCCTGTTGTCACCATAGCGATGATTTTATCTCCCTTGCCATGTGCTCTCTCACAGACTGACGGAGCAGAGTCACGCATCCATGATAGTAAATTAGAGCTCCAAAGACAACAACAGAAGCAGCCCACTCAGTTATTATTGCCAGAGCTCAGCTGGTAAACATGGCCCCCATAATATTATAAAATTGAATATAGTTACAGCAGATGGGAAAAGAGACAGGGATGTTACAAATCAAAAAAGTCAAAAACAAAACCTGTGAGCCGATGCACTTTGCTGCTGAGGGCACCAGCATAGATTAAAGTAAAACAGATTGTCCTCAATAAAGACTGGACTAAGATAGGGATATGAACGAAGCTTCGTTAACCACAGGCAAGGGGGACGATGTGCCCAAAAATGCAAAGCTACAGTAATAGGTGTAATGTTTCCAGAACCTTTTCTCTGTGTTTTTGGGGAGTGTCTCCTGAGAGCCTCCTGGACAATGATCTGTGTTTAGTATTCAGAGCTTTGACTTTGAACAATACCAGTCTGTACTACTCCAATACAAGTAAAAGTCCTTCTTTCAAAATTGTTCTTAAGTAAAATTACAAGTAATATCAGTTCCGACTTATAATGTTATATCTTATATATTCTGCCTATGGATATTTTTTGCTGGTGCATTAACATGTAAGCAGCATTTTAATTTTGTAATGTTATGCAGTTTGATTTGATTTTAAAAAAAAAAATCATTTTATGCGCTCATCACCCGTTTTGAAAATCTTTTTCTGCAGATTAACTTGTAACTCAAGCTGCTAAATAAATGTAGTTTTTCCTTTTGAAATGTAGTGGAGTAGAAGTAGAGTAGCATAAAAAACCTCAGACTTGTGCTTAAAGTTACAATCTCAAAGATCTTTGTTTCATTCTCTTAAGCGGCACATATGACAATAAACAATAATGACAGCCGTTTTATTTGGATCTCACTTTCACTTGTTATTGAAGTCACATTGTTTGTACTCATCGCTCTTTTCTTTGTTTTTGTTTTTGACCATAATATCCGTTTACTCGCAACACTAGCAGAGACTGGAAACATTAGTATGCTCTTTGCACAAATAGGAGATGAAGTGTGAGTTGATAGTGACTTAACTGACATTTATTTCAATTAAATATTAAGATTATCACTTAAAGTAGCCTACAGCACTTGAGTCAGTGTATACTATTCACCACTGATCCCACAAGTAAAATACAAATACTGGTTATAAAAGCATTCAATTACCATTTATTAGTGGGTTGTCTTGTCAATTTGTCTCTTTGATACTTTCAGTTACTTTAAATGATTTCAGCTATTATTAATAGGTAAATCATATGAGACAAATATCAATAACTGACTGATGTTAATGTATGATATGACAAATAATAAGTAATGCAAAGTTGGATAAATTTGCATTACAGATAGACAAATATCATAAATTAAATAGAGACTTTCAAGTAAAGTTCACTTGAAAGTCTCTGCTGTGAGCTTCCTGTTTTGAAAAGGAGATTTATCGTTGTGTTCAAAGGCCTACATGTTTGTATTAGGGCATAAGTTTTGTCATAATTTCATATGGAGATGAAATATATGGAGGCTGGGTGTTGTTCGACATTTTGGAACTAATACTATAAAATAATACCGTTTTCTGATATCTTCTCAAATGTTAAAAGCTTAACTTTTATTAAATAGAATATAAACTAAAATTGGCAAAAAAATATGAATACATGTAATGTATTCATGTAGTTGGTGCAGGACACCCAAGACAATTCTTTTTTTTTAACCTAATTTTCAAAAAATATAACTCCTGACTATTTAATGTGTGTAACATTTTGTTTGTCTGATATTCCCAGGCCCTATCTGAAGCCAACAAGAACAGACAAGAAAAAGGAGAGAGGAAAGTCCAAACATAAGACAACTGGATCCATCAGAGCTGTGTATGTTGAATATTCAGTACAAACATTGATTATTAAGTTTTATTTTTCAAATCTCAGTTAAAAGCCAGCCACCAACAGTTATCTGGTCTACATTATTACTGAAGACACACACACACACACACAGCCCTAGGACTCATGTCTGTCTAAGACTAGTTAGGCTTTAGAAAAACAACAACACAGTATATAACTATTCATTCATATTTAATTTTTACTGTGATCACTTATATCACATGTTATATAATTCACAACTCTGGCTGTTAAGAAGGTAATTTAGAAACATTCAATGACAATAAAACATTTTGTAAATAATTATCCTGTTACACTATGATTTTAGAGGAACAGGTGTGTTTGTGTGTGTGTGTGTGTCTTTGTCTTTCTTTCTGCCACCATGTACATGAGTCCCATGATTCAGTTCTGAGCAGTGAAGGATAAAAAGTTATCTCTCTTTTGTCATCTGCTTCCCCTTAACTTTGCTTCATTTCTGGCCTCCAGGGGCCCAGAGGTGACCCGGTTGGGTGTGATGTCTTTCAGCACCCATCCATCACTCAGAACAGGCTTTATTCAGACTCTGGCAGGGGCGAAATCTGTGTAATTTGCTCACAAATGCTACCTCCTCTGTCCATGCCAGCGACAGGCGTGGTCATCGAGGTCTGAACAAAGATGGCCCCACTCTGCCTCATTAAGTAACTTCATTAAAACCTCCAGCATCCCAGCAAGACTGAGGCAGAACCAGCTTCAGTTAATGGACCAACTGACGCAGGCAACTTTCTCAGACTCAGAGAAAGTACAGAGTGTCTAAAGGGAGAAACTGAAAGCCTCATAGGCAGCTAAGTGACTATAACCATGGTAACGGACAGAAACACAGACTGGCAGAAAGAGAAGAAAGTTTGTCGGAAGCAAAGGAAACAGTCTACCACATTAGTCACACATCTCCAACACAGTGCAGTGTGTAGGTTTGTTTCGGTCTGGCACTGCACGTTTAAACAAGCCTTGCATTTTATGTTTAGCCATGCTAGCAACGTGGTGTGGGATCAATAGAAAAGTAGTACAGTCTTTTAGACCCTGTATTGATCCCATACTGTGGCAGTGTGTCTTTGTGTTGGTCCAAACTGAAACATCTCAACAACTGTTGGATAGATTGTCATGAAGTCTTGTATAAACATTGAAATGTGGTTCAGACATTAATGTCTCTATTGTATGTTAACATTGTTATTGTAAGAATGTTAGCATGTTGACATTAGCATTTAGTTTCAAGCATTGCGCCTCACCACCGCTTAATCTATAAATTAATATATTCTCTAGCTAACCACACTGTTCTTTCACCCTTCTTCCTTCCATTCAGGACACATGCTCCCCTACCTCTTCCTCCCCCGTCCTCTCCTCATCCTCCATCACCTCCGCCCACCAGCCTGGCTCCTTCTCCATCGCCATCTCCGAGGCCTAGTTGTCAACCCTGCAGAGGAAGGAAGTGGGCACTGAATGCAACATCATGTCAGTGCCTTTGCACCATCAGAGCTGAGAGCTGCGGCCTCAAAGACCGGAGGCTCAACCCTCACCGCTGCAGGTCAGTCATGTAGTCTCTATCCTTGACGTTCTACTTCCAATATTGCTCCGTTACCGCTGGAAAATACACCAGATTTCTCATTTAGGCCGGCTATTTGTTGCCTTGGGCTTCCCTTGTGTTGGCATTTTGAACTCTGGTTGATTTATGAGGGCTATGGTTAACCTTTTCTCAGATCTCTGCAGGGTAAATCCAGACAGCTAGCTAGACTATCCGTCCAATCTGAGTTTACTGTTGCATGACTAAAAGAACTTTTAAACGTACACGTTCCACCACAACAAGTTCAACATGTTACTAAAATATAACCAGAGATGGAAAAAAATACTCCCTGTACTTGAGTACTTCCCGTACTCAAGTAGAAGTACAGATACTTGTGTTAAAAAATATCCTGGTAAAAGTAGAAATACTGATTTAACTTCTTTACTCAAGTAAAAGTAACAGGCAGAAAAGTAAGAACAGGCTTGGAAATTTACTTAAAGTAGCCCTGCGAATGACAACCATTTTTTATGCAAAGCTACCTGGACCACACGGAGCTCACATTGAGAAACTTAAGTGGACATGGAAAAAAGGCTCTTCATATACCATTGCCTATATTTCAAACGGATGTCTGCCAATAGGCCTAAAACATCACATATATGATTATTGTGAGAGACAGGGACTCCAGGTTTATAAGATCCTGACTGAAAAGCAAGATATGAATTCAGTTGTGATTCTGTGAGAATTCACAGATCCAGTTTCTCTTTTTTAATCTTCCCCTTAACATATAAAGGAATCTATATGTTTGTAGAGCTGCATCAGGCTGTTTCTTTTTCAAATTGAAGCTGTATGTTCTCGCTCCAGATCATCCCAACTCACAATCCATTTTCTATTCCATCTAATGATTTTAAAATATCTAATTACAGATTGTTATAGAGAAAATCAGATGCTTGAGTTTTTGCTGCAGTGATAAGCTTTGTTGGGAGCAGCTGTAACTCAAATGGTAGAGTTGTAGGATCGGGGCTTTGATTCCACGTGTTAAAGTGTCCTAGAACAAGACCCAGAACCCAAAATTGCTCCCAAAGTGGATATATTTGATGGAAATAAATTAAGATGTTTTGGACAAGAACGTCAAGGAAAAGTGCATGCTCACTTTATCACTAGACTCACATTATGCACAACTGGAGAGTCCATCACACATGTGAAAATCAGCCCTGTGTCTGTCAAAAACAGTTTTCATGCTTAAAACTTACTTCCTCTCTTTATTGTTTATTGTTCCAGGTGTGAAGCCATGAGGACTTGATGTGTCCACTGACGGATTTTTCTTTCCACCAACCCTTGTTGATTCATCACCCACTCTCAGTGCCATGTAGCATACAGACGCTTGGACATCCAGTAACCTCAGACTGAAGGAAATATTTACAGCACCCACAAACTGTAGACGCGCTCATAGTTAAGCAACACGTGCAGCGTAACAGCCTAAATATCAATCTACGTGTGTTTGTGTGTGTGTGCAATCAAACATGTTTCTATTGCTTCTGCTTCTGCGACAAAGTGTCTGTCAGTCCACATGTGCATGCCTATACAGACATGTAGTCACAAAACACCCCATGAGTGGAGGGATGACAGGCACCTTAATGGCAACTTTGAGAGACATGGTTTTTCAACAATTCGTTCTTGGTGGGCACAATTACACAAACTCTTTTCTCTGCTACTTATACAAATACAAGAGAGCAGTGGAAACACATACTATTTAAGAACAATGGATATAAAGTGGATCAGTCTTACACAGGGGTTCTTCGTGTCAACGCTTCAATGGCAGTTGTAATTTGTTGTTTGAAGACAAACTGCACATGGAGATGGATTCCAAGATGAAGTCAAGGCCAATTTTTGTGCGGAGGATATGGAAAAACAGCTGCAACAGATTATAGATGGACACATCCACACTCAGACACACCAGAAGAACATAGGATAAGGACATGAACTGGCACCCCAGTGTGCGTGAACCTATAGTTGAGCTGAATGCCGGGATGGAGAGTATATGTGTGGTCTCCCCACTGAAAAGACCCAGACGGGATATCCCTGCAGCCATCCCTTTCATTCAAATCGTATGACCATGGGCTGGCTCTCCAAGTCGCTTTCCGGCATTTGTTTAATTTGGGCCTTTTGTCTCCATCTTCCCTCGGCTCCTCGATTGAAAGCAGCCGCTTTTCCTCCCTTTGCCTCTCTTTTAGGCAGTGAGGAGAATGACAATAATGAGGCCTGGCGGCTGTCCACTGCTTCACACATTCACACTTATAATACCAGGGACAAGACAACACTGCAAATGCAGAAAAACACAATCTCGCTCACTCTCTGCTACAGCGGGCACACACACATTCATATTTACACACACATGCAATGTGAATGCAGGTAGCCATAAGCATTTGTTTGTGCCACACAAAGTGTGCAAATATACTGTATGTCAGTTATTGCAATTTACTGCAAAGTCTTCATTTAATATTGTATTACATGCCTCTGTTTTATATTTTATTATAATTCTGTCAAGTTGATTGAAAGATATTCTATATTGCTGAATGTGTGTCTTTGTTTTGTTTGTTCATCTTTAATCCGTCTGCATAAAGAGTCAAGCTGGGTGGCCGGCTATATATACACAGCCTCTAAACCAATACCCAAATGTATTGAATTAAAACAGACACGGCTAACACGGGCCACAAATGGGAGACAATATAATTGTGTGTTATTCAAACAATCAGTGGGGGCAATGTTTTCCGCAGCACACAGAAACCAAGCAAATAGCCATTCCCAGTGCAGTGAAGGAAAAAATGGCTGTTTTTGTTGCATGTTAAAGCCGGTTCAGAGTATTTTTCATTTGGAACATAACTTATTTATATTCTGACTGAATCGCACGGTTTGACTCCATGTTAGTTCATGACTGCATGGATGCTGGGTAGGAACAGGGATTTGAACTGTGATTCACTTTCAGAAAATACAAAGTCTTGAGCAGCTTGTCAGTCAGATTGACAGGCTAAAGCCAGAGCTCAGAGGACCCATTATGATGGGTCATGGAGTTTAAACCCATTTTGACACTCATTCAGACCATTTGTTTTGTGCTAAATTTTACTGAGAACATTACCAGCGACGTTGTATCTCCATGACAAACAGTAGCTTTGAAACTCAATAATTCATGTCCGTATTCTTCCCCAAGATTCATACAATCCCGCAGTTCAGACTGTCCCAAGTCTGAATTATTTGTGTGTCAGCCTTGAGCTAAAGAACTTTGTTTCAGGGGCTGGTGTGATAAGCTATGTATTTATACTCTGCTGGGATGAGATTATTTTTTTTTCCTTGCTTAAGTCCATTGTTCAGTGTTTGTTATAACCGTCAATCAATGCTTCAATCACTACCTCTATATCACAACATATTAATGACCAAGTATTATTGTTGCTTTCCCTGTGTTAAGACTTCTTTTAAGATAATAATGTTTTTCTTTACATTTAGCAATAAGCATAGTCTCCAGTGTAGAGATGTGGAGCTGCAGCAGATCTGTAGTGATTATCACTGGTTTAGAGGAACCTATAGGAGTTTTCTGTGTGCGTCTTATTAACGTGAAGGGAAGCATTTTTTTAATATGAGGAGAACTGAACTGGTCCTCTGAGTACAGATCAGACACTGTTTGATACTGTGGAACAGGAGATGATTTTCATTTTGTGAACAAATGTTTTGGGTAACCTGAACCTCATTATAGTGTGCACTTGTGTTTGAGATTGCAAAGCAAATAATGTACATTAGCCCACTGCGGGGAAAAAGAAGAAAAAACTGAAGAAGTAAAAAGCTCCATTCAAGCAGACATGTACAACATATCAAAGACATTCCACCTAAAGAGTTGTGGAGCTGAGATCATTTGTTAAGGGCCTTTGGGGCTCCAGTGTTTTCCTCTTGTGACCAAATGTTCTTATTTCAAAGTGCAAATTCAAAACAATAAAAGCAACAACAGCGAATCCCTTCAGGAAGCATTAGTATCTGCTGTAGCATCCCATCATTTCAACATCACACCTCTTTAAGTTATACAGCTTGGGCGTATTAATATCCTACTCAAATGTCCTGATTCTGTGTCACTATCAAACATCAGTGTGCTTTATATCTGCACAGTCTATATCGAACTGTAAAGGTAGCCCTGTTCTAGCTTCCAGTGTCTTAGCCGATAGAGTCCCCTTACTAAACTATGTAACATTTTATAATCTCTAAAATACCATGACCTTGTGTATGACGTAGTGCATACTTTAGAGATGTATTTGGAACTTTGTTTTAGCTATACTTTGTAATGAATCTCTTCTCTGTAAATACATTGTACTACTGTAGCCTATGTATAAAGAAAACACTCTTTTTTTGCTGCTACACCATTTGTGCCCTATTATGATGTCTTTGTAGAAAACAATGCAGTTTTATGTTGTATTAGTATATAAATGCCAATTAATCGATTCAATGTCCACATAAAAGTGCATACTGCATCGTCAAATATATTGAAAATGATACCAGGATACAACCACGATGTTACAGATGTTATTAAAGGAAATGTCTTATTTTTCATAAAAACCTCTCGTTTTCCTCCTGTCACTGTTTATCCACTCTAACGTCCCTCTGCTTTGACCTCATCCCCCCCATCTCTTTTTTTTTTCTTCATTTGACGGTAATGAAAGGTAAACAGACACTTTTGATTACAGCAACACCCTGGGAGTTGGGTACAGAGAAAATGTGTGTATGTGACATGATGTGGTGCGGTGTTATGAGACATAATATTGTTCCCTCTCCTCCTCTCGTTTGTACTGCTGAGTCAGAAGCTGGTCGAGTACAAAGTCGTGCAGCCCCAAACGTGTGGAGGAAAATAACTTAATTTACTCTTAGTAGAGTGATCAAGCACTTGCAATTATTTAATACTCCACTACATATCAGAGTCAAATATTGTACGTTTTATTTCCACTACCTGTCAAAGGTTTTGGGTCACTTACAAATTTCCATACCACTCCATTATAGACAGAATACTAGCTGATCTGAGTGAGTGGCTGATCTACATTGCCCATTATCAGCAACCATTCATCCAATGTTCCAAAGGCACATTCCTTTTACTAATCTGATATCATTTTAAAAAACTAACTAGAAAAACATTGGAGAACCCTTTTGCAATTATCTAAGCACATAATGTAATCTGAAAACTGCTGCCCTGGTTAAAAAAACAATGCAACTGATCTCAGCTAGTATTCGGTCTACAATGGAGTGCAATGGAAATTTCTAAGTGACCCCAAACTTTTGACCGGTAGTGTTTGTGAGAACTATAGTTACTTGTTATTTTGCAAATTAAGATTTTACTACAAAACATATGATCAGTTCAACTTTCATTTAACTTAAACTTGCAGCAAGGTGAATCATAGGCACACACAGACTCACACATACGATACATAAAACAGGATAAAATGCATAAAACATACAATAAAATGTAAAAACAAATGAAAAAAAATAGCTCACATAAAACAATGTACATCATGTTTTCCAGCATTAAGTTAGATCAAACCTGGAGTACATAGCCATCTTTATCACTCACAAATACAATATGTTTTTCAATAGATTTGTTTTTACTGGTGATGAGATATTTTTCATCATATTACTTCTTTTACTTAAAGCGAGAATATGGGATTTTTTTAAAAGACGAAATAACCAATTTTTCCTTTTAAAAATGAAAGGTTGAATTCATAAGCAGAAGCTGCAGCCTTACTCAGGCTAGTAAGACAAGTAGCCTTTGGCGCTAATAATACTAGCAAACCTTAGATAGATATTGCTAGGTAACGGAGTCCTTTTACTTCAGGGGTTATAATTAATAATTTGTAAAAACAGTTATCTCGTATTTTTTGTTAATCATGTTTTTTGTGCAAGCCAGGGAATATCAGTCAAACTGGTGTTGGTTTATTCATTTTAAGAATGTAATGTATGTGTTTGCAAATGAATAATGCTAACAAGCCAACATTTAGCAGGTATGATGTTTATCATGCCTCATCAACATTGCGTGGAAGTCTAGGACAGTGCCTAAGGAGTGGCAGACCGGGGTGGTGGTTCCCCTCTTCAAAAAGGGGGACCAGAGGGTGTGTGCCAATTACAGGGGTATCACACTTCTCAGCCTCCGTGGTAAAGTCTACTCCAAGGTACTGGAAAGGAGGGTTCAGCCGATAGTCGAACCTCGGCTTGAAGAGGAACAACGGCCTTGGAACAACGGATCAGATCTTCACTCTCGCAAGGATCTTGGAGGGGGCCTGGGGGTATGCCCAACCAGTCTGCATGTGTTTTGTGGATCTGGAGAAGGCGTATGACCGGGTCCCCCGGGTGAAATTGTGGGAGGTGCTGCGGGAGTATGGGGTGAGGGAGTCCCTTCTCAGGGCCATCCAATCTCTGTATGACCAAAGCGAGAGCTGTGTCCGGGTTCTTGGCAGTAAGTCAGACTCGTTCCAAGTGAGGGTTGGCCTCCGCCAGGGCTGCGCTTTGTCACCAATCCTGTTTGTAATATTTATGGACAGGATATCGAGGCGTAGTCGGGGCGGGGAGGGGTTGCAGTTTGGCGGGCTCGGGATCTCATCGCTGCTTTTTGCAGATGATGTGGTCCTGATGGCATCATCGGTCTGTGACCTTCAGCACTCACTGGATCGGTTCGCAGCTGAGTGTGAAGCGGCTGGGATGAGGATCAGCACCTATAAATCTGAGGCCATGGTTCTCAGCAGGAAACCGATGGAGTGCTTTCTTCAGGTAGGGAGTGAGTCCTTACCCCGAGTGAAGGAGTTTAAGTACCTTGGGGGCTTGTTTGCGAGTGAGGGGACCATGGAGCGTGAGATTGGTCGGGAAATCGGAGCAGCCGGTGCGGTATTACATTCTGTTTATCACACCGTTGTGACGAAAAGAGAGCTGAACCAGAAGGCAAAGCTTTCGATCTACCGGGCAATTTTCGTTCCTACCCTCACCTATGGTCATGAAGACTGGGTCATGACCAAAATAACGAGATCCAGGGTACAAGCGGCCGAAATGGGTTTCCTCAGGAGGGTGGCTGGGGTCTCCCTTAGAGATAGGGTGAGAAGCTCAGTCATCCGAGAGGAGCTCAGAGTAGAGCCGCTGCTCCTTCGCATCAAAAGGAACCAGTTGAGGTGGTTCGGGCATCTGGTAAGGATGCCTCCTGGGCGCCACCCTAGGAAGGTGTTCCAGGCACGTCCAGCTGGGAGGAGGCCTCGAGGAAGACCCAGGACTAGGTGGAGAGATTATATCTCCAACCTGGCCTGGGAACGCCTCGGGATCCCCCAGTCGGAGCTGGTTGATGTGGCTCGGGAAAGGGAAGTTTGGGGTCCCCTACTGGAGCTGCTGCCCCCGCGACCCGATACCGGATAAGCGGATGAAGATGGATGGATGGATGGATGTTTATCAAATACACAATCATAGTTTAGCATGTTAGCATGCTAACGTTTGCTATTTAACACTAAACACAAAGTACAGCTGAGGCTGACGGGAATGTCATTAGTTTTGCAGGTATATAGTCAAAAACCAAAGTATTGCATAATTTGACTTGATGATGATGCCAAATGGAAATTCAGAGGGTCATAAAAGTTATTACAATTAATTCTGAGGGGGAATGACTGTGAGAGAGACAGAGTCTGTGTATTCTGTGCACTATTTTGACT
The DNA here is from genome assembly GCA_026937815.1 of Etheostoma perlongum. Taxonomy (NCBI): domain Eukaryota; kingdom Metazoa; phylum Chordata; class Actinopteri; order Perciformes; family Percidae; genus Etheostoma; species Etheostoma perlongum. Next base: position 19,648,444 of record CM049380.1, on the reverse strand, counting down.
ATGAGAATGATGATGACTAAAGTTGGTGGCAATTTGACGTTTAGCTCTCATTCAGTCCCTTAATTATCATCTCACATTGCAGAGCAAACTTTAGACCAAAATAAGGATGGTAATCTAATGACTATGCCAATTTGTATCACAGTTACAGGCTAAAATTGATAAGCTTGCATGGCAGTAATATCGTAATATAATGACTAATTGCATGTAAATTAGCAGCAGTTTATTTTGGCCATCATCAATCTTTACAGAGTGTGAAAAGAGGAGAGTATGAAAGAGCAGAGGAGAGGAAAGAGGAGCTAAATGCTGCTGCCAACCTATCTGTCTGGAAGGGCAATACGCCAGTACTAAATATAGCTGCAAGATTATGGAGACAGGCAGAGAGAGAGAGTTAGAGAGAGAGAGAGAAAAGGACACAGTGAGTCACCCATCAATATACAGAAAAGATGCCTTTACTCCTAAATCTGTTTTTTGAAGTTTTGCGCTTGTCAGAAACCCTTGCAAAATATGTCCTTGTACTAGTGAATAACAATGGAGAGGCAGAAACACTGCTCAGACTTTCATGGGGCTCTTTGACTATTTCTTTGTATGTTCTTGTACATTTCATACATTCATTTGACTTCCTATGTGTATTTTCAACCAGTAGCTCACATCTGTCTGCCTCTATCCCTCTGCACCCCGCACATCATCCATCTCCCTCTGCACCTCTCATTCTTTGCACTTGTATCAGGACTTCCTGTATTTTTCCACCTTGCTTTCTCTGTGTTCAGAGTTGTGTTTTTCTAATAACTCCAGCCACGGTGTCCTCCCTGCTTTTGTAGCAGCAGCTGTGTTGAAGCAGGTACTGGACGCTATCTAGCCTGCAAGTGTGTTTTGTTAGATGGTATCAGTTGCCCTGTGTGTGTGTGTGTGTGTGTGTGTGTGTGTGTGTGTGTGTGTGTGTGTGAGAGAGAGAGAGAGACAGAGATAAAAGACTGAAAGAGAAAGAGAGAGATTGAGTATAATATGTGCAGTGTACAGAAGAATCGTGTGTGTTTGCTGGTGACAGGAAAGTGAGTGTTTTTTAACATCTCTTGTGAATACAAAAAACGTTTTATTTTATTTCACAAGACAAGTAAACAGTGTTATCTGCAACAGAAACATGGATCCACAGGCCTTGTCTGTCTCAGTCCACTGAAGGACATCAACCTTGATAAAAGATTTACAGCTCTTGTTACTACATGGGAAACATTATCTGCAAAGTCAATGGGTTGAGAATTTAGTATGAACACCACAGACTTTATGAGACTTTTATTCCCCTCATTTGTAAAAAGAAAATATATAAATTAAAATGTTTTCCTCTATTGACATGACCATAATTAAGTATAGCTTTGCCAAAGTTTGCTGTACACATTGTTTTACAAAGTAGGCCTACAGCTGAAGCTGATGGGAATGTCACTCATTTTGTAAGTAGGCTATTTATTTATTAACCAAAGCATTGGATAACTAAATATGTTGACCTGATGATGATCCTAGATGGAAAGTTAGAGGATTGGAATTAGGAGTTATTCCAATTCATTCTAAAGGACTGTGTATACCAAATTTCATGGCAATCCATCCAATAGTTATTAAGACATTTCACTCAAAAACCCAAATGTGAACCCAGTGGTAGAGGATCACCAAAATAAGTAGGATTCATCCTCTGGAGAACATGAATGTTTGTACAAGATTTCATTGCAATCCAGTGAACCAAGCAACCAACATTGTCATTCATAGGGCCACAAATATATGTGATAAAATGAGATTGACTAACAACTGAATGTTATGCATGAAGGAAAGGAGATAAAATCAAAAAAAGGGAGATTTTGAAGAAGAAACTATTCTCTTTTGTCCCAATGTTCAGCAAAACATCAAATAATGTGTGAAAACATAAAGAGGAGTGTTTTCATTGGAAGAGATACATTTGGTGGATTGTAGTGTGGTATAAAAGGTGAAGGAGCGTAGATGAGGGGTGGTGCAGGGCATAGGGGGGAGGGTGGAGCTTTTTTGTGGTTGGGGGCCTTACAGGTAAATAGGCAACGGCATAGTTGTGGTCTGGGCGTGCTCGATCCTGTCAGGGGGAGGATGAGGGTACCAGTAGAAGTGAGAGGAGATCAGAAAGCCTGCTGAATGTTATCTCTCTGTCCATACCATACCTGCAGGTCTACTCACCTGAGGCAGCAGCCAATCAAGTCCTGTATGTCTGTCTCCTCCTCAGTTCACCTACATCAGCATAAACATGATGACACGTCATGTTTTGCTAGCAGTAAGCATCCATCCTAAGTGACCAACTGATCTTTTGGTTCCTTTTATGATTCTATAAGTGCATTTATATGTTCCTCTCTTAATAATTTAGGTTAAGAGAGTATTCTTCTTTCCTCTGTGATTCTAATGTTTGTACCACTGTTAGGCTCCAACATGCTCAAATATATCTCCTGAGTAAAGCAAATCCTGATTGGCTAAAATAATGTAATGCATGCCTGTCAGATTAAAGCAATTATGTAGCCTTTCATTACTATTTGCATATTTTTTTCACTACCGTAGTCTTAAATCTAGATTTAAGACCTTAATTATTTCAGTTTATACTTTGCGTCCATGAGGTATATATGGCTCCCTTCACAGGGAGTGAAGGAATGAGGGTAACTAAGAGCCTAGCTAATATCTTTTGTACTGGGGACCCCTAGCTGATTAATCTGACCATGGGTTTTTTACTGAAAAATGTAGCTATTTATTTTATTGGTTTGCTGATAATAGGATGTCCCATGTATTCTTTATATCAAGAACCACAGTGGAAATACGTGATAGACCTTATTGTAACATTTTGGTAGTGTTTGTGATTTACTGTCATCCTTTTTATAATGTCAAATAAACTAAATAATGTATTACTATTAAGCTATCCTATGCTATGGGATGAAACCAAGGGGGTAAGCCTATCCTGTCTAAGTGTAGCTTCTTTGGCGCCATTCTAATGCTTCAAAGCCATCAACCGCCGTTAGCATCCCATTGACTGCCATTCATTTTGACGTCACTTTGACAGCAAATAACTTTACATCTGAAAGCCTTTAAAGACTATTTATCCACTGCTTACTTCAAAAGAAACATGACAATGTATAATTGGCTCCATTACCTAGTAACTTACGTTATGGCTCGGTAGCAGACATTTTTGTAAAAATAGGCTAACGGTTGTGTCATAACCACGTGACTTACTGTTGCACAGTAGAGGAATCACGCATAGTACAGGGTAAGCTCGCAGACTGTTTGGATTTACATTAGCTGTTTAGATTTAATTACTAATGTTAACTAGCATTTTAGTTAGCAATAATTAGCCTGTGCCTATATTATCTCCTTACATATACCTCTCCGTGTCTGCAAGATTGGGAATGATTGAGATTTCTTTTGCCGCAGCGACCAGAAGACTTACAACTTTCAGACAGGTTGCACACGTCACATCTACGTCGTCAAGCTCAGATGTGCGCAGAAACGCTCAGCACTCACCGGAAAAGTGCTTCTAATATCCTTCGCTGGTTTCCGTCCAGAACAAAGGGAACCTGTTGGACCATTTCTTTAACTGTCTATGGTCTCCGTCCAGAGCAAAGGGATTTGTTGGTCCATTTCTTTAACTGTCTATGGACGAAACCAACAAAATAGGATGAAACTACACTCTGAAACTGACTGCATAAAAGAATGAGGTTTGGCGCCCCCTGGTGGTGACGTGTTGCACATGCAGGGATTTTCCGCCTCGGTAAAGTAGACGTGGCAGTGACGTCAAAGCCGGAAACGACCGGAACTTTAACTCCTGGGTTGATTAGTTTTTGCCAGAAACATCGAGGGCTCACGGAATATGTTGTAATATCGATTGAAGTAAGTTAAAACTGATCATTTTGTGTCTTTTAAATAAGCTTAAACCTCACATCATTAGGATAGGTCGAATTATACCAAGGCACAGCAGGAGAGAGCGTATTGAAAGCCCGGTTAGCTTTCTGAAGCTAACGTTAGCGGTCAGGCCGTAATCAGCTGTTTGTCGTGATAGGCGGCCTTTACTCACAGAGAGCTGGTCCAGATAATCATTGTTACCTAATGATATGTATATTTAGCTCGCCTGTGGATTTATGTGTGAGTTGTGGCCGTTATTTGCTATTTATTGTCTTGTTGTTGTGGTTTAGTCGGTCTCTTAGTCGTGCTGTTTGTAACGATACTGACAGAATTTTTCCTAACGTGACCTAACCTCATATTGTTTTTTTATATGTTACATGTCAGCTTACAGGTTGTTTTGACACGTCTTCTTTTTCCGTTATCGCAGACGTGTGTACATATGTCCATGAAGGATACCCAACCTTGTATTTGAGTTTCCGCTCACCGGGAGATCTTCCTATTAATCCATCACACAAAGCAGAGGTAAAGACCCGGCAGTCCAGGTGGTTTCTGGTCTACAGCGGGCTGGTAACCCTTTACCGGCGGCAAGATGACGTGCCGTGACCGGACCGTCGAGTTCCAGTCAGCCTGTAAATCTCTCCAGGGCAGGCCGGTATGTTGAAATATCATAGCAAAAATAATAAGGGATCACTTTATGTAAAACTAGTAATTTACATAAAATGATTTTCCACAGGATTTACCCCAATTGTAGCATGTACATTACAAGTGAACTGATGTGTTTTCACTGTATTTATTGGTAGCACAGTGGAATTTTGTTTTCGTTGGTTTTGGTTGCTTACTTCTCTCTGTGTCTACTGTATTTGGGTCCACACGGGTGCAATAGTCTGATCAAATTTAGTTGTCAATGCAACAACAACAAAAAAAAACATTTAAAAAATCCATGGCCTCCTCTTATTTGCATGTTTTTGGTGACATTAAGCTTAAGACATTTTTTATTGATCCAACAACTGTAAATTACTTGGACATTTTTTCTTTCTGTTGTTAGCATAAATTGGTCTTGTTGTCTTCATTCAGCAACATGTGTTTTTTTTTATCTAAAAAAAAATAAGGGTCATCTGCTATATGTAGTCTGCCAATGTATTAGCTGATTAGTTATCACAGAAATATTCATTGTGTATGTGTCGGCTGATACAAAACCAATTGCCGGACAGAAGAGCCAAAGATACGTCATTTAGATAGGTCATTTAAAAAAATGCTGTTTCAGTTGCATAGTATGTTTACCGGAGAACACTGACACATTTATTTTAGGGAGCATTTAACTGTAAAATGTCTTGCTCAGTACATATTGTGATCATAGTTATTAAAAATACAAATTTAAGGGGTCGCATATAAAAGCTTGTTTGTTGTGTTGAAATGGCAATATTGTCCAATGTATTATATGTTTTTAAGCCCTCAAATTCATCAATTCAGATTTTTTTTTAATCAATCAATGAATTGATTACAATTGATTACTTCCAAACCAATGTAGTCATATTTTCACAGTTTCATCCCTCAGCCACTTACTTTGATGTATCTTTCCATCTCACACTCTCCACTTTCTACCTTTCCTGGCAGAATGGAGTCCAGCCCAGTAAACCAATTATTAGCGCCCTCAGGCAGCGCAGTGACTTTACAGTTATGGCCAAGTAAGTTGCACATTCTGTTTTCTTATCAGTTTCAATAGCTCATAACTATTGGCTAAATGTACTTGTTCTTTTATATACAGTATATATTTTGTGTGTTGCAATATTTGTATTCACACATTATTCTCTTCCCAATACTTATTTTACGTGAAATACAATCTTGTGAATAACTACAAAATTCTGCGAGAAATTGACGTGCCTGCTACTTGTTACACATCCCAGTAACACCGGCTAACAGTCAATCTGTTGTTGGACATGTCCTGAAAAGAGAGGACAACACAGCCTACAGTAAAGTGTCTCCATGATGGGAGGAGAAGTTTGTGTTTGATTATTCAGAATTCTCAAGAAACTCCATTTTAAACTTTAAAATGTTCCACATATTTCATACATTCAGGGTAGTATTCAGCTTTCAAATCACATTAATATTTCTTAAAATATTAATATACATAAACAATATAATTTTTTTACACATAGATACAGAGCAATATAATCTGTTATTACATTAGTGTGTTTTGGATGGAATGTTCAGACTCTAAGAGTGCAGGATCCAACTGACAGTTAGGAGCAGCCAATGCAAATTTATTTTCACTTTGCTATACCATCCACAATTTTAACTCCTCATACATTCATTTTACGTCAAAATGTAGTGAATGTTGTGCCCTTGTTAACAATGTACTTAGGGAGGCAAACAGACTTCCACATGAGGCACAGTGAACTTCCAAGTGAAGTAGTGTCCACCAACTGCCGCACTGCCTCCTGTATTAAATCAATCAAGAAATCACAGGAGGAAACAGAAAAAGGGCGTTTTTGGACAGCTACTGTCCTCACATTTCTTACAAAACACACACCATTCTTGCACAGGCTGTTCAGCAGGGTGTCACATCTCACAGGATTAAACATTATGTGATAGGAGTTGTGAGTGAGTGAGTGATCATCACCAGAGAGCTAACAGTCAGCTGAACTCATTGATATAGTTTTGTTTGTGAGGTCAAATATATGCAACACAATAAGGGAACCGTCTGTGTCCTTCCAGATATTTATTTTTGTTGTTTCGGCAGTTGTTAGGAAGTTTAAGTCTGGTGAATATCATGGTTACATGTCTGCGACTGGCACAAATTTCCCTGCATTTTGACCTACAATGATGTATGAAGCATGAAAATGTACATATATAATACATACATAACAATTTTTTTTCCCCTCGTAGGAGAATTGGAAAAGACTTGAGCAATACATTTGCCAAACTGGAAAAGCTCACCATTTGTAAGTGTTCGTTTTAATGTTATTTTAGCATTATTTAAATTGCTATAAAAATATTTTGTTTGTGTGCCATATTGTTCAAAATGCTGATTCTACATGCTGCTGTTTTGATGTTTTAGTGGCAAAAAGAAAATCTCTATTTGACGACAAGGCAGTGGAAATCGAGGAGCTAACGTACATCATTAAACAAGTGCGTTGAATTGTTACCCTTCCATAAAATGTGGTTTTGCAAACATGTACATTTATAAAAAGAGCAGCTATATATAATTCTGTAATATCTTTAAAACAAAAAATAGCTACACAACCTGGTTTCTACCTGTTCTGTGCTTATGTTTTTAGGACATCAACAGTCTAAACAAACAGATAGCACAGCTACAGGACTTGGTGAGGTCCCGCGGAGCTCCGGGTGGCCGACACATCCAAACCCACTCTAACACTATAGTGGTGTCATTACAGGTACAGTCACTAAAGTCCAATTATGACTATATTGTGCGTTGAGTCCAAGTACATGGGATTATTAAAATCCTGGTAAACGATCCTTTCATGGCCAATGTTTTTCTTTTTTATTTAAAATATTCATTATCAACATTTTTATATTGTTTTCGTAAACATTTTAAAATAGAGGAACTAGAGGAAAGCATATCATTATTTACTATTGTGAATACATTTATTTTCATCGAACTCGTGTTGTTGTTGATCTCCTATATACTGGCATCAGAAAATGTTTGTAGAATACTTGTTCACACATTGGTGCTCTGTATTGAATTTACACAACAGAATTTAGTGTCTTTTGTTGTCCACAGTCCAAACTGGCTTCAATGTCCAATGACTTCAAATCAGTCCTAGAAGTCAGAACAGAGGTTAGAAAGGTTTCTTTACTTACTTTACTTATCATTCAGAGGCAGAAATACTCAAAAGTTTTGAATGAGGCTCAGGTTTCTCTTGCATAATTTGTCACCTTTTCCTGCAGAACTTGAAGCAGCAACGCAGCAGGAGAGAGCAGTTCTCCCAGCCCCCTGTCTCGTCTTCTCCTCTGATGGCCAACAACTTCAGTAAGTTTATCCACATGTTAGCTTCACACTTGTAGTCTTTCACTATAACTTTTACAACAGTCTCGCGTTAAAGCAACGACACAACACCAACAGGTAAACACAGCATGCTGGTGTAGTTTCATAAGGGTGTGTTCACTCTATACTGATTATTGTTAGTGGGTAAAGTTTTGCCTCTGCCACATTTTGTGACGATTAAACTATACTAACTATATGCACAGTTTTGCTTTGTCAGTACCAACAAGCAACAGTATTTTATTAAAACCACATCACAAAAATAATCTCTTGTAGCACGGACAGAAAAGGGTGAAAGGTTAAACGTACATTTTCTAAAATAACATTCTGGTTTTCTACAAACTGGTGTAACTATAACATGGAGCACAGTCATCTGCGTTCCTCTAAAAATGTCGGCCTTTCCCATCTTTTGAAATTAACCTAAAACGGTTCCTTCTGTTCATCTAACATGAAATTTGGGCCTGGTAGGCAGAAAATTCAATAGAGCGAACACACCTTTTATTGTTCATTTGTTTTGGCTTTGAAGAAATATTTGACATATCTGGCTCCTGCTTAGTTTACCAATTTGCTAAACAAAAAGCTAAAGGTTTCCCTCAGTTGCTTCCATTACACTGCCAGTATAATGTTTATGAACAGCATATATATATATATATATATATATATATATATATATATATATATATATATAAACAAACAAACTCAGTGTGCTCACTGCTGATATTCTACAATTAGATATAGATAGCATAGTGATATATGAATTAAACATCTTTGTAATATTGTATTACATTGGATGGAAGTAATCTATATCTATAAAAATGAGGTTTAATTATGGCTGCAATTGAACCCTGTAGCAGACAACAGAGTGTATAATTGTCTAGGCATAACTGGTTGGTCTGTCCAATGCGCCGGGACTTTAAATAGAAAGTTTAACATCTTTGGAACACTCGTTAAAGGCAAATTTGCTTATAATAAAGAAAAGATGAGCAAATAACATTTTGTAACAATAATATGACCAGTTCTGTCTTATATACTTGTTTAGAGTTTAAAATTTGAGGTTATTTACAGTGAGCAACTTGGTTGAAATTTAGCTACAAATGCCATAGATGTACAGAAACATTTTAACTGGCAGTGTACTTTTCAAACAGCTGTTGTGATAGGGAACTGCTCGAAGTCCATGTGAATGATTATTACTGTATTTGGTCATCTATAATGCAAAAATTAAAAAATATTTTAGGGAGCCGAAAAAAAGGGGCCCAGGAGCCGCATGCAGCTCGCGAGCCGCGCAATGGTTACCAGGGCAATACAACCTCAAATTTAAAAGGTATTTCCCTGGAACGTCTGACTCTCCCAGCGGGTATAACTAGCTACTGTATGTGCCTGCTGTTTTTTCTGTTTTTCCCCTCTACCAATGAGGATTTCTGTCTGTTGAACATGTGTTTGTGTTTTTCTTGTTGTCTCCCTTCAGAGAGCTCGGTCCTGATGCAGGATGAGTCCAGGAGTATGGGGGATGTAGCCATCGATATGGACTCTCAGACCAATCCCTTGCAACTCCAGCTTATTGATGAGCAGGTAGACTGTGTTTATTTGTCAAAGTCTGGCAGATGGAGAGGAATGCCTTCCTCTCATTTGCTAGCACAGGAAAAATATCAGTTATTGTTAATTTTTAAACTAGTTGATGCACAGTGTTATTTTTTGTCACTATACGTAGGACATTTATCCACCTTAAACTTTCTCGAACTATTGGACTACAATCTAATTAATTGTAATCTTGCTGGCTGTGCCGTTACAGGACTCGTACATCCAAAGCCGTGCAGACACCATGCAGAACATTGAAAGCACCATCGTGGAACTGGGCTCTATATTCCAGCAGCTGGCGCACATGGTAAAGGAGCAAGAAGAGACTATCCAGAGGTAAGATTGAGATAGAAATGGAGGCAGGGTTGAGAAAAAAGAGATCAATCAGAAACAAAGGAAATCAAATAACTTGAGAAGATTAATACCACTCTCGTGTCTGTAAGGTAAATACAGTGAGGAAAATACGTATTTGAACACCCTGCTATTTTGTGACTTCTCCCACTTAGAAATCATGGAAGGGTCTGAAATTGTCATCGTAGGTGCATGTCCACTGTGAGAGACATAATCTAAAAAAAAAATAATCCAGAAATCACAATGTATGATTTTTTTAAAACTATTTATTTGACTGATACAGCTGCAAATAAGTATTGGAACACCTGAGAAAATCAATGTTAATATTTGGTACAGTAGCCTTTGTTTGCAATTCCAGAGGTCAAACGTTTCCTGTAGTTTTTCACCAGGTTTGCACACACTGCAGAAGGGATTTTGGCCCACTCCTCCACACAGATCTTCTCTAGATCAGTCAGGTTTCTGGGCTGTCGCTGAGAAACACGGAGTTTGAGCTCCCTCCAAAGATTCTCTATTGGGTTTAGGTCTGGAGACTGGCTAGGCCACGCCAGAACCTTGATATGCTTCAGAGCCACTCCTTGGTTATCCTGGCTGTAAGCTTCGGGTCATTGTCATGTTGGAAGACCCAGCCTCGACCCATCTTCAATGCTCTAACTGAGGGAAGGAGGTTGTGCCCCAAAATCTCGCAATACATGGCCCTGGTCATCCTCTCCTTAATACAGTGCAGTCGCCCTGTCCCATGTGCAGAAAAACACCCCCAAAGCATGATGCTACCACCCCCATGCTTCACAGTAGGGATGGTGTTCTTGGGATGGTACTCATCATTCTTCTTCCTCCAAACACGGTTAGTGGAATTATGACCAAAAAGTTCTATTTTGGTCTCATCTGACCACATGACTTTCTCCCATGACTCCTCTGGATCATCCAAATGGTCATTGGCAAACTTAAGACAGGCCTTGACATGTGCTGGTTTAAGCAGGGAAACCTTCCGTGCCATGCATGATTTCAAACCATGACGTCTTAGTGTATAATATTCCAGTAACCTTGGAAACGGTGGTCCCAGCTCTTTTCAGGTCATTGACCAGCTCCTCCCGTGTAGTTCAGACTAACAGACTAACAGGTCTTTGAGGGTCAGAATTGTAGCTGATAGACAGGTGTTCAAATACTTATTTGCAGCTGTATCATTCAAATAAATAGTTGAAAAATCATACATTGTGATTTCTGGAAAAAGATTTTTTTAGATTGTCTCTCACAGTTGATATGCACCTACAATGACAATTTCAGACCGCTCCACAGGGTGTTCAAATACTTATTTTCCTCACTGTATGAAGCTCAAGACAGGTTAGTTTAGATTAACAAAGACTGGAAACGGTGGGAACCGGCTAACCTGGCTTTGTCCAAGGCTATAAGAAATCTGCCTACCAACTCTAAAGGTCATTCATTAACACACAATATATAATTTAATATGATTAATACGTTTTTTGTAGATTCATATGTACCATACAGACATAACGATGGCATCGATCTTCTCGTCTGACTCTCAGCAAGCAAGCAAACTAGCGATTTCACCAAAATATTGAACTATTCTTAAGTAAACACGCAATAGGAACTAGGAAACTGGGAGTAAAGAAGTGAAAGGCTGCTTGATTTTGGGTGATGACTATTTTAAATTATTTTGTGCAGAATGTGGGTGCTTGTAATCAGTTCATATTGTTATCTTTCACTTTGTGGATTAAAATATAAAAAAAGAGCCACATACACAGGTACATAATTAGTCTCTGAATTAAAAGTCCTGTCTCACTGAACTGCATGTCCTGCTTCTCTCACAGGATCGACGCTAATGTGGAGGACACCCAGCTGAACGTGGAGGCCGCCCACACAGAGATCCTCAAATACTTCCAGTCCGTCTCCTCCAACCGCTGGCTGATGATCAAGATCTTTCTCGTCCTCGTCGTCTTCTTTATCATCTTTGTTGTATTCTTTGCTTAAAGAAAAGAGGAGCAGCTGAGAGAAGGGGAACAGCACGTTGGGGAAATGAAACTAAAGCTGGACTGAGATGACATGTCCAGACAACATATTTGAAGGGCAGACGTCTCCATCAAAGTGACAGTTTTGATAAAGGCTTGGGAGACACTCAGACTAATGAAGACTTTTCCATTAATACAGACTTTCCGGTTATTCCCAAGCTACAGACTCTTGGTCTTAATTAGTCAATTCAGTGAAGAATGAAGATGTTGACCTTTGTCCAAATGAAAGAATAAATTATCTCAAATCCCCACTTTGTATAGAATTGGAGCAAAGACTGCTCGGTATTGTACGTTGACCAATTATTTACAAACATTTATCAAAATGGCTATAATTTTATGGTTTGATTCTGCAAACTCTTATTTTGTTTTTCATCTTCATCACACATGTCATACATTATTATTTCAAAGCCAAACAGAACTGGAGTATATTGTCAGATAATTTTGCTTCTTAATTTACTTACCTTTTGTTGAAGAGCATGACTGTTGATCAATAATTCATCACTTACATTTTTTTGTATTCTGTTATGCTAAGTTTTATTTGCCAAATGGGTACTTAATATAGAACTGTGAGATAATACGAAGACACTCACTGTGGTCTAGCATTCCCTGTCCTGAAGACACAAGAAGTTACAGCTTAATGGACTGTTTGGATTGATGTCATTCAGAAAACAGCTGTATGAAATGTTGATGCTAAATTATGTAACAACACTAAATGAAACGGTTTGGGTTGTTAGCCATTAGGCAGGTAAAAAGGTTTGCACTCAGTGCTGCAGAGAGACTTCAGCATATATTGTAAGTCAAGTGTCTGAAGGACCCGGGTTTGACATCAGTGCTTATGAAGGGGTTAAACTGGTTGTGAAGGCCCACTAATGAAGTGACTCAATCAGCCAGATTCCCTGGAAGTGTCTGGTTGAATGTTACCGTTGTGGTCGCTTCCCCTCTTAAGCTATCTAAACGTATCTGATGTTATTTAAATGACCACAGCTTTTTAAAAAGAAAGAAAACTTCCTATTTTTTTCCCCTGTCTGTTATTTTTTAGCCAAATGCCTTGACTAAATGTCTAAAGTGCAAATAGTGATAATGATGTATTGATAAGAAAGTGCATATTAATAAAATGACAAAGGGGTGCTAGCATTCATGGCTGAGATTTTTTTTTAGGTTAAGAGGATTACTTCAGCACAGTGGTATAATTATCCATACTGGGAGGCTAAGACTAGCTAACAGAGTGATGCTAAGCAGGGGCTCTACCTGCTTTACACCAAAAAAGCCTTTTTTACAGGCCTCAGACAATAGTGATGAAGGTCCATTTAGGCTAGACTTAGAAATGTACACTTGACAGACATAAATGGGCAAAAATACAAGAGTCACATTTAGTCAACTGTATATTTAAACCAAAAAACAGACATCTTAGTGGGGGAAAACATCTTAATTGCATAGAAGTAATGAGAACATTGTACATTTCTTTCCCCAAATACATATATTCACAATAAAAATGATTATTGAAGTTATTTCCTGCTTGCAAGGATTTGCTTGATGATTAAATTACATTACATTACATGTCATTTAACTGACGCTTTTATCCAAAGCAACTTCCAATTAAATGCTTTCTTCCTTGAAGGTACACACACTATAAGAGCACCGCTAACTGAGCGGGTGATCTGGAGCCAAACTGTGACTGCTGAATATACAGATAAGTGGCCTTGGCTATACTTCCCTCCCATCTACTGCAGAAAACAGCTGTCCTGTCTGTTGCATAACATGTTTTTAAAGGGACAGAGTTGTTGTTTAGAGAGCATTGCATCAGCTGTTTCTTTTAAAGGCGAAGCATGTGTAAGTTAGCAATGCAGACAATTTTACTCAAACAAAACCCAGTTCAGCACACAGCTCTATATCTACATCTCAACAACTATTGGGTGGATTGCCATGACATATTCTACAGACATTAATGGTCCCCAGATGAAGAACCTTAATGACTTTGGTTATCCTCTTACATTTCCTGTAGTGCCACCAGCAGGTTGACATTTGTGGTTTTGAGTGAGATTATTTGAGAAATATTGAAAGTCCCCAAAGGATGAATTGTAATCCCTTTGGTCATCCTCTGACCATTCATCTTGCACGGTCAACGGGTAAAAAAATGTGTCCAATACTTTTCTTTATGAGCAAATTCCTGCAAAACTATAGACATTCCCTTTAACATCAGCTGCACTTTGTGTGTAGTGGTAATTAGCAAATGTTAGCACATGCTAAACTAAGATTGTGAACATGGTAAACATTATGCCAGCTGAACATCACCACGTTAGCATGCAAGCCTTGGCATTTAGCTCAAATTACCACTCTCCCTGTCCCAAGTACAGCCTCACAGATCCGCTAGCATGGCTGCAGTATTGTTTAATCAAGTTTGTACCTGACAACATATCTTAATGCTAACCACATGCCTCAGAATCCCAAAAGAAAAACAGCAATGCTTTTGGAATGAACTAAAGACTTCAAGTTTGAAGGAGGCCAAATGATGATTTTCTTCCCCCCCAAATCTATACTGTCCCTTTTTTTTTTTACTGAAAGCTAATTTCCCTCCTTCTTCAACATTCCCGGTTGTTCTCCTTCCCCATATTGACAGTATTTTTACCTATCTCTCTACTTTCCCTCATTGTCTTAATTTTCTCTCCATACGAGAACATCTCTACAGGTCTTCTCCCTCCCACCATCCTGTTTGCATTGTCTCTCCTCTGACTCTCACCCCTGTGAGCTCTGCTCCATAGGGCTGATTTCTGGCATGCTCCTGCTCCTTCCCTTCCTTGCCCTGGCCTTGATGGCCTCTTCTTCCCCTTCTCCATCCTCCTCCTCGTCAAACCATCCCACCTGCTGCTCCAGATTCCCCCTGGAGCCTCTTATGCTGCCCTTGAAGAACTGACCCGTGCAGAACTTGGTACGGAAAGTAACAAAAGCGAGGCTCTTGCTGCGCTGCTGCTTTTCAAAGTTATGTGTCGGCAAGTCTTCATTTTCGTTCACCTCGTCCAGGCATTCGCGTAGCATTGAGCGAAACAGCCGGGGAACCTCGTGAACCTCAGGCTCCATCTGCGACACCAGCCTCCTGAACCTGCAGGGGGAGGAATAACTGTGATTATTAGGAACAGTCTGTTACAAAATAATACACTTATTTTCGGAGTACTTTACAGTTGAGACAAAACAGAAGCAAGGTCAGGCACACAAAAATAAGGGCAGAAGGGTGCAGGTGCCACTGCACCAAGTGGCCAATGCAGTCTTTTAAAAGTGGTCCAGAAAACCCCACTACACCCCTGGTAGTTATTTTTTATTGTATGATATGTTGTTTTGTACTTGGTTCCTGGTGTAAAGCGCTTTGGATACCTACTGGTTGCTGTAAAGTGCTATATAAATACATTTTGATTGATTGATTGAGTGATTGATAATTGATTGATTGGATATGAACCCTGATTTCACAGGTGCTGGGAGGTGATGGATAACATAAAACAAGCATAATATTATTAAATAATTGAAAATGTAAACACTGAACTCATTGATTTGCAGACTTATCCTTACAGCTTTAAACCTTTTGCAAAAGCTGTGAAAAGATGTGAAAAGTTGTGAGCAGTAGTCTTAAACAGAACAGTGTTTGAGCACAGTTTAGGATCTCTGGTTGGGTTATCATGGGCATGCGTATGCCATGCATGTAGTCTCTTAGACAACTACTTTCCAAGGTATAGTTAAGGGTGTTACAGGGATTAGACCCTGCAGCTCTCTCCTATTCTGTTTTTCATATTCTGTCTTTCAGTCTGAATTTCAAATTCTTTTAAGTCTCTAATGTTGTCTCTCTCCATAATGTCTCTGCATGTCTCCGGCTCTACACCTCACTCTATGTTTTAGTCTGTCTCATACTTTCTCAGTTTCTATTTCAGTAATAGTTATCCCTCTCTCTTTCTTGTCTTGTATGACAATACAAGTATTTATACACTATGTCTTTCTGTCTCTGTGTCTCCCTGTCTCTCTCACCTTGCGATCAGAGGGCCACACTGTGCAGGAGGGATCTTTGCACAGAGATCCTGCAGTTCCAGCAGGTCGTTGGGTGTCAGCTCATAGGGCTGCGGCGTTGGGGCGGTGGCCAGCCAGCTGTAGTCAGCAGTGGAGGAGGAACTGCGACGGCGGCGTTGTCCCTCTGTTGCCCGCTCCAAACGGATGCGTTCAGTGCGCTTCACCATGGCCCCTAGCTCTAACATCAGAGTATTGGTTACCAACTCCTGAGAGGTGCGCTGGCCGGGCACTTTGGGCTCAAGGGAGAAAACAGCAGACCAAGGAAACATCTAGGAAAGTAGCACAGAATTTGTAGAAAGTCAAAGAAATATTTTATTTTTTATTATCTGGATGTGGCATTCACCATACATAAATCTAAGCAAGTTCATATTTGAGGTTATAGTAATTAAGAATTATTTTGGAGAATAAAGACAAGGCAAAATGTTAGAAAGACTTAGAGCCCATTCAATTTCACTTCAGCAGTCACTCTGTAGAAGAATATTTTACATTTTGGATGCAAATTATATTAGATGTAGGGACTTAATCAAAGCTACTGTAAATGTTTAGAGAATTTACGGAAAGCTTCCATAATCAGCAAGAAACCTCAGAAATACTATATAACCTTTATGCCAGATACATCTTATCAGTAAGGTCTGTTCAAGTAAAACATGACTCACATGTGAATGGCAAACAACTCATATTGCTGATCAATAGAAACCATGTTTCTTAAGAAAAATGTTATCACTTGTTATTCTCGTACTCTAAACGTTCTCATAAGAAGTTTAAATATTGTCTTACCGTCATTAAACTGGGGTTGCAAAGCTGCAGTGTATTGTTGTCAGACAGAAATCCACCAGTTTTCCGTAAAGTCTCTATTAGCTACCAGATGCACAGGAGGCCTCCATGGGCTTGTGGCGTTTAAAAAAGGTTACAACTACTCGGACTTCAGCTGATGGCCCACGGCTACCTGACTGCCTCACTACCTTTGACAGTCCTTGGCAGACAGGGCTTGTAATTTTGTGAGGAGCCTGTGTACTGTGTGTGTGAGTTTGGGATTGAGAATAAATGTAATCCTGTATTAATAAAGTTTGAGTGACGAGAGGAGCTTACCTAACATGAGCGTGCACCTGGGTGAGGAGTGTGTGTTTGTGTAGGTGGGTTGATAATAGCATGAGTTTATTGGCTAATTTCAACCACTTTTCTTTTGAATATGTTTCTCAGTCTTAAAGCTATAAATTAAAGCTGTAAATAAGGTTTCAGCTCATACACACCAACAGTCAGGACTGTTTTGCTCAAAGGTACTTCCACAGTGTCTGACAGAGATATTCCTGAGCAGACATGACATTTTAAACAGCATACTTTCTGGTTTCAAACTGTTAGACTACTGTCATTTCACCCAACAGAGTCCTTCAAAATAACACAGTATGGGCTCCCAGTACACAGACAATAATTTCTCAGGCACACTATTACCAGACGGTTATGGGCAAGATTATATAACTTCCCACTGGCTATCATATGGTTTTGTATGTAAGGTAACTACAGGCTAGTTGCTGCTGGGTTTCCGCACCACTCAGCGCTGAGCCACCAAATCCCAGATTACATTCAAATCCAGAGACTATAATGACTATTATAATCTAATTACAGTTGCCTACAGTGGAGTTGTTACCACTGTAACTAAATAGGAGCAGTGAGTGATCAACAAGTGTTTACTGATTAATTGAATGTAATGGATGATTAAAATTACAAGAGTTCTGCACAGCAGCTACAATCATCAGTAATAAAAACATGATAAATGTCTCAAGGAGTATTTCCATGGTGCTCCTCCAACAAACAACACACCATGAAAACATGACACCAGTCAAACACACATACAGAGTCATTGAGAACTTTTAAAGTTCACTTGTGATCCACTTTAGCCTTGTAGAAACCTATTTCATTGTGCGGCAGCACGATGAAGAAATGTGTTATTGTTTGTTTTTCTCTCTATTAGACCCTTAAAATTAAACTATATAATTAGTTGTACTACTTCATGTAGAAAAGCTGTTAGTGTCTTTTATCAGAGAAGCCTAGTTTAATAAACTGGCACCATTATGTTTGTCAAACATTTGTTTTTTTATAGTGATTTTATATGCTACATTTTACTGTAATAAAATTGACCACCTTGAGCTTCCTAAAGTTGGCGGATTCAACTTGTGTATTTGAATATATATATTCTGACAATTTTAAAATGACCCTTATAACTAATTTTCATTTTTTGATTCTTCTTGTAACTTTCTGCACACCAGAAGGTGACGCCATAGTCAAAATGGACCTGGAACCAGAGTTTCAGCAGTTTACAGATGACCTATCTAAGAATGTAGCTTTACTGGGTAATAAAATCCCTAGATTCACTTTAGAAAGAAATGAGTTCCCAGATACATATTGGTGCAACTCACACTAACATGTTACACTGCATTCCTCTTACAGATAAAGAGGATAGCTTCTGTCTTTTTAAGGTGAAGGGATGAGCCAGCGTTTTCATTTTAAGGACCCTTAAGAAGAGATTGTTAGACTTAAGTTTTTTTGTTATGAGACATTAGTAAAGAGCAATCATCTGGAAAAATTTCCCTAGAGCGGTCATTTTTAAAATAATTCATATACAGTACATTTAAAAGACAAAAGAACCCTGTGGGACTCCACATCCAGCACTTGTATATGTTCAGATAATGTCCTGTGTACTGCAAGCACTTTGTCCTTGAAAAAACATTTACAATTAAAATTTTAGTGAAGCACAAGGTGTAATGCTAATAATGCTCTTGAACCATTTGTTTTAAATAATATTTTGTTGTATTTTCTGTACAATTTTGTATACAGTACTTTTAAAATCAAATTAGCTGCTAGGTACCTATAAAGCTTCATTTCTTCCCACTATTTGTGTCCACTGTCCAGCATTTAATAGCTAAAAATTTGACATGTGTTTATTTGATTAAGTATTATATAGGCCTATGCACATTATCAGCAAAGGAAGTCTTTAAACTAATTTCTGGTAATAAAGCAGACCTGCCTTAATGTCAGTTCAAAAGTATTTCCAGATTACCTATTTCCATATTACCAAAGAAAATGACAATTAATCAAATTACAGTATCATAAAAGGTGTATGAGTTTGAGTTTTTCCAGAGGACACCAAGGCTGAAAAAATGATAAGTGGACCATGAGTTAGGCTAATCGTTTTTTCTCATGATAGTAACTTTGCCAGCTCTGCCAAGTTGGTAATGTGGCCTTGTCTGACATCTGAAACAAGGGAACGGAAATTATAAAAAAAAAAGTAGGACAATGCCAATGCAGATAGTAATCAGACACTTTATTGTAAATAGGCCTACCTCTCTTCTGTCTTGTTCTCTGACAAATATTAAATTTCGCTGGCATTGTACGATTTCATGTGACAACTAATAATGATGGCTGTTTCACAGATTTGTAGTGGGATTGTCGCTAGAGGTCATCAAAGGTACACGCTGCTGCGAGGACTTTTCCCAAAACATTCCCCTTCTACGTCATTAACCCCCACCCCGCCTCGTGCCACAATGACCGTTTGGCTTGTCAGCTGAACTGGGCGCGCTCCTCCTTGTCTAAGATATGAAAACTGTCAGTTAAGGTCAGTTGTTCTGGTCAAAGGTGTGTAGAGTAGAGAAGAACTGGGGCTGTTGATATCAGACCAGCGTCACGACTCTGCGCCTCCCTGGCGGCTGGCGCCCTTTGTAACGTTAACGCTAAAGTGAATGGTAAGTAGCTTTAGTGTGGGGTTAGCTCGTAGCATCAGTGCTAGGTTAGTTGTCAGTCACTTACCGCTGATGGACAAAGCACAAAAGATCTGGCTCAGCTGGTCATGGTGCGGTTCTGGCTACCTCGGTGGCGAGAGGCTGTTCATGATGGACGTTAAGTTGAAAGTTTTTGGAAGTTGTCAGTTAACGTTATTCTGTTTGAACCTCGTGATACAGCACAGGCCAGGGTCCAACCTCTGGATTTCTAAATTTAAAGCAGAATTCCGGTCGATTCCAACACGTAACTCTGTTGTTTGTAAATTTGGAGTGCTGTCAGTAGAGAGAAAAACAAAAACAGTCGGTGCTGCCTACACCAAGTTATCCTCCTGCTAGCTTTAGCACCCAACAGGCTTAAACAGGGCACGTTTTAAACGTGTTTTTAGCCTCTTAACATGTACAAAATGTCATTAAAAGTGCCAACCCATGGGAAGTGATTTCTTCCAAGTGAACTAACAGAGCTGAATTAGCACAACTTTCATGCATTTCTTTCACATCTACAGCAGTCAGATTCACTGTGTTCACTATTTTGAACATGTTTAGAGGCTAAAAACGCATTTAAAACGTTCCCTGTTTAAGCCTGTTGAGTTGGGTGCTGACTCTAGCAGGAGAACTCTAGCAGGAGGATAACACGGTGTAGGCAGAACCCATTGTTTTAGTTTTTCTCTCTACTGACAGCACTCCAAATTTACAGACAACGGAGCTCATTATTTTTTATATATACTTTATATGATTAGGCTATATATGATTAATTTTGCTAGTGTCTCTGAAGTCAGATATTAAATAATAATCTGCATCTTTTTTTAAAGATTTAAATTAGGCAAATTATTTATTTGTATATTAATTAACAGGAAACATGGGGAGTTACAAACATGGGGATGACCTGCCAGAATTCAACAAGGGATGTGGCAGGTGCATAGTGTCTATAGGTCATGGGAACACCTGCCTGTCTCTGTCTTGATAAGTACCATAAGTGGACTGTGAAAAAACACTTGTGACAACAATGGGGAAACAAGCCTAGCTTTACTATTGTTTACTTCTTATTCTGACCCTGCCAAAGTCAAATATGTTTTATTTTATCAATATATTTAAATTATGTTAAACTAGACTAGAGCTGAAACAGTAGTTGATGACAGAAAATGAATTATTTATAATTTTCAGAATTGATTTAAAGTAATTTATTCAGTGCCATCTTCTGGTATTATCTTCTTTAACACAAGGATTTCAAGTCCCTCTACGAAAGTGTTATTGTACAGTGTTTGAAGCCGTTTTGGTGTCATAATGATGTGCCTATTTCTCTAATAGATCTGCCCGTTTAGTTGAGTATTTCTGCCTCTCTTGTTTTCTGAAATGGAAGTCTGACTGGTGTTATGATGTCATTAGCCTTGAGGCTAGAGTGCATGCTTGTCAAAATCAGGCTTTTCTTCATTCCAACAGTCTGTTTTAACTCTGCTTGTGTTTGTATCCATTTGTTGGTGTTAACCCATATATAAAGTGCTAGTAAATGCAGTTTTTGCAGATCTAACTATTAACTAAAACAATTGTATTCACATGCAATTATTAAATGTTTAGCAATAACTGTTGTTGCAGAAGTTTGAGAGAAGTTATTTAATTTTGAAACTTGGGAATGCTCTTGGAACATTGCAGGCAGTCTGTGTTGGAAAACACTGAGTCACAGCTGCCCAGCGGTGACAACCAGCGTCTCCCTGAAGGATTAAAGCCATAGCAACATAACATATTCAAGACAGGATACACAACCAGAGGCACTTATGATTGAAAACAAAGATACCTACATCTTACTTAACAGGCCTGTACTTTCTCTTTGTTTCAGACTGTGTGTTGCTGGTTTCTTTACCCCAGCTACAGACTCCTATGGCTCCAGGAACTTCCTGATTCTGGATCTGTTGATCAGAAATAGGACAGGTCAGCTAGCAGGTTGTCTCATGGATGCATGCATTTGAACACAAATGGCTATCATAAGTCCTCAGAAACCAAGTGGCCTTTAGAACAGAAAGGAATTGTGTTTTTCAGAGTGCCCTTTAATGCAGACAGACTAAATATCCAGAAGTAAAACTTAACTTGTATTTGAGTTTTTGTCCTGATGTTATATTCCCACCCTGTCAGGCCCAAGCAAAGAGAGATGAGCTGGGCTGAGGAGGACTGGACGGTGGGGCTATCTGGGCGGGTCCTGCAAAAGGTGAAGGAGTTACAGGTCCATCAGGAGCGACTGTCCAGAGAGAACAAGCAGAAACAGCTGCAACTGGACAACATTCATACAAGCCTTGAAAAACAGACTGTGAAGGTTAGGCTAACACTTGTACAAGTATCCAGTTACAAGTGTGTCCAAGTATCTTAAATACAACACTGTCATCATATTTGGTGCAACTTATACGTTTTTTTCATCATTCAAAAACCATGAGCAATGCAGTTGAAAAAGGCAAACGTTTGTAAATATTATGTTGTATAAATATTTGATTACATATAGAATGTCATCTCTGACAGTATTTGTTATTTCCGTTTAAAAAAAAAATGGTCATGCCAAGTATGAGGAGGTCCGTGGGGAGCTCCAGTGTGTGCAAAGAGAGCTCCAGAGTGTTCGACAGGAGGCCAAGGCAGCAGTAACCAGCAGTGACCGCCTGACCCAGGAGCTCCAGACCAAGCAGGCCCAAGTATGCTCTTTGGAGGGCCAGCGAGATGCTGCTCGCGCCCTCAACAACAAACTCACCCAGGAAATCAAAAGGTAAGGACCAGTGGAATGGACTCCAATGAAAATGACCCACTGTAGTTCTTAAAAAAAATCCTGATATCTTTGCAACATATAGGTTTTGATTGATTTTTAGATGTCATGATTTAGATGCCACAGATCTCTTTCCATCTGTTTCTTATTTTCTCTCTCTCTCTCTCTCTCTCTCTCTCTCTTTTCTCTCTCTCTTTCTCTCTTTCTCTGGCAGACTGGAGGCAGAGCTGGAGAATCTGCAGAATAGCAGCAGATTGGCAGATACCACTCTGTTTTCTACACCCTGCTGGAATACAACCTCACCCTGGGAACACAATGGTACAGTCCTGTAACTTTATGACTCCTGTGTTTATTCTCTCTGGTGGTTTCTTCTTTTCATTGAATTGCTGTATCCGACTCATAATTTGTCAGTCAAATTGGATTAGGCTGTTGATATTATATTAAATATTCAACAATTTTTCTTTTTTATTCAGATATTCAGACGTTCAGGGTGGAAAAAGTTGTTCATGTAATAAAGTAAACATGCCAAGTTAGCCCTCGAAGTTAATGCGTGCTAACTTCTATAGCCTAAGGTTTAAAAAGAAAACAGAGAAAAGCACACTTTTATTTACTCCCATATGATAACAGCAGCACATAATGCTACAGCTTCGCATTTTCCGTTTTTACCCTTCACAGTAAAAGCCCAACTTAAATTGAGAGCATTTCGCTAACCCAATAAAATAGCTTACACTAGCCTAATGACATTTTTTGTCGACACTAAATCAAATGAAAGCCAGAGACTATATAATATTAAGTAGCTTCTAAGAAGAAGGCAAAAGATAACATTATTATTCAGAGCCAGACCGGGCAAGGCCTCTCTCCCGTGCCCAGGCAGCTGCCTCCGTCTCATTCAGACTCACCCTGAGTCAGGTTCCCCAGCGGCTTGTACTCGTCATTGACATCTTCAATAAGCAGGAGGGATGACTGGACGTAGTGGAGTGATTTAACCCCAGAGAACAGCACTCCTCTGAAAGACAGCTAAAACCCCACTGCTCAACTTGAAAAGTATCAGTCGACTGAGGGGTCACCGACTGATTATTTGAATATTCGACTTTTAGGAGGCAGCCCAACTGTATAGTTTGGAAAATTAAACTGAAAAACAGCATGAATCCCAGATGAAGAGATTAGGAATAAATATACTGTCCTTTCTTAACCCTTCACTGTCTAAGGACTCTGTTTTATATTTACTTTCCTCTTATGTTAGTAAACATTTTGTTTTTTTCTGCTGTTGGTTCTGTTCAGCTGTGGTAATTGGCTTTAGGTACCAATTTCAATCCATATGCTGTGTTTTTGCCTTGTAGGGAGCAGAAAGCAGGAGAGGTCAGAGCATAGAGATGAAAAACCGAGTCGGCCGCTTCACATCCGAGTAAGTACCAGCATGTTTTTATGCTGAGCTATGCATAGGCTAGTTCAAGACCAATATGGGTTTTAGCTTAAAGCTGCAATATTTTCTTTAATTATTTCCTCCACTAATTAACTAACTTCTAATTAAAAACTGTTTTCATTACTTCTTGTTTAACAGCAACATGCACTTTCTTTAGCTAGCCTTTATGACTTTTCTAACATGTCTTTGGTTCAGTTCATTTATTTCTATTGAAGACATCAATCTTTAAAAATGTCACAAGTTCTTGGGGAAAAAGCTCAGTAATGTCTAAAAACAGCTGTACATTGTAGTTTTGAGCAAATTATGCTCAAACAGGAGTACATTGTGTATTTTTTATGGACTACTTTCAGCTCCAGATTTGGTGCACTAGCGAATATTTAGTTAGCAGGATTGCATATGTGGGTTTGACTCAAAATAACCTACATCCATGTTCATCATAATGAAGGAACATGTCACTAAGGTCAATAATGTGACTCATTGATTGTTTTTGACGACAATGGAAGTCTGTGGAACATCGGAATATCGGCTTTGGCTACAGAGACAGTATTTGGTAGGAGCATCAGATTATTGCAAGTTTTGGTGTTTTCATGGGATTTGTTTACAATAAGAAAAATACAGTGTATCACCAGAATTATCCTTTTTTAAAACAAGTTTTTCCTACTTGTGCACTGCTAAACTCATTATATTGTGATGGATTTGTTTAACTATTGTGGCAGTTTACTCTTCACACCTAATCTGTGACTTACCTCTCACCTTCCACACTCTTTCTTTTGTTCAGAAAGTGTTTGTCATAGTCACAAATATGTGGTGAGTCTGTACAGAGTCAAAGCATCAAGAACATAACAGCAATTCTTTGGTCAAATGCTGTTTAAGTCAAAGTGAAAGAGCTTGATCCCTCAAGCCCTGTTTGTAAATTCTGCTAATGTTGTTTCTTGTTTGACATCCTGTTAAGGCTCACACCCTCCTTTACTTTATCCTTTCTGTTGTCCTTGCTTCAGCAGCAGCTCCAGTTCTCCGAAGTAGGCACAGCCTCGTTACCACGAAACCAACACAACAGCCCAGCCCACCGCCATCCATCCGACCAATCAGACACCTTCTCTTCTACTCCCTTGTCTGCATTTCCGTGGGAACGGGATGACTTGAGGCCAGCAGCCAGGAGATTGTCTCCCTCTGCTCCCCAGACGCCCTGCGCTGATGTCATCAGTAAAGGCCAGCAGGAGCAGAGGGTTTATGGGAAGGAGAAGGACCACAGGACAGAGACAGACAGTGAGTAATGTCAAATGGTCAACATGGTAATATGGAACTGGCTGTCGCCCATTTGCAGTTTGAAAATATAAACATACGACTAAGTAAGACCAGAGGCCTGTACTATGAAGCAAGATTTGGCGTTAACGAGGTAACTTCAGGTTCAACCCTTGGTTTTGTGTATCTCAACGGTGGATCACTTGTTACCGGGTTAAATCACCATGGTAACTTATGCTGAACACCGAACCTGCGTATCAACGAGCAAATTACTTTCAATCAATTATGTCGGACAGTAATTGATTGAAAGTAATTCAGCATAAGTTACCATGGTGATTTAACCCGGTAACAAGTGATCCACCGTTGAGAGAGAGAGAGAGAGAGAGAGAGAGAGAGAGAGAGAGAGAGAGAGAGAGAGAGAGAGAGAGAGAGAGAGAGAGAGAGAGAGAGAGAGAGAGAGAGAGAGAGAGAGAGAGAGAGAGAGAGAGAGAGAGAGAGAGAGAGAGAGAGAAGAGAGAGAGAGAGAGAGAGAGAGAGAGAGAGAGAGAGAGAGAGAGAGAGATACACTGTAAAATAACGAGTCTCTGTAGACAGCCCAGTAGAACTGTCTCTGAGAGAGGGTCTACGAGAGAGAGAGAGAGATACACTGTAAAATAACGCTGTCTCTGTAGACAGCCCAGGGTCTACGAGAGAGAGAGAGAATACACTGTAAAATAACGCTGTCTCTGTAGACAGCCCAGGGTCTACGAGAGAGAGAGAGAGAATACACTGTAAAATAACGCTGTCTCTGTAGACAGCCCAGGGTCTACGAGAGAGAGAGAGAGAATACACTGTAAAATAACGCTGTCTCTGTAGACAGCCCAGGGTCTACGAGAGAGAGAGAGAGAGAATACACTGTAAAATAACGCTGTCTCTGTAGACAGCCCAGGGTCTACGAGAGAGAGAGAGAGAATACACTGTAAAATAACGCTGTCTCTGTAGACAGCCCAGGGTCTACGAGAGAGAGAGAGAGAATACACTGTAAAATAACGCTGTCTCTGTAGACAGCCCAGGGTCTACGAGAGAGAGAGAGAATACACTGTAAAATAACGCTGTCTCTGTAGACAGCCCAGGGTCTACGAGAGAGAGAGAGAATACACTGTAAAATAACGCTGTCTCTGTAGACAGCCCAGGGTCTAGAGAGAGAGAGAGAGAATACACTGTAAAATAACGCTGTCTCTGTAGACAGCCCAGGGTCTACGAGAGAGAGAGAGAATACACTGTAAAATAACGCTGTCTCTGTAGACAGCCCAGGGTCTACGAGAGAGAGAGAGAGAAACACTGTAAAATAACGCTGTCTCTGTAGACAGCCCAGGGTCTACGAGAGAGAGAGAGAATACACTGTAAAATAACGCTGTCTCTGTAGACAGCCCAGGGTCTACGAGAGAGAGAGAGAATACACTGTAAAATAACGTGTCTCTGTAGACAGCCCAGGGTCTACGAGAGAGAGAGAGAGATACACTGTAAAATAACGCTGTCTCTGTAGACAGCCCAGGGTCTACGAGAGAGAGAGAGAATACACTGTAAAATAACGCTGTCTCTGTAGACAGCCCAGGGTCTACGAGAGAGAGAGAGAGAATACACTGTAAAATAACGCTGTCTCTGTAGACAGCCCAGGGTCTACGAGAGAGAGAGAGAATACACTGTAAAATAACGCTGTCTCTGTAGACAGCCCAGGGTCTACGAACGGCAACAAAAAAAACTGTGCCCTTACTTTGTGATACAATCCTTTGATTTTATTGCTGACCGATTAAATCATATTTTCATTGCCATCATGATATGAACAAGCTCGCTGAACCCCGCCGTAAAAGACTGCTTAAAATGCCATGAATAAAATTGAAAATACATTATCATTGTATGGACACAACAAAATTACGTTGTTGGCAATCAGTGCAGTAGCAGTAAATAAATAAAAACATGATAAAAAGTATTTATCATCACCCTGCTCTGTGTCGAGGCTGAGCTCCTTCACACACACACACATACACAGCAGATCAGAGAGACCGAGGCACCTCAACAGTACTTGTTACATAAGAGGTTGTGTAGAACTCACTGGCTCAGCTGCAGACTCCAGGTTTTGCTCCCAGACCAGCTTTATGATGTACAGTGGCTCTTAGTACACTTATAATTGTGATACAACACTCTTTGTTCTCTCTGCTCCACTGTGTGATTATTTGTTCAGTGTAAAACAATAGATGCTTCTTTTAACTGCTTTTATAGGCAAGTGAAGATGGTGATAACAGTAATATGTATAGATGCTTCAATGTATAGCAGCTCTTCACTTGAAACAGTGTTATAATATTAAAGGAACAGAAAAAACATATAGAGGGCAACATATCGGCATACATTGATTTCATCCCTGGCTTTGGAAACCACCATCTGACACCCACAGGCTGTGAAAGTATCATCCAGATTTAAAACAGCTGTGGTTGTCAGTGAGCCCGTCTGTATGGGTTGACCTAATTAGTAAAGACCTGAATTGTGTGTCGTTGATTGTTGGTGGTCAGTTGTAAGAAATTTGGGTATTTTAATGCTAATTTTAGGGAAAAAGTGTGTGTGTGTGTGTGTGTGTGTGTGTGACTGTCTGCGCAACAAACCCACTTTGAGATTAATACACAGACACAGATTTACAACCAAATTTGCAATATGTTCATCAACAATGTATCTACTAATCTTAATGTACCTTTATATCCCTGTAAGTATTGATTTCCTGTTCTTTTTCTTAGGCCACCCCTAAATCCCACATTGGTTTCAAACGTTGAAATTTTTGTTTCTGTATTTTAAAATTGTCTTGGGGGTGTACTTAAAAGGTGTTTAGGTAAGTTGATGAGCTTAATAACCAGCATGTCTTTGTGTGTGTTTGGTCTATCCACCAGCATCTTTATCAGAAGTGCTGAGTCGTGTATCTGCTCTGGAAGAGGAGCTGTGTGCAAAGGCCGGGATGTTGAAGTCTGTTCAGAACGAATTGGTGCAAAGCAAAAAGGAGCTCACAGCCAGGGAGGTCAGCCTTCAGAAAGCCCGTGAGGAACTCAGCCTGGCACACACAGGCATGGCCCAGGAGAGAGAACGGGTAAAAACACCTACTATCACAGCTGATACAACTGGTGGTGCTACTACTACTGTAAACTCATTGTGTTAATGTTCTGTATTTCCCGTAAGCCTTATTGTTTTTGTCACATCATGGGTGTTGCCCTCATTCGTCAAAACATTTCTCGTTGACTTTTCTGAAAATAACAAACATGTTGGTAATATTTTACTAATTACAAGCAATATTATCGGGCACTTTAAAAAGGATGTTGCTGGAAAAACAGTGCCCTTGTTCTATCCTGGCATTAACAATCTAGCTAATATTTTGTGATAGCTAACCTTTTGGCAAACAATGTACTTTACCAAAATTAAATGTTTACATTCATTTCTCTGTAATACTATTACAGCACATATATCCATTACAGTGCAAACAGTGTAATACACCTTTTAATAGCTAAGCACACGGCTCCACTGGCTGGTCTGTTTACTGGTGATTCATGTTGCTAGCAAATTACCCAAACACAACTTGAATGTCAACATGTGGCTACACAAGTAATATTTCACAATCTGCACATCTATCAGCTGTATGTAAATAAGAAACACAGCAACTGCTGCAGGTTGGATTCGAACCCGGGGCCGCTGCATGGCTTAGCCAACATGGGGCGAACGCTCTTACTGGGTAAGCTAGAGGCCGCCCCAACTAGGGGCTTTTTTACAAGGCTGATAAATGTCCTG
Organism: Etheostoma perlongum; assembly: GCA_026937815.1. Taxonomy (NCBI): domain Eukaryota; kingdom Metazoa; phylum Chordata; class Actinopteri; order Perciformes; family Percidae; genus Etheostoma; species Etheostoma perlongum. The sequence continues at coordinate 19,619,580 of CM049380.1, read as the reverse complement.
AGTGCTGTCATCTTTTCCTTCCAACATGATTCCAACTTCAAGAAAAAAAAAGATGATGTAGGCTACGCAGTGCTGCAACTTCAGGAGCCTCGGGTAGCTGGGAAGGATTAAACACGGGGTTTCCACACCGTGGTAATCCACAGCAATATTAAGTATATTTTAAATGAAATGGGTCAACATTTCTACTGTGGTTTACCGTTATATCCCTAAGCACATTACTTAAAAACAAGTCGATAAAATAGGTTTAGAGAAGTGACTGACATATACAAAGAAAAAACCTGCACATAAAGTTGTCTTATTGTCAACATTAAAGAGAACATGTTTGTGTGGCAGGCATCAGGATCCGAGAAGAGGCTGAAGCAGCTACAAGAGGAGCTGAAGTGTCAGAGGCAAAATGCAGAGAGCAGCCGGCTGCAACACCAACAACGCTCTAAGGAGCTGGAGAAACAACATCAGAGGGTGAGATGGATGATATGGACAGAAGACAGAGAATTAAAAGAAGACATTTGGAGATTTGTCTCCAACTTGCTTTTTATTGTGTTCCACTCTTAAAAAAAGTATTTTTTTTATTTTACAGGATTTGACGGAGCTTCAGAAGGAGAGGCAGTGTCTGGAGAAGCAGCATCAGCAGGAAGTGAATAAGCTCAACCAGGAGCTCCAGCAGGCCAGGACGCTCCACAATGCCCTGCAGGCCCAGGCTGACAAGGTAAATGTACACACAAGGTGCACAAACTCATACAAATGAACAAGGCCAACTAGCCTTCTAATATGCTTTTTCATACAAACACATTTACTAAGATAACACTGGAAACTGGGCACTGTGAAATATACATTATGTTTATATTTCTGATCAGTTTTTTCAGCATTTTATTGTTTCTCTTTTCTTCTTTCTTTGTCTCTGTCCTTTCTCCCTCTCTCTTTCTCCTGGGACTTGTATTATTTAATCCAAAGGTCAATAAACTTATCTTGCTTCTTTTCCCACGCTTGCTTCTTTCCCTTGTTGTTTTCTCTCACTCTCTGTTTCACTCTTTTGCCCTCTGTGTTTCTGTTTTCCCCCCACCCGCTGTTCTCGCTGCTTCGTCCTCTCCTCTTGGTTTCTCCCCAGTGGAAAGGTTGAGCTGCGAAGGTAATGACCGTGTGAATACATTTGAAGGTGCAGAATGCTTTGATTATAGAAGCGTGAAAACAACTCATAACTTGTGTGTGAGAAATGGTCAACAGTTCATAGTAAAGGAGGTGTAAAGGCATGGCTGCAGAATAAGGATGATGGTAGATGAAGATTTGTAGGATGGTGTGTTGAGGCAAGTTGCATGAATATAGAGATTGAGGAATGTGTTTGCACTTGAAGAAATGGTGGTGTTGTTCCTTTTGATACCCTTTACATAAAGGAATGCTGGGGTATTTATTTTTGTATCAGTAAAACAATAATACAAAGTTTAATCTCAGTACAAGTATGAACCTCTCAACAAAAACCTTTAAAAAAACAAAACCTATGCTTTTAGACAAGGTGTAAAAAGTGAGCATTCATTCTACTTGCAGTGTCCCTTAAAATCTTACTGTAAGCCCTTTGTAAACCACACAGATGTTATCTTATATCAGATAAGGCTAAACACACAAAAGAAGCACAGTTTGTGACACATTTACACAGCTCTTTGTGAAATCTGTGTTCACAGTTTTCAAAGTTGCACGCAAATGACAAAACCATAATGAACTACTTTCTAAGAAGTAAATGATATGACATGAACTTCAATCACTAAATGTACTGTTCTTTGCTTAATTAGAGTTATTGGGTCAATGAATATTGTAGAACAAAGCCCATATTAGTGGCAGAAGTTCTATACCTTATGACCACAGCAAAAACCTTCTCTAAAGTATAAGTCAAAGCCTACAGCGTTGAACTGCCACCTTGTTCGCTATTTAATGTGCAATGACTGGACATGTTGCTTTTTCCAACGTGACATGAAGGTAGCATAAGAAACAAGAATAATGAATCTAAAAAGGCGGAATAGAGTAACTAATGTGTTGGTTGAGTAAATGTAATGTGATTACTAAAATTGGATCAGTAATCTTATACAGCAGCACTCCACTATAACGCTACCATTAACACTGTTCACATGTACCATGACATGAGAATTTGATATGAGCACTGGTGGGAAGCCAATTAGCTTGTTTAGTCTTCATCACTTTCCCCGGAGAGGTAGACATTAGACACAGCTTATGCTTGCTATTGATCACTTGATCATTGATTGTTCTCCTGCTTCCCCTTCACTGGTCCTGATTCCTGATGCTACAACAACATCCATTCATTTCCTTATTTATTCTTTGTTGGGTTTACCTTATCTTTTTTTTTAATACCCTTTCCCTCCAATCTTTTTTGATTTAATTTTTTTAGTTTCTATTAGCTACTGAGTCATAATATCCTCTATCAGATGTCTCTACAGAAGCAGGCGTTGGACAAAGAGTTGGACACTCTGAAAGAGAAACTAAAGTGGACGGAGGGGCAGCTGCAGGAGAGCCAGAAGAAAGAGGCACAGACACAAGCCAAACTGACGGTAACACACACACACACACACACACACACACACACACACACACACACCCACACGCTAGTGATGTTCCGGAGTCTAGTGAGTCAGTGTCTCACTTTATTTAATTATTCATTAGCTGTGGGTATAAAATTAACTCCATACATTTTTAAAAAGCATCTTAATGTGCTATATGTCAGTCCATGGTTTTTATAATAAGTAAACTGTAAATTAGTTATATGTAAATTGTGGCTTATTCAATCATCCAGCTGCATTATTATGGTATACTAAAAGTATAGATGTGGGTGTGTCATTTCACAGAGCTAAAAAGATGAGTTGTCTGATATTAATTTATTAAATTGCCTCCCTTGTTCCTATGGCAAGGAATGAACCTACATTCTACTGTTCAAAAAAAAAACTGTGCAATTACTATTATTATGGTTCTGGATGGTGAACTGCTGAACTTGCACACAAGTAAAGCATTTTCAGAAGCTTGGTACAGCCACGCAGCAGAGGATATAATACTCCAGAGTAGTTTTTGTGGCAGTTCATTACTAGAGCCCGACCGATATATTGGCAGGCTGATATTATCGGCCAATATTAGGCATTTCCCGATCTATCTGTATTGGCATTTATAATGGCCGATTTAAAAAAACGGACTGTCAACCCTGTTATGAGCGTTAGTGTTGCATAGTTTGCCCAGAGGGAACTCTACAACGTTTTTTTTATTATTATTATTAATATGTTTATGTTCAAAGGACTTTAAGTTTCATATCTTAAGTTTGTCTTTTTATACATTTCATATTATACTTTAATATATTTTGATGTTCCGCTGTTCTGACACTAAAAAAAATTATCATATTTTAGTGAAAACTCATAAATAACTGCAAATAACTAATGTTAGGGAAATCTGTTTATGTTCTGTAACACGTTTCTGGATTTAAAAAAATATATATAATCGGCATATCGGATTTTTAAATAACCAAATATTTGTGTCGGTATCAGCCTTAAAATCGGTTAGGCTCTATTTATTACATGTATACCAGCTTGCATCATGAGCATTAATGCCGCCTTTATCTGTGACTTGTTTGTCTGTTGTTTGTTGCTATTGTGACACTGTGTATAGCTGTCAATACAAAAGTCTTACAAAGTTATTGTTTATCTGAAAGTGCTGCTGCACAAATACAATCACCCAGGCAGGTCCAATGTAAACTTCCAGCAGAATTATACCTGCTTCTTATATAGTTTTAAAGCAATCCACCTTATCATGGACTTCTGTTTATTGTAGAGAGGCTGATGTAGAGGTTTTAATGTCAACAGACACACATTTGAAAATTCTTTCTTAAAACAGACCATTGTTATGGATAATAAAGGATCACCAGAGCACTCCAACTAATCTGAGCATTTCACTGGATTCAGTCTACGTTATTTGTATTTTTTACCCTATCATTAGGAAGCCCTGCGTGAGGCAGAGGGTGTGGCAGTGAGTCTGGAGCAGAGCAGGAAGAGAGAGCGAGGTCTGGAGGAGGAGGGGAGGAGACTGGCAGAGGAGCAAGCCGACACCCTTCGTCTCCTCAAAGAACTGCAGGGTGAGGAGCGAGCTGTGGGTGGGATAGAGGACAAATATCATATGATATGTACAGATGGTAATTATTTGCAAATACTTGTTGACACAGGCTTAAACCAGTGTCCTTCGGTGGATGCCGGCCTGTTGATAAACTTAGAATTGGAAACATTTCACATTCATTATTTAAGTGGTCGAGTCCTAATGAGTACTTGACATTCATGAATGCTGTACAATACATGCCATGTTAAGTCTCTTATCCCGGTGTTGCCTCCTACTGGTCAATAATGTAACATCCATTTTCTCAAAAAAAAAACTATTCCAGTAGCACACTTGATAAAAAGATAAGCTCTGTCTTTATTGATTTTCCTCCAGCCTATAATTTCTTAATGCCTATGTGGTCTATAGTTAAAACTTTTTTAACTTTTTTAAACATTAACTTCTTTAATGTTTTAATCTGCTGTTTGTTGCTGTTTGCTATTTTCCTTTAACTCCAGTGCAACATACTGTCCCAGCACCCCTTCAACAACCTGTCGAGTTTTGCCCAGTTGGACAGAGTTTCTCCCCTCAAACTTCTTACTCTCTTCATTCTCGACCATCAACTCGCATCAAGGGGCCCAGCACCGCCACCCTAGCCGAGCAAAAGAGAGAAGAGGATGTGGATAAGAGAAGGGCAGAGATTGCAGCATCGTACCCATCTGACAGAGAGCCAGGAGAAGGCATTGACTCGGAAGACATCAGCAACCTTATCTCCTCAGCCTCAGAGTGTTTACAAAGGGAACACAGAAGAAAAGGTAATGATGAGAACAAAAGCAGAAATGAGGCAATAGAGAGTGACAGCTCTGGGACAAACGAGCATGCCACGTTTGATCAAGTAGTCTCTAGTTCCTCTCACTCTGCTGCTGGTATGCCCACTAACACCTCTATGGATGGTTCCTCTGAAAATACTCCTCTCAAGGCCTTTGAAGACCTCAAGAGGGAGAATGCCACACTGCGTTCAGAGCTGTATGATGCACGAGAAGAACTGCAAAAACGCCTTGAGGACCTAGAAGCCCAACGACAGGCCGAGACAGAAGCCAGGACCCGGCTCAAACAACTCAGCCGCAAACGTGCTAGCCAAGCTGTGGATAAGGACGAGAAAGAAAAGGAATGGAGGGCACAGCTGGAGAGTGAGAGGACTGAGACAGAAAGGTTAAGGAAGGCCATGTTGTCATTGGAGACAGAGATGAAAAGAGAAAGGGAGGAAATAGAAAGGAAGGAGCAAGAGGAGGAGGAGAAAAACAAAGCACTAGAAGACCGGGAGAGTAAATTGATAGAACTTAATATTCAGCTAAAGAAACAGATGGTGGAGGTGAAAGCCCAGCTGGCTTTAGAACAAGAAGAGAGAAGAGAGAGGAAGAGGAGAGAAACCAAATAAACACAGACATAGATGTAAAGGAGGAGTTGAGAAAGAAACTGAAAGAACTCAAAGCTGAATTGGAAGAACTGAAGTGCAGCAGAGAAGAAGACTTACTGGAAGAGGATAAACTCTCAGTTGCCAACAGCCAGCTGACGTACCTGACACTCCATGATGATGATGAGCTCAACTCCAACATTGTTTGCTGCGACAACAAGCTCCTCCCTTCGCCAGAAATGAACCTCCTCTTCTGCAAGTCCACCAACCAACGCAACATACTTGTATCTCAGGCCACAGCAGATCTCATCCAGGAAGAGCGAACAGTGATAGATCCAGCATGCTCAGCTCTGGAAGATGACAGACAAAACTATGTGAAAGGGTCTTCCATGTCAGACCACAAAAGGTCACTTTCTGACCTCCAGAAGGTTGAGCCAGCCTTCTCAGATTTGACAAAAGAGGTAGAACGCCTGACGAAGGAGAATACAAAAGAGATAGAACGTGCTAACCAGTACCAGGTTAAACTGGAGGCCCTGCAAAGCCAGGTAAGTGATGTGATGGGATATGCAGTTTAGTACTTAGGTTTGTCCAGCCAGAGTTAAACACTTTATATTGTTAAGATACGAAAAACTGTTAGATACTAAATCATAACACTTGCATTGTAAGTAGTCATCTCCATCTAAGTGTTACACTTATTATGTCACTATGTGACTGTGATACTTGGGTTTTGATAGCCAAATGATGTAGAGGAATACTATTTAGGTATTGTTGAATAGACATGACTTAATACATGCTGTTTTATGAAAGCAGCTAGCCACTCAGTGCAGAAGTCAATAAAACATACAGAAACAATAAATAAAAAATTACAGTAAACGAGTTGGTGCTAACATCACTGGCATTGCCTAATTTCACCAAAACCATCGGAGAAACCAGTGAGAAAAAGAAGCCACAAACTAGGCCAAATTACATATTGTTAAAAAGGCCAATAATTGATGCAATAAAGACTTAATATATTTGTTATTGCCACCAAAGGAAATTAATTTCCATCCTGATGGAAGCAAATACAACTCTTTGTGTAAACGGCAGTGGGAGTCCAGTAAGATGATCTGATCTTTCTGTGTAACCCTCGTTTACAGGTGGTAAAGATAATTTAAATGCACAGCAGTGACTTTAAGGCATGCTCTCACAAATCTTCCTATTAGGCTTTGGTTTGTAGATTGAGGGTACCAAATCAATAGATATTAGCAAATGTTTGAACTGACTCATTAAAGGAAGCATACAACTTGTCTTGTCAACACTGAAACCTGAGCATTCTTAGGTTTGTCTTTTAAAATGGGCTGTGTAGCTGTTCTTAAAACACTGTAAATGTCTGGCTGTAGTGGCTTATTACCCATTTATCTTCAATGTGTTTTCTATTTGTGTGTCCTTTTATTTTCTTCTTAGGTGACATGTCAGACAAAGCAGCTAACCACAGCTTTTGAGAAGCAGAGTCAGTACATCTCTGGTCTTTTAGTTGAGTTGCAAGAGAAGGAGAGTGCCCGCCTTATCCAGGGAGAGGAACTGCAGCACTACAAGCAAGAGCTGGATGCACTCAAGGCTGAAAAAGAGGGAGCGGAGAAGAAAAGAAGAGATGAGATGACGGTCAAAGTGGTGGAGGATGGAGAACAAAAAAAAGAGACACAAGATGAGAGGTTGGTGGAGATCTCAAGGCTTCAGGCAAACCAGGAAAAGAATACTGCTGTCAACCTAACCCTTACTACAAACTCTCTGGCCGACAGTGACTCTGATGCACAGAAAGATACAGGTCAACTAGAAATTGTGACATCTGATGCTGAAAGACCAACACCTAATAGTGACAAATCAGACAGTGAAGCCCTATGGTCAGGGGAACAACATCCAAGCGCTCAGCCCAAGACTCAGAGTAACCTTGACTCTGCATGTGTGATGGGTGAGACCGAGTGCAGTCAAGAAACCGCAAACGTGGTTGCAGAACTACTCGCTGTCCAACAGGAGAATCAGCTGCTTAAACAAAGAATAGAGGGCGTGACTGTTTCAGACACCAGGACCCCATTATTACACACTGACAGTGAAAACCAAGAAGACCCAGCCACGCAAAGCCAAAACACAGGAAATGCTGCTCTGGCCTGCTTGGCGGAGCAGAGGTCACTCAGTGTGCTGAATGACATCACCACTGACGCACGGCAGTCACTGGTGCAGGATGTGAAGAGGAGGGAAGATGGGAGGATTACAAAGGCTGACGAGCTGGAGGCAGCATCTGAGCTTCAGATCAACCGCCTACAGCAACAGGTAGTGACCGTATACTACCTCTTAATATCACAACATTGATCTAATTTGACATGTTTAATGAAGAAAAGGTGACAAAAACAGTTTAAGTAATTAACATAGAGAGGGAAATTTACTATATAATGGACTTTGTGATTTAGACATTGCTAGCCTTCACTGGGAAATCAGAATAGGAAAACATTAATCTTATTTATTTTTTTACCAACATAAAATTGTTCCCAGTTTGTGTTCTTTCTAAGTGAGTTTTATTTTGAATGTCTGCTTGATGTAATCTGTCCTTCCACTCCTGTCCAGGTGGAGGAGCTGCAGATGAAGCTACGGACTCTCTCTGCAGAGACCCAGCAGCAGGCCGGAGAGCTTCTTATGTGGAAACTTTCCTCCCAACCAGCACCAACATTTGACCAGTTCCTTTCCAACACAGACAAACCGAGTCACACCCTGGACCAGATATCTGCTGTCAGACGGTCACAGTCAAACCAACAGCAGACTGATGAGATGATCCAGAGCCCAGCTCTGAATCTGGCTGGCCAGGTTCAGGATCTTTACCTGGGTGTTCAGGAGAGCCCTGGTAATGTGACAGTCGTCAGAGAAGATGAGTTATTCTTCTCATGCACCTCCAACAAACTGCAGGGTTGCATGTTGTTCTCCAGGTAACACGCTAATACCAAGGCGAAAGAACGATGATACTGCAATAACTTAGATTTGAAGCTTGTGTTAAATGCATATAAGTAAGGTGTGTGTGTGTGTGTGTGTGTGTGTGTGTGTGTGTGTGTGTGTGTGTGTGTGTGTGTGTGTGTGTGTGTGTGTGTGTGTGTGTGTGTGTGTGTGTGTGTGTGTGTGTGTGTGTGTGTGTGTGTGTGTGTGTGTGTGTGTGTGTGTGTGTGTGTGTGTGTGTGTGTGTGTGTGTGTGTGTGTGTGTGTGTGTGTGTGTGTGTGTGTGTGTGTGTGTGTGTGTGTGTGTGTGTGTGTGTGTGTGTACACAGTTTAATGCTTCTGTCTTTTGTTTAGCTTTGAATTAACTTTTTTGTTGTTTCACAAGGCTTCAGCACAGTAACCTCTTTGAACCAAAGAGCCCCCATCCCTCTAAAAAGACTGCAACTCTTCAGGATTATGATCAGGACTCTGCCATGATTGACAAGGTAATTTGTTTTAAATCATCACTCCCTTACAGTGAGGAAAATAAGTATTTGAACACCCTGCTATTTTGCAAGTTCTCCCACTTAGAAATCATGGAGGGGTCTGAAATTGTCATCGTAGGTGCGTGTCCACTGTGAGAGACATAATCTAAAAAAAAAAATCCAGAAATCACTATGTATGATATTTTAACTATTTATTTGTATGATACAGCTGCAAATAAGTATTTGAACCCCTGTCTATCAGCTAGAATTCTGACTTTCAAAGACATGTTAGTTATTATCCCAAATTAGATGCACCTGTTTGAGGTTGTTAGCTGCTAAAGACACCTGTCCACCCCATACAATCAGTAAGAATCCAACTACTAACATGGCCAAGACCAAAGAGCTGTCCAAAGACACTAGAGACAAAATTGTACACCTCCACAAGGCTGGAAAGGGCTACGGGGAAATTGCCAAGCAGCTTGGTGAAAAAGGTCCACTGTTGGAGCAATCATTAGAAAATGGAAGAAGCTAAACATGACTGTCAATCTCCCTCGGACTGGGGCTCCATGGAAGATCTCACCTCGTTGTGGTCTCAATGATCCTAAGAAAGGTGAGAAATCAGCCCAGAACTACACGGGAGGAGCAGGTCAATGACCTGAAAAGAGCTGGGACCACCGTTTCCAAGGTTACTGTTGCAGCTTTAAAGCATCAAAAAGAAGTTTCCTTGAAAGAACTGTGTAGTTTGGTGCAAATTATAGACCAAATAGAGACATGGTTGATTTGGTATACTTCAAATTAAATAATTACACGTCGTTGCAGCGTAACTCAGTCTATTCGTTACGGCACAGCAGTCTAGTTGAACGTGCTGAACATCTGTCTACATGATGTACGGCTGACCAATATATTGATATTATATTTATATTGTGATATGAGAATATTCTTAGATCTTGGATATCGTAATATGGCATAAGTGTTGTCTTTTCCTGATTTTAAGGGCTACATTACAGTAAATTGATGTCTGTCATTTGTTTGCCTTTACCCACTAAATCTTTATATCCACATTAGGGATGATTGTTTATCAAAAATCTCATTGTGTAAATATTTTGTTGAAGCACAGAACGCTATAATGTTGTCACAATATTGATATCAAGGTATTTGGTAAATAATATTGTGATATTTAATTTTCATCATATTGTCCAGCCCTACAGGGATGAATACAATTCAACATAATAATAATAATAATATAGAATATTAACGAATTCTTATAAAATGATTAGGAAATGACGGACCTGACAAATACAGTTTGGACTTACAGGTATAGAGCACACTTTTTTGTTCACATGTAGGATTATACCTTGTTTTTGTGATTATGTATTGTTCTGTTTTTTTCTCTTGATTTAGGAAACTGAAAAAGAAAACCTGGAGATTAATCTGTTGCCTCAGTCAAATACCTGTCAAACACAACACAAAGAGGAGAGAGACACTGAAGTTATTCAAATGTTATCTGAGAAAATGGGTCAACCACATGCCACCCAAGATTCCCACAATGTCTCAGGACCAAAGCGGGCCAAATCAGCTGAGCGTTACACAGGGAATCCTGAGGCCAAATCAGATGCTTCCAGAGCAACCAATAAGATAAACAATGAAATAAACAAAACAAATGATTCTTCAGACAGATATGTCAGGGAAGAAATGAAAAGTGTCAGCAGTCAAACCGAGGAGAGTTTATATCCTCGCAGTGCTCCAACAGCCTCTGAACTCTACTGTGCATACACACAGACTGAGGAGGAGGAGAAAGATGGAGAAGAGTTGGTGAAATCACCCCCTGTCTTTCCTGTCCCATTATGTGAGGGGGCAGAGTTAGGAGACAAAATGTTGTTTTCGGGTTCCTTCCCTATCCCAGCTGACCCCGCCCGTCTGGCTGAAAGAATCCGCCGTAACAGGACACAGCTGTCAGCCGCCTTTGATGACACAGAGTATGAACCCTATGGACTCCCGGAAGTTGTCATGAAAGGTAACTTTGTTAGCTGTAAGTTTGTGGGATGAAAAAAAAAGAAAACATCGGGATTCAGTATTTTTAGGTTTGTGTAGAATTGCGAAAACGCACAATTAGTACAAAATACTTGAAAAAAAAAAACATCATCGCTACAGCCTAGGTCCTCTGTTGGCTAACTATGCTTAAAGGAAAATAAACAAGATATGTGTCTTGTTTTGTGTGTCCTCGAACCGCTTTGGAGTTGTTGGAAGGCATAGTTTTTTCCCTATCAATACTGGGTGCATAGAAAATTATATACATAAATATCTTAATGAGGGTCTTTCACAAAATGTTAGAATATTTGTTTAACCAAAATAGCTATTTTAATTCTGACAAACATGAGCAGAGGATTCAATATGAACTTATTTGACAATCGCCATCATTAAAAGTATTGCTCTGCCGTGAACATCAAAAAGTTAGTTGGAATAACAAAAACAAATGCTGGATTATAAATTGGTTGAGTATCATTAATAGTGTTTATGGGTGCAGTCTCTGAGTATCGGAATCTTGGTTGTGACTTTCTCACCCTGTATTGTACAGAAAACAGAAGTTCCTGCTGTTAGTGATGTTTTCTCTTTGCGCTTACTCTCTTTATATGCTTTCACACTGTGTCCTTCATCTGCTTTCTCCTAATCCTCTTACTTATTTCTCTTTCTCCCCTCTCTTCCCGTCCTGTAGGTTTTGCCGACATCCCCAGTGGTCCCTCATGCCCCTACATTGTGAGAAGAGGTCTGTTAGGCACAACTGTTGTACCTGTTCCTCCAAAAGACCCGAGACAAGAGGAAGAGACAGATTAAAACATAGTTACAGGTAACCTCCAGAGACAATGAGAAAACTGGTGTAGATTTTAAGTCTCAAGAAATTCAAAGGGCATGTTAAATAATAAATACTTTCCATACTTGTTCTGAATAGAAAAAGACCAAAACGAACATTATGTTAGTGTTCCTCAACTTTTCCGGCCACTTGGTAACACAAAGCTTCAAGCTTGTATTTTCCTATACAAATCTTTTAAACCGAGAAGATAATCATTACTTGCAGCCTTAGTGCCCATGTTCATAATCAAGGAACATGTCACCAAGTGCAGCGGTGGGGCTCATCAATACATTAGTAGGAACAATTATTGTCTTGGTCTTTTGCAAATTAGGAATTTCACCAGACATATCGTTTAAAAAATATAGTCACAAACAAGTGAAAATATTGTCTTAAATTATTATATTTATTTTAGTAAAGATTTTAACTCCATCCTAAAATATATTCTTACATTCCTATGTTTTTGCATTGTTGTTGTCTATAGATCTGGTGAAAAGAAGGGATCCCTGTGGCTTGACAATAAACCTCAGTGTTGGACCTGAAGCACTTGAGACCTTCAAACCAACACAGGACCAGTTTAAAAGGGCTGCTATCACACAGGGACTTTTGTGTATGTGCATGTAACTGGGTCTGCATTGGCAGAATAAACACTTCCATTGTGTGGTCACTAGTTTATCCTCTAATTGCTGCAAATTGAGACTTTGCTGTTTTTTTTTTTTTACATCACAATGCTGTCACTTTTCTCCTACTTTATATTTAGGTACAGTGGTAGTGATTTAGTGTTGCTTGTTGATGTTTATTTTAAGTTTACAACCACTTTTCCAAAGGGATTGTTTAGTTTTTAGTGTCTCTGCATTAACTTATGGGTCTAGTTGCAGCCTACTTTGAATAAAACAGTGCCTAGTGGATGCTTTTCTAAACAAGTGCCTGTCAAGATAAGTGTGACTTGTTTTCCCAAAGGGTGAAACCAAGAGAGGCCTGTTGTGAAAATGTAATATATATTTTTTTCTTTTCAATCCTTGTGGTGGATGCTTTATGGCCACTTGTAAGTGTGTTATTTGTAGGCCAGTGTTTACAATAATTATGTGAAAGTGTAGTGAGCATGTGTGTGACGTTAGCTGTGAATATGGACATGTGTGTCCTCATCTTGACATTACTGTTTGTGTATATGTGATTGTGTGGGAGAGAGAGAGGGGCGAGCACATGTCTATGACTCAGTCTAACCTGCTTTGGTTTCCGCTCCATGTATGGTGATACACACTGCGCTCCCTCTCTCCTCCTCCTGCTGCTTTGCTTCTCTGCCTTACACTAACTCAGTGGTTGAATTTACCAAAAACTATTAATTTGAAGCTTTATTTTATGAGCAGAGGGTACAGATAAATTAATTTGGTGTTTTTGATCACATATTATTTATTTGAGTGATGTGCTTGTTTTTTGGTAGATTTTGGTTTTGCACATTTTTTACTGTGCCATACACAACAGTAGCCCACATGTATGTACACTGTAGATTTTGTAGATACATTTTGAGTTGATGTGCAATTTGTATTATGCCTTATAACCGAGGATATCACCACTTTTCTTGCTTACAAGGTTTGACCAGTAAGTTAAAGGATAGGTTCACATTTTTTCAAGTCTATCTTAAAACGACCCATTATAATATTTTTGATTATTCCTGTCTTTTATTGTATTTTTTTTTATCTATTATTTTTTTGTGTATGTAATAAATACAAAAAAACACATTTCTCTCCAAATTGAGCTTTCTCTCCCTCAGGCACTTTTTCTCAACTGCTTAAAAACGGCTCGCCCACATTCCTGTTTTAAATTTATCAATTAGTGATGTAATTAATTGAGAAAGCACAGTTTTACATATGTGCTGCCCATTGGTGCTGCCTGAGCATGCACATCCCACCCAATGGCTTGTTTAAATTTGGTTGACCAATCACAACAGAGTGGGCCAGCTGACCAATCAAAACAGACTAGGCTATTTCAGAAAAAGGGCCGAGAGCTCAGACTGTTTCACGTGGAGACACTGCAGCAATGGGCAGTAGAAACATGTTGTTTTTTTATATCAAAGCATGTAAACCTATTTTAGTAGACCCCAAGAGCACAAATATGATGCTGACAAGAAGTATAATATGGGCTCTTTAATTCTATACTCGCATGCCCACATGCAACATGACATACATGCAACACAGCTAATAAAAATTGGTGTTTACTTGCCGAGTTCTGTTGGAGGAATAGTAACAAAAATCGGGAAGTTCATATTAAGACTAATTACCTGCTTGATTTTGTCTAACTGTAGACTTTTTATTAGCTTCAGAAATAAGAATTATAATTATTATAATTACACTGAATTTGCTTTAAGAAAGGTTCTCTTTGTGCCCAGTATGGACAGAGGGAACTATTAGACCATTAATTATACATATTGGCATGTGAGCATGTTTTAAGACAGACTTTAAAAAAAGGTGAATCTGTCTTTTTAAAACCTTGCTGAGCTGTCTTTCAATGGCGGACATATTTTTGTTAAAAGTGTGGAGTGTTTTTTTCATGTTTATATTTTATTTAAAGGTAGAGTAGTTCTTTCCCAACCTTGACTCAGTCAGAACCAGTGTACTCGATGCCATCACAATTTATTTGCCATGTTGACACCCCCCCCCCCGCCCAACATACAAACAAACACACATTCCCCACACTGTCAGCTGCCTTCATATCTCTGGGATCTGTAGTCATTTGGCAGTGAGGTAGGATTGTTAGACTCACTGTGTATTTGTTGCCTTGTTTTGGACTCTTTCATGTGAATGTATCTGTGTTGTGTTTGCAGCTGGAATAAAAGGCTTGCTCTTAATTTAACTGTCTCTTTTGGATTTATTTATCTTTGAGCACCTTTGGGAGAAGTCGGGCTGTGTACTTTGTATATCATATCATGTTTTGACGTTGCCTGTTTGGTAAGCTGTGTTTTTTTTTTTTTTTGTTACTGCTGTAGAACATTTAAGTCTAAATGAGTGCCATGGTCCAATGAGGAGTGTCTCAAAGTGTTTAAGTTAATATCTTGGTTAAATCACACAAGTATTTCCTCAATTACCAAAGTCCTCTCCCTTTGCCTCTTGGTCATGAACACATTGTTGAGAAGGTGCTGAAAGCTTTAAAGGAGCAGATTTGGATCAAAGAATGAAAGAGTCATTGGAAAAGGCTGGCTTACCAACTTTATAATTGGTTTTATTTCATGATGCAATTCCTCCTTAAGTGCAAAAAAAATTGTGTGGACCATAACTCTGACTTTGAAGAAACAAGTGTTTCTTTTTACTTTCCAAAAATACAGAGGTTGGAAAGGCAAGGATTTAGAGAGCTAAGCCACCCCATATCCATCTCAGGAAACTCCAAGGCCCTCTGGTCTTCCTCTGCAGTGACGGCACTTAATCACACTCGCAGAGCTGTAATGGACTTCACGTGCTTCGTCCCTTTCTTCTCCTCCTCCAACAATCGTCTCTCCTCTTTCAGAGGGATGTAGGGTCACGAGAATGGGGAAACACCTTCCATGGAGAAAAGACACATGCACTTTCACAACACACACACATACACCCAGAGCTTCTTGCTGAGTTCTGAATGGTGAGAGAACAGCACATGCTGTATGAGACGAACATGGATAGCAACAATTCTCCAAACTAAAGGTAAGACATGCAAAAATAATTTCTTTCTGGGGGTTCTAAGAGTTATCAGTAAAAAACATCAGTCATTTTGAAAGACTTTTGTCATTTTCTAAGCAGAAACGTTTTTATTTCTCATGCATGCTTCTTGATTTTAAGTTTAGTTTGCATCTGTAGTTCTTGGGCATTTTTTTTTTTAAATAATAGGTTACAAAGTATAGTAGCAGACTGTCACACTGATTTAAAAATAGTTAATCAATCCCATGCTCTAACATTCCTGCCAATATAAATTCTTTCAACCCTGACACTACAGACAACACAGTAATTTAAGTGCAACATTTAGAATGGAAAATTATATTTAAAGATTTGGGCATCAGTGTTACTGGGAGTGCAGCTGCTGCATTTGATAAGTATTTAATTGGAAATATTCTTTTTTGGTTTTTATAGCCTCAGAGGAAAAATGTCTACTAGTTTATCTTTTCTATGTGAACTGTATCCCAAACAGGCCTATCATTATTGTTAAGAATCATTCTTTCCCGGAGCATGAAACCAGAGAACCAAAAGATGTAACCTGTGATCTCTCTCTGACGTCAGTGTTGGCTCACTGAAACATAGGCAAATACTTTGGTGGTAATTACATCTAAAGAAGCTTTATTTTCTCCCAGCACTATAAATTCTTCAGTAGATACTACATACTTATCAACAGATGGTCATATTCATCTCTGGAGGTTTGTCGGCACAGATAAAGAAGCCTGGGACAAAGACTTTGTTTCTCCGGCTGTGTGAGACAGTCACATTCACAAAGAGGCCTCTTTTTTGAGTGTGTAAACTTACTCTAACTGGAAAGTGTCCCGAGATAACTTATGTTATAATTTGACACTAAATAAAATGTAATTGAAAATGAAATCATATGAATAGAAATAACAGAATTAACTTCATACTTTTCTCTTCTGCTCTTATATAATCCCAATATGTGAAAGTATTGAAAATGTAACTCTTTCCTTGTTTGTCCCAAAGTTTACACATGGTGAAAAAATACATAGAAATTACCATAAAGCATTATTATTACACAAAATAAGAAACTAGTTCATGTTTTATTATATTTGCAAGCCTATATTCCTTTGTTTGCCAAAACGTTATTTACAGGAATACAGTTTGTTATCCTAGTAGATAATTAGGTTATTTAAATTTTATTTTGTTATGTTCATATGAGGTCTAAATCCTTGTTAAGCAGTTAAGTAATTCTTCTAAACTTAGGAAAGGTCATTTTTTAAGAAGATGATAAAACAATGTTAAAGACACTCCCCCCTCATATTTTTCCCAATAAATTTAAAGTTACAAAAAATCTTAAAATGACATCACTTTGTTCTCCTTCATTTCAAAGTCCTAAATATAGAAATGAAAATATTGTTCTTTTTCAAAATGTAACTATTAGAAACAGGACGTCTCTTGCTTCAAAGTCTATTTTACATGTATGTGTATTAAATGATTTGAGTTTCCACATCGCACTGTAAGTTGCATACTGGACCATGATTGGCTCCCAACTAGTTGTGATGTCACAAGTCCATACAGGTGTTTGTACAGGTGTTAAACTCATATTTAAAGTGAGCACAGAGAAACTTATGAAAACAGCCTTCTTTGATAAACGCTGCCCAGTGAAGCTCAAAACATCCCACTGAAGTAACATTAGGCAAAAAATACAAGTACTGTATGTATTTTTTTTTGTTGGAATTGTTAAAGAGGGCTCTGGGTCTCCAGGCCCCCAAACATAAGTAAACCTAGCAGGTCATCACGTTGAGGGGAATGTTTGCAGCTGTTTTACATATATGTTGTTCTTTCTGTAGTTCATCTCGGTTTGGTCAGATTTGTCTTATACACCTGCCTTAGAAGAAGAACGTCCATCACCCAGCCCCGTGCCTCTTTTCAAACCGCTCACCTCATGATTTATTTCTCCACCCGCCTCCACTGTTTAATTTAAGATTAGATCATTGACCATAAGCCACAGTTCTGCTCCTTCCTCCTCTCCCCCCCCTTACTCAATATCCTAGCAAAACATCAAAATATGCCAGCGCAGGTTTAGACAGTGATGACTAATAATTTCTCTGTGTTAAAGCCAGGGCCAGAGAACGCAACAGTCCACACTAACCAAAGCCAACAGTCCATTAGCACAGAATGCTAACAGTCGGCTAGACTCTGGGAAATATCAGAACATTGTCAGGACCGGCTGACCCAGGCCAAGAAGCTCTTAAATCCCAGTCGTGTGTGTGCGCATATGTATGTGTCAAAAGTAAACACAGTTCAAAGAAAACATTAAAAGCCAAAAGATGATAAACGATAAACATGTTTTCAATTAATGACAAGATGTATGTGTTTAGTTTTGGCAGAGTGTAATCGTTTGTAAGGAGCAGCCTGGTGTGTGTCAGTCCCTCCCTGGTTATTATGACAAAGTCTCTACAATGTGAACACTTATTTAATGCCA
Organism: Etheostoma perlongum; assembly: GCA_026937815.1. Taxonomy (NCBI): domain Eukaryota; kingdom Metazoa; phylum Chordata; class Actinopteri; order Perciformes; family Percidae; genus Etheostoma; species Etheostoma perlongum. The sequence goes on along the minus strand of CM049380.1, from coordinate 19,601,708 downwards.
CTTTGTACCCTGCTGCAGAGACACAGAGAGAAACCGGGAAAAGTGCCAACTTAAAGCTGTTCTGTTCCTCTATGCTCTGATCTAAATTTATACTTTTACATGTTTTTTTACGGTATTTGTACATGCTTAAAGTCTTCAAATGGCTTGAAAGAGAAGTAAATAGACCCACAATCCCCGTCTTCTGAACATTGAAGACTCAGGAGAACCAGAGACAAAGCAGAGCAGAGATACAGAGGAAAGAAGAGAACAAGATTTCTCTGTCACCTGATTTGTGGAACTTTAACATGGGATGAGCTCCTGACATCACTTAAGGTACTGTTTTTTTCATCCTCTGTTATAAAACATTCTTTATCTGTCATAACAGCTATCTCAAAAGAATCATCAGAAAGCATAAAGAATAGTTTTTTTACTATTACAATATTGCAGCATTTGGGTGTGATCAAAATGGATGCATTATTTAACATGCTGCTGTTTTCATTACTGTATTTGTTAAGATTGTTAAGAAAGCTTGTCTACACTTAACTGTTGCTTTTTCATATAGTTTGTTTTTGGAGTGATTACTGAAGGAAAAAGGACCCAACTACAGTAACGTCACACAGTTTGACAGAAGAAATAAAAAAGCCATATCTGGGTTTGTTTACCTGTGGAATTAAAGGGGCTTCCCCTGATTTTACACATCAAGATCAGTTTACTTGTCATGATGAGTACTACTCAACCTCTGAAAACAGTTGTATAATGTGGCTTTGAAAAAGTCTGAAATAACTAACAATAACCATGATGACGTCATTAGGGTCATCTCTGATTGGGCGACAATCACATACAGGACTACTGAAAATGTATAAAGTGGAGTGTGAGTTTGAAAGGACGTTTAGCATGATGCGAGTGTCTAATAGGTACGGAAGCCGAGAACGGCCCATGGATTTTGTTTTTATGCACTGTTATCTCATGATAACGACTTATTCATTTGTTATCTCGATATAACAAAGTTTGTTTTCTCATAACATAACAAAAATCATTTTATCAAGATAACTAATTAATTAATAATATGTTTGTCTTAAATTCAAACTAATGTGCTGCCATGAACGGCTTCCATAGAACCACTGGCTGTAGCTGTAGATAACAAAATAATGAATTTGTTATCTCGAGAAAACAAACTTTGTCGTTATCACGAGATAAGAGTGTATAAAAAATAAATCTATGGTTGTTCTCGGCTTCCGTAAATAAGCACTCCAATGAATTTTACACATTAAAGTCTGTTTACATGGCTGGGGGAGTGCTATTGCATTATGTGAAAAAATTGTAAAAAGCCTTTTGTGCCTCCAGAGGGAGCTGTGTGAAGTCCGATAAGTTGCCTTAAGTGATGTCACTTGAGACGGCATCAGTTGAGCCTTAAGACTAAAAGTTTGAAAATGAAAACTATCTAGAGGTGTGGGGTGAGAAAGAAGTGGGACCTGTGTAGCCAACGCCTCATCTCTGCCTCAGTTTGAGGCGACATTAGCTGCTTCTAGCATAACTGAACTAAATCTCTTAATGAACTGTTGGCGGTCATGATACATTATGGGCGCCATGTAGGTGCCAGTTTTTGATGAGGTAGAATTTGTGGAATTAAAAAAAGACAATATCGCTTTTGATTTTTATCCTTTTATTTAAAATGTTGGTTGTGAGTCTGACAATGTTACAGTAGTGCAATGATAAATCAGTGGAGTTCTCTTGTGAGCTCATAACTTGTAATGGAGAAGTGCTGGAGTATTCCTTTAACACCGGTGTCTGTGGTGATACACCACTGTTAACCCACCTACTGTAAGATATGTACTGTAGAAGTCTATCTATTGTGAGCTTCTGACTTTTCCTGTCAGTGACCGTCTCTGTGGTTTGACGCACAGATGTATAAATAAAGGCTGTTAACGTCTGTCAGCCTTCCAAGAACACTTGTGTTGCCTGTTTACACATTTCCGTGCTAACACATACATGACCTCTCTAAAGGAACTTCCTGTTTATATCCAGCTGTGCACCAGTGTATCCTGACTGAGAGCCCGACCAGATTTTGGCTTCTGAGCTCTGACCCCCTTACCCTGGAGGGGCAGGGGGGGTCGACAGGGAGAAAATGCGGTGTACCACCCTGTTGGCCCTGCTGACGGGGGTTGTGCTGTACCTGGTGATGGGAGCGCTTGTTTTCGGCACTCTTGAGTACCCTGAGGAGAATTTGGCATACAAAGACCTGCTCACTACCAAGAAGACCTTCCTGGATAATAACACCTGTGTCACCGAGGAGGACTTCCACAAACTTGTGAAGGTATCACTGACTGAGTAAATGTGGCCAGTGGCCACCACTTTAAAACAATTCTTCCCCCTGCACTTACCAATCTCATATCTCTTTCAGTCTTTGCACAGTACTCTACTCAGAATATGAGTTTGCGCAGTAGTTGATATTAATTTGAGTAGTAAGTGTAATTGTATAAACCAGTGGCGGAAAGTAACAAACAAATATGAGGTACTTGTATTTTACTTGAGTCTTTTCTTTTCATGCCACTTTGTACTTTTACGCCACTACTTTTCAGAGAGAAATATTGTACTTTTTACTCCACTTCATTCATCTGACAGCTTTAGTTAACAAATTAAGATTTTTGCGCACAAAATGTAGTTTATAAAATACAATGTTTCATTATACAATAACTACCCAACTACTAGTACATTTTCTTCTATTTTATACTTAAAATACAACACATGATTAAAGATTAAAGCTGTAGCTTGTGGCTTGTGACAGTTTACAAAAGAGCATTGTCTAGTTGACTCCCTTTGTCATGTTTCAGATGCTTTAAGCAGTTCCACCAAAGTGTGAATTCCCATCAGATGGTTTAATTTAAATAATTGCTTGAGTACCAAATAGTTCAAATTATCCAATATTTCACACAAAAAAATCCAGCAAATGAAATATACACAAATTTGTAGAAATTAGTTTTTTTCTTTATTCCTCTTCCATTAATCATGTTGTACCCCTTTAAATTGGCGCAACACCTAGGTTTGGAACAACTAAACGAAACTATCTAACCTTGAACCTAAAATACAATTCCACCTCAAACAGCTACAACAGTAAAATTCTCCTTTTGCATTGGATCTGAATACTTCTTCTACTACTGGTTTAAACGTCAATCCAACTGATAGATAACTTAAGAGAACCTAGCCTTCCTGTCTCAGATGCTTACCTGTGTTGGAAGATAAATGTACAGTTATGTACATAAATGACACCTGTCCCCTGCAGAGAGTGGTGTCTGCGGTGGAGGCAGGCCTGGATGTGAACAACATTCCTCACAACTTCACCAGCCGCTGGGACCTGGCCTCCGCCATCTTCTTCTGTGGTACCATCATTACCACCATAGGTAGGCAGGGACTTCAGGCTGCACTGAAGCTATTAAATGCTATTAAATGCTCTTTTACGTGAAGATTACATACCTGATATGTTGTGAAAACAATAGGAGAAGAAGCTTAGAGTTTAATCCTGAACATACGTGATTCTTTCATCTTTCAACACCAAAACCTTGTTTGATTGTTAGGGTACAGGAGCGTGACTTATGTCTGATTTATTTCATTGAAGTGCAACACGTTGATACTAGGTTTACAGTCACAGAGCTAATCTGGAAGCAAAAACTATCTCTTTGGATTAAAAAACTAATCTGCATAAATCACATATCTAAATTTAGTATTTAAATATGATAGACATGTTGGCCTTTGTGTTTTTTTTTTTTTAAATTCCTCTTTATTTCTCTTCAGTTAGTAACTTTCATGAGGTATAGCTTTTTGTCATATTTGCTGAAACTGTCACTATATCCTAACATTAGACAGATAAAAAAGAATCACATTCCTCTTCCTCCTCCTGGAGCTCCTAATAGGAAAACAAGCCATCATAGATGAGAAGTCTTCAAACTAGGCAGTGCTAATCAAATATGAATCAATATTCTGATACTGTATTGCCTCTTACTCACCTCACATGTTTTCAGGAATATATTTTAGTTGGCTCACATGCCGGCCGCTGGGCTTTGTTTGGTTTGACTTTGTCACAAACTTTCTCCTTTTAGAAATAAGCAATACAGTAACAGAATGTTGGTTAATATTTGGCCAGGGCTGTCTAGGTTGATCGCAGTTTACAAGCTGTTATTGAAACCGTTAGAAACTTCTTGGCTCTGAATGGTTGTTTTCTACCATTACTACTACTACCATTAGCAGCACTAGGTGGAGGCAGAGGAACACAATTTTTTTTTCACAGTTAATCTACCTCATGCCCTTCTGTCAGGATATAGTGACAGTTTAAGAAAATGTGACAATAACTATTTTATAAAAGTTACCTACTGAACCTTTAAGTCATCTAAATGTACTGTTTGTCCTAAAGACATCTCAGAATTGGGTCTCAGGTTGTAAATGGTACTGATACAAAAGGAGTTTCTTTAGAACTTGCATGCATATTAACCAATGTTAGTAGCTGAATGTCCTAGTAGTTTTTATTTTCTAACAGGTTTTGGGAACCTGTCTCCTCGGACGTGGTACGGCCAGTTGTTCTGCGTGTGCTACGCCCTGGTGGGCATCCCCATGTTTGGCATATTGCTCGCTGGAGTGGGTGACCACATGGGCACAGTGCTGCGGAGAGCTGTGGCCAAGATTGAGACCCTCTTCCTGGTGAGATTGATATGTCCTGCCCAGGAATCAAACCTCAGTTGGATTTACACCTTGTCTGAATCCGTTTCAACCTACGAGGCCCTTTTTTTCAGCAGTGTTTAACTGGGTTCTGTGTGATTTTTTTGTGAAAATTCATATTCCTGTAGTAATGAAACAAGTTAATTTCAGTTAAATTGTTTTGATGGAAGAAACAATGTAGAAATGCTGAATAAGGTAGCTAAACATAGCTGCTGCCTCCACAAAAGGCACAAAAAGGAAATTGTAAACCATCTCTGCAAGTGATTATTTATTTTCATGGCAGCACTGTCTGCACACTTCAGCTCCTCGGAGGTTACAAGTACCTTACAAGTAGCTGAAGCCCTGAGCAGATACACAGGATCCTTGCTCTAGGGCACCATGGCAGTGGTAGCTGAGAAAGAGGACATATTTAACTTATTTAACTTAAAAAAAATACTGAAAGAATAATGTGGACTGGGATTGCCCCCACACAGTTCTAACAGATCGTTCCTCAATACTTGAAATACTGACTTTTTCTCGGCCACATGCATAACATGCACCTGCGGCCGGACCGGCTTTCAAAACAAAGACCAGAGGAACGTGGAACACACACAGAGGGAGTGTGAGTTCATTCTTTGCTCAGGACACCATTACTCCACTATATCTTTACATAGCAAATATTTGTTTGCTGCCATATTAATGTTCTGAATAATGAGTTCAGCCCCTGTACTTTTTATCATTCATTCTGCCTCATTTTGCTGTCTCTCTCTCTCTCTTTCTCTCTCTCTCTCAGAAGCGTAAGGTCAGGCCGACCACTGTGCGTGTGATCTCAGCGGTCCTCTCTATCCTGATTGGTTGTCTTATCTTCCTCGCTGTGCCAACAGTTGTGTTTCAGAACGTGGAGAAATGGTCTTTTCTAGAGTCACTCTACTTTGTGGTCATCACCCTCACTACTGTTGGCTTTGGAGACTACGTACCAGGTACTGAGAAACCTTTTAGTTGCAGCTCACAACAGTTACACAATAATGGAAGAGGCATGTGCAAAAGCAGTTTAAATGCAATAATGTGAGGGGGTCTCAAGCAGAAAAGGTTGTGAGACACTCTCCCTACATACTCCATGACTGATCTGTATCAGTCTTTGACCTCTGATCATTCGTGAGGGGGCAACAGAATAGGGAATACTGCATCTCTGTGGTGATCAGAACATCACATCACATTAAAACTTTCTCTGTGTCCAGGTGCTGGTGGTGGCTGGTTCTTCAAGCCTCTGGTGTGGTTGTGGATAGTGTTTGGTCTTGCCTACTTTGCCTCCATTCTCACCATGATAGGCAACTGGCTGAAGGTGCTGTCTAAGAGGACCCGTGCTGAGGTTAGAGATACATACTAAACAGCCAGGAATGTACACCAAGAGAGGAAGAGCTGCACTTGATCTTGTATAGAGGTTTGTCTTTTGTGTCATGTGTCTCTCTCTCTTTCTCTCTTTCAGATGGAGGAGTTGAGGGCCCACGCTACAGACTGGACCCAGAACATCCAGAACATGTCCATGGACTTCCGCATCCCTAACCCTCTGGAGTTTAACGACCCTTTCCTCCTGCAGCGCCGGCGCTGGAAACGCAGTGAGCGTCGGCGCATCCGTCGGGGAGCCGAGGGCACTCTGGGATACTTGGCTCGAGGAGGATCTGAGAATGGACACCTGCCGAACCGCTGGGCCGGCCTCTCTAGCTCCATGAGTCAGCTGGAGGCCCATTCCTCTCTTGAGAGGGCGTTGGTAGCCAAGTCCAGGACACGGGTCAGTGCTGCTGGAGTTGGAACGGTCTCGAAATTGGTGCCTGCGTTGAGGGTTGACACCGCTGTGGGCCTGCAGGTGGAGGGCAGGTTGTTTCCTCACATGTTGACCCGCTCATTCTCCCTCCCTGTAGCCCACTCCACCTTAGAGCTGGACTCTGCAGGTGCAGCCATGCAGGGAGGACCCCTCACTGGATCTGAATCTTCTTTTGACTCCAGATCAGATGTCTCCTCTGTCTCCTTGTCCTCCTTGGCACTCCGCAAGTTCCCCCAGTGCAATACAGTCAGCAGCATGGAGGTGGGAGGAGTGAAAGCCGCAGACATGAACGCACCACAAGAGAAAGACCAGCTGATTCCAGCAAAGAAATGTGGAACTGTAGACAACAAAAGCTACAGACATGCATCTGCTCCTGGTTTGCTTCCTCGCTTCTCCCCTCTTCCTTCTTCTCGCCCTCCTTCTTGCCACTCAATTCACCTGCCCTCCCCTCCCCTCCATGCTGCCTCCATACCCAGCTGCCAGCTGCTGGATTTCTTCGGAGAGAATCTGGCATACATCGACGAGTCCTCGGACACTCTGAGTGACCGCGCCCAGCCAGGAGCAAGAGAGGAGAGGAGGAGACGGCCACGAAAGCCCAAGAGGAGGAGCATGAGGAAGCAGCTGTCACACAGCTGGAGCCCCGTGCAGGTGAGAAGGCCCAACAGTGACATGCAGCCGCCGTCAAATCCCCCCACACCGCCTCCAGACTCGTCTCTTTCAGACGTGCCCCAATCAGAGAACCAGGCCGGTTCAGTTCCAACACTCTGACACCACACTCACGTGTCATAAAGCTGTGGGTTGACACTCTTCAAGACCACTTAGACAATAAGAACATATATAACACATGCAGATCTTACCTTCATAAATAAAGCTGATGTTCCAGGATATTTAGTATTTAAGGTTAGCCTCACAAAGTCAGCCCACAAGTTTTGTTTTATTACTTTCTGATCTGACAAAGCCCAATGGACATTTGTTCAATGCAGGAAATCCTTTTTGTGGGCTGTACAATAGATGATTGACACTGCCTCCTTTCAGACATGGCAATGATAAACATGAACCTGTTGTACTCCAGACTGAATAATTGTATCACCACTGGTCTGTCACTGATATTTGCTTCAGAGTAAACAAGACTCTACAAGAGTCTACAGCCATGCAAGCAGCTCTGTGAAACTTTACATCTACATTATACATCTCTAACTGTGACTTATTTGTTCCAACAAATCATATGAACTCAATTGTGCCTTTTACACTCAATGTCCTTATTAATCAAGCAAGTCCCAGTGAGCACCGATGAAATAACACGTTTGCAGTCTTTGCGACAATTACCAGAAATATGTCACAAAAAGTGTCTGTTAGGACCTTTCCCTTTATTCTAAATGGGACATGAATGTGTCTACAAAATGTCCAGGCAATCCAATCAACAGTAGTGGAGACATCTCCCTCCATGCAAGAAATCATGCAAGTCAATCTCTTGGTGGGGTAAGAGGAAAAAGTCAGAAGATTACCAAACTCAGTAGGATTAATTACCTGGGAATCATGAATGTCTGTACAAAGTTGCATGACAACTCATCCAGAAGTTGTTGAGAAAACAAGATCATTAGATAAATCTAAAGACAGAGAGAAAGAGGCCTTTCAAAAGAGGAAATCCAGCTTCTTTTTAAAATTGACCACACCCAGTGTGTAAACAGTTGGTCACAGGTTCCAGTGGTTTAAAGAGACTATGAGTCATTATCCAGACATCATTACGCATAATTATCTACTTTTTTTATCTCTCTTTTAGCCGCTGAGCTTAATCGATTCTCGGCAGGCATATTCAGAATTAACTCTCATATTTAAGTTGGATTTGTGAGGCAAACTCTTGGCGACTGACTAATAGCTTCACATTCAGTGCAGTATTTTAAAACCAATCAAAATATTATAATACCCATTTACGAAATACAACATTACAAGAGAAGAATAACAGCAGACGAGAGCAGAGGAGTTTTTTATGCAACAGAGGCCATTTATTTAAAAAGTTTGACTTGTTTAGGATGTCATCTGCAGACAAAATTGATTACAATACACAATGCTTCAGAATCCGGGTGGCTTACCACCTCGGCTCTAAAAACATTACCGGGGAAAACCCTGCAGTGGGTGGGGAACCGGAACCACAACAGTATATTATCATCAAAGCACAGCTGGGACATCATTCACCCTCAGACCAGTGTCAGTCCCTTGTGGGATGCTGTCATACAAGACGATTGAAGTCTTTATTCAAGATTTAAACTATTGAGTTGCTTGAGGCACGAAGCAGGTGGCCAACTGCTGCTGGTTCATGGAACTCCTCTTGAATGTTTTTATGGGAAAAAAAGGTAAAGGTCAAAGCAAGTTACTGTCCAGTTACTGCTTTGTGTTCAAACATGATAAGCATCTCCGTGTGCTCGCCTTTGATATAAGCACAGTATAAGACATGGACAATGTGATGCCGTTGTTTCCAACGGAGACCAGTGAAGGCTATAAAAGCACTTTTCCGGTGATGGCTCTGCCTTCAACTGAGCTTGACAACGTAGTTGTGACGTGAGCAACCTGTCTGAAAGTCTTCTGGTAGCCGTGCCAAGAGAAATCTCAATCATTCCAAATCAGCAGAGACGGAGAGCGTAGGTATATCTTAAGAGATAACATAGGCACAGGCTAATTATTGTTAACTAAAATGCTAGTTAGTAACTAAGAACATAGTAACTAAACCTAAACAGCTAATGTAAGTCAAAACTGCTTGCGAACTTACCTGTACTATTTGGTAATTCCTCAACTGTGCAACAGTAACAAAAAAAACAAAAAAAAATGAAACAAAAGTTAGCTTAGTTTTACAAAAATGTCTGCTGCAGAGCCATAACGTGAGGTACAAGGTAATGGAGCCTTTTATACATTGTCGTGAATGAATGGAAGTCAATGGAATGCTAACAGCGGGTGAGTGCTAGGTAGCATCAAAATGTCGCCATGGCGCTTCGTGGAGGCTGACTTAACCCCTTGGAAATAAGTGCTCAGAGGGCTATTCAAGCAACGATAAGGTTGCTTTTAAGGTTTGTGGTGTTTACAAACTATACTATCAGGTTTCCTTAAATAAGTGTTTCTTCTGCTTGTGATCACTTTTCCTCTTGGTTGATACAGTTTGTTAGTGTTTTATTATTTTTTAAAGACTCTACCCCTCTGCACCATACAAAAGCTGCAGTTTTTCACCCCTTTCCACTAATATACAGTATCTGGCCTTAGTTGAACCCTGTCAGATGCCTCAAAATGTCTTAAAGTGGCACATTAAAGTGATCAATACCAGATTGCTAATTGACACTAACCTAAGGTGACCAGATTTCTCAGACTAAATCCGGGGACATTTTCAGCTCAGAAGCGTAAATACCTCCAAAACACGTCATGTTTTTAATTTTTGTAAAACTTAAAACGGGGACACTAGACCTAGAGCTGAGTATCGGATACAATATAAACTATTGAGGAAGTATTTTCCTTTGACATTGATGCAGTATGAAACGAGATCGCTGCAGTCGGCAGCAGAGAAACAAGCTACAATGGAAGTTAATGGGATAATTGTCCAGCTTGTATTTACAGTGGTACCAGAGCACCCTAGGCCAAAGGTCAATGATCGATTTTATAATCGTTTCATCTGATCTGAGGCCGTATGTTTTGGACACTCGGGTGAAGAGAGGGGCAGAGCTGTCAACTGACCACCATCTGGTGGTGAGCTGGGTCAGGGGATGGGGGAGGACTCTGGACAGACCTGGTAAGCCCAAACGGGTAGTGCGGGTAAACTGGGAACGTCTGGAGGAGGCCCCTGTCCGACGGACTTTCAACTCACACCTCCGGCGGAGCTTTTCGTGCATCCCTGTGGAGGCTGGGGGCATTGAACCTGAGTGGACAATGTTCAAAGTTTCCATTGCTGAAGCTGCGGCGGCGAGCTGTGGTCTTAGGGTCTTAGGTGCCTCAAGGGGCGGTAACCCACGAACACCCTGGTGGACACCGGTGGTCAGGGAAGCCGTCCGACTGAAGAAGGAGTCCTTCCGAGATATGTTATCCCGGAGGACTCCGGAGGCAGTTGCAAGGTACCGACGGGCCCGAAGGGCTGCAGCCTCTGCCGTGACAGAGGCAAAGCAGCGGGTGTGGGAGAAGTTCGGAGAAGACATGGAGAAGGACTTTCGGTCGGCACCAAGGTGCTTCTGGAAAACCGTTCGCCACCTCAGGAGGGGGAAGCGAGGAATCATCCAAGCTGTTTACAGCAAGGATGGGATGTTGTTGACCTCAACTGGGGAGGTAATAGAGCGGTGGAAGGAGCACTTTGAGGAACTCCTAAATCCAGCTGGCACGCCCTCTGTGGTAGAGGCAGAGCTGGAGGATGATGGGGGATTGTCGTCAATTTCCCTGGTGGAAGTCGCTGAGGTAGTAAAACAACTCCACAGCGGCAAAGCCCCAGGGATTGATGAGATCCGTCCAGAAATGCTGAAAGCTCTGGGTGTGGAGGGATGTCTTGGTTGACACGCCTCTTCAACATTGCGTGGAAGTCTGGGACAGTGCCTAAGGAGTGGCAGACCGGGGTGGTGGTTCCCCTCTTTAAAAAGGGGGACCAGAGGGTGTGTGCCAATTATAGGGGTATCACACTTCTCAGCCTCCCTGGTAAAGTCTACTCCAAGGTACTGGAAAGGAGGGTTCGGCCGATAGTCGAACCTCGGATTGAAGAGGAACAATGCGGATTCCGTCCTGGCCGTGGAACAACGGATCAGATCTTCACTCTCGCAAGGATCTTGGAGGGGGCCTGGGAGTATGCCCAACCAGTCTGCATGTGTTTTGTGGATCTGGAGAAGGCGTATGACCGGGTCCCCGGGAGAAATTGTGGGAGGTGCTGCGGGAGTATGGGGTGAGGGGTCCCTTCTCAGGGCCATCCAATCTCTGTATGACCAAAGCGAGAGCTGTGTCCGGGTTCTCGGCAGTAAGTCGGACTCGTTCCAGGTGAGGGTTGGCCTCCGCCAGGGCTGCGCTTTGTCACCAATCCTGTTTGTAATATTTATGGACAGGATATCGAGGCGTAGTCGGGGCGGGGAGGGGTTGCAGTTCGGTGGGCTCGGGATCTCGTCGCTGCTTTTTTGCAGATGATGTGGTCCTGATGGCATCATCGGTCTGTGACCTTCAGCACTCACTGGATCGGTTCGCCGCCGAGTGTGAAGCTGCTGGGATGAGGATCAGCACCTCTAAATCTGAGGCCATGGTTCTCAGCAGGAAACCGATGGAGTGCTTTCTTCAGGTGGGGAGTGAGTCTTTACCCCAAGTGAAGGAGTTTAAGTACCTTGGGGTCTTGTTCGCGAGTGAGGGGACTATGGAGCGTGAGATTGGTCGGAGAATCGGAGCAGCCGGTGCGGTATTACATTCTGTGTATCGCACCGTTGTGACGAAAAGAGAGCTGAGCCAGAAGGCAAAGCTCTCGATCTACCGGGCAATTTTCGTTCCTACCCTCACCTATGGTCATGAAGGCTGGGTCATGACCGAAAGAACGAGATCCAGGGTACAAGCGGCCGAAATGGGTTTCCTCAGGAGGGTGGCTGGCGTCTCCCTTAGAGATAGGGTGAGAAGCTCAGTCATCCGAGAGGAGCTCGGAGTAGAGCCGCTGCTCCTTCGCGTCGAAAGGAGCCAGTTGAGGTGGTTCGGGCATCTGGTAAGGATGCCTCCTGGGCGCCTCCCTAGGGAGGTGTTCCAGGCACGTCCAGCTGGGAGGAGGCCTCGGGGAAGACCCAGGACTAGGTGGAGAGATTATATCTCCAACCTGGCCTGGGAACGCCTCGGGATCCCCCAGTCGGAGCTGGTTGATGTGGCTCGGGAAAGGGAAGTTTGGGGTCCCCTACTGGAGCTGCTGCCCCCGCGACCCGACTCCGGATAAGCGGATGAAGATGGATGGATGTATTTACAGTACGTTCATAAAGTGCTCGTTTTGCCGCTGACAGACTCAGATTAATATTCTAAGTGTCTGATAACATTATGGAAAGGATTTCTAAGGAGGCTGACCTTTCTGTTAAAGATTAAGATCCTTTTTTAAACATAAAAGTCCACCAGACTCCATGTAAATAATCAGTGATTTTAGCATGGTAAAATACGGCTTTCTAAAATATCTCTGAGCTCTGAGCAGCGCTGCTCGATCGGCTCCGTTTGGTCAGAGTTTTCTTTCTTTCATTCCAGTATCGGGTCTGTCAGTCACAGTGAAAACCGGGGACATTTCCGGGGACAGATCCAGCCGGGGACAGGTCACCAAAACCGGGGACTGTCCCCAGAAACCGGGGACGTCTGGTCACCCTACACTAACCTTAATAGAGCTTATCTGTGCACATGCCTTTGTGATTTTTAATAAATCACTGTGACGACTTTCAGTAACGTGTCAAGAAACACACTAATGTGTCAACAAAGGCAGTGATAAAAGACAGTGATTGAACAATAATTTGAGTTAAAACATTTATGCATACTATTAACATGTTTGTTAGACCTCAAGCACACAATGATACACAATACGTTTTGGAGAATAATAGTGGATGCGAACTGATGTTTACAAGAAAACTCTACAGGGAACCTTTAAATTGTACAAAGCCTGTAGTAACCTGTGTCCTAATTTCACATCAATTCTAAGCTGTTTTTGAGTGTTCATTCTGGAAAAGAGAAAGAGAAAATGACTACAAAACTATTGTTTTGAATGTAGTGTTAATGTACACTTTTTCCCACAAAGCAATGCAAAAAGGAAATGGAGGATGTATTTGTTGCTAGAAAAAAAATCTAAGTGAATTGTGACGTACAGCTCTAAAAAATATAGATATTTTGGGTTCTCTTTGTTAGGGATGCACTGATCCGTTTCTTTTTCAGTCCCAATACGATACGTCGGTCGATACCGAGTACCAATCCGTTACTAGTGTTTAATTAATAAGCTGTATGCCTTAGCATGTGACTAGGTTTAAGTGACTAGGATAATTCCATTATGTGAATTGGCTGTGGCATCGTCAAATGTCTGTTTGTTGTATTGAATGCAAAAAAAGATTAGTATATAATACACAGTGAATAGAAATAATATGCAGTATAAAATTGGGACATAGTTTGTTGTTCTCAGACCTCTGTCCACTGGAGAGCAGGAGAAGTAAAATGACCTGAAACCTGAACCCTGAAAGTCTTGAATGAACTCGGCTCTTAGTGGATGCGGAATAAACACTTAGTTTGTGCCTACTCAGAAGCAGGAACTACTACAAGAAGCCATGGTGGCACTCTGCCCTCTAACAGGGCCAAAATGAGTAACTGAAATTCAGGCTGCCACATACAGTATTTTGTCATTTGTTGACAGAGGCCTGGAAGGAGAAAGATATTCACATGGCAACATACTGGCGTGCTGACCACGACTCATCAGCTATATTTCATACGAGTCTGACTCCTAACCTAAAGGATGTTTTACTGTTTTTTTTTCTTCTTCTTAACATATACAATAAAAAGAAGTTATAAGAATATATTTGAATTGTGGCTCACTAATTTCTCAAGACTTCCATCAGTTTCAGATTAAATATTTTGTTTTAAATCTAAAATTATATATAATCTCTAAAATTAAATTTCAGATTTGTGTTTCAAACTGTGTGTTGCAGGATGCTGTGTGTAATGTGAAACATACTAACACATTTATCATTTAAAAAAACAACCATTTTCCTTTTTTTTTTTTACAATGGGACGTTGCTATATTTACTTGAAGTTTCCTTCCATTCAATTTTTTTTCTAGTTCCTACAGTTGAATGTTTGAGCGTCGTTGTACACAATGATGTAAATGCAGAGTTTGACACTAGATGAGTATTTTCACAATCATCAGCTGAAAATAGTAAGCTTCTATGTGCTCATTGAAAATCCCATTTTCAGTGGCCCAATATGATTTGTGACATCACAAATAGTTTGGAAGCCAATCCTGTTTAATGTCACTTTTGAATGGAATCAGCCTGCCATGAATCCAAAGAAGATTTACAGAAATGTCACCCTCCTGTGTTTAAGAAGAGAACAGCCAGGCCTCTGTGGGTTTGGCCTCTTAGCTGTTTCGTCCCAATAGGGCCTCAAGTACCGCTCTGGTCTCCCAAGTTTGACTGCTCGGAGAATATGGCTTCAATAATGCTGAGGCCACAGATCGGTATCTTCTGTTTACTCCAGTGTCTCATGGCCGCTCAGCTGCTTGTATAACTTTTAATTTTGTGTTTGTTTGTGTTGTGTCCTGTTGCCCTGGGACCTGTATTTTCATTTAACTGCCAGAAATAAATAGGAACAATTTCAATCTAGTGTGACGAATAAAGTCTTGTCTAAACCTGTAACCCAATGTGAGCTATTTTTTACATGGACCACAAGGTGCATGTGAGAAAGAGAGAATTATTTTCTGTCATCCTCAAGAACATTTTACAAAACGTTATCAAAGGCTCTCTTACATTTTTTGGTCAGTATAGGAAGAACCAGAGCCATGAATCATGACAGATTTGGCTGTATGGAGGCTTTAAAGGTCAGATGTAAGGGGGTGTGCTTTCAATGCCAGGAGGGTCTGTATGTATATGTATGTATGTATATACTCCCTCTTAAGGTCAACATGGTTTACATTGTGTGTGTGTGTGTGTGTGTGTGTGTGTGTGTGTGTGTTAGAGAGGGGGTCGATAGACTTCTCTCTCAAGGACAGTGGGACCCAGTGTGAGACAGAGCAAGGCGCTCTACCGTGGGATAAGTACAGGTTGGATATAGCAAGGGGTAGTTAAGTGGAAAAGACTAACAGATGCTGGGGCTAGTTTACTCGGGGGGGAGGGAGCCTCACCACAACTCGAGCACTAGCACCCAGAAAGAGAGAGAGACAGAGAGACGCACGCACGCACACTGTATAAATTCTCTCTCTCTCTCTCCATTTTACTGCGATGGCTGGAGAACAGTTTGTATCTCTTTAAGCTATTTTAACAGTAGAAGTCCCTCGGACAAAAAAGCAGTAAAGATGAACGTATTTCTCGTCAATTTCAGGACATTAAAGGATTGGCTAACCAAAATAACAGACAAATAAACAAAGAATTTAAATGGGAATACCAAATGACGAAAAAAACAACCTGCAGCTCCTCCAACTCTATAAAGTGTTGTTTTAAAAAAAACAGTTGCCAGCCAATTAGAAAGAAGATATAACTTCAGTAAATGCATGACAGCCACTTGCTCTGTTAGAGCCATCCATTATGTCGTAACAACCTTTTCTATGTATCAAACTGGACCGCTTCTTATTCAACTAAAACTTTACTGTCAACCAAGTTTTCAAAATAACCCCCCCAAACAAAAGAATAATCTAGAGAACACCACCTGTTCAATAAAATTATCAATAAAAGCCAGGATATAATATCTGTGCTATAAGGCATTGCCACAAATACGCACGCACACACACACACGCATGCAGGCATGCACACACGCGCGCACACACACACACACACACACACACACACACACACACAAACCACTGGCATACCAGAGAGTCTATATTTAAAATGAGCCCTGAGGATGTTTTTTTTTTTTATTTTCAGCATTAAGACATTCTGTCATAAGTGGTCAATGTGGATACTTGAGTGTAGAGAAAGACTCATATGTATGTGTGTGTTTGTGTGTGTGTGTGTGTGTGAGTGAGTAAGAAGAATCGGTGAGACCGGTGGTAAAACACAGGTATGATCAAAATATAATGATAGCATAAGAAGAGCAATGAGTCAACAGCTTTTTCACATTAAGATAATAAATGCTTATTCAGAAAAATAAGCATGAGTGTGATTACGGAATATTTGAGCCAGACCCAAATAGGTACAAATTTTCTAAGGCTGCAAAATACCACCTTCCAAACTTGTAGCCGTTCCAAATACAGCCCTATCATCCCACGTCTCATTTTCAAAGCCTCTCTTTTCTCCCTCTCTCCTCCCACCACAAATCTCAGAACTTCAAGCAGCAGAGAGAGAGAAAGAGAGAGAGAGACAGAGGAGATGAGGGAAGCATTTAAATCTAGCGTTCCGTGAGTGGTCGGGTCGGTGTCTGGAAATCTTTCACATCCTGTTTACGACGGGCAGATTTCAGCCCCGGAACCACAGAGAGCTGGCAGGGCCTCTGCCTGGACACAGCTTCTCTCTCTTTTTTCTATCTGCTCCCTGCCTCCCTCGCCCAAAGATCTCAGTCTGCAAACCTTTCCACGCCACCTCCTTCCTATCAACACCTTCAAACCTAAAGCAAACACGTCTAGCTCGCTCCTCTGCCCGCGCCTGCAGGAATATATACGACTGAGGGGGAATCGAAATCCTGATAAAAAGAATCTTTTTCATAAAGACCAAATGCAGCCAAATCACACAACACCCCCTTTAATATCCAAGTACAGGTTTAATACAGTTATGTTGTCATATTTACAGTTTCCTATATCAAACGGAAAGGTCCAGAGAATGAACAATTTTTAATGCCTGTAAAGAATGGGATATTTGAGTGAAAATATAACATCTAAAAAGTCTGCAAAAGGTGATCAAACAGCAAAGATTAATGTACAAAGGATCCGTCTCCTCTTGACACACCCACCCCTAAGAGAAAGAGTTTGTAGTTTTGGTCCTGTAATCACCTCTTCCTCTGAACTCAGCGGCACTTGCAGGATTTGACGACCATATTGGAGAGTTGCTCAACGCGTGGTGTGCGGCCTATGAAGTACATAATTGTGAGGGGCTCCAGGTCCTGAGGAACGCAGCAAGGCGAGGCCGAGGCCTCAGGGTTCAGCTTGTTGTACAAGGGCAGAATCTGACCCGGGAAAAGAAATAAAGGAGAGTTAATCAGAGTGTTCAACTAAGAAATCAGTTTCTCAATATGAATGTTTTGCCAAAGTTAGAACAGCTTTGGTTATTTTACTTGAGACACTTCCTGTTTCATGTGTTTTCTCTTTGTTTTTCTCGTGTGTGTAGTGTGCAGAGCTCGATTTGAAAAAGTTGATTTCATGTTCGTTTTACACCAATCATGATTTAACAAAGTTTGACTCAAAATGTGATGACAGTGGTGGGGTTGTTTGTTTAGGTTGCCAGGCCACTGTTAAAGGAATAGTCCGACAATAATTCCTCCTGTCTCCATTCTTTATGCTAAGCTAAGATAACAAACTAGAAGTATCAATAAGCGTATTTCTTGACATGTCTATGTATTTCTTATGAAGCAGCGGCTGATAAAGCAGATTTGGTTTCACAAAAATACCTACAAATCTTTTTCTAAACTTGGATAGCTGTGTATTTAGTCATGAATATTTAATGTTTTAATGTATCAGGGGCTTTTAAAGAAGGCTGTGTAAGTAAATGTATTACTTTCAAAGTTTAACCATTGGCACTTTATCCCATAACCCCTGTCTGCCAATGTTTTCTTTAAACTAACCAATTTCTAGCCAAACTCCATCAAACCAAGCCAATCAAATCCTGTAAAAGACACAGTGGCATTTGTTGTCAGCAGCAAAATGTCTCATTGCAGCAAACTTAAGTATCAAATAAATGTGAGAATCCTACAAATCTGCTGTATATTACAGCTAAGAATGAAAGAAAAAGTCAATCAGAAGGTTCTGTAAGAGTTAGTCACAAGCTATGAGACAAACAGGCTGTGTTGCGTAACTCTATAATGTAACTGGCTTCTTCCAGGTGACAGCCCATTTATGACGCTGGGGTTAACCAATCTTAGCTAACTGCGGTGACTGGCCGCCACAAACAATGCACTTAAAGCTCATTTAAAGGGAAATGTCACCCGCATTTCATAGTTTCTGTACATTGAGGTTGATTGGAGTGTTTTACTAGAGAGACTGAGGAGTTACTTCAGTTATTGAAGTTGCTTTTGTTTGTACTGGAGCAACACAACTATTTATTCATATAGTTTAGCTCTGACATTGAGAAGTCTTTTTCCATTCAAATTCTTAACCAAAGAAAAAGGTTGTCAATCTCAAGATTGCAGCAAAATATAATAAAAAAAGAGCACAGTTGACTTTTTTTGACTTTCCTTAAAAAGGGTAGATTAACTTATTAGCCTGAGTGGTTAAAACAGACAGTACCTTACTATAACAACACCACCATGCAGCAGGCATATTTAATTTTGCCTAATTAAAATTTTGATTCATATTAGGAACTGTCTGAACAAAGGACAATTAAATCAATTCTTGGTTTTACAGAAACATTTCAGATGCTACCAATAAAGCTTCAACATGCAGACCTGGGTCATATCTCATCTTACAGAAATGGAAGTATACCAACTCACCAAGTTATAGTGGTTGTTGGCACTCCAGAGGTAAGGGCAGCTGCCGCGCAGAAGTTGGCTTTGTAACCTTTGGGCTCATGGATCCACTTCCAGTTGAGGTCCCGCCTGAAGTCGATGTAAAGTGAGCGCAGGCAGCAGCCCTGGTCTGCACCGCTGAGACACACAGAGAAGAGACACAACATACAGTACATGTATTTGAAATATTTCACCTCCCCTCCTGCTTTCATGGTCTGGAGCAAGTGCCCAAAGGGTCATGGGAAAATGACAACGGGTTACTATTGAAGAACCAGCCATCACAAGGTAATGACTATTTAAGGCTGCCAGAGTTTTCCTCTGCAGTGTGAGGTAGTCTAAATAAAACACATGTTGGCCTGCAGTCTAAACACAGGGTCAATATTGTTAGTTTTGCCACACAATAGTCTGCAAAGTTTTGGGTCAGGAGAAAAAATCCACCGAAACGAGATTTCAGAATTATAAAACTGCATGTCAGTGCTGTCAGTCAGTCACACATAACAAACAAGGCCGGTTGGCATTCCTACCGGGAGCAGGTTGTGGTGTCTGCGGCTGCCGCCCTCTTCTTGCGGTTCTTCTTGACCGGGTTGTCCACTCTGTCACTGGGCAGCACGGTGAGGATGAGGTGCGGCGTCTTGGTGCTGAAATCTGCCTGGCCTTTAACCTGGCCGGGCTTTCTGATCTGTCGAAGCTGCTCATCATCCACACCTGGGGATAGTAATGTAACAGTTATTACAGTGGTTTCAACCTGAGGGTCGAGACCCCCAAGGGGTCGCAGGATAAACCTGGGAAATGTTTGTGTGTATTATTTATTGGACACATTTCTCTAAGGAAAAATAGCTTCTTTTTTTAAAATCATACACTGTACTGGATAGTCTTCCCCCACTGTGAAAAATGGAACAGTACTCATTGTTCACAAAGCAAGATAAATGTAGCCTGGAATAAGAATTTGTGAGTAGACATTGCTTTGTTGTGAAGGATCAAAAGGCAAAAAGGTTGGGAACTACCAAATTCACGCATTTGAATTTCCACAGTTTGCACACTTTAGATGCCAGAAAAAAATGGTAGTTCATATACAGTAATACGCTAAGGTCCAAGGGTTTTCTCTGAGAAGGCAGTGGGACACATTTTAAAGTTTTTAAATTTTAAAAGTTTTACAAATATTACAGTACATAAACTGATATATATGTGTCTATATACATGATGCAGTTGTTTCCTAAGCCAAGAATGACAGCCTGCCTGTTTGTATCTGATTTCATGTTTTTTCGGCGCTCAAAACAAGCCCCTGCTTGTCTTACATCAGTATCAAAAGTCTACATTTTTTCCAAGTGGTGAAAAAACTGACTGGCCCGGCTGAGTGTAAATCCTGAGAAAAGTGCCATAATTTGGGGCCTAAATGAAGCCACACAGACAGTCTGAACACTTTCACAGTATGTGCAAGAACAGTCTCTCCGTTATTCCTGTACGATTGTGTGTAAGTGATTCATGAATCATTTTGGAGGCGCCTTACAGAAGACTCTCCACTTTATGTTCACATTTTGTGACCTGTGGAATTATTGCTGTGCTGATAAATCTTACAAAAGTGCTTTTAATGCCCTTACAAAGCCATTTGCAACCAACCTGTTCAATATCTCTCTCCACTTTCAGATAAAACTGAGCCTAAGTTTAACTACACAGTCATGTTTGTTCATGTATTTGTTTATGTGTTTTCTTTTTCTTTTCGCCCAGCATATTTCCTTGGATTGGGATGGCAACAAGATCTTGGTTGCAGCTGTTGCCATGGTCCTGCTACACCGTACTACGCACTGCAATGCCCTGCGATGCCCTGCAGTGTACTGCTGCGTACTATGCTCTGCTATGCCACGCTACACCCTGTAACGCCCTGCAGTGGCCTGCTATGACATGAACTACTACGACTACCATTTGTAGTCACTGTTCCATTATCTTTATTGTGACTATTATGGCCACTGTGCATTACATTCCCAACCAGCCCTTCAGACACCGCCTACCAAGAGCCTAGGTCTGTCCTCGAGATAATTTTTGTTGTGATTTGGTACTATAAATAAAATGTAATTGAAATTGAATTGAATTAAAACAACAGCTAATTTTCACATGTGGCCCAAATAAAACCAATGTTGCATGTTCATCCAGAAACAACCAACATCTACAGAAACTTCATCATGTTCAGACCGAATCTATAATCTCAGTTTTAACCTGAAGGTCTCTCTCAATGACAAGAATCAGAATCTCTGAATTTTTCTGTAAGCGGCACAAAAATGTTTCCCTCTAGTCAGAATACAAAATATAAACACACATAAGATTTAATGTCACTGTTAGCCTCAGAAAATGGTTCTATTCGTCCACCCTGCACATACATATTGATGAGTACAAAGACTTGGCTAACAAAAAAGTGCAACAAACCTGCAAAGAGAGCTTCCAGCTCCTCACTCTTGTTGGGAACAATGTTGTTGGTGGATGGGACAAAAGTGCAGCAGGGACAGTGAACACCCAACTTCAAGCCAAGATTATTCTCTGATTAGTAGGAAAGACACACATTGAGATCAGCTGATGGAGCACACACACACACACAATATTATATGTGGAGGAAGTGCTGAGGCAAACCTGGATCTGATACCCAGTCCTTAATGGTTTCGGTGACCTCCACAGAGATCCATGCTCCCTTTGCCTTCGGCTGAACAGTGCGGGAGTCAATGTAACGCTGGGTGGAGGTACTCTCTTCATCTGGCTTCAGCAGCTGACACACACACACACACACAACGTACGGAAAGTCAGTAAATATTATAATTTCCACTGTGGTAAAGGGGGCAGTGAGTTCATCTTCCTTCATTTTTACACAACACATGAATGGCACAGAGCCTAACACTGTGCCAAAAAAGACCACAAAAACCTGCAAATCTCTCATCAGACATGTACATTTTGTTTACTCACTTTCCTGGGGCTAACACATTTCTGTGAAAAGGTGTGAAATGTCTCTCTCAAGTCAAAATATAAATATAGTTTAAATGTGTGAAGATTTGATGTCATAATAGTCATGTTGGCCTAGCGCCCACATTCCTGAAGGAAAAAATCTACAAAAAAAACAAAGCATGGATTCAGTCATTTCAGAAAATTGGGTTTATTTTAATGTAAATGCTTAAAAAGACATAGCAATCCAATTGTCTCTCCCAATTTTGCTAATTACATACTAGTTTGGTGGTTTTGCTGCAGTCAAAGTGATAAACAAGGGCGCTTTGAGCCATCATACTGTTGTTTACCTGATAGATCTCCACTCTCTGCTCTGAGGCCCGAGCCTGCGGGTTTGGAGCTCTGAAGATCCTGAACTCAGCCTTAACCAGGGTGCTGTTGGTCAGGTCCACTCCACTGACGTCAAAGTGGACGACTCTGTAATGGGGGTTGGGAGCTGCTGGCTGTACGGCATCTGGATGAAAGAAAACACAAAAAGGATGACGAATGATCCAACAACATCTCACGTCTTCTCCGACAATGTTGTATTTAAAAACGCTGTGGAGCTGATGCATTGTCTCGGACATAATTACTGCTGATGTGTGTCTCGAAACTAAATGAAAGGTTTGGGCAAAGTGAGTAAATGCGTCTGGTCTTATGTTTAATATATGGATAATTGTTGCGTCACCTCCCAACTAAACAGTTATGTAATTGTAATTGTAATGTACCATGTAGTATCCAGTACCATTACTCTTAAACTCTTCCAAATGAGGTCCATCAACATCAAGTTTTGTTTCTATTTGTGAGAGATGCGTGCTACAAACCACCACTGGCGGTTTGCCACCATAAAGCTGCTCTGAAGGCATCAGAGTTATTGAGTGCCTTGCTCAAGGGTATTTCTCTAGCAGCTGTTGAAAGAGGAGGGCAGGATAACTCCTGATAATTTGACCTTCTCCACAGTTCTTCTTGAGATATTAGTCACCATGCGTATAAAACATTTTCCACACAACACTTATCAAATTGATTAAATATCCCAGCCATAAATAAAGCAGTCAGTTAGAGCCAACTGGACCAGATTACATAAAAAGATGCATAAATGCATCAGCTATTTAACCAACCCTAAAGGACCACTTTGCACCACCAGTTGTGTTTTTAACATTTAACATGTCAATGTTACTGACAACACTCCTGTACTATTACTTCAGTAAAATGTTGAATGCAGCAGTTTTACTTGTAAAACAGGGCTTTTGACATATAGGATCTGAATTCTTCCAAACCACTGATACTTTTAACACAGTATGGGAAATGGTACGGAGCTGAATCCTATTCAGTCTGTGCACTTTATTCTAAATATGTGATACATAAAAGAAAAAGGATAATGCTATGGTAAATCCACAAACAATGGACTGCTGCTGCTACTTCTTTCATTAAATATCTTATCTGCTACTTTCCCCTCTTCGGGCCGCTAAAACTTCAAAAGAAACAAAGAAGAATCCCTCTTTAATTGCGTTTTAATCAGGTTGTAACCAGTGGTGACGTTCCACGGATAAACTACGTTTATTTAAAGGACTCAAAGAAAGAAATGTTAGTAAATGTTTGAATCCTTTCAGCAGGTTCATTTTGGACCCCCTTCAGTGACCCATAAGGACCCCGGACCACACATTGAGAAGCTCTCTCACATCATATGGACTTACTTGTGTCGGTGCGGGGGAGAAGCATGTCAATCCTTTGCACCTCTTTTGCATAGTAGTCCTCTTCGCTGCTCTCGCGTTCGCACGCGGACTCGGCCAGACGCGCGCGCTCCTTCAGCAACTCCCGCGTGCTGTTGTAGAGCAGCATGACCTCCGGGGGCACCGTGCCAGGCGGCGGGGCCTCGTCCTTCTCCGGCGGACTGCGGATGCGGAGCTTACTTAGGATCTGTCCGCGGACCGCCTCGATGCGCCGGGACTTCTGCGCGTCCAGGTTGATGGAGTGGCACGTGTTGAAACCCTCCACCAGCAACACACCGGAGAACCGGAGCAGCAGCAGCAGCAGCGAGAGGCGGAGGAGCCACATTGTCCGGGGAGGAGACGGAGGGACAGAGATTCTCTGAACGGCCGTGGAGAAAATCCAGCTGAAACTGTTGCGGTCAGTGTGGGAGACTGCCACTAAAGCGGAGTCTCAAAAACCAAGAATGTCTCCAAAATGATTGCAATAAAATAAAGCTAAAAAAAACTAAACAATAAACAATATCCAGTTCTAACGGGCTATTTTGGTCAAAACCACTTTTTGTGAAAAGAAAACCCACATCTGCTTGACTTCACACTTATTCTGCTAAGATTATTTTATAACATTGTTCATACACGCGCTTGCATATTTTAACACCAGACACATAAAGACGCATTGCCATTTATTCTTTAGAGTCTACATTTAAGTTGTTGAATTAAAAAAACAACAAACGGATCCGTACAACTGCATCCACACGCCAAATGACATCACACTACAACCCAACTCCACTGTAAAAACCTCACATTTAGTGATTGGAAGTTTGGCTTGAATTCCAATCCGGTGCGCTCATAAGCTCCGGGGTTGTAACGTGCCGGTGTGTGCGCACTTTCTGCGTCTAAAAGTGACGATATTTAATTAGTTAATTAATCGATAAATACATTTTATCAGTCTCAATTTTCCGCAGTCCATCCTCGGATGATTCAACAGCTTTCAGGAGAAAAGAGTCATCACAGGAGCTCAGCCCATGTCGCAAATCCTTAAAACAAAAACCTGAGCTGCTCACTTTATCTGAAGCAGCGCGGCTCCCGTGCTTTCACCTCCCAAACACCCATCTGTGGAGCAAAACTGGCCCATACCCGCTTCCAGAGAATCTAGTTACAGCTTTAAGAAAAACATACCCAATGAGGTCCTCTCATTCCCCGTTATATGTAAACAGAAAGAAGTCTGCACTAAAACGTAGGAACTATACTGTTGATTTATGTTGGAAAAACTATGGTGGGCCTGTTAATTCCCCTCATATAAACATAAAAACATGGAAAAAGTCAGACGACATAAAAAGACATGACGCAGAAAAATATATGAAAGAAGTCCTTATGCTGTGAATTTTAAAAAAAAAAAGGAAACTTCACAGTAAATTACAGATCCCCGGTTTAAGTGAGCTCCAGCCTGAAAGCTATGTTGAAAACACTGAGACCTGGTGCATGATTTGACTCCATTATTCTGCAGATCCTGTAAGAGAAATGCTCAGACAGAAGGAGGTGGAGGAGGGAGGGACTGGATGTGAGAGAAGTGGTGGTGGGGCGGGTTGCCACCAAAGGAAGGGAGTGTGTGATTATGTAGGCAAGAGCCATCTTCCTCTCTCAAACACATTTTGCAATTTCTTCTCTCCACAAAAATGCTTGCACCACCCTCTCTCTGCAGGTGAACATCCTCTGAGGACATCTCAGTATCAGGCTTAAAGGAATAGTTTGACATTATGGGAAATATTCACTATCTTACCGATAATTAGATGAGAAGAATGATAACTTAGCAACCTGTATATTAAATATGAAGATAGCTTAACGTTAGAGCCAGCAGCCTGTTATCTTAGCTTAGCATAAACACTGGGAACAGGAAGAAAAAGAAACAAATCTGCACAGCAGCACTTCTAAATTACAAATTTATTACAAATTACACAAATACAGTATCATCAGTGAGCTTTAGAGTTGCTAGTTGGTGGATTGTGTTACCTTTTGACAAAGCCAGGTTAGCTTCTTCTAGTCCTTTAAACTAAGCCCAAAGACTGTAGCTTCATATTTAACGTTACAGCACAGAAGCCAAAAAGAATTCCCCAAAATGTCAAAAATAAATCTTTAAACATCAAAATGATCAAATAGAAGATAGTCCATGCCAGCAACTTCAAAACGCAGCTTCAGTAAGGACCCCAGTACAATTTTCAGCTTAGACTCACTTATACCGATAACTTTAGGCTTATCCTAATTCTATTAAATTTACTCCACAGCCCATCCCTTTTTATCTTTATCATTTCTAGCTACCAATCTAGGCCCTTTCTTTTCTCTCTGTTCCTCTTTCGGTCTCATCGTTAATTACAGCTCAGAACTTGGCGTGGACTGTTAATCTGTCAGGGGTGGTTTTTATTGCTGCTCTGCTGCCATCCCATTATACCATTATTATAGTTGCGGGTGCAGGCCTGTAATTGCTGTAAGTAGAAGGGAAAGGTAGGAGAGACTCAGGCTCCCTTGAGGCTTCTGGTCAGGGCAAACCCCCCCACCCCCCATCATCTGTTCTGGCAAGGTTTTGATTACGATGCTTGCGAACAAACAGACTCCTGTTCCAACTTGACTGCTGCTGCACCATCTTAGCCAGAAATGATTGGAAATACACTTTATTTTTCTATGTGTACTTCAACTCTTTCTATGAGCAGACACATTGTGGGACATCTCAGATCACAGGAGCCCGCCCAGGTGGGGTGTCGTGTGAATGCATGTGTGGCAAAAGAAAGACTTCCTCAAAAACAACTTCCAGCCTGCCTGCTTTTCTGCCTATTTTCCTCAAAGCCAAATATAGACAAGCCACTGCCACGTCATCTGGCCCTCAGCACTTTCTTAACCCTGAGAGAGGGCGAGATGGGGTTCACCCTGGAGCCTCAGGGGTTATATATTTTAGCATGTCTGTAATAAAAGTGAATCCATATTTTCCACAAAAACCTTAAACAATTTTGGCTGTTGTGGAAATCAAGACAGTTTTATTGAAAAAAGAAAGAAAGAAAGAACTCAAAACAGTTACAAAAATAAATACAGATAAACCACTGGGGGTTACTCTCAGGGAACATTTCCATCAGTTATTCTTGAAATCTTTTCCCTCCACTGGCAGCATCACTCACATAAATGTCATAACAACAATCAACCAAACAGCGTGGCCTATTTTCTCATGGCCCCAAGTTTAGTCCCACTCTTCTCTCTCTCTTTCTCTCTCTGAATACCCACAATCCAATGTGAGTGACACCTTGGGGTGAGGTTGTGTTGAGAAGCTTTGATGTCGTGGAGCTGCTGTCTACACCTCGTCCTCGTTCAGCAGCATGTTGGGGATTCCTCTGGAGATCGGGAATTCTCGTCCTGATTCAGGGCACCGCAGACAGCCCTCTATCACCTCCACCTGCAACACACATACATGCACTGTGATACATGTATGTTTACTATTGAAACATGATGTATAATATATGAATGTCAATAATTATTTTATTAGTATTGTATTCACCACAAAAAGGTATGTGTAAAGGCTTTAGGCCACCCTACATGTTATTGTAGGCCCAGTTTAATACGCAACTCAATTTAATAATATGTAGTGGGGGTCTCCCTTTCAGCTAAGGGATCCTTGGCCTAAAAAAATTGAAGGTCCCTGCCATAGAGCAAATAACATGATATGGCCAAAAGTATACGGACACACTTTTGTCATACTTTGAGTGAAAAGTCTTCCCAGAACAGTAGACGCTGTCATAGGAGCTCAAAGCGGCTATGACACAGCGGACGGCTGTGGCTCTGGAGGAAGAGCGGGTTGTCCACTAATAACAGGGTTGACAGTGTGATTCCTGGCTCCTCTGTCGCCATCAGTGTGTGAGTGTGTGAATAAGAGGCAAAATGTAAAGCGCTTTATCTGTTAATGTAGAACAGCACTGTATAAGTGTGTTTACTATTAAATGCCAATGGCTTTATAATGAGGTGTTTCAACAATCATGTGTGACGTCTACGAGTCAACACTTTTGGCAATGCAGTGTAATGGGGTTGGGATAACGTCTAAAACTAAAGTATTTTAGTTCCTGTGTTTGAACTCTACATAAATGGCACTCTTCATCGCCAGTGATGGGAATAACGGCTTTACTAACGGAGTTACTTCTTTTCAGTAACAAGTAATCTAATTGATTACTCTTCCCATTTTAATAACACCATTACCATTGGTGCTATTGGCATTATTTAATTTTGAGGGGCAATAAATATCAAAAGTTCCAAAACATATATTATTATTTATATCAATCCACTAGACATAATATCTACGTACATGGCATTTGATTGGAGGCTAGTCTCACTTTGTCCCACAGCAACATTAAAATATTTTAGATGTGTGTACATTGTTTCTGTTAATGTATTAAGTGTTAAAGTCTGTCAATCCTTTGCACCTCTTTTGCATAGTAAAAATTACTTTCTGAAGTAACTAGTATCTAATTTAATTACTTTTTAGAAGAAGTAACTAGTAACTGTAACTAATTACTTTTTAGAAGTAACTTGCCCAACACTGTTCATCGCTGAATGCATGAACAAGACACTGTGCAGGAAACGACCACATGAAAGCTTTGCTGCTAATTGCCATTTCCAGTAATAGAAACAGGATGTGAAATGCCAACAGTACCTTTGTTACAGAGTTATGTTACCGTCTGAGAGTGATAATTGTTGTATTGCTGTTTGAGTTATTTCCAAAAGATGTACTTAAGTGTTCTACACAAAAACATCCCATAATTATCCTAATGATTCATTGACTGTGTTCAATGAAACAAGAAAAGGTACCACTGCTGGGATCCACACGGTGGATTATTAAAGAATGGAGAATTGGAGTCCACCAACACAAAAGGATCACAAGGATCTAGTTCCAGCTTCTTCAATGTGAGGACTTGTTGTTTTTCTCTTTTTTATACAAACTAAACTCACCTATAGGATTATTAGGAACACCATACTAATACTGTGTTTGACCCCCTTTCGCCTTCAGAACTGCCTTAATTCTACGTGGCATTGATTCAACAAGGTGCTGAAAGCATTCTTTAGAAATGTTGGCCCATATTGATAGGATAGCATCTTGCAGTTGATGGAGATTTGTGGGATGCACATCCAGGGCACGAAGTTCCCGTACCACCACAACCAAAAGATGCTCTATTGGGTTGAGATCTGGTGATTGTGGGGGCCATTTTAGTACAGTGTACTCGTTGTCATGTTCAATAAACCATTTTGAAATGATTCAAGCTTTGTGACATGGTGCATTATCCTGCTGGAAGTAGCCATCAGAGGATGGGTACATGGTGGCCATAAAGGGATGGACATGGTCAGAAACAATGCTCAGGTAGGCCGTGGCATTTAAACGATGCCCAATTGGCACTAAGGGGCCTAAAGTGTGCCAAGAAAACATCCCCCACACCATTACACCACCACCACCAGCCTGCACAGTGGTAACAAGGCATGATGGATCCATGTTCTCATTCTGTTTACGCCAAATTCTGACTCTACCATCTGGTAGACCAGGCAACATTTTTCCAGTCTTCAACTGTCCAATTTTGGTGAGCACTTGCAAATTGTAGCCTCTTTTTCCTATTTGTAGTGGAGATGAGTGGTACCTGGTGGGGTCTTCTGCTGTTGTAGCCCATCCGCCTCAAGGTTGTGCGTATTGTGGCTTCAAAAATGCTTTGCTGCATACCTTGGTTGTAACGAGTGGTTATTTCAGTCAAAGTTGCTCTTCTATCAGCTGGAATCAGTTGGCCCATTCTCCTCTGACCTCTAGCATCAACAAGGCATTTTCGCCCACAGGACTGCCACGTACGGGATGTTTTTCCCTTTTCACACCATTCTTTGTAAACCCTAGAAATGGTTGTGCGTGAAAATCCCAGTAACTGAGCGGATTGTGAAATACTCAGACCGGCCCGTCTGGCACCAACAACCACGCCACGCTCAAAATTGCTTAAATCACCTTTCTTTCCCATTCTGACATTCAGTTTGGAGTTCAGGAGATTGTCTTGATCAGGACCACACCCCTAAATGCATTGGAGCAACTGCCATGTGATTGGTTGATTAGATAATTGCATTAATGAGAAATTGAACAGGTGTTCCTAATAATCCTTTAGGTGAGTGTATATATCTTAGGGTTTTGGACTGTGGGTCCAACAAAGCAAGTCTGATGACGTCAACACAATCGCCGCCCCGTTAGTCGTTAGTTAGTCACAGCCCTAAAAAAAAACATTCATGTGCATCTAGTTACAACATAGGCACAACTGCAGTCAAAAACACCTACCGGTACTGACAGGAATGCCTGAGCTTCTTACCTCTAATAGCACTCTGTGCACTTTCTTCAAGAACTCTTCATTGTTCTCATATTCCGGTACCAGCTCATCAGGCAGGTCTTGCCGTTGACCCAACTAAAGAGGGAATGAAACAGTGACAAGTGGTCAAAATGGGCAGTTGTTGTATTAGTGGGTGTTAATTGGTGGCAGAAGATAACATTACAGTTTCTTCACCTACTGGGGAACAATACACTAAAGAAATAAAAACAATGACACAATCCCCAACACCTGCGTAATGGAATACTGTTTACTGGGGTATTAAGCCTTAGGAGTAAACCCTCTGTTAACCATTCCTTCATCTGCAACCACTGCTGTTGATACAAAGTATTCCACATTCACTCTTGTCCTATAAATGATTACAATGTGAGATTTTTCCAATTGATAAAACCATAATGCAACACAAGACAACATTTTATATGTGAATCAGTGAAGAGGAGGTAACAAAAATAACAGAACAAAACTAAACAAATCTTTTCTTATGTTATACAATAGTTATTTTTTCTTACTCGAATTGATGGATTGTTCGAAATAGAAGAATATCTTTGCTCATATTGAGAGCTACTTAACAGCTTAGAGGCTTTGCCCCAACCTTTAGCTGATGTTCATGTTTAATATGTCATATATAACAAGTTTTGACAGTCTCTGGTGCAGTCTGACTCACCTCCTCTGCAGCCTGGACCAGAGCGCTCCACTCCAGTTTGGGGATCATGCGGGTGACAAACTGAGGGTTGAAGTCTACCTCATTTACCTTCACCTCAGTTGCCTGCTTGAAGAAAACAATGCAGTCTATTAGCAATGCAGTCCTTCCACACACATTATGGCAGTGTTCAAAATCGCTTCCTATGTCATTGGTTTACAGTTTACTTTACAGGGACCAGTGAAGTGAGTTTCCCACACATTATAATTATGAACTACTGACAGGCAGGGCTGGGCGATAAATACCACGATATCGATACCGCAAAGATATTGTAGTCTTGATTAGTGGTGCTTTTATAAAATAGTTACACAATGAGATTTTTGATAAATAATAATCAGTAATGTGGATATAATGACTAAGTGGGTAAAAGCAAATAATAGAACAGTTACAACAGTCAGCTAAGTTCAGAAACATCACTTTACTGTAATTTAGCCTTTAAAACCAGGAAAAGATACCACTTATGCCGTATTACTCAAAGACGATATCTAGTCTCATATCTCGATATCAATGTAATATCGATATATTGTCCAACTCTAGTGACAGGTATAGTATAGTGTCACATACAAGCACTGCATTCTAGTACTGTACAGGCTATAGACAGGTTTTCTATTATCAATAAAAGTTACTTAACCACTATAATGCTTATATTTCACACTGTTAATTCAGAAACGCAAATTAAATGGCAGAGGGTAAATATATTGCACTAGTGTGTTTTGACCACAGAAGAATAAACATATTCAATATAGAGATATTATTAAAAACTAGTATAGGTACAAGTCTAATTCCAGTTATACCTATTTTAAAACAATAATTTCTGCAGTTTAAGGACAGGAAGTGCTATTCCCCAATTCCGCAACAAATAAAGGTTTTCTTATCTTATCTAGCTTGCTAACCTCTAGTGAGCTTGTTATTGAACGTAAGACGGTGTAGGAGAATCGAACAAACTATGCATGTTCAATATACTTCAAGTGAGTTTCTTTCTCCTCTCATTGCATTGAGCCACACAACATAAAACACAGGACATGAAGACTATGTGATGATTCAGTAGTGTTACTGTATATTAAATATACAGTCTATGTGTGTCTATGACGTTAGCCATGTAGCTAACGTTAGCCAGGTGTTGACAGTTTACCTTGATGAGCAGCGGGTAACCTTTAGTAACTCCCTTCACGTGGGACGTCAACATGTTGTGCGTGAGTAGCTTCATGTTTACAAACTACTGTCACTAGTTCAATGTGTTTTTTTTTCAGGTAAATGTACCCAGATTACAGTATCATCTACGTTAATCACGCTGTTGGGTTTACATGTGGACCGGAAGTTCCGCTGTTGCGTCGCTTAAAAAGTGCCTCGAAGTTTTAACTCGACTACCGTTGGTTCCTTGGTTAAATATGTCTCATCATAGTAATGCCTTTAGTGTAATTCATTATGCACCGAATCAAATTATAGCCAGTATAATTTGTTTATTTCTAACTACAACAAGAATAGCATATGTATTACACGACTGGATTATTGTTACTGATGCATTAACGTGTTAACATTTAAAATTGAGCTAATCTTAACAATTACATGTAGTTTTTGGTATTATAACAATGGGTTAGTCGACCACATTTTGTAACTAATTTAAACTGTGTCAAAATGTGCAGAATAAAAAGTAATGAAAAGTGATGGAGGTGTCTAAAGTAAAGATTGATTGCCACAAAATTGTACTTAATTACTGTACATGAGTAAATGTACTTGTAACCAACAGCCATTGATGTAGATTAGCAGCAAAGATTTCAGGCAAAGATAGCGTTCTGTTTTTATACTCAAATTTTTTATTTTTTGTATTAATTTTGTATACTCCTTGTTTTTATATTATACAGGTCATTCATACAGTTTGATATAGTAAATAATAATTACACACAAGAAGTGTAACAAGCATCAACCTGTCACCCTTTACAGACATGCATTACACGTACACACAAACACACACACACATTGTCACACACACACACACACACACACACACACACACACACACACACACACACACACACACACACACACACACACACACACACACACACACACACACCTCTTCAACAAAAGATAAAAATGTAAAACTTTTTTTTAAACCACAAAATGCTCAATTTCTCATCCTCCATCGTCACCAGATTTACATCCTTTCAACTCTTATTTTGAAAATGAGTATGACAATACTTAATGTTATAACAGAATAAAAAATTAAAAAAAAATAAAAAAAAATGCAGGAAGGCAACTAAAGAAGAGGGCAAAGCAACTCTTTGACAGTAGCAGGGAGGTTGAACCAAAGCTGAACCAATGACAATGTGTTGTGAATTGAGGGTGAAAACCATCTAGAGGGTGTTAGCAAAGGACACTTCATTAAAATATCTCCTTGTCTCTACTATGAGTATCACTGGACAACACATCACATATGTGCATACCAGCAGCTGGTGATGGGTGAATACAAAGAGAAAGAATTTCTGACATAAGTTCACCTTTTTCCTACTTCCTCTTACTTCTTCTCCATGGACCTTGAAAGAAGGTGAAATTGTGCCAGAAAGCATTACCTTAAATAAGAATGCAAACAGTTTCAAGCAGCACAATTCAGAGTACATGGAGTGCCCACAACACATAAGTAAACCTTGAGGGTGATAATTCTACCTGACCTTGGTTGGATTGAAAATGAACTGTTGAGAGTGACGGTGATATGTTTGCACAGACAATAAGGAGAATATGCAGACTTGTGTATTACTGAGGGAAGGAATATGAGGAGAGCTCTATGTATGCAAACAGAATGATTAAATCTGGTTAAGTCCATGTATGATGGAGCCACATAAAACACTTGGTGTCAGTAACTGCAGTAGTTGTTAGTAGTTGCTTTGTTTTTGCATTGGAGCCAACACTGACTCATTAGTCCATACACACATGCAAATACACATTCAAACCCTAGATTTTCTCCTTTAGCCAAGACTTCCACAAATCATAATTTCCCACACAAACACACGTTCTCTCTCTCACACACACACACACAAAAAAAAAGTCGTCTTCATTCTTGGCCATCATCCATGCGCCACTTCAGGAAATCCTCCTTTCGGGCGTCTGGTTTGATCTGGTTCCGCATGCCCCCGAGCAGATTGGAAGTGGCTTCAGAGGCAACTATTAAGGGTCGGACCACAGTGGGTGGGATCTGCCGCAAGACGCCGCCCACAGCGCCGGGTAGACCCTTCTGTTCGTGGCCACGGGATGCTACATCGCACAAGGTCTGAGCCGTGTCAATCACTCCCTGGATTGCAGAGAGAGTCCAGGGAGACATTAGTCAAAAATATTAACTGTTTCAGTTAATTTACGCACATGCATAAGAGAAACAGTTGATAGGCTTCTTGATTTGATTTCAGTTCCAAATTAGACAACCTGTTTACATGCATTGTGCATCACTACATATTATGATCTTTCATAATGTGTCCAAGAAATCTTTCTTCAGGAGACTAGCTGCAGAAATCTGATTTCTATAATCCCCAACCATGACTACAGTATGTAAACTGGGTTTCTCACATAATCAAATTACTACAGAGTTACTACAGTTACACTACACTATTACAGTTACATTAGAAAGTAAGTAGAATAAGCTGAAAGATGAGCACATGTGACTGCTTATTTTTGGATTATGTTTTCTTGAAGGGTCCATAACCAATTTCGAGAAGGTAAGTTTGGGGACAAACCTCTCTGACGGTGTCATAGGCCTTGGCTACACCTTCTCGGAGGTCTGCAGGCTGAGCAGCTCTGCGGGGCCGGTTCGAGGGGGCCCGGCCTTCTGTGATGGCAAAGCGGTTCAGGGGTGGAGTTGGAGACAGGATGTCGTACACCGTCTCTGCTGTGGCCTGTAAAAGAAGCAGACAGATATCAGGCATCAAATACCAAAAGCCCTGCTTATCTTGAAATCTTTCAACAAGTTATCTCACACTTTTTTGCTACCTGAAAAAAATTCAGACCATGGACCAAATCTAGTCTTTGATTCACAGTTGTGACCTGCGCTAAGAACCCTAGACAGAGTACCTGTATGGCCTGCACCAGCCTGTTGCTGAGCTCCAGAGCAGCTGATGCTGTGGAGGTGCCGAAGGATGCTGCCCCCCTCTGGAGACCTCGAATAATGCGTCCATCCTTCCTGTACTGCTCTATGGGCAACCAGAACAGATCCCTCACTCCATGGACTGAAAAACGCAAAGAGGTAGAAAAGGAGGGAAAGGGAATGAACCAAGAGATAAAACAGGATAAAGAACATGTAACTGTTAAGCGGACACAATCCCAAAGTCCGGACTCACAGACTGTGGTGCACGTTCTCGCAAAATTTGTAAGGGCTTAGGGTTGTACCAATGTGGAATTTCAAAGGGAGTGAGGGTTTGACTACACACTTATTGAGACCTTTCCGTGAGACTGCATCGATGCAGACTTCACCAAAGGGAATTACCCACAATTTAAAGCGTTGTGACGTATACCGCGGGGACCACAGGGAAATCCAGAAATTACAAAAGTAAACAACAGCACAACATACGACCATGGAACGGAACGGACCTGTTGTCTAGCTTGTAAAACAAGAATTAGAAAATTCTGAATCAGGCAGCCGTCTCCTGTGCCTTGGCCGCGTGGAAAACAACAAACTTAAAATGAAAATACCCAAACCTGCAAGTGTTGGCAACATCTTTGTTATTATGTCGCCAAGGTAACATGTGATCTCGTGAAGTGCTGTCCCAATCCCATTTATACCTATCTGAGCCCATGTGGCCTCACACACTCACTCACTTTGCATCCAAGATCAATTAAGTGAGTCTTTTGTCCTCAGGGCTCACTTTGGGATTGTGCCACTGTGTACAACAGTGTGTTTGGAGCAGTTTCAACTCACACAGCTGGACAACCGAGTGCATAGGGCCAACACCTCCTAGAATGCCCGGCAGCTGATTCTTCCTGATGTCCGTCAGCCACTCTGTGACGGCGTACTGGATCACTTTGTCCACACCGAGGAGACTAGAAAGTGTTGCAGAAGAAAGACTAAAAAACTTTGCCTTCCAAACATTGTAATCTAGTCTCAGAAAACTATGTAGCTCTAGCAATCACTGATTTGTGTTGATATGGAAGTGTGTACTGTATATCTACCCGTGTCTGCAGCAGAGCCTCTTCAGCTTCAACTCAGAACAGTTTAACTGGGCCAGACCAATCAGAATCCCTGCAAACGTTCCCTATGAAACAAAGAGTAGGACAGAAGGAGTGTGAAAATAAAGTCAGCAAGGACAATTATTTCCAGATTTAATACACATGAGTAACAGATGAGCTGTTTGAGTGACCTCTCACCTGTTCAATGGCAACATGCTTGCCCTGATAGTCCAGCCAGATAGGCACTTCAGAGGTGAATCGGAACTCCCTGACAATAGCAGGTGAGGAAGATTAAATGTTAGCGATTAACATTTTAAACCTTTTTTATCATAGACAAATTGTGAGTATTTTTCACAACTTTAAACAAGCTTTATTGTTTGTAACATAAACCTCATTCCTTTTGTTTGTAAAAGCAGAATCAGACTCTTTCCGAGCCTTCTAGTAAGTTGGTGTTTATGTACCGGAAGTAGATTGGCTGGTCGGAGGAGGAGGTGGAGCCGGCAGAGGAGGAGCTCTGCTCGCTGAAGGTAGTTTCCACAGAAGCTGTGAGGTCAGGTCCCAGACCAGCAGCTGACTCTGCCTCCTCAGATGCCTTCTGGGAGGGGTCTGCCTTCACTGAAACATTGAAAAAACATGAAACATTGAAAAACACATATTAACCAAAGTGTGTCTTAAAATAAATACAGGAAAAAAATGTTAAACATGCTCATAATTAGCTTGAGTTCATTCATCATATAATGTGATGATATGCAGTCCTTACTGTATAAACACTTGACTCCAAAAAAGCAGCTTAACATTTATCCTATTAGACATTTTTGTGAAATGTTGGCATAATTAGCATAACAATTCTTAAAATTTGTTTTTGTGAGGTCAAAGTGATCTCAAAATGTAACCACCAAAATCTAATCAGTTCATCCTTGACTACAAGTGGAAGTTTGTGCCAAATTTGAAGAAGAAAGTCCATCCAGGGGGTCCCGAGATCGAAAGAATGGGACGGATAACCCAAAAAACATTATGCCTCCGGCCACGGCTCTTGCCTGCACGGAGGCATAAAAAAAACATCATCAGACTTAGCTCACCTTCAGTTGCAGGGTCCACAGGCAGGTAAGGGTTAACAAAGGAAGCTAAATTGCTGAAAAAGTCCTTCAGGAAAAACAATGCGTCCTGGACAGGAGGGGAAAAAATCCTGATTAGATGTGCAGAAGTTACATGGAGGAATCACAATGGAAAATCAACATTACCTTTTTGGAAGTAGCTGTTTTCTCTAAAATAATTCAGTTCTAGTGCTGGTATGATCATTTCTGGTCATTATTGATTGCCACATTATTATGCAAAAACATTTTTGCAAACAGAGCTGAAGCAAAAAAGATTTCACTTAAAAATTAAAATTGAGTCTTAGGAGCTTGAGTTACCTGGTCAACGTTTAGTCGTAGAGGCAGCAGGCTGACTCGAAGACAGCACTCTGGTCCACCCAGGCCAGACTCTGGACACACCTGCAGGGCCTTCACTGTCAGCTACAAAAAGTAAACACACAATCAATATCATATAGATGAAGTAATCGATTTTTTTTGTCTTTTACTTGTCCTCCAGATATAAAAAGAACCAGCCCCCCCTTACACTTCCCCACCTAATTTTTCCTGCCTCCTAAACAAGAATGCTCTAAGCTGCATCAATGTTATGTCAAACAGTTGTTGCCTTTGTACTCGTTTTACCATGACTGTACAGGATTACAAGACAAGTGGGGATTTGCAACATCAGGTTGGCCTGGTACTAGTCAGGTAGCTTAAATCACAGAACACCCCTCCAACATCTGTAAGTTCAGTAGTTTATAAATTAAAGACTCCCATTGTCTGTCCTCCCTGCCTTCCCTCCCGGTCTGCTGTCTTACCATGTTGGAGTGGGCCCGGCGAGGCATGCTCTCACTGGTGTAGAGGTAGAGGAATTTGTTGATTTGTGAGGAGGCCAGTCGGTCTCGAACTTCCAACTCCTGGACAATGAACACCTGCCTGGAGAGTAGCTGCTCACAATCAGGACCAACCCCGACTGCCACTGACCCTTCCCCATCCTGCCCAGCTGCTGCCACCGGGTAGGACTCATGCTGGAAGGACACCTGGATGACAAAACAGGAGGGATGTGTTGAAAAAGTTCCTTTTTAGGGGTTCTGTTGAAGCTGTAGAGCTACTGTAAAAAGTTATAGCACTTTTAAAGAAGTACAGTTTAGGTTCAAGTTGAATTTAAAGTAATAGTTTGAAATTTTGCTGCTTCCTTGCCAAAAGTTGGATGAGAATCAATACCACTTGCTGTACATATCTGTATGATAAATACTGTATGTGTAGTCAGCAGCTGGTTAGATTAGCTCAGCGTAAAGACTGGAAGCACATGGAAACAGAAAGCGTGGCTCAGTCCAAAAGTATCAAAATCTGCCTTAAAACACCAACACCATAAAAGCATGTTTAAGAGTTAAATACACAAATGCTTAGTACCGTTCTTTGTCAAATCACTTCATTATTTGCAAAAGAAATTTATATTAATATGAACTAACTCACAACCACTTCTAGTCTCAGTTTCATCTTGTTTTAGCTGACACACACATGAATATATAATAAATATATAAATAAACACCTTGGTGAGCTGGATCTCCATCAGCAGTGAATGCTGACGTCCGCTGCCTCCGGCCCAGCGCCAGGAGTTCTGGGGACGAGAGGGAGCGACAGAGCGAGACGGGGAACCACGAACACCAGCGGGACGGAACGACCTCTGTAGAGAGGATGACAGAGAAGGTGAGAACAATAGTAAAAAGAAAGGAGAGAAAACTGAACAAAATACATACACAGGTGAAAGATTCTCATGACCCTTGATGTATATATTGTATGAGTAACTACATTTCTGTGCATCTGATAACCTATTTGTGGCCTTGTGTGTGCATGCATTACCTGTTTGTGTGCTGGGCATGTATGGACATGGGCTTGCTGCCAAAGTCCTTGCCCCCATAGAGATGCCAGACCACAGAGATCTCCCGGCAGCACCACCCTGCTCTGGGGCACCGGGAAGCGGCTGGGTGCTCTGAGCAGGTCTGAGCTGCCTCGTGGCCTGGAGAAGTGACTCTCCTTCACTTTGATGGGGCCCTGAGACAACACTGTCACCACGGGCTCCCCGTCCCTGGGCTGTAACAAATCCCACATGTGGACATTTTGTGAGTAAGTAGCTATGAGTCACGCTATGAGGGAACGTGAGCTAATGGGGAAGAAAATGTGTATAAGACAGACCAAACAGGACCATAAAAGCATAAGGAGAGACTCACAGAAATGCCCATCCCGGGAGCTTCCAAGATGCAAAAGTCGTCATTGTCGGTGGAGCCCTCGGGAGCCTTCCTCTGACATCGTATCTGCCTGTGCCTCTATTGCTGTGGCAACCATTCCATCAAGCTCAGGGTCCTCGCCCTGCAGGACGGAGGGTCTGCGCTTCTGAGCTTCACCTGGAAACAGGTATACGGAGACAGGCGAGCCCCTCGGCATGGAGGGTGAACCTGGACAAATGTCCGTCAGTCAGGTTAAGAAATGAAAAACAACAAGCAAAGATTTGTGGGCTTCCCAAGCTGTTAAAGAAACTAAAAACATCCTGAGCACATGGGTACGGTGCATACAGATGTGAATTACACTGTTCTTACTTTAGGTTTTATTGTTGCATTAGTGAAATCTTGGGATGTTGAGGTATGTAAAAAAAGAAGAGACAAACTCTTCAGTACCTGAATCTAAATTCTGTTCTTGGTGGCTCTTCTCTGTGTCAATTAAGGCATCAGCAAGGTCATACTGGTTGATCTCAGCAGTTTCAGCTGGAGGGCAGGGAAGCACTGACGCAGGACTTTCTGACAGCTAACAAGACAGAATATTACAGAAGAATATTATTTGGCATCTTTAAACCACATTTCAACATTTATGGAACATTTCAAAATTTCTCATCTGCAACCATTCCATTCATTCTCTATGCAT
This sequence comes from Etheostoma perlongum, assembly GCA_026937815.1. NCBI lineage: Eukaryota > Metazoa > Chordata > Actinopteri > Perciformes > Percidae > Etheostoma > Etheostoma perlongum. The sequence continues at coordinate 19,562,046 of CM049380.1, read as the reverse complement.
TATGTAGGGAATTATATGTAGTATACCATAGTACTACATAGCAAACAATATTCTTTTCTGAGTAGAGTTAAAATGCACTTTTTACACTTTTAACTCTTTCACTTATTACACTTAATATTTTACTTAACACTATGAGAGCAGAGATCTAATGTTATAATAACAGACTGTAAAGCCATCTAAGACACATTTGTCAATATAAATAAATTAACTTGAGGTGCTTAAATAGTCTGAAGCCATTATTTAACCAATTTGTCATGTTAATTCTCTAGTGAACACTTACTGGTAATTTCTGACCAGCGATTTCGGGTGGGTGAGGTGTGTCGTGGCGGAGGGTGCAGGTCACCCTGGGAGACCAGGTACTGCAGCAGATTGACCAGGGCAGCACAGGAATCAGCACAGGTATGAAGGTGAACCACATTGTTGGAGCAACGAAGCTCAAAGAGAGGCTGAGACTGGAACATACAGAGCAAGTATTTAAATTAATAACAGAGAGAGAATCAATAAAAGGTGGTGACAGAGAGAGTTGTAATGCAAGAGGAGGGAGGATGCAAAAAGAGGAAAACTACAAACTAAATAATAAAAAAGGTTTAAAAAAACACACACACACACACCTGAACACAATAAACTGGAATGGATACAGCAAATGCCTCCAAGAAAAGACCAGACTGTGCAAATGGACTTACAATACATTTACATAACAGTCTGTAAACTCTCTCAAATGTGTACACCTGGTTACTGATTGGCCAAATGAGCAGCTGCATCATTGTTGTTATTGTTGCCTTGATGGTTTTGGTTTTATGTCCAACTGAAAAGTGATCCTAGTTTTAAATTGCTATCTGAAGCTATTATTATAGTGAAACTTTATTATAGTATAACAAATATTTATAAACACAGGGCCTGAGCTTGTTAGTGGTTTTCAAAAGAAACTGCACTAAATTATAATGTTTTGTTTACGTTCACATTTCTCTGGCTGGCAGTCATTTATTTTGCTGTATGCTTTATTACTGCTGTGTAAATGTGAAGAAACACAGGTATGTAAACAGATGGCGAGCACTCACCAGCTTGCCCGTATCGCTGCCTTTCCATGTGGTGATGGCGAGCTCCAGCAGGTCAATGTCCAGAACACACACATAGTCTGTGTGACACAACGACAAAACGGTTTTCATTAGAGTGATTCTTGTTTATGTCAGTAATATTAACTACTGTATTGGCCTAAACGTAAGACGTCCCTGATTGTAAGATGACCTCAAGGGAATCAACATTAACTAGGAGAGGAGCTGTTCTGTTGTTGGCTTTCAGTTTAACAACAGCTCTGATATCAATCAGTCCTGTTGGGAAAGTTTCCCTCTTCCAAGGGTAAGGTATGTGTAGACGCAGCTAACAAATTATATTCTTGTATGTCTTACTTTCTTTCTTTCTTTTTATTGATATGGACCCTTATGTGAGTCTGAATTGAAAACATCCTGACACTTTTGACTTGTTTTCACTCATCAGGAACTTATTTGAACATGTTACATAAACAGACTAAAACTCCTAGTTACACTGGACTTCCTACATACTCTTAATGCTGAATAACTCTAACATTATAAAGAGACATGAAGAAACTCGCTAGCCTTGCAGTATTAGGGCTACAAACAACTAAATGCAACACTCCTGAGCAATAGCTTCACTCTCTGTAAAGAAACGGCATATTTTCTACAACTTTTCTGTAACTGCAACATGTAAACACATGTATATCATGTGTCTTACCTCTCCTCAAGTCCACAGTGTCGCTCTCACATTTGTCAGAGAGGTAGAGAGCAGAGTCATCCAGGATGAATCTGACCACAGCATAACAAAAACACAACTTAGAGAAAGATCTTACACTGGGAGTCACCAGCTCATATATTGTGGTACAAACTGACAGCAGCATTTCAAAAATATTTACAGTGCTCATTATCATTCTAACATCTAATATTGTCATTTTGGGGGGCAGCGTTTTGTTATTAAAAGGTCCCATGACATGATGCTCTTTGAATGCTTATATATAGGCCTTAGTGGTCCCATAATACTGTATTTGAAGTCTCTTTCCCAAAATTCAGCCTTGGTGCAGAATTACAGCCACTAGAGCCAGTCCCACAATGAGCTTTCCTTAGTATGTGCCATTTCTGAGTCTGTAGCTTTTGAGGAGGAGAGAGGGCGGAGGTAACCTTGCTCCTTACGACCTCGTAAGCGGCAAGATTCCAGATCGGCCCATCTGAGCTTTCATTTTCTCAAAGGCAGAGCAGGATACCCAGGGCTCGGTTTACACCTATTGCCATTTCTAGCCACTGGGGGGCCATAGGCAGGCTGGTGGAACTCATATGTTAAAAAAACCTCATAAAGTGATACACTGCCTTGCGAAAGTATTCGGCCCCCTTGAACTTTTCAACCTTTTGACACATTTCAGGCTTCAAACATAAAGATATAGTTTTTTTATTTTTTGTGAAGAATCACCAACAAGTGGGACACAATTGTGAAGTGGAACGAAATCTATTGGATATTTTAAACTTTTTTAGCAAATAAAAAACTGAAAAGTGGTGCGTGCAAAATTATTCGGCCCCTTTACTTTCAGTGCAGCAAACTCACTCCAGAAGTTCAGCGAGGATCTCTGAATGATCCAATGTTGTCCTAAATGACTGATGGTGATAAATAGAATCCACCTGTGTGTGATCAAGTCTCTGTATAAATGCACCTGCTCTGTGATAGTCTCAGGGTTCTGTTGAAAGCGCAGAGAGCATCATGAAGACCAAGGAACACACCAGGCAGGTCCGTAATACTGTTGTGGAGAAGTTTAAAGCCGAATTTGGATACAAAAAGATTTCCCAAGCTTTAAACATCCCAAGGAGCACTGTGCAAGCGATCATTTTGAAATGGAAGGAGTATCAGACCACTGCAAATCTACCAAGACCTGGCCGTCCCTCTAAACTTTCAGCTCAGACAAGGAGAAGACTGATCAGAGATGCAGCCAAGAGGCCCATGATCACTCTGGATGAACTGCAGAGAACTACAGCTGAGGTGGGAGAGTCTGTCCATAGGACAACAATCAGTCGTACACTGCTCAAATCTGGCCTTTATGGAAGAGTGGCAAGAAGAAAGCCATTTCTCAAAAATATCCATAAAAAGTCTCGTCTAAAGTTTGCCACAAGCCACCTGGGAGACAAACCAAACATGTGGAAGAAGGTGCTCTGGTCAGATGAAACCAAAATCGAACCTTTTGGCCACAATGCAAAACGATATGTTTGGCGTAAAAGCAACACAGCTCATCACCCTCAACACACCATCCCCACTGTCAAACATGGTGGTGGCAGCATCATGGTTTGGGCCTGCTTTTCTTCAGCAGGGACAGGGAAGATGGTTCAAATTGAGGGGAAGATGGATGCAGCCAAATACAGGACCATTCTGGATGAAAACCTGTTGGAGTCTGCAAAAGACCTGAAACTGGGACGGAGATTTATCTTCCAACAAGACAATGATCCCAAACATACAGCAAAATCCACAAAGGAATGGTTCATAAATAAATGTATCCAGGTGTTAGAATGGCCAAGTCAAAGTCCAGACCTGAATCCAATCGAGAATCTGTGGAAAGAGCTGAAAACTGCTGTTCACAAACGCTCTCCATCCAACCTCACTGAGCTCGAGCTGTTTTGCAAGGAAGAATGGGCAAGAATGTCAGTCTCTCGATGTGCAAAACTGATAGAGACATACCCCAAGCGACTTGCAGCTGTAATCACAGCAAAAGGTGGCTCTACAAAGTATTAACGCAAGGGGGCCCAATAATTTTGCACGCACCACTTTTCAGTTTTTTATTTGCTAAAAAAGTTTAAAATATCCAATAGATTTCGTTCCACTTTACAATTGTGTCCCACTTGTTGGTGATTCTTCACAAAAAATAAAAATTTTATATCTTTATGTTTGAAGCCTGAAATGTGTCAAGGTTGAAAACTTCAAGGGGGCCGAATACTTTCGCAAGGCACTGTATTTCATGGCATGGGACTTTTAATGTACAATCTTCATGTTCAGTTAGTGGTGAGCTGTACCTGAGGTGGAAGGTGGCAGTGTCAACAATGATATTACTGGACAGAGAGAAGGACTCTGCTGTGAACAACATGCGCAGTGGCAGATACAGAGGTCTGGCAAACAGAAAAACAGAAAATGAGGGTGGAAAAAAGGACAAAAGGTGTATTGTATTTTGTAATTTTACCACACTTTTCTTTTGGTATAGTACATACCTGTAGTCGACGGCACAGGTAGCGAGGTGTGTGTGGAGGACAGTAATGACAGCAGGTGCTGTGTATCCCAGAATGGGATCATCAATGACATCCAGGAAGTCAACCAGCTGCAACAAACAAACACTCAGTTGGCAGGCAAAACAACGATATTTCTAAGTCATCCACCTAATTTGATGTCAGTATGGAGTGTGGATTGTATTTTTCAGCACAACCCAAATGGTTTAGTTGGAAAATAAAACAGAAACAAATTGCGATTGCCTATATAATAACATCAGCTGCATGTCTATTTGGACGATGAAGAGTGACATTTTTTAGTGCAGCAATTATATTTTAGAATGTACAGTGGATTGTAAGCTCCACAATATCTTACTACTCCACTCTGGTTGATTTCTACTAGAGAAATTGGCATCTCACTCTTATTCATATATTTCTATTTCTGCATGAATGTGCAATGTCAAAAATGTTGGTAGTTTTGTTGGAGAAGAATGCATTTTGCAACTCAAGTAACTTTAAATCCGACTTTTATCTCCAAGAGAATTGAAAATTGTTTTGCTGAATCCCTTTACATTTTTTCACAAGGCAAGTAAATCATGAAATAAGAAAAACACCTTGAAATGCCTAGAAATTAAATAATGATACTGAGAAGACTTTGTGATTTGTAAGAGGACTTGTTTCTTTTTGCCTTCTTGTTCAGCTTCTCACCTGTTCATGCCAGCTATGATTAGTCTGTGTCACGTAATGTCGCATGGTGGCACCTTGAAGTCGAAGAGCAACTAGGAATTCCTACAATAAGGAGCAGAAACAAACATAATTTAATTTCAAACTTCAATCAGCAGCAAAATCAGGGGTTTGAGGAGCACCTACCTTAACACTCCTCTGTGGGTCCAGTGTGATTTTGATGGCTGTGGACAACATCTGTAACTCCCTCTCTTTGCCACCAACACTGCTCACACCCACCTCTGTGGGGTAAATGGTAGGGTCCAAGTGTTTTGGGGGAGTGAAGTTGGGCATCTCCAACCGCTGTGGGATAGGGGTGTCTTTCACCACCGCTGTAGTGATGTGTGTGAGGGGGGGGGGGAGAATGATAACCAAGAACCAGGGCTGTCACGCTTACCGCATTACCATGGTGATGCAGTCATGTAACGCCAACCGCAGAGTCAAACTTACTGTCATTAAACACTGTTCATTAGCCTTTCTGTCTGTGTTTCAATAACAAATGCGTGCCTTCCAAAAACATGTGATCTGAGTGGAGGGTCCAGACGTTCCACTCCTCCTCACTGAACTGTTCATTCCGCCCACTGCGTTGTATTTATCAGATGAATTGCGCCCACCCTTACTTTATGCTGCAAGTGCCAGGAGCTCCTCATCCAGCCACTTGAAAAAGGCAGCTGGATGCCAGCGGTGCACTGGGCACTGGCAGAATGGAGGGAGGATGGGCGGCTTCATCTGCATGTAGCCTACACCGTGAGCCTTGGTCGCGTTTCTTACATGCTTTAAACTTACAGTGTGAGCGCTAAGGGGCGGGAGATAAGGCGACGGTCCATACTCCATCCAAAATCATCGCTCACGCTCTGATCACATATATTGATGCAGACCAATATTCCTGCAGTCGGCCTCTTAATGACAATACTGGAATAAAGATAGACATTTAGACTATATGCTATAAAGAATAGACTCGAATAAATGCATTTGAAAAGTTTAAATTGGAAAGACTGCAATTCAATTATTTATTTTTTATGGCGTAACTGCGGCGGTTTAAATGACTTCACAAAATGTGTGCGGTACAAAAACAATTCAACACAGTGACAGCCCTACCCCAAAAAATACATTAATATTTTCTACTTCATTATTCATTAAATCTACTTTAACATTATTCAAATGAAAAATAATTATGTTGCAATATAATGTTTTCAAACAACATGACAGTTTGTACCTCGATGGTATAGCTCCACTCGTCTGCTCTCTAGACACAGGAAGTTGAGATTGGGGTCATTCTGGTGTTGTGCCACACTGAATATCTTCCCCCCTTCCAGGTCAAGCACAATTTCTCCATGACTCTGGTCCTCCTGATCAATGAGATGAAACGGAAACAACAATTACTAGACAAAAAATTGTGGATTAAGGCAGAATCTGCAGTCTTTTGAAAACAAGTCCCAAGTCAAGTGTCAGGTCTTGAAGATAAAACTTGCAAGCAGCCATATGGTTTACCATCTTGTCTGTTCTGGCTTGGAGACGACCTTTGTCGATAATCACAGTGAGGGAGAGGAGGCTGAGGTTGTGGTTGGGCCGGGGAGCTGACTGTTGTGTCTTTCCAGATGAATCACTGGCCAAGTAGAACTGGGGGTCATCCTCTTCTGAATCAGAGTCTATGGCAGAGAGAGAAGAGACAAAGGAAAACATACTTAGCTTTTTTTTTTATTATTCATTAATGAGGAAAAAACATTCTGATATAATATACTGCTTGATTAATAAAAGATGTTTTCAATGAAGATATTACCCAGTCTAAAGGCCGACTTGCAGAGCTGGAACTCATCGTGGTGTTGGCGGCTGTGGTCGGGGCTGTGGGCTGAGGGGGGAGGAGGCTCCCACATCAACAGATCATTATTGATCCTTTTGGACAAAGGGGTTGGCAAGGGACATTATTGTTACTTCAGATGCAGAATTTAAGACCAATACAAATACCAAAAAAAGGAAGAAAGCTGGGAGCTATTCTTTAAAACAACTGATGGCAGTTCTACATAAACAGCTCAAAAATGAGGATACCAGTAATATAAAAATTAAAATCTATGATTAAAGGCAGATGAAGGGAAACACTTGACCGTCTTCTGTGTTCATCTGAGAACACAAACATTTTCTGTACAATAAAAAAAACATTATACTGAAGATTATTTAAAATATTTTCCAAATTTTTTGGGGATGCCTGGATAATGTTATCTTAGAGCCATCACACTGTGCTACTGATAACGTACCTGTTGTAAAAGCTCTGGAAGGCCTGTTTGCTGGGCAGGAGGATGTAAGCCAGCGGCAGGTTGATGTCCACCGCACACTGACACTGAGCGACACACTGCGCCTGAAACTGGCGCATCTCCTCTGGGTCGGCTGGAATCACCATCTAGAAAAAGAAAGGAGAAATCAGTTCTGTCTGGAGTCTTGATGCAATTTTTTTTCCTGTGTGTCAGCGCACCTCCTCAGTCTCAAACATGGTGCGGTTGGAGGAAAAAGGGGAGCTGGTTTTGTCGTTGAGTTCACAGTGACTTTCAAAGAAGGCAGCCCCCAGGTCCCTGATGAGGTTCATCCCACCCAGACCTGCTACCGGGCCCTGAGTTTCACCTCCACGCACACGTACTGATATCCTGCAAAGAAGTAAGTAAAACTGGCTTGTGATTAGAGTACAATACAACAATATTTGTCTCATTCCATGAGCAAGAATGACTCAATTTAGACTAGTACTGTAAAATGCTGATTTCTAGCTGATTGTGAATTATGTATCCAATTCTTTACATAATCACCACTACTAACCTCGGCGGAGAGTCACGGTTCTTCTTCACTCTGATACAGGGGAAAGAGCTGCCTTCCCATCCCTCGTATGACCCTGGTGAGACAATAACAGCAAAGTTTAACAGAGCTACAGTCAGCCTTACATATCAAGCCCATAGCAGACACATTTTGTACATATTTTGTATAGACTCAATTATAAAATGGCAGGTATTGTAAAATCTCCAGTGCTTGTCTTGTTCTTTAAAATGTGAAACATTACAAGAAACAAACACAACTTCCATTATCTTTATGAGGTAACAGCTACTCAAACTAAATTACTAATGGGACTATATTAACAGATACAAGGTGATTTCCAACTTTTTACTAACTTATGTCCCTGGAAAGCTATACTGATACAGTGAGTATTACCCTGGTAAACAAATGGACATTGAAAACACATTTGATTGGCTATGTTGCAACAAGCATTGGTCAGTACACTGTATGTCTATCTTTGGTTGCATTTGAATGAATATTCAGTCAGTACAAAAGGTTGTGCGTGTTCCCACCGTGCAGGTCGGTGAAGGAGGCCTCCAGCAGCTGGGTGAGGCAAGGAGCCCACGGCTGTCCCTGGGCAGTCTGTTCGGCCAGGAGGTCCGGGGCCTCCTGGTGCTTCAGCTCCAGCTCCGTCAGCTCCAGCACCAGGGTTTCCTGCCGCACTGCCCTCTGGGTTGGAGGTCGACGCTTAGGGAGAGGCCGCAGGTCGGGTATGGGGAAACGAAGCCTGAGGATGGCGTGGGGGGAGAGAAGGGTGAAGGAGGAGCACAGTTCGCTGCTCTGGGTCTAAGGAAAGAAAGTTAGAAATTTCTTAGCATTTATTTTTCCAAATTGGTCAGACATGATGGGAAGTTTTAATTGGGTTACTGACTATTGCCTTTCTTTACAGGTCTACATTTTCTTTATGTAATTAGTTTCTTAATGAGGAAATGAATAGGTGAAACGCCACCTGCATGAGTCCAGGTCCAGCATTCTGTGTGGGACAGTGGCTGAAGGCTTTGCTCAAGTTTCCCAGGCGACTGATGATGTCCAGGTCCAGCTCGGCGCTCAGCTCTGCCAGCTCCACCCACACTACACTGTCCCGCCGCACCACCCGCTGTTTACCCTACACACACACACACACACACACACACATTACACTAAGGGAAGTCTTTACAAATATATACTGTATATTTGGAAACTTTAGTCAAAAAAGTTTGGTACTAGGAACTAGTACCCGTGTTCACATTCTACATTACATTTTTAATATCATGTAACTTTCTAAGTATAATAAGAAAACAATAAATACTAACTGCTTTACTTTTAAACTTCTTTTTTTAGAATCAGTTTTTTTTTGTAGTCTTCAATCCAGTCTTTGTAGTCCCTGGCATTAACATTGAAACACTACACTACTTTACAAGTGTACTACACAAACAAGCAAAACATTGTACAACATATTTTGTACACTGAAGGCGCTTCACACAAAAACTAAATTAATTAAAAACAAATAATATTTATTTCAGATAATAAATGTTTTGCCATTCTTAAGACAGGGTGTGTGTGTGTGTGTGCGTGGACTTTAGAGCATACTTTACGCAGTTGTTTTTCAGTCAGGCCATAGTGTAGTTGGGCACACGGTCTGGCTGCAGCTCCAACTGTGAACAGACCAGCTTTCTGGAACTGAAGCAACTGGAAAGGGACACAATGTTCTGTCAAGTCTTTCTCATCAGCTTTCAAAAAGAACGACAAACATAAACGACTTTCAGACGACAGGAATAAGTTTAGTTAAAAGTAACTTCAGTCTAAACAGTCATGTCACGTGTCACAATTTAAGTGACATTTATCATAACTCCATGCTGGCAGTCAAAAATATAACGTTGGTTATAGTACAAAAGAAAGAGGAATAACAGCTGTGACAGATTGAGATGTTAGACCTTATAATGACCTTATGTGATCACTTACTGTTAATACTGATATTAGCCACACTGAAAATATAATGGCCGAATTTGAACAGCCAAACAAAGAAAAGATTTTCTACCTCGCTGTACTGAGCCTTTCCGTCCTCCCAGAGGCACTCTAACAGCTCCAATCTGCTGAAGGAAAGGTCAGAGGTCATGGCCCGACTGTGGCGTTTCCCGCTTCGCATCTCACAAGCAACCTGCACTGCTGCTCCTGTCACTCTGGTAGAAAGGTTTAACAGGGAAAACGAGAACCAAGTTACAATTTTGCAATGTACATAATGTAAATTGATACAAACATGTATCTCATTCCTCAATCCAGCAGGCTATTTAACTTCATCGCAGTTTATTGTTTTTTTTAGAAAGTCCTTTGTTTACTGAGCTGCATCTTATTAAGAAAGGGAAGTTTTACAGTGTAGCCAACTGAATCTTCTATGTAATCTTTAACTTCCATAAGCCCCTTTTGATATTTACAGAAATACTACACGCCAAAAAGGTACCTTCCTATCTTAATTGTTATAAAAGGAAATAATGTTGAAAGTTATGTCCACATGATGAATTATAACTAACCAAAGACAAAACATGCGTCTGTGTTCTCTACCTGAGATGGGAGTGTGGGCAGGCTTTGGCAAAGCCGCCTCTCAGATGGTGGAAGTCTCTCTCACTAAACATGCTGTCCTTGAAAAAGGCCAGCTCCCGGAAGAACACCTGAGACACCTGAGCCAATGATGAAGCTCCGTCTGGCTTAGAGGGTGGGTCCTCTTGCAGCAGGGTTAGGGTCAGCCCACCGAGAGTCAGACGCAACAAAGCATCAGGCTTCAGCTGCTCTGCTTGGACGCTGTGCGAGCGTCCTTCAAGAAAGAGGATGACAGTTACGTTTTTTTGTTAAAAACAAAAAGCTCAAATATCGGTGTAAAGTAGCAACATGCAGGTGTCATAAAAAACAATAATTTTGAGGACAGTTCTGTACTCGATACAAAACCATTTACTCAGCACTGCAGTGATTTTACCTCTGGTCCGGCCGCTTGCTTGTGGTAGACTCGACAAACTGCCTGCTACAGGATACCTCCTGGGACAGTTCATCATGCCCTGGCAGGTACAATTAAAGTGGAAATCAGATTAATCTTGTGATTTGATGAGTACAAGTACAAGTTCCAGTTCTGTGTTTGTTGTTCTTCTCAGTAAATAAGGTTAAGAAAAAGCACACATTATTCCATAAAATGTTGTGTGCTAATGCACTTTCTGCAGTATTTGCACAAAGCTCTTAGTTTAATTTTTTTGTAAAAAATAATTTTAACATAACAAATAATAACACTATTTTTAGTAATACTAAAGGACACCAATGTTGATAATTTAGGATTTTAAGCTTATTGTGCTAATCACGGAAAAAGAGAAAGGAAATAATCTTTCATTTATCAGCCTTATGAAAACGGTTTCTCCCGTGCGGCTATCTGCCAAGTGTAAACTTAAACTGTAAACACACACACAGACACACACACAGACACACACACAGGCAGTACCTGTGCAGACAGTGGTGCAGGCTGTGTGAAGCTAGCCAAACTGTGTGTGGAGGACTCCATATCACTGTCTGAGAACTCGCTGCCAGAGCGCACAGACGTCATGCTACTGGTCATTCCAGCGGGACCCATGGAGAAAAACATTTCTGCAGACACACACACACACACACACACACACACACACACACACACACACACACACACGCGCACACATATACACACACAGTGACACAGAGATAAATAATACTATGTACACAAACACTTTATGGCATGATGCTACAAGGAAAAGAGTGGCAGGATTGTTTCCAAAGTCAGTTCCAGACCAGCACCAACACTAAAGGTTCACAACTCCACTCACTGAACTGACTTCTTTTTTTACCTGACATGGTTACAAACTACATGCCTTCACGAGGACTGCTGAGGTTATGATGTATCTCAGACAAACTGCTCTGTGTACCTCCATTCTCCAGGCCAGTAATGTAGGGCTCTAGGTCGGGCTCAGTATCCCACTCCTCGTCTCTGGGACTGGAGCCTAGCTGCTTACCGAGGTCCTCCTCAATCAAACGCAGGTCATCTGAGTCTAACGGACGACTGAATGCTCCACCACACTTAGTCTCTGTCTCTGGTGGGGAGAGGACAGAGAAACAGATTTATGAATGTGTTTGAGATGGAAAGAGATCAAGGCTGAGTGTGACCTCACATTCAGGCATTTAGAGTGGTCTGTGACCTTACCCTCTAGCTTTGTCCTACACAGGGAACAACACAGGCGTATTGCCTGTGTCTGAGTATGAGTCCTCCTGGCTTTTAGGGACTTGACTTTGCAGTGCTAATGCCTGTATGCACCCAAATTTGTGATGCATGCATCAATTTAAGCATCGTAACAATTATTTGCTATTCTATTTGTGAACAGAAAAGGATTTTGAAGGCTAATGTCCATTTGATAATAATGTATTCATGTTATCATAACAGGCCCCGCTATGACCTGACTATACTCTAACTTGTTCTTTAAATCAGCCAGCTTAAGCTGACCAAATCACCATAATCTTTTAAATCATTGAAGCACATGATTCATCTTGTTTCATGCCATAATCATCATGATACATTAAACATAACCTGTAATGCCAGTAGGATCCAGGAGTCAGAAAGGCAATTTCAATTTCAGATTCCGACTTCTTCTTTAGTTCTCAATAAAGTGTCAAATTGTGATCCCATATAGATTGTTTAATGGCAAAAGTGACCCAGGCCTGGCAATGGTTCATGTTTATCACAGTGGATGTGTTTTACTGTACCAGTGTCTATGCAAAGGGCTGCCAGCAGGTCTGTCAGATGGGTTATTTGATCGGGAGACAGCAGCAAGTGGACACAGCCCACCTTCCCATCCAACTCCAACTGATTAACAGTAGGAAAGAGACAGGATACAGAAGTCAAAATGAGAGCATAGTTACAGTATGTCTGTAACACTTATTACATGATTATCTAATTGTCAATTTTGTTTATGTTATCGCAGTTTCTTTGTTTATCCGCAATTAATTGCTAACATTAGCTAAGCTGCTAAGACTATTGATGGTAATTGTTGATTTTGTTTGGATATGCCAAATTGTAATTATTTAAGTGATTATTGGTTGGACTGTTGAGCTAAAGCTATGGTAGTTGTTGGCACTTGACCTACATGTTCATAGCAACAAAAATGAAAAGAGGGGATGAAATTATATTTTATAATAATAAAACAGGTGTGGTTTACTTCATTCGACTGAGTATTTGTGTTTTTACATTATCTGGGTCACATAACAGTGATACAACCAAGAGATGTATCCTGGGATTCATTTAAAACTTTTATTTGTTTTAAAAAAAGTATTTTAAATAAAAATTTGACTGAACAAGACAAATATATTGTTAATCGCAATTATTGCCCAGATTTATTGTACAGCAAAATTTGGAATTGTTACAGCTAGAGCTGGGCGATATGGAAAAAAATCAAATATTACGATATTTTTGACAAAATAGCTCAATGTCAATATTGTGGCAATATTGTAGTGTGACTATTGGTGCTTTCACAAAATATCACAATAAGTTTTGATGAATAATCACCAACAATGTGGATACAATGACTAAGTGGGGTAAAGGCAACTAATTGAAATAGTCTAGTAAGTTCAGAAAAGTAAATCACTTTACTGTAATGCAACCTCTAAAACAAGGAAAAGACCACTTGTGTCATATTACGATATTACGATATCCAAAATCTAATCTCATATATCAATGTCGATATAATAGTGATATATTGCCCAGTACTAGTTACACCTCTAAGCGCAGCAGCATTTACTAATCCTTTAGGATGTTACAGTACGGTATTGTTTGTCACTGTTTGTTCCTTAAATATATAAAAATAAATAAAATTTGATCACAAAAAGGATGTTACAGTATGCACACATACCCACAAACACACACAGACACGTATACACACAAACACACACACCTTTGGTCCAGGCAGCATGTCATTCTGTTTGATCTTGACGGTGGTCTCAATGAAACCGGAGCAGCTTCCTATGAGCAGTGGCTGAGATGCAGGACAGGGGGGGGATGTCAGGGGCTTTGCCTCTTCTTCCTCTTCCTCCTCCTCCTCTTCCTCTTCCTCCTCCTCTTCTTCTTCTTCTTGTTCGTCCTCCACCTCCTCCTCCTCTTCTTCTACTTCACTTGCCGTGGCTGATTCAGGGGTTCCTCATCATGAGGCCCCTAAGAAATGAGGAAAAATCTATGAGCATTTCTGGTAATAAATTATTTTGTTGTTTCATATTGATGTATAGTGTGATATGTTCCTCCAAGTTTACAAGAAAGAATCATGTTTATTTTATTTTATCAGTTTACACGTTGTTGCATCTAAAGTACAACCGATGAAATGTATGTGGGACTTCTAGCCGTAGGCTACTTTGCAGTCCTTGTCCCTGGTTAGGCTTTTACATAAAAACAAAGGTAAGGGGTTATTACTTTGTTGCTTTGCAACAGTCGCAAGTAAGAAAAGCTCATCTTGTTCAAACATCACTGTGGGAGTAAGAAATTGATTTATCAAAGTCTGAATAACTAAACATTTTAAGGCAATTATAAACCCCTTTAAGCCACATCAGGTCCTCCTAGACGGCTCATGCTGTGGCAAAGAATGTTGTGTAAATATTTTGACTTTTTACCCATTTCTTAAGAACTATTCTTTGATTATTTTGGTTTTAGCGTGCTTAATCTTTCGTGATCCGGCTAATAAGTAGGCAACTACATAAATTACATACAGAAATGAATAAAAGTGTGAAAGAAATAAAAAAATCTACAGAGGTTACAAGTAAAGGGTCCTTAGCAGTGAGGTTTCCATCACCTGAACTGTGCCGGTGCTGTCGTAGAACAGCTGAACCGCGCTCAGCTGGAGGATCTTGTGCAGGAAGGCGGGCGGCTGGTGGATGTCGACAGGCACTGCAGTCTGGCTAGCTGGATCTCGCACTGCCTCGTCAAAGTATTCCAGCCTAGAGAACCATGCAAACGTACACACCACTTTTTTAGCGCCATAAAATTAATAAAAGACAGATTTAATATAATATCACATAATGCGATTTTCATTTCGAGAAAAACTCACAGTACTATTGGTATGAGTTAAGGAACTCTATCAAATTGTTCATGGAAATTATACCATGGTTTTATAATGAATATACCTGACATACTGATCAGTACAAGTAGCACACTATACTTTATTGCTGAAGTATAGTTCTGCTGTATAATCAGATAGCATCCCGTTTAATAAACATTCATCCTGTAACATGCTTCATGGGACTCAAATCGCTTGTTCTGTTAAAAGTCAAGCATTTGAGATAACAGGGCCTTCTGGTCACTGACCCAAGATCAACACAGCCATTCTGAGCAGCTTTGTCAACAAGCCACAAAAAGGTTTCAGCAGTGTCACAGTAGCACGTTAGAAAATGGCAACAGTCATGGGACATGTGGCGCCAGAAACGCAGCAGTGACTACCTGGTAATTAATCAAATAAGTGGGGAGTTACCTTTATTTGCAAATCTGGCTTTAATAATATTGTCACATGAGCCCTATTTGTACCTTTAATTTGATTAGGACTGAACACGGCAACTAAAAATAAAATGCATAAAATACATCAAAATATTGAGAACATAATAAAGGATTGCACTAATCATGATTATTATTGTATCTATAGTCATACAACCAGTTAACTATCTGGCTCTCCACAGCAACAGTGGCCACATACTCATCAATGTCAAAGCCACAGACTCCCCTCACATCCCATATTGACAACACCTTAAGTACAGACTGCACTTATTTGCAGCCACTGATAGAAGTCTGTTCAAGTGAATGACCTCGTCAATATCGACCCCGTTCAAAATGAGCTTCACGCTGAGGCTGTCTGAAAATATAAGGTCAGGGAGTGCAAATTCATAACTTAGCAGGATCCTCTTCTCCTTTTCTGCTGATGAGCAGAGAAAAGACTAAATCTAATTATTGTCTTCCATTTTGCTTTCACTCTCCCCTGACTATAATATACTGTAAGTGCTGATGAGGGAGAGTTACAATATTACTGATCACCAAAAGACATTTTAGCACAGTAGCACCCTCTTGTGAGTGATGAAAAGGGAAATCCATCAAAAGAAAAGCTGTGGGTATGAATGTGGATGCTTTTATTTGTAGAAATGTATGCTAACTACTATGTTCAAGCTCATTCTTTGAAGCTTCTTCTTTGTTTTATAGAAAGTGCTTCAGACCAAGTTTTGGTTTTTCAGGCTACATTTCAGTGTTATGTAAAATGCCTGAACACATTTTATTAAAAATCACAACCACCTTCTATGTTTTTGCTCTGATCTGGCCTCAAAAGACACTAACAGATCCTTTGGTTTTGCAACATGAGCTGCTCTCTATCAGCATGTTCCAGGACCACAGTACAGTACCAAAAGTAATGTGATTACGTTTTTCAGGATGTTTGCACCAAAAATGTATTAACACAGTGTGTATAAAACCTACTGTAGCATTAACAAAGATGACATTTTAAAATTTTAAAAAAGACACAGAGTCATATTCTTTGAAGTTCATTTCCTTTAAGTGAATTAAGTGAGCAAGGACGTACCGTTTGATGTGCACCTCTAAGGCAACGCCTGTTTCCAGGTCCAGGGGCTGGTGCTCGATGCGAACGATAGTGTCTATGAAGGTGACTTTAATACGACGAAGGACTACAAACACAGATGAGATGAGACAAATGCAAAGTTTTATCAGCACCGATCTTCTAAACCATCTTTTCTTAGCGTTATGTATTCAGAATGTTTGGGTTTTTTTCATTTAAGAAATATTCCCAATAATACTACCAGAGTGCACATTCTGACTGTGGGGAAACTTTAACTGCTGTCTGTATGTTCACACTCACTTCTTCACAGAGTGAGGGCACACACAGATTTGACTTACCCGTCTCAATGGTTTGTGCAAACATTTCAAGCCCCTCCAGCTGGGCGGGTGGCTCCTCGGACGCCTCCGGGGGGTCCTTCAGACACTCCTGGGCCAGCTGCATGCTTGAGGTCATGCTTGATGACCAGCCTTGGGAGTCCCAACCCCCACCTGAGTACAAACAAAACCACATTTGATTCAGTGATTTCTTTAAGTGATGTGTGTACTTTTTAAAAAACACAATGCAAACATTAGTAAGCTTTACACATGGAGATGTAAATTGCACCTACTGAGCTTTCTGTAGTCCAGTACAGAGCTGATTGATTGCCAGGAAGTTGATCAATTAAATCAACAAAATAGTCAACAATTAATAATTTGAGTCCATTATTAAGAATAATTAAGAAATCAAAAAAATACTTTAAAATTACTTAGGATATGCTGGTGCTCTTCTTCATATGTGATAGTTAAGTGCTTATTTGGGTTTTTTTGGACTGTTGCTCTAACAAAACAACTGATTTCATTATGCCAGATTGGGGTCTAGAAAAATGAGGATACTGATGTGTACTTTTTTTTACTAATGCACTTAAATATCAGATCTTAACAAATAGACACTTGTGTATCACCTGCTTCACTGCATAACAAGAGCTTTACATCAGACGTAGTTTTGGGGAAACTATGAAAAACTGGGACAAATTAGTCCTTACAAAAACACTTTTGGACCACAGCGGATCTGATCTGGAAAACCCCGGAAAATCCCCCTAACCCAACCTATGGATGGCTGGTGCATGTTTAGTGGTCAAGTGGAAGACCCAAGTGTAAATCCCAAATATTGACTCAAGAACATGTTTTTAAGTTAACTTACTGGTCCGGTACTTGGGTCGACATGTTATCTGAAGACCAGAAACTTCTAAGGTGCAGTGATCAGTCAGGAGAGCTTGCCAGGGGATGGTCACTGTTATGCTGCTCACAAAGCCGTCCACTATCTCCAGAGGAGCTCCAAGAGACTCCAAAAGCTCATTGACCGCCTGGAGTAGAGAGGAAGCAGTCAGTAAGAAACACAAAGTGAAAGAAATCTGAATAACTGGTTTCCCACTGCCTCATCACTCTGGTGTAGACTTATAAAGGAAAGGAAGTGTACAGCCAACATGGCAGGTGTAAATACATATATTCTGAATGTTAAGACACGAGGGAGAGGTGCAGATAATCTGGTGATGCGTTCCCCATAACTGGATTTCGTCCAAGAAATGCGAGCTAGGCTGAGAGCGTGACGTTGGAGATTGTTGTTGAACTCGAGTGCAGTTGCGAAACAGTCAAGGGTGCACGAGCCAGACAAAACACACGATGACTACTGCTGCTGTGGTGCAAAGTTGACAGCCACCTCTCTTTTAAAAACTCACCCAGACATCGAGATTGATTTCCTTGATGACACCGCTGCCGTTGTAGAGGTCCAAGCCCAGCTGGTCCAAGCTCAGTCGTTCCTGCAGAAAGTGGCCGAGGTAGTGCTGTAAGAGGTACCGACAGGCCCGCTTCTTGATTGAGCCTGACCAGGGGAAAAGCCAGCGAGACATATGGCCAGAGAGAGCGGGGAGAGGGAGCAAAGAGGTGGCGAAGGAGAACGAGTGCGAGTACAGTCCTCTGGCAACTGCATAACAGACTAACACTAAGTGTGCAAAAACAAGGAATGAGCCACAGTTAGCTACATGGGGCTAAGGAAGGGTAGACCGTAACTTCTTCTACGTAAGTTCTCCCCTAGGCTTGACACAAAAAATCGAAAATCCTTTGCGTCAGGACCGATGAGACTCCCCTGCTACTTGACGGGACGTTACTCCAACTGTCTGTAGCTGTCTCGGCTCATATTTTCGGTACGTTTCTGTCGAATTGGAGCTGCAGGTCCAGTTGGTGCGTTTCTCTTGTTTCAGGGTTGTTTATTGTTATCATACGCCAACTGATGGTATGGTGAACGTACGTGCGTCTGGCGTCACAGTGACGAAAGGCAAAACCCGGAAAAGAGACCTACCCAGGCGCCATCTTTGTAAGGTTAACCCTTGTGTTGTCCTCCCGGGTCAAATTTGACCCAGTTTGTTTTGCAAGTTTATAAAGCATGTATAAATGATCACCCAATTCTGTGTTACATATTCTTAGCCAACTTCCTTCCAACCTATTATCACTAGTTTTACACTTCTTTTTTTAATATATGGTCGAAAACTAATTTAATAATACCTAATTTCTGAGTCAAAAAAAGGATGAAATTATGAATTATTTTGACTGACAGTTTAGATCAACAAGAACATATGTTTATGGGTTATCACAGACTGGTATAAGTCAAAGTTTAGTGGAAGTTTAATTTTTTGTTTAATGGCAGAAGATAATCACACCTGTTGTCCCTGTTTTGCCAATTTATAAAGCAAAGTATAAATTATTACCCAATTCTATTTTACACCTTCTAGAAAACTTCATTCCAACACATTACCACTAGTTTTACACTTATTTTGGAATGTATGGTGAATAAACTTAATTTACATGAAATAATACCTAATTTTGGAGTATAATAAGCATAAATTATGAATTATTTTCATTAAAGTTAAGATGAATCTATGTTTATGGATCATCACTGACTGGTATATGTTAGTGATTAGTCAGGATACTGGTTTGAAACAATTTTATTATTTTTAATGGCAGCAAAAAATCTCTCCTGTTGTCTTTGCGGGTCAAAAGTGACCTGGTCTGCCTTGCTTGTTCATAAAGCATAGACAATTATAATTTATCACTCAATTCTGTGTTACCAGTTTAATCCAACATTCCAATTCCTCACAACTAGTTTTACACTTATTTTTTCCATTCATGGTCAACATACCTAATTTGCATGAAATTATACCTAATTTCAGAGTTAAATGAGGAGAAAACAGTTATTTTAGAATGGTATGCAACAATTATTAGCAAGGATATCCCAAGGTCAAAATTAACTGATGCAGTTGTATTCACAAACAACGGAGAGCTAACAAAAAGAGAAAAAAAAAACTAATTTATTTAATTATCTTGTCCCCATTTAGGAAAAGACACATCAAAGGTGTTATAATATCAAACTTACAAAGCTGTAGTTTGAAGTTGTGTCTATATGTTTGTATTTGTGTATGTGTGTGTGCATGTTTATGTGATGGAAAACACAGTAGTAGGATCTTTTGCAAGTCTCAGCTACTGTGTGTGTGCACGTGCTCATGTGTGCGTTCATCTGCTGAAAACCATATGAATCATTGCTCAATTTGAGTATGTTGTGTGTGTGTTTGTGTACATTACAATATTGAATATAATTAAATAAAATAGTTTTACACTCAATCTGATTGAAATAATATTCATATACTGCATTATAGTCAATAACTATATTGTAAAAGTTTGTTTATCAACCAATATGTTGTTCAATATGTTGTATTCATTTATGCAATGGAATATCAAAATACCCAATTGGACTGTATTCATTTATGAAGTCCAATTGGGTATTTTGATTTCCATTTTAGTGTTGCACATTTATAGTAATAAGATTTACGTAACCTGAACATTTCAGTGATTAAAGTTTATATTGGCGACCCGGTAAACACTTTTAGAGTCTGCTTGGAAATTAAAGGATAAGTCCACATTTTTTCATGTTTGTTTAGAGGGTACCCATATTAACATTACAACAGTTTTTGCTTTCTGGAATCATTCCTTATGTTCATACTGGGCAATTAGAGATCCCTCACTTATGTGTTTTCAATGTAAATGAAGGGGACTACAGTCTTCATTCTGTGCAAAATTTCATTCATAACTTTAGCTGAAGATGCGAGCAGTATGAGTTAGTCAAATCAAGTGGTTGTCTTCAAGGTTACAGTGTTTTTAGTGCAAAATTGTGTTTTATTTTCCCTCCACAGCAGCTAAGCACGGTAAGGCTGTCTGAGGAAACAGTCTCACGACATTAAAAGCACGTAAGTAAGGGATCTCTTAATAAACAGGAGGAATGATTATAGCAAGCAAAAAATGTTTGCTTGCATCGTCCAGTCTGTCCTCTGCAAGTCCATCACTGTCTGGTTTGGATCTGCTACCAAAAGGAGCAGACTACAACGCACAGTTAGGACTGCAGAAAAGATCATCAGTGCCAACCTGCCCTCCGTTCATGACTTATACTCCTCCAGAGTCAGGAAACGGGCAGGAACCATCACTGCAGACCCATCTCACCCCGGACACAACCTGTTCCAGCTTCTCCCCTCTGGTAGGTGCTACAGAGCACTGTACGCCAAAACCAACAGATTCAGGAACAGTTTCTACCCACAAGCCTTTTCTCTGATGAACAGCTGACTTCTTACCCACAGTGTCAGGTTCAATTCTGGTCAATAACCCAGTAACACTGTCTCTACAGCACTGGTTTACTGGTTCCACTTATTACGTATTATTCATCATTCTCACTTATTTACTATTTATTCATCATTCTCATATCTCACTTATTTACTATTTGCTCATCATTCCCATTCTCACAATATGTTTTATTTATTCATCATTCTCATTTCCTATTTCAGAACTGTTCATATTGTAATAAAATAACAATACTATTTATCCCAGTATCCTTGCACTATGTTCCACATTGAAATCGTTTTTATTGAACCCTTTGTTCACTCATGTCTCTATATAGTTTCTGTTTAGAGTATGTATATATTAGTGTGTACATTTTTGTTTTGGTTGTTTTGTGTGTAAGCACATTGTGACCAACGATGCTCCAAAGAAAAAATCCTCGTATGTGTCCTCATATCTGGCAAATAAAGCTGATTCTGATGTTTTGTTGAAATGGGCACCTGACTTAAAGAAATCTGAACAGACCCTTTAATCTCACGGGCTTGTTTACAGCTTTAACTGCTCCATTAACAATTTCATTGGATGTTTCTTTAATATTTAGAAGCTTTTGAAATATATAATATGATAGATCCAGTATTTGTATATGAAAATATTGTCTAAAACTTAGCCTAAACAAAATGTATGGTTAGTTTTTAAAGAGACTGTCTATTTGTTATAATTGCAGCTACTGGAATAGACTTGTACATGTTAGTTGTTGGTCCTAGCACGTCAGTCAGGTTTAATACGAAATAGTTCAACTGTGATTTTTTAGGAAACTTAAGATCTTTGAGGACACCAGTTGCTCTTTCTACTATGCACATAAAAAAAAAACTTTGCATTATAAAAACTAGATATTTGGTTACAAAAGTATCATTAGATGGGTACAGAAGTGCAATTTATAAATCCTTGATCAGTTGCCATAAAGGCAAGTGTCTGATTTCCACACACAATATGTTCTTATTGTGGCTAAAGTGAAATTTATCAGTTGGGTAACAAAATATTCAGTTTTATTGTTTAACATAATACAACAAATCAACATCAACACAAGTTAAACCACTGGCCATATCTCTTTATTCCTAACATGTAGTGATTTCTATAGAATGACCAAAAACTAAGGTTACAATGACAACCAAAATGGTGTCAAAACATCAGTCTTTAGGTCAAAAATTGGCTGTTAAAACAAAATAGTAAACTTGATCTACATTATTTGTAATACAACAAAAAGGCAAAGTGTAACGGATAAAACAAAAGCCATAAATAAAATTACTGCAGATTTTATTTCACAGAAGTATGATTCAACGCTTCAATTATTTTATGAACGCAACGTCGGGGATCTTGCCATCAGTCTGAAAAGAGAAAGAGGGAAAACCATTTCAGGGCCTTTCTATAAAAAAAATAAATAAAAAATGACCACACCTTTATGGAAATACAGACAGTGGAACTATGAACTGTCATGTTACCTTTAACTGAGTGAAAATTTGTGCCGCTCTGGTAAAATCCCACTCATTGTCCTGCAGACACCTGCAACAGAGATTATGCGTTTAGATATCTCAAATTAAGGATTCAATTATGGCATACAACATTGCCCACACCACATGCACAAAAACAAGACTTACTTTTGGGACCATTCCAGATTCATGCCAGACTTTTGCGAGAAGGCTGTGAGCATCTCCTGCTGCGGTGCAGTGAGGGTGGGGACGGGGCTGGAAGAGGGAGTTGGGGCGGGGGCAACGAAGGCTCTGCGAATCTCCTCTGTTGTGGCCATCCGGATGAAAAGCTGGTCGTTCACGATGCACACACTGTGGCACAGAAAGAACAGTACACAGAAAATGAGATCTCATGGTGGTGATGTATGTGGTAGATGCATGACTTAAGGAAAGGCATGTTTTTGTATAGCACCCTTAAAGCAGAGGCAATTTCAAACTGCCAAGTTTTATATGAAGTTTGATTTTCAAAATAATTCTGAGATACAGTAAGATTAACCCAATCTCAACACTAGATGGCAAAATTGATCCTAAAAAGGATCTAACTTTCCCTGCAAAGCAAAAACAAATTCTAGTCTTTGGAAAATAGTAATGAGCTGGGTTTTTGTTTGTTTCCCCTCATGCTATAATTTTGCATGTCATGTAAACACAAGGCTATTATTTTCCAACATCCAGGTTAAAAACCCCCGCAGTTAAAAAACTGTTCTGATAATGACAAATTACAATTTGTACCAGGGTAAATAGAAGGGGTTTTAGTCCTGCAGGACAGTTTGTCTCTACCTGCCACAACCTGAGGGAACAGACCAACTACATTAGACCTCAGATTTCTTTGTCTCTTTAAAATTATATTTATTTATGTTATATACCTCTTCTAATAGTTTTTGGTGTTCATTGGTAAATCACTGATTTTAAATAAATGATCAACCACCCAGAAAATGAAATTCTGTAATGCTTAGTTATTCTTTCTGTAATTTTGTGCTTGGTTCTCCAGTTTCCTCCCACAGTCGCAGGTTTAACTGGACTCTTAATAGTCATTAGGTGTGAGTGTGAATCTGTCAATGTGTCAGCCCTGTGATCTGGACTGATACTGATCTGGACTTGATGTGACCTTCTTTGTTATTGACCAGTATTCTTTTTTTTAAGGCAATACGTGTGACAAGTGTTTTACAGAGCAGATATGTATGCTGTAGCAGACAAAAGAAAGCAATTTAATGTGAACTTCAAGATGCATACCATATAACGTAACGTCACCGTTCAGTTCTTGGCAGGTAACTGTTGTTACTAATTTAGTAATATGACACCTCCTCAGGGAAACCGTGAAGGAAAACAGGAATACAAACCACTGGGAGCTCACTAAACTCACCCAGAATTCCCTGCTGGGACTGTGATGAAAACTCGAGAGAAAGCCATGGTGGACTCTCTGGATTTACCATCAACAGCAACTGAAAAACAAACATGACACATTAGCAACAACATGACATCACTTATCTTTGCAGTGGATGAGAACAAAAGAAAATCACGATGACCAAACAACTCACCTTCTTTGAAGACTCCGCTCACTGTGAACGATAACAGTGTGTTCTGTAAATGGAAAACATTTTTGCAGATTTAATACATGAGAAATGAGTCACAGGAAAAGGCTAATGACAAGTGCTGGCTTACAGAACAAACAATCTCACCGTGTAGGTGTTTACGTCGACAGTGAACGAGGCAATGTCATGCTGAGTTTTGGGCAACTCATTGAGGAAAGCCACCACATTCAGTCGTGTGTGCTTCAGCAGTCGAAACCGGATTGCTGAAAAAGGCAAGATTCAGAGAGGGTAACATCAGGAGGCATCTCATAAAAATGTAGACACTATTACAGGTCAACAGCTTGATAGGAAAACTCACTAGAGTCTTTGATCCGCTTCAGGTTTCGAGTGTCTTTGTGATACTCTCCCAGACTGCTCCTAAAACAGGAAGACAGGGACAGATGGAATCAACATGAATACAGCCGAGAAAGATAAGGAGGTGTGATGATGGGTGGAATAATGTAAAAAATTGAACGACTTCGTAAAATTCTAACTGCGGATCCACAAAAAAAAAACTTTAAAATCTCATTTATTCATGTGTTGTTACATGTATACAGAAGTGTGTTCTTACCTGGAGGGGTTTTGGGTGGAGTAAGGTGTTGTGAGGGATAACGATGCTCCATCATGGTAAGCATCCAGGAGTGGCTGTCTGTCCCCGGAGTCGTATATACTGTAGTACCTGCAACACATGTCACATGTGTTGTTCCTGTATTTACATGTGATTCTTTCTTGCCAAAAAAAAACTTTTTCTGGATTTGAAGTTTATTTAAAAGCAGTACTGGTGAATCAACTACCGGTTGGGTCACTTTACCAGTGAATTAACCCTGAAAAACAGGGAAGGATCAACTGTCAAATTATATATATATATATATATATATATATATATATATATATATATATATATATTTTTTTTTTTTAAAAAAAGGTAGAAACTCACTGTTGCAAGAAGCGAAGGATAATGACCTTGATTTCATCTGAGCCAAAACAGCTCCCCTGGATTGACAAATGGAAAAAAATACATTAGTCAGGTGCATAAAGGAGACAAATCCCACCTTGGAGGTTACACAGAATGTCACCTACTCCAGAAGACATCATCAATGTCAGTTTGCATAACAATATACAATTAAAACTGCAAGCAGTGATGAAGGGCCCTCGCCTCTTCGCAGTTCGGGGGTACTGGCAGAGGCCAATCTTTGCGGCAGTGAATTTGCGCGGCACTCAGACACTGCAAATCGTCACCAATGAAGATGGAAGTCCCTGCTGTAAGACTCTACGTCATACAGTTCATTATCTGTGGAGGGGGCGTGGCCAAATCCCAGGGGCGGGTCAAAAGCATCACCAATGAAGAAGGAACTCTCTGCTGAGTTCATTGACATCTTACACGACTGTAGCTTAAACGGTTCAAATGTTACGGACGGGGGCGTGGCCTGTGTGAGTGGGCGTGGTTAAAGTATAGGGGCCAGCTCAGTATCACATGTAGACCACACATTCTAAGTTTCATGTAAATCGGATGATGTTTGTCATATTAGGCTGATTTCCTGTTGCCAGTTGGTGGCGCTGTCTCCAAAAGTCCATATTGGCCTCTAGATGTCCTCAGGCCTGGACTCTTGGTGATTGTGGGAAATTTCAAGCAGATACGACAACGTACACTGTAGTTACAGCTAGTGGTGGGCGATACTGCAAAATTTGGTATCGATCCGATACCAAATACATATAGGGTCCGTATTGCCGATACCGATACCAATACGATACTTTTTACTTAAAAAATACTTTTTGTGTAGGGGAGAGCATTTCATTATTTCTGAGGTGAATGAATGATCAATTCTTTAGGCAATATTTTTTATTAATGTATTGAAGTGCAAAAAATGATTAGTTATTAGGCACTGTAGAATGAATACAAACCAAATTTTACAGCCTTTTTAAAAAATAAATAAATAAATAAATAGCCTAAAGAATAACAAATGTCTCCCTTTTTTCTGGTTTTAAAATCAAATGAAATAAAGTGCACACAAGTTGTATTTTAATGTTAGAGGGGGCGCGCGTGATAAGTGAATACGGCCCAGGTCTAAATTAATTAAAATGTGTCAGGTTGCTCTCAGCTTCGCGATGTCTTATTCTTGAGCAATCACACTAACTAATGCACAAGACGCGATATGACATGACTAACATAATATTAGCCTACTCTTACAAGCTACCTGGGTATTCTCTGCCTCTCTGAAATGACTCTCCAACGAACTCTGTCTCTGTGCCGGGGTCTGGAAGTGGATTGATTTCCCTCCTCATTTCTTCGTTTTTTTGTAGATCAGAATTTTCCTTGTCATGTGTTTTTAAGTGTTTGTATAGGTTTGTAGTGTTGCCACAGTATCGAATGCTCTTTTTACACGTATCACAAGTTGCAGTATTATCATTTAGTGCCGTAAAATAGCTCCACACAACACTTCTCTTGCTCTCGGCCACCCTGATCTCTCATTCAATGTGCTATCAGTCTCGCTGCTCCTCTGCGCGCGTTGTCAGTGAGTCACGTGACGACGCAACAACGAATCACAGCAGAGGAGCAGGAGGGGGAGGAGGAGCAATGTTCCAAGATGTGAAAGCGGCGTTTGCTCAGGAAGGTGGAAGACACAAGCAAAGTATAGTGAACGTAGAGGAGAGATAACTAAATTAAAATATCGATTCAATTACAGTTGTATCGATCAAATACCAATACCAGTGTTGGCATCGATACTATCGATATTTAGATCGATCCGCCCACCCCTAGTTACAGCCACTTTCTCCTTCATCAGAGTGGGTCTCTCTGTGTGTGTGTGTGTGCTTCTGTCTGTGTGTGTGTGTGTGTGTGCTTCTGTCTGTGTGTGTGTGTGTGCTTCTGTCTGTGTGTGTGTGTGTGCTTCTGTCTGTGTGTGTGTGTGTGCTTCTGTCTGTGTGTGTGTGTGTGCTTCTGTGTGTGTGTGTGTGTGTGGGTGTACAGATTGTGGGAAATTTCAAGCAGATACGACAACGTACACTGTAGTTACAGCCACTTTCTCCTTCATCAGAGTGGGTCTGTGTGTGTGTGTGTGTGTGCTTCTGTGTGTGTGTGTGTGTGTGTGTGTGTGTGTGGGGGGGGGGTGTAGAGTACAGGCCATTGAGAGAACACCAAGGGTTTGCAGCACTATAAAAAAAAGCAAAGAGGGGGGGTACTCTGAAGAAACTAGAATATAAGACATGTTTTCACTTATTTCACACGTTTTTGTTAAGTGTGTGTGCCTCTGTCTATGTGTGTGTGTATATCGGTCAGTCTGTGTGTGTGTGTGTGTGTTGGGTTTGATTGAATGAAGTTTCAGAAATAAATCCAAAAAGAAGGTACATTAACGTCACAGCTGATATGCCTCTTATTATCTAGTAGAATAGCATAGTATTAATCTAATCAAACGTAAAATACTGAAAGAAAATGTCTATCACAATGTGCAAATAAAGTGAATATCCTATCCTGCAAAGCACCAAAACGAGTCACACACTAGCTAGCAACATCTATGGTATGCAGTGGAAAATTAGCAAGCTAAAAAACACAGATAAGCTAACTGCTTCACATTACAGGGTAAAAACGGTTAATATTAGCATAACATTTAAGACAGAAACAACTTAGGGATAGCTTAATCTGCTGTTACAATAGCTAGATATACTGTAAGTACCAACTTACATCGTCTCTGACTTCAGTACAGGCGACTGCCGTTATAAAAATAGCACAAAGCGTCGGCGATTTCTGGCGTAACTTACGAAATTAACGTATCGCGTAATGAACGTAGCCGAACTAACGTAACTTTAACTAAACAGTCTCTGTAGCATAAGGAATTCACAACATTGTGTGTGTGTGTGTGTGTGTGTTTGTCCTACCTCTACTTAATACCCCATGAAGCTCATTGAGAACACCGTCAAGGTATGTTGCTGTAGCATAGTGATTTCAGGGAGGGGGCTGCTAGCTGAGTCACATGACTGACAGTCACACAGGGAGGGTTGGGTGGCTGCCAGCTGAGTCACATTACAGTGTCATTACAGGCTCTCCCACATGTTATCCCCATTTAATAAACGAACTATTTAGTCAGATAGGCATTTGTTGTGAAAGAAATACAGTTATAATTTATAGCATTTTATTCAAAATCCTAAATTTCATGCAGATGGGATTAATGCTATTGCAATGTGGGTAATGAATTAAAAAAAAAATCTAACAGCCCCATGTAATGTCCGATTCACTCAAGATTTGGCATGGATGCTCATGTTGCTATCTTGGAACAACTGTCTTTTATTTGGTGGCAATCGGAATAAATCTTGGCCAGATACACAACACAACTTCCTGTTTCAATAGCCGCCTACAGGAAGAAAAAAATATATTAAAAAAATAAAAAAATTCTAACGGCGCCATCTAATGGCTTATTGACTTGAAATTTGGCATGCATGCTCACACCACTATGCGGAACAAATGTGTGATGTTTGGTGGTAATCGAATAAATCTTGGCCAGATATGCAACTTCCTCTTTCAAGAACCCGGACAGGAAGTTGGTACTCAATAACTCGCATTTTTTTGCACTATCAAATTTCTTTGGATAACTTTTCATCACGAGTGTCAGTAGATATTACCTGCAAAGATTCAAGAAGATTGCAGTCACGGCCTAGGAGGAGTTCGAAGAATGTGAAACACATGACAATTCATAAATTCAAAATGGCCGCCTTCTGGTTGGGCGGAGCTAATTAAGGTAAATGGGAAATATGTTCGCAATGGTTAGAGCAATATGTGTATCAAATTTGGTGAAGATCGGAGTAACTATGTCCAAGTTAAGGCCTTTCCAGACATTAGGGGCGCTATAGAGCCCGCCTACAGGTATGGGCCAAATGGCTGAACAGACTCCCAAAGCTCCCGGTCTTTACATGGGCGCCAAAATTTGTGAGTTTTCGTATATATTGAGGCCGTCAAAAATGAGCCCAAGTGCTAAATCCACTTAAGGGGGCGCTATAGAGCAACCGTACCACTCTCAAGCCTAAATGTGTATTCAGATGAAAGAGTTTCATATTCTGCACATGGCTGCAAGATTTGGAGAGTTTTCATCAATCCTAAGGTCCTCAAAAACGTCTTTGAAATATGAGACATTTCGCACGAAATTCGCCATATCGTAAATTATAAATTTTTTAGATTTTTTATAAAAAATAGCCTGATACAGTTCCAGATGATACGCATGATCCCTGAAAGTTTGAATGCTGAATTATGACTTTTTTTTTGTCTGGGTCCACATTAGGGGGCGCTATGGAGCACTCTGTCATTGCCCGAGCCCAATCACTACAGAATTCTGTCATTTTTTATAGGTGTGACATGTGTGCAAATTTTTGCGAATTTTACCACATGAGAAAGCCCTCAAAAATGACAGTAAAGGTGCGGAATAATAATAATAATAATAATAATAATAATTCCTACAAAAACAATAGGTTCCTTGCACTTCGTGCTAGGACACCGGTGGTGCCCTAGCCACTCGTGCTCGGGCCCTAATTAATCACACAAGACAAAACAAGTAACCTTGCAGGGGGGGATAGTGGTGGGTGTTTCCACATCGAATCCAATGGGTGGGGGGAGGTCATGACCATCCTATAAACAAACCACACATGAAGGAAGATACATGAGAGAAATTAGCACTGACAGACCTTTCTGCCACTTTGTATTCATTTCTTAGATACAGCAAATGTATTTGACAAAATGTGTTTCTCTACTTTTCCTAATTTGTAGAAACTCTGCAAGTTGTCTTAATTGCAAAACACTGCAATGTGCTGCTCTGATTAATCACTGCAAAGCCTATGTACTACGTTATATCTTAATCTGCTGAGCTGAATCAGACAGATCCTCAACACATCTAATCAAGTTATGAACATAATTGCTGGATGATGATTTAAACAATATTCACAAAAGCATTTAATAGGGGGATTTGGGAGGATGATTGCAAAGGGATGATGTGATGAGATAAATGTGTTGACTTACCAGTTTGAGAAGCCGGGGAAACCTCTGCCGCACAGCACTAGTATGGAAAAAAAATCAAGAGCAGGAAAGTTATCACCACAAACTACACCACACGCAAATAAAATCATGCTCACTACTGTAGAAGGCACTGCCAGTCACACCTGCTGACCCATTT
This sequence comes from Etheostoma perlongum, assembly GCA_026937815.1. Lineage (NCBI taxonomy): Eukaryota > Metazoa > Chordata > Actinopteri > Perciformes > Percidae > Etheostoma > Etheostoma perlongum. The sequence goes on along the minus strand of CM049380.1, from coordinate 19,531,815 downwards.
AATGTCTTTGTGCCTTTTTAAATTTAAGTAATTTTAAGATGATACACTGCCAAAAACATTTGGAAGAATACAGTAATGTATAAATACATAAAAATTGAGTGTTAACTACAACCAGTGCCAAAAAGGGATTTAATATTTTTTAATACAAGAAATCCACAAATGGACTATTGCACAAGCCCTCATCCTTCCTTCAGTTTAATGCTGTGCCCTTCAACTTTCAATTTTCCCATCCCAACATGTACTTACCAGCAGGCATACTCACCCTCTCCCCCAATATGGAGATATACACAGATCTGACATGGGGAAGCAATATAAGCACACTTTTCTAGAAGCACACACATAAACATGCAGAGTTTCACAATCTACCAGACTGTGCTGAAATCAGCAAACATCCATTTTGATTTAGTGAAATAAAGAGGTTATGCACTGCTGGGAGAGAGCGGTGGTTACCGCTGGTCTCATACCCCCCCACCCTCCCCAAACTCCAGCCAAGATGCTGGGAAGCCGATGAGTCTACATCACCCAAATAAAAAAAACTCAACAGGGTCTGGGGAAAAAAAATATATATATAAAGTCAAATTCACACAAACACTAGCTCCAACATTCATTCACTCTCCATCATGTGAGTGAGTTTGTCAGTACTCCTGATTATCAGCAAAGAAAGACAACCTGAGAACAGAGCTGAACAAAAACTGGACTCAGAGTGAACTGGACGCAGCAGTCCCACCACTCATCCTATTGCCTTCCCCTGCTGCACACACAAAGCCGTTATCAGTTAAGTATATCATGGCCACCAAATTCGAAGAGATGGGTCTTCATTCACTAGCAAAGACCTTCATATGGTAAGCTTTAAATAAAGCTTAATCTGGCCCCACGCCTCTAGTTACAGAAGGACTGGGAGATCATTAAGCATTGGACTAGAGTGATAATTCTCTACTCTGCTTTATATGTGAGCTTTTATGTACTGGTTACAGCAATCAGAAACTGGTCACAGCCATCAGAAATTGGCAGAGGAAGTTTTCACTTTTTTTTTCCATTTGACTTATTTCAGGAAAAACTGGACTTCAATTTCCAGTTCAGAACACATGTCCCTCAAAAGATAGTTGAGGGCATTTGCCAAACTCTGCACTTCATTCACTGAACAGCATAGGCCTGTTTTAGTCCAAGAGAACCAACTTAGTGAAAGAGACAGGCTGCTTTCTCTCTGTGGCCCATCAACGGTCATTAATAATGACACATCTCCTCCTCCTCCTCCTCCTCCTCAGCCCAACAGCTCTTTCTGCCGAGCCCCATCTTCACAATTTCTTCTTTTCGCGTTCTCAGTGAGTCAGAGCTCTCAGGGACTGAGGCCGAGTAATCGTGACTGTGCCTGCCTTAGGTTGTCCCGGGGTTTCAAGGTGGGATCTTACCCGTCATGGGCTATCCAGCCTTCCATACTCGCCTAATACAGGGGCCGAGTGGGCAAGGATGCTACAAGGGGAGAGGAAATCATTGGCTGTGAATTCTCTTTGTTTCATCCAAACTGTTGTCAAGACAACTGAATTGCCCTCTCTCCAATAAACAAACCTACACTGTTTTACAGTACTGCTCAAGATATCGTGGATTCATTTTTTTTTTAAAGCAGAACACAGTGTGTTCAAAGGGTTGTCAAGCTGAATGTCCTTTTTAAGTATTTCTTCTCAGAGGTATACATCACAGCAGTTCAATCGAGCTTTACAGCAGGGATAGCTAACAAGGATGTTAGCAGGGGAGTGCTGGGTACAGCATCACTGAGAACCATAAAATACACCAAAGATTGAAAGGATGTCCCACAGAGAAGCGGAATAGCTGGCAGAGAGAAGATGGCTGGCCAAACTGTGAGGACTTAAAGCGAGCTGAAAGGAAAACCACGTGGAAGTGTATCATGGTTAGAGGACCTCCCAGTAACTTTAAGTAAGAAATGTTTAGTTTGCAGTGTAAAGGAAGAAAGGTTAATCATCAAGTGGGAAGAAATGTGTAGAACAACCAAAAAGAAGGAACATTTGAACAGATTACAAATCCAAAAAACAATTTCCCCCCATTTCCCCACACATACACAGGAAGTGATAGTGAATGTCAGCTGGCTCTGCTTGATGTAAAAGTTCGTTATTGACTGTCGGATAAAATTATTTCAGTTATTGTAAAGGGATCTAACACACACATACAAAGGCTTGCTTGATCATCTTTTGTGTCACGCTGCTGCATACTCTTCATACAGGAAACCTCTACATGCTGCTGAACAGTCCCACCACTGTGTCCCTTTCATAAAATCTTCTCCTATCACGCCCCAAAATCGCTGACTGACCTGATGTACGAGGCCTGATCCTTGAAGAGGTCACACAGAGGGTTCCTGTTCAGCCACAGCTCCACCAGCTTCAGGCCTTTCACCTTGTCCAGCTCCCGGTCTGACTTAAGCTGGACGAGCACCCAGAAACAGAACAAGTTGGTGTGAGAAGAAAATACATCACGTTAAGGGCCCAAATAAATCACTGGTCTGGTTATTATTTGCTTGATCAACTGAGCAGCCAGTTTTACCTCATTGTGAGAGAGGTTGATGGTCTTCAGATTAGGTGCCTTGGTAACCAAATCAGCAAGTTCATCCAGTTTGTGAATACGGTTGTTGCTCAGGTTCAAACCCTTCAGCTGGCAAGAGACAGAGACACAGACATACAACCCATCACTTAATTAGAAAGCAGCTATTATGTAGACCATCTTAATGACAACAGCAAATACTTTTTCACTTATTTCCCAGAAAAAAAGAAAAAAAAATCAAAAATTATCCGCTATATTTATTTTACCTCTGGAATGTTTTCTTCAATGATCTTGATGACAGCTTCCATGTTCGTCTTCCTATTTAAAATGACTTCAATGTTCTGGGACACCAGATCTGTCACATGAAATAAGATCAAAATACTGGAAAGATTATTTTCAGTGACAGTAAGATAATAAAAGAATGTCATCACCAGATTGTCTGCATCATTTATTGCATCCTCAATGTAAAACAACATTGTAGTGACAAATTTATTGTTTCCCAATGGTTTATTTAATTTTTAGCGGTAATGTCTGAACAGCAATGACCAGATAATAACTAGTCTAGTATGGATTGTCAGCCTCTGGTTGAATCAGCGTTCAATATCATCATGTTATACGTACAATTCGTGTGTGAAACGGATGAGAGAAAGTATGATTACCTGGGTCTGTTCGAATGTTGTTCAAGTCGAGTGCTTGCTGGGAGCCATCAAAACGTTTTGCCATGCATTGCTGTGAAAGATAAATAGCTAAATAAACAAACTCTCTCCAATTTTGATTGAGTTAGAGGGCAGAAGGAAAAGGGAATTAAGTAAACTAAAAAAATAAAAAAAAAACATGGAAAGGAATTGTGTTTTACATGAAGTCCTAAAACACCCAAAGGTCTGTTGCTTAGAAAATGTAGCACTTCAACGTTCTCCATCATTCCGGCCAAACTACTTAATTTCAAAAACCATCTAACTGCCAAAATCTGCATATTTTTAGTTCATATACAGTGAGGAAAATAAGTATTTGAACACCCTGCTATTTTGCAAGTTCTCCCACTTAGAAATCATGGAGGGGTCTGAAATTTTCATCGTAGGTGCATGTCCACTGTGAGAGACATAATCTAAAAAAAATATCCAGAAATCACAATATGATTTTTTAACTATTTATTTGTATGATACAGCTGCAAATAAGTATTTGAACACCGGTCTATCAGCTAAATAGCAGGGTGTTCAAATACTTATTTTCCTCACTGTACATTAGAGACTAAATGAAGTTTGAACCATCGCATTCTAAAATATCCTTGTCTCAGCCCCATTCAGATGGTTTATTACTTCATCTAGCTCACCTTCAGGTGCTCCAAGTGTTCAGGCTTTAGATCAGCGAGGAGGAAGGATGGTGGCGCGCTGGGATTGATGTGCACTTCCACCTTGAAGAAACAGCATGTGACATGAGGGAGATGTTAGATAAATAGGTATGTGTGATTTATGGTTATTCATTATTTAAAAAGGTCACGGTTGCAAAACTATTGTTTGAGAATTGTGTGACACCGTGTCAAAGTAGATAGGAACTTAATGACAGTGTAGGGTGTTACCATGACCTGACAATACATACAAGAAAACGTATCAGTAAAAATAGCGAACTTAAGACTTTTTTGCAGAAATAAGGTGATTTCCATTATTTTCGCAAACATACCTTATAACCATCTGTGTCTGTAATCTTGTGAGAACATTTATGCAAAGCATTGGCAGCAGAGGAATCATCCACAAAGAAGTGGACCCTGTTATGGTCAACATGGTACTGGAGAGACAGGGTGAGAAAGAGAATTAAAATTACATGATACAAAGACTGTTTCTATAAACTTTGTTTCCTTTAAATCTTTAGTTCCAAATGCGTAAAAATGGGGACTGGTCAGTGTTGGGCAAGTTACTTACAAAATGTAATACATTATAGATTACTAGTTACGGTCATTTGAGAGTAATTAGTTATATTACCCATCTGAATTGTAATGTGTTATACTACTTTTGCTTTACTTTCACCAAAATAATGGAAGTTTGACTTGGCAGCTAACTTGTGAATTTCACCACTGAATCAATAAAGTCTCCTCTTTATCCACATCATAGATTATAATATTTTCCATAATTAATATGAACATGCAAAGTAACTAGACCTATAAAAGTACTATAGGCAAGTAGGAGAATGAAAATACTCAATTAAAAGTACCTTACAGGTGTATTTAAGTATGGCATTGTTCCAACAGTTTATTTTAAAGCACTTGAATAAGAAATTCATGTTTAGTTAAAAACAGTCTAAAGGAAATGGTCAATTAAAGCTGTCTATTGTGTACTCTTGCTAGCTTACTGAGATAAACGTGAGACGCTAGATGCAAAACATGTTCGTCTTCTCACTTTCTTGTTTGTAAAACTGCAACATACTGAACAGTAAATGGTCACAGTAAAAGACAAGCGTTTTTGATCGTCATTTGAAGCCATTCCACTACAGGAATAATTACTCTCCTAGACTGATAAAATGCAATAATCTTACGCGTAGAAAGCCTAAACATTAATTCCCAACATGTTTCTATCTGTCAGCAGCTCGGACGCACTGCTGTCCGCGCTGACGTATGGTCACCTGTTGGGGAACAGATGATATTCGTACAGTTTCTAGTTCTGGCTATGACTACAGGAACAGAGACGGGACAGCTCGCTTCAACGCAGCGTAATAACTCCTTAAAATAATAACCATCACGCAAATGTATCCGTCTCTGCAGTCATCTCAACCATCAAATATAGCAGCAAGAAATAACACTAACTGCTTTTTTTTCCCTGTGAAAAAATGTTTTGAGGTGTTGGTGAATTAAAAAAACAAACAAAAAAAAACTAAATGTTGTATGTGCGTAGTAACTCGCTTTACTGAGATTGTAACGAGTATAATATTACCCAAACTGTATTGCGTTACTGTGTTACAGCAAAACGGAATACACTACTGTAATAGCGTTACTTTTGTAACGAGTTACTACCAACACTGGGACTGGTAATATACTTTTTACAGGCAAGGATAAAATAAATCAAAAAGGAAGCACAAATAAATATCACGGTTTTGGAATTCAGAGCATAAAAAAATAATAATTATAAAAAAAATTAAAAAAAAAAAAAAGGCACAAGAAGGTCCAGTCCAATTGCATTAAGTTTAGAAATATACAAAAGCTTTATTGTTAACATTTAAATTAATAATCATAAGAAACCTCACCTGTACAGGTGTGTAGGGAACCGAACAGATGTTCTGAAGAGCTGTCAATAACCATTTCTTGTCATATTTTCTTCCATGTGGTATCTGTCAAACAGAAAAGGAAAATATAATCTGCTTTAAACAGATGTACGAGGTAGTAGTGTAGATGTCCTGTGTTATACTTTATACCAACTATTATACTACGCACCGTTACTTTGTACCAGCCTGACCGGCTTTTCCCTCCTCCATTGCCTCCACCTCTGTCTCCTCCTCTAAAGCTGCCTCCTCCTCGGCCACCTACTCCCCCTTTGCCTTGTCGCCTGTCTCTGTCAAAGCGCCCATCTCCTCCTTTCCGAAAAGGTCTTCCATATGGGTTGCTAAAGAAGACAAAACATGGCCATATATTGAAACATTGTTTAGTCAGTGTACGTAGTAGGAACAAAACCAACAGATTTCAATGTTTCTCACCTATCCTTAAGGTGAAACACACATTTTTAGTCCACGTCCTACCTCGTAAAAAAGCTGTCTTTCATCCTTATCTTTCATGACCATTTTACTGCCTTTCATGGTACATTTATGCATTTTGTGCTGTTACTGCCTCTGTAATCGGTCTGGATCACTTCATGCCAGCACCTAATACAATAATGGTAACTTCACATCAAATTATTGCTTTATAGTTCTATTTGTGGTGAAAAACTCCAGAGTGTACCTTTAATACATTTACATAAAGTGGTAGCTGATATTATTTTGCACCCGTTAAGAAGTTGCGGGCCTTTTCTGTCACATTCTAATTTTCATAATTAGCAATAGGCAGGGATCCCTAAAACCTTTAACAGTATTTAAACGCAGGTGTGGGGTACAAGTACCTAGACATTTTGATAAAATAGCACTGAGATAACAGTGATCATATAGGTAAAGTTGCTGAACTGAGCCAAGTTTACTTTTGTTTGTTTTTCCAGAGGTCCTTTTTGAGCAGATTAATGACTTATAGGAGATTTTATATTCTGAAAGCAGCCTGGGGCCTGCTAAAAGTGAAAATGGGTAGACTTGTTCTACTTTAATTTCCTGCCACTGACTATAGCATAGCTTAGGATGCCTCCTAGCAGTTGAAATGGAGCCACATGAATAAATATATGTCTTGCTGTATGTGTGTCACTCACTTTGTGTAAAAAGCATACCGCTTGGTTTTCATTTCCACCTTATTATTTTTTAAAGTTTCTTTTGTTTAATATTCTTAACACAATTCTCCAAGCCCAAAGCAAGGTGCTTGTTTTGAAGCTTATCAATATGTCACAAACATATCTGATGACAATGTTAAACTTCCAACAATGTGTCGGTCTGTCAGCCATACTTACAATCTGTGCTGGGAGCTGTTGTCCTGAGAACTGTCACTCATAGTCACATCTGCATCAATATCGTCAAGCCTAGACCGTGGCCCAGGACCGAAGCCTCCAGAGTGGCTTCCCCGTTGGCGGTCTCTGCGGGACCTGTCATATGACCGACCCTTGTGTGAGCCTCTGCCTTTACGGTTGCGAAACTGTGGTGCGGTTCTATCATCGTGCTCTGAGAAATTGTTCAAAAGGTTAGTCAGTATTAACTTCAATATCACACCACAAAAATATGCAATCAAATATAAAAGGTTAAGTCCAATCAAATTATACATTTATCAAACAAAACCTACAAAATTACTACTGACTTAATAATCTTGCCTTACCTTATTGACCACTGCATTAACTGCATTCAATGTATTCTGTTCTACAGACAAACCCATTCTCTGGTATTGTAATATTAATAAAATAATATAAAAATAATAATAAAGTTATATATAACTCTGTAATTCCATGTTACTCTTTTGTATACAATTACATAAAGTAACATAAGTAGATCTCCAGGTGGCCCAATATATAATTTTACCTCCAAGGACCATGCAACCAGTGCTCCTGACCTCTCTCCTCACCATAAAGTCCCCTCGGTCTGAAGAAAAATGGTACAAGTAGCACAAAAAAAGTAAGGTTAATGCTGAAGTAAACAGGGTGTCTTACCGTTGTAGTAATGACCGCCGTCCGCCATATTCCTGGAATAGTGTTAGATAAAAAACACAGCCCTGGGTGAAAAACAATATTGGTAGGGCTTCGTCTATGTCTTTCACTAAACACAAATGCTACACTGTGAAAGATGTTCCAACATCCCAAATCGTTCAGAGGAAACACAAAGCCGACCACGACGTGATCACACAGATTGCTCTTTAACTCTCTAGCTAACTGGTGGCTAGGTTAGCTGATCCTACAGCGCGTTGACGATCGATGGACGAGAAGACTGCGGAAATACAACTTATTACACAGTTTCTCTTCCGGGTCGATACCTTGGTTGGCGCGGGGAATTGAAAGAAAAAACGTTTGAATCAGTGGTCGCATGTTGCTAACGTTGGCCGCTTCTGTTCACTCGAGAGACGGCAGGCGGTTTAGTATAAGGAATCTTTTGGCGAGATCTGCTAGCGTTATGACTATAGCTAACGTTACATCTTATGTTTATGATGGGAGCGATCGTCGACGCTGACCGCTACCGATTTTCAATCAATTTGTTTTGTCAAAAAAGCCACACATGTATTTATGATACAGTATACTTGGTTAAAAGCCGTATTTTGCATATCTAGCTATATAGTAACAGTGCGCGGCTTTAAGCTTAGTTAAGCTAAACAGAATGTATACGATTGAGTTGCAATCCCCGTACAGTTAAGCTAGCTAGCAAAGAGACCAGAACAGTTTTCTGTACCAGGCTGAACATCTTTATTTCTGCTGTGTAGACCGTATATAATGATTTATTTTTGGGCAACGTATTTAGCTAGCTAACTTGAACTTACTAACTATCGCTAATATTATTTTAAGCTGGCAAACGCTATTTTAAGCTTAATTTCGTGTCATCACTTAATTTCACGTTGATTTATAAGAATGATTAACGTTAGCTAGCTAGCTACCTCTCGTGATATATTTAATACGCTAGTATAGCAGAAAATAAAAAGCCATTTTCGTCAGTAAAATCTCATTTCTTGTTTCCCTTCTTTTGAACATTCGAAAGCAGAACAAAAGTCTGTCTTTTTCTACGAGCTTTTATGGTCAGAACGGGTCTCCGACCCAAGCTGTCCTCCGCAAAGACGCATTTCAATAAACCAGTAGCTAGCTAGCTAGCTAAGTTAAATATATATGGAAATCGGCGGTTAGCTAAAGTTGGCAAACTGTGTAACCCAGCTAGCTAGCTAGCGTATCCTACCTGGAAGTTTCTGGTACCATGAGGCATAAGTGGCTGAGTACTGGTCGACATTAAATTCATTACTTGGTACTTTAAAAGCCATAAGGTTGTAGCAATATTTCTACAGGGACAAAGGCGAAAGACGAGCTGCTGTCTTTAAATTTAGCCCAGGGTTTGTCCGTTGGTCGTTATGGTAACGTTACTAAAGTGCAAATGTAGAAACAAGTCCTTGGAGTCAAGTTTTATCTCCAACAGTACACACCATATAATTTCTGACAAATTTAAATACGAAGGTGAATTAAAAATATGGAATTCTGTCTACCACTTAGCTAGTGATGCAGCATGCACAATTTGGGCTCAGCTGCAAGGTGCAGCACCTCCTCCCATTACGAGGCTAATTAGGCCTTTTTTATATATTATCCCCATCAGACTTATTTCCCTCGGTGTATACTTTACCACCAACAACCACTCGATTTAACCCCTTGAGACATGGCCAAACTGAAGCAAATGTATACGGCTAAACTTGGATTAACCAAACTTACCGTCATTAAACACACGTGTCACCACAGCTAGGTTGGGGTAGCTTCTCTGAGACCAACTCACACGATCCATCAGGGGAAACTTTTCAATGTCAACCTTTAGGAAAACTGTCAAAGTGTATACTTTCTCGTTAATAGAAGTGATTCAAAATAAAAGTTCCGTATGATTGGTATCTGTGTAAACTTTTTTTACAACTTCATCCCAGTCAAGTATGCAGAGAACATTCGTTGTTAGCGTTAGCATGGCATCCCGCTAGACATAATGCTGTACTCACAGATTATTATTATTAATTATTGATCAATTTATTTTACCGTTGTGATATTTTAGGTGCTGATAATGGAAATAATTGTCTCTCCCTGCTGTCTGCAGTCCCTGCTGGTGTCCGTCAGACTGTCCCGCTCACTTTTCTCCAGCACGACGAACAACAACATGGGGCCCCCTGCTGGATAGTTTTCAACCTAACGCTAGTGGACCTGACTGCATGTTTCAGAATCACGTAACGTTATAACGGAATATGGTCAAATATACAGTTGTCAGCTTATTAAGTCAACCTAATTAAAACAAAAAGCAATGAAATAAACCATACCTCGATTCTAATGTTTAGTTAAAACTGTTTTAAAGAGATGTTGAATTAACCTTATGGTCATTTGTAGTTTGTGGTGCAGCTAAATTATGTTGCAATATACTGAGATGTGTGTCTATTATTTGGTCTACCCTCATTGTTATGAACATTAGAAACACCTGTTTGGAACAAATCAGCACTACAAAGTACAGTCTCCAAAATGACCATAAACCTGATTTAACACTTGTAAGACAACAAAAACTAAACATTATTAACTTCACAAATGTAAGATTTGTTACAAGGTATTTGACTGTTTTGAATTGAATATTATTTCTTTTTAGCTACGTTTATATAATAAACTCACAACTGAGAATAACACTAATACAAGTCTTATCTTTCTACAAATACATGTGGGTTATTTTATCTGGAAGTTCTAATAAGATTAGACACAATTCTATAAGTTTCTTTGTTTTAAACACAAATCTTTAGTTTAGTTAATATATATGGTCAAAAGGAGTACCAAGCAAGCAAAACAATGAATATACTGTGTTTTAACTATCCAGAGCAATATGTAAATTGTGATCAAGATCAATTTGTATTGTTGCATCCTGCCCTTGGTTGTGGAAACTGGACAAGTCCAATCAGTCCCAGAGAAAGTGTCACCTGTGTCCATTCATGAGCTTTGTCTGAAAATCTGTGCTGGACATCCCAGTCTGTGTGACATGACAAATTAATGTAAATTACATTACATGTTTACATTTACCGCTTAACATCGTTTCCTTTTATTGTCTTCTTTTACATACATTTCCCCAAAATTCACCCTCACACTTTTAGTATCTTTGGAAACTTGCCATTTGCACTGAAGTTCTGTGTGTTTGAACAATATTTGGCTGCACAGCATGAGTGTGTACTGAGATTGAAGCTGTTAAAGGCTTACTGTTATTTATGATGTTTTGAATTGCAGATAAAGTACCATACAGCATGTTTGTTTGATTTATTTTTCTTTCTTTTCACTGTTTGTAGTTTAAATGTCTGTAACTTAGTGATTTAATATACAATATAGGGGTTGATGGTTTAACATATATATATACACATACACACATCATCAATGATGTGTATATATAAAGAGTGAGCAGATAGAGGCATTCATTCATTTCACTTAGCTTGGACTGTATGTGAAGGTGTATCATTGTTTACAGCCTATAAGACCAGGAAAAGACAAACATTTCAGCCCCATCATGTGAAAATAATTCAAATCCTTAATAATATAACAAATATGTTATCAATATAGTAGTTTCTGTGTATGGTTAGTTGTTTTAAGATAATACTTACAGTCTTAGGTGTAGAACATGAGGCTGTTCAGCCATATGTGTGTGTTTGTGTGTATGGTCCATTAGGGTTCCTTTGCTGATGTAAACAAATAAATTCAGCATGTGTTGCAACATAGGCGAGATAACCACATCAAATTTCTATGAATTTTACTGAATTGTATTCCTTCGTTTCTCTTCCTCAGCCTATGAAGACAGATTCCCCATCATCAACAAATCCTCCTTTGTCTCTTCCAGTGAATGAATCAACACAACAGGGTCCAAGTGTAACAACGTTCGTTTTGTCCACCTAATCCTGAATTTAAGTGTTGTTTAAGTGGTGCCTTGATCACAACCCTCAGTGTATTTCATGCAACACTATTTCCTTCTCCACAGTTGTCCTGCTTCCAGGAGGCCACACTGATGGCCTGGCTCAGAGAAGTGATGAGTGAGGTCAGACCGATGAGGTAGCCATCTTCTCTGCTCCCCTCGGCCCACGGGATGTTATGCCGGAGCTCGCTCGGGTCAGGCACCGGTGTTGTCTTCCCAAAGTCTATCATCCACACGTTGGCCTTGCTGCTGTGGTCGTGCACAAAAAGAAGCGAGCTGCCAATCACCTAATCAGGTCAAACATAGATAATAATATCAGCAAAAAGACCTCTGGGCTTACAGTAGTTTACATTTTTTAACAAGGGGAGATTTGTCTATGTAAACCAACCTCATGGGTTCTGAAAAATAGTGAATTCTTCAGCGCATCACTCAGGGCCAGGAGTCTGGTATGGTACGCTTTCTGAGAACTCAAATAGGGAGAGTTGTGGTTTAGCGGCAACAATTAGTACACACATCACAGGGAAAATGATGTAATGTTATATACTGAGTAAAATGGGTCTTACGTAATGAAATAACAGGATGTCAGTATAGCAACGATTTGGGTAGTTGAGAAAATTTGTGGTATAAAAACTTTATTTTTTTAAATTTCCTTTTTTCTTCTAGTTTAATGTAATTTTATTTTTGTAAATGCTTGTTGGTTTAGTTTTTAGTTTTTTATTTATTTAATCTTTATTAAAAACCTTTAAAGACCATGCCTGTGAGGAGGGTTGAGGTACTGTCTTTAGATATGCACAGCAGTCATCAGTGCATTGATTATGTATTGGAGGCTGAATACGGTTGGTCATATATTCACTTCACTCAGAAAACCAAAATTAAATTTTTATTAAAGTTTTCTTAGGTTTTATCGCGTTTAACTTTTATTATCACTTTTAGGTTTATTAACCACTTTTCAGTGATTTTGTACTAATTGTTTTTGCTAATTAAAATAAGATTAATTAAATTTCATTTATAGTATCAAATCATAACCAAAAGTTAATCATAAACTTGAAAGATGTCTAGACCACACGCTATAATTTACATAGCCCCAACAATTCCAGTAATTCCCCCAATTAAGGATATGTTTTCTAAAGGAAGAGTAGTGTTATGTAACTTGGTTTTCATAACGGACAGAACTGACCAGGATGTCCAGCTGACTCCTGGTGAAGTAGAGCAATGCCTCCGTGACCTGAGCTAAAGTCAGAATTTTCCTGAAGTCCCGTTGGACACTGCCGTCCTCCATCTGACTCAAAGAGAAGAAACACAGCAGCACAGACATGGCACATTTGAAAACTTGTAGATAATTAAACAGATCAGGTCAATAGGTAACAAGTTGTGCAGTGATTTTACTGGCCTTTAATCCTACCATGATGCCCTCTATCCTGAAGCCCAGCATTGATGTAGAACTGGTTGTATCTCTCCACTGAAGATATCGACACTTGGTCACCCCTTTTTGTGCGTGTTCCTCTGCCGACAAAGAGGATGGGTCTATTTTCATCATCTTTTGGTACATGTCACTCCGCAGGGTGGACTTAGTCCGGGCTGTGATCAGTTCCTCCTCCTGGTATGTCCTGAGAAGGAAACTCTCATGTTGTACATGAAAACATACTGATTTTCCTCATCTAATCATAGCACACTGTTTTACAATGTAAAGAGGGGCTCGAAAGTTTGGGAACCCCAGGTAAAAATTTCTATTAATGTGCATAAAGAAGCCAAGAAAAGATGGAAAAATCTCCAAAAGGCATCAAATTACAGATTAGACATTCGTATAATATGTAACAAAAAGTTAGATTTTATTTCTATCATTTACACTTTCAAAATAACAGAAAACAAAAAAATGGCGTCTGATAAAGTTTGGCCACCTTGCAGAGTTTCTAACATGCACTGCCCCCTTTTGGAAAGCTGAGACCTGACAGTGTCATGGATTGTTCTCAATCTTCTTCTGGAAAGACCAGGTGATGTCAATCTTAAGGTTTTAAATGCCCAGACTCATCTGACCTTGCCCCAACAATCAGCACCATGGGTTCTTCTAAGCAGTTGTCTAGAAAACTGAAACTGAAAATAGTTGACGCTCACAAAGCAGGAGAAGGCTATAAGAAGATAACAAAACGTTTTCAGATGCCAATATCCTCTGTTCAGAATGTAATTAAGAAATGGCCATCATCAGGAACAGTGGAAGTTAAAGCAAGATCTGGAAGACCAAGAAAAATATTAGAACAGCTCGCAGGATTGTGAGAAAAGCAAGTCCAAACCCACGTTTGACTGCACGATCCATCCAGAAAGACCTAGCAGACACTGGAGTTGTGGTACACCATTCCACTATAAAGAGATACTTAAATGTGGTTTTCATGGAAGACTCATCAGAAGAAAACCTGTTCAATGTCCTCACCACAAAAATAAGCGTTTGAAGTTTGCAAATGAACATATAGACAAGCCTGATGCATTGTGGAAACAAGTTCTGTGGAACAATGAGGTTAAAATATAACTTTTTGGCCGCAATGAGCAAAGGTACGTTTGGAGAAGAAAGGGCACAGAATTTAATGAAAAGAACCTCTGTCCAACTGTTAAGCATGGAGGTGGATCAATCATGCTTTGGGTTTGTATTGCAGCCAGTGGCACAGGGAACATTTCACAAGTAAGAACTGGAAGACTTTTGTAAGTTAGAATGGGCAAAGATACCTCAAACAAGAATGGAAAGACTCTTGGCTGGCTACAAGAAGTGTTTCCAAGCTGTGATACTTGCCAAAGGGGGCCGTACAAGGTATTAACTCTGCAGGGTGCCCAAACTTTTTCAGACGCCATTTTTTTGTTTTCTGTTATTTTGAAAGTGTAAATGACAGAAATAAAATCTAACTTTTTGTGACATATCATACAAATGTCTAATCTGTAATTTGATGCCTTTTGGGGATTTCTCTATCTTTTCTTGGCTTCTTTATGCACATTAATACAAATTTTTACCTGGGGTGCCCAAACTTTTGAGCCCTACTGTAGTATATAAGCCTGCCAGACTAGTCTGATCACCTCTAGTCAAAAGAAGAAAAAAAATTATGAAACCTACCTGACTCCCATCTTGCAGTCCATGATGACAGGTCTCCTCAGGCCACTCAGTAGGTCCTCCAGGCGGATGTAGACGTGCTCCCCCTTGGTGACCAAGCCGTGGTACTGCGGGACAAAGGGTCTCAGCAGGTCTGTCATCAGGTTGTCCAAGCACTTTGCCTCCTCTTTACTGTACAGTTTCAACACCTCCCCTCCCTCACTCAGCTGGAAGTTACCTGGGGATGGCAGCATCCAGCAAGGCAGGGGACAACGGGTAGAATTATTAACGCACTATGTGTTTATTCTAACAAGAAGGCAGAATGTGTGAATATCATCATTAGTTGTGTGATTTTCCTGTCTTAATTTATCAGGTTATTCAGGTCTACATGTAGTCTTCTATGAATAACTGAATAAAATCAAAGTATATGGTGACCATACTAAAACACATACTTGTTTTCTTAGTTCCTGAAAGCTCACATTCTGGAGATAAAAAGGTTATATAACATGTGAGCCTTGTCATTTTTTACAAAATATAATCCTATTTGACCACTCTAAAATAGATGGTCAGAAATACCCCCAAGTTACCACATTGAGAGACCATGACCTTGAGGAACACCATAGAAAAAGGTGTGCTGAGATTTTGTATCAAAAAAGTTTGGAGATTTCTGTAAGAATTGCATTTTTCTGCATTTGGATGGAAAGCACTTCTGTTCTGGAAAGTGCTCAGAAAACCCTTTATTGTCTATAAACCTATGGAAGCCATACATCATCTGAATTCCCTAGATCTGTAGTTTGTGGTTGTAAAGTTTAATGAGGCTATGAGAGGTTACAATAGGTCATTTTATACTGTGAGGCCAAGTAAAAAGGATTCATTACAATGAAATGGCTACTATGGGGACTAACATCATCACACATGAATACAAATGGGTTCAATGAATCCAAAAGAGTCTCAGTTTTTAAGTCATATCCAATGAATGCATCTCTCTTAGGGAGTCCTGTATGCATAAATGCATAAATATTCAAATGTATCATTTATAATAGGTAAAAACACAGTTCTTTACTGCATGAGAAAAACGGCATGGTTTTTGCCTTAAACTCCAAACTCTCTAAGGGTTAACACTATCAGCTGGCTAGGCCACTGGTAATTCCTCATGTGTATATAAAAAGGAATTCCCCCGGTGCTCTGGGTGGCCAGTCAGGCCTGATGTAAACTGTATCTTATGCAGTAGTGTAGAGATACACACAGTATAGTATACGTGAATGTAGTTCATCCTCTCATGTCCATAGTAGTTTCTGAGTGCCTGTACATGTCTGTTTTAGATGAACATGCCTTGATGTCCAGCGAGCTGGACCCAGGAGCTCTGCCGCCGCAGCGACCAGTGCATCATGGTCAGGTAGGTTTTCCAGGAGCGGCTCTGAGGCACAAAAGTGGAGCATATTATGTGAATGTCTTCATGCAAGGCAAGTGTGGAGCTTATCCCTGTATGCATTGCTTTTCAAGAGGCAGATTACATCTTTGAAAAGTCAGCAACTGTAAACAGAGAAACCCATTCACCAGCAGGCTATTCAGAATTCACCTAAACCTGAATGTCTGCATGCATCCAAATGGAAGGCCCCAGCCAGCAGTGCTGCCACTGTGCTGACAGGACCTATTATACTTATTGACCTCTTTAGTAGACAAATGCTCAAAAGTGGGGTTCCCTTGTTTGGGGAGTCCTGTGTGATTTGTCTTGGGTGCTTAAACACATTTCCAGTCATTAACAGGCATGTTTAATTGTCACTAACATCATTAAGACTGGCTCTGTTCAATTCAAGTGTCCCAGGAAGTCATGGCAGTGAGACTGCATGCACAATAGGCCTATCAGTTGACCCCGAAACGGAAGCAGCTAAATGGAATGCAACCATCATTCATTTCATTATTTAAACCAGTGCTCTTTTCATGAAAAAGTATCAAGGCCATTTCTTCAGACAAAATCTTATCATTAACCCCCTTTTTGTAAATATATCTCTGATTGAGAGACATTTGCTGGGGCACATATACATTATAAACACCTTAAGTCCTCTGTTCATGTCGAAAACTGTTATGTGTGTTTAGTGTTTCCAAACAGCGGATACCTCAGTTATGATCTGAGCGTTTTTGTATATATACAAAACAGCTGCCACCAGACACAGGCATGACCATTGAAAATAACTAACAACAAGTGAAAGTAGTCCTGAGCATGCTCAGTAGACACACTGTTGCAAAATGTTAAGTACGTAGTTTGAAGAAAATGTCTATATATTGTATTTCAAAACCTAATCCTTGAAATAGTAGATGTTTGCATGTTTTTGGTCTCAGAGATGAAATGCTTTGAAGATGCTTATTTGTCGTTCTTGTGTAGTGCTCTTTTATTCAGTCCATACAGGCTTGGTGTGTCCAACAATGCAAACTTGAAACTGCACTGAGAAAGTAACTGCACTATTACCTAGCCCTTCTCCCGCTGTCTGTTCCCACCTTCTCTCATATCTGTAGCAGCAGCAGCAGCAGCAGCCAGGCATGCAAACACCATTCAAATCTGACCTTTTCAAAGTTCTCTTTCAAGCCAATGCAAATCACCAGGACAACAGGTGCAAAGAACAGCTGAGATACACATGTAGTTTTAGTAAGCCAGAAAACCAGAGAAGCACATGCACGAGTGGGATGCCTGCCAGTGCATGAGAGTGGGATAGCTAATGCCAAAAATTAAAAATGTAGTTTCAAACCTAATCTGTATATTCTCACCTTCCTGAACGCCTTCCTCTTTGAGTCAACATGCTCTCCTTCGCTGAAAACCTCATCACTCTCTGTTGATGAGAGGTTGATGGAGGAGCAGGAGGAGATGGAGGAGTGCATAAGCTTGGAGAGGATTGGATGTGGGGATGACCACTGATGTGTTGTGGAGACCTCGGCTTCTTCATCGTTCCCCTCTGGGGTCTTCCCGCTCCCCTCGCTCTCTCCTTCTGTTGCGGAAACGGGGGATCTCCTTCTCTCGTCATCCTCTTTTTCTTTTCTTTCTATCTCAAAACTGGAGTTTTTACCTCTCCAGTGTTTCCACTCACTGTTTAAGGCCCCTTCCCTTTCCCCATCCTCAGGCTCACTCTCTCTTCCAGTCTCTTCAACCCTTCTTTTCCCTCTCCACCTTGCCCTCTCCCAGCCGTCTGCATCAACTTCATAGCTCCCACCTAACCTCTCCTTCCTCCTCATCCTCCATTTTGCCTTCACCTTATCCCTTGCACATCTTGCGTTCAATTCAAAGTCCTCTTTTCTTTCTGTGCCTTGAAAGGCATCATTCTTGTCTTCCCTCATTGTGTTGCCTGATTCTGAATTGAGCTTATTGTCCTCACCGAGTCCACCTATACACTGACTGTAAGGGGGGAAACTTTTTGTGGACTCGAGTCTGGGTCTGGATCTCACTTTGACCATTTTGCAGCTGCTGGAATGGACTTCACTGAATTTCAGATGTTGGTGTGTCTCATCTGATAGTCTGACAGTAAAGTCATTATCCATAGTTTGCCTGTTCTCTGTCTCCATCTCCATCTCCATCTCCATCCCCTCCATGTGGTTATCATCTGTCATGTCCATCTTTGAGTCCAGTGTGTGAGCGAAGGTAGTGAATCTACTCCATGAGCTCAACACATGAGCTTGTACAAAATGTGCAAAAAGGGAAATGTTTACAAGAGATACACAGTTTTAAACATGGTTGAGAAAATGCACAGTCTCAGCAATATGTCTAAGCTTTCTTCAAATGACACAATATAAAACTACAAATGACCACATCTGTCTAACTTACCTTACCTTACCTGTGCCCTCCACCTGTTGTTAGAAAGTTCTGTGCCAGTGAGCTACATCCCTCTCTCATTCTCCCTGCTGGTGCCATGTTTTGCATGCACTGGCGTCATAAAGTTTACAAAGCTTCATCCAAAGCCAAGAAGACATCCAGCAATGACACGTGGCACTGTGTCAGAAAGCAGGGTGGAAATAGAGTAAGGTGTCCTCCCACCAAATATGAGTGTGTACTTAGTGTAACATAATTTATTTTGCAATTTTGCAGCCAAGTAATACATATTTTGGCTTCAAACTCAATCAATTTAAGATATTTTGTATAGTAGAAAGAAACACACTTGCTGCATTATAATTTTACATTTTAATCAAAGTACCAAACTGATTAAGCATTTAAAGTAACAGTTAAGCCAGCATCATAGTATGAAATAAAACTGATGGAATTAAATACAAATGATCTACCAGGATGAAATAAAAAGTCATGATAATTATCAGATTATTTCACAAAATCAGACATAGAAGCAGAGAGGAATTTTGAAGACATTGCTAGCAAGTAGTTCTCAGAATAGGGACTTTGCACAAATTAAATCATAGGGCCCTAACATTACTGTAAAGCTGAAACACCAGTGTGAGACAAAACACAGAGGACTTGATGTAAGAGCAAAAATGTAGACAGCTCAAACAGAGGTGTGTGGGTCATTTTCAACCATGTATCTCTCTTAAATCTTCATCCTTACATCTTGTTATCACTCTCTACACTTTCTCCCTCTCCTTTACCATAATAATGGCCTCGGGCTGCCTCTGATTCATTTGAATCTACTAGTGAATCTCTTTTTCTGCATCTCGGTGTTGTCGTCAAATTACAGATGGGTCCTCTCCTGGCTCAGATTTGTGGGGGTCATCTGGAGGGGACCCATCAGCTCTGCAGTACCTGTCAAGGAATTTGTTCTTGCAGTCAGTGACTGAGATAACAATGAAATTCTCTGTGCCTGTGTTTTGTACCTGCAGCAGCATCCTCATGTTGGTTGATGTTCAAGTTCCTGTCCCTATTTGACAGCAGTCCGTCTGTTCTGAGCTGTGAGCGAGGAGGAAAACAAGCACTCAGAGACACCTGAGACTCAATAAGTGTGCAGCCCTGCAGCAGCTGCCGTTAAATATTGTAATGGGCCTTTTGTCTCCACTCACCTGTTCCGTTCCTAGATCAACTCTGAACAGCAGCCTCAAGTAGCTTAGGACAAAGAGGAGACTGAGGAAGATGAAGTTACTGGACACTCCCACCAGGGCTGACAGGAGAGGGAAGTTGAACAACAAGTGTCTGACAAAAACAAACAAAGAAAACCATCATTACAGTAATTATGATGTGATGCTAAGAAGGCTGCTGTTATCCCACTTTCTGTCTCAGTTGGACTTCTATGCCAGCCAGTTATTTACAATAGGCTGATTTCCTTTAGAAGCTCACGGAGAAAACATCTAAACATGTTGCATTTACTCCACTGTGGGTTGTAAGTGTAGGTGGAGACATAGGTGGAGTTAGTTTTCCAGAGAAGAAACATGTCTGGACTGACTGGAAAGACATTGTTTTCTGGTCTTATTAGGCTGCTGTCAGTGGAGAAATGCATGTCTTCCTCCCCTGTGATAGATTTTCTGTGTTGGTGTTACAGTAAAATAACAAGGCCCTTACTCTTTTTAAAGAAAAGTATAACTCATTCTCTTGAGAGTACAAATATCTCAACATTGTAGAATCTGGACAACTGATTACAGAAACGATTGCACCCTCACTCTCTGCTGTAGGTTTAAAGATTATGAATTTCTTTCTTGTTTCATCATCAAATATACTGTTTGTATGCTACTTCCAGATCTATTATAAAGCATGACATACACGTCTTACCTTATACCAGTGAAGTGAGCATGAATATAGAGCTGAGATGAGTAGATCTGCACCTTGTTGGACAAGATCTCAATGACGGCTGTGACCGAGGGGGCATACTGTGCACATGAAGACACATATATTAGACTAAATACAAAACACCTGCTTGCTGTTTATGCACTCTGACACATGCTAACACACTCACAAAGCAGTGCATGACTCACAGGGTCGTCGGTGTACTCTGAGAAGAGCTCCACTTCCAGGACTTGTTCCTGCTCAGCAACTCCGGTCAGAAAGGCCGGGAGGAACACCAGCGTTCTCAGGTACATCAGCAGGTCTGAACGGTATCGCAGCATGCTCTGACCACAGCAGGACAACACAGTCAACCAGACATACACACCCAGCAGGGCAACACAACCTAAAAAATGTCACATCCCCAGCGGATGTCATGATGAATATTTAGGAAAGGGTAATTGTTGTCATTGAGGCAAAAGCTTTACCATTTAATTGGTTGTGTGCTCAATTTAATGACCAAAGCTGATCTCAGTGAACTCCCTTTTACCAGTGTCATGAAGTGCAATACAGTAGTTAAGCAAAGTTATGCTTTTGTTTAAACTAAAACATTTCTTTTTGTTTTGACTCAGTTAAAGGGTAACTCTTGAGGCTCAACTTTGTAGCAGTGGATTTGACTGAAAGGTGTTTTAAATTAACAATTTTATAAGGCTGATTAGTATATATAATAAAACATATAATTTATTGCAGAAACATCACAAGATACAGCCTTAAAAATACTATATTATTTCATAAAGTAAGTTCATCCCCTACACAATTAACGTGAAGATCTTTACTCCCCCCATTTCAAGCACTGAGATCACCTTTGGTTGCAGTGAAGCTCTGCAGAAAGCATAAGCAGCCCTAATCTGCCGCCGACCAGGCTGTATGATTAAAAGTTATTGTGCGTCAGCGCTGTACTCACAAAGCGAGAGCTGGAGGCGGACAGCAGTTGTCTTGCCTGAGAAACACACAGCAATGCAACCATGAATCATTGGAGTTAGCATGAAGCACTAATTTGATTGTACACATGTGGCCACACATGGGAGCTGAGGAAATCAACAACTCACAGAGCGAGCAGAGGAGGCAACTTGCTGTCCATCCTGAGAGAAACAAGTTGTCTTGATCATGAACATCCCCAGCTCCTGGTTGGTTGGAGAATCAGGCATCTCCAGTTGCAGAGACATCCGATAAGCCTGGCCGACTTTCAGAACCTGGATTCACATTTTAAAGAGATTACACTCCTGGGAATAGAGATACAAAGTATAGGCCTATAGATGGAAACGCACACATTCATACGTACATGTTTCTTATTTCTCATCAAAGAGACGTTGGCCACTGGATAAGAACACAAAAAAGAGGCAGGAGATTCACAGTCTGCCCTGCAGACAAAAATGTGAACGACTGAGTGAAAGTAAAAGCAAACACACAGAAGCTACATTCTTCTGTTTTTCTGATGCAACTGTAGAGGACTTCACATACACACCTGTAGTAATAGTACACAGGTGAGGAAAAAGCCGCCTTGGGCATGTAAGAGTAGTAGAAGCTGGAGTATAAAAAGGCAGCGATCCAGAGGAGCAGGACAACAATAGAGAACACAATAAAGCCCTGTATAACTCTCTGACGGGCACGTGACATCACCCTGACGAAGGAATCCTGGAGCCCTAGCAACGTGTGACCGATGAGGATTGAAAGTTCTCCATCTTCTCCTGGTCGCAAATGACTTCCTTGATCCATGAAATCTAAACATTAACAAACCATATTAAATATAACCTTTTGAAAAGCAGATTAGGACAGCGTTTACCAGGAACAGCTGAACAAATAGACAACATTAAGTAAAAAACTCAGAAAGGTGAATGCAATCACATTATAGGCATGTTTAATGTCTTGAATGTCATCCAAAAATTTATCTGGTTCTTGTCAACATTTCCCTGTAAAAATGAGAGAGATAGATCAAGCATTGTTTGATTGATGTCATAAAACAGTGTGGATGATGGTATTATGATCTCATGAAGCCTGAAAAACAAGTAGCACTTTGGCAGTACTGAGAGCTGTGAAACCACTGAGTCCAATCTCAGTCACAAGCAGAGGCCTTTCACATCAGATGACTCAAACAAACTGTGTCAACAGTCAACTGCCACTCTGACTGTATTGCATGTATCTAGAAGCAAAGAAGCAACTAAGAAATGTTTATCAGTTTGTTTTGACACAATATGTATTGTGTAATATTGTTAGTGAATTCATGATATATTTATTAGTATTTCTCAGTGGACATCACGTGTCTGTGAAATTAAGCTGTTTATTTTCTAAAGTTCAGTGATGGAATGTACTGTAACTAAGTACTTTTACTCTGCTGTACAAATTTGAGGTACTTGTTTTTACTTGAGTCTTTTCTTATCATGTCACTTTCTACTTCTACTCCACTACATTTCTGAGGGAAATATTGTACTTTATTTCACTATGAATATTTGACAAATTAAGATTTTTGCATACAAAATATATGAAGCGCTTATATGTTATAAGTTAAACTACATAAGAGTATAAAGAGCGAAACAATTAGTTGATTAATCAATTAGCCGATTAACAAAAAAATAATTTGCAACTATTTTTGTCAAAAACATTCATGGTTCCATCTTCACAAATATGAGGATGTGCTGGTTTTCCTTTTTAAACATTTAAATAATTTTTATTTATTAGACAAATAATTTTGAGTTTTTCACTATTTGTTGGACACAACAAGCATTGTGAAGGGGTCACAGTGGCTATCTTTCTGCATTGAGTATTTTACTTTTCTTGATTATACTTACCTGCCATTTTCAATGCAGGGTTTTGAGTATTTTACAGTGTGGTATTAGTACTTTTCCTTTAGTAAATGATGTGAATATTTCATCCAACACTGCTCAAGTTTTAATATTTAATCATTAAAAGATGAAGGGACTACAACTTGCTCAACACAATTAATCATTATTGAAAACTGACATGACAATTTTCAGATCAAAAATTATGCTGCCAAAGATAAGTGTGTAGATACTGAAGCATTTTTAACTCAAAAATAAACTCCAAATCAGAACTTTTTTTTTCTCTATTTATACATCCATGTAGTATTTAACCTGCCACAGTACTCTGTCTTGTTATATAAAAAAAAACGTACCTTTTTTTTTCTGGCCAACTGTTAGGAAATCACTTCTCCTTTCCCTGAAATCTATTTCTACACAGCTTGAAACTGTCTGGATAAAATGTTGTGAACAGAACCCCCCCCAATAAGTTGAACTGCTTAAAGCTGCCTTTGGACATGGCTTAGTCCATCCCACATGAAGAGATGCTGCTGCCAACTGGAACAGAGTTCTTAGTGTTGATCACGACCCTGACAACAGGGCCAAGGCTAGAGAACTACAGTTTATACTAGAATACTTTATCCTACTATAGCCCCATTATATAGTTTAGATTTAAGTGACAAAAATGGAACAACATCACAGCAAATCAAGTGTACTGGCGTCATATCATGACTCCCTGTAAGAATATACTTTGTAATAGAACTGCTTACATATGGTTATTATTTTGTTTTGCTAATTGTTAAAAACAGATTAATACATTGCCTCTATAATGTTGGATGATAATTTGACCTCATGAGCAACCTATTTTTTTACTTTATTCATTCCTTGTATTTTTGCACATCTAAACCTTAATTCCAAAAATGTTAATGTGTTTGTGAAAAGGTATCTGAATTGAATATACACCCAATTGCAGTTTACTTTTATATTCCTTGGTCTTACAATGTTCTGCTAGCAAAGCAAAATGGACTGTTTTAAGAGGTGTTATGACATCACATAGTAAACATCTGGATCTGGTGATCCTGCATTGTATTTAGAGAGTCTTCTTTCTAAATTGCCAAGAGATTCCCAATTACCTGATAGTATCTTAAAATTCATGTAGCTAATGTACAATAACCTATAGAGGATTTAGTATATTAAAAACATGAAACATTTAATAACAGAAGGAAATGATGACTGTGATCAGGATAAGTGAATTGAATGGATGGATGGAAGGAAGTGCACATAAGGATGTTTTGTGACCAATTATGTATTACACTTTAAAAGATATATATAAAGCCTACAGATTGTATTTGTAAAAAGTTCACAAAAGATAATTAAGTAGGCTACAAGCGGGACGGAGAAAAATATAGAATAGAGGGAACAAAACATCGAAAGGCAGGACAAGTAAAAGAGTAAAATGATCTCTCACCAAGAGAGGGAGACATTCTCTGGCGGAACAGGATAAAAGCGCCAAAACATCTTGCAGGGTAGAAGAAGCCGCTTTCGTCCAATCAATAGACTGTATATATACACGGTCTATGGTCCAATCACACGCAGGGACTGGCGCTAACCGGAAAAGGTTCAATTTTACATTTAGTTTCACCTTCTTTAAGTGTCTATGAGTTTCACACAAGCGTTTTGAAAACTGCTGAAAGGTAAAGTTGGCGTTATGTTTCTCGAATCAACAATTAAAGTCATTTAACAACGTGTTTAATGTTTAAGAGGAGCTGATAAAACACGCTAATATCACTGAATCTTTAGTAGAGGGGCATGGTGTTTATTTTAGGGAAAGTCTCCATGTACTGGTGGTATCAGAGCTCCCAAACAACATTAAACAATGAACAACTTCTGATATAATTCTTTTTCCTTAAGAAACATGTCAAAGAAGCCTTCAAAAAATTGCATTCATTATACATATTATCAAACTGCTTGCACTGTATTTAATAACAGTTCACATTAAAGGACACGGTTATGCCTAACCGTGCCTATAGTGACACATACAGTTATTAAATTGTAGTTAACGTTATTCTGATTGGAAAAATAAATACTTCTCTGTTAAAGCCAGTGAATAGTTCAGGTCCAACCTGTTTCAAATCACAGCAAGGCAAGTTAGGTTCAAATAGAAGACAAGAGTGTAATTTGTTGTTATTTATGTATTTGTCCTCCTCTGTCTTGACTGGTTGCAGAATGTCCTGTAACACCAGTGTTACTCGTGTTAATGTGTCATCTGTGGGCCAGGCACAGCGAGCTCCAGTCCACCTCCTGCCCTGTGAGATTGAACACAACGGGCCGGCCCAGGTCTCACAATACCTCACTGCTACCACGAAAGACTGCAAACTAGGTACACTCAACAGAGATTCGCCTCTACCAATAAACCAACGCTAATTGTTAACTGGTCTAGTTTGCGCTGTCATCTCTCTCTCTCTCTTTGACCATGCACTTGCTGGGTCAAAATTAAACATCAACACTTTTTTGTCTCTTTTTCCCAACACTTTTGGCGCTTTTTCTTCAGTGTTTTTTTGCAAATTTTTTGACGTTTGACACTTTTTTTCATTCCCATGTGTAAACACCAATTTACTACTAGTTTTACACTTATTTTTGGAATTCATGGTCAATAAACTTCATTTATAGGAAATTATACGTAATTCTTGAGTTAAAAAAGCATAAATTATGAAATATTTAGACTATTATTAAAGGAAGGATCATCACAGAAGGGTAAATGTCAAAGTTCCGTCGGGATAAAAAAAAATTTCAAATGTGAAAAAATTTAATCAAACACCTTACAATTCACTGTAAGTAGATAACACAATCTTTTGTTGTACTTGCGAAGCGTGTTGTATGAAACCATCTGTGTTATTTTTGGATAATTACAATTGGGTAGTAAATCCATATTACTTATATAGAAATTTAGAAAACGGGCTAAATTTGACCCTAAGACAAGGGTTAAGAGAAAACAGTGGTGAAGAAAAAAACTAATCTCACAAATGATCGATGATGTAGTTTTTTTTTAAATTTTTAAAGATTCAGGAGAGCAAGAAAGTCATTAGGTTCACAAAAGATATGTCAACATTACTAGTCTTGCATTGCCCAGACATATCTCCACAGCGCTGTGGAGTATGGTCTGGCCCCATCACACATACATTCCTGGATAGGACAAAAAAAACACTCTGGGTTGTTTGCATTTCTTCAAACCAGGCCTGCCTTATTGCATGATCAAATTCTTTTCCAAATTTGCCATTTTCAGCATATATCTTGCTAGCTCAATGTTTGTTGTTGTCTCCCAAAACAAACAGGTTGGCGATTATCCAGTCATTGATCCAGACTACAACATGACAAGCTAACACTGGTTATGAGCCATTTTATGCTTGTATAAATGGTCCAAATATGGGACATTTAATTGGAGAATAATAAAATAAATAAAGCTGTTTAAACCAACCAAGATTTTTGTGCTAATTATGACCTGTTCTTTAGTTCAGAGATCCCAAGTCAGGATGGGTGTTTGTTCCACCATGATCATAATGTTAAGAGAAGAGATATGTTATTTTTCTTTACAAATAAATCAAAACAGCGTAACCATGCCAAATGTGTAATTCACAGATTTAAGAAGGTGTATCTCACATTTTATCCCACAGTCATTTTAATGGCCGGTGAAACCGTTTCTAACAACAATCCTTTTGGTAAAATTTCTTATTACAGAGAAGACAGTTTCATTCAGAGGTCGTGGGTTGAAAGGGCAGGAGCTCAGCTGTCCACAGGGCTACACCGGCTTGGTGCTGAAAGAGATCAACAAGCCTGGTTCTGACCAAGAGGTAAACATCACATCACTGATGTCGTCTTTCAAATAAACAAAACTATGACCAGCAGTCTGAGACAGTCAAATATGAGGCAAAGCACTGACTGCACAGGGCATTGTTTAAATTTTTGTGTGGGTGAGGATTTTTTTTTACTATGTGTACATAATGCTAAATTATGTGTGTCCAGGACAGGACAGTGAAGGTATCCTCTGTGTTTGATAAGCTGACCTACTGGAACCTGGAGACGTCTCCGAATTCCACGATACAGTTGTGATGGCGATGGATTGGCCAGAGTTGGCTGAGGCAGTGAGTTCCTTTGTTGTCTGGCTGACTTTAAAAGGCTGTTAACTCTAGAGACAAGACTAACCTGCGTTACACAGTAATTGTTTTTCAGTTGAATCACTTTAAATATGTCTAATGATCAGTTTGTTAACTTTGTTTGTGTGTTGTGGTTAATTTTTATTGTTTCTCTTCACATTAACAAATACTGTCAAAATTGACAAAAGCAGATACAAGACATTGACAACAATATTTCAATATAATATCATTTGGTTCAAATTCCCAACCAAATGTTGTGACACAGACAAGATTTGATTTAATAATATAATAAAAACCAAACTGATATTTTGACTCTTCACAGATCCACGGGCCAGTAGAAGACTGAAGATAGGGGCAAAAACTTGTGCTCAGAGGGGGACGGTTGGTGTCACCTCAACGTGTTAGGAATGAAATATACAGTTTGCTGGTTACTGGCTATAGCAAGTGAAAGAAATGCTAATAAGTTTAGTGTTAATTGCAGAGTAATAAGTTACAGATGTAATGTTTATTTTTTTTAATGATAAATTCTTTTGTAGTAAATTGAAATAAAAAGATAATGTTGAGTGAACAACCTGTGTGATTATGTGATTCACTGAAACATGTCCACATTGTTTCTACTGAACAGTGTTTATTCACAAGGTAACATTTAGATTTTGCACACTGGCTACCATGATCACTGACTCAACTGTCCCTTCTGAGTTTCCAAACCTCTTGGGTTGGTATGGTAATACCAATCAATTCTTATAAGTTAAAATGGGGTTACACAGTCATTCAGGCACATTTAAAGAGAAGGCAGAATTGCTGCATTTGTGTGCTCGTACTGTATGGACCTTTTTCACAGCAGACATTTTGACTTGTCATAGCAGGAAAAGCACAGCTGGAATTGATAACCTTAAGGTTGGTTCAATTCCATCAAGTAAGCTATTTCAGTGAGTCAGCATGCACAACACCAGGGCCTCTCCTAAGTGGAATGCAGCCATCATTAATGTGCCTGTGCTTTTCCTACTATGACATGTCAACATGTCTGCTGTGAAAAAGGTCTATATTCTGTCAAATTACAGGAAAAGCATTACAGAGGGAAAGGCAACACAGAAAATTTAGACACAAAGGGTGGATCCCCAAACTTCTTTAATCTCCTCCCTCACTTCCACTGCTATACTACCAGAACATGTAGGCAAGGTAAGGAACAATTACACTGGGTTTCCATTCCTAACAACTTTTAATTGGCCCTGATGGACAATGCCAAGCAAAGTTTATGAAATATGATGGTTTAGGACAAGACAGCCACAGTGCTGAGAGAATCTGACGGTGTTTACAGTAAGATACTGTATATAATCCTGGACTGCCACTGTAAATACATAATTGCTTGCCATTAAATTAAAATTCAATCAGTTTGTATGGCTGCCACTTTGATATTTCTAGGTCAGTTACCTCATTTAGAAATTTTCATAATCAACTAGTACTTCTTACTGCACTTTAAAAGGAGATAAAGGGGTGAAGAAACAAGGCAAAGTAAAGGCCATTTAGTACAGTTCCTGTTCGTCAGATATACCGTTTACATCTGCTCATTATGAAGTTGCTTCATCAAAACCGATGCAAGGAAACGTTTGTATTTCAAGTTAATCTTGTAATTTTAGAATTTGTGCAGGTTGAAACTAAACAGTACAATGCTACAGTACTACATTCAAGTCAAACTTTGCTGGCACTGAGTCACACACTGAATACATACAAATTACAATTCATGTACCTGATATGATAAAAAAAATAAATAAAAAAAAACTCATTTGTGGTTTGAGTTAAGACAGCAAACACTAAATCTTTGGAACATCTCCTGAAACTTCTAACAACAAGGTTTTTGATTATTTTATACAAACAAATGTATGAAATTAATATAAAAGGTATAAAATACCAAACCTAAACTGTAAATACCTTTTAAATGTTTAAAAATAGTAGCACAATAGCATAAAAGCAGATCAGTTTTAGGGTTCTATGAGACAACGGTTGTACATTAAGATAAAATGTGTTAGTGTTGATAAATAAGTGTTTATATCACTGCCACGTTGCTGATGTTTACTCAGAGTACTTGTATTTCTGTACTTATGTGGATCAAAATAGGGATGCATCAATAACCCTTGTGTGGTGTTATTATTTTTGTTATACAGCCAATTTTCCCAGGTCTGGTGGACCCACCACGTTATTAGGCTTTTAAATCAATTCAGCCCTAACAATTTATGTATATAAATTCAAACATAAATTAATTGAAAATGAAAGTAATCGTTAGTTGCAGCTCTTCTTAATTTAGGTTTAAATGTAGAATTAGAATCCGGATATTAGGTTAAAGTTTAGGTATGTGTGCATAAGTATAGACATACAATAGTGTGTGTGTTTGTGTGTTAGCTAAGAGGTGGAGGTGGTGGTGGCAGTGGTGGTTGTGGAGGCAGGGAGGGATCAATGTCTGTCTTGCTGCGTTTAGCTGGCAGCGTGTGGTCATGAGCTTTGCGTATGTGTCTGTACAGGTCGCCTGATTGTGTGTAGCTCCGATAGCAGTAACGACACTCATAAGGACGTTCCCGTGTGTGCACAATGGCGTGGCGCCTTAGTGTGTATGTACATGAGAAAGTCTTTCCACAGACTCCACATGTGGGAACGTCATCCACAAAGTTCCCCATAGAGTCCTGGAAGTCCTGGAAGTAAGCAGAAGGGTCAGAATGCTGCTGAGCTGTAGACGGAGGAATGAGGGCGAAGGAGGAAGTGTCCTGGGAGGAAGGGCCAGCACCGGAGGAGGAAGAGGAGGGAGAGAGGGGGAAGGAGTAGTCATTTGAATGGGAGGTCATTTGTAAGAGGCCCTGTGGGTGGGAGGAGAGAAACTGAGGGCTGTGCAGCTCTTCTTCTTCAAACTCATTGTCTACTTCATTCACTGGTTCTCTCACTCTGCTTTCCTCTTTCTCTTCCTCTAGCTCTTCGTCAGATATAACAATGGCCTCTACTTTGACTTTTACATTCTCTCCATCATTGTTATCTGTCCTCACTCTGCCCATGAGACGGTAAGAGCTTTCATTTCTAATGGTGGGTGAAGCTCCCATATTCTCCTCAGGTCTCGTAAGAGTTTGGGTCTCAGGAGCAGAGTGGAAGTCTAAGCTTTGGAGTGACACAGCACTCTGGATTTGAATCTGAGGAAGTGCACGCTGTGGTGGTGAGTGTGTTGGGTTGGAAGAGGTTAGTGCTGATGCTTGGATTAACATGACCATCTGTTGTCCTCCGCCTGATGTACCTCTGTGGTCAGCCTCTGAAGGTTTCCTTACAGAGTCATCACATGGCAGTCGGGGTACACAATGTTGGGGGCTGGAGCAGAAGCTGGATCCTGACTGGGAATAAGTAACCACTGACCGACCACTAGCCTGGCTCACTGGCACCCGGGAGTAAGAAGACGAGGAGGGCTGCTGGTTACTGCTATTGCTGATGAAAGAAAGATACAACAAATTTTTAGTAATAACAAATCATAAAAATGTCCATCAGTACACGGAGCAACAACCACTCCTTACTTTTTCAAGTTAAAAAAGTCTAATAATCCACAACAGACCTGCACCTGTATGTTTCAGTGGTGCTGCAAGGGCTGCAGAGTGCTGACCCCTCTCCATGACCTCCAGTCCCCAACCTGGCGTTACCTCCCGAGGCTGGGGCAGATCGGCCTGTGATGAGGCCCTGCACCAGCTCTCCGCCTGGAGGCAGCAGAGGGGTGTCCATGCCTGGCTGTGTGGTATCAGCGAGGTCAGGGCTCAGAGGAGTCTGAACTCGTGCTTCTGATGACCCCCCACCAATCTTCCGCTCAGATTTCACAGACTCCAACTGACTCCTCTCTGCCATTCTAGATACTGATGAGAACGGTGCTTCTATGGCGACTGGATTTAAGTGATCTCCTGCCATGGCCTCCACCGGCTCAGCTCCACCGTCACCCCCACCCTCCCTCCCTGTCTCTATTGCCCTCCTGGCACCAGCACTCTCTTCGGAGCGAGTGCTGTCTGCCTCAGCAAGAGGCCCCCGTCTCTGCAGCCGTCTCTTGCAGACTCTCACCACCTCGTTCATGTGGAGAAAGCTTGCAGCCGCCAATATGTCCTCCACTGGCGGAGACTCGCCCAGCTGCAGCACGCCTTCATAGACAAAGTCCAAGAGCAAGCCAAATGCAGCAGCTGTGACAATGTCGCTGTCAAGTGTGACAGAGCTGCTAGTGCCATTTCCATCAATGACCCCTTGAGGGTCGGAGTAGAACATGTGGAAGAAAGGCGAGCAAGAGGCCAAAACAGCCCTGTGAGCCAGGAAATGGGATGAGCCCACCAAGACACTGCAGTCACAGAGGAAGCCCCGCTGGCGCTGGGAACGCAGAGCTGACAGCAGCTGCTGGGAATGCTGGGGGAACTCCATCACCTGAGCAACAGAGACAATCAAAATGAGAGGAAGCAGAGATATACAGAGAAAATGCTGCTGCCACAATAAATCACTACCGACAGCTCTGTAGTCAGCAACATGTGGTATCTTGATGTATTTTTTGATAGTTCTCGTGATTTTTTGGGAAAATAATTTAACATTTCGTCATTTTCCGGCATCGTGTTGTCCACTGGAAGGAAACACTAGAACGCACCTTATAATGTTCAACCTTTTCTGTTTTTGGTTAACTAGTTATAGTTAGTTAATAGTAAATAGGAATAGCCTCAACATATAACAACTAAAAGAAAAAAAGGATTTTAGGGCACAGGATGTAATAGTAATAAAAAGTCAACATTATTATTATTTTTAAAGCTGGGCACTTACTGAAAGTTACTTACTGTCACTACTATTGACAGTTCAGTCATCTCATCACATCAGATACAACGTATCTAACGTTACGTTTCCATGGTGACCTCCTGCCCTAAGTCTTCAGTCCACTGGCAGCTTCGTGTCTTCTCAACACTATTACACACATAGATATAGACATCATCATCATAATAATAATGTATTAAATCTATGATTACACAAAGAAGACGCAAGTGTGAAAAACAAATATGCAAACAGCATGATTTATAAAAGAAAACCCAAATTGTCCCAAATGTCGAGATTATCCAGCAAGAAAAACAGGCAGAAAACCAGCAGCTCCAGCTCAACTAGCTATGCTAACGTTAGTTAGCTCAGCCACCAGGAGCGCCAGTAAACGCAGTTTGTGTTTGGATAACGTTATATCGACGGCATGGGTTGTGAGTTACCGTGAAATTGTCAGCACACATTCTGAGTTGTGACACCTCATATTTTTGGTGAATAAGATGAATATTTTCTTACCTGCAGCTGCTGTCTGAGTGGTGGTTTCTTCCAGGACAAAACGCAGCTTTTCTTCTGTAGCTAATGCCGAGGACACCGTAGCTCCGCCCGCCCGCCATAGTGCCACCTACAAGCGAATAACTAGAATAAACAGGAAGTGGGAAGCTGGACGTTTGCTTGCAGCTTCCTTTACTGTCTATGGGTTGCTGGCCACAATTGTGATATTGTGTCACTTTTCGCTGAATTAAAACCAGTACAATTTGTAGAGGAATGTCCAGCAGCTTCAAATCTTGATTTGAATTCTTGAGCTGCCTGCATTTAAATGGACAGTGGCAGAGGAGGAAGAGGAGGGAGAGGAAGGAGAGGAAATCGTGGTGAAGAAGTGAGATTTCTTTTTAAAATATAAAATCCTATACATTTTTATATTGCCCCATCTCTTAAATAGGTCAGAGACTAATTTCTAACAATTGTCAATAGCGGAAAGCAGTGTTAAAATCGTTACAGTATGTCCAAGTCTGTTCTATACTTAAACCGGAGCTATATTTAGATCTGAATTTGAGTGTGTAATGAGTGATGACTTCTCTCCTACCAGGACAGGGATGTCCGTCTAAGTAAATCCATGTCTTATGCTCTTCGCCATGGAGCCAACCAGATGGGTCTTCAAATGGGTACAGGTGAGCTGCTTGTAATCTGGTCCAGGTAACACAAGTGTCCCTGCAACTGTCACAGTTTCATGCACAACTTTTACAGCCAGTATGGACCTAAGATTTTTTTTTTCTTCCATTTTATAATAAAGCATTTCGACGGATCCTTTGATCCTATGATCATCTTTGTTTTGGGATTATCTTTCTCTCTCAGCCGGGTTCAAACAGATATAACAGAAGGGAATACTAAACATAAATTACCTTAAAATGTGATTATTATATATTAGTTGTTATTATATATTATATATTAGGTGTTTCACAAATTATTTACATTTAGGATCCATTTGGAACCATAGTCAAATTACCTTTGTGGGCTCTTTCAAAACCAACATCTGTATTCTGTCAGTTTTACAAAATGCTTGCAGACTGTCAGTGTAATCCAATGTAGCGTGCAGAGCAAAGACTTAACTACAAGAGAGAAAATCTATTGTGGAAAGGTGACCATAATCAACTCTGATCCTCATAGATGGCTTTGTGTTTGTGGAGGAACTCCTGGCTCACCCACAGTTCCGCTCGTACTCATTAGAAGATATCGAAAGAGTCGTGGCCACAAATGACAAGCAGCGCTTTAAGCTTCTTCCCCACCCGGAGGATGGACGCCTGCAGATTCGAGCCAGTCAGGGCCATTCAGTACAGGTATGGGGAAATGTAATTTCATCAGCAAACCAGCATGCCAGGATGTATTATCCCAATGGATAGATTCTGTTTTCAGTGTATATTAATTTTACACCAAAATTGCTTTTAGATAGAAACATCCAATCACAACATGGAAGTGTGTTTTGAGTTGTTGTGGGATCTCATTTTCCATCTGAAGAAAGTAACTTCAATTTTAACAACTTCAATTTACTTTCTTCAGATAGAAAATTAACTCTGGGAGATCCCACAACAGCTCACACTCACATGTTCCACTGAGTACATACAAATGTAATAAAATAATTTACACTTTTTAAAATATAAATGTAAATCTAATTTTCAGAGGACAGATAGTTTCAGATGACAGATAGTTAGTCCTTTGACAATCAGTCTAAAAGGAAAATATCATTTCAATCCTCTAAAATCAGTGTTAGGTGAAGATGCAAAAGATATTGGGGAATAGCACCAACTCTGGTGCAAGAATGCATCTTGAACTTTGATTAGGTTTACTTAATTTCATTAGATTCCCCTTGTTTTGCAAAAGATTGACATGTCAGCAGAACATGAGATGTATAAAACCCTCATTGGCTCTGATAGTATTTACATTTTATTACAAGATCTTTACTAGTTAAGCAAAAAAATTATCTTTCTACTCAGTTTTCCTTATCAGGCAGGTTAGTTATTTCCTGTGTTTAGAATTTAATCAGGTCCTCATTTTATATAAGGTGTTAATACTACTGACATCGCTTTGGTCAGGTAATGGATTTGGAGCTGAAACCGGTCATAGCTGGTTCTTCAGACTGCCCTGCTGAGGCCGTTCATGGCTCCTACCTCCGCAACTGGAGCTCCATCCAGCAGCAGGGCCTGAGCCGAATGAAGAGGACGCACATCCACCTGGCACTAGGCCTGCCAGGGGAGAAAGCCGTTATCAGCGGTAAACTGACGTGTGTGTGTGTGTGTGTGTGAGTGACAGAGAGAAGTCAACTGAACATTTGAACACATATGTTCTACAGTGTCATTCATTTTCCCACCAGGCATGAGGAAAGACTGTGATCTAGCTGTGTATATTGATGTCCCCAAAGCTCTCGCTGGTATGCTCAGCCACTAGTGACTGCTACCCAATACACTTGATTCAGTATATATATATATTTAGGCAAGAATTTCTCTTACTTTACATGTGTTTTATGTGTCTTTCTGTACAGATGGGATTGAGTTCTTCTGGTCAGATAATGGCGTCTTGCTGACTGCAGGCGACACAGAGGGAAAACTTCTCCCCAAATACTTTAGCCGAGCCTTAAGACTGAGACCTACAAGTAAGAAAAACTATTACGGTACATGGATTAATTCAATTAAGATTCTTTAAAAACTTGGATTGAGGGCCGTTTACTTCACTGAAGTCCCTTTTGTCCTGTGTTTCAGGGAGCATCCTACCACTGCAGTAGCACCAGAGGATTCTGTTTTGTCAATGGTCATAGCAGGAATCATCGGACTGTGCTAGCACCCCATGGTTGGTTGATGCTTAGCCTAGTTTCCTTGGTAACGCTTGTTTGGCAGTAGCATCCTAGTGAGGTGCTTGTGGTTAGCAATGGGAGAATCCATTCAGAAATCATCCTAAATGAGACTAAATTGGTAGACTTTTCATTTCCGTGTCATTGAAAAGATCAGGACAGCTTTAGGGAAGCATACTTTACTCTTATATGACAATTCATTCAATTTATGCTGGCAAAAATCACTTTTTATTCACAAGTATAGAGGCTTTGTCTTCTCCATTGTAAGTGCTAAATAAACTATAGCACCCATTGACTACCAAGATACCAAGTTGTAAAAATATATAACACTAGTCACAAATAGACACACTGGCTGCTGGCAGCTGGGCCTAGGCATATTGTATGTGTGGGGAGTTACTTGACTGAGTATGGAAAAGCAGAGGATACAGACACTGTGGTTTTAGTTAACGGACTTCTGTAACAGTTTCTTGTAAGATACGGACACACACACACAGCATGTGAGGGCAGATAAACGGTTAGAAGCTTCCTGTGTAAAAAAACAACAAATACCACCATATGTCACGGATATAAGGAGTGAAGACAACAGAGTATTAAAAAGCAAATTGCTGTAATTATTTTAATAAATGTTTCTTGTTATTCATAAGTTTATCTGTGTTTACATGTGTTTTTCTACTTATTGCTGTTGATTCTTGGCTTTGACAATGTGGCTGCTGACTATAAGACTGCAGTTCTGGTCAAAGCAAAGCTTTCAATCCTAATTGACAAGAAGTCTGGATACTGTGAGGTGAAACAGAAAAGTTGCCTCAGGCAGATTATTGATCCATATGTCCAGCAGTTTGGACCAGTAGCAGTCCATTCTGAACTAAAAGGGAAGTCAGCATGAGGACCACCAGAGTCTTGAAGTGTGTGTGTGTGTGTGTGTGTGTGTGTGTGTGTGTGTGTGTGTGTGTGTGTGTGTGTGTGTGTGTGTGTGTGTGTGTGTGTGTGTGTGTGTGTGTGTGTGTGTGTGTGTGTGTGTGTGTGTGTGTGTGTGTTTGTGTGTGTGTGTGTGTACCAGGTTTTACTACATTTGTGGGGACCAAAAATTGGAATACAGTACACTTATGGGGTCCTGACAGCTTTGTGGGGACAAAATGCTGGTCCCCATAATGTTAAAGGGCTGTTTGAGGGTTAAGACTTGGTTTTAGGATCAGGGTTAGAATTAGGTTATGGTTAGGGTTAGGGTAAGGGTTAAGGTTAGGCATTTAGGTTTGATGGTTAAGGTTAGGGTAAGGGGCTAGGGAATGCATTATGTCAATGACTGGTCCCCATAAAGATAGTGAGACAAGACTGTGTGTGTGTGTGTGTGTGTGTGTGTGTGTGTGTGAGAGAGAGAGTGTCAAAGGCTGTGTTTTAAGACATTTACACATGAAGTGAATATTTTATTTTGTCCACTTGTTGTACAGTTCTGATGGTGTTGCGGTTGCCTGATTGCGCCATCAAATCCAATTCCACATGGTTTCCCCTCTTGAGATACACAGGAGATCTGATTTTTTTTCAAACTGTGTTTGAGTGTTTTAGTCTTAGAGAGCATCGTGGCCTCCGGTCAGCTTGTGGAAAAGCTCCTCGTTGAGAGTATCGCTCTTTGCACGACTGCGTGTCGACATGAAAATGTAGCCTCCAATAAACTCATGAACGATTTTGCAGTCAGCAGTCACACAGGCAAAAGCAATGTTGATGTTGCCTTCAAACTCAATAGCCACCTAGAGGAGTCAAAAACACACAATGTAAAAGAAAAGCAGGTATGAGATTCCTTCAAGATGAAAGCTGAATTTTGCCTGTGAAAAAATGGAACACTAGTGAAATTACTGACAAAATACATTTATATTAGGGTAGCTTTAAAACTTTAGCTCTGCACTGTATGAACTGTAACTCTTAATGAGTAGTGTTAATGAGGTGGACTCTATTTTGTTTATAGCTGGAGGTCATGCTGAATTTTCTTACCATACTTAAATTAGCATGTTTTGACCTAGGGGTAATTTATGACAAATAGCTTTTAGATAACATTTCATATCCTATAATCAGTAAAATAAATTCATGGGAAACCTTAATTAAAAAAAGTAAAACAAAATTTTGAGATCTTGCAGACTGCTCTCTCAGACAGAAGGTGGATAATTGTCACCTGTCGTATGTCCCAGTTGACATTCCATTGCTTCATGTTGTTGTAGCGCCAAGTCTTCACAACATCGCCCACGGCCAGATCGATACGGATCAGACGGTTGGGACCAATGCCCAGTACCTCGTCTTTACGACTGCCCTTAAACCTGTTGGGCAAAAACATCTTCAGCTTCTTTTCTCTAAAAAATATTGCTGAGACAAAAGTCAATCTTTAATCCTCCAAAACTTTGTAACACTGAATTGAATGCCTGCTGGATCACAGTTGCCTAGTACTTCTGTGTTTTTTCACCCTTACGATCATATTGACGTTTCCCAAAGCAGCTTTATGTCAGCAATTCATCTACAGAGTTGTGTCTAGGAGATAGTGACTTAGGCCTAGTGACTATCACAGCTACAATTTGTTGAGAAGAAGTTAAAATTTAAATTTTTTCCCGTGGAAGGTTTAGGAATTTTAGATTTTAGATGGCTTTATTTTCTTTGCCTTAAATGCAATTTTACAGTCTGTATTTTATTAAGGTACCACTGTTGTCAAAAGACTCATGCCTTGAACTGGAATCTCTCTGTTGTGACAAAATGGTCCTAAATTTATGCTAAATGGCATTTTATGAATTTTAAAAACTTTAAACTGAACTTTAAACTTTACCTGACAACGACATATGAGAGTCCAAAGTCAGGCAGGGCTTGCCAGATCTGCAGGAAGCGCATCACCGCATCTGTCAGTGCGAGCTGAGCCACGTTCTGGTATGCGTCCAGGATACGAGGGGTCAGCTAAAAGAGCAGGCACAGGGTATAAGGTCAGATGGAATTATACATTTTCAGCTATTCAGTTAGCTCAATTGTGCAAAAATCACTGTAGTACTGTCCAGAAAAAGTATTAAGTATAAATAGTTGTTTTTTTGTCCCACTGTGTAATTTCATGTACTGTATAGGATTAATAAATGACAGATTGGTGTGATCAAATAGTTCTGTATTCTGCCAGCTGCCTACAATAACGTGACCATCACATTCACTATATTTATTGTTTTTTGTGCCTGTTCCACTTCTCCTGTACCTGTTTGGCTTTGTACTTCTTATGGTAGCGTGGCGACACCAGACTGTGAGTATTGATGCTTTCATCGTTGGCAGGTGCGTTGCCATGGGTACCAGAGCTGGTCTTTTGCATAGCTAGGAAGGAGCGGATGCTCTGGATCTCACTTTGGAAACTGCTGTCGGCCAGACTCTTGCCTTTGGAGGCCAGTCGACACCCAGCCATCCACTGAGCATACTGCTGCTCCTGCAGGGCGAGAGACAACCACACAGAGCATAGAGAGATAGTGAGTGAGAGAGATTGGTGAGGTTTTGGTTAGAGAGGTGAATTAATGAGACAAAGACCCCATTTCCTCCTGGTATTATAAATCCGTCCTGACCTGCCAAGTGGGAATACACATAAACAGAGCTGTCCACTTGTGATCGGATCATTGAAGACGTAGTTTTAATACCAGTTGGATGGAAACAGCCTTAAAGATATAGATTGTGTGTGTGTGTGTGTGGTCTCACGTTTTCACAGCGCAGATAGACCTCGTTCATGCCCTCAGGTGCTGGTATCAGGAGTCTGATTAGGAACTTCTGTGCTGTCACGTTAACATCCGGAGCCACCTCACACCCTGTGTGCAGAATAAATATCAAAGCTAATACTGACATTTGACATTTATGGGTTAGACAGAGCCCTGAAGTAGTTGATGGTACTGATCTAGGATTGTCAGTGACTTCATTAACTTCTCACAGACAGGAAAGGGAAGAAAACAGACTTGAGAGCAGTACTCTCACTTTTGACCATATATGGAAAGCTCTGTGTTTGTGTGTGTGATGATGTTTCCTTGTAAGCATGACATTAAACTGTAGCATGTGGTCATTTCTAAGTGATCTTACACAGGTGAATAATAAAACAGGTTGCTAAACTGACTGCTACTTCCTCGGCTACTAATTCTTACATACTTTTTTACAACACTTTTTTTATTTGTTTTTTCAAACAACATACAACACATACACTTTACAACATGAACATATCCCCCTCCCCCAAAACCCTCCTCCACTCAAAATCACCACTCACTCAAACTAAATTTAAGAAAAGATGACATAGTACTTATAACATTGAAGACAATATTATAAAATAATAATAAAATTGACAATAAACTGTAAACCAAATAAACATGTATATGTGATAAAACCATAAGCACATATTATATGCTTCTCCCCGGCACAGTGTCCTGGGAATTTTCCAGAAAGTGTAAGTACTTTCCCCATTTTCTAGTGTAGGCATCCAGTCTGGCAAACCATTTGTATGATATTTTAAAATGCTGCAACTCTGGCCATCTCACAAGCCCACTTTTGAATTGACTAATTTGTACATACTTATTTATAAATTATTATACATCATTGGTGACATGGCAGAAAAAAACCCTAATAATAAAAAATACAATAATATAAAAAGTACCTTTGAGGTTAATCTGTTGAATGGGCTCTCCGATGCTCTCCTCTTTGCTCTTGAAATAAGATATGGAGGTATCCTGGAACTTGAACCAGTACTGCTTATATCCCTTCAGAGTCATTCGCTTTGGTCTGAAACATACACTCGCATTGCTCATGTCGTCTACTCACATTAGTTAGAAAATGACAAAAATACAACTATATGTTTTAGTTTTTTTTAGGAAACTGGTGCTCTGGTACTCAGTGCATCTCATCTAAGACAGAAGTGGCCAACACTTGTTTATACAAGCGATGCCGATGGGTGTTTGGAAAATGAATCTTACCTGAATATCTTTAGATAGTCGTTGAGTTCTGGCGCAGTCATGTTTTCCTGGATGAAAGACAAATATTTTTTTCAGTGGATAAAAGAATACTCTTCTTTTGCCTTCTTAGTATTGTTTTGTGAATTAACTTTGACTCCTGCATGTTTTGACACGTTTCAAAAAGTGTTGATTGTAGAAGAGTTACAGTCCTAAAACAAGTTATAATCTGTCAAAATCATTGGGGAGAGCGGTGTCGCCCAACTATGCGCTCAGATTTGCCACTCTGAGTTGCCACTCAGAGTTGAAATTATTTGTTGTTATCTAAGAACGGGAAATAGCTTCCTTGTCACCCTTGATGACGTATACCTGCGCTATGCGTTGCTCTCTGCGCTCTACTCTGCGCCCTACCTAGTGGTGCGCAGAGAGAGCAAATGTTTTTAAACCAGTGTCTGCTCCTTCTGTCAGGATTAAGATGAAGTTGTGACAGAGTACATCAAATATGTCTGACCAGCATCTCGGACGCGGAGCTGCTCTCTCCCTCCATCTTGACCTCCAGGGACTGCAGGGCGGACTCCAGGTCATCCATGGCTGCAATGGAGCTCAGCATCTGGGGCTCCGACTGAGACACCTTACTTATGTGATACTACAAGAGTTTGAGTGTAAGAGAGGAGGGTGACAAACTTTTGAACATGTAACTGGATGTTAAAGGATAAAACAACTCAAATTGTGTGTGTGATTGCTAGTTGTATCATCTGGATCCTCAAGACCAAATTGAGCAAATTAAGACTAAAAGGAAGATTAGCTTGAACTCTATTTCCAATGCAACTGAGAGGGAGATTATTTCATCTGGTTTTCTAATAGGTGTATAGTATATAAATATCATACAGTTGATTCAATAGTTTGCCTTACAGGTCTCATCAAACATTGAGTTTTTATGTTTATGTCAAACACAGTATTGTGGCTCAAGGTGTAAGTGTTCTTGTATTCATTAATCAAATAATGTGGTTTAGATTAAGCAGCATTTAGTGACAATTATAATTTAACATTTGCTTTGTCAAAAAACCAACCCAGAAATGCATTTATTGGACTCATAAAAAGTGTTATTAAATTATATATGTATATTTTAGAAATGTATACTAAACATGTCAAACTAAATTTCAAATGAATATAAGTAATTTATATTAATAATATTTATTCACAATATTTGCATATACAGTAAATATGGGAACATTTTAAAGGGGAGCTATGCAGTTTTGGCCATTTCTTCGATGTTTTCTTTCTTATCTATATCTATGTATATTTTGCAGTTCCTATGTTTACTAGTGTCTGACTCCTCACTTGGTCCATCTGCTTTTTCCTCTTTCTCTGTTTCTGCGACAATGCTTTTCTAGCTTTCTGCTTCTTTTTTGCCGGCTCAGCCATGACAATAGTGTGAAACTCGGAAAAAACTCCTGAATGAGTTCAGGATGGGCATATGAGTGCAGTGCCGTGAAGCAATTTGTTACATCGCAAGGCCTGATATCACACAATACTACACTGACGCTGAGTCTTGTTCATATAACATTCAATGACTCCAAAGCTGTTCACTTACGGCCTAAGATAAATTAAGCAAAAAAACTGCATAGTTCCCGTTTCATAAGGGAAATGCCCACTTCCGATACTGTATTTTTAGCATTTAGCATTTTTGTACATTTGTATTAATGTGCATAAAGAAGCCAAGAAAAGATAGAAAAATCCCCAAAAGGCATCAAATGACAGATTAGACATTCATATTATATGTCACAAAAAAATTTTTTTTCCATCATTTACACTTTCAACTTACATTTTAACTTCAGCTTAGTTAGCGTCCAAAATTTGCTGAAATTTTATTGAATCCATTTTTCCTTCTACTCGTGAAATGTTCCCTGTGCCACTGGCTGCAATTCAACCCCAAAGCATGATTGATCCACCTCCATGCTTAACAGTTGGACAGAGGTTCTTTTCATTAAATTCTGTGCCCTTTCTTCTCCAAACGTACCTTTGCTCATTGCGGCCAAAAAGTTCTATTTTAACCTCATCGGTCCACAGAACTTGTTTCCACAATGCATCAGGCTTGTCTATATGTTCATTTGCAAACTTCAAACGCTGATTTTTGTGGTGAGGACATAGAAGAGTTTTTCTTCTGACTCTTCCATGAATACCATATTTGTACAAGTATCTCTTTATAGTGGAATGGTGTACCACAACTCCAGTGTCTGCCAGGTCTTTCTGGATGGATCGTGCAGTCAAACGTGGGTTTGGACTTGCTCTTCTCACAATCCTGCGAGCTGTTCTAATATTTTAGTCTTCCAGATCTTGCTTTAACTTCCACTGTTCCTGATGATTGACATTTCTTAATTACATTCCGAACAGAGGATATTGGCATCTGAAAACGCTTTGCTATCTTCTTATAGCCTTCTCCTGCTTTGTGAGCTTCAACTAATTTCAGTTTCAGTTTTCTAGACAACTGCTTAGAAGAACCCATGGTGCTGATTGTTGGGGCAAGGTCAGATGAGTCTGGGCATTTAAAACCTTAAGATGGACATCACCTGGTCTTTCCAGATGATGATTAAGAACATGACACTGTCAGGTCTCAGCTTTCCAAAGAGGGCAGTGCATGCTATAAACTCTGCAGGGTGGCCAAACTTTTACAGACGCCATTTTTTTGTTTTCTGTTATTTTGAAAGTGTAAATGATGGAAATAAAATCTAACTTTTTGTGACATATTATACGAATGTATAATTTGTCATTTGATGCCTTTTGGAGATTTTTCCATCTTTTCTTCGGCTTCTTTATGCACATTAATACAGGTTTTTACCTGGGGTGCCCAAACTTTGAACCCCACTGTATTTCCAGTTAAGCAGCAGTGTTTTCTACCTGTAGAGCTCCAAACAGCATCATCTCCTCCTCGGTGCAGTCAATGTCCTCCAGCAAGATTGCCCAGCGCGCCTGCTCATACAGCTGGGTCAGACGCACAACATCATACTGCACGGCCAGAAAAAAACGGGTAAAATCAAGGAAAGGAATGCAATGCCAAATACACATGAATGCATGCACACACACACACCTACCTTAGGTTCCAAATCATAGAAAGCAAAGTATTTGAAGCGCAGCCAGAGTCTGCTATTTTCTTGGATTCCCTGCTGCAGGAGACATCGGGATGAGTCCAACCACCTGAGAGGGAAAGAGAATAAGTATATATTTATGAGTTTATATGTAACATACAGGATACATATATGTATACTTTCAAATGTTTTATTGGTCTTTAAAAAAGAGAACTGCCATAATAAGTAATAATTGTCCTGATGAAAATGGGAAGGTGCTCACTGTCACTTCAAGCCTGAAACCATTCAAACAGCTCTTGAGACTTCTCAGTTCAGAGGCAGCTGCTCTAATAGATAAATCTTTTTCTAAATATTTCCTGAGAATGAGTTTAATTAGCTAAATGCCACATGCCTAGCATCATTTACTAATGATCAAGTTACCCCCTCATACTAGTGTTTAGTTTGTTTGTTGATCAATTGACTTAACACTTTTGTAGCAGACTCTGTGGCTCAATGGTAGTGTGTCTGACTCCACTGGAGACTTTCACACCGCAAGAACTGAAAAATGGCCCCTGAATTTCAGGACAATGAAATGACTGGACTAGCAATTAAACTGAAACAATTACTGCATCTGACTCCAGATCAGAAGGTTGTGTGTTCAAATCATGTCAAGTCTAGTGAGTGTTTTGAGCAGACGTGTTTATATTGCTGATTGAGAAGTTGACCAAGGATGAGGAATACAGTAGGCCTACATACATAAGAAAACGGTCCAGTTTAAATTTCTAGCGCAAGGAAAGAAAACAATCAATTCATCCACTTTCACTGGTGTGGTTGGTTAGTTGGCACTGTAATGCAGACACTGTG
The DNA here is from genome assembly GCA_026937815.1 of Etheostoma perlongum. Taxonomy (NCBI): domain Eukaryota; kingdom Metazoa; phylum Chordata; class Actinopteri; order Perciformes; family Percidae; genus Etheostoma; species Etheostoma perlongum. The sequence goes on along the minus strand of CM049380.1, from coordinate 19,487,374 downwards.
GCGCAACATAAGAAGAAAAGAAGCAAAGTAGGAATAGAAAAAAAGATGCTTGGACGTAAAGAAGGAGATTTACGTCTTTACTCTGTGAGTGACCACAGGAGAACATATGTTTTAAATATCCATAGACTGTTGTTGGTCTTGACATAAATGAAAAGTTTACCATACCAATATGTGTGAAGGCGTACCTGCCATGGATGTGGGCCTTGTCCACCACGCTGGCTGCGCGATACTGCTTGGCTATGACCTCGGGGGCAGGCGGAGGCTGGGTGACTGACAGCATCTTGTAGATGGCCTCCATCTGAGGTGAGTCCGCAAAGTGAGCCGGCATGCCATTATACAGACAAGGCCGGGATGCTGCAAAGGAAGTGTATGGGGGGTCACAGTGAGGTCACTTTATTTCTGTCGGGAAAAGAGTCTTACCTCTATAATATAAGGCTGACTTTCTGCTTCAAAATGAACAACAGCTGCCTAAGAACATTGCTGTTGTGTGGGATTTTTGACAAATAAACTGGTAAAATGTTTGCCAGTAAACAAAACATGTAATCTAGGATCAAGGATTTTCATCAAGGATTGGAAGTCTTCTACTCTCAAAGTCTTAAGCTCCTGGTTGTAAAACACGTCGGTCTGATGTGTGGATGAAGTGTGATGAGTGTACCCGAAGAGAGGGGCACCTCGGTCAGGTCGTAGATCTCCTCAGCCAAGTTTTTATCTTTCTTCTTCTTTTTTTCCTCTACGGGCTGAAGGAGCGAGAGCTCCTCGGGGTGACGGATGTCTGTGTAGGTTACAGTGAGGTAATGGATGAAAAAGTAATTAGCTTTATTTAACAAACGGACTATGTATCAGCTGTATAACACTGACAGAAATAAATATGTAGAGGGGGACAGATGAGACACATGACAACCGACAACAGCACAGCATGAATTTAAGAAGTGTTTTAAGTAAAAGTAACAGCAAAAATAAATGCACTATACACTATAATGGATGCATTTTTATGTCCAAAACAAATTTCCCTAATAAGGGAGAAGTAAAGTAGCCTAATGTTGAATATTAAATCTTTAAATGAAGGAAACGAAAGAAGGCAGGACGCAAGAAGAACAATAAAAGGAGACTCACTTAGCATTCTGCAGATTTCCATCACCGTCTGGAAGACGGAGCTGGAGAAGCTGGTTCGGAGCCTCAGGGTAATACCGTTGGGCAGACCCAGCCTTAGGGGCTTGTGTTGGGGCATGAAGACCAGCCGGGCGTCGGCGTGGATGCCATATTTGTCCAGAGTCCAGGCTGTTCGTAGCAACCACAGCTGCTTCTGCTCCCACCACAGCGCATGGTCCGACCAATCACGCTTTATCTCTGCAGAGGACAGACACATCTACTAGTTTCAAGCGCTGATGTGTAAAGTGAAATCGGTAGTTTTGTATAGTACGCTACTATTTCAAAATACATGTTTTGACACCATGAACGCGAAAGTGGCTCCCCAACCGCTGGACATGTAAAAAGAAATTTTAGTCTACCACCAGAACTATTAACAATTTACCCATCCCACCCATAATGACATAGTCAACAGTTTGTAGCTTTGACTTTCAGACTCTGTGGCGCAACGGTAGCGCGTCTGACTCCAGATCAGAAGGTTGCGTGTTCAAATCACGTCAGGGTCAAAGTTTTTCCCCCATGAGCAGCCTTCTTACTAAGCTTTGTCTGTTGATTATAGCTAGTTTTTAAACCGTAGCCTACGTAAGAAGCATTATATTGTCTGATAGTTTTCGCTTTACGCTGTGTGCGCTCTCGCGAGGTGCATGCAGAAATCGGCGGGCAGGCACAATTTGGCCCAACACCTGAAACAAACGTTAAACTGATGGTCAGTCAATCCTTCTGCTGAAAAATGTAATCAATGTACCCCTTTCAGCAGCATTTTTTTCATTAATTGAATTAATCTGACTCCAGATCAGAACGTTGCGTGTTTAAATCACGTCAGGGTCAGTATATCGTTCCTGCTCCGTTTAATGTTGTATCTTGCATTGAATTTTGGAGCTTTTCACACCGCAGGAACTGGCAATATTTACTATACAATTAAATGAATTAAATATTACAAATAGAAAATACTATATATGTATATATATATAAGTAAGTGTACTGAGACAGAGAGAAAGACTGAGACAGACAAACAGACAAACAGACAGTGACCCACGTGTCTTTTCCACCAGCTTTAGGATGACCCCTCCGACATGGAGGCCAGAGTCCACGCTGAGGGTGACAGGTGGCGCGTCAGACCCCAGGTCCTCCACTGTGACTGACAGGTCCCACGCCGCCATACTGGGAAAAAGAGGTCTGGCAGAGCAGAGTAGACAAAAATGATAAAAAAGCAAGAAAGACAAACATGGGAGACAGTAAAAGAATGAAAGAAGTTATAGTTTTAGCAACAATGTAAAACTAGTAACCACTCATTATGAAAAGCTGCTCAACAAATGAACTTTAGATGATCTACACAGTAAGTCACAATTTTAATAAGCTTATATAACATGTGTGTGTGTTTGTTGCAAATATGTGACAGCACATACAAAGCTGTAGAAGATGAACAGTCTTACTTACTCTTACCCTTATTTTATTAAACTGCCAACATTTGTTCACATCTGACATGAAACATTTTCAGATGTATGATATACTTAATAATTAAGTGTTTTAGCCATTATTATTTCAGGGACCTTTACATGTCACAATTTAGAAATGATGCACTTCGATTTATGAATACATTGTTAAAATGCCTGAAGAAAACATTTAAAAACTCTTTAAAACAAACAGACATCACATTTCAGGGCTATAAGCCAATTTTAGTTCTACTATAAATAGTCAATGTTCAGTCAATGTTTTCTGCATTAGTTCACATCAGTGCATATGCAAACTGTAATAACCTTTTAAAATGTGTGACATAACTTGATAGATTTGATAATAAAAATCCTGCTTCAGGTTTTACAGAATATTAATATATTATTTTATATATTATTAACTTATTATATAAGACAATACATGACCTGTCAATCGACTGTGAGAAAAAATACTTTAACTCATGGGTGAATATCACATGATACTGAGTAACACTGACATACAAACAGACACAGTGGATGGGAGTCCAGTTTGATGAGCACTTCCTGTTTCTGACTTGAACTATCAACAGTTCAGGGACACACACTTCCGCTTTCTGACCCTCAGGGGAGGGGTTCATCCAATGCCAACTGCATGTGTATGACAGCCAATCTTAAATAAATTACATTTAAGGATTAAAATGTATCTGTATTTTCAACGTCTAATATCACAGGCAAAAGCGCATAACAATAACTAGATGACATGCCCGGACCCCTCCTTATCTCTTTTTGAGGCCTAAACTTTCTTTATCCGCGTGTTTCTGAATACAAGTTCTGATCTGTGACCAGTTCACTTCTTACATTATATTTGGTTGAATGATGTGGCCTAATAAGTGACCCCACATCTTTGTATTTAACACAGAAGCCTCTCATGTGCATATGCTGCCTTAACACGTATCCTTTTGTTTCTACTTTTCTCTCTTTCTTTCTTTCTCTCTCTCTCTCTCTCTCTTACACACACACACACACTTAAAAAGCCAATACCTTCAGTCTCCTCTGTCCAAGGTTTTGAGAAATGGAAACTGGGGGACCCTTGTGCCTTTGTCAGATCTCTGAAGACGTTTCCCAGGTTTTTGGTGGAAACGTGCAGCAGTTTCTCCCCTCTCGGGCTGGGCAGGTTGTGGTTTGTGAGGCTTGTGTTACTTCTGTTTTTTGTCAGTTTCCGCCAGGCGGAAATGTGAAAAGAGCTCAAGTTTTGACTGACAGGCTGTGTGATGCATAAAAGGCAATGTTTGTGTGTGTGTGTGTGTTCACATAGCATATGTGGGAGGCTTGATATAAGATATTAAATGGAAAGACAACACACATTATTGCTCTCCTCCCTTTGTCTCTTTGTCTCCCTCTTCTCGAGAATTGCAAGCACACATACAATAGATTGATTAGTGATCATAGTTCATCTGTTGTACAACCAACAATATAGTTTTATGGTGTGGGTTATGGATCCAAAATTTTAATGGCAGCCTTTGTTAATGTGCAAAGTAAAGAACAGAAAGAATAAATAGGCAAATGTTTATTGTTGAGAGCGAATAACTTTGTCTTCATCTTTCCTTCTAAAATAGACAGCATTTTGGTAGGCCTAATAGCCTAATAATATTTCTAATAAATGCAGATTATCTTGATGTCATCACATATTAATTTGCTTACTGGTTTGATTTGGGGAAAATAATTCTAGAAACATCACCAAATGTTTCTGGCATTCAGTTGTAGGCCTACAATCCGCAAGGGGGCGACGTTTTCCTTCCTCCTGTCTATGGTACGAAGACCATTACAAACAAAATTTAATAACGTGATACGTATACGTTAAATCAAGTATCAATACTCAATTTATCTGGTCTCGTAATAATATTACGAGCCGGGCAACTTTGTAGAATCGGAGATATTAAATCCCCCTCGTCTTAGCCTACTTTTGTATTTACTAGTTTATTAGAATTCGCTCGTTTGCGTGTACCCTCATGTTGTAATTCCAATATTTCCAACCGTCTTGAAGGAGGCGTTGGTTGTTGGCTCCGGCTTTCTCATGTCACCTAAATCTGGGGGTGGACATCCAGTGTTAGACTTACAATAGAGCAGCGCAGATCACGTTGTAGGATAGCCTTTTCACTGATAATAATATTAATGAACTGGGAATACAGGCCTGGATACCGCACTAATGCTTATTGACACGTTTTAAAGTGTGTTGTTTAGCGACAGCCAACTGTCAACCCTTGTAAAATGGTACATTCCACATGTGAAACTTCCACAACAAAAATGGCACATGAGAACGAGAACTGTCAATGGAACTAACCGACGTCTATCATCAGTGTTCGTACCGAAAACGAAACCTAACCCCACGGTGTGGCTGACACACTGATCCACGTGAAGCTGCAGTAACACGAGCCATTAGCCCCCTCGGCGTCACTCAGGCATGGCACTGCAAATATGTATCAGAGCCCCACTATGCACTGGCCCTCTGTCCCGTGTCCGCACTCACTTCCAGGGAGCCGGTGTCAAGTTCAAACACATTTTAACTCCTGGAAGCCTCCGGCTGGGAAGAGAGCCAGCAACAAGTTCTGCCCGCGGCCATATTAACGCTACCCTCCGAGCTGAGAAGTTTTCAACAACAACCGCAGCACTTTTGAAGTCCAGTCAGGGGAACGCATCCTCCTCACCCCGGGGGATGAGAAGTTGGCTAGGCAAGGTAGCCCTCGGTGCCGCCCTCGGAGTGAGCACAGTCGCTTTGGCCGATTCTCTCCACACCGGAACAGTTACCGCCATGGCTCGCAAAGTTAAACTGGACTCCGCTGAGGGAGACTGGAAGGAGACCAAGGGTGAGACTGTTCAGCCAAGGCCTAGAGGATTAAAACTAAATTTTTGCAATGGCTTCATGCATCGTGCTTTGTCATAAAGAGAAACGAGTGCTGTCTGAACATGACTCAAACACCTGCCCAGTTGTTTTTATAAAAACTAGCTACCCTATATGCTCTTAAAATGGATGATACCAAATAATGATCACAGCAAATGCAGCAAGTCCATACCAACATTAGACCTGAAAGAGTAAAATTGATTGTAAAATTTGGCTTCTATTATATATTACACTAAAAATTCAATATATGAAACACAGTGTAAGCCAGTACAAAGTAATTATATGCATTTGGGTTGCAAAATGATCATTTAAAATTTTTATCTAGCCCAAGATGATATTTTGATTTAAAAACTATTAATTCGATAGTTATGCAATGTAGAAAAGCAAGCAAATTAGTTGAGTTTAAGAAACTGCAACTCGCAAATATTTGTTTTTTCTTCTTTCTAAAAAATGAATGCAGTCGGCCCTGGCAGTAAAGCACCTTCTATGATATGTAAGCTTTGCTTGTCTATGTAGGAATGTAAGTGTTCATTAGGTGGGTGTCATAGATCACAAAAATAAGGTGGGTATGCATGAGCTATTTGTTTTCTTTCTTCAGTCTGGTATGCAAAAGTGCTATGTTTATCTATTCCTTAATGTAAATAAATACTTTACAAAATATTTATTTTAAATTTAGCTAACCGATTCACTGTCTTCCGCTCTCTTTCTCTGTTGTCTCCACCAGACTTCTTGCTGTCTCTTTCTGTGATGGACAGGCGTGAACACTACAGGACGTCTAACTTCGTGCCACTGGACGACGTCTCAGTCTGGACTCCCACTGCAGGTCAGACACCCAACATCAGTCAAAGTCACTGTCAAGATCACTCAGAGTTGGGTGGTGGTGCTGGTGAGACTTTACCGGAGTAATGCAAAGACATGATCACTTTCAACAGTGTTATCAGATGTTTGGTCACATTACATCAAAGCACTTTCTAAATTAGGAACATAACGTAAGGGGAGCTGGAAGCTCATTGTATGCAAAATATAAATATATTCATATATAATATAACCTTCTCATGCAGGCAGATAAACAAATTAGGGACACAAAAGATGAATGTGCTGACATTAGATGCAATGTAACATCTAAGGTTTATGGAAGGGTAAAATACCCGACCAGGATCAGGAATGAATGGACAACAGCCAGTTGAATTGAAAACCTCCCTATGGAATCTAGAGTCATGAGATGATGAGAATGCTGAAGATCTGGATGTGATGAGGAGGTGGACTTATGATGAGAAAGGCCACAACGTTTTAAAATGACAGCTGACAGCAGCAGAGAGGAAAACAGATTTAAGCTTTGACAGCAGGGACTTAATTGGCTGATGGAGCTTGTGCAAAATCTGATTGGTTTAACTAAAACATACATAATCAACTGAACGGATGAAGCATTAAAATAGTCTTCCTGAATAAATTGCGCTGAGCTTCTTGTTTGTGTCTCATTATCAGGCGGTTCTGAAAAAACTCTGTACCAGAGGAATGAAAAGTTGGACAAGAAGATTTCCCTATACAGCGGTGACATCACCAAGCTGGAGATAGACGCTATTGTCAACGCAGGTATGTGTGTTTAAATGAGTAAGTGTTTGTTTTTAGTTGGAGCTGTGTGTAGATAGTCATCCAACATGGTCCCCAGTGATCATATTTCACACATGATGAAATAAAGTGAAAAACAGGTGAAACGTCATTTTATTTCCACTGTTTTGCAACAAATGTAAAATTCAGCAGGGGACTAAAAAAACACATTCACAAGAACAATATGAAGAAGAAAGCCAACCAGTGGGGAAATATGACAAAGAATTATGGATTAAAAACGTGATGCTAAACTGAGCGCAGCCTGTTTCTGCATCCATGTGAATGTAGCCTACTGTATATACATATATTTAGTATTTTTTTATTTTTTGTCCTGTCGTTAAGCTACTGGGACCCTGAATTTCTCATTGGGGATCAATAAACTTACCTACCTACCCACCTACCTGCCTGGGACACCATTCGTTATCACAACCAAACACAACACTGTTTTTGTTGTTGCATCTTTGCAACTGGTGCCTACTGCTGCATTCTATTGATTATTTTCGTTACCAGTAGACAAGTTGATTTTTTCCCCCGACCAAATCCATTTTTTTGTTAAGTCTATAAGATGGTGAAAAATATTGAAAAAGTACTCTACGTTTTCAAATGTCTAATTTCATTCTTCGGACCGACAATCCAAAACCCAAAGATATTCAATTTACAATAATTATTGTTTGCCATATTTGCCATTTTTGCTTTGTTCAAACAATTTCTAATATATATTTATAAAGTTAATTGGTGATCAAAATTGTTGCCAAATAAGTTTCAATTGACATATTGACTAATTGTCTCAGCTGACATGAAAACATAATCAAATAAAATAAAAGTTGTTCTGGCAGAAAATAATTTTTAATGTGGTGAAATGTTTTATTTTAAAATGACTTGCAGACAATAAGACAATTTATTTGTTCCTATTAAAATATCTATAATCATATGGAAGTTTATTAATACCAAAATGTAATTATTTGGGCTTTCCATATAGAAACCAATGTAATACTGACCAGTTATAAAATGAGTTAAACAAACTGTAATGAAAGGCAAGGCAGCTTTATTTGTAAAGCACATTTCAGCAACAGGGCAATTCAAAGTGCTTTACACAAAATCTGTTAAAAAACTGTTAAAAAAATAAAAACAGAATAAACAGTTAAAAATAAAAAATAAAAACCGATAAAACATAAGAATAAAAGTTACAGTGCAGTATAATAAATTGAACATTAAGAAATGAACATAATTTAAAGAAAGGCAACATCAAAAAGAAAGGTCTTCAGCCTTGATTTAAAAGAAGTGAGAGTTGCAGCGGACCTGCAGTTTTCTGGGAGTTTGTTCCAGATATGAGGAGCATAGAAACTGAACGCTGCTTCCCCCTGTTTAGTTCTGACTCTGGGGACAGAAAGCAGACCTGTCCCAGATGACCTGAGAGGTCTGGGCGGTTCATAGTGTAGTAGCAAATCAGAAATGTAAACCGTTCAGTGATTTATAAACTAGCAAAAGTACTTTGAAATCAATTCTTTGAGGCACAGGCTTCAGAAGTAAGCAGAATAATCAAAAGCTAATACCAAATATAGTAAAAAGCTGATAACGTGAATGGATGTATTCATCTAACCTAAAACATTTTTATTAAATGAGTGATATGATATTAATACATTTTTAAAGACAAGTATGCCCGCATAACACATTTCCTCCCTTCAGTTGTTCTAGGATTAGAGTGTTTTCCAGTAACCTCTAGATGGAGCCAAAAGCCAGCTCATTAACTGAAGACGTTTTCCCACAAGGCTGTTTGGGCATTTGGGGGAAATTGAATCGGTGTCTTGGCACAGACGGTGCATGGGGGAGAGTGAGGCAGGCCAGCATGCCTAAATGGTGCTTGATGATGAGGCTTTAGCAGAAAATGATAGATCTTCATTGGCAGCTGACTATCAGCAGGTGTACGCTCTGGCAGCATCCATTGAATATGTTGATCTTCATTCTCATTTATTGCATTACTGTTTGTGTGTGCTTGCGACCATTCATGCATCTACTTGCAAATGTTAAAGTAATTATGTGTGTATATACATGAAGTAATTGTAATGTATCTCTTGTGTGTCTGTAGTGGCAACTTTGTGTTGCAGTGTACGTTTTACAAGAGCTTTTTACAGAGTCGCACGATGCAAAGTAGCATTGAATTAACAAGAGGAAACGGCTAGTAAAGTGTCATTTAGCAGAGAGGACAAGGCAAGGTGAGGGAGGGAGAGAATGCCAGAGGAAACATGACTGAGAGACAGAGCATGAGGGAGACTCAGCACACCGACTCACAAAAAGCGAGGGGAGAGTCTGGAGGAGTAAAAAGAAGAAGATAAAAGAGAGGTAGGGAGAGGACAAGGCTAGTATTTAAATCTCGGACTGCATTGCCATGGCAACAAGCAGGTACAGGGTACCCACAAAGGGGTTTTGGGCAGCAGAGTCTGATCATCCTTATTCTGTTTGTCTGTTTTGACTGACTGGCCGGCCAGCTGACTGTCTCCGTAGTCATTTTGTCGACTTAGCGGCTGACCTTTTCATTCAATGACTAACTGATTGACTAAGAGGCTTTCAGTGATGTCAGTTGCACTTAAAGAGATATGACATTAAAATAAAAGAAAGAGGCCAACAGACTTTGAGGGACAAGATAACAATTATAAAAGAGACAGTTAGTTATGCTCATTTAGAAAATTTCTTGCAAGCTTATTCTCCAGTTGCATATCTAACAGCAAAGCCTGAGCGTTAGAAAGCAGCCAAATCAGCGCCTGTGGTTTTTGACATGTGGAAGGGAGTTTTGCGGATTTCTTTCTGCTATGAAAGGCCTTGAAGAATCATTTAGCCCATAACGCAGCAATCATTCAATTAAAGTCAACTGTGGCCAATTATACGCTATACTGGCAGACTAGTAGTCAGGTTGGGAGGGGGGCTTCCAGGCCTGGCTGGTGGTGAGCAATTGACTACAGACTCACAAAAACATGCATATGTAGATGTGGATACAGACAGAGAAGCACTGGAGATCTTTGAATGAACAGGTGGAAACTAAGGAATGTGCATCTCCACCCTGTTACTTCCTTCCTTCCTACCTACCTACTACCTACCCTCAGTCAGCACTGATTGATCAGGTATGGAGGGTGTTGCATGGAGGCTGGGGGGCACTGTTTGTCGTTTGCGTTGCTGTCAATAAAGATCGGATTTACAGTAACTCTTCACCCCTCCCACGTCTCCTCCTATTCTCCTCCCCCTCCTCCTCCCCCTTCCTCCTTCCTTCCACACTTTTACAGTCCCTGGCTCTTGCCCACTCCTATAAAACACTACAAACATAAAAACCCACAAGCACTTAAGAGCCTTCCTGGTGGGGGTGGGTGGGGGGGATATGGAGGGGAGGAGACGGCGGACAGAAACATCCTCCTCTTTACACCCCTCAATCACTCCGTTTGGAAAAGGAGAGAGAGATGGAGGGGAGGATATATTGTCTCTGATGGGCTTTCTGATTAAGATGGATTGCACAATGAAATGTCTTTGGAGTGATGAGTTCTTGGAGTGTGTGTGTGTGTGTGTGTGTGTGTGTGTGTGTGTGTGTGCGTGCGTGTGTGTGTGTGTAAGTAACTAACTTTGCATTAAAACCTTTTTTCAAATTGATTAAATGCAAATTTGCTTAGCTCTACTGAGCTGCATTTTCCCTCGCAAAAGTACTATTCCTCATTTCCATTCCAGCACTTACTCCCAGCCGTTGTCGTGAATTTGACGTGTTTGACATTTTATATATGCTTTTTATTTTGCCCTATCTTTTTTCTCTTCTTAGACTATATATTTAATTAAAAAAGATTTAAAAACTGGACATATAAGTTCTCTCAGTATTTCTTTGTGTAATGTCCTTTTTTCCAGTGGAGCTAACACTGTGTGTGTGTGAGTAAATGCAGAAGCAGAGTCGGCTGCTAAATCTTTCAGGCTAGACTATAAAAAACTGTCCCTAAAATTAAGCCTTGCACCGTCAAGTGATAAAGAATATTCTGGTCCTATCTCAGTCTTTAGAGCTTGAACCACTTGTCATTGTCACAATTTCTGTGTGTGTGTGTGTGTGTGTGTGTGTGTGTGTGTGTGTGTGTGTGTGTGTGTGTGTGTGTGTGTGTGTGTGTGTGTGTGTGTGTGTGTGTGTACAGGATTGACACCTTTACACACCTGTTTGAATGTATTGAAAATATTCTATACATGTACATCTGCATGTGTACACCTGCGCACAGATACACCCGCTGCCTAAAATAAACAGTGGACATGAACATAGCTGTATGGATGTGTGTGTGCGGTGCGATATCATGACGGGTGTGCATGCTTGTGGTGTACCTTTGTGTGTGTTTTGAGTGCAGGTGTCCTATCATGTTTGTGTATGCATGCATGAGATAGGGTCTCCCAGGTTTTCCTCTGCAGGTCAGAGATAAAGCTGTTGGATGGCGCTGGAAACCCTCTTACCGTAGCAACAGCTGAGAGATACAAGATAAGAGCCAGTAGTTTTCTTGGCCTGCAGGTGACAGGCTGGATGTGAGAGAGAGAGGGTGTCTGTGGACTGTACTGTAACTTCCTCAAAGATAACAAACCTAGAAAGAAAGCTTGACCAATGAGCGGATGGATAGCAGGGTCAGGATGTTGACCTGATGTTGAGTGACAGGGAGAGAAAAAAGGTCAGACTTTATCTCACTTACAGACTCCACTGAATGCGTAATTTTCACTGTCAGCGTGGCATCATTGTGACGTAGGCTTTTAAAAAGGAACATTGTCGGTCATAAGGACAGCCATTTCTTCAGAGAAGCCAAGCACAAACAAGCCAATTATAACTAATTTAAGACTTGAAAAGCTTTGTGATATTCACAGAAAAAACATGAGATGCTGACAAAATCAAATAGTACAATTCAGGCAAGACATCATCTCAAATACATTATAGGTCAGTAGCTCAGTCCGTAGGGAGTTTAGTTTGGAACTGGAGGGTTGCAGGTTCAAGTCCCAGTGTGGACCACAGTACGGAATGTGGATTGGAGAGATGCCAGTTCAACTCCTGGGCGTTCCCATGGTGTTCTTGAGCCTGTACCCCCCCTAACCGCTCAGGGTGCTGGTCCAGCACTGGCAGCCCACTCACTCTGACATTTCTCCATTTGTGCATATGTATTATGCATATGCATATGTGTGTGTGTAGTGATTAACAAAACAAAATGTACATTTTAATTTCCCTACTGGGGATCAATAAACAGTATAAATAAAAACTAAATAAAGAAATAGCCTTTAATACAGTCTGGCCTGAAAATAAGACAACTCTAACTAAACATTAGCCCCTTCTGCAACAACTGATTCTGAGTAAGACAAGGTAGGCAAATATTCTGTATTTAAAAGTGTGTGTGTTATATATATATATATATATTAGTGATTGAGGGATGTAAAGAGGAGCATGTTTCTATATGCTGTCTCCCCCCTTCACATTTTCAACAAGCTGTTTGTTTTGGAGATGTGGAAAGTTTTTTTTTTAACATTAAAATCTTTTCAGACAGTCTTCTTGGGCTCACCACAATAATAAGATCCAGATTTTTTGGTTACTCCTGGTGCTTAAGTTCTCAACTGATGGGACCTTACTGCCTCGCTCCAGTTGTTTTAGTGGCACAAACTGCTGCGGTGAATGCGTTGTGACATTTAATTGTCTTGTCATTGACAACTCCAATTTTTCACATCTACTATTCACAATAAAAACATCAGGGTCGCTGATTATATTTATTATCAATAAGTCTGCTGATTATTTTGACTGTTAGTTTTGTCTGTAAAATGTGAGAAAATGTTGTATTTTTTAGATATTACACACTGCATATATTACACACTTTTTATCTTTTTAAATCTATTAATTGGATTCCAGCTTCTCAAATGTGAGGATTTTCTCCTTTTCTTTTTCATATATAACAGCCTTGGTCTTAAGTTTCTGGATGTTAGTGGAGGTGGCACGCCACCGCTATACAGCACTGTGTAAAAGCCTGATAGGATAATCAGAGCTTTGACATTATCTTACTGTAAAATGTAAAGATAGATAAATTAATATGCATAAGTTAATTTTGAATTTAAGACATAAGTACAGCAAAACCATTGCAATATCAACTTAATGTTTAATTATTACAGAACTACATATAAAAGGATAGGTGTAGGGGTAAGCATCAATAATTGAACATCAGTGTTTGAGCTTGGATCCCTCCAATGTAAAATAAACAGTGGTGGAGCATCTTTTATTGATTCCAGAGAAGTCTGTGGTTGAGGAATACCAATAACTGTAGTGGAGGCTGGTTATGGGGCTTGGGGTTATAGAGGATGAAGGGACCAGGGCGTTGGGTGGGCATGGATGCAGACAGACAGGCAGGCAGGCAGGCAGGCAGGCAGACAGACAGACAGACAGACAGACAGACAGGCAGACAGGCAGACAGGCAGACAGGCAGACAGGCAGACAGGCAGACAGACAGACAGACAGACAGGCAGGCAGGCAGGCAGGCAGGCAGGCAGGCAGACAGACAGACAGACAGACAGACATTGATTAGAACAGCTGTAAGAGAAAGGTGATAGAGATGTCTTCAGTGATCCTGTTTGGTGATTGTAAGACTATAAAACAGGTGAACCCCTCAGCTCTGAAGGTATAGAGCCCCTTACAAGAACATTGCCCTACAGTGGCACAGCATCACATTCCTGCAATGCTTCACTGATTCTTAGCTGTCTTTGTCAATGGAGCTTAGCGCTGTGCTTAGTACCTGGGAGACATCTGGGCTTTTGCCACTGCTCGAGTGTGTATGGAAGATTGTCAGGCCTGACTTGAAATTGCTTCAGAGCGGTTAAAATTGTTTTTCAGATCTCACCTGAGCTGCATTTTCCTCATTTGACTGGAGTAATAGGGGACATGGAGTGGAAATCTTTGCATGTGTAACCACTTTATAAGGCTTTTCCAGCATCAGGCCAAGGATTAAGTGATTTTTATCACAGATTGACTTTGAATGCCACAATATCTACTCCAGTCTCAATGCTGAAGCTGTTCATAGTCTGTTTGATTTAAGTTTGTGCATAATTTTGCACTTTTTAGAGGATAATCAAGTTGTAGCCAACGGTAGCATTTTTTTTTTTCTTCCTGAAGACTAAATGTTTTTAAGACTGCATTTCATCCTTAGATGATGATGATGATGAAGATAATAATAATAATTATAATGATGATGATTATGGTGAATAAACACTAACAAAAATATAAACACTAACTGATCAGTAACAGAATCAGTTTAACAACAACAGTAACAAGTAGAGATCAATTTTAAAAGGTGCAGCAAAACAACATAGAAACAGAATGGCTGCCAGTTTTTCATCAAGTCACTTATCCAAGGTTTTAATCAGGAGGGACGTGTTGTTGTGATCCAGGCAGCCTCCCTGGTAGTAACAGGGGTCAGAGGAGGTGATGGAAAGCCCAGAACAGAGACTATTGAGGTCCCACAGGCCCCCACAGTGTGTGTTCTCTATGTCTCTCTGTGCTGCAGTAACCATACATCTTCCCTTGAGCTCTTGTCAGCTCCTCTCAGGACAGGCTTATATCGCAAGATGCAAAATGTCACACCAGGTTTGCTTTTGCAGAAAAATATTTTACACGGGAGTGTGTGCAGCTCTAAGAAAGCCTTCAAACAGATACATCGACTGTGAAAAGAAGACCAGATACTATAACATGGACCTGAATGTATTTGTGTGTGCGTTTTGATACATAAGTGGTGCTTAAAGGTGCTCTAAGCGATATTGGGTGATGTTACTTCTGGTTGACATTCGAAGTATTTAAATGAGACTAGCTTGCCTTTTTACTTGTGTAAGAATTAATTGAGATTTGTATTGTTTATTTTTAAAAAAGCAAAATGGGTTCATACAGTATGCTGCTGCAATGAAGCAGAACCAGTTACCCTCATGAGCCGCACTGTTTCTCCCTGCCCTAATGACTGTACTTCCTTAGCTCTAGTTCCTATAGCGTTATATCCCCACTGCCCTGACTTTGTGTTTTGTGAAGTTGCGTTAAAGGACACATTCTCACAATATACCCGTCAACTGTCTCTACCAACCCACACAAGCACTTCCAGAGGCAAGTTGGTATTGCTGATGCTGCTTAGGTTTCAGAGTAAATATGATGTGCTGTCAAAACGTCCGCCATGACCACCGCTACCAGCTACAGTGGATATAAAAAGTCTAAACACCCTTACGAAATTGCAGTTTTTTTAAATAGACCTAAATAACAACAAAGTGAATGTCAGGCTTGTTCCATCTTTTATGTGAGCTTCAATCAAACAAAACTCCAGAGAAAACAACAAATAGTCAATTATTAGGAACATTTAAAATAAAACATGATGATTGCATTCGTCAACACTCTCAGACAAACTAATAACTCTGTGGACGCACCCTTTTCACTTCTTACAGCAGAAGGTCTTTGGGAATAAATCTATTTACTTTGCACAGCTAGACTTTGCAATTGTAACCCACATTTATTTTAAAAAAAAGTGCTGTCAAATTGTGAGGGGATCTCCTGCGTACAGCTCTCTTTAGGTCATTCCATGTTTTTTTGATGGGATCGAGGTCAAATACTTTGATTTTCCATGCTTGAGGCCATGCCTTAGTCCACTTGGATGAGTGCTTTGGGTCATGGTCATGCTGGAATGTGAAATTCCTCTTCATCTTCAGCTTTCTGAGGCCAGCAGGTTTCCTGCCAACATATCTTGATATATTGAGCTGTTCATTATCCTTTCTATCTTGACAAGAGCCCCTGACCCGGCTGAAGAGAAGCGCCCCAAAGCAGGCCTCCAGCTGCTACTACCAACAATCTTCACAGTGGGTTTGGATGATAAGCTGTTTTGGCTTTGTGCCAAACATATGTTTTAGAATTAAGGCCAAAAAGTTCAACCTTTGTCTCGTCAAACCATAACACATTTCCCACATACTTTAGTTTGGCAGGGCTACAGACTGTGGCCACTTACGAGACAGTGCGAGTATTTTTTTTATTTTTAGTATTTATCTGTACTAAAGACTGGACTTTATCAAAGTTGTGTAAATAAAAAAAAGTTTCTTTATAGAACCAGTCTGTGATTGTTAGAGTAGCCTGTCACTGAGGAGACATGCTTGCTATAATTACCGTCATCCCTGTGCAGTAATATTGCTTCTGAAAGAGCTAATATCTAAGCTATAGTAATTTCTCTCCGTATTTGTTTTGAGGCCTTTCTCACTTAATCCTCCTGATGATACATGTACAAATCAAATGAATGGAACATTACTCTTTCACACCCAGTTAAAGTGCCTCGTTTCTAATGGTAAAATAAATTGAAGGCTGTGGGCGTATTTCATATCCTTAAGGCTTGAGACGATCTAAGGCTCACCACTGTGAGGAATCAGAGTCTATATGCTTCAAAACCTATGTTAAAAGAAGCTTTTAAACTGGGCTTGACTGACATTTGGTTTTATGTTCAGCAGTAGATTTCTGCTAGTTTTTTCTGGCACTTTTTTGAGATTTCTTAACATGCACGCTGCCGACCCTTGCCGACCCTTGCCTCGTCCTAGCGTAAATCTAAATGCTTATTTTCTTTTCATCACTGCACTGAAGTCATGTTATGTCCACTCTGTCCTCTTGTATCTGTGTCTTTGCCATGGGTGAAGTTTGGAGGCTGCAGCCTGAATTTAGACAGTGCTGCTGCTCTAGTTTTTCCAGTTCATATCTGTCCGAGTTAATTATGGTACAACTGTCAGAAAGACCACTTTGCTGGTCATTTGGGCAGCGACATTAATGTTCTCCCTGTACTGAAAAATGTGAGCTTTCAAGGTTCAGTGCCCAGAGTTTCTACTGGATGCTCTAATGTCCAGTTTGTGTCTCAATTTGAGTGGGAGATGGAAGAAAAGCTATGATTTTTATGGTGCATCTCCAGAGTTTTGTCCTCTCCCTTCCCCCTTTTTTTTCTTTACCGCTTCCATTTAGACATCATTGCAGGGATGTGACCCGAGAGGAGCGAGACATTGGCATTAGATAAACAGGCCTTAGTTTACAGCTTCAGATTGATTTACACCCTGACATTGAGAAGTTAACATACCCTTCGAGAGTTAATCCCTAATGTTGTCCAGGTCAGTAAATAAATGGAATAAGAAAAGCCAAAGTGAAGGAGTTTGCAGAAAAGCTCATTCGTGCTAATTATTTCTCTCCCACCCCTCCCTTGTTAAAAGCTTTCCCACCCCTCCAATCAATCGCCACTTTAGCAAGCAGGAAGGGATGGAGGAAGTGCGAGCCTCATTAGCCTGATTGGGCCAATGTGGGAGATGGAAGGAGATGGAGTAAATGAGTGAGTAAAAGAGAAAAAGAGTCAACTTGATCATCAGCACTTGGCCCATCAGAGCTTCTGTCATCAAGGCTTGGGCTGCTTTCAAATCTGTTGGTTTGTTGTGCAGCATTGTGACTCTTGGTATGACGGGCAAAAATCTTCGGGAGAAGGTGCAGCAGGGAAAGCCGTTGCTGGATTTAGTTAGCGATTTTGTTCTGTCTGTGGTAAAGGTAAACATAGTCAATCTCAAAGCTGGATGGATGGAAAAAATCACCTTTTCTAGTTAAGTATGGTTGAGAGATTAAAGGTACTGTATGCTTAAAATGAACCAGATTGTACAAAGTGTTAACAACTGTTCTGAATGATTAGCCTTGCTGCAGACCTTTTGAATCTTTCTTTTTTTTCGACCTTTGTGACAAATGTAATGTAACCGCCACCATAGCTTCCATGTCGTCTGGAAATAACATTGGCCTGGAAGATTTGTCACTTGCTATTGATTGGTTAGAGCATAACCCCTTCCAACAAGAAATCAGCTAACATGAACACAATATCCTGAATTAAAGAAGTCAGATTATCAGGCTACCAAATGGCCACACGTAAAGGCCTCCCATCATAGCCTCTTCCTGACAGCCTCATGAAGTTCAAAACCTACCTTACATTAACACCTCCACACACCTAGACACCCGTTACATAAAGATTGTCCATTCCAAAAAAGTCACAAAAATGGTCAATTGCAGTCAGTTCCAAGGTTGGAAAGTCAAGCAAAGAATGTACTTATAGAGCACTATTAAAAGCAATACATATTTACCAAAATGCTTTAAGAAGATATATTAAATACAAGAAATAATTATAATAGGTAAATGTAAAATAGACAAAGCTGCACTAACTTTAGCAGATGTATACAGTATTCCTTTAGGCCACCATAATTCATAGTATGAAGCTAATTGGGAAAAAAAAGAAATATTCATGTGATTATATTACTAATTGAGAGGATTCACTTTGCTTCATTTGACGTCCAAAATGGCTGACTAAATGCGACCAGACTTGTAGATATTATATAAAGCAAGTCCTCCGAGGTTGTGGCAAGGTGACAATAATGTGCAGCTTGTATAGCACTTTTTTGTGCTGTCTCACTTAATGCACTCCTTAGTGTGGCAATAATCGTTTGCATTCCCAGTTCTTTATGACAATAATAGTACACCTTTTTTCAAATATTGGTTTTAGTGCCAGACAAGTAATCAGCCTTGAGTAAAGGCTTTGGCTGTCCATCCAAAGTCCTCGACTCCTTGGCTGCTCATGTCGAATACTTGAGCAGCTCCAAAAAAAACGCATGCTAAGTGCGCCCACAATCACCTGATGAATGGCCTTTTTTAATGCGTTTATCAACCTATTATGATTGATGTTTTTCATTTAGACTTTTGACATTAAATCCAACTCTGTTTCACTGTACCAGCTGTGCACATGATTTGACTAGAACTAAGACACACAAGACTGAATGAGAACAAATTAGATATGGAAATAAAAAGCACATTGGGGGAAGATTATCCTCATTGTAGGCAGTGCTGTTTGAATAATAAAGTATAATGCAGCCTGACATAAGACTCCATTTTCTTTCATCTTTGTAATCATAGCTTAATGAACAAAGTACAAAGGATGCACTATTGTAACCTCCAAAATGGGCTTTAATCTAACCCTGAGTCCTCTTCCCGTCTCCACCAGGAAATGCAAGGGGCCCTTATTATCCGCTCAAATGTCCTCATCACAAACAATGCTTTTGTCACATAATCACACACACAGACACGCAAAGAGTACTGAGACTGCACACAGCACACACTGCACACAATTACCATCTTGTAATTGCGATCTATCAGGCGTTGTTGTGAAGTGGTGCCCGATGCATAGGCTGTCGGCCCCGCTGCATTATCAGAGCTTAGGAAATGACAAGCCTATTTATAGGAACTATTTATCCACTTATCCTGTTGTCACCATTGTCCATGGGTGGACAACCCTTGTTAGAGCCGGACTGACAGGCAGGGCAATCAATCAGTGCATCAGTTTGTAAAATGAAGATGTTCCCTGAAAGTGGGACATGAATCAGTGGATTTAGTGCATGGAGTTAAAAGAAAAACCTATTCAATGTCAGTCAAGGGGCCGGTTGCAGAAGATAACCGGTTATATAGATGTTCCATTATTTTGTATAATGTTTGTTGATTTTTTTTTATTTTTATAGCCTTATTTTCATCATTAAATTGTGCTGCCTTGAACCAACAGCACATTGTGTGTTTGTGCTGGACCCCTGGTATGGTCACAGTCCACTCTGTAGCATTTTCAACCAAGTAATGAATGATTTACTGTGCTCCTGGAATTATTAATTTTTAGGCTGTGATGTGTCTTCCTCTTCTAAAGAAAGGCTAAGAGTTAGTGCTCCAGAGAAATCACAAGTTGCCATAACTACAAGTGCTGAGGTCTCAGTGCGGTCCAGAGTGTAGAACCCCGGAGAAGTGGGCAGTAAGCCGACCATGAGTGAGGGCTCAGAGCTCTGGAGGACGCCATCCAGCAGGAGACCAGTGCCTGAAGTGCTCCTCAGCTAGAGTTGTTTCTCTTCAGTTTCCTTGTGTAGACAGGAGATGAAGCTGAATGCCTGATAGTTCATCATGTGAAGAAAAGCAAACAATCAACTGTTCACTTTATGTCAGTCTTGGAAAGATAATGAGACAAAGACAACTTGAGGTTATAAATGCTTTTAATTTTTCTTCCATTTCAGATTCTCTTTTTCCTAACAGCAAGGTTACAAAAAAATCGAGTGGTATACAGGCCGATTAATTAGGCTCAATTCAAAGATTAAAAACACATGAAGCTGGGAAATTGAATAGAGGACAATTGCAGTACAAGGGCAATTATGTTATCTTTTTATACATGCTTTAAGCATGGTTATGGCAGAAGCTTCTTTTTCACTAGAGGCTTCTTGCAGTGGCACTCAAGTGGCTCTCCCTCTGATAGACCGCCCTGATTCATACAGTTGGTGTTGTTAGAAACCCCCCGGAGGCTGTCTTTTGTTCTTTGCCTTGTTTATTCCAGTGATCTCCATCCATTGCTACAGAGGAACCACAGCTTAATGTTTTGTTGTTGTTGGATTAGTTTATAACTCTGAGGTATTTCACTGGTTTCTTGCAGTGTGTGTGAAGAGAAACGTGCCAGTGTTTATTATGTAGCTCCATCCTGGTACATTGGGACCACCGTCACTTGAAAGGTGTACAGGGTTATGTCCATAAACGACGACTTTTAAGAGTTATTTTAAAATTCATGTGTGTCTTCAGCTGGATTTACAGCTGAGGTGAGGATTTGTTTTCAAGGTTAGTAAATTTGTGAAATATTGTTTCAAGTTCAGCAATGCTGTTTGAGCATTGTTTGTGTGCTTCGTATATGGACCTTTTGACAGAATGTACGTGTGTTGATGTTTATGGTACGCCAATGTCTACTCATGTCTGTATATTGTATCTGTTTTTTGTCTTTCTCCACTGTTCCCTTGACTGCTGTGAGTTTAATCTGCAGTCTGAAAGCATGTGATCAGTTTTACAGCTGTAGCTGATAGACAGGTGTTCAAATACTTATTGCAGCTGTATCATACAAATAAATAGTTAAAAATCATACATTGTGATTTCTGGATATTTTTTTTTTTAGATTATGTCTCTCACAGTGGACATTTCAGACCCCTCCATGATTTCTAAGTGGGAGAACTTGCAAAATAGCAGGGTGTTCAAATATGTATTTTCCTCACTGTATGTGTAATGTACTATATATATATATATATATATATATATATATATACAGTACATTTCCTCAAATGCTTGCATTTACAGGAATACATTGACCTTTTGCCAAAGCAGCTTATAACGGATGCAAACACTGGAAGCCATTTTATCGTGCTATGCAGCTTTACATCACTCTTAACAGCCCAGTGCTGAAGAAAACACTAAGCTCGGAGTTTAGAATGCAACTGACCATTTTATTGCAAATTGGTTAGTTGAGCTCATTTGTTGAAGAAATAGAGGCAACGTATTCAGAAATACACTGAATTAAGGCAAAGCATTGAGACTGAAGAGACTGTTGTGCTTGAATGCACAATCCATGTAGAACGCGTTCCATATCTTGAACATGTGTGCAAATGTACATTTCAGTCTCGAGTTTGCTCGAGTCTCTGAGTATACATATTTTTGTTGGTTGAATGTGTTACAATAATTATGCTGGAGGGCGCTTGATAATAGACTGCAAAAGTGATAGGCCTCCATAATGACAGCTAAGAACTCAGGGCATTGCTGTAAAGAGCACAGACGTGGAGATACAGCTGCATTACATTTACAGTACGCTTTGGTGCACATACGTAAAATCACAAATACTTCAGATAAACATTCAAATGAAGTATATTTTTATCTCCCTCACAGACACCCTGTAAAACAACCCATTTCTATCTACATAAAGTACTTCTCTCTCTCTTTCACCAACACCAAACACAGGCAGTCACTCTAAGATGGACACTTATACACTCCCCCGTTCGTTATATTGATCCATGCTTACACAAGTATTAGCACTCACTTAGCATGAGAGGCATGTACACAACCAACTCAGGATAAAACATGCAGGCAGAATTGAATTGGAGCAGCTGATGTATTCATCCAGTGTGTGTGATTTAACGAGGTCCACTCTGTCTCATCATAAATCATTTTAATAATCTTGAGCTTCCCATTGATTTATATTTTTTAAGCCATCCCAGTGCATTATTTGAAATCTCAATCCAGTGTTTTAAATTTAATGAAACACACACATACACACACAAAGAGAACTCGTGCACCTACTTTTCTTTTTAGAAGTCTTTATTCATCTGTGTAGAAAAAAAGACGACCAATGAGTGGAATAGCATTTTGAACCAATTTTTGTGTTTATACATAAGTGTTTTCATTATCACATCTGAAGGTGACATTTTTAAAGGAAAAATGACTTCTGCACAGAATGAAAGGAAGCTTGAGTGCTCTTAAAAAACAAATGGAAAAAAAACAACACACCAAAGATCGTCCAATATTACTGATACACAGTAACACAGGTTGGAAACGAGAAAGAGAGCTACTCAAAGTAAGAATGGAACACTTAAAGGCTCTATATATATATATATATATATATATATATATATAATATTACTCATCCCCATCCTTCCCTCTATTTTCCCTCTCTACCCTCTCCTCTTCCTCTTTTGATCTCTGGCTGTTTGTGTTTTCCTTTGAAGTTCATCCTCCCTTAAATAATATTAGTGGGGTCATTGAGAGGCAGTCAGAAAGCAGGTTCTTTTTTCATGCGGTGTGTATTATGTTTGTTTTTCTGCTGAGATGCACAGTGTAGCGGTCAGGCTGTGATCCCTGGTCACAGAACTGTCTATGCTGTACTACAACCTATACAACTGGACGACCTGAGTCAACTAATGTACTTTTCCTAACACAATGCTTCATATCAAGTTTGAAATTTCAGCTGTTTTAAAGTAATATTTTTGAATTTAACTTTGCCTTCAAATTCAAATACCCTCTTGTAGGGTGAGGAAATATGATGACAGATACTGTGAGAATACCACTCTGTGTGGCTGTGTGATTAATATGTATCTTTCAATAAATTGAATAATCGTCTAGTGTATAAGCTGTTGTGCATCCCATCCAGCAGTCCAATCATAAAGAGTATCACTTTACCATCACATAAGACTAACAAATACTTAATTTAGAAATAATTTGGAAGCGGAAACAAGGATTTTTTTTAATAGCATTTTTTGCTTAGAAAAGGACTTATGAATGTCATTTATCAAAATAGTTGTCAGATTTAAAAAAAAAGCATAACTACTTTATGGCAATATTGGAATTTAATTTGCATCAATGTGATGAAGTACTATAATTTGGTAATTGGCTCTATAATTAGTTTTCCAATCAGTTCTATGTCACAATACATATATCACAATATAAAAGTACATATACTATGATAGATTTTGTCCATATTGCCCACTCTTACTGTCTTTTTTTTAAACTTAAAATACCAATTAAAACAGTTCAGAGTTTTTGAATGAAATTGTTATGAGTAAATTTTAGCAAAATTTAGCAAAAAAGTATTTAGGCCAAAGTAGTTCTTATTTCCACCAAAAAATGATCTGCTACTAAAACTCAATTAGAATTAGGGTTACTATTATAAGATGTATGATTAGGTTTCTTCACTTCATTTGCAAAGATAATTTAATAAGGAGAACAGACCACAATAGAAATAGGGTACATGCAGTACTTTTTCTTAATTCTGAGGGAGAGATTTTTAATAGCCGTTCTTCAAAAGCTACTCATTTGTCTTATGGTCTTGGCAATCGTTTTTCTCCCAATTGTCTTGCAATGCCTCTCTTAAATGTGAATGGGTCTGTGTTATGATAATGATACACAATAATGTGGAACCTACCCAAAAAATATTGATCACGGGCAACTGAAAACATCAGTCCTTGAAGGAAGTGGTACTGTATTTGCTGGTGCAGTAGTGGATACACTCTGATTTTTTTTGGTTGATAATGTCACACTATTCCAGTTGTCGCCCATCTTCTTTACCCTGACGCACCCTTCTCGATCCCCCATCTTCTTTTCCTTTTGTCTGCTTTTTTACCTCCAGCAGCTGCATTTGTCACAAGCTTCTTTTTCACTTATCTTCCCTTTTCTCTCATTTTTCTCTCTGCCTTAAGACAACACACCTCTGTCAGTGCCTCCATGCCCAAAACCGCACCCATCTCTCTCTCTTTCCTTGTCTTATTTTCTATCCATCCATCCTTCAACCCCCCCCCCCCCACCCCCTCCACCCCCCACCCCTCGGACTCTCTCCCTCTCATTAGTCTCCCCATGCTCTGGTTTGTGTCTCCTGTCTCTGTCAGAACTGTTATCACTGCTGTCAGCTCCCTTGGCGAGAACAAAGTCGTCCTCTGCTCTCAGCACCACAAAAGACACAAGAGAAATAAAAGGAAAGAGCCTCAGCAAAAAAAAGAGGCGGAAAAGAGGAAAAAATAAAAAGGAGGAAAGTAAACTAGAGGAAAAGGAGGGGGCTAGGAACACATCTTTTCATGTCATCCATGATGCATTGTCATCTGTAGGTTATAACAAACATTGATTTCTCCCTCTGTCATCCCTTTTATCTATACAGCACAGAGCTTATAGTTGGTAGGAAGATATGAGAGCTATCTCTATACACATGAAGTGCCTTTTCCTCATATTATAAATATATATCCTGCTAAATCAGCTAAGCCTAGTATATCAACCTCAAATAAGTTACTGTGTATTATTATGAGCTGAGAAGAACAGTAGGTTTGAAAGACACTGAGATATCAAAAAGAGTAAACATAACCATTTATAACTATAAGTTGCGCTGAAAGAAGGACCTACTGTATAATGTAGTATACAGTGGTAGAATATAGTAGGACTGTTACTTCTGTCACTTAATAGCAATGTCCAATCAACATAGCTGAAACCAGTCTTTTCTACTTAGCAAACCAATCAGAATTGAACCAGCAGAGGCACAGAGGGTACTTTGGAAACCAAGGACAAAATGGCCACCAGCCAAGAGGTCGTCATCATAGAAATGGCGCCTGGCAATTGTGGCTCAGGGAGTGTGTCCCTGTATTATCACGTGTAGGCATAATCTATGTCGGGGATGCCACCCTCTCTGTAGCCACGGTTGGTACCATAAGTGACATGATGGTGGCTGGTTTGGCTAAGGATTGTGCCATTCAGGCTGCCGGCTCCGTGGCTACTCCGGTAGGTCCCGTTAGCTTGGGACGAAGAGGAAGAAGAGGGGAAAATGGTGTGGATGTAGGTGACATCTTCCAGCTTAGGCTGCAGGGGCTGATGGGCCATAGCTGTCATTGGAAACCCTGCAGGAGGGGCCCTGATCTCTAAGATGGAAGTGTCTTTCTTGGTGCCTGACTCTACATAGTCATCGTAAGGTTTTCCACCCCGGCCCCTATTGTATGAGTCCCCGGACACATAACCTGCTCTCTGTCCATACCAGCAGAAGATGCCAAAGATTAACAGCAGGCTTACTAATGCTGTGGCCCCCCCTATGATCCCAGCCAACGGCAGGACTGTTAGCTCTGAGTCCTGTCCCTCTTTATCTGACCCCTCCCCACCTGTGCTGACCAGAGCCTCTCCAGTCTCTATCTGAGCGCAGGCCGGGGACATTTCTTTACTGTCCGTGTCCATGCTGCCAACTCGTGATAAACCCATGCTGGAACCCCCAAAGGAAGATTCCTGTCGTAGTGGCAGTAGACAGATGAGGTAATGGGAGCGTGGGGTAAGCTGAGTAAGGAGGTACTGCCTCCTCTCTCCAGGTACCAGAGTCTCTGTTATAGAACCAAGAGCTGCACTGCTACCCAGCCGTAGCCATGACAGGCGGAAGGAGGGTGCCGGCTGAGGGCACAGCCAACTCACCAATACACTGTCCGAAGAGAGAGGTTTTACAGTCAGCTCCAGTGCCTCTCCAGATACTTGTCCTCCTTCACCGGGAGGCAGAGGCATAACAAGGCCTGGCCACTTGGCTCGCAGGGTGAAGAGGGAACCTTGTGTGGGGACTAATAGAGAGGTAGTTGTGCTGCTGCCATGGGGGTCCACTGCTTGGCCCCCTCCAACACCATCTTCACCTCCATCTTTTTCTGCTGCGTTGACTCCCATTCCAGTACTGGGACCAGCGGGGGGTCCTTCACACTGCTCCATCAGGGAGGTTAGTTCTTTGAGGGCCTGGCCCCTTACAGGCTCGGGCCCCTGACAGGTCAGACCCCTGACTGTCACTGCTGCCCCCCGGCTGTGCAGCCATGCGTGGAGCCAGCGAAGGTTGCAGCCACAGTACCAGGGGTTTCCTCGCAACAGCAGCAGCTCCAGGCTTTCTGTGTCTTTTAGAAGTCCTCGTGGGAGAGTGGTCAGATTGTTTCCTGACAGATCCAGCCTCTGTAGCCGCCGCATCCCATCCAGCGCCCCCCGTGGTATGTGCGTCATTCCGTTGTCTTGCAAATGGAGTCGCACGAGGTGAGCCGAAGGTAGGTAGACTGGCGGAGACTGCAAAGCATTCCTGACCAGTGACAGCTCAGTCAGGTTGGAGAGACGGGAAAAGGTGTCATCTGCAATGCGTGTGTTGGCCAACAGGTTCCCATCCAGGACCAAGCGTCGCAGGGAAGAGAGCCCACGGAAGGCATGTGTGGGGATGGTGCTGATTCTGTTGTCATCCAGTCGCAACTCTTCCAAGGATGCTGGCAAGCCTGCAGGGATGCTTGATAGGTGGTTCCGAGACAGAAACAGCAGTCGTAGTCGTGGAGTCCCAGAAAAAGCTCTCTCCTGGATGCTAACTGTGGATATAGAGTTATCATCCAGATGCAAACGTTCTAGTAATGGTAACTTGGCCAGAGCTGATCTCGGTAACGTTCGTATATTATTATCCTGCAAATGGAGCTCCCGTAAAGAAGGCGGGAGGTGTATAGGGAATTCATCCAATTGGTTGGCATACAGGTAAATCACTCGTATGGAAGTGCTGCGTTCCAGTGAGGGAGGCAGGCCAGCGTTACTCAATCGGTTGCTCTGCAAGTAGAGGATGGCAGCCATTAATGGTAGTGGAGGAATTATACTGAGGCCACGGTCGTTGCAGTAGACAAAACCTTCATCACAGCGGCACACTGAGGGACAAACAATGCCCTCATCCCCCTCGCCCGTCTCCATGGCAATTGCTGCTGCCGCCAGTTCTAGTACCTCAGCCAATAAGGTGAGGCACAGGAGGAGCAGAAAGAGCCAATCCCGGAGCTCAGCAAGACTCTCAGCTGCCATATTGGTGCACAGCTCCTAATTGAAAGAGAGGAAATAGGAAACTGGATTAAAACAAGTGCATAAGGCTGTAACTCACTGATTCTAATATTAAAGTATTTTATTACATTTAAAAGAGAAAGTAGGAAGACTTGTTGTCAAAAGGACAAGTTTTAGACAAAGATAGTGCAGGACAAACCACAAAGTTAACCTTTTCTCAAAAATTGCTTTACTTATCTGCTCTATTTCCTACCTGCTGTTAAAAGTAAACATTTTTTTAAAAATCTAAAGTGAAGAAGATTTGAATAGTCAGACATACTTTGTATGAGCTCTCCAGAATTATATGGGTCAAAGCGACCAGGCAGAAGAAAACTGGACATTTAGAGGCAGAGAGTGTGATGAATGGTGGAGTGAGCAGACGAGGAAGATGACCAGAATCAGAGAAAGTGAAAGGATGACAAAGATGGAAAAAATTGGGCAGTCACAGTTGCAGGGAGGGAAAATAAGGGAGGAAAATATTTTTCATGGAGATTAACTGTAATGGAGTAAGTGACATTAAACTAAAATGGACGAGAGATTGGGGGGAAGAACATCCAATTAATTGCCCAAAGTGTTGTTGATTGCTTTGAAGACACCAGAATTGGTAAACTGGTTGTGACTGCATTATATCAGACCATCCAATGGAATTTCAAAGAGAATAAATGTAAATGAAAAAAATAAAAAAACTCTGAACTCTACAGGTTTCTGACTGTATATTCAGAAACACAGGGCACCTGCTTAGTTTATGACCAAAACACACAGAGCAAAGAAATGCACACAAATGGGTAAACGTACTGAACACAAAGCCTTCACATACAGAACAGGGTTCTCATTGCAAGCTATCATGTATAATGCATGTTTTCTCGTGGTTGTTATTGTTCCGGAAATTTTTATAAATTATTCAGGAAAGTGGTCTTGAAATCCCCAGAAATGTTTTAGCGATATGTTTTACAGAGAAGCATTTTTCTGCAACATTAATATGTTCCTCGGCCTGTGTTTTATGGATTGTCTCCTAGTGAATCCTTGACACCAACATGAATAACATGAATTTACAATTCAGATAACATGATCTTCGTGCACTTACATTCACAGCATTATTTATAGAATATAAATAATATACAGTAGTGAAAGTTGTGGAAATTACATTGTGCTGTACTCTTGTTTGAATCCTTTCTTTTGGGTAGCCTGGGGCTGAAAAATGTGCCCTGACGTGACATGATTTGACAGCACATTTGATAAACAAATCCTCTAAAGGCAAGTTTCCCCCCCCCACCACCCCCCTTTTGTGCACGCATGCATGTGCGTGTTTGTATGTGAACTCAGTGCTAGATGCAAAATTGCCCCTTGGCTGCAGTCAAAATCCATGCAAAGCAAACAAGAGATGGCAACAATAGAAGAGATGGAGGGAAGAGGAGGGGGAGGAAGGAAGGGGTTGGATTGAGGCGAGAAGACAGATGGAGAGTTGGACAGTCAGTCAGTGGAAGAGAGGGGAAATGAGTTCCTGGCAGTGAAGACTCAAGTTAGTATCAGCTGAGTTTGCAGCAAAAAGAAGAATGGTTGTTTTTTTTCCGTAAGATATGTGTAAAAAAAATGTGTGTACCTGTTCATGCTTGTTTTTTAATTGTGTGTGTGTGTGTGTGTGTGTGTGTGTGTGTGTGTGTGTGTGTGTGTGAAAAGAGTTCTGCAACAACTGCAACCAGCTCCTGTCTCAATTTGACACAGGCAGTATTTGATATGTAAGGCATGGACCCATGCTTTATTTTTCTCTTATTTAATGGTATTTTTAGCTGAAACTAGACTATTTTCAAGCATAAGGAGGGAGAGAAAAACATGCACACAAGAGGGAGAGTCAAGGTAGGAGCTGAGACCATATTGGGAATGCTCTATGAATATCACATATGCTTCGTTGCCACACTATCCCCGCTTCCCTTTCATAAATATCCTCTTGGCACAAACCTATGTGTGTGTTTTGCCTACATGCCAAGGTGTCCTATCGGCACTTCCTCTTAATGATCCTTAGATTTTCTGTTTTCTCCCCTCCCTGCCTCGTTCTGTCACTCTCTCCAACTGTCGCTCTCCCTTATGGCACTCTACTTGCTCTGCAACCTTATTTTTTTATGCCATCTACCTCTCCCATCCGCCCACCACCACCACCTCCTTCCCTTTATAATCTTTCATTATATCCACTTTGTTTGTTTACAGAAGTGTCCATGCAGTCACCCTCCTCCTCTCCTCCCCTGTCTTTTTTTCTCTTTCTAATCCTCTTTTATAAGTTCTTCTCCAGTCGTCTGTTGATTCCTACACACATGAGATTGGATCAATCAGTTCTGGTTCAGCCCTCCTGCCCAGACCTCCTCTCTCCTCTATCCCTCATGGCAACTTAGTTTCTCTTTTTCATTTAGATCCAACAGACCCCCCACCTCTTATTTCCCCCCACCTTCTCTTTTTCACTCCCTCTCGGCCTCAGCTTTTCTCGCCCTAATATTTCAATCATGTTCTGAAATAAAAGCTTTTGTGTGAGCACAGAGCCAGTGTGTTTGTGAATGTGTTTTTTGTTTTTTGTTTCTTTTTTTTACTATTGTGTAGCTGAAAGCAAGATGTAAGTGTGGTGTTCTTCATTGCGGTGAATGCAGGAAGAAAGTGTCTGTGTACGGTCTTATGGACCCAGGGTGTGATTGCAGAGGGCTTGCTAACCTGCTCAGTCTCTGTGCCTTTCACGTCCGCTTTGTTATTCCTGTATCAAATATTTGTGGAGAGGAGTATTAGTGTGTCTGTATTTGTGATTGAGGATGCAGCTGTGGATCTCTGTGTGTTAGCGCAGTTTTCCAATCTTTGAATTGTTTACAAGTGTAGCCTTGCTCCTTGGGGCCGTTGAATCTTCCTCAGCTTGGGTGAATGATGAGGATGATAGCTTGTACTCCAGGGCTCCACGGGTAGCAACACCAGCATGGCTCAAAGCCGCTTCGGCACCCACATTTGTGTGTTGTGTGTGTCCTACTGCCAAGCGCTCTCTTTTTCTCTCTGGGGTAAGGGGCTTTTAGGCCTGCCAACTCAAGTCATCTTCATTGAGCATCCAGAGGCCTAATTCTGAAACCACCGCTCCACCCCAAAATGCTACAGTTGGGCAGACAGTCAGAAGATGGTGGAGGGCTCAAGGGTCCTTCTTCGAAGTCAAAAGCAATCCTGGATACTCTTGGATACTCAGTGGGTCATGCAAAAATAGTAATAGTGCCGTGCTACGCTTGCTTTGAATAACCAGGTAATGGTTTTAATTAATGAGCAGCAAGAAGATAAGTGGAAGGCTAAAAAAAATCCAGCAAAGAGTCCTTATTATTAGTCCTTATTATTAGTTAAATTAATAATAAATTTCACAGTTCAGTGATGGTAATGAGTATGTTTGAGGCTGTGATGGACAGTTTGGCTCAGTGCAGAATACAGGCTGCAAGAGTTATGTTCAGATCCTTCTTTCTCCTTTCCTCTCAGTTTCCGCCTCACTCTGTTTAATCGCTTCCTTTTTCAGTTCACACAGATGCTGTATGTACTGTATACTGTATGTAGTCCGCTCTTATGGCGTTGTGATAGCCAGTCACGTGGCTCAGTGTGAAAAGTTCCCCCACAGGTTAGCAGAGGTAGACCACCGTCTAGTATCCTCAAGGTAGACTTCACTGGTGTTTGCTTCAGCAGGACAGCTGGCTGAGTGTTAGTGAGCACCACCCTGAGAGGAAACAGCAGACAAGTAGAGTATTAGAATTTCATTCCGAGATGCAGGGAATTAGAAGTACAAGGTGCACAACAATCGTTGGTTTTGTGTCCTTTAACTAGATTTTACTGTTAAGTGAGCCCAAATTTTAGGGGTTCAATGGTCAGAAATACAATATTGGCTGAATAGTTAATCATATCTGTCATGTTGATTACCTTAAAACTTCTACTTGTTTACTTTACTGCACAATATTCAAATATTGGCACAGTAGCTTACATATCTTTTATTGCTGAAATAAAAAAAATATGAAGGTGCTTTTACAGGGCTGAATGAATTGAATTCTCTCCAATTTTTCAGCTGTCTTTAAGTGACACCATGTATGACGCACCTTTGGATTTCAACGTTGGCACAATATGGAATACTAAAAGGTAGAGGCTAAATAATTATCCCCATCAGAACAGTTATACCTTTTAAAATTAAGTACCTCATGAAAATACTTCCTCAAGGTCAGCGCTGCATATGCGCAACACCAAGTTCCCAACGGACACAAATATCCCATTAATGTAACTCTGTGTTTTATATCTGTTTTTTTATTCTTTGCACAAAGCTTTTGAGCTTTCATTAACAGCCACACGTTAAGTGCCTGCATCTTGTGTGCAGAATCAAACCCCCCAGTGAACACTGGCTTTAGAAATATAAGGTTTTCATCAGGCATACTGAGTGTACAGAGACAGATTCATCAAGGCCATTAACTGCTCCGCTGCTCACATTCGCCTGTTCACTTCATCCCAGAGTAAGTAGACTACATAGCCAACTGGGAAATTATCATGCAGTTTGCTTAAACACAAATAGAGACAAATAAAGCCGTCCTCATTTTCATTTTAAAGGACACATGCTGCAGCTGAAAATAAGTTGGTCAACAGCCTCATGTCATGTGCGTAAAGTATGTGTCCTTGAAGGGTATTTAAAATCATCCATACTTGTGCACCATACATCCTAACCTTGGGGTCACTGTATGCTTTTTTATTTTAGGATTGGTGTTTTAGCTGGTTTCACAAATGGAAAGGGATGTGTTTAATTGATTGGGCAGTTTAGTGGGGTACTTGGTGGTAGCTGGCGTGGGATGAAGTTGAGCAGTGTGTGGTGAGATAAATTGTCCTTTTTATAAAACAGCTCCAGACTGATCCAGTTTGTGGCATAGTAAACTGATTTATATGTGCAGAGTGTGGCTAACATGCATAATGAAAACAGCTCGAGATGGCAGAGAATGCTAAATAGACATTGTTTGCAAAATGCATCGACTTTGTGATTGGCATTTAAGGAGAAATGAGATAATGGTCTGTTCAAGGGCAGTCTAGATGTATACAGAGCTTTGTGTTTGGTTCCGTATATTAACATTATAAAATGCTATATCTTTTTTTGTTCCATTCATTTGTAATTCATTAATTTGTAATTCATCCATTGATGTCCAACACTTAAAAATAATTAAATCCTGTTATTATTTTCCCCATGTTATATTTTGGAGTGCAAGGCTTTTAAGTTGCTTCGAAGTCCAATCATAATTCAAATGAGGACTTAATTGGACGTCATCAGTCATGTATTAAAACCAGATGTCACCTTTAATGACAGCAACTATCGTTTTAAAACAAGTTCCTTTAATTGGTTGCAATGTCTGGTCCAAAACTACCCTTACACTCTGTACTAATCTTTGCCTACCGCAGGCACAATATCTGCCCACATTGGACAATATGTGAATATTGAACATCCGCTGCATTTCCACAGCTCACTGCCATTGCCCATTAGACATCAATATGTGAAGCTCTATCTATACAATGTCAAAGCTGTCTTTAAAACTTTTTGTGGTGGATTTTTGAGAGCCTAGCTAGGGGGAGTGTGATGGGGAAGAGGAGATGGAGGAAAAGGGAGCATTTGGGAGTATGTATCAGAGCAGGGAGTTAGGAGAGAAAAGCTAGAGACTAGTCATTCAGGATAGAGTGTCTGAAAACAAAAAATGTCAGAGTTTGAGGAAAAATCTCCCTTATTAATTGCCAACATTTATAAAACTTCTTTTTTCTTTTTTTATTTATAAAACACCAAACCTGTTAAAAGTTAAAAGTGAATGGATGCCCCTTGACTTGGACCTAGCTGCCTTTCACTGTAAAATGAGTTTTGAATGCTCTTTGAGTGGGGTTTTCAAAGGCATGTTCATTAGAAATCTATGAATTGTGACAATCAAGTTTCCTAGAAGCACCCTCATTCAAATTCATATTAAACAACATAGAAAAACTCTTGACTTCTAATTAGGGTCAAAAGGTCAAAAACTGTTTGATGTGAGGTTGCATTGGGTCTCTACAGTAATATCAGGTTGGTGGGACAAAACAAGCAATTCAAATCTCCACTTTAGGAAACTGGTGGGCATTTTACTTTTTTTTTTTTTACTTGATTAATTGCTTAGTGCAGCCAAGCGGCAAACAAAACAAAAATAAAGGAAATGCGGAATTGCCAAAAACTCCAGTTAGCTCCAAAATAGATTCATCATTTTGGCACATCAGAAACCTGTGGTTGACATCACAGAGACTATGTCAGTATTTTATAGTCTATGGTTACAGCCCAAGAATAGACATTATGGAGTGTCTTTTCTCAAACAATGAACATTTTAAAGTTAATTTATTGTACTGTAATTAAATCTCAGATGTTTCAGCTCACAGGTGCACAGGTCACAGTCCATTAATTGTTCCCCCTCAATGTATGAAATTTATTTTATTAACGTCTTGTATCTTTACATAAAGAGTAAAACCACAGTCAAATGAGTAACTGTACTGTGGTAACATAAGTACATTAAGAAAACTGTAATTTACACACTATTGACACTTTTGGCACATTATTGACAGTGATGTCAAACATGCAGAAAATGAGCAAATACTTTAATCATGCTAGAGTTAGTCAGTACTGTGTAAATCTCAACATTTTTCTTTGAATAGCTACATCTCTGTTATTTTTTTCCCCAGCAAAACAATTGCTGCGTATTATTTCTTATTACTTTCTACTTTATACCTTTCACACCCCCAGTGAGGAGCACACTTTGGGCAGGGGACCCATTTAGCGTTGAGGTCAAAAACATTCCTGACTGACTCTTTGCTGTGTGTCTTTTCTGGTGGTGTTGTTTTTTTTCTGCATAACCAAGAGCACACAGGGAACGTCTCATTCTTCGGGGACAGAAATCACTCTGCTTTTGTGAGCCAGTCATTGACAGCGCTGCAGTATGTGACTTTCACTGTGGCTTCTGTGCAGTCCAAATGCTCTCGCTGTTGTGTTTTCCTCTTTGCTTTGTACTATAACAATCAAATATTAGCAAGTATTTCTAGTACAGTAAAGAAGGATGGTGATAACGGCTGAATAAATTGAGAGCAAAAGGATCCAGTTTACTAGCATGTGTTTTTATGCAACACATCTGTTACGTAAAAGTGTACAGATCGAGATACAGTGTAAATACATGCTGTAAGCTCTTCATGTTCTTACAGATTTGCAGATGGAGGTAACGTATGTACAGAAATACGGCCAGTGCATTTATATGTGCATTATCAGAGGTCAGCTTGTATTATCTACAGATGCATGTGAGATATAGAGAGTCTGGTACTACAGGTGTGTTTACTTGCATATGTCTTTGATTTGACAGTAGGTTATATAAGAGGAAGTTATGGGAATGAGTCTAAGAAGGACTATAACGCCTCTGGTGAAAAAACAAAACAAACAAAGAGTACATACTTGGGTGTTTCTGCTGTATCTTTTGATTTTCTAAATTCTCCTTTGGTTGACTTTTTAGCTGCACTTTCACAAATTTGAAACATTATAGTTGTGGCAGCAAGAAATTGGCGATATCAAATCTGCATTTCCATCCACCCTTTGCTCCATCAGGCTGTTCAGAACAATTTGGGAAATGGAAAGCGAAGAAAAGTGACAGCTGTGCTGCTTGGCAGTGTGCGTGCTCTGTGCACTGTAGGGAGCAAGGTGATAGGAAGTGAGGGAGTAGGAGCTAGGGATTAATAGTTTTGGGGCTGGGGACCAAAGTCTGAGTACTTTGTAATCATGTGTCTGCCTAACCCCAGTGTTAGTGAGGTTGATGAGCATGCGTCCCTGCTGACACACACTCTCAACATCCACTCTGTTGAATATTAATATGGAAGAGAGAATTCCTCTGAGCCCCATTGTCAGACAGCCCTATTGTTCTCTGCTGGCCTCTGCATCAGTGTGTCTGTATGTGCGTGTTTAGTGTTAATGCGTGCTTATGCATATTATGCCCATGTCTTCATTGCATGTGTGTATGTCGGCTGCAGCAGAGCAGCAGTTAAAGCAGCAGTGAGGGAGATGAGGGGTGTGTTCGTGGCCCGCAATGGCTCATAAAGACAACTGGCCTGAGAACACTTGGACCAGCCATCAGGGGCCAACATTGCCAATTATTTCTCCTAGAGGCACTATCTGTAAAATGAACACTCTCATTAAAATGGCTGTGTGTGTGTGCACACGTGTATGCATGCAAATGCATTGTGTGTGTGTGTGGGTGGGTGGGTGTGTGCGCGCACGTGTGTTTGTTTTTGTCCACAGGTTCGTTTGCAAGACAATTTAGAGGCATGGCAAATATATGGCAGCACAAATGCTTGTTTTTCAATCAAATTGTAATGTGCTGTTTATGATGTTTGACTGTGCTCATGTATGTGTGTATTTACAGATTTGTTTGTGAGCACACCTGTGAGTGTGTGTGTATATGTATCTGTAAGGATTTATGTGTGTGTGACTGTTTAACTACCCCGCACACGTAACATCCCCATCTCTGCCTCCCTGTTTCTCATTTACTGAGCGAGCGCCAGAGAGGAGTGTGGGGGAAACGAGAAAACAAGTGATAGGAGAAGGAGGAAAGAAAGAGAGATGGTGAAACAGTGGCGGAGAGGGAAGGAGACGGGTGGAGGTTCATACAGCAAAAATGAAGTGAGGCTGGAGTAAAAGGGAGAAAGGAAGGAGAGGGGGGATGGCAGAGAAGAGGGGGAGATGGAGAAGCAGAGGCAGGAAGACGGGGGTAAAGAGAAAGAGGCGGAGGAGGAGGCAGCAGATTTATGAAGCCATTGGAATGTAATTTGGAGGCAGAAATTACTGTCAGCCTGAGCAAGGTTTAAAGTCAGTGAAGCCTGAATCCAGGGCCTGCCTCTGTGTGTGTGTGTGTGTGTGTTGTGTTTCTGTGGGTGTGGGTGGCAAGTATCACAGACAAATGGATAGCAAATGTGATGCAGAATAATACCACAGAAGCTCTGCAGTTACTTGTCATACACACTGATTGCCATATGTGTGTGTGTATGTGCATGGACCTTTTTTTACTACTCCTCCATGCATGAGTGATGTGACTACACAGCATCAGAACATAACCCCATATTCATATTTAACAGCTCATATTTCATCCATGCTTAAAGACACACACACACACACACACACACACACACACACACACACACACAGCTCTGAAGGCCGTGACTCCAGCAGACTCAGTCGAGAGTGTCGGCGTGGACAGAGTGAAGGCTGGAGGGAGTAGAGCGGGAAAGGAAAAAGACAAAGAGAGCGTATCAAGGATAGACAGAGAGAAAGGTAGAGGTGGGAAATGAAAAAGAGAGTGAGAGAGGGTCTAAAAAGAAGAGTGAGAGGGATGTGACTAGCTTTCTAACACAGCAACACACAGCTTCTATTTAGCATGAGAAGGAGGGGTGAAGGAGAGAGATGAGGGAAGAGACAGACGGGTATAATCAGCAAAGATCTGAAGGGGGGCACTCGGCTGTAGCACACACTCGGTGTGTGTTGGCTTCAAGACTCCTCATCTATTAGTTGCAGGGGGCAAACATTAAAAGGACAAGGCTGGTGTTTTTCTATACTTTTCTTAACAAATTCCAAAGAAAAGCACAAAGCCAACAATGTGTTACTCCATCTCTCAGTACTTCTGACCTTTCTAACCTGTCTGTGGCACTCCGCCCCAAACCCATTTGTTCCTACTGAAAACTTTAAAAACCCACAAATATATAGTTTCACAAAAAAAGGCTCAATAGTTTTCTAAAACAGTTGAGTTTTTTAACAAACATCACTAATACAGAAGTAAATTAATACACATTTGGTGCACTAGTGAGTATTTACATCACATTGACTCAATAAACTAGTAATGAAAAAGCAGTGATAACAATTTAGCTCTTACATGTTTTGATGACATCTAGCTTTTCTTCCTACGGTATAGAGGCTGAATGCACAACCTCAGTCACTTTAGACATTAGTGCCTGCAAAATTAATGTAACTGGATGTAAAGGTCTACGACACAGAGGAACGAGGCTTGTTGACGTTGGTGTTTTGTTGACAAAATAAAAATGATATTGCTAACCCTTTTCTTTAAACTATGGACATTATGAGGATTTCTAACCTATTCCTGCTCCCAGCTCAGCAAACGCTTAATCTGTAAGTCCAGGATTGGCTGTATGCAAAGGTGGTTGTCACTGATTATCTTATTGGATCAAACATGGACAATCATGCCGCCTGAATTGGAACCGCTTTGTGCATCATCCAGATTTAGAGCAGAAAATAATATTCTCAAAAGAAAATCATGCACAGCAAGCCTTACAACAGCCCTCTAGTTAATTTGTCTCATCAAAAATGGAACAAATACATTTAGAGACATAAAACTGTGTTTTTTAGGTTTTACTGAGTTGTAAACTGTACTCTGCCCAGACCAGTGGATTGAACTTGAGATGAAAAAAAAAATGTCCCAGTGCCCTCTCACAAACACATGCCATCTTCTCCACATCTTTTCCACACTTACAGAAATAAACAGCCACACAGCCTCTCTTACATGCACGCACGCACACACACACACACACACACACACACACACACACACACTTTTGTTGCTCTTTTGACCTGTGAATTTCATTGCTCTTTCGGGAACTTAGTCTGACTTTCTCTCCTTCTCACAATACAAAAACACAGCAGCTATCTATTCTTTCTTCTTCTAGCCAGTGATAATGATAGCAACACCATTATGCACTGTGACAACACTACCTCCCACTTACTCTCTATGGCAGTTCACACAATCTCTACTTCTGTCTCTCTCTGCTTCCCTCCATCTCTCTACTCTTGCTCAAAATAGTGTTGAGGTCAATTATCTCTGAATTTGCTTATACAGGCTGACTACTTCTGGCTGATGGAAGGTGTTAAGTGGCATTTGTAGATTATGTAGAAGGTTTTCTTTCATGTTTACTGTTCTTTTTTCTTTTTTTTTTTCTGTCACGCTTGTTTGATCTTTTCCTTTTTCTTTTCTTTGTTCATCTCAGATTCTGTCTTTTCCGCCTTCAGCAAGAAAAACATTTAAAATGTATGTTATTATTTATATACTTTTTCTTTTCATGTTAGTCATTGTTGATATTTATCACAAGATAAATAAAGTAAGTTTTTCTGTTTAGCTTAGGAATACCCTAAGAAACTACGGACTCAGAACTTGAAAACGATCAAGAATTGTGTAAGCTGCAAACAGAAAATCTTAAAATTTAAATAAATAAATAATACAAAAATGAAACAATATTTTCAACCCTGTCAGTCAAAATCCCCAAGTTACATTAATCATTTAGGATCCCTCTGTTTCTACAATTGGCACTCATTCTGGGGATGGATCTAATTACTGGTGAGAGTGCCATCACTTATACTCTGCCCGATGGTGATTCTTCAGGTGATTTTTGTGTTGTTTTCCCCTCTCTGTTGGAACAGGTTTTAAACCATTGAAATACTTTAGATAGTGTCCATCAACAGAAAACGTTTGTTTGTGTCGGACTTTAAGCGATGTTGCCCAATTTGGGACCCTCCTATCCACTTTATGGAGCCTAAGTATCGTCACACCACCAACGTCTTGTTACCTAATTTATCTACAACAGCTCTTTAAATTTAAAGCTATAGTGCTTCCACCCCCACCCCTCCTCCATGCAGTTGCTAGTAGCCAAGGAGGACACGGAGGATTAAAAAAACACAATGGAGTCTTCAGAAGAGGTAATGAACTTCAATATCCAAACGTTACACACTAAAGCTTTAAGGCTGTTGTGACTGTTGCTGCGTTATGTACTGACTTGGTTTCGCTTCTCCTGATGTGTTGGCATTCAGTAATTATACGTTGTCAAGGAATGCAACTTATCAACTGCAGATCAAAGTTAAACATTTTCTTATTAAGGACATTTTCTACCAGTATCCTTTATTTCTTCCATCCCTACCTTTTACATGTTTATTTCAGTTGAGTTCTGGTGTACTGGAGGGAGTCAAAGATAAACCTTTTACATTAAATTGTTTCCCTGTGTGTGTGTGTGTGTGTGTGTGTGTGTGTGTGTGTGTGTGTGTGTGTGTGTGTGTGTGTGTGTGTGTGTGTGTGATGATATCCCTTGCTTTGTTTTATTTCACACTACAAACTACAAACACTAAACAGTGTTTCTGGTCTTTATGCATAAATGTATGTTACGATTCTAATGCTACCGTGATATCCTTATCAAATACACTAAACTGAACTTGTCATCCACGTCTCCCCCTCTACTTCTTCCAAACTGCAAAACCAGGACAAAACTCCAACGGTGATAAGATGAGAGCAAACCACTGAGAGGCAAGCAGTGCAAATGGGAATTTTCAATAGATGGGTCCTGAAACCTATTGTCACAGGGAGATAGAAGATGAAAAATGAGTGAAAAGGAGTGAAAGGGAGAGGATAAAGAAGAAAAATGGAAGGAGGGGAGCATAGATGGAGGCAGACAGGGAGACAAAGTGAGCTGTAGAGTTTTTGCCCTGGAGGAACCCGGTTTCCAAAGAGGGAATGAACAGCAGAGGAGGGAGTAAACGAGACTTTGAGAGAGAGTGCTGCTGGAGAGAGGAAAAGCAAGAACAGGAGGAGGAGGAGGAGGAGGAGGAGGTGGGGACGGACTAAAGAATGGAGGAGGAAAGCAGAGGAAAAAATAAATAAAAACGAGGGTGGATGAGGCAGACATGGGTGGACACAATCACACCCATACACAACACCCAGAGTGAAGGTGTTTTGCATAAATATGGTGTGAATAATGAAAATGCTGGCCGCTTTATTTTAAACACGGCAGCTAATGATTAAAACAGTCCGACCTCACACTGTGGGTTACAGAGACAGTACAGAGAGCGGTAAATAGACTATTATCTCTGGGGGCTGCTGCCCTGGGTTCTGACAATATATTCTGACACACTGCTGTGAGCTTGAGTCTAGCTACTTCACCCACTCGCTTCACCTTCAAAGGGTTAAACAGATATGCAGGTATAATGATAAGTATTATCATAAGTATGATTTTAAATAATTCACCTTTTCTCCCAGCATGTTCATCTCGGCAGGACTGAAAAGCCTTCTGCAACAGTTTTTAACAATACTTATTTCACCAGTGAAGTGCTGTTGAACGACACAAACAACCACCATATGGGAGAAGGGTATTTTACAATAACTTTGAATGCACCACGAGGCTACCTGTTTCATGTCTGTGTTGTTTTTCCGACAACGGCAGCTGCTGCGCTGCAGAACAGAATGTTACCTCCCGGTGTTGGAATACAGTCACACTTTACACTGTAACATAAACTGTCAGCATTTTATCTGTGTTTAATCCAGCTGCTAGCTGAAGGTAGGCTAACGTTACCTGCTGTTGAGTGTAGTTTAAAGTCAGGCACCAAAATGTTTGTTCTTATTTGTCTTGTTAATACTGTTTACGTCGGCACCGGTGCCCTATTGGTACCGCGTTTTGGTACCCAACCCTGAGACTGAAAAGCCAGTGGAACCCTCACAGGTTAAAGCTTTTTGGTGGGTTGGCAGCTTCTTAAGGCAGGGTGAGGCAGGTTTTACAGACTTGAAGCTGTAAGTAAAATCCTCCCACAACATGCTGGAATGATTTCTCTGCTTATCCATCTGTAATAAAGAAATAACATTCATAAAAACATATTCAGGAGCTGCATTAAAAAGTAGCCTCTGTCACATCGACAGTGGCCTATGTACAAAATATCGGCCTGTTATACGGACGCTCTCTATCAGTACAGGAGGAATACGTTACATTTATCTTTACAAAAAAAGAACTACACACCCATCTGCCTGCAATATTATGTGACAGGGGTGCTATGATATACCCCATCTCTCAGTAAAACACACATTTCCACACACGGCCCAGCATGGATACACATTGCCTCATGACAGTATGTGGATAAATAATCCCATTAAATATGATTGAGGGTTTTTCCGACTCAAAGCATTTACTATCTCTCGCTATGTCTTTCTCTCACTCTGTGTCTCGCTCAGAATGAGGTATGCACAGGAAGTATCTTCAGACAGGCAATTTACAGGCCGGACATCCTCACACACACACACTAATAACCACACACACACACACACACACACACACACACACACACAGAGTCCCACAGAAGGCACTTTTAGATAGGTCACAATAACTTTCACTAGGTTGAACTTGGCACTTATGCCTTTGGAGCAGAATCCCTGGAGTCCTGTGTGTGTGTGTGTGTGTGTGTGTGTGTGTGTGTGTGTGTGAGAGAGAGAGAGAGAGAGAGAGAGAGAGAGAGAGAGATGGCAGACAAAACAAGTCATTTTAAATCCAATAGCACGTAAAGTACGTGTGGCCTCCTGGTGGCAGGCTAAGGCACAGTACTGGAGGTTTGACAAAGCCAACTGACAGGCTTTGTTACATCTCACCCACCAACACATATCTCTCGCTCTCTCTCTATTATTTCCTGTCACTCCATTTCATTATTATCTCAAAAAAAAAGATTTCACAGGAGCTAAACTTTAAAAAAAGAAAGAACTTCTGTGTGAAAGGTGCCATTGCAGAGTTAACTAACAGTCAGTCTATACAGTCAGCCAGTCGGTCGGTCGTTCTGTTTGGCAATGTTTACCTTTTGGTACTCATTATAAAAATGACAATGGCACACTCCAGAAAAGACTACAGGGTATTTATCAAAGCTTATTCAAGAAGGGAGTCGAGCATGATCCCTGCTCACCGGAGAGATCTATTGAAATTCAGTACATCAGGTCATCATCAAACATATTCCTGCCAGTCACCCTCAAAATCCAGGACCATCTTGACAACTTTTGCAGTCTAACAATCTGAACTAAGCTCGGTAATTGGCTTGTGCACGTTTATTGTATTCTCTGATCATTTCGGATAGCGTGGCAGTGTTTGGCTTTTCATTCTTTTTTTGCCCACGTAGGCTGGTGGAATTTGGTTCCATGTACTTGTTTTGGTCCAAATGTATAGGTTTTGATTCTTTGGCAAATTGTGAAGACCTTTAAACATGCATTCACCAAGAAGCACAGAAAACTATAAAAAGACAGCTGACCTCGGAAAAGCCCTAAAATATCCAGTCAACTAAAGTGTAAATCAAAGAAAGAGCTTTACAACATATACCAACAAACATGTAAAAGGTAGAAATTAGACACAATCCTACATATTTGCTTTTCAGCAGACACATAAACATTATATTTGAACACTCACTGTTTGTCATAATTTTTCCCCAAAATCTCAAATTAAGGTTTTTAAAAAACACAAGTTCCACATGAATTACATGCACCACATTCCAATGCAACATTAATTGTTGCTGCAGGCAACACACTCTACTGCAACAGCTGTGGACTGTGGCGCAACTGATACAAAATTGGAAAATGTAGACAAACTGGAGCTTGTGGCACGCTGATGCCTTTACATATGCACTGCATTATGAGAGGGCTTTCAAAAAGGATTGGACATTTGTTTTCTGATTATTCTGGTTCTGATTCAAATACAGTTCTTAACCAGAAGGGCCAGAGAGCAGACTCTATCTCACAATGTTAATGCAGTGTCATTTTTTTTTCAGTTACTAAACTAAACCAACTGAAATATGAAATCTTTCATGTCTTTTTTTTTCATGTTCTGAATAGTTCCATCACAAATACACTGAAATAAAAAACAGACTAATGTAACACAACATATAAAAACCCATGTTTAGAAATGAGATAACTAATGGCTTATTATTCTTGGTATAATCAGTAACCCTTGGCCAAAGGTGCATCATTTATTTATTAATACTTTCATACATGTGCCTAGCTTTCTCAGCCTTTGATCCACGAAAGGATCAAAAAGAAATCACTCTTTTCATCTAATGAACTCCTCATCCAGATGATCACATCTTTGGTCTTTGCTTTGCTTTTTTCTCTGGGTTTATTCTCTCTACAAATTTCTTTTCTACATCTTTTTGTGGCACATTCTCCACAGTAACAACCACAATTTGTCAAAAGATTTCAGCTGTCAGTGATACCGATTATTTGTAATTATCTTTTAAAAACCTGCAAAGCTTAACGACAACCGTGTGTTTTTGATGAGTGTGCAGTGCTAGTGCTGCTAACTGTATCTTCTGTCTTTCTTGAGGGGTTTAACAGTGAAAAAGAGTATTCTTTCTAGAGAGTATCTTTTGCACAAGTGAGAATAATCTCAATTTAAATGTATTTAAACATAGCTTTTAACTTGTTTTTACAGTTATGCAGTTCATTTTAACTTGCACTATTTAATCAAAGGTGCCAGTATTTCTGGAGGTGCCTGCAGCTGGTTTAAAGCTAGGTAACAGTGCAGGAGCTTTGAAGTTATCCCTGCTGCTC
Organism: Etheostoma perlongum; assembly: GCA_026937815.1. Lineage (NCBI taxonomy): Eukaryota > Metazoa > Chordata > Actinopteri > Perciformes > Percidae > Etheostoma > Etheostoma perlongum. The sequence goes on along the minus strand of CM049380.1, from coordinate 19,443,700 downwards.
AAACAAAAGATCTTCTCTGAACTTGTCTCAGTGTGACTCCTACTGTCTCTAACCTCCCACAATATTCCTCTGCTCCAACAAATGGACACACACACACGCACGCAATAAGACTCTTCTTAATGCAAGTCCATTTTGTGTGTGTGTGTGTGTGTGTGCCTCCTCAATAGTTAAAAAACCTTCCCTTGTATAATGCATCTCTCTAATGTCCATATCTGGCATCTACTGTGGGATATATTTATTTCAGGTTTTCTAGGGATTGTATTTATTATGTGTTTTCGGGACAGTCTCAGCCAAAACATGACATAACCTTAATTATATAAAAGCAGAGTCATACTGCTTCCTACAATTGATTGCATAAGGCATGAACTAAGGTAATAACTAGACCTACATAGAATCAATTTTGAAATGTTGTTTGATGCGTTGGTTTCATTCTCTTAAACTCTACAGATTGTTTAGCTTTTCAAACAAATTGGAAAGCAAAAATTGGATTTTATTCTTGAAACATAGTCTAAACATTAATTTATCTTATATTTTTCTTTATGAGTTAGAAGCTAGTGGCATGCACAATGAATTCACTTTACAAACTTTATTCTATGTTCAATAGACTTTCAGTTATTCTTTTTGGGCCATCCAAGGCTCTGAGCTGACTGTATAACCCTGATTACACCTGAAATCAACGTACAATATGTATCTGGATATCATAAATGGATATGGAAAAATGCATGTTAATGAAAGAAGTAAATGCATGCATTAGCATTTATTTGGAGTTGTGTGTTTGGCCACCTAGCAAATGTACATCTAATATACACTCCCCTTTTAGCCCATCAACACCAGGTGCCTATATATGCATTTCATTATCCAGATTAGTGATAGACCAATTTTATCGGCCAGCCGATATGTTTTTACATGTATCGGCATTGGCCGATATGCGGCTGATGTGTTCACCGATTTTTTTTTTTTTTGTCCCCAGCATTATTTACAGACAGGTGTCCACAGGCAGCTCTGTGTTGCTGGAGACGCTGCAGTTTACGTGCAGACCATCCACTGCCCCTCCACCACTAGCACCAATTGTCTTAAATTACAAATCAAACATTTTATTTCAGTGGCTACTTTTCAGGTTTATTGTTTTCTTAAATTATTTTAATGTGTGGACAAAGGACATTTTGTGATGACCTGATTATATCTGTCTTATAATATGTCAGCAAGAAATGCATCATCAAGGCTGTGTTATAGATGTTGATGAAAGCCTTTTACCCTTGCGCAGTTAACCATATGCAGTGCACCGATCCATATGATGCACAATGCACACATAATTTGAGTGATATAAATGTAAGATGATTGCAGAAGTGACACTGAGCAGATTCCGAAAACAAATTCAGTGTGGCAGGGTTGACATTTTCATGATGTAAATTGAGAGAGCAAAAGCAGTATCGGCTCCAAATATTGGCTCAAGAAAATCGGCTAAGGTTGATGGGAAAAAAAAATAAAAATCTGTTTCGGCACTTAAAAATATCTATATCGGTCAATACCTAATCCAGATACATATCACATGTTAATCTCAGGTGTGGTGCCTATGCCATTTGGCAAAGCTGCCCGTTGCCTTTTGCAGATAGAATTTGGTCTCTTCCTTAGATTTTTAAGTAGTTTTTTTTTTTTTTTTATTGTACAGTATATAGCATACAGTGTAGAGAAATAGATAATATTAGAGAAATAAGCAAGGCTCAGATCTAGTAGCTATTATAAGATCACAGTATGTGCCTCAGCCTGCTGAGCCACCATTTACGTTTTTAATTTATAATTTTTTCATTATGATTGGTTGTGTAAAAGATGGAGCTGCATTTTTTTTAATATTCTGGGACAGTGCAAGTGTAATCTACACACATGTTTCGGCTATGAGAGAAACTGGGAATATGAAAACTAAGATTAAACTAAATGCAATGTAAAGAACAAGTTCAGACTGGTGTTGTTGACTATCAGTTTGACTGTTTACAGCTACATGAACTGTATTCACTATTATTTGTTTAAAATAAGAACATTTACCATACTTATACTGGGTGCTGTCTGAGTCTCTGTCAAGCTGTTTGGAACATGATTATGAAATCATTGTTTCGGGGGCGGGTTAAACTCTAAATCTGGCTACAAGTGCAGTGTTTCCCACACACCGGCTTTAATAGGTGGGGTGCCTGGAAACATTAATGCGCAGGTATATTTTGAGACCCATATAGCAGGCACTCCTACCCTTGTTCTTTGGGTTTGTTCTACTTGTATGAAAAGATGTTTTGTAGGCCACAGACTACCTTCAAATACACTTGTATATTCTGTATATATTTTAGTTGATGGGCTCTTGCTGCAGATTTTCCATTTGTTTTTTGATGTGTGCCATGACCATGAAGATAACAAGACAATTTCCTGATCCTTAAAGCACAGTCTATTCTGGATTAATTAATCTGATTGATGAGTGGATTTAACCATTTAAGATTGTTTTAGCATGGATTTGTTACTATTGTAAATGATTTGGATGGGTACCAATATTGAATCATTAATAAACGGAAATGTTAACAGCGTACAAAAGTCGACAAGCATTAATAAGCTTAGTAACAGTCCATTTCTGGTTTCATACTGCAGAATTAGTTACATTTTGCGGTGAAACATTAATGCTGAATGTCATGACTGTAGGCATGAAAACAAAGCTGAGGACACCCTTTGAAATTGTTGTAAATCAATCCCTATTTATATATATGTACGCCACTGCATGAGGTTATAAAGACAATGTAAAATATTGAATTAAATGATGAACAGAATCAAAAATCATTCAGGACACATTAGATAAGAAGGTCAAATAGCCTCAGGACAACAGCCATACTGGTAAGATACATGAAGCACAGAGAGTCATCTCTTCTTCTTGACACCTGCTGTTCTGCCACAAGGCACTGACCCAGTGCCTTGAACACTGCTCACCACTACAGTACATGCAATCACTCGCTGTTAGACTGAACAAACCAGGGAATAATGCCCTCAGTCAGACAGTATGGAACAAATTCCCTGTGTACAGTTCAGCAAGAAGAGGGGGGTTTGAATTATATTCAGGCTCAAAGTTCTGCAAAATTTAGAGTTTCGCTTTGAGTGACAGGTGGGCTGCCATCACATGAGGCTTGATTCGCCTGCCTCAGCTCAATCCATGCTCTATCTCTTTGCCCATTTTTTAATTAGCCGATGTCAGTTGCTGCCAAGATGGCAACGGCGAGAGCCACTGGGAGGCGCCCACTTTGAGCTTCAGTTTGGCTCTTCAAAAACCTATGGTTGACGTAATGGAGACCATGACAACATTTTATAGTCTATGCTTTCAGCTCATTGTTTTAGGTTTACGGCCCAAAAGGTTCTTTTACTACCAAACAGCAGGCAGACAAACTTAGCAACTAGATGTTGAACTTAGTTGAGTATTAAGCGGCTACAGAGCCATATTTTACTAAACAGAGCTAAAAGGGAAGTGAATATCGGACTTACAGTACATGCACCAAGCTGCCAGAAACGAAGTAAATGCTAATGTTGCTGTTGTGTGTGCTTTATACGTAATAAGCAACTGTTTGCTAACCATAGCAATTTTAATAATAAAATGTTGTTTTTTGCTTGTTGCTCTGCCCCTAAAAAATCTGTAGGTGCAGATTTAAGAATGTAAAAGATGCCAAAACAACAGCACACAAGTATTTTTGTGTTTTCCAGTTCATGTTAATCTCATCAGCCTCATCCATCCAAGCCACTTTTCACTGCCAATACAGATTCAGCACTGAGCCTTAATATCACAAAGTCTACATGGAGAGTCAGTTCAGTCCTCCTACAGAACAGTATGAATTAGCTGTTGCTTTCAGAAGATTACACTGTTGAGGAAGATCAAAACCTTTTAGTTATTTTAAAAAAAGGCAATTGAAAGACACCTTTTGTTATTCTGATATTGGCCTCAGCAACCTGACTCCACACAAGCTAAATCAGCAACACTAATACAAGACTAAAAGCTGCTTTAAAGGCAAGATTAATCCGTCAGAAATGATTCTTTGAGGTCAATTAAGGACCACACACACTGAAGGTCTACAAGTGTGTTAACAGCCGACACATGCTGTGCTAAATGCATTGGCACTGACATATCTTTTAACATATGTGCTGTTAAAAACTCAACAGAAGCTCGGTCATCTGAGCTTCACACAGGTGCTGAGGATTTGAAACAGCCAAGTTTGCCTCTGAGGTGAAATCGGGGCCACTTTGTGTCAGATTAATGATACCAGAGATGATGCATTAAACAGATATCAGGAAATGAAAAACATACTGCTATTCAGACTCAGAGACGTTACTGGTGTCTGCTGGAAATATTGTCATTAAGAATTTAACAATATGTAAAATGCCTTTTGTGTTTTTTCCTTCTTGGGTAATTGTGTTTCAAATGAAGAGTTATATAACCAGCGCTCTTCTCCTGCTGTTGGATGGGTGAATAAGAGGAGAGCACAAGGGAGGCGATAGAGAAAGAGTGTCTGCTGCCTTCTCCTCTTCTTTATTCTCTCCACATTCTGCCAATGTGCAGTTCCCTCTAACTGCATGACTTGCCCTGGATTCTCTCTCCCTCTCTAGGACATTACACTTTAATCTCATGTTCTCTCTCTTTTTCTCTTGTCCCCCTTTTGGTTTCTTTACCACTCACGCTGTTTCCCTTGTTCATCACTCCATCCATCCATCCATCCATCCATCCATCCCTGCCTTTCATCTTTAATCCCATGTTCTGTACCGCTTTGGCCCAGAGAATCTCATCCTAATCTGCTGTCTCAATATGGCCCCGTATGACTGCTAATCCTCCTGTGCTGATATATTTGTGTGTGTGTGTGTGTTTGTGTGTTTACATCCAATGAGAGATGTTAGGCAGTTTTGCAGAAATTAATTGGATGATGCAACACTTTGTCTGTGTTTTTAGTCAAGTTGGCAAGTCGGCATAAAAGCATAGCCCTTAAATTGAGGTGGGGGGAGTGCAGATTTAGTCATGTAAGAAGGCCAATTGAGAGACAGTCTTGGCACTTCTGACACACACATACAAAATTATATTCCACAAGCAATTATAGGCATATGAAAACCACACTGCTCACATGAGAGATCAGGGAGAGAGCAATAAAGAGCGATAAGAGAGATGAGGAAAAACATGCAAGTGGGAATTCTATCTCTTTATAAAGTATAATCTCTCACTTAAATCTCCCTCTCTGCCTGTAACTCTCTAAAGCCCTACTGTTAAAATCTAAAGACTTTTTTTTTTTTTTACACATGCATATCAACAAGCACACTTTTTTCAACAGGAGGATAAAGCCTGTTAGCATCAACATGCCACCATCATGAGCAATGTAAGAGCCTTACAGTGCCTCAGACTAGCTATAACCTGCATGAACCTGAACCGTTCACCCTTTACTCTACAAATGCACGAATGTCATCAACCCCACACAGATCATACCTTTGTTATCCATTTTCTGCCTCTCTCCTCCTCGGTTCCCCTCAAGGCATTCTTGTCAAATCATCCTCTCAACTTAATAGATAGGCTATATACGCGAGCCGTTAAGATCCGGTCAGCATCAGCCTCTACAGCCGGGCGAAGGGCGCCGCGGAGGGACGGGGGGAGGATGTTCGTTGTGCCCGCACCGAAGCTCCGCGATGTGCTCTAGTTGTCTCCCTCCCTGTTTCACTGTAGGTTAATGTGTTTAGAGCGAGTGTGTGTGTGTGTGTGTGAGAGAGAGAGAGAGAGAGAGGGAGAGAGAGAGACTAACCTCGGATAAAGTCCCGTTTATTTATTTTTTGCCTATTTTCTTTTTATTATTATTTTTATTTCCACCGATTTTTTGCTGTCAGTTAGCTCGCCTCTAACCTACGTCAACTTCACTAGCCTACTTCGAATCCTAAACGGCTTACGTTACCGCTTCATGCAACCTTTGTCTCTCCCGAAAGGGCTCCGTGTCTCTCCCTGTACGCAAGCAGCTGCAAAAGGTGCGACTAATCTCTATTTCCACCTCTGTTTATCCCGCGAGTCTTCAGGGCGCTTCAGTCTTTTAAAATAAACCAACTGTGCTCAGTATAACGGCTTGACAAGTGTCGCCTCGAGCGCACGTTCAATTCCTCGTCTTCGTCTCGTGCCGAGGTTACTCGCAGTGTTGTTATTTTTTAGTTGTGTGTGTGTGTGTGTGTGTGTGTGTGTGTGTGTGTGTGTGTGTGTGTGTGTGTGTGTGTGTGCACTCTTTACATCGGCTCTCTGAGCTCCGTTTCAGGGGTTCAGCAGGTCGCCACGGTCCAGCAATTACCGACAACTCACCAAGTTAGACTGACAGGTACACGCGCGCACACACACACACACACACAAAGCGCCATTGCCTGGTGGTGTTAGGGGCCAATTTGGGGGTTCTTTAGATGGAACAATTGTGTATGTCAGTCATTGGAAGGGGTGTCTCACACTTCTCAGTAAAGTAGGAAAGATTGGTTCTAGTTCTAGGCAGTTTGAGATTTAATTTAAACATACAGGCACTAACATCATGTTGTATCAGGACTGGGAAGTCAAACCCACGCTTCCTTGAGATTCTGTTCTCAGCTAATGACTGGAAGTCAACACTGCCTCAACTGCCTAATACTGTTGTAATTCAGACTTTGTGACCAATGAGTTTTATTTGCCTAAGAGGCACATAAAAGTCAATTAATTTGCATGGATTACCTGTGGGCAGTTCTCTCACAAAAGAGTTACCACAGCTTAACCCTTTGGGTGCTGCATACACAATATTAAATGTAGTTGTCACTGGCAGAATATGAGTGCAAAACACTGACACACCTTTGCTCCATCCAAACACACACACACGTAGGTATATACACTTTTAAGTGCAAAAATCATCAGCACACAGAGCATCTGATGAGGGCTCGTGTGGGCCCCTTGGGGCCCCAGTTCTGGGTGCAGCTGCACCACCAGCACCCTCTGGCGCTCTTCCAGAGATAGCTTCCCAGGATTTCGTCTGATTCAGTTCAAGTGACTCCCATAGTCAGACTCACACAGTCACAGTCTGAATGAGACAATATTACAGTAGAAGATAGAGCCTGGCCCTTACTGATTTTTTGAATTTGGTACTGATATCAGTATTTAAAAGTCAAAACCATCGGAGGAAATATTTACACTTTGCTGTATATAGCCCATTTTCTATTTTAATGTAAAATGTGGATGGACACAATAAAATGAACAGCTGAACAATATGATGCAATCCAATCCAGTATTCTTCTGTATAATCAGTTTTTGTTAGGACTGTACCAGGGAAGGATTCATTGATCTCTACAGTGGCGTATGCTCCTATGTGCATTGAATTGTGATATTGTTGTATTGCATCACATTATATTGTAATATTTTCCCCATCATGATAAAAAACAGTGATGCTATTTGCACTTTGTTATAATGGGGGATAAATGTAATCTTTTGTTTTACATAATGAAAAACAAGTTCCTTCCCAAGAACATTTTGCAGATCCACCGGAGCTTAGCGCCGCCCAAGACGATTGTGATTGGTTTAAAGAAATGCAAACAACACAGATTTTTTTTTTTGTATGTGTGGAGGGGCCAGACCTTACTTTGCAGTGCTGTAGAGGAAGGTCTGGCAATGCAAGACTATATTCCTACAGGAACTATTAGTGCGTCTGCGGTAATTTACTGTAATTTATGGTCTAGTTATCCCTCATGGTAACAGTTTAATAGCCATGTGCAGGCTATTATTATCTTAAGTAAAAGTAGGTTAAAGCATGTTAGCTGCTCAATCCCTTCAAAAACATTCATGTCTGAAAAGGAAAAAATAAAATGAAACAAAGATTAGGCTAAGGGCAAGTGTTAAAGCATTTTTTTCTGAGCGTAATAATTTTTTTTCAATGTGTTCCCAATGAGGAGAGAGAGTACACACCGCCCAGCAATTTTATATGAAAGCATTCCAACTTTTTTGTGTGGCCGCTCCGAGCGCTTCTAGTAAGAAAATCTCTGAACTTTTTAGGAAGGCGCTGGTGTCATCACTGTCGCTCTTTTCCAAGCAACCAATCATATATTAGATGGGGTGGGACTCGTCACCCTGGCAAACCAAGAAGCTTGTTCTGGCCGTGTCTGTCTATCCTGTACGTCATAGAAACAAAACCCACATACAACGTGCATCAAAAAGGTGCTGGAATGAGGCACTCCCCAGCACCCTGCCAGCACTTTACTGCCAGAGAATAACACTATATAGATACTAGTCCTAAATACTTGCACTGATGATTGTAGATTTGTAAGTAAAATACTGTGGTTACGTTCACCTGACCAAACACCACATGGATGTTCCATTCTGATTGCTTATCTGACCACAGAAGGCATATAAAGCCTTTATTACCAAGCTGTCCTAATCCTCAACGTACAACCTTTGGAATCTTCCTCCACGTATCGTATTTACATGTTGGTCATAGAGGCAACAATTTGTAAAATTCCTCTCTTATGGTTTCTGTTTGTACTGCAGAGTTGTTGAGGAAGTACACACACTAGCCAACTGTTGTAAACTGTAGTCACAGGAGGGGTTTACAGCTTAAGAACATATAGTAAAAAAAATATCGACTTCACTTGTCCACCACCTCACTGCTCATAAGCCTGAAGTTGAACTTGGGTCAACTCTCTCCCATTTCTATGCTGTTTGACATCTCTGCTGTAATCGCATTAATTAGAAGTGAGCTGCACAAACCAGCTCTGCTGCATGCTAAGCGGTAAAGGTAATAAACATTGTTAGGTTCATCACATGTCAATTAAAAATTTACTTTTCACACCCGCTCAGCTCAAATAAATATTTTTTTTTCTGTAGCTTGTTTAGTGATGCCTTATGTGTAGACTCTTAAAGTGCATCATCACAAAGTCGAATACAGTAAGATGTTTGCGTTGTTAAGATTAAACAGTGTTTCTCTCTATTCACCGCATTGTCTTCGTACATCGAAGTCTCAGCCTTGAGGTGAATTACAGGTCTTTTATATCATGGAGGGTAACAAGAAAAGCACATTCAGACTCTGGAGCTACATTTGCTAAAGGGCCAGGGAAAGCCTATGACAAAAATGCAAAGAAGAGCTGCAGAAAAGAAAAGAAAAAAGAAATCTTCTTCAAAATCGAGAAACTAAGTATATTTTTAAAATCATCTTTTTAGCCTTTCGGAAATTACGCATTTATGTTGACCAATCTGGGACAACTATTAGTTAACTCTGTCTTCAAGTGCTTATCAAATACAGTACATACATAGTTTATCATTGGAAGCCTTTATCTTGGTAATTTCTTGGTATTTTCTTCTTCTAACCTTTACCTTCCTGTGCTGATAAGTAAAAAATCAATTTATCCATTCTATAATCTTATTTAATCTCACATGACTGTGTAGCACTATGTCTGCTTTTATCCTGCACTGTATACCTAGCTTTGTAATTTTAACATAAGGACTCCAGCAAATAGATTGGCAATCTCAAGTGGACCGACTAAATGATGGCTAGAGGTGTAATGGTGGTTAGGACAAGTGGGTAGGAGAGAGAGAGATGGAGAGTGAAGAGTTAGAGGGAGGAATACACAAACAGGTTGCACAGATGCCTGGGGAATAAGGGGGAGAGGGCACGGAGAGCAGAGAGATAGAAAAATAAAATGGAGGGCTACAGAACAGAAAGCTTCACATAAAAGAGATTTTAGCCTGTTGTTGTCGTCATCATTATCATTACTCATTCACTTCTAACGTAATCACTCACACACACACACACACACACCCACACACACACACACACACACACACACACACATACACACAGGTGGTTGCAACATCAATTTTTACTCTGAGCCAAACAGCAAATGAGTGCTTTTGTTCTCTCTTGACTCTCACCAACTAACTTCTCCCTCCTCCTCCTCCTCCTCCTCCTCCTCTGTCTGGCCAGGTTATAAGCATTTAGCTCTTGTCCTTCACTGATGCATCAATCTATTCAGCCCTCAATCCTCCCTTCTCTCTATATGTCTCTCTCTCTCTCCGTCATTCTCCCCCTCAGTGTGATTACTTACCTCCCAAGAAAGAGGAAGAAGTACACTCCATCTTGTTGTTTTGTTTCCAGCAGATGTAGTCCTGCATCTCCCTTCTCCACCCTCAACTTCACTTTGTCTCTGTCTCTCTCACTCACTCTTCATCACCCCTCCCAACCTCTCTCTCTCGCCCTCCTCTCGCCCTCCCTCCATCCCCTGATACCTTGCACTCTCCTCCTCCTCTACTCTTTCCCTGTAAACTTGTCTTCCCTTCTCCCCTCTCTCTCGCTCTGTAGTTGTATAACTTATCACCCTGATCCCTTCCCTGCTTCGATAATTGGTGTGTCTTAACAGAAGCACGCTTTATTTAGCTGCTCAGTATTAACTATTCCAATTAGTCATCTAATACCAATAAGAAAAAGAAACTGTTAGCCTCCATGTTTTCAGCACCATGGGAGAAGGGAGTTTGTGTGTGTATTTGTTTTTTTGCCCATGCAACAACTGTGGCCAGTGTGCATGCACGCGCACACACACACACACACACACACACACACACACACACACACACACACACACACAACAGGGTAGAGCACATGTTGGTTTTAACAGATGGTGAATCCCTTTTCCCTCGAGTATCGACAATACTCTATCTCTCTCTATAATTAACTAGGTTTCAGTAACAAACCTTTGGGCTTTGCCGTCGCCATGGTTACCCAAACTCTGAAACGCGACTGTCTGCATTTGTATGTGTCTATGTGTGAGTGCTGGCAAGAATGCTGTACTTGTGTGCACATGTTTTGTTCACAGCCCTGTGTGTGTGTGTGTGTTCACATCTCGGCAACTGCATGATTATGCATAGACATGAGTACTTTAGTTGCTTTGATGCCTTGTTTCCCCACAGGCCTCAGAGGCTGGTTCTGTCTCAAATGACTATGAATTTAACAGTGGTATTACATGGGATCATTGATCATTTATCACAGGTGTATTGTATTTTACATAATACAGTTCTAATAAACATATAATGCCATTAGTAAAGAGAAAGCGAGATTAATTTAAAATGGGGAGTAAAATAAAAGTATTCCGCGCTTGTAACAGGTAAAGTCAAACTTAAATTTGAACTTGGCACACCTTCTCCGAGAGGCGAAAAGAGCTTTTGAACTGACTGGGCAGCCAACCGTGTATATGAATGTGAACCCAGTTAAAATCATCTATAGCAGGGGTCTTTTTAGGCCAAGGATCCCTTACCTGAAAGAGAGAAGGAGCAGGGACCCCGTACTACATCTATCATATAAAATTAAGTTGCATATTAAATTGGTCCTATAATAACATGAAGGGCGGTATTAAAGACTACATACCTTTTTATGGTGCATGCAATACTAAGGTATTAACGTAATATTATTGACACATTCATATATTTATTCATATATATTCACATATATTTATTTTTATTGTTTATTTTTTTTTCGAGTAGGACGCTTTGTATTTGCTCATACTATGTTAGATTCATGTTAATGTATATTTTCAGACGTATTTAAATTTTGGGGGTAAAAACATTTTCAGTTTGGGATTTCTGTCTTTAATAATGTTCTTTGTACCTACTATAGCTAATGTTTATTACCACAACTCGCATGGTAAACAGTCAGCTCTTCATTAGTGTTTCATACATTTCTTTAAGACGCTGCTGTGGGGACAATATGCTTAAGTCTAAAGGCAACAGCTCAATGTCTTTTGCATGTCTTCATTGTTGTGATAGTAAATCATCACTGTTTGGTGTTGCTCTGACCAATTCTCAAAATAAGGACTGTGTGGGTGTCAGATCTGGGGCCCACATTCCTGCTTATCTAGTTTAAAATGTTTCCTGGGTTCGTGTTTACCTTGACCAAAGTGCAGTCTGTAAACATGGACTGCTTTACTATTTTTTTTGGGGCTTCTGTCATGTGCCAGTGCTCTAGTGTGGGAAAACAGGTGGCTGCCTGTGTGGGGAAAGGGGGGCTGCCTGTGGGCCTGATCTGGTTATTTACTCAATATGCAGTCTGCCCTTGGTAATGTATTTTATAAAAAAAAAAAAAAAAAAAAACTGAAACGCCTCCATTAACAGTCTGCTGTGGGTTATTTATGAGTTCTCACTAAAATAGCTGGTTGTATTGTCACAACAGAACAGGGAACATCAAAATTGGCTCTCCACCCATTGGTATAAAAATACAAACTTAAGATTTTAAAGTTTGATTATGTGTTACCAAGTGTGAGGGATTGTGGGTTGAGATTGGCAAAACGCCATTATTGTATCATTCTAACCTGAGTCCAGTTTTTATCAGATCATTTCCTGAGTTGCCGATCCGCCTAAATTTATTTCAATACAATTGTCTTGATTAATTATATCATACATCGCTGCACACTTTCTCTTTTTGAAGGCATTCATGGTGTCAGTTGGACAGTGTCAGTCAAATACATGTATGCCCACATTCCTGACTATATTAGTTTACTTTGTAAAGTTTGCTGTATTTCTAGTGTTTACCTTCCTTTCTTCCTAGGAGTCTTATAAATCATGGTCATCTGTGTGTGTTCTGTGTGATTTCTGTCATCTGACAAGCCTTTAAAGTCATGGATCTATTACTCAAACAGAACTAGAGCCTGACCCATAAAGGATTTTTAAGGCCGATACAATACGAATATTTGGTTATTTAAAAATCCAATATGCCGATATATTGGCTAATATAATGTATATTTAAAAAAAAAAAAAAAAAAACTGAAACGCCTTACAAAACATTAACAGATTTCTCTTACATCAGTTATTTATGAGTTCTCACTAAAATAATATAGTATGTTGTATTGTCACAACAGAACAGAGGAACATCAAAATATAAAGTTCTGACAAATAAAATGTATAAAAATACAAACTTAAGATATGAAACTTAAAGTCCGTTTGAACAAAAACACATTAACAAAACAAATCAGTGTTACCAACAGGGATGTTGTAGAGTGCCCTCTGGTAGACAAACTATGCAACACCAATGCTCATAACCTGGTTGACAGTCCGTTTTTATTTATCAGAATCATTTATTTGTCTATGATTCGGGTGAATAATTATTTAAAAAATATTTTTATCGGCCATTATAAATGCTGATACCGATAGATCGGGAAATGCCTAATATTGCCCGATAATATCGGCCTGCTGATATATCGGTCGGGCTCTAAACTGAACTTCCTAGATTGTATTTCACTGTCTCGCCGGTACCTGAGGCATCGTTGCCCCACCAATGTAATTCTTCTTTTTACACACTATTTTGCAGCAACCGTTTTACTAGGATAAATAGGAAAGGAGAAATTTGATCCAAATAGGAGATATAGATTTCTGTACTGATAGCAGCCTGAGTAATCCAGAAGGCAATACAGCCATAAAACATGTTGTGTTTTGAGTGGAGGAATTTCACTACCACTGTGTGAGTGTGTTCTCTGGGCTTTATTGCAATGACATTATGGGAAATGTTGGACATCAACTGACATAGATGTAGACAAGGCAGGGAACAGGAAAGCTGGTGAACAAAATTAATTTCCACAAAATATGTCCTGAAATGCATGCAATTAGCATAACAGTACATAATGCATCCACAGACATATTTTTCATTTAAAGTGCGCTAAAGGAACCCCTAAGTGCTTGTTTTTTTTTGGCCACGATTTATTCACCTGGATCAACTGTGACAACCTTCGAGTCTCTTCTCTGAGTATGAGTCAACTGCTGGTCCCATATGACCATCCATCCATCTTCATCCGCTTATCCGGTATCGGGTCGCGGGGGCAGCAGCTCCTGCAGGGGACCCCAAACTTCCCTTTCCCGAGCCACATCAACCAGCTCCGACTGGGGGATCCCGAGGCGTTCCCAGGCCAGGTTGGAGATATAATCTCTCCACCTAGTCCTGGGTCTTCCCCGAGGCCTCCTCCCAGCTGGACGTTTCTGGAACACCTGCCTAGGGAGGCGCCCAGGAGGCATCCTTACCAGATGCCCGAACCACCTCAACTGGCTCCTTTCGAAGCAAAGGAGCAGCGGCTCTACTCCAGCTCCTCTCGAATGACTGAGCTTCTCACCCTATCTCTAAGGGAGACGCCAGCCACCTTCCTGAGGAAACCCATTTCGGTCGCTTGTACCGTGGATCTCGTTTTTTCGGTCATGACCCAGCCTTCATGACCATAGGTGAGGGTAGGAACGAACACTGACCGGTAGATCGGGACCCGGTCATACGCCTTCTCCAGGTCCACAACAACACATGTAGATTGGTTGGGCATACTCCCAGGCCCCCTCCAAGATCCTTGCAAAAGTGAAGATCTGATCCGTTGTTCCACGACCAGGACGGAATCCGCATTGTTCCTCTTCAATCCGAGGTTCGACTATTGGCCGAACCCTCCTTTCCAGCACCTTCGAGTAGACTTTACCAGGGAGGCTGAGAAGTGTGATACCCCTGTAATTGGCACACACCCTCTGGTCCCCCTTTTTGAAGAGGGGAACCACCACCCCGTTCTGCCATTTCTTAGGCACTGTCCCAGTGGATTACATCAAGAGGCGTAAACTGAAGGTTTTGCCATGGCCTTCAGAATCTCCTGACCTCAACAAAATTGAAAAACTATGGATAGACCTTAAAAGAGCAGTGCGTGGCAGACAGCCCAGAAATCTCAAAGAACTGGAAGACTTTTGGTAGTAAGAATGGGCTAAGATACCTCAAACAAGAATAAAAAGACTCTAGGCTGACTACAAGAAGAGTTTACAAGCTGTGATATATATACTGTACATACATACATGCATACATACATACATGGGAAAAGTAACTATGTTTACATACCGTGAATCAAAAATTGTTTTTGAATTTAAAATTGATATTGAACCGAATTGTGAGCCTAAAAACCGTAATTGAATTGTGACGTTTTCTAAATTGTACACCCCTAGATTTTACAGATACAAACTTACAGTAGTGATTGATTTATAAATAGTTGGTGCATCCCAGTCTCACCAGTTCACTCCATCGCCAACAACGCTGCACTAACTATGGTTTCGGTCCAGTGCGCCTTGGGCGTCGTCCATGTTAGTCAACATGATAACATGTATTAACAACACCTAGTATGTGATATCATTCTTATGCACAGCCTGCAGCTAATCAGCAGAGGATGAATGGGAGACTTAATGGAGACGTTTTGTCTGGGCTTTTACATCCAAATGAGCTTCATTTTAGTTCACCATTGGCTCCATCAGCTCTTAAACAAGCTGTGCACCTGAAATAGTCTCACACTGTCACATTAAATAATGTCCTCTTTTTAAATTCCTGCTGTATGGAGATATTCACTTTGGGAGATGTTAGTGAGACATATAACGAAGAAGTATAGTGTGTTTAAAGGCTGAAATTAAGTGGGATTCACTATTAATAAGGCAGTGGGGGATGGTGAAAATGTTGGCGGATTCTTGAGAGAGAAAGACAGCTGTGGGATTTAGTCTCTCTACTTCCCTCTTTAAACTTGCCTGATACACTATCTGAGTGCGTACCTAATTGGCACAATGCCTACTGGCAAAGAGTAACTAAAGAGTTGTCCCCTGTGTTCTGATGTAACTTTGTAACTGTCCCTTGCAGAGAGATAATGTGCTTATCAGATTGTCCTAACATGGTCACAGCAACCACAATTTGATCTATGAGCAGAGAAAAAAATGGAAAATGTGATTTTTATGAGTTTATGGTCAGGTTTGAGTTTTCTGGAAGCACTGCAGATGTCCCTGGGCTAGCACTGCTGACTCGACACGTTTATGGATATGGGGGTGAGAAAAACACTTGGATATCGCATATGTCAGGAGCAGCCACAACCAGCCTTATCACCCTGCCAGCAATTTGAACTCTTTAAACATGTGCAGTGACTTGATTCAAGTAGGTAATGATTTGGGATACTGTTGTCAGCCAGGCTGTAGCATTATTCTCTACATGCCTCGCTGAAAAAAGGGCTCATTATATTTTGTATTAAAGCTACATTCACCACCTTGTTATCCAGGTAGAAAGTCGCTGTATGATGGACTTTTTTCTAACTAGAATAAAAGACAAATTGAACCATCTTGCCTGCCTGTTCCTTCTCACAGAGTTGTTTATTTTCCTTTGGACTGTAGCCTCAGCATGAGTTTATTCATTAGCTTTGCAGGCAGTGAAGCTTCCCGTTATGATTGTGCATTGCTCCTCAGTCCTCACTGACGGGACTCCGAGCCTGCTGCTTCTCATTCTACCCATTTAATAAGGGACTGAGTTACACCTGCAATGCCAGGTGAATGCAATTAACTCGCTGGTTGGCTAACCCAGCAGCACTGTGAGCCCTGAGGACTTGGATTGAGAACCACTCTTGTTGAGAAATGCTGACACTAAAAAAAATTATGTTCTGAAGGACATATAAGACATATCTTCCCTTCAGCAAATAAATACTGTGTACCAGCAGAAGTTCTTTCAGTACACAAAAGTTAACCCAATTATATGTAAAACTTGATTAAGTCTTTGGAGTTCAGAGTTTCTAAATATCATACCCACACACAAGCAACAGCGCAAATGAAGAACGTTCCGAACTCAGCTGTTAATAAATACAGTGAGGAGGTGTTGTTGTTTTTTTAACACTTTGGTGAAAGGTCAGAGTTTAGTCTGTGTTTATGACCCCAGTGTTTTTTACACTGATTAGAAGAAGTTAAATGGTGATTACTCTGTCGCAAACAAGCAATCAAGACTACTGATGTAGTCTGCTACCTGAATTCAGAGGTGGTCAGCACTGCATCTTCTATTAGTTGTTGCTTGCGCAGCATTATTTTCATCATTGAATAAATTGTTGATTATTTATTTAATTAAAAAAAATCTTTAAAACCTCATTGTGAGTTCTGAGATTCCAAGGGAATGTTTTCATACAGTATAATCTGTGATTCAGTGACATAAAACAGAATAACAGAAAACCAAAGGAGTTGTACCAGACATTTGGTATTCTTGCTTGAAAACAAACTGAAATGTTTACAAAATATTTGCCTATACATTTTCTTGTGATTGATTGATTTATTGACTACAATAATAGTTTCAGCTCTAAATTAATTAATGTAGTTAGACGATGATGTATATGTTGCAACAAGAAATCAGAACTACTTGTGAAGCCTTGACTTCAGCAATTTCATTTTCATGTTACATTTTGAATAATTTTCTGAGCATCCAGCAGTTGATTAGTTATTTGATTGATTCAGCTCTAGTTGTTTTTAGTTTGTTTGATGAATATTTCTTCTTTCTTGTCTTTTTTTCAGCCAACAAGACTCTGCTTGGTGGAGGTGGAGGTAAGTCACAACCTGTCTGATCTGTTGGTTGTGTGTGTTTGTGTGCTAAGATGCTTGTAGACCTCAGTTGTTATTAATAGTACAGCTTTGTGGTGCAAATAGTCTTCTATGGACATCTAATCATTTAAAATGTTCTTTTTATCATGTGATTCAGGACAAGCTAAAGAGAGTGTGTATGTGTGAGTGTTTCTTTGTGTTGTGTGTGTGGGGTATGTCTTTGTGTGTGGACGCAGGTAGCTCTTTGTTGTGGCAGGTGTTCAAGGTGTGTTTGCATGCCACGCTTTGTTTCTGTGCATGTTTCTGTGTGTTTGTCTGTGAGCGCAGGTGCAAAGTTGATAGTTCATAATTTATGGGTGTGGAGTGCTGTGG
The DNA here is from genome assembly GCA_026937815.1 of Etheostoma perlongum. NCBI lineage: Eukaryota > Metazoa > Chordata > Actinopteri > Perciformes > Percidae > Etheostoma > Etheostoma perlongum. The sequence continues at coordinate 19,425,984 of CM049380.1, read as the reverse complement.
ATATAAACATCATTTTTCAGTGTATTGTTGACTCAGTGCTTTGCTGCGTGCATGTGGTGTTGGATGTCTACGCTTAATCGATACTTGTAATAAATCTGTACAGCTAATGCAACAGCCATCTCCACTAAAACTTGTACACACACACACATACACACACTGTTTGTGTGCGTGTATGTTAATGCTTGCAAAATTGCACATTTGGGTGTTTGTGCGTTTGACTGTGGTTGTTTTCTTTATCTTCATTTGGGCAGACAGCTTTAGCCTTTCAGACCAGCCCACTTGCACTGCCATTTTTAACCTTCCAATTTGTATGTTTTTGTGTATGTGGGAGTGTGTGCACAAGTTTTTACTTTCTAGTCTCCATGGTGACGTATCCAGTGGCACACCTGTATGTGCTCATGTACATTCGTATGTAAGTTTGCAGCAGTGCATTTGCCTGCCTCTGAAAGTTTATTTGCTTTGCTCAAGTGTTCTGTTGAAGATGTCCTTAGCATACACACACACACACACACACACACACACGTGCACACACACACAGACTCCACCTTTAACTGATATACACCAGCTGAGCCTCAAGCCATAAAAATAGGCCGCACACTCTTGTTGCTTTGCACACGCACATACACTACATGGATTACATCAAGCAGTTCGAGATATACAGCATTGTTTTATACTGTCCTGAAGTCACTATAGGCTCTACAAAGACAGATGGTTTCTAGAGAGGCCCTAAATGTGTGCATGTGTCAGACTATGTGCATTTGTGCCTATAAAAAGCATGTTTACATTGGTTTTCAGTTTAAATTTAACTAACATCTGTTTTAAATTTAAAAAATGTCCACCAAGGGCATGAGGATGCAACATATCCAACAACCACCATCTTCATCAGTGTTTTTTTTTTATCGGTTTCTCTTTGTTGCTCTATACCAGCTTCTCTCTTGTGGATTTTTCTCATTTCTTTTTATTGTATTTATTTCCCTTTTGTTGTCTATCTTTCCAGCTCCAGCCTTAGGGATTTGCTAAGGCAGATAGAGGCTACAGTAGGTGGTAATTAAAGAGAGAGAGGTACAGTAAGTGTAGGGGAGGAGACTAGGGGAAGAATGGAACAAACAAAGAGATGGGATGGAGATGATGGTTAGAGCGAGAAGACAGGAGAGATGAAAGCAACGAAGGTACATTAAATAATATACAGATGCAAGAGCAGAGCTGAGTGGAAAAAACACAAAACATTCGGTATACATTGCTGTGATCACACTCTTCACTGAGTAACAATTCATTAAACTTTAGTTGGTAATTTATTTCATCAGAGCTGAGGCAACGAAAGATCTTTACATTGCTTTGCTACTGAGTCTCAATGGCACCTGGGTAAAAGTCATTCAGTTAGATCAAACACACACCTGCTGACATTGTTTTTCTTCTATCTGGAGGAGTGTGGAGCTCGGCGGCACATCAACAACAAACTCAAGGGCAGGAAATTAACATTTTTTTTATGTCCGCTGGCTGCCGTTGCTCATTTATTTTAGAACTTATCTACCATTTCAACGTTTCACTGCTTTGATTGATTTTACAAATAGAAAAGAAATCTCAGCTAATGATTGGAGGTTCAGTCAGTCAGTCAGTTACCACAACCTTTATATATATACATATACAGTGTGTGTATATATATATATATATATATATATATATACTGTAGACATTCAGTATACTGTATGTATATGCAGTGTATGTACTGTATGTATGTATGTATGTATGTATGTATGTATGTATGTAGTTTAGTTAGATTTTTAAATGAATGCCATTAAAGTTGCTTGAGCCAGGGCTCACACTTTGAAGTTTGCATTTGGTTCTTCTAGGTCACCATATGCCAGTAATGTACCTTTGGGATGTGTGTTGCATTGAGGTGTTTTTCTGTAGATTTGTAGCCTTCACAGAATTGGCATCAACTATCTTAAAACGTAAGCAGTTCACAGGGATGAGCTGAACCTATTTACCACATTCCAAGCCACAATAAACAATCTTCAAGGTTGAAAACGACAATGTCCCATTTCATTTAGAGCCAAATTATGGAAGTTGTCATTACAGTTTAATTAATATGTGAACCTACTCTAGTTTACAGTTACTTTGTTGTCATGCTTTGTTCAGGAGGGAAAATGTGGTCTCACTTTATTTTACAGTGCACTAATAACACATGATAAGCTAACCCTAAGCTATACTTTTATCAGATTCGACCAAAACTAGATATAAGGTGGTCTTTGTTAGACAGTAGATATACACAGTTATACTCTAATTAAACACCATATTCCAAAATGATGCTGTAATCTGAAACCGCATGTAATGCCGTATTAGAGACCCGGTGTAATACTCACACGGCCGCATTTTCTTTTACCACACGTGCGCACTGAACCCTTTGATCTCTTACGTCATTACTCAAGACGGAGCCTGAAGACCAGGTAATAATCATCCCTATGATGTAGTTTGTATGTGTGGTTTAGTGCATCTTCATGACATATGATAGACAAGCCAGTTGAGACGGAGTAAAGCTGGATATACAGTGGGGCTTGAAGGTTTGGGAACCCCAGGTAAATGTTTTTATTAATGTGCATAAAGAAGCCAAGAAAAGATGGAAAAATCTCCAAAAGGCATCAAATGACAGATTAGACATTCATATAATATGTCATAAAAAGTTAGATTTTATTTCCATGTTTTATACTTTCTAAATAACAGAAAACAAAAAAAGGGGCATCTGCAAAAGTTTGGGCACCCTGCAGAGTTTCTAGCATCCACCGCCCCCTTTTGGAAAGCTGAGACCTGACAGTGTCATGAATTGTTCTCAATCATCGTCTGGAAAGACCAGGCGATGTCCATCTTAAGGTTTTAAATGCCCAGACTCATCTGACCTATCCCCAACAATCAGCACCATGGGTTCTTCTAAGCAGTTGTCTAGAAAACTGAAACTGAAAATAGTTGACGCTCACAAAGCAGGAGAAGACAATAAGAAGATAACAAAGCGTTTTCAGATGCCAATATCCTCTGTTCTGAATGTAATTAAGAAATGGCCGTCATCAGGAACAGTGGAAGTTAAAACAAGATCTGGAAGACCAAGAAAAATATCAGACAGAACAGCTTGCAGGATTGTGAGAAAAGCAAGTCAAAACCCATGTTTGACTGCACGATCCATCCAGAAAGACCTGGCAGACACTGGAGTTGTGTTACACCATTCCACTATAAAGAGATACTTGTAGAAATATGGTCTTCATGGAAGAGTCAGAGGAAAACCTCTTCTACGTCCTCACCACAGAAATCAGCGTTTGAAGTTTGCAAATGAACATATAGACAAGCCTGATGCATTGTGGAAACAACTTCTGTGGAACAATGAGGTTAAAATATAACTTTTTGGCCGCAATGAGCAAAGGTACGTTTGGAGAAGAAAGGGCACAGAATTTAATGAAAAGAACCTCTGTCCAACTGTTAAGCATGGAGGTGGATCAATCATGCTTTGGGGTTGAATTGCAGCCAGTGGCACAGGGAACATTTCACGAGTAAGAACTGGAAGACTTTTGTAAGGACGAATGGGCGAAGATACCTCAAACAAGAATGGAAAGACTCTTTGCTGGCTACAAGAAGTGTTTCCAAGCTGTGATACTTGCCAAAGGGGGCCGTACAAGGTATTAACTCTGCAGGGTGCCCAAACTTTTGCAGACGCCATTTTTTTGTTTACTGTTATTTTGAAAGTGTAAATGATGGAAATAAAATCTAACTTTTTGTAACATATTATATGAATGTCTAATCTGTCATTTGATGCCTTTTGGAGATTTTTCCACATTTTCTTGGCTTCTTTATGCACATTAATACAAGTTTTTACATGGGGTGCCCAAACTTTTGAGCCCCACTGTATACTTGATGCAAGGGGTTAACAAGAATCTTGTGGTAGATACCTATGGCTTTCATTTATAATTGAGCATTGGATTTTATCAGTTGAAATTACCAACGCAATGTGCTGTTTTTGTATAATGACAACTTACTGATTAACGAAGACACACAGTTGCAAAGACAAGCAGCTGGCATTGGGTAGCCTGATCTGGATCTGTGGGGACAGAGTGCACAAGATGTGAACCAGTCATGAAGACAGTGCCTGCATATGATTGGTTTAGGTGTCTGATGACATCCGGGACCCAGCACACAATAGATGAGTATGATCTCAATTAAAATTTCATCCACTTACATTTTTTAATTTGGTGGGGGGAAAAATTGAACAAAATCTGCTCTTGCTCTGCATTTCCTTGCAGAGCTGACTTTGTGTGTGCTGACATCTATAATCAATCCTCCAGAACGGGGATGAGGTTTGATACCCTGCTCTTGAAGTCTCTCGGCTGCGGTCCCTGTGTGTCTGCAGCATCCTCTCTGCTTTCTTCTTGTCTGGATGAGGAGAATAAATGCAGACGGAAGACAGGCTTGTCTTTTTTGCCTTTCAGAACAAGTAACCAAGAGAGCATGTATTGTGAATAAAAGGAGAGAGCAGAAGATTAGTTTTGGGACGCGGAGATAAGACGAGAGGCAAAGAGCACTAAGTGTACCTTCCACATACAGACAGTGCTGTCAGTGTCCCTGCCGCATACATAAATTTGCCTGTTTCACCTTAACATTTGTGTGTTTGTGTGTGTGTGTGTATACGTTCAAAATAGCATTTAACAGGTAGCTTAATGTTTAAGTTAGTGTGTATACAAGTACCTATATACTAGTGGGTGTGAAGCTGTGTGTGTGCGTGCATCCACCACTAGACCCATCCTAAATGTTGCCTTGGCAACAAGCTGACTGAAGTAAATGAGTGTCCTGACTCTGCTGAGGGATTGTAGGAAAGCAATATGCCAGTGTTCCGCCCCATTAGTTTGACGGACAGCCTGTTTGGCCTATAAGAGGTCAGTTGGCAAGGGCAGCCATATTAGTATTCCATAGGAGAGACCTCGGGATTGGTTTTACTCTAATGTCAATCTACCTGTGTGTTTGTCTGCGTGACAGTTTGTGCGTGTGTAAGGATGGGTGGTTGGGGGTAAAACTTGTCCTGGCATATAACATTGCAGGCATTTGTGTCTGTGTTTGCTTGTGTGCCCTGCTGGGGGTTGCAGGCTCATCGCCAGGTAAGCATATCGCCAATTATCACTTCCCAGTCCCCTTACTTCCCTGGCTCTCTCCCTCCCTCTCTCCCCCAGAGTCGGTCAATACAGAGCCTGTGAGGGAGCCATGATAACACCTAAACTTGTCAGGAGCCTGTTTAGCTGGCTGGTCACTGGTTTGCATAAGCCAAAACACTCATTTCTACCCCCTTTTTACATCCATCCATTCATTGCATCCTTTTGACTCTCTGAACCCCTGCTTACCATTCATCTCCACCCATTTTTTTTTTAGCCTCCCTCTCTTCACCTACACACCCTGTTTTACACTTGACCCTCTTTCAAACCCATTTTTCTTTTGTCCAACTGTGCTCTGTTCTTATCTTGTCTTTGTCTATCTCTGTGTGAGTCTCTCAATTGTTGTTTTTTATATCTGCGTCCCATCTTGTGTTCCCTGGAAGAATGGGCGTCAGTAGCAGAAAACGTTGATGTGATATTTTTTAGGGTAATGAAGGCTAAATAATGAATGCTGTTTTTTTTTTTATTTATAAGGAAATTAGTACTGAATTTCTAAAATATTTTTTCAGTGTCTAGTAATATAAATTAACATCATGACTAATTCATTATAATCTGTCTGTTGGTGGCATTAGGTGTAGCCAATTATGGCTGATTGTTGAGTAGTTCAGGTACCATTTGCATGCTATAGAGTCAGTGGTGTATGAACAGGTATCCTTTGAAACTGGAGTGTTGCTAATTTGGTTCTAAATGAGGGATACATCAATAACCATTTATAGTATAATGGGTGTGTACATTTTTTTATATATATATAAATGTGTGTGTGTGTGTGTGTGTGTGTGTGTGTGTATGTGTATGCTTTATTTTATTATCTCCAAAGGGAAATACATTTTCAGTGAAGGTGCAGATAAAAGAAACATACAGTTCATGTAAAGAGATGCAGTCCACAAGTGACAAGCCCACATAGTGGTGGAATAATACAAGAACAAGACAGAATGTTTATTATAGAAATAAAAAATAGTATTGTCTACAGCATGTACTTTCTGCTACTACTTTGACAAAGTGGTGCTTTGAGCTAGATGCTAATGCCAGCATGCTAACATTATCAACGTAAGGCTGCATTTACACCAAACTAAGAGTCGCGGCGAAAATGCCAGTCCTTCCATTCATATAAATATGGGTAGTACCATTTAGGTTGTGGCGGTAGGGACCATAGGCAATTCTGGGGGTAAAAAAATGCAACAGCGAAAAGTTGAAACAAAATCAGCTTTTGGAGAAATGTAACCCAACATCACGCCGCGGTAGCCATTCACGTAACCGACGATCAGACAAAACACAATAGAGTGGGGAACACAATGGGGACAACCCTGCGCTAATTGCCGTAATGCCTGATTTGGTGTGCATGCAGCCTCACACTGATGAAATGATGTCTATCAGGTATAGGTTTACTCTGTTCACCTTCTTAGTTTAGCATGTTAGTATGCTAACATTTTCATATTAGCACTAAACACTTGAAGGCTACCACACATATCCACACTCCTTATATTTATATTATACATATCCAGGCTCCTTATGTTTCTTTATTTTTATTTACCACTATCATACAGTGAGGAAAATAAGTATTTGAACACCCTGCTATTTTGCAAGTTCTCCCACTTAGAAATCATGGAGGGGTCTGAAATTGTCATGCTGCTTGGCAATTTCCCCGTAGCCGTTTTCCAGCCTTGTGGAGGTGTACAATTTTGTCACTAGTGTCTTTGGACAGCTCTTGGCCATGTTAGTAGTCTGATTCTTACAGATTGTATGGGGTGGACAGCTGTCTTTATGCAGCTAACGACCTCAAACAGGTACATCTAATTTAGGATAATAAATGGAGTGGAGGTGGACATTTTGAAGGCAGACTAACAAGTCTTTGAGGGTCAGAAGTGTAGCTGATAGACAGGTGTTCAAATACTTATTTGCAGCTGTTACATACAAATAAATAGTTAAAAAATCATACATTGTGATTTCTGGATTTTTTTTAGATTATGTCTCTCACAGTGGACATGCACCTACGATGACAATTTCAAACCACTCCATGATTTCTAAGTGGGAGAACTTGCAAAATAGCAGGGTGTTAAAATACTAATTTATATTACTATATAATATTCCTTTTGCCCTTTGTGCAATGTGTGCAACTGTAACACAGAATTTCCCTTTTGGGATAAAGTATTTCTGATTCTGATTCCGAAATACAGCTGATAGAAATGTCATTAGTTTTGCAGGTATTTAGTCATAAACAAAGTATGTTTTGGCCTATGGGTGGTACAAGATGAAAAGTTAGAGATCACCAAAGTTCAAAATAAAATAAAATTCATCCTCTGGGCACCACGGATGTCTATACTGAATTCCATTGCAATCCAATGAGATATTACAGCCTGTGGTGGACTGACCACCCGACAGTGCCCTGCGACTTTGCCATGCCACTAGTTTGACACATGAGAGACACAGTCCACAAGTAACTAACAAATATGTGTGACATTGCAGAAATCAATGCTGAGCAATTCCTAAATTCTACCCTTTTTATTCATTTACAAAATGTTAAATAATTCATATAGAAAATAGATTTGGACAATATTGTTCTGTTGAAGAAATAATATTGCCATCCCTGAGCACTAAAAGACCTGCATATGTGCCTGCGATGAAGAAGTACAGCTGGTGCAGCTTTACTTCAAACACATCTTTCAGTTGCACCCCCCTCTGCTCATGAAATCCCCCTTCATATTTCTGACCGCATTGAAGTGACAGAACAGTGTCTGAATCTACTCAGTAGCGTGCAGTGCTCATGCTGGGCTATTACACTGGCTCCCACAGAGCCAGAAGTTACCACTGTCTGAAAGAAAGCTAACACAAGCTGTCTTCAGTGAATTTAGTTAGAGGGACAGCTCTTTACAATAGAAAGGTGGGAGTCACGGAGAGACTGAATAGGTGTATGGATATTTATTAACTCTAATCGCCAGGTTCAGGCAGTGTCCAGAGACAAGAGAAAGTGATTTATTCTGTCTTTTCTCTTCTCATCTCTATTTAACATAAGAAATCTATCTTAAACATGAGAAAAACAAAGCCTTCTTTAGCTGAATGCACAGAGCGTGCTTTATGTGAAAGTATAGACAAAATGATGTAATCTGCAGCTTAAAGGACAGATTGTGTTGGTTGGTGTAATGTGTCTACATATATCCAAGACTGCCCTCCCAAGAAGAACATTCATCTCAGCAAGTGCCTCAAAATTCTTTGCTTACATTCAGAGTAAAACTGGCGGTCTTTGCCTTAAACCCCTTTAGGCCACCAGGGCAGGCACCCTGGATATTTTTTTAATGAAATTATCTGCAATATGGTCAATTATAACATACTGTATGTCATTTGTTCTTTCCTGTAATATGTGGTTTTGCAATACAACATCTACACTAAACAGCTAAAGAATGATTTATGTTTTTTTATCTTTGTACACTCAAGAACTTAGGTACAATTATGGAAAGATTGGTTGAAGCACAAGACAAGGATGTGTTGACTTTATTGATATTATAACTAAAATCATGCTATTTTCTTCTTAACCTTAACCAAAGTTATTTTGTTTGCCAAAACCTAACCAAAGACAAGATTCTGTGTATGAACATTACCATTCTGAGTCCTGCATGGTGTCAGAGTTGTGAGCTTTGTACACCCACTCTTGTCCCTGATCAACACACTACAACTTGCATACGTACATAATTGTGCTGTAGCGCTTCCTACATTTGAAAACATTGTTGCATCTTAATTCTGGCAGCAATTATGTCTCCCTAAAAATGTAGTTGACAAATTAGTAGTATACTCTGTTGTATACTGTATATATTTGAATATTATTGTCTATATTTAATTGATATTGTTAATGTTACCAGCCGCTGTGCTGGAGTAAGAATCTGGCTCAAGACTGATTTTCTTTTGAAATAATTATAGTCACTAGAGGTCTAATGTAAGAGTCTGGTGTCAATAATTTATAATTAACCCGGAATGAAACACTTCTGTCAGGAATGTTTGAGTTTGTCACAGTACTGTGAGACTTGTCAGCACTTGGTGAAAATAGTACACCCATTCATATGTCACAGCTCAGCTTGTTGGCCTGTGGTTCTTATCTCCGTCCGACTGTATACAGACCAGCTGTTACAGCGGTGAGTTTTCCCAAACTGAGTAGCTCCAGGCAGGGGGTCTGGTGTTATCTGAATGTTATTGTGTTAAGTTGGCATATTGCATGCCGTGCTGAGCTGTAGTGTGCATACCATGCTGTGCTATGTTGAACTGGGCTGCACTGTGAGCTAAGCGCAAGTGTGAAAGGCAAGCTCTGAACACTGGCTAGCTCCTCAGGGTGCACAGAAACAAGCTCAGATACTGTGTGTGTTTGTGTATATGTGTGTGTGTGTGTGTGTGTGGGGGGGGCGTGCAAAATATTGCTGGTGTGTGTATATCCTTGTCAAAGCACATGTATTCATTGTGTGCGTGTTGTGTGTGTGTGAAGAGTCCTTTAGGTGACACACAAACAGACACAAACAGACACACACACACACACACACACACACACACATACACTGCACACTCTAACTTTGAAGGAAGCAGCCCGACTCTGAAATAGAGAACAAGTGTGATAAGACATAGAGATGGAAAAGAGAAGAATGATAAAGGGAGAGGAATAAGGGAGAGAGCAGCAGATGTAAAAATAGTCTGGAGGGAGATCAGGAAACAGGCTACAAAAGAAAAAGAAATGAAAATTGTACTGAAATGTAAACTAACAATACCTTTTGTTTTGTTTATGTTTGACACAGACATAAATATGTGTGTGCGATTAATGGTGAAAACTGGCCTTTTCCCACAGTCTGTATGAGAGGACTGCATAGCCTTGAGCTACAGCAATGTTATTTGACCTGACAATCTTTCTGATCAGGCCCACACAGATGCATACACATTTAAGTGTGTACACATACACAACAACACGCATAAGAGCACATGTGTATGGGTACACATAAAGCCAAAAGCCAAAAGCCAAGATTTAGTAACACATGTTCTAGCATAGAAAAGTTGTTTGGAAGGCGGTTATTTTAAGAGTTTAAATACCTCTGGTTAGATACCAGTTCCTAAACAATACTGTTTTCGATACCAAATTTATAAAACTAAAGGAAATTACGACATTACACATTACGGCACAAATCTTTTAATCTATTTTTCAGCTATGTTAGCCCTGTCTCTGTTTGTAACGTAGAGTTTTTCCCGTGTGCTTTGAGGAAATGTCTATAACTGCAGAATTGGGACTGAAACCGGTAATTGGCACAGCTATAAAATTGCTTTTCCTGCATCATTGCCCTCGTTGAAATGAACACAGTCACAGTCTTTAGATGTGGTGTGGATCAAAGATAGATACAGATTTATGAAACTGTAATTAATAAAGACTAATTGACCAAAAAGTCAAAGTCAGCTGAGCCTCTAATAACACATTAAATGGAGTAATTAACTAAGTCAGTGGCCCTAAAATCCATTAAACAGACTAACACTCGGAGAGACAGATGCTTTGACTTATTAAAAGAAAAAATGAATCTGACTTTATCCAGGTCATTTAAGCACTAAGCTTTAATACCTGTAAATGTGTCTGCTGAACTTCAAACATTAAGACTCCCTATATTTAGTCATATTGCAGAGGATTCACGTAAGTAGGCCAACTCTCTGAATCTTCTGTCTCTCCTCTCCAGTGGACGGAGCGATCCACCGTGCTGCAGGTCCAATGCTAAAAAAGGAGTGTGCCTCCCTCCAGGGCTGTGAGACCGGAGAGGCCAAGATCACTTGTGGCTATGGCCTCCCAGCAAAGTGTGAGTATACTGTGTGTGAGTTTTGGTGTAACGTCCAGCTACTTCTGTGTGGTTTTGTTTAGAAAAATGTGACAGTGATGCAGAGTGTTGTTGAAAATAAGCAAGCTGCACCGTTGATTTTCCCAAAATAAATAAAGGGTGGACAAATTAATGATTTTTCACAGAAACATGCACAACTTAATTTAACTGTTTTGTTCTACTTAAAGTAGATTAGTTTTACTTTCCAGCCCAAATTCAACCCCCAGCAGAAACTCATCTAAGTATCCACAATAATGTCACAGCCTTCCATTTATAGCAAAGTAAATGGCACTCAATTATTAAGTGGCACTCCATTGCAGCATGTATAATGTGATGAAACTTAAGATTCAACGTGACAGAAAAAGTGTTTCTAGGTGTTTCAGTTCAAAAAAAATTCTCCTCCATCTTCCCTGATGTCTAAAACACAACATGTGACTGTGGGGAGAGCCTCAGTACTTGATGTAGACATGAAGAAGAGCTGAACAGCAGAAAGTACACTCTGAAAACTAGTCTCTTCCTGTTTCTAGATACTGACAGGTGACCTCTTGGAAGGGCTGCAATTAACTATTATATTTATTAAATAATTGGTAGACGACTATCTTTTTTTATTAGACTCCCATTGGGAACTACTGGTTTAATTGACTATTTTTTTTTAATTACTGTTTGAAAGTGAAGTGCTATAATATCGCTTAATACAAAATGCGGCAGAAAGGACATATAGCAATGACGTCACATCTCAGTTGAAAATGTCAACAAGACACTCAGTACCAGAATTCTTCCAAAATTCGATTTCTTAAAGAGAAACAGTACCAATTTGACACATATAACTCTGTTAACGGGTCTTAGTAGTGCTACTGCATAATGTGAAAATAGTTATTATAATTATAAAGCCTTTTGTGGCTCCAGTGGGAGCGGTGTTAAATCTGGTAAATTGCCTCAAGTGATGTCACTTAAGTCCATGTTGGTTGGGGGTTAAGGTAAAGTTTTGAAAATAAAACAAATCTGGAGGTGTGGAGTTAGAAAGAAGTGAGACCTCTGTTGCTGTAGCACCCTTCTCATTTTTGTTTGAGGCTAGCGGCTCAAGGCTACATTAGCCGCTACTAGCATAACCAAAACCGAATCTCTGACCCAGCTGTCAACGGTCGGGTTGCATTGTGGATGATGTAGGTGACAAGAAAAAGAAGAAGGTGTGTGGAATAAAAAAGGTGATTTCTCAGTTTTTGCTGTATCAATTTTAATCCTTTCCCATTGTGAGACCGACAATGTTACAGGAGTGTGGTGCTAAATAAATGGTATGATGTGACATCCATTATATGTTATTATCCATCATAAAAGTCTCATAACATGGTAACATGCAGAATATACTTGTCTCATACATAATTGTCACACACAGCGTTCCCATCCTTATACGTTAAGAGTTGCCGCCTCCACCCCCCTCATTTTAAACACGATCTTTTGTGTGAAGCTAATCATAATATTGCCCACCACTGCAATGGCTTGCACACAGCATTACACCAATAGGTATTGCCAAGCTTTGTATAATATAATGACCACCCAGGTGTGTGTGTGTGTGTGTGTGTGTGTGTGTGTGCGTGTGTGTGTATGTGTGTGTGTGTGCGTGCGTGTGAATATGCGTGTGTGTGTGAGAGAGAGAGAGAGATTAAAGGAACCCTGAGCCTGTGTGATATCAGCTTATGGCTCCATGGAGAGTTTAAGTTCACAGTGAAAGAATGAGAGAGAAAAAAGGAAAGAGAAGCAATGATAAAGGCAAGCTCAAGGCAAAATGGAGAGCAGGAGTAGAAGAAATAGATGAGGAGGGAGTGGGAGAGTGGTAAAAGAAATAACACATAAAACGAAGCCGTGTGGAGGACGGGACTGGTTTGAGGGGAGTTGAAGACAGGAGGGAATTAGTAAGAAGATTAGTTCTTACATTGTCTGCTCTCCTTTTATTGGTTAATTTTGTGTATGTTAGCTGTAATACTTGTACACGTGGGAGTGGATGCTACTGCTGCTTGTCATAAGTGTCCTATGTGTGTTACTTTTATGTTGATACAGTTGACTGTACGGTCTGGTTGTGTGCATGGGCATATTGTGTTTACTTACTTGTGTCGTTGTTGCAATAAGTGTAGTATATCAGTGTATACATTGCGGGTTGCCTGTAAGGTCCTGTCACTCTCTTACCTGTCAATTTAAGATCTGTGGGACTGACCATCTCTCTGACTCACTGACTCAATGAGTGACTGACTAACGGTGTGTGGGTGCATTCATATGTGCATGGACATTACCCAGCATGTGGTATGGAGATTGTCTCTATCCTCCCAGAGTCAATATTAAGTCCCAAGAATAATTCAACATGTGTCTTCAATGCTTAAACACTCACAACAGGGCTTGATTATCTCTCAGCAGGAGGGAGAGAGGCAGGGCAGCAACAACACAGGGCAGGCAAAGGCGGGATAACAAAGCAGGCAGAGGACTGTGTGAAGGCAGAGCGCTGCCGTTGAAAAGAGAAAGAAATGAAAATGAAACTTGACAGGAGAGAGGCAGGGAGGTTGAGAGATAGGTCCAATCTCAAAGCCAACACTTTGATCTTGATTTGTATGGGCTTGCCACCAGATGTGGGATTTAAAGAGCGTCAGACTCACGAGTTGCCAAATGGTCCAGAGGACCTTCTGTCAGCCCTCAATACAGAGTATCCATCAATGATCCCGCAGCCACTTAGCCAGCAACATCCCAGTGGCGTAACCTAGCAACAACCGGAGCACATGGCACACTACATCTGCTGTTTAGCAAGATTTGCAATTTGGCGGTGTTGACAGACAGCTGGAAAATTTCAAGCAGGTCCTGTCTAAATTCACTTATTAACCAAAATGTAAAGGAAGTTAAATCAGCAATCTGCAATTTGTGGCATATGAGCCTCTGGAATTAGAGGACTTGATTAGGTTTGATATTAGTCTGTCTGTGTGTGCATAAAATGATCGTGTTGCTCACTTGTGAGCCGGCTGTGTGCTGTAAGATGCATGTGCACAGGTGTATAGGTGTGCACTTGTGTGTTTTGTGGTTTCCAAACAGGGGAGCATGGACTGAAAGCGTTGTCCAGGCGCCCCAGCGCCCCAGAGCTCACCTGTGTACCGATAAACACTGCGGCAACCCTGTTAACCTGTTCCCCAGTTGGCCCTAGCTGAACACACTGAGATACAACAGCGTGCCACACTGGGGAGGGAAGCTGGCTGGTCTAAAGAAAAGAAAGAGTCTAAAGTAAAGGAGAGAGAGACAACATGAGGTCAGAACCATAATCATTTACATCCAGTAAAGGCAGCACTCTGCTTTAGTAACGTCAGTGCAGACTTACAACTTACCTTGCAGTTTGAGCACTAAAAATAGGTCCAATGAAGCTATATACATTCTCTTAGCTCTGTTTTGGTCTCTACCAAAATACTTTCTAATAACTTTGCTGCTTAATGGCTTCATTATGCTCACTAGCTAACTATGTTTGTCTCCTTATTGGTGCTGAGCAGGTAGTCTACAGTGGGCTTTTAAAGAAGTTTTCTTGACAAAAGAAGCTGCCTAGCTGAAAACAATCCCAATATTGCTCAGTAGAGCTGAGGGAACTGAATAATTGAGTGACAATTCTTAATTAAAGTAAGTGATCCATATGAAAATATCGATTATAGCAGCTTTAAGATTAGTTGAAGTAGGTAATTTCTTCTGCAGGAAAAATGGCCTGACATACCTTTCTAACATCGTTTTCTAGTTTTCAGCCAAAAAAATCACAATAAACTGCATTTTAAACTTATTCTGTAACTCAGTAAAGTGTGCAAAGCCTTTGTAGCATAAAAGCACACATTGCTTTAATTTTGTCCCAAATGCTTTCTGTTTGCAGTGTCTCGTATTTTGTAGGGAAATTGGTGGAGAGAAATCGTTAGAGAGTTAAGGATACTGTTTTGGGGAGTAAGCGGTAGTAGCACAGTTGGAGGTGGAAACAGACAGAGGGAAAACAAGATGAAGATGGAGATGGAAAGGCCCACATAGAAAAAGTGCTAAAGGAAGTAGAGAGATACAAAGCAAGAGAGATATCCCTCTGTCAAAAACTGACTGTTATGCTTCCCCCTCGTCCTTCTCCTGCCTCCCCTCTACCAGTTTCTGTTCCCTTGGTGGCCAATTACCGTTAATTAAAATCCTCACTGCAGCTCTCCCAGACTCCCCCTCTTCCTCTCCTCAAAGACCTCTATCTCTCTGCTTCGCCTGTCGCCCTGTCGCTCTCTCATGTCTGTTTCCCTTTCTTTGAAGATGTGGTGTTTCTGCCCGTCGTGATCAACAACTTAAACACCTTGTTTCATCATGTTCTTCTCATCCTCACCTTTCTAACTCTTCACCTCCTTTCTTTTTTCTCTTGCTCACTCCCCCTCCTCATCATTTTTCTTTCTCCTTTGTGTCTCGCTCTTATCCTCTACCTGCCTTTCCTTTCCCTCCCCATGTCACCTCCCTCCCTGCCTCCCCCTCTCTTCGTATCATCATTAGCAGTAAGGGTTCTTTAGTAGTGCCAAGAGACTTGACAAGGCTCTGGGCTAAACACTGTAGCACTCAGAGTGTGATACCTTGCTAGTTAGGGGAGATTTTTTTTTTTGACAAGGTTGTCGACATCTTTGCTTCTTCCTGCCTGGGCGTCAGCAGTGTGATCCTTCTAGGTGTTAAAAAGCTTCCTCAAAGCTGCTGCTGCTGATGAGGAGGAGCGTGATGATGATGATCACAGCAGCCCTGGTGTTAATTCATTCAGTTAATTCATTCGCCTTAAAGGAGAGAAAGGGATAAAAAAAGCTGTGGTGTTGCTTGGCTTAGGGAAAAGAGAGTTGGAGTGAGGTAGTGAAGAATGTCTGTGCTGCTCTCTGATGAAGAGAATTATGTCCACTCCTTTCAGCATCGGCATCTCGTCCCCCCCCTTCTCGGCCTACTCTTGTCCTCCTGTTTAGAATAACTGCCTCTCTGTCTTTTTTGGAGAAAGGTGGAAAGAGATAGCGAGAGCCTTTACAAGACCTGAGCCCTCCTTTTGTGCCAAAGGGCCCAGGCCTGGATTTAAGAGCTGTGTCCGCTTGGCTGAGCACAAACTGAGGCCAAGCACACAAAGGACCAGCTCGCCTTTTTCCTGCCTACTGCTTTAAAGGCAGATAAAGAAAGGCGAGGGACAGATGGAGGTATAAGAAGTGAGAAAGAGTATGGGGAAGGGAAAGGATGGACGGATGGATGGTTGGCCGTTCAGTATAAGCAGGAGCAGCGACTCGTGGCCTCCCAGGTAAGAATGGTGAGAGGCCAAAAGGGGGTGGGTGGGGGGCGGGACAGAGCCAAAAAGAGGGGTAATGACAATTGGCCGGAAAAAGCTGGAATGGCAGAAAAGCTGGGGCGGGTGTCACCGGATGGCACTCAGTCAAGTTCTCTAAAGGCTCATGCCAGCGTGACGCCCAGTTATGAAAGAGAACGCACGCACACACCACATACACACACAGCCAGACACACACACACACACACAGACAGACACACACACACACAGACACAGACATAGGGTATGGGAGAGCCGGGACAATTGAAACGCGGGACGGATGAAACATTCCAGTTTTCTCCGAGTGCGATGATGATAGACAGACTTCCTTAGGTCAACATATAGAGCATGTTAACCTCCTCCTATCAGCCAAATATCTTCCTGTTATTTCTTTTTATCGCGGAGTTACAGCCGATAAATGAGTCAAAAGTAAACTTCATTAGCGGTCACATTTTTTCGATTATTAATGAGTGTTTTTAATTTAAAGGTTTGACTACATGCTTATTCGGTAGACCCTTTAGTGTTCTCCACAATCCCAGACTTTCATATTGCATGCTTCTTTACATGAGAAGCAAAACAGGCTGTAATGGCATATGTCTATGTCGGGACGGATGAAACAGCTGTTCAACTGTCCCCGACCTGGCTGGAACTCCATGGATTTTAAGTAAATGCACAAATATCTGTGGTTATACAATTATTTATGGAGGTGAGACATGGAAAAGCAGTTTTAGAAAGATGAAAATATATTTGAGCCCACCAGGTAGGGGGGTCGAGTTTTCCATTGTTATCCTATGGAGACTGACGGGTTGGGGGGCGTTTTTTGGTTGTCCAGTGGTATAACCCATGTAAAAACCTAGTGAAACAACATTTTCCACAATAGAAGCATGATATAAATGGAAAAAGCTAATTTTCTAGCTATAAAAATAGCAGAATCATCCACAGTGCATGATATTTCAATAACCGCTTCATACGCGCTTCAGAATGACAGCAATTAGTTATTAACAGACATTCACAAAGATGCATAGCCCTGCAACAATCTATCTATAATAACACCTTTTGGAAGTACCATCCATGATATACAGTAAAATATTAAAGTTGTGGTAAGTTCATATAGCTTAAACTGTATGTTTTATTTGTCCCTGCATGCTGTTTCATTTGTCCCGTCCAAGAGGGACAGATGAAACATTATGCATGTCCCACTTTTGCTGTAATAACTCTTGAACGGTTTTGTTCAAAGCTGAAAATGCAACTTTATTTGACAGATGACACGTGTAGGTTGCTACTGACAAAATATTAGCTTTCGATATACGACCGCTTTGTAAATTACGTTTAATTAAAAAGTGTTTCAACTGTCCCGGCTCTCCCAGAAGTGTACATAGCAAATCAGATGTGTGATGAATATAGTCTGAATTGCACTTAAGTACAAATTTACTTTGCTTCTCTCCTCCCTGTGTTACTTACTGTTCCCCTTCCTTGTCTTACTTGTCTGTTGTTCCTTAACTTCACTTTGTTTCCTTTAGTTATGTTAATCAGCCTGTTTATTATTGTTTTTATGTGAAGAAGATTGTTCAGTAATGGGGCCTTAATAAAACAAGTATAGTAGAATGTTTTAAAAAAGTGTCTTAAAGGTCCCATGACATGGTGCTTTTTGGATGCTTTTATATAGACCTTAGTGGTCCCCTAATATAGTATCTAAGGTCTCTTTTTGCAGCCTTGGTGCAGAATTACAGCCACTAGAGCCAGTCCCACAATGAGCTTTCCTTAGTATGTGCCATTTCTGAGTCTGTAGCTTTTGAGGAGGAGAGGGGGGGGAGATGGAGGCTGGGGGTGTGGCCTTGACCAACTGCCACTTTGCTTGTTTGAAAGCCATAATGTCTCTCTCTTTCTTATGGCCGACCAAATTCTCTGGGTGGGCAAAGCAGAGAAAGGGGAGGTGACCTTGCCCCTTATGACCTCATAAGGGGCAAGATTCCAGATTGGCCCATCTGAGCTTTCATTTTCTCAAAGGCAGAGCAGGATACCCAAGGCTCGGTTTACACCTATCGCCATTTCTAGCCACTGGGGGACCATAGACGGGCTGGGGGAACTCATATTAATGTTAAAAAAACGCATAAAGGAAATCTTTCATGCCATGGGACCTTTAATGCCATCTGTTAGCAACAAGCTTTTGGGGTATAATTAGGTCAGACTGTGTTTTTTCACATTGATACTTCTTAGTATCTTATTCTAATCTATCTGATAAAAATGACAGTATTCTCAGGTGGAAAGCAGGATTAAACCACAGACACTTTGAGGGGCTGTCAGATAGGACAACTGACATATGAGAAAAAAAGACTGTGGGAAGAGTTTTGATGAGACTTTGATGGAACTAGTCAGAGTAACTTTTCAAAACAAGAAAGAAACTCATGCACAGTCTTTAATTTACTTCAAATGATTTTTTGTCACATACGTTTACTACATTTTTATGCAAATATTTTAATTAGGTTGGCTTCAGAGACAAAAAATAGGACAGGTGGATCCCTGTGGACCCGTTTAATTACACCAAATATCTCTTTTATTAGAAACATCACAAAGCAACACTCCTATACAAGTCTGTGTTAGTAATTCACTGTTACCATTACTTTGTATTTAGAGTACTAACACACTATTCAAATATTTAGCTTTTTACATTTGTCTAACATTTTTAGTTTAAGTAACTTCTTTACAGATTGTGATTATTTAAAAAAAGAAGATAAGTTTATTAATGTTTGTGAGCCCCGCCTCAACCAGCTGCAACATTATAATGCTTTTAATTAATTAATTAATTAATACATGAGTGATAGTAATCCAGATATATAATATATAAAAAAATATTATAAAGATCGCCCTCTATAGTTAGTAAACCTTTAAGACTTTAAGTACATTCTTAAAAAACAGACAAATTTAAAAAGAAAAATTGTATCCAAGATATTGTTGGAGACAAAGATATAGAGACACTGGAAGCATACAGTATAAACATCATACACATAATAGGATACATAAACAGTGCAATGTAAATGGTGTAACTTGCTGAACTGTACAAAGGGATTCCTTTATTGGATAAAATGTCAGAAATCAATATAATATAACATACAAAGCTGCTTGGAGATTTTAAAAACAGTTGTTTAAAACAAATGTGTAAGCAGGAGAAGAGGAGGGAAGGACAGGAGGAAGAATTAGACACCCAGTAAGCAAACTGCACAGTTAGATTAAAGGAAACAAGAATACAATCAAATCATTGCATAGAATAGCTTATTGCGATCTGATGAAAGATTGTTGTTCAGACCATTCGGAAATATGGTCTGCAGGTTCAAGACCGGTTCAAACCAAAAGGCCTCACATCTGTTTAACAATAGGTCATGATTCCCTCGTCTGTGTTGAAGTTCCACCTTTTCAAAGACACAATACGTCACTGAAATGCACGACCACAGAGTAATGACAGCCATTAATACATATTGCACACTAATCATCTGCAGGCAGTTTTAAATTCCATATTACAATAAAAAAAATTATATATCACTTGTTACACACTCAACACATGCACACATTCATGTAATGACAATTTGTAAATATTTAACCTCTGGCAGGATGATATATCGCATGCTTCATTTCGTATGCAACTACCACAATGATAGATGCTGTTAGGTAGACAGCAAAAACAAAATGCTTGTTTGAAAAAATGATTGTGCCTGTTTTAAGCAAAATCGGCTTGAAGGATGTGGTAGGTTAGATTTTTCCCTCATTAATCAGCAAACAGAGCCATAAAACTGATGTACTGATGTGATGATGTGAGGGCAATTTGATTGGTCTATTTATGTGGGTCCACCACCATACGGGATACTTTGCTGATTTAAATTAAGATCTGTGTCATTGCAGTGTGTGCAGATGAAAGATACCGCAGAGCAAGTTTACAATCGGCAAAGTATCCTTTTTAATAATAGATACAACAGGGTTATGATGGTATTTTGCTCTTTACTTTTTTGTTTTTTATTGTCCTTATGATGTAAATCTTTCACTGCAGCCTCATGCGGCAAACGTAGCCTCAAGCAGTGATGAGAAGTGGACTCTTAAAGTAACTTGAGGCAATTTATCTTTTATTTCGTGCAGCTTCCTCTGGAACCAGAAAAGGCTTTATAGAACTTTTTTAACGTATGCAGTAGCGCTCCACAAGACCTGTAAACAGACTTTGAAGTTTAAAATTTGTGGAGTTCTCATTTAACTCTTTGCACAAAGGCAGGTCCATACAGAAATTTCTGTTAATTATTAAGAAATCACATGTGGGTATAATGTTTGAGTGTCCACTACACTGCTGTGCATTTAAAATTCACTTAAAAGAGGATTCAAAACCTCTATATATAGAGGTTTTGAATCTTCTTTATAAAAATATATTTGTTATCAAAACCAAACAAAAGCCTCACCGAATTGCATAGGGCAATTGTGTATGTTTTCAGCACTTTAAATACATACACACACACACACACACACACACACACACACACACTTTTCAGAAGACCCACATCCACTTTCTGCCTTTAACACTGGTCTTCACACACACTCAATAACACACTGCCCAACACACTCTCTCCTTCACACGTTAATCCCTCACACATCTTAACATGCTCTGCTAGCTTTCCATCTCCCCATCGAGCTCTCCCCCTGTCTCCCACCTTCTCTCCCCCTTTCTCTGTGTTTGAGGGTAATGGGAGCCAGCAGCCGTAACACTGGGGTGGGTTGGGGAGGAGGAGGAGGAGGAAGAGGAGGAAGGGGTGGTGTTGATGTATGGTGGAACTAAAGCAACCCTGCCGATCGATAATGTAAACAAGAGCGAAGAGAGGCGGTAAATAAGGCCGGCTCCTGACAGAACTGTCTACCTCAGGTGACGGAGAGAGAGGGAGAGAGAGGAGAAGTAGGGGAGAGGGGATGAAAGGAATATCTAATATAGGAAAGGAGGGAGGAATGGAGGATGCAGGAAATAATGGTGGGATGAGAGAAATAAGTTAGGAGAGGGCGGCACAAAGGGATTTTGAAAAAGAGAAAGGTGAGGAGGAAAGGAAGGGATGATGGGAGGATAAGGTATGATGGATAAAATAGAAGAAGAACGGATAGGTGACTGATGGGAGGGTAATGAGGAAAGAGGAGAGGTGGGATGACTGGATGAGGTAATTGTGAAGGAGGGAGGCAAGGAGAACAGCAACGACAAAGGACGTTGAGAGTGAAACGGATTGAGTGAAAGGAAGGATGGATGAAGGGGAAAAGAGGGAAGAGATGGAGGGAAGAAAGGATGATGGAGAGGGCGGGAAACAGCCCTGGTAAACAAAAAAGAGGGCAGAAAAAACAAATAATTGGGTTAGCAATGAAGTACAATTACCAATCATAGATTAGAGTGTGTGTGTGTGTGTGTGTGAGAGAGAGAGAGAGAGAGAGAAAACTAAACAGTGTAGCAGTGACATTTAACAGATGAAATGCAGATGAATGACCACCAAGTGACCTACTGTTGAACCGCACCAGCACCAAAACACATACAATACTACACACACACACACACACACACACACACACATACACACACATGACCGAGTTGTGAACCTGGCCACCGCTGAGTGGTATGGCTGAACTTCTCCTCGAGCGCGTGCTCACTCTGGGCTACTTGACTGCTGGAGTAGTTCAGACTCAGAGTGGAGAGTAAACACACATGTGACAACGCAAACAATTACACAGACAAACACTCTTATATTTGGATTACACTCTACTCCTTTTGCGTTTGCACTGTCCCTTTTCTGTGTTCCTTCATGCGTGACTGCATGTTTGACCATGGTGATTTAGCTTGTGTCTGAGTATTTTATCTACAAATTCCCATATTCTAATCGGTCTTTGCTACTATTTCAAGACACATCTGCAGCTTTCTCATACGCTATAAATACAATTGTTGCTGTTCACCCAAGTGAGTCACAATAGTGATTCATCTTTCAGCCAGTTCTTTAAAGCTACTAAATTTGCAGTTTTAAACCAGTGTTATTTTGTCCTGATGTGACAGTATTATGTAAGGTTTTCTACTGATGTCTCAGCAGCTTCAGTATTGTACAAAATACTAATTAAGGTATGTCGAGCCTGATGTGTTTGATTCGTGTCTGTGTGTCGGGCGGGAGGGACGGAGTCATTAGAGTCATCGAGTGTGATCCTACCATTACAGATTACAGATATTTGTCTGAATTAGCCCAATGTCAGCTCCAAGAGGATCATTACTGCTGAGTAGCTGTAGTCACAATCTGTCATGATCTGTTACAAACAAAACACTCACACTTTTGTTCTTACACAGAGCCTAATGTTGCATTATTATACCCTAAACAATATGGACAATTCATGAGGAAAATCCAGGGAAACATATCAAATCATATCATGAATATCCACCTCCACTTCCAAGCAATATGAAGGAAGTGATATTGCCTAAACCTTTGATAATATATTCTATAGGAGAATATTAGTGTCTCAATAGCCATGTTAATGTATAAACAGACTTTGATTGCAGCACTTATTAATATTTCTGTGTGGGTTTGTGCACTCAGACTAAGTGATTTCTCAGGGACCAAACTCTTTTTAATCAGAAGTTTGAAGGACTGTCACGTCACACAGACAAGTTTCTTTCAATTCACATCTGTGGACTGCACTGTAAGCAGCACCAGTCTTTTTTGCACACTTTCATCTGCACATTTCTGGTCTTAGGGGGACACTGAGGCATCACAGCGTATAGTTTTTGATAAGTTGCCATTAGTGTAAAGCTCCTCGTCTCCTGTGTAATGATTGCAGGAGGAGCATTTTCTGCTGAAAGTGCTGCTTTACTCAGAAGAGCAGAAGAAAGAAATGCAAATACTGCGTGACAAACCCACAGAGAGTTATCAGCCGACTCTTTCAATCCCTTCAGCTTTATGCAGCATTTGTACTGTCTTTCAGCTCATTGTTTTGGCTTTACGGCCTTTACGTTATGTTCACTGCTCTCATCAGCGCTACATTCAAAAGCAGTTGTGTTCAGGAAAAAAAGCTCTAAAAACCCACTGTTATTTGATGATGAACGTAGCATTTAAGCATTTAGCAACTAAAGAGCCAGATATTTTCCCTCATGAGTTGATAAAGACCAAAAACAGAGCTAAAAGATACTGGACTGACATGGGTTTGTAAATATTGTTTTCTAACATGTTTGACGTATCAGCTTTGTAAGGCAATATTATGTAAGTTTTGTGTTTGTAACTTGCTGCACAGCCCACAAATGGCCAAAATAAGTTAGTTATTGCAGCTTTAATAGTTCAAAAGGTCTGTTCATTTAAATGTAAATACTGAGAGAAATAGAGAATTTCTATGGGCATATTTTTTTGCATTTTCCCTGAAAACACCCCCCCCCCAACACACACACACACACACACACACACACACACACACACACACTCACACTCACACAGGCATACAGTATGCATGCACTTCATACAGTTACCTGAGTGCTAGTCATTCATTTCAATCATCTTGATTGTGATCCCCATGGCATTGCATCGCGGCAATTCTATGAGAATTACCATCCAGTTTTCTTTGCAAATTTGTGGACCTGTAAAGCATTTGAGTTGACGTCGGCAAAGTTTTTCAGAGATGGAAAAAAAGCGTTGCTAATAGTTTTGTTTTCTGACAAGTCTTCCTTCTTTTGGGTTGCTTTGCAGTGCAGACAGTTGTTGCCAATGGTGGAACCTTTTCTGCATGATTTTCTGCCATTGAGTTAGGCTTTCACCATCTGAAGGGACATGCATGCGCATCTGCATTTCAGAACAGCCAATTGCAACGCTCTCTCTGAGATGACATGTGATTGGCCAAAGTGTCCCCCACGGCTAGATGTAGAAAAGCCAGAACACAGGGCCACAGATTTCTTGCCAAAAACCTAACACAAAAAACTGTCTACCCCAGCTTTAAGAATGTTGAAAATCTGCAAATACATAAAAATAAAAACTTTACTATGTTCTTGTACTAACCCACCACAATTATTGAAAACTTTTATATAACAGTGTGTAAACGTGGAAAAAATGGGCACTGTAAATCAGGGATCATATCTTCAAACTCACAAGTAGTTTCCTGAATGGTGCCCTTCTTAATCAGTATTACATACAGAAATGGCTGAAAACTAATTCGGCAGACTTTTAAACATGCCAAATTGCTATAATGTAAACGCATACAGGCTTAAGAAACGGTGATAAAGTTGTAGCCAACAACATAACTTACT
The DNA here is from genome assembly GCA_026937815.1 of Etheostoma perlongum. Classification (NCBI taxonomy): domain Eukaryota; kingdom Metazoa; phylum Chordata; class Actinopteri; order Perciformes; family Percidae; genus Etheostoma; species Etheostoma perlongum. The sequence continues at coordinate 19,401,396 of CM049380.1, read as the reverse complement.
GAATTCATGTACTTCCTGTTTACATCCCCCGAAGAATGATGGGAACTATACTTCCAGACGGGGCAGGTTTGAGGCTGTGATGGCTGTTTGGTGTCAGTCAAATCTAGCAACACTGCGAATCAGTCCAGTAGGGTCACAAAACTGGCCTTTAATTCCAGATTGAAGCATCAAGATTGAAGATTGAGTAAAAATGAGAAAACTAAGATTAAAAGTCTTGAAACTAAATTAAATGTATTGTTGAAATGGATACTTTTCCGTGTGTGTAGAGGTCCGGCTAGGTCTTATCACAGTGTTGGAATTCACACTGAGAGCACACGCTGAGCCTCATCAGAAGGTGTTGTATCGTCGGTGTGTAAGGCTGGTTAAACCTCATCTACTCTCTGTTCTCACTACGTTTCTGTTTGTGAGGTCCTCTGTGTCCTTCCTTTCTCTCTCTCCCTCTCCTCTTTCTTTAATTTTAATACACTTTAATCATTTTCCATTTATTTAATCATCATCAGTCCAATTGAAATATTTTTAAGACCTGTGAAGAAAAAAACAGGTCATTAACTTGGCAACGAAAGCACATACAGTATGAAGCGTTCCAGCTGCTAAATGATAGAAAAACATGAAAAATAAATTGTATAAAGTAATTAAAAAAGGTGAAAGACATTGTTGCTGTAACCTTGCCTGCAAGATTACAGCAACCTGAAGTTCCATAAACAGTCAGTAAAAAACAGAAAGTAAAATGAATAATCATTTATGTGAGAATGATTTAAAATCAGCTGGTAGACAGACATGATACATCCTCTGGCAGCCATATTGGAGTAGGGCTGCAACTAACGATTATTTTAATCTGTTGATTTTTTTCTCAATTAATCTGATTAGTTGTTTAGTCTAAAAAATGTCAAATGTCTGGTTTTGTCCACAACTCATAGATATTCAGTTTACTGTTACAGAGGAGAGAAGAAACTAGAAATATTCATATTTTAGAGGCTAGGATCAGAGAATTTAGACTTTTGTCTTAAAAAATTACTCAAACCGACTAATCAATTATCAAAATAGTTGGCAATTAATTTAAGACTTGACAACAATTAATTGTTGCAGTTGCAGTATTAGAGGTCATCAGCTCTTGGCAGTGGCAGCTCATAATACTGTTTGGTCAGGTAACTTGCAGGTAGCAACACCAAACAAAGCTGCAGATTTCAAACTATAGACTTCATAATTAATGATAAACGGCCACAACATTCTTTTACAGTTGTCTCAGGGTTTCCTGCCCCGTCGATTTTTAAACATTACTTGTGTGTAGCATCTAAACCAGTGACAGCGGTGCTTTTATAGCTTCCCAGCTGTGCTGTGAAAATCTAACATTAAGTGCTATTACTTTACTGTATATGGGGGAGAAAACAGGAAGCAATTTATTGAGAGCTGAGGGTATGTCATCTGTAACCTGGTTACAGTTCAAATGAAAATGACTAATGCAGTTGAAACTACATACAAATTCAGTCTGTTATGGGGCAAAACATTGCCGAGGGAATTGTAAAAAAAAAACATGCCCTACTTTCCCCCTAACATGCTAACAATAACAGCCTGGCTTGAGGGTTCTTGTTTGTTCTCATGTGTGCGTTCTGTTTTCCTGGCCTGAGGGTAATGAGTTTGATTCACCTGTAGCATCCCATGATATTTATCACATAAGAGAGCAATCTTACATTTCATAACATGACAGCGGCACTGTTTTAGACTCAAGCTTTTGACTGTACTTAAAAACCATCATCAGAAGCAGTTTGGTGTAGGGCTGCACAATTGTGGCCAAAATGATAATCACTATTATAATCACAATTATTTGTTGATTTTAACCAAAACCAATTTTATAGTCACATAGGCAATTTATAACTGCTTTCACATCCATATTGTGCTACATTTCTCTTATGTGGAAGTTGTATGTTGTACATACAGTACATACAGCTGCAACACATGTAAATGAAAATTATCTGAAATAAATATCCTAGGATATATTTTTAAAAATGTATCTCTAAGAAAGCTCCTTGACTTGTTTTCAACAATAACTGATTAGTAGAGCTAGGGAGAGAGGGGGAGTGCAATGAACGTATGCTACTCACAGAGTGACAGCTGACTCATTATGAATGGGTCCAGCAGGCTCTGTCTCACACGCTATTCTACGAACTGAAGTTAGTTGCATTCAATTTCTTCTTCTGTGTTTTTCGCCGTTACCAGCAGAAACACTGGTACAAATACAGGTTTGCCTCTCATGCTTAAGAATATACAGCTGAATTTTGAAATGGGTCATTTAACGCAAAATTAAACCATATTGATATAAACAACATTGCTTCGTTTGTGGGGAGGCAACGGATGCGAGAACATTAGGTGCACCGGTGCAACCTAGGAAAAATGTTAGTCGCACACTAGAGCCCTGTGAGCTAACAGACACTAACTAGCAATGGTCACTGCCGTTGTCTGAAAAACAACACAGATGGGACAAAATGTTGCATTTACTAGTAAACTGGTAAACCTTGTGACCGACGTATAACTGACTGCTATCTGTTGTGGAATTTTCCTCATGTTACTCTTTCCTCTGTGACTGTCTACATCTAGAAACTAAGCTGCATGGTGGAGGGAACAACTCTGACTGGCACATGATCAGACAGTGGTTTACGGAGCGGTAGATTGGCTTTGCAAAAAAACCTGGAGTATTTAAAATATTGCTTGATTACACAAATTTGATTGTGGAAAGCCAAAATTGTAATTGTGATTAAAATTTGATTAATTTTGCAGCCCTAGTTTGGTGTCAGGAAACAACAGCTAAATATCAGGTGTTACGGCTGATTGCATCAGTTAGACTCACACAGGCATACACAGAGGTAAAATAATACAGTGCATGTCAATACATACTTTCACAACTCCTCATTCTATAATGTATGAAACTCAAAATATAAATTTTTTTCCTCTCCAAACATAAGTTCCCCCTTAAGAAGACAATGACATTGGCTGCAGTTTATTTTTTAAATGTGTACATTGTAATGACCCACTCTATTTAAAATAGTGTATGGTACCTTTCTTCTCTAATTGTCAGTTGAGACACTATACATCTTTTTTTGTCTCTGCAGTCTCTTAATCAATAGCTAAGCTTTTATGTTTAAAGCTCCCTCTGGTAGGAATGATCTACCTGTAAGTATTCCCTCCATATGATCTTTTCAATAAGTCAAAAATACCCTGTCTTTGTATTATAGGATCATCATTTGTACTGATAATAATTTTTTATCACTTTTAATACTTAATGCTATCACTGACATTAATACGTTTCTGTAATCTATAAATGAATGAGGCGTTGGTGCTTTGCTTGGAGTATGATCCCTTGATTTTTTTGTTTTTTGTCTTGTGTGATATTTATAGTTTTTTCACATGGTTTTGTTAATTATGTTGTTAGCTTTGCTTTTTGTTAATTGTGCTTGTATTGTATTGTTGTCATCGAGGACCCCCTTTACAACGAGATGGTACATCTCTAAGGGTCATTTTTAATAACATTTTTAATATAAAGTATACAGGACAACTCAGGACAGTTGTGTGATGGCAGAATTGGTGTCATTAGAGTAAAGAAATAGTCTGCATTAACAATTTACACTAAAATTGAATTTAATTACATTGAACGGTGGACTTTGGCTGACGTTTTCAGGCGCTTCTGTACTAAAAAGCGCTGAGTTGGATATAATGGAGCTTTCAGATGATCAAAAGATGATAAACTTTCCCAATCCTAATTTCGATATGGACATTGACACGAAGGCCATTTACAAGACTTAAATAAAAATTACAATAACTCTGACATCACATAAACACGTCATTATTTTCTAACAAACCAAAAATCACCTGTTCCAGCCAATACACCAGTTTCACAATTAAATTAACGGATATATTTGTAATTCACATCAACAAAGTTGAGCAGTTTTAGCGTTAGTTAATGAGATAGACATGTGAGCAACAGTTCAGGATGAAACATATATGAAAGTATATGGACTTTTTATGTCAAATTTGATAAAAAGATTAAAGACTAAAACATGGCTGTCATAATAAACACTGAATAAATGGGGAATTTTATTGGGGAGATTAAACTCAGGAGATTTTTTACTTATATTTTACTTCTATCTTCATATCTGTCACTCTGTGGTAAGAAGTGTTTCATCTTCTCATCTCTCTCTGTCTCTAGATGTGATCCACACTGTGGGGCCAATTGCACAAGGAGGAGTGGGAGAGGAGGAGAAGAATGCCTTGCGGTCGTGCTACAAGAACAGCCTGCAAACAGCCACCAAAAACGCTGCACGCTCTGTGGTGAGCCGGGGGGGGTGATGGAAGCTGGGATTGCTAGGAAGTAATGGGAAGGGAGAGAGGAAGGATGAAGAGATACTGAGCTGTATATTGTTGTGGTGGAGAGAACGAAGGTGTGCAGAAAGCTGAGAGATTAAATTAAAACAGTGAGGTTGGGGTGCCTGGTTAGATCAGTTGGTAGAGCGGGCGCCCATACGTAAAGGTTTACTCCTTGATGCAGTGGGCCCGGATTCGAGTCCTTCCCCCTCTCTCTCCCCTTTCATGTATTCAGCTGTCCTGTCAAATAAAGGCCTAAAATGCCACAAAAAATATCTTTTAAAAAAACAGAGCGGTTAATGGAAGAGAACCACCAAACACACAAAAAAGTGAAGAAAGCATAAAAGACACAAATGACATATAAGAGGAAAGAAGAAAAAGAAAAAAGGAATGTGTAAAACATATTGTACCTGAGCTAAAGACAGAAGAAGCTTCATTACATGAAGAGGAAACTAGATGAAGAAAGGGAAACAGGAGCAGCAGGTAGAATTGGTTTTATGAAGCACACCATGCGGGAGGTTTCACACCCGAACAAGGTGTTAAAGTCATAGAAAAACACCAAAGCAACATGAAAATAAAGTCAAAGGTATGGTGAAAGAAAAATAAATGCTATGCATTTGTAGAATTGTAGAATTCAAAACAGACTTAGATTTGATCAGTTTCAGTCTGTATTTTTAACAATCACAACATTTATTAAATGTTATTTCATTTATTTTCTATTACACGCTCAAAACGTACTTTTGTGTCCTTGTGTATATCATCACAAGGACTTGATTTGATTGATACTGTAATATAAAGTCAATGTAAATGTTTATTGGGGCTGTATACGTAACCCAAATTCACAAATTTGCCTCAGATTGTTATTAGTTCCCTTCCCATGACTTTTTTACCTTTCGCCTTGAGGAACCTGTGAGTCATGCCAGTTCTCACCCTAAGTTGCCAATTGCGCACTCTGGGCTAACTAACAGATCTGGAGACACAGAGAGCATCCTGGCATCTACTCGTACTGCAACTGGAAAAGCTGCCGTATTTGATTTACTTTGATGGTTACTGGTATGAATTTAGAACCATTGTTGAGCCAGAACATGCCTGACACTGATCTCAATAAATTGAAATGCCACAAAAAAATCACAACTTTTAAAGAAAATGAAGCAATAGGGATTTAATGTATTTAAATTTAGTAATTACCTCACCATGTAGCCATTTTAGACCCAGGGTGCCATGTGAAATGATGACTGGAGGTGGAAGGGAGGAGGAGGGTTACACTCATGCCTGTAAGGACAGCTGACAGCAGCAGGGAGGGAAACAGATTTAAAGCAGAGATGTAATTCTGTGATTGACTTGTGAAATTTATGGCTTATTCTTATTGGTTTAAATGAAAAGTGACCACCTCCACCCATCTTAGTAAGAGAGAGGCGGGATTGAAGTTATTAGAAATCTTCCTGAAATAATTTGTGCTGAGCTTCATTAGGCTCATATTTACATTAAAAAAGTTAAAGGTCTTTGTAGTTGTTTCTGCTGTCTACACTGGTCGCAAAGCTGCAGCTGCCTGAGTAAAAATCAAATGGGTCTTCCAGAGTTAGTCTTTTAGTACCAAATAACCTCTTTGTGTCTCTAGACCAGGGGACGTTTAACATTTTTTAAGCCAAGGACCACTTAACTGAAAGAGCAGGGACCCCCTACTACATATATTGCTTAAAATTAAGTTGCATATTAAACTGGGCCTGCAATAATGTGTATGGAAGCCTACTTTTTTTGTTGCATAGAATACTAAGTTATTAAAATAATAATTGTTGGCATGGCTTTATAAATTATCTTTAAATGTTACACAGTGGCAATGTAGCAGAGTGAATCTTTAGGATGAACTGTATCAGTGGATGGGCTCTTAGTGACTACCTTACCCATAGGCCAGTGAGCCTATCATCAGTGGGGATGTATTTTTACTAATAATATGATTATTAGTGAATGAATTATGTTAAGACATTTTAATGTTTTCAAAAATTTTCAAGAATTGACAATAATTTGGAGGCCTCCCCTGCAGTGACTGAGGACCCCCTACGGGTCCCGGACCCCCTGTTGAAGATGTCTGCTCTAGACTGTGTTCCCTTGCTGAGATGCTTTCAAGGGATAGTAACAAAAAGAGGTAATTTTGTACTAAAAAGACAAAAGGCAATGAAAATTGCTTTAAGAAAAGATCTCTTTGTGGCCAGTATGCAGACGAGGAACAATTCAAGCATTACACAGTGCTTTTATGTATATAAAACAATGTGAAGACTATTTTTAAAGTAATATTTTTTATTATATTGCATGGCAAGAGTAGAGTGATGACAGAAAATGAGGCAGATGCTAAGAAAGGTCCCTAACAGGATGAAAAACAAATATAGAAAAAAAAACTAAAAACAGGCGAACTAGAGACTTTGTGGGTCAAAGTCTGCTACTTAAGAGAATCGTTACTTGGGAAGAAAAGAAATCCTTTAAAAGCACTCAACTGCCAAGACATGGTTGGCTTTTATTGTGGAAGAGCTGCAGGTAAGAGGCTCTTACAGACATTTTCTTTATCCAGCACCTCTCCAATACATTGTTAGTTGGTTGCTCACAGAATGATGAAAAACGGCCATTTAATAATTGTTAACACAATCATTATTTTCAGTCCTCAATTTGTTTGATAGTTTTATCTTACATGTGTCATTTTGAGCTGCTGTCAAACACATGCTGTTACCAAAATAAACCACTGGTGTAACCAAATCAACCAGGACTGAGATGATAACTTTATAAATATAATAACTATGATGGTTTATAAGATGGTTTATAATACCCTATAATAATGCCAGGTTAAAGGAACACGCCGACTTATTGGGACTTTAGCTTATTCACCGTATCCCCCAGAGTTAGAACAGTCCATACATTCCCTTCTCATCTCCGTGCGTGCTGTAACTCTGTTTGACGCCCCCAGCATTAGCTTAGCCTAGAAAAGATCCTGCGGGTAACTGGTTCCAACTAGCTACTGCTCCCAGTAAGTGACAAAATAACGCCAACATGTTCCTATTTACATGTTGTGATTTGTATAGTCACAGGGTGTACAAACAACAAGGTCACATGAGACACAGCCATCTTCTAACCGCATACTAACTGGGAACTATATTCTCAGAAAGGCGGATTAGTGCACCACTGAAAAGCACAGTTACTTCCGTCAACAAAACCAATGTGAATAGCTAGCTAGTAGCGAACAAGACTGGTGATCATGGCTGACTTTGAGGAATTGTCAGAGGATTTTTACATCAAACCAAGATCCAGAACCATATATTTTTGAGCCAGAATACACAGACAAGGAGTTACAAATGTTGGAAGCTGCTAGACAAAATGCCGAACAGAGGTCAAGGGGAGAATCAGAACGAACACGGACTGGTGGTGTTTGCGGAATCCAATTCATTAGCAAGGTAAAGGCTACAGTCATGAGCATTAGCTCTAGCATTGCTCATTGTATTCTGGGGTGAAAAAGCGCATTTGTGACAACACAGTAACATTACAGTAGATAAATGTAGCCTGCTCTAAAAGTGACCACCCTATTCATGTAATAGTGTTACTAACGTTGCCACTGTTACAGTAGTTAGCTAGTCCTCTAAAAACATAATGGTGAATAAGCTAAAGTCCCAATAAGTCGTGTTCCTTTATTGACTATACGAGGAAGGAAGCCCTTTCATACCACTCCTCCATAACAAAAGGGTGATGGACTGGGCATTTAATAGAAGTGAAATTCTAGGCAAGGCAGCTTTATTTGTATAGCACATAGAAGAAAAGCTGCTGTAAAAAGCAATCAGGTGTGTGTGCGGGTGCACGCGTAGTTTGTTATGTGATCAGCAACAGACTGTAACCACTTTGTTTATCATCTTTTCTCTGCAGGCTTTCCCCTGCATCTCCACTGGAATCTACGGTCAGTGTCCGAGATTATGTGTGTGTCACCTTCTCAAACCAGAACAAGTGCATGACATTTTCATATACAATGTGTGTATATATACATTGAGGAAAATAAGTATTTGAACACCCTGCTATTTTTCAAGTTCTCCCACTTAGAAATCATGGAAGGGTCTGAAATTGTCATTGTAGGTGCATGTCCACTGTGAGAGACATAATCTAAAAAAGAAATTCCAGAAATCACAATGTATGATTTTTTTACTATTTATTTGTATGATACAGCTGCAAATAAGTATTTGAACACCTGTCTATCAGCCTACAATTCGGACCTTCAAAGACCTGTTAGTCTGCCTTCAAAATGTCCACTTCCACTCCATTTATTATCCTAAATTAGATGTACCTGTTTGAGGTTGCAAGCTGCATAAAGACAGCTGTCCACCCCATACAATCAGTAAGAATCCAACTACTATCATGGTCAAGACCAAAGAGCTGTCCAAAGACACTAGAGACTAAATTGTACACCTCCACAAGGCTGGAAAGGGCTACAGGGAAATTGCCAAGCAGCTTGGTGAAAAAAGGTCCACTGTTGGAGCAATCATTAGAAAATGGAAAAAGCTAAACATGACTGTCAATCTCCCTCGGACTGGGGCTCCATGCAAGATCTCACCTCGTGGGGTCTCAATGATCCTAAGAAAGGTGAGAAATCAACCCAGAACTACACGGGAGGAGCTGGTCAATGACCTGAAAAGAGCTGGGACCACCATTTCCAAGGTTACTGTTGGTAATACACTAAGACGTCATGGTTTGAAATCATGCATGGCACGGAAGGTTCCCCTGCTTAAACCAGCACATGTCAAGGCCCGTCTTAAGTTTGCCAATGACCATTTGGATGATCCAGAGGAGTCATGGGAGAAAGTCACGTGGTCAGATGAGACCAAAATAGAATTTTTGGTCATAATTCCACTAACCGTGTTTGGAGGAAGAAGAATGATGAGTACCATCCCAAGAACACCATCCCTCCTGTGAAGCATGGGGGTGGTAGCATCATGCTTTGGGGGTGTTTTTCTGCACATGGGACAGGGCGACTGCACTGTATTAAGGAGAGGATGACCGGGTCCATGTATTGCGAGATTTTGGGGAACAACCTCCTTCCCTCAGTTAGAGCATTGAAGATGGGTCGAGGCTGGGTCTTCCAACATGACAATGACCTGAAGCACACAGCCAGGAGAACCAAGGAGTGGCTCTGTAAGAAGCATATCAAGGTTCTGGCGTGGCCTAGCCAGTCTCCAGACCTAAACCCAATAGAGAATCTTTGGAGGGAGCTCAAACTCCGTGTTTCTCAGCAGCAGCCCAGAAACCTGACTGATCTAGAGAAGATCTGTGTGAAGGAGTGGGCCAAAATCCCTTCTGCAGTGTGTGCAAACCTGGTGAAAAACTACAGGAAACGTTTGACCTCTGGAATTGCAAACAAAGGCTGCTGTACCAATATTAACATTTATTTTCTTAGGTGTTTTTTTTAGATTATGTCTCTCACAGTGGACATGCACCTACGATGACAATTTCAGACCCCTCCATGATTTCAAAGTGGGAGAACTTGCAAAATTGCAGGGTGTTCAAATACTTATTTTCCTCACTGTATATATACTGTATATATCGTCATCATCATTTCCATAGTTATACATACAACAACAATGCAGGCCTATCGTTGTTACCGTATTTATAAACTGTACTCACTGGCTGTTTTCCATCACATGCTTGTTTCTAGTATCAGTCTTTCTGTTTAACCAGAGTCCTGCTGAGCCACCCGGTGCTACTTGTCACATTATCTCTTGCAGCCCAGAGGTGGTTCTCAGATTAGGGCCTTGGATTAAGACCATCAGATTTAGATAGATTAGGCCGGAGATTGTGTCAGATTGACTGTAATCCCCCTTCACACTGGCAGGAGAGGGAGTTAAGGATAGTGCCTGAATACTCCCAAGGGTGGCTTTGAGTGTGAGGGCCAGTTGTCGACGCTTTACCCTTGTTGCTAGAGAGAGGAAAAGGCCACCGTTGTGATTGACTCAGCGTGTTATCAGTGTCTTCCTCATCTGTTTGTCAATGTCTTAGGTTGATTGAAGTTAATCTGAATGGCATAACGTTTCACTCAAAACACATTTGCTATTTGAATTAGAAGTATATGATTGTCTACCCTAGTCTGCAAGTGGACGTGTCTGTATAGGTGGACCACATTTATTAATTTTTAAGATGCTTATTCATTAGATGAACAAGACTATTTGCCTTTAATATTCGTAATGGAAAGGCAAACTGCTTTTATTTTTTTTATTAAGCTGTAAAATTGTTACATAATGGGCCCGTTTTCAGAGATTACATCTCTTGCAGTGTGTTTTTTATACTGAAACAATGCATTTTTAGTATCCTGATGTCGTCATAGTCAGATTCTACTCAGAATATGAGTCTGATATTGCTCCATCTGGCTGCGATTTTGGGGCGAAAATGCCGCTGCATTCAATTGGATAGACCTACAACCAATCAGCACAACGGAAGTATGTGACATATGATGAACTTTTGCCAAATCCCGTAGGCAGGGCAGCAAAAACATCTTTCCAATCGACAAATGCCTTGATCGCGGTTCTGTTTATCTTTTAAAATGAACTGTTGATCATCTGTCCATCGTATAAAGCCCGTCCTGCCAATTTCATTGGTCCAAACCGCTCTGGTTCAAGCATAATTGCTAATTTATAATAATAATAATAACGGATCAAGTACAGACCAAACCTCCCGACCTCAAATTTTGTAGGCTTTCTTCATCTGTCTCCTCGAAACCAACAAGTGTGTTATGTCTGTCTCACAGAACATAAAGAGTGTTAGGATAGTGGAAAAGAATAACAGCTCAGAAAACGAGCTAAAACAAACACACAGATCTGTCAATGGACCTGTTCTTGCAAATTCAGTGTGTATATTTTTGTTTATGTAGGATATCCACCTGAGCAGGCTGTGCACGAGGCGTTGGCAACTGTGAGGGAGTATCTGGATGAGCATCATGACAAGGTGCCTATGTGTTTGTGTCTGCATGATTGGCAATTTTTCCCTACCATTTCCTCAAGGTATTACTCCTTTCGCAGCTGTTGTGTTTGTTTTCTGGTGGGAGCGAGGAGAAGAGTGAGTTGAGAAAAAACACACACACACGCACACTCACAGTGACATTCACACACAAACATACATCTAAACACACACTCCCAAGATCTGGCTCTCATGCTCATGGCCAAGTCTGCGTTTTAATTGGCTCCTTGCGGGACTAAACCCGACGAACACACACACACACGCACACTTTCTCTCCGGGGAAACAGCAAGCGAAGAAAAGACAAAATGATGACTGAATAGATGACAAAATAGATGACTAGAGGGGAGGGATAGAGGGGGAGAGGGGGGGCTGATGGGAGATTGGAAGAAAGAGGAAACTTTCCAATCAGTCGTTAACATGCTCTAAACTCTCCTCCTTTACTCGTAAGGTCTCCTCCCCTTTTCAGTCGTTCTTTCTGTCTCTAACCACCGTGCTGTATTACCTCCCAGAGAGGGTGTTGACGATGTTATTGTTAGAACTGGAGTCTCCAGAGTCTCTGTAGCAATACCAGTTGACTGATGCCGTCAGCCAAGCTCAACAAACGAACATTAAACATTACACTTCTCACCATGGAAGACAACAGTCTACAACACTAAAATGGCTGAACACAAGACCAGAAAGCCAAATCAGCAAGGCTCTTATTTAAATTCTGCACAGAAATATGTCCACTGGGGAAAAAAAGTTTGACTATGAACGAATCAGATGGTGAGACGGAGCTTATTTGCATACATATAAAGTAAGAATGCTCACCAGAGGAGGTTTATTTTGTAACTGAACCCGCTCCATTTTGCATTTTGGAGAGTTGTAATTGTAGAAAATAAAATTGAAAATTACACACACAGTAAGACAAAATGGACTCAAGACACAGGGCAATGCACCAACACTCTGCATCAAGTGTAATAACAAATAACATGAATCATTTATTCATAAATCAAGAAAGTAAAACCCAAGGCAGCTCATAAGTTTCATAGTTGTTATATTTTACAAATGAAATACTAACAAAAGTTCAACAAAACTGATGTACAACATTTGAGAAAAGGGTCTAGATCCATTTACTAGCTGTTGTGGGGCTTTTGATTATATGCTATGACCTTCATCGGTAGATGAAAAAAAATAAAGCCTTTATCGACAGTATGTCTGTCGTGTGGTTTGCTTCATTTGTCAAGATACTGTATGTGCGGATGTGCGTGGTACTGTAAGCTTTCAATTTCTTATATATAGTACAGGTCAAAAATTTGGACACCTTCTCATTCAATGCGTTTTCTTTATTTTCATGACTATTTACATTGTAGATTATCACTAAAGGCATCAAAACTATGAATGAACACATATGGAATTATGTACTTAACAAAAAACTGTGAAATAACTGAAAACATGTCTTATATTCTAGTTTCTTCAAAGTAGCCACCCTTTGCTTTTTTGATAGTGCTGTAAACCCTTGGTATTCTCTCAATGAGCTTCATGAGGTAGTCACCTAAAAAGGTTTTCACTTCACAGATGTGCCTTGTCAGGGTTAATTAGTGGAATTTCTTGCCTTATTAATGGGGTTGGGGCCATCAGTTGTGTTGTGCAGAAGTCAGGTTGATACACAGCCGACGGCCCTATTAGACAACTGTTAGAATTCATATTATGGCAAGAACCAATCAACTAAGTAAAGAGAAATGAGTGGACATCATTACTTTCAGAAATGACGGTCAGTCAGTCTGGAAAATTGCGAAAACTTTGAATGTGTCCCCAAGTGCAGTCACAAAAAACCATCAAGCACTACAACGAAACTGGCTCACATGAGGACTGCCCCAGGAAAGGAAGACCATGAGTCACCTCTGCTGTTTAGGATAAGTTCATCTGAGTCACCAGCCTCAGAAATCGCAAGTTAACAGCAGCTCAGATTAGAGACCAGAGGAATACTACACAGAGTTCTAGCAGCAGACACATCTCTAGAACAACTGTTAAGAGGAGACTGCGCGAATTAGGCCTTCATGGTCAAATAGCAGCTAGGAAACCACTGCTAAGGGGAGGCAACAAGCAGAAGAGATTTGTTTGGGCCAAGAAACACAAGGAATGGACATTAGACCAGTGGAAATCTGTGCTTTGGTCTGATGAGTCCAAGTCCAAGTCCGTGAAGCATGGAGGAGGAGGTGTGATGGTGTGGGGGTGCTTTGCTGGTGACACTGTTAGGGATTTATTCCAAATTGAAGGAATACTCAACCAGCATGGCTACCACAGCATCCTGCAGTGGCATGCCATCCCATCCGGTTTGCGTTTAGTTGGACCATCATTTATTTTTCAACAGGACAATGACCCCAAACACACCTCCAGGCTGTGTAAGGGCTATTTGACCAAGAAGGAGAGTGATGGAGTGCTGCGCCTCCGCAGTCACCGGACTTGAACCCAATCAACATGGTTTGGGGAGAGCTGGACCGCAGAGTGAAGGCAAAAGGGCCAACAAGTGCTGAGCATCTCTGGGAACTCCTTCAAGACTGTTGGGAAACCATTTCAGGTGACTAGCTCTTGAAGCTCATCAAGAGAATGCCAATAGCGTGCAAAGCAGTAATCAGAGCAAAGGGTGGCTACTTTGAAGAAACTAGAATATAATACATGTTTCAGTTATTTCACACTTTTTTGTTAAGTATGTAATTCCATGTGTTCATTCATAGTTTTGATGCTTTTAGTGATAATCTACAATGTAAATAGTCATGAAAATAAAGGAAATGCATTGAATGAGAAGGTGTGTCCAAACTTTTGGCCTGTACTGTATATATATTATAAAGTAAGTAGTGTAGTAAATGCTAATCTGTTTTAAAATATGTAAAGTAAACCCAAGGACTTCTTTTTTTCCAATAAAAAGACAGATGAAAGAAATGGTGAATGAGAGATTTCATTGAGTTACAGAAGCCAATGGAACAGAAGCTGGCACTTTGGCTCTCTCAGTGTTTTTGGTTTATCAGTGTTTTAATCCCCCAACGTCTCCACGACGACATTAACCTAGACAACATAACCATAAATATGTCATGACAGGCCCAATTATCAAATTTTAATAAACTATTTAGCTTTAAGTGTTAACATTACATTAAAAGGTTGTTTTTTACATTGGCTTTCATGAGAGCATAATAATTGTGTCATAAATATTTTTCTTGACCTCAAGTGAAGTAAAACAATATGAACCTGTCATGAAGTTTGATTTCATCATCAAATGCTTATTTGACGTTGTCATGAATAATATCCATAACCTCAAGTGAAGTGGACCCATTTGGACTTGTCATTAAGATGTCTTAAAAGTTATAACACCAGTTTGACGACAGTGAATGCAGTGCCGAGATGATTTATTGAGTTTTGGACATAGTTAGCTGCTGTTAGGTCATAATATGTCATAATAATGACGGGGTCTTATGCACACCCCTTCAGATAAAGTGTTACCCCATTTTACATCTCTCCTCGCAAGCATTTGTTTTAATTTGAATAAGGGAGGCTGTAAAATGACCCAAGTGGAATTGCAGCGTGGAGGTTAGGGATTTCGATCCTTAGCCCAGGAGATGTAGTAACTTACCACACATTTTAATATCTTCCCTTTTAGCTTCCATTCAAATCGTGGCGAGGATAGGATGGTAATTGTGCAACAAGCATTGGGCTGAAAAACACAAGCTGCAGGCTAGCAGGCTGCTGAAATAGCTGCCTTTTGAAAGCAATAACTGTTAAACTCCAAAACCAAGGAGAAAGTGAACAGCAGGGCTATAAATTGCTCTGCCTAACCCCAAAATGGAAAAATCCAAACCTTTGTAGAGACATTAGGGAGGTAATAATGTTTGTCGGAGGGTGAGAAATAAGAGATCACAGTAGAGATTATATCACTGGAATCATCTCTTTACTGCAGCTACAGTAACTTTAATCATCAGGCCACATATAATGCTGTGTACTGTACTGTATGTCCAGCTATACAGAATATAATGTACATTTTATAGACTGCAGTGATCCAAAGAACACAAGAGCACAGAGCATACTGTAAAGGTTGTTAATCAATAGAAAATAGTTGCACTCAGTTGACCAGTGTCTTAATATTATTTGAAAGCTATTATCTTTATGGCTCTGTGTGTGTGTGTGTGTGTGTGTGTGTGTGTGTGTGTGTGTGTGTGTGTGTGTGTGAGAGCAACACAAAGTTACTTATCTCTCCTGTATACACTAATCCATCCATACACACAAACAGTTTTACAATAGTGCTTATATACAAAGGAGCTTGTACCCCCCCCTCATTCACTCTCTCTCTATCTCTCTCACACACACATACACACAGCATATCAGCACTCTGTCCCCAGCTCACAGTGTCTTAAGTGCTATGCTGTGGCATGGCCATAATAGGAAGCTAATAGGAGAGTAATGGACTGATGCATTAGCTACATTCTCCTGATATCGCCTTTGCACAATGTCACATACTGTTACATTGTTTCCCCCTGCTGTTGATGAATTCACCGTTATTGCAAATGCTTGAAATAAAGGTCATTTCTGTGTGTGTGTGTGTCAGCTGGACAGAGTTATCTTCTGTGTGTTCTTACCGACGGATAAAGAGCTGTACCTGCAGACCCTCCCACTCTACTTCCCTGCCGGTGAGTTTCACACGCACACACATTTACTTGAGCACATTCAGAGATGCACTACTGACATACAGTCCAGTATATATTGTGTTTATTGGCATGTCCTTTTCCATAACTGAGAAACTGCCTTGTTATTTCACTTGTGAATTTATTAATTGATTGATTGATTTATAATTTATAATCAAATCTATTTGAACACAATTGCCATTGCTAGCGGTTAAAAGCAAAACGTGAAAGAGTGCAATGGAAACAGACTGAATCATGACATCCATGAAGCATGTGACTTAATCTTCCACTGAACAGATGAAAATTGGAGGCAGACAAAAAAATCAGATCTGTGTGTCGCTCTTTTAATTACACAGTGACACCTAGTCTCGTATTGCCAGACCTATCTCCACAGAGCTGTGGAGTAAGGTCTGGCCACACCACACATACTGTACATTCTTGGATAGGAGAAAAAAAAATGCTCTGGATTTGTAAACCTTTACAATCATTCCCTGAATGAACCAAACAGGCCTGCCTTGTTGCAGTATCCCAATTTTCTTAAAAGCTTGCCATTTTCAGCGTGTAGCTTGTTAGCTCAAAGTTTGTTGTTGTTTCCCGAAGTGAGGGGATTTTGAGAATGACAACACAGAGCAGAAGCGCGAGACAGGCCACCACCTACTTGCATAATAGTAGTACTAGTGAATGCACACACAAACTTGCATTTTCTTCTGCTGATTTTCTGAAAATTTGGCTCAAATTTGCACTACATTTGGATGGACACCTGGCTACTGTACCCAGCTGTTGTTCTGATCTCACTCTCAGAAAGTAAGAAAATTAGAATGTGAAATACAGTGTTGGCAAGATGACTTTTATACATTCTTAGCCAATCATCTGTGTTTTGCCCTCATTTCTGTGTCCACCTTTTTAGCTGACCAATGACAGCAGCTAATTGTTCAGGTAACCTGCATGGTGTGTCAATATATTATTTCCTTTTTCAAAAGAAATCTGTTTGTAGATGACTAGTGTAAACCCCTGTGTGAACAAGTAAGGGCTGCATTCAGAGAGAAAACCCTGACATTTCCTCTAACCAGCACTTCATATTTTGGGTATAAATTGCCAATTGTTGCACCTCAATTACATGAAAATGGCTTTTTTGCATTCGGCACTGCTGGCCTCAAGCTTGCTCGTTTACAAACTGTTGCCGAGGAAGAATATATTCAAATCATTTTCCTCTGAAGGTGTAAAGGGTTTGGTTTAAACAAAAACGTCCTGTCTCACCAGCTTTTTAAAATGGACTAATCAAAGGTCTTGTGCCATCATTGCAGATTGATCTGTATGGTTGAATAAAGTTTAGTAAATACGTAAATTTTATGTTGGCTCGAGCTGTGACATGATGACTTTACTCATTTGTTTTGATTACACCCGTGATTGATAGTGTTATAATGCCAAGCAGTCTGGGCTCCTAAACATGATCAGTCATTCACTCAATTATTCAAATTAAGCATTGGTATTACAACTGCAGCCTTAACCTCTAATGTCCTGCTTTACCTCTGCTATAAATCAAGCTTACCTCTCACTTCCAAAACATTTTCAGAGAGAGGTCTCAACTATCTCATGCTTCCCGCTTTTATAAAATGTTTTGCTTTTCTTGACACGCAGCTGCTGCCAAAGCCAAACTCAAGACCAACAAAAGAATCAGAAAGTTGCAAATTTTCACCTCTACAAATTTTGTACGCCTGCTCGGCCCCTCATTTGGTAAAAATCTTACATTTACTTGAATTAATCAGATAAAGCGGAGTCACTCTAAGTCTCATGCTCTCAATACACAGCAAGTTGGCAATGTAAACAACTGTGGAGCTGAATGAACAACCTGCCTCTGTCAGTGCTTTTAGACCGCACAAAGCAATTAGAATAATCCGGCTTAATTTATTTAATAATATGTACTTTCATTTTCCAGAGTACTGTGACAAAAATACATGAACTGAAATAAGAAAAGGGAAACACTATTTACCTAACTATTTTAACCATTCAACAAAGTCTTGGCAGACATTGAAACTATGCAAGAGTGTTGTGTTTAATTTGAAGTAAAAGGAGGATTCTTGGTCTTAGTGATGTTTTAGAACGTGTTTGCCAAAAAAGCAGCAGGTATAAAAAACGAGCACCCTTAGATACATAAAACAAAATGAAAGCATACCATTAACTGAGGATTCAAAATGTTTTACATGTGACCTGACAGACAAGGAGTCAAACAAGTGTAGAAGAAAAAAGGGGCACAGCCTATTAAAAATAAGAGCAGAATCCAATCAACACTGCAGCCATATCTCCCACATAAGCTTTAAAGTTACACATAGGCTTAATTAAGAGCCTTCATTTTTTTAATCTTTTTTGCAGACGCATCTGACCAGAAATGCCAATATGAAGAATGATTTCTCTCTCATTTCAATGTGGGTTTCAGGGAAGATCAAATGCTAAAAATAATGGGATCTCAAACTGTGATGCCCTAATACGCAATTTATACAAAAACCTAAATATTTTATTGTTTACTAGGTTTTTTACTAGTACAAGTTTTTCTTTTTAATTTTGTGGATACAAATGTAATAATGATCAAGCAGAAGCAGCAACCTCACACTAATATGAAAATATAATTGTGAATATGAGCTTAAAGGATAAGGCTAGTGATATTCTATGTTTTCTTATTGCCAATAAATCCTATGAAAATGCCAGAACTGAAATTGAATTTCCTGTGTAGCCAAAAAGTATTGAAAACACATCATGTGCTACAATGTTGCATTGGGTTACATGTTTATGAACTCGGGCAAAGTAGTTTATTTTGAGTCAATACATCACACACTATCTTGCTGGCCGTAACACTCACTAGGGCAGTGAAGGGGGTTGCCAGATGTTTGTGGAGAAAAACAATTACCATATTTTTGACTGGGGAATGTTTTTTACATTATCATCTGTGTGTCTGTATAATTTGCCTTAGAATAGATTTCATCAAGTGTGTTGGTAATAGGTAAATTGTGAGAGAGGGTGCTGTTCCACATATTTATTTATGGCATTAAAAGAACACATTAAGAACAGGAAACATATACGGTACATTTATCTTTCAGGACCTTTGTCTCGCTCAGAGGCCATCTGCAGAGAGGACAACCGCAATCTTATGATTTAGTTTATAACCCATTTCAAAAATAAACTTGTAACATAACTAACATAATGATAAAATACAATGCATACCAATGTCGGCAATATGTTAATAAGAGAAGAATACAGAAAAGAACATGAAAGAAAATTCAAACACCAACCTGAATATTTTGGGGGATTGCTGTTCGCTAACCTATTTTCTATAACGATTTTAATATCATCTCAATTGCTAAGTTTCAATCCACTTGACAATCAAATAATCTGAAGTTCCGTAAAAAAAAAAAAAAGCTGGTGAAAAGTGTGTTTCCATCCACTGCGAATAAGACCCTGTGAGTAATGACGTCACATGCTGTTTTGCGGTCAAATTGAAATATCAAATTGATTTGAGACATTTTAAGGTGATTCCATTCATTTTTGCACAACATTCAATCAACAACAAAGTTTTGCTAGATAAAATGGGTTGTGTCATCTACCAACAAATGATCATTATTTATTCGGCAAATAACGTTTCCATCAGTTTCGCATAAGCCGTATACCGATCAAGATAAAAATCCAATGATACCGAACGCATTTCCTTTGAGTCAGTATTCATGAAATTCAATCAAATTTTACTGTTTCCATAAGGCATTTTTCATTCCATTTCACTTGATTTGGATAGAAACGTGTGGATGGAAACATGGCTACTGTTGTGTTTACAGCGTCTCCCCCCAGCTGACCACTGCTTAGCTTGGGTTTTATGTTCAGATTGTAAAGTTGAGTTATTTCATATATAAGAACTGAACCATGAATTCATCCAGCTTTAGAGTTAGATGGCCTGTTTTTATCCTGTACTTCTGTGATGAGGAGGAAACTTGTAGATTCTACTCAACACGCCACAGTTTCGAACTGTGACACTGCATCAACTCTTCACTTGAAGCATGAAATCAGCACTTTCATATCTTCACACTGGGTCAGTTGACTAAGGAGGTTATTTTCCAAAAATGTAGGTGTGTGTCTCTTTAAATAAAAAAGTCTGCACTAGCTGTTGGTGTCTTTCTCCTCTAATGGATGTACAGCAGATTTTGTAGCAGCAGTGAGCAAGCAGTAGCGGTGCTTGGCTGGTAGATGGACCGGAACTGTCTGTCTCTGTGATAGAGCTGCTGCAGGCAGGCCTCCAAGTCTCCACTATAAACCTTATGTGTCTCCAACACCTGACGCTACCCACACTGGCTGTCTGTTTGATGTGTATGTGCGTGTGTTTGCATGTTTTCAGTGTGTCTTAAGCCATGTTGGACTGAGAGTGACTAATCCGCTCTAACAGATCCCTCTGCAACCAGACGCTCCAGAAGCCAAAATGCTATTAATCGCTGCATGACCAAGGTAAAGTGCTCGCTTCCCGTTTTACAAGTTGATTTTTTTTGTCTCCCACAGAGGCTACAATCAAGAGTAAACTCTGAGTGTCGATTTGTCAGATTTGGTTGCTGTGGATACACACCGCTATGCTCAGCATCCAGATTCCTTTTCCTCATTGTCGTCACAGATCAAAACCTTCTTCAGCAGGAAGAAACTCCTAAATAGGTGATTGCTTTTTTGAAGTGCACACTGGCTCTTCTACAGATGTTAATTAGTTCATTCTTCTTCCTTCTTGTGAAAAATGGACCTTAAGCTGCTCTCTAACTTGACCTTTGTTTTCTGTGTTGAGTGGCGCATCAAGCTAAGAGTTATGTGTTCTGTGCTATTAGAATATTGGTATTCCAGTAATTGTGTGTGAGACAATGACAAAAGCTTATTAAAACAAATCACACAGGCTCCTGGTGTGTATGAATTGATTATTTAATCGGGATGCAATATGAGCTGGGGTGTCACAAGGGAACACTTTGAAAATTTCCTTCTTTTTTTCTTGCTTCTAAATGTGGAGGAAACAAAAAAAAGAAGGGACCCTGTTTATCTGTTTGCAGTGGTGGAAAGTAAGTAGATTTATTCAAGTACTGTACTGAAGTTTATTTTATATCACTTACTATACTCCCTACATTTCAGAGGGAAATAGTGTTTAAATTGGTACTATTTATTTTAACGATTATACACAAAACATATCTGCGTCACATATATGATGATTTGCTAGATTAAACTACTCAGCAATATATGAAGTTCATGTATAAATTGGCAGTATAGTAGCATCAGTCATGGTTGATATCAATATTATATTTATAGAGTGCGTAGTGTTTTTCCAGTACTAATATACATTAAACATGCTACAGGCAATGAATGGGCCCTTGCACCTCGCCACACGTTGGGGGTACTGACTGGTCGCTGGTTGACTGTGGCTCTGCATTTCTGTAACTGTCGGACACTGCACACACACACAAGTTAGATGTTATTTCCTGCATGGAGTCTGCGGTGCTGGGAAAGACGTATTTTAGCGCTCGAGTGATCGACTATTCTTTTGCAGTTTAGCGGCACATTAGTCAGAGGATTATAGCAACCACATTTTAAATGAATCCAATAAACCCCTATAGTAGGAGTTCTAGAACTCATTGGGGTGCACTATAGAGCCAAAGTGCCATGACCAAGCCCATTTACAATATCAATTGAAATGAAATAATGATTAGTTTGAAAATAGGTACATCCTAAAGTCCTCAAACAAGTTCGTAAAAAGAAAATTAACACACAAACTCCAAGATGAATGACTTCCTGTCAGGTGAAAAATGTAATCCTTAATATGCAGGCAATGCCCCTACCCGTTCTTGTGAACATGAAAAGAACTTTATCCCAACCCTTGTGTTTTGGGGCTCTATGGAGCCCATTGGCCATTGAATATTGCAATTTCAGGTAAAAACTCTCATCACTACCAGCGAGCCCTTCACATTTGATACATTGGTATTATACAAAATATTGATTCTGTCTTCTTTAAATAAATAATACTTCTGTGTTTTTGCTTAAATGAGAAGTGTGTTTAAGGCTGATCTATTGGCAGAAATATAATATAGTATTGATAACTATGTTTCCATTAGTGTGTAATCAGATGAAACCAAGAATCGTGTTTTTGTTAGCTGAGAATGAGCCCTTCATATCAGGAATGTGTCCTCTTCCACGGAGTCCACCATGTTGCACTGCCACGTTTCTACAGTAGCCTAGAACAGTCAAACCAAACACTGGCTCTAGAGAGGGCCTTTCTCATTTTTAATTTATCTGATGGCCAATGTAGGTTCTTCTTCACGGTGGGAAAAGGAGGGGTGAGGTATTCAATTGGTTGCAACCCCTGAGGGTGCAACCAACTGAATACTGGTCTTTTAAATAAAGTAAAGTAAAGTTCAAATTAAGTATGTTTATATTGTAGTGTAACTAATCGAGTAAATGATCTAAATACCCTGCCAACAATATGATTTTACAATTTTTCCCCTTAATAGCTTCCCTTTTTTTGGACGACCGTAGCACCTGTTCATTTTAACAACAATCATCAACCCTCCCTCCTTCCTTTTCTTTATTTCCTTTATGTCTCTATGCTGTCTAAATCCCATCCACCCTGTCTGCCTCTCAAAACTCACCATATGTGTACTTACGCAAACGCCATCATGCTTCTTCCTACAGCACGTGTATGGGGTTTTAATTGTTTGTTGCAGGATGTAGCCATTACATGTCGGCGGGACGCAGGCGGTGATTTGTGTGAAGCGAATTGAGTGTTTAGTGAGCCACCGTCCCGCCCCACGACTTTCATCTGCCAACAACCATCTCTATTGATTCCAAACAATCTGCCGCGATGGAGCAGACGCACAGGGAGGAGGGGTGTGTAGTTTTGAGACAACGGAAGGAGAGGGGTTGACAGGGGGAAAATAAACTACAAAGAATATCAACAGGAAATTGGGAGAAAGCCTAATTTTTCAATAAAAGCTTCATCTGTCCCAAAGGTGATTGTCTTTACCTCGGAGCTCTTTGATTCCCTCTCTGCCTGAGCCTCTCTCATCTTCCTCCTCCTTGTGTCTTTCTCACTGTTTGGTGGAAAAAAATAAACAGATGGAAGAGGGTGGGATAAAGAGACAGAGAGAGGAAGGATGTAGGAGTTCAAACTGAGAGAGGGGGAGGAAAAAAGTGGGAGATGAGAGGATGCAGAGCCGGCAGGAGGATGGAGAGATGGAGGGAAAAAGAGATGGAGAGCCTGATGAACTCATGTAAGGGCGCTCTGGATTTTTTAATAAGCAGCAGACTGTGAAGCTACTCGACGACCAGTCACTCTGAGTAATGAAAGAGAGGGAGAGAAAGAGACAGAGGATGAAAAGACAACGAGACTCATTATCCTCCGACCAATTTTCATCACTGTCCCGCCAGTAATCTCTCTCTCTCTCTCTTTCTCTCCCTCTCTCTTTATTTCTCTGTGGGACTCAAACAGTGCACAGATATGTTTGAGATGACAGATGAAGAACAATTACGTTAACTCTTTCGTTAACTTGAAGGCTGATTCCCTGCCATCATCCTGAACATACAGTGATAATCCTGTTGGCCCTGCTAATGATTCACTGCAAACACCCTGCCAATGCACCTGTGTGTGTGTGTGTGTGTGTGTGTGTGTGTGTGTGTGTGTGTGTGTGTGTGTTTTTTGATACCTTTAATAGTTAAAGACTGTGTAAAAGAAGGCTGTGCAAGTGTGTGTGTTGAAAGGTGTCCACTTCTTGTTTGGAATTTACACTTAATGTCATTTGTTTCAGTTCTTCTTGAGTTTCTTCCAGCAGGGAGATGGACAACACAAAACTCCAAATTGTTACACTATATTTTTGATTGTTGCTTTTGCATTGTGTCATTTTAAGTGGCTCTCATTGTAAACCTGTATTTCTCTGCCGTGGCACTATATGGTTGTGCTTTTGTAATCTAGCTGAATTTTTTAATTGCAGCTATTTGGCTGAATGTGGTTTTCATCATGCTGTGTCTCAACTGTTCATTGTGTTGTTGTTGCAGGCCTAGGAATTTAATTGGCAGTGTGATAAGCTATTTTAGTTATGTATATGCATCATAATGTCACTTCTCACAGAAGCTGTCACAAAACTTTATCTGAGTGTGTGTGTGTGATAAAATAATAATTAAAAAAATATATACAAATATGTGGTCTTACCTGAAAGCATCCATTTTGATCATTTTGGGTGGAAACATTGGCACATTATTAACACTTTCTGTTGGACTAAAACTATGGGTTGGATTGGAACAGTGTTCTTTACAGGTCACTTTGCAATGTATGTAGCTAACGTTATGTTATTGTGGCTAACGTTACCATCACTAGCTTCACAGTGATGATGTCTTGCAATGTGAGACTAGCATCAAGCTAACATTGGCACTGTGTGACTTTGGGTTTATTGTTCCCAACTCCCGTGAACTTCAACGCTTAGGAGGAGAGGCCAGTGGGATGACTCTCTCAGTATTTGGAATTTGGAATGCAGTAACCATTTTAAATGCTAGTGTTACATAATTGGACCTTTTTAAGCACCTTATACACCAATGGTGAACCACACAGGTAATTTTAAATGTTTGGGCTGATTAGACTTCAGTTGTGGTCGAAATCATCTTCTATTTGTGCTATACCTTATTACTGTGCACCATGTATATTTTATGCTCTATACATTGGGTACTCAAACAATCCCATTGTTGAACAAAACTGTGTTGATGACACGTAACCTACTTTCTGCTAACAATCCTACAATGCAATGTGTGGTATTTTACAGGTGCAAAAATGGACAGTTGAGTTGTGTGAATTTACAGCTATCTGTTATGATGCAAAGAAAATTCCCCCTCAGCTTCCTAAATGTAGTTATAATTTGGAGAAATCAAGACACTACAATAGATTAAGTTAATATGAAAGACGCTTGTTTTTGGCTGTATCTGGTTTTGATGAACCATTTTTAAACAGCAAATTTATATTATTTAAATCATATGACTATAAGGCTGTCAGTGGAGAACCATCTTGGAATAGATTAGATTAGATTACATTATACTTTATTCATCCCACAACGGGAACATTTTGTTATTACAGCAGCAGCATGTTTTTCAATAACAGCAAAAAAACAAAAACACACAAACAAGTAAGCACACAAGAAATACAGGCAAACAATAGACAATGATTATATGGTAGACAGAGTAAGCAAAATGGCGTCAAATAAAGGTATTTTAAAGTGCGGTTGCCATGATACAAGACACAATATTGCAGTGTAAGTGACGTTAAAATTAAATTGAATGTGTAATTAGAGTAATGAAGCAAGAGTCGGTAGCATAATTTAAATTATATTAACCTGTGACCATAAATATTGAAAAGTAAGTACTTGTAATAAAATAATATAAATAGCGATATTAAAGATAAACAGAAAGTGGGTGGTGTAGATGGGAGAAAAACAGGAAGAGAAACTACAACATTATCAGGTAGTGCAGGTGTTGTAGAGTCTGACAACGGCCGGGATGAAGGACCTGCGGTACCTCTCCTTCTTACACCGGGGGTGTATCAGTCTGCTGCTGAAGGAGCTGCTCAGGGACCCCACAGTGTCATGTGGGGGGTGAGAGGTGTTTTCCATGATGGCTGTCAGCTTGGCTAACATCCAACAACATTAATATTATTAATATAATAATACATAATAACACTCCCAATTCAAATAAAGGGTGTTTTTTTCTGTTCTTCCCATTTGGCAGGCATTGCATGAATACAGCAATATAAGACAAGTAATTTATATTCAAGAAGTGTTCTCCATTATCTAAATGTCCAGGAACAAACACTTCTGGACTGAAATGTTGACCTTCATGCATGAATATAACATATACTGAACATATAAACAAAAAATCAACCAGTAGCATGGAAACAACAACATCTGTCAACGTTCGTCCTCCGGTCCTTCAGTTAATTTGTGTGAATGCCAGTTGCAGACATTTCTCTGCCTCCAAGCCTCTGAATCTGCAGTTGTGGGATTCTGTCTCCCTGAAGGGCCTCACAACCCTGCAGGCTGCTGGCAGGCAGAAGGTTATGGCTCCTGCTGTTGAGATTCAGATTGTCATACATTCAAGTTGAACTAAGAGCTTTGAATAAACAGCTTTATAAAAGTGACAAGATGAGGTATTATTCCAGCTGGATTTCTGTTAATTAAAAGTGTACTAAACCACAAAATGAATTGTAGTTAAGGGCACTGTTAATTACAATTACTTAATCACACTTCATAAACACTGCTGCAAAGGTGGCTCATATTAGACAAAAAGACAGTGACAATCATCATAGTCTAATGGAAGTTTTTCAAGCAGCATGAGAAAACGAACAATACTCCAGAGATTAACATTTATATGGTAAGAAAAACCATGGCAGCATATGAAAGACATTTTTCTGTAATCACCTTCAGAACTTCTTGTCCATGTTAGCTTAAAAGTGAGGCTCAGAGTTCCTTGTTAATCTTAAAACTAGCAGTTGAGAAACTAATCTCACCAAAAGGTTTCTGTAAAAGTTCACAATCAGTAACTAAGTTTAATCATCTCCAAAGATATTGCCTTTACAACAGTACACAAAAAAAACTAGTGTTACTTCAATTTAGACAGACCTATCAGTTCTCAAAAAAGCTAAACACTGACTTTTTTCTCTTTCTTTTGTTGTGTTGGCAGTGTAGTGACTGTAACCTTGTAAATCTTGTATAAGCTTTCAGTTTCCTACCTGTGTGCGTAGGATTTTGTTGTATGTACTGTATGTGCAAACATATATGTATGACACTGATCTATTATGCTGTTTAACCAATATGAATGTGAACCCCCTTAGTCACCGTTTCACAAATAATGTGGTTATATGAAGACAAAACAATAGAAAATGTTCCAGTGTGCAAAAACTTACAGTACAACAGTACAGACCACACTGTATCACAGAAACTAGCAGATGCTTGAATGCAGACAGAGATGTATGTAAAACTTACAATACCAAAAAAGTAGACCTACACCTGTATTCATTGTGCTGATGCCCAGTGTTGGTCAAGTTACTTTTAAAAATTAATTAGTTACAATTACTAGTTACTTCTTCCAGAAAGTAACTAAATTAGATACTAAGGTTACAAATTATAAAAGTAACTAGTTATTTCAGAAAGTAACTAATGCGTTACTTTCACGTAACTTAAAATGGAGTTAAAATACATGTGCAAGAAAAGGAAGAAAAGAAGTCTTTTCCTCTTGGCTCAGATCTAGTTGGTCTGATGAAAAAAAACAGCTTCAATTATAGTAACGCACCACATTTTTCGGCAGTAACGGTAACGGCGTTATTAAGATGGTAGGAGTAATCAATTAGATTACTCGTTACTGAAAAAAAGTAACTCTTATTATATAACTCTCTCATTATTCCCATCACTGCTGATGTCAAACTAATTACAGGGTAGTTAAATTAGTCCAGATGTTGCTGGAGTCAGATTTCTTTTCAATTCAAGAAATCCTGCAAAACTCTGGACCCTGGTTGTGAAAGACCATAGATATACATGCGTGTGTGTGTGCGTGCGCAATCAGTATGCATTATTGAAATGTTTCAAGTCTACTAAGGTATTTCTCTTCTACAAAAAGTGGAAACAGCCGCCGGCAAGCAGAAGAGGATTCAGAGGTTGAGTGAGGTGGGTGATGTGTATGGATGAGGCCATGATGGAGAGAGCGAGAGAAGAGGGAGGAGGACGATGTTTACGGGTGGGGGGTAGCGAGGCCAGTAAACTGCTTGTGAAATTAAAATGGCTCTTTAGCAGAATCCAGGACACTTGGGCGCTGCACTAGATCAATGTCTCTGATTTACTGTCTGAAAGCCTGTCAGAGGGAAACAGGGGCAGAGGGGGAGGCTGGACAGAGAGAAGTTAGAGCTTAGAGGTAGAAGAGTCCTTTAATGGAAGGAGAAAGAGGAGAGACAGGGAGCAGTAAGGATGGAATGGGAAATTGTCCATCAGAGTGACAGTGCAAGGAGGCCGAATCAGAGGGATTGCTCCTAAAGTCCTCACGGCCAAGATACAAAATCAATCTGTCAAGGCAATGGGGAAGGGCAATCTTGTTTTGTGCAGGGAATTGGTGCGGCCATTTGGGGTAAAATCAATGGGGGACACATGGCACTTCTTAAATCCTTACTGTCCCACTGAGGCCAGCCGTATTGACTAACAGGGGGCATACATAGACAGTACACAAATCTTTAGCTTGACCTGTCTGGAAGAAATCTGTATTCTGTTAGTGGCCAAAGCAGAAGCTGGTGATTTCTGCTGTGCACTCTTTTAAGGAGAGCAAACTTTCTGTCTGTCTGTCTGTCTGTCTGTCTGTCTGTCTGTCTGTCTGTCTGTCTACGTTGTTTACTGTTTTGACCACTGAAGTATGTGATTTGACATTGTGTGTTTGGGATAATGTGTATGTGTTAGCTTTTGTTCAATGTATACATGAATTTTACCAGCCTGCATGAGTGTGTGCATGTAGGGAGGAGTGTCTCAATAACATGATACACACACACACACACACACACACACACACACACACACACAGGTGGAGCTCTGGGGCTCCAGGACGACAGGTTGGACGTCTCAACAAAAGTGTTTTCCCGCACCCTCGGGACACAGGGAGTCTGGGTGCGGTGGTGGGGGAGTTTTTATTTTTATTTTGAGTGTTTAATGTATTAAAAGGGGACAGGGTAATGAATTATAATCTTTAATGCAGAAACCGATCGATACCACCAAGAGAATAAATCAGCTTTTACTGAGAGCGTCAAAGCTCCTTAATACACTAGGGGAGAGAAAGGGAGTGCATGAGGGAGGAGGAGGTGGAGGGAGGGGAAGAGCAGGGACAAACTGTTAGAAAAGAAGGAACGATCCCGAAGCTAGCAAAGAGAGAGAGGATGATGAAATAGAAGAGAGGGGGTAAGGAGGAAAGGATGGATGGCGGTGGGGGGGGGGGGGATGAACAGACTCACCTTTGGGGCTAACCTCATTGAGTAAAAGCCTGGTGAAAGCATGGAAATTATGTGAGGATGTGAGGATGAAGGGTCAGCCTGTGCACACACTCCACTTACTTGTTATTTTTCCTCCTAGTTGTATTGTGTTCCTTCTCAATGATCCCCTTCGTGACTTTTGTTGCCTGGAGCAAAATATAATTAATTACATTACACCACCACTTCTCGATCAAAGTTCACCTCGCCGCTCTCTTGTCTCTGTTCCTGCCCAACCAAGTGCCTCTGCTAAGAGAAACTCCCTAACAACAATCCATGAATTACACCTTTTTTATTAACTCAAGGTTTCTGTGGTGTGCGCTTCTTCTAAATTAGCCAGACTGCGAAATCAGGAAGACTGCAGAATAGTCGAAAAACAACTGGATTTGGATTCAGTTGACAGTTGCACAGATTCATTTCAGAGGCATGCACCAGGACTGTTGAAAAATTGGATGCACCTCTAAGTATTTAGGATGCCTAGCTTGTTCAGTTAGTGGACTAAGTGGTTTAAGTGAGGTTTTTGGTCGCTGGAGGCTCTTTAGATAGGCAGTCATTAAAATTTGATAGCTCGTGTAAAGATTGAAGGTAAATGGGTGGAGGAGGTGATGAGGAAAGATGCACTTGGGCCGCAGAGGTAGAGAGAGCTTTCCTGTTTAGAAAAACAACCTTGGTTGAGACGAAGAAATATTTGGAAATAGAGTGATGTCTTTAGAGAGAGAGGAGTCAATACAAGAGGAGGAAGGCCAAAAACATTGAAGAGGAGATTTGAAAAAGGGATGTTGGGTGATAGTGTTACACCCCTCAGGTGCTTAATAATTAAACAGCTGAGCAGACTCTTGAGATCCAGCCGTGATGTCAACCAAGGCGACCATCCATCATTCATCCCTTTAGGAATCGAAGCTGGCACTTAATCACTCATTTTGTGACAAGACTTTTCTCTCCCTATTTTTTTTGTTGTTGTTGTTGCTCTAAGACTTTTGACTGGTTTTGTGTTGCTGCTGCTTGTTATGCTTTCAGGGACAAACTAAGCTAAGCCTTTCAAAAGTACTGCTTTATTTCAGCGATGTGTCATGTGACATTTTATTAATCCTCTGTTTCAAGTGCCTCTCTTTAAAAAATGTATTGATAATGCAGGTAGGTTCATAAATTAAATGAGAATTTAAAAGCCTTACCCCTCAATATTTGTCTGTGGGCGCTGTCTGTCTGTGTGCCTGAAGGCATGTGATTGTTACATTGCACTCATAATAAGCCTTTGAGTGACTGGCAGAACCAATATCTTGCTATCGCTTTGCCATGCGCTCACTCAGGCAGCTCGGTGTGCAGCCCCCGTCATGCATCTCAATTCCACAAACACAGTGTTCAGAGCCGAGAGAAGAGGCCTTCTTTTTGATTAATGTCACCATGACAACTACATAATTCATGAATTGTATTAGCGACCTATTTGTCATTTGCAAATCATAATTCAGGATATGTGTTTGGGGAGGGCTGGCTCAAGAGAACGAGCTATGGCCTTCCGTTATCATTAATGTTGTCTTCTGCACTCAAAAACAATTCCTACTGGAAATGCTGACATATCCCTGTCCTAATCTGGGAGGCAGAAGCTCTTTGAAAGCCTGTCTTATACGAGGGCCCTTTGAGCTTCATGATGAACTCTCAGGTTTGCTTGTTTGGAAAGCTGCATGCTAATTTTCCCCTCTTCATCCGTTTGTCTGTCGGCAGAGGCCTGGTCGGCTCTACACTGACACCATTTGGTGCAACAGTGAAAGGAGTTAAGGATGATTCTCATTAAAGCACTAGTGCAGTTCATTTGCCATTAGATCAATGACTGGATTTACACAGGAACCTTAAAAAGGAATGGGATTTTCAGCCATACTGGCCAGATGGCAAGGGTTTTCCATGTTTATCCTGCTGTGCACAGATCAGATCTGGGGGTTACAAGGATAATTATCATAAGATTTATCTATTTACTTTACGTACTTCATAAATCCAACCCTCAGAGTGATGCCTTAAACTGGACTGCAAGTGACTCAATTCTTTTTTCTCTGTTCTTTACTAAAATTCTAATCTTAAATACATTTTTATTAGTTTGGTAAATTCCAGAGATCTTTATACTTTTAGTATTTTAGCACTAATATTCAACATTTTATGACTAGCTTCTCCTTTTTTACCTTGAAACACGTCTTATAATGTGATCAGCTCTTAAATATAATACTTTTCCAGCTTTGAGTGAGCCATCTTAGAGCTTATAGAGGAGATAATCAGAAGGAACAGCAAACATTTTTAGTTAATCATATAAATATATATATATATATATATATA
This sequence comes from Etheostoma perlongum, assembly GCA_026937815.1. Classification (NCBI taxonomy): domain Eukaryota; kingdom Metazoa; phylum Chordata; class Actinopteri; order Perciformes; family Percidae; genus Etheostoma; species Etheostoma perlongum. Next base: position 19,370,069 of record CM049380.1, on the reverse strand, counting down.
TATATATATATATATATATATATTCAGTGAGGATAGAAGCATAAGAATAATAATTTCTTTATTTGATCGTGCACCTTTTACAGAACAAAGTCACAAAGTGCTTCACAGGAGTAAAGTTGTTAAAAACACATAAGACCAAAAACAGTAAAATAAAACTTAAAAATCACATTTACAAATATGAGCCAAAGGCCAGTTTAAATAGAGTGAGAGACAGAGACCACAGAATGTATGACTACATTAAGGGGAGCTACCACTTCAAAGGTATGGTAACCTTTTGCTTATATTTCAGCGCGAGGGACAACCAGTAAGCCCTGGTCAGAAGACCTACAATAAGGGACCTACTGGTAATATAAGGATGGATGGATAATGAATCCTGAACTTGATGGGAAGCCAATGTAAAGAGGATAAGATGGGAGTGATGCAAGTCATCCTGCTGGACCTGGTCGACAGCCTCGCAGCAGCATTCTGGACCGGACAGTCCAGGGACGACTAGTTGCTGCAGGTGAAAAAGGAATTGCAGTAGTCTAGCTGCGATGATATAAAAGCGTGAATGATCATTTGTAACTCGAATTGTGATACAACAGACCTGAGTTTGGCAATGCTTCTAAACCCTGATGTTGTCCTCGGGTCAAATTGACCCGTTTTCCTGTATCAATGTTGTTTTTAACGACCCAATTGTAATTACCCCAAATAACATGATTGATTCCACACAACGCTTTTTGGGGTCATATTGATGGGTCATTTTGGGGCGTCTTATTAAATTTTCTAGCATTCAAAAAAAAAAAGAAGTGGTTTCCAATAGTATTGAGTAAAAGTTGACATATTCCAGTCTGTGATTATCCATCAACATACAGTCCTTTAATTTTAGTCTAAATAATTCCTAATTCCTAATTTCTGCTTTTCTAACTCAAATATTAAATATAATTTCCTAAAAAGGTTTATTGACCACAAATTCCAAAAATAACTGTAAAACTAAACTTAATAAGTTAGTGTTACGTAGTGTTGAAAATTTCAAAAAAGGGACAAACATTGAAAAAAAGTGTCAAAAGAGTTGAAAAAAGGGACAAAAATGTAAGAAAAAGATTTTAACAAAAAACATCAAAAGCATCAACAAAATTGTTGATTTTCAATTTTGACGGGAAGACAACACAAGGGTTAAAGCAACACCAAAGATTCTTTTGTACCTTAAAATAATGTTTCCAAAGTCGTTTCAGTGGTTCATCAACTCGTAACAGGGAGAATGGCACTTCTGCATTTGCTTTGCGGCCCTCTATTGGCTATAACGGCACTATGCAAGTTTGCCAGATTGCCAGAAGAAGAAGACTCCTGTTTCTGACATTTGGATTTTGATTATGTGTGGTCCTCCATGTTTTCTTCTTCAAACTTGCTGGGACCGGGAAATAACGGTACCCATTAGCAGATTAGTAGCACATGTGAGTTTATCTTGCGACAGCAAAAACGCAAAAGGCGGAGCTGTATATACTGTATGTCCCTCACCGGCTAACATATTTCAAGATGGTGCTTGAATATCTACGTCTACCCCAGTTAATGTAAATGTAAATGTAAAATTTCAAGCCAAAAGGAATACTTGGAATTGATGGTGGTGGTCAATATTGTCACTGTATATACACTGTTTTTTTATAATAAACAACTTAACACGTTATACACAGCACCCTGCGTTTATACAAAACACTTGTAGGATGCCAAGTGTAACAAGGGCCGTATGTTTTCAAAATGAGAATGAAATGTTCCTGAAGGTGCCAACTGCCATTTATTAACATGACATCAAGAAAATCTATTTTTGAAATGTTATCATTTAAGCTAGCTAGCAACACATCCTCTTCCCTGATGTTCTTCAAATTAAATAATAAAATGAATTGTTTGATCCGTCACCCTTATGGTATGTTTAGATTTAGATACAAAAATGCCTCTGGTCTTGAACAGGACTCGCTGGAAGAAGAGATATTGTATCTCAATGTAACCTTTATGACTAAATAAAGGACAAAAAAATAACTCAGCAACACTGGAAACGATTGACAAAATTATTTATTAATTCATGTATTCAAAAATACTAAAAGAATCTCATTTTAAAAATATTCAGACATACAAAAGGTTGCATCAAAACAATTTACCAGGAGTACAAAATATTTAACATAAGCTTTAATTAAAAGTCGAGTGTAGTTCTGTCTCAGATTGTTTCCGTGTGGTCACTGGAGTGTTGATTGTCTGGGAGGCAGAGAAGATCAGTCTAATAGGCGCATGCAGGTTTTATTAAAAAGAATATTAGCTGTATTTTCAGTGCTTGCGGATGTTATGACTACTCTGGGCACAGTTTTACTTCCAGTCCAATTTCTATTCAGCTTGACATTTAACTTGTGGTCCCATAGATCTTTCACAATGCTGATCACATAGCATACTCACAAACACACAGAAACCTTTTGAAACTAAAACCTTTTTAAATAAATGTACAATTCTTTCAGCATTTCCTTACTTATTTTGCTGTTTTCCTTCTTTAAGAAAAATCAAACCAAATGACTTGTTAGTGTGGACATTTCTCAAAGTGTACAGAAATGAACACACATCCTCCTCATTGGACTTTCTCCACCTCACCTCTGCCTTCATCCTCCTCGACACTATCTTGACTGCTCATCTGAGTGTCTGCTGTCTGGGGTGTGTTTGTTTCGCCTCTCTGTCCTTTCCAGAGGACAGTGGAATTGTTCTGGCTGGAGCGCTGGTGGGGCGGTGCTTTGTGGTCACCAGGACTGAAGGATTGGGAGACTCCAGAGCCTCCCCTGGCTAACCCAAGCCCCCAGCCGTGACGGGATCCCAGCTTGCGACGCCCTCCGGAGACAGAGTGCATAAATGGAGTCCCAGGAGCAGTGATGTCTGTCTGGGATGGAGCTTTTCTCATTGGAGAGGGAGAGACTGGAGCACTGCGAGGGTCTGAAACAGTAATAAATTCATTCAAGGTTATTATTACTTAAAGCACCCATATTATGTTAATTTTTTAGATACGTAATTGTATTTTGAGGTTGTACCAGAATAAGTTTACATGGTTTCATTTTTGAAAAACACCATATTTTTGTTGTACTGCACATCGTTTCAGATCCTGTTTTCACCCTGTGTGTTTAGGTCTCTGTTTTAGCTACAGAGTGAGACATCTCACTTCTACACTATCTTTGTTGGGAGTCGCACATGCGCAGTAGCTAGGTAAGATCACATCAGCTAGATAACTCTTCTCCAACTTTGGTCAGTACAGGGCAGGATTAGCTGGGAGACTTCTAAACGAGGGGCACTTGTAAAATACCTGCAGAACAGGGACATGGAAGTAGTTCTTTTGGAGATTATGGTCACTTAGTTGTTGTAGCAGCTTGAACAGCTCACAACAAGTTTGTATGCGTGTGGAAGAACCTGAGACTAAAAATAACACCCCAAATTCCAGAAAAAAATATTTTTTTTCATAATATGGGCACTTTAAATCCCAGGCCATGGTATATTATATATAAAAGCGTTATAGGTGACCACATTTTGATGTCATTAAATCATTGGCTTGTTCATGCTGAGATAATGATTATAATCAATATAAAACACCCACAGCATGATGGTTTTCAGTTTTTGTTACACCAGATAGGATAAATTAGCACAAATCAGGAAGGTACATTACTACTTTTATTTTAGTGCAAATGCAGTTTCAGCAACTCCAACAAAGGCAGGTGCAAAAATAAATTTAGGAAATGTGATAACTGTGGCTCAGGTGGTAGAGCTGGTCTGTCATTAGTCACAGGGTTAGTGGTTCGAATCCTGCTCCCTCCAGTCCACATGTTGAAGTGACCTTGAGCAACACAATAAACCTTAAACATTTTTCCTGATGGCCGGGCAGCTCTCCCAACCGTCAGTCTGTGAATGTAAATAAGTAGTAAAGTAACCCTTTATTTAAAACCCCTTATTTAGCTTTTTTAAGCAGTATATAAACAATTAAATGTACATGTTTTGTTGAGAACAATAATGTAGTTTAATTAAGCACATATGTTGAGTATTTATCCATGCATTTGTAAACTGCAATTCCTCCTGGGATGCATTTGTATGATATAAATCTAATTGCATGTACAAATATATTACTAATGTAGCAACCTCACTTTCATTACTGTCTTTTTCTTATACAATATTAATTACAAATGACAATTAGAATCATAATTCTGAAAGAAGTATTAAGGTTGAAAATGCTACTTTCAAATGGGCCTAGAACATGGTCTAAATTGGTTATTAGTGTTGTTTAAATTGTAATTTCATAGTATATTAAAACGCATACAGTACATATCTATACATATTTTTTGTAGAGAATTTAAAAGCACAGTTAACTAAAGAGCTTAATGTGGATAGAAGCCTGACCTTTACATTCAAAAAGGCAATCCTAACCTATTTAACAGTAGATTATATTAAATTTAAACCATTTAAATTATTCATACATTCTGACTGAGATAAAGAACTGCTGTGGCAGACCTAGCTGGGTCTCAGACTGTTCAGAGAGTTGTAACACCATCTGCAGCCTGAGACTGACATGAGACCATTGGTTGAGGTCAAGTTAACCTGGCATAAAGCAGGTTAGTTTCAGGGTTAAATGTTGGTGTTGTAGGAAATGTCAACTCAAACATAGAAGATAGGAAGTGGGGAATGTCTTGGCTAGCTCAAAAAAACTCTCTTTTTACAAGATATCTAATCTATTCGGAGCAAATAAACTGTGATTTGAATTTGCTTTACTGTTGTATACAGTGTTTGCCACATGCATCAACATGCATCATTAATTTTGAGAGATTTTCTGTTTTTCCATTTGGAGTGTAGCTGACAGATTGAGTCTCTATCTGGGATGAAAACTGCTATACTGCAATAAAAACCACCAGTCCTCTTGTTGAGAAACAGAAAGAGTCAGAGGTCCCAGTGTAGGTCATGACACACCATTTGAGGCAGCAGGGTTTTATGGGGGATAATAGAAAACACAATGCGAGGAAAAATTAAAATGAAATGGGGATGGTATGTCACAAAGAGAGAACAAAATATCTTGACTGTGAAAATGTCTGCAGTGAGTTTTTTTGTCCCTCTCTCAGCCAGTAAAATGTATTCCACAGTCAAGGTGCATATAAAGAAGATGGAGCCTTGCAAATCTTTTCCTTTCAACATGTGGTTAGCAGAGAAAGCTGGCCTCAGTAAGTCTTGGCACTCTACAGGGAGAGATCTAAAGAGAAGAGAGTGGTATCAATGCTGACCACACTTGGTAGTCATGAGATGATTTGTATGCATGCCTGTAGCCTCGCTTGATGGAGTGAGCATGTGAGCATATCTTTGTGAAAACCATTCGGCTCGTGTTTTGTGAGAGAGGAAAAAGAGGTAGTGTGCTAGGCTGTGTGAGGTGTGTGGTCTCACCGGGATGAGGTGTGTGCGTGTCTGATGTAAATTCAGTGCTGTCGGCTAGGTTTTCCACACTGCCCGCAGCGGTGAAGAGGGCTCGTCCCTCCCTTACTCCTCCCCCGGGGTTTGATTAGCTTCTTCATCCGGTCTGCAATCCAGTTAGATTTCCTAGGAAGACACAGAGGACAGGGACCATTTACAAAGAGGGATGAGCTAGGAAAGATTGTTTGTGTGTGCGTGTGCGTGTGTGTGCGTGTGCGTCTGCTTTTATACAAAACACTTGTAGGATGCCAAGTGTAACAAGGGCTGTATGTTTTCAAAATGAGAATAAAATGTTCTTGAAGGTGCCAACTGCCATTTATTATGCCAAAGAAAGCACTGTGTAAAATGACATCAAGAAAATCTATTTTGGAAATGTTATCATTAAAATGTCATTACCATATTAACATATTTGTAGCACTAGGAACAAAATGCATTTCTGTGACACTTTGTACCCAACAAAACAATGTTCATTTATGGTACAAAATGCTTGCCAGCTGTCCAATGACAGACAGGTATGCTTCCTCTGAATGAATTGGGCATTCTGCTCATATGAACTGAGCCTTACTGAGAGCATCACAAGAGTGGTATCCTCCTTTTATAGTGTGGTACTACACTAGGAGGAAAACAAAAAGGCCGTCCTCTCAGATTTGATTATGATACACACAAGCAACCAGGTTTTTAGAGATGACAGAAAACGGAAAATAAAATGTTACGTAGAAAATACTGTATATCAAAAGGAGAAGAAATTAATCGTTCTCCTGAGAGAGAGAATAAGCCATCATCCCCAGGTGTGTGGGAGAGGCGCCATAATCAACTTTATTATATGATAGAAGCTTTTCGTGAAAAGAAATATATACAACAAGTATATTGCACTGTAACCACTCTAAAACCTCAACATCTTACAGAACAGATTCTGTGTGAGCTGAAGCTTGAGGGGGCCAAACACTATAACACTGTATTTAGTTTTAATTAATCGTTAATTGTTTCTTTAGTGGTCACTACTTATTCAAACCATATTAATGACTAAATCACAGTTGTTGTTTGTAATAACCAGCATAAGTATGCCGTGCACAGATCATATTAACTAAAGATGTTAAGTTTCTGTATGGGTGGGGCGGGGTCAGTTTAACTGTTTTGCGCTGAAGTGATAAAAAAGGTCATGGGAAAAAATAAAATATGTTCTGAATGGTTTCTGTCCTAGTTAAACTGTGTTTTAATAATGTCCTGTTAATGTTTTGGGACGTTATCTGGGTTTTAGTTTTGTATGGTTGATTTAGTGATCATGTTTACTACATTCATTGTTGCATCATGACCAAGACCCAGGTGGGGACTTATGGCCTCTGGGCAGTAAGAGTGATTAAACATTGAATGAAAACTGGTGACCTTGTGTCATGAGTAAAATGTTCCATATAGTTGAATACATTTAAAAATTAAAATGTATTGTCTGTTGGTTTACTTTCAATATCATTGAAATAAATGTATTGGATGGATGTATTGTCCTTAAAATTAGACAGTCTTAAAGAAAAAACAATTAATAGTAATAGTGAATAGTTTCTATTGTAGTGATAAGTACCCTGATGTTTTACATTTATTTAGTGTGTATTTTCTTTTTTCCCCATGAGAAATTCTAAGTAATGATAAAACTTGAAGCGCATCCACATGATACAAGCCTTCCGTGATCCCCACACTCATCCTCCCCTACTCATCCTCCAGTTGCTTGTAGCCAATGAGGATACGGAGGATTAAAAAAACATGATGAACTCTTCAGAAGAAATAATTATCTTCATTTGATTTTCTGCGCGCCGATCAACACCAGTTTCTGGTTATATCCATACGGAGAGAGCTACTGTATGTGGAGCTGAAAGTCTTAATTAGTTTTGTAGCAACTTATTTGGTAATAGCTTGAATGTAACGGACATTCATTAATATAAATGTTATGCACTAAAGCTTTAACTTAACATGCTTATTTTAGACAACATAACTCCAGAAAAAGTACAGTATGTGTTTACTAATGACTTTTAGTAATGACTACTAACGTACTGTTTTGTCTACTGCATGAACTTACCACTCTGTGTTAGTACAACTTGACCTGTTAAGTTTCACCTTGTGTAAAAACTTTTAGGGGCAACTGGTTTCCACACACCTTTCTAGTAAAGTCCACTAATTTGGGATAACAGTGTAGCCAAAACCAAAACGGGGAAATACCATATTCTGTGTATCTAAAACAGTCTGGAAAAAAGCTTTCATAACAATACAAATTATTTGACTAAAAAAATCCTCAATTAATCCAAATGATTGCATTCTGTTAAGTTGGTTGATCCAATACAAATATCTCTACAGCTCACCTTAGCTGTGATATTTGTTCTAGCACAAGTAACTGTAATGAAGAGAGCAAGTATAATAATACAGTAAACTTAAGGCCAAAGTATTGATTTTTCTTATTTGGAGTGTAGCTAATGTGCAAAAAAAACATTTTTTCAGCCTAGTTGGGCATACACGTCCCGGGACTTCCCAAGATAGTTGGAGTCAACTTCTGTGTTTTGGAGTTGACTCCAACTATCTAGGGAGGTCCCGGGACATGTATGCCCAAATAGGCGGAAAAAATGATTTTCTTTGCTTGCCAATAACCTTGAATTTTATAACAGTTAATATTTTACATTCATCATTATGAAGGGGTTAAACAGGGCACTTTTGATTATTGAACACCTGCTTACTTTTGACAAATCAAATCCATAAAAAAGTGTTGTATTTTACTGTTTTGGCTGAAAACATAATTTAATTTGATCATTATCCACCTTGCACTTACTTCCTAAATTAACTTCTATTTATTTCTTTTTTATATTTCTTTTCGAATGTTTTGCATCCATTCATGTTTTAATGTCTCATGCTGTATCTTTTCTTTGTGTATTATTGTGCCGTTTAACAGTACAATAACACACTTGCTTGTTTAAACAAACTTGTCTTCTGCAGGGATATTGTAGTGAACTAATAAACTGAGTGTAGGTGTATACGGTATATATTTACAGTATATTTATATAAAATACTTGGCTTTGCTGGCTGGAGGTTGCATGCTGGGCTCGAGGACTCGGTACTGATCCATAATCTTTTCCACCAATTTCTGCTTCTCCCGACGAAGCTCACTCAGCTTCTCCCTAAAAGAAAACACAAGAAGCATCAGACCAAAGCAGCTGAGTAGGAAGGTCTGATTCATTTCATGCATTCATTATCAGTGCCAGTAGATGAGATTATTCAAGAAGTGTATGAATCAGCCTGGATTCTTTATAAACCAGCAGATCAGAAAAGAGACTGTTTGTGGATGTTAGCGTTCATGCGCTGCCGGTGAGCAGAGGGTTCAGGGTTCAAGCTTGTGTATAAACATAAAGCAAGATGACGAACAGCCTGCATGAAACACGGCTCATAATAAAAATACTGAACACAGAGTCACTGACAGTATGAGCTGACCGTTTACTGACACAAAACTGTGAGCGGAAGAGATCAGAAAGGTTATTAGAGAAGAGCAACGGTGATTATTGAGGCCTATGTACATTTTTAGCCATGCCAATCTAGGGATTGGGAGGTGAATCTTTGGTGATCCCTTAAATTTTCCGCTAGTGCCACCATGAGGTTCACATTTGTGGTTTTAAGAGAAATATCTTAACAACTATTGGATGGATTGTCATGACATTTCATACGCAGTCATGTTGTCATCGTTGTAGTCATCTCAGGATACATTTTGATGATATTGGCATCTCCTAACTTTCTCATTATCCTCAGTTGTACTTTGTGTTTAAAGCTAATTAGCATATGTAAACTACAACCAGAACATTGAGCTGGCAGCAGATCAGTATCAAATGTATTAAATAAGTTTAGAGGTTGATGAAGCATCTTGAAGGCCAGTTTGTTTCATTTTATGATGTCTCCTCAGTCCTCACGTTTGCTCACTGAATTCACAACATTTCCCACTACATTAAGTTTAGAAGGTCAAAGTCACTGCATCATTTGCTCTGCGTCTCTTACAACAAAAGTGATTTTGTAGATCAAACAATCTTAACTGTCGTTTGCACTTTCCCAGGTCCTAAATATTTTTTGCCAGACACTTCCTCAATAATAATAAAGAAAGTGACTGAAAGCAGAGAGCATAGATGTTTGTGAAGAACATGCTGTGTTCATAAGGCCATTTATCTTAAAGGTACACTTTAAGAACTACATTTATTTTATGTTAATGTTTTATGGACATGTTATATTGGGTGCATTTTTGTATTTGGCCAGTTTACTCACACAACACATGGACTAATATGTAGCACAGTCATTGGACTTTTATGTAATTTGTTTGTGATTTCATTAGAATAGAAACTCCAGTTTGAAAAAACTACTCTGAAAATGGACTGTATGCCTTTGGTTTTGAAGTTCAGAGCTTTGGATGATAACACCTCGTCAAATTATTCAGAAGGAAAAGGACTGATCTGGAAATCTGGTGATGTTTAAGAACAAGCACAAATGTTTTTTGTACTCAGAAGTGGTTTCAGTCCCCTTTTTCATACAGCGGCCATTACTCTGAATACTAATTAATGTCTACAAACCTTACATCAACATCAAACATTACAGTACATCATTAAGGACTTAATACTACTGATCCCTATTTTTTAAATTAATTTTATTTTTAATTATAGCGCTGAGGGAGCTGAGGGAGCTGAGGAGTCGGGTGACTGTATTCATCACTACAAACGATCCCTTTAACATTACATGTAGTCTTTTGATCTATTGTTAATATAAAAAATGATTATAGCAGCTTTAACTCCTCCCTCAGTGTGCCCAATATTCAGGTGTTAAGATTAAATTAAATCAGACAAGGCTTCTCACACATCATATGGTAGTGCAGTTAGCCTATGACGTTAAATCTCCAATACGCGCATAGTGTCAAAGTGAAGCTGTCTTGTAAACAAAGTTACATCCATGGTTTCTCACCAACACGTATTGTGTATATCCTTAATGCCTGGCAAATGAGTTTAATGCAATTCTTTACTCATAAAACATTCGAAAAGGCAGATTCTTTTTTAATTTTTTCATTTTGGAACACGGATTGTTTTAATTCAAGGTCAGCTTACTGTGTTCTTCTGGCCTTTTCTCGGTGCACTGCTGCCAACTACTGTGGATCAGTGGTGTGAAACTGTAGGCAGGAATATGTATCGGGACTTTGAGTGCTATTGCCAATAAGATACAAACAAAATGTAAACCCACCCACAAAACATTCCTCCATAGCACTGCCTATGATCAAAAACTCCACATAACTTTAACCTTTAGCCCCTTAACTGTTACCCTAAAATTATTCTTAACTTTATGTCTAATTGTTGTGTTTGGCTGTTTGTTCCAGAGGTTCACTGAAGGGATATCATGCTACAAAATGCATTTATAAAGTCTAATTAGTCAACACAAAATCCCTCCTTCCATCTTGAATACTTTAATATCCTGCTTATCCCATTATCCCAGCTGGGGAGTTATATTTCTGTAATTCAGTGTGATTTATTTCTTTGTTATGATGATAACTGTGCTGATATGGTTTAAAGATTAAAATAAATGGCTGTGGGTCTGAACAATGCATGGCAGTTTATTAACATGCATTTGAAATACAGACCTACCAAAGTTAAAGGTGCTGAACTAAAATATGCAATGCCGTCAGTGACATTTATTTCAGTAATTTAAGAAAAAAAATGAAACCTTAGTATGTAAATATAATCTTTTCAAGAGAAATATGACTCATTAAAACTTAAATGGTGAAGCCAGCTGTGCATGCTCACTATTAGTTCTGGATTAATCTGTTAAAAAGGAAAGGACGACTGCTGAGTGCTATTGGACTGTGAAATTGTTGTCTCAAACCTTTACATGAGTGCTTTTATGTCCTGGATATGAATATAGACTGTGTTACTGCCTACAAAGTTAGAAACAGATGAAACAAATGGCTCTAACACACATTACATAAAGTTTCATTTGAATAAATTGTATGCTTTGTTTTAAAGAAACCCAATTTTCTCTTGTCAGTAATTCCAAACAAAAAAATTATCTGATTTGTGTGTGTGTGTGTGTGTGTGTGAGTGTGTGTGTGTGTGTGTGCGCTTGCGTGCTTGCTTGCATGCGTAGGTGCGTGCGTGATTGAGTGTGTGCATTGGTGTACTGACTGGTATTCCCTCTGCTGTGAGTAGTGCTGGTCACGGCGCTCTAGGCTCTGCTCCAGCAAGGCCCGGTTCTCCTTCAGCAGACTCTGGTTCTGCTCCGCTAATTGTCGGTTCTCCTCCTCCATGTTCCCCTTCAACTGGGTCAACAGCTACACACATAGACACCGTAAATGTCAAAGTAAACAGTTTGGTCAAGACAAAAATGTGTTTGTGTGTAAAGGCCCCGACACAACAACACAATAATCGGCCGTCGGACAGTCTGGCAAGGTCGGTGACTCGAGTCTGGTTGGTGTGTTCCGTGCCGTCGTCCGTCAGACGCAATGGATCTGCAGAAATCTCTACAGGTTCATTTAGCTTTACCAATCCGCAGTATTGATTTTGTCAGCTGAAAAGTCTATCAAAGATATTTATGGTGTGTGAAGATATCAAGTTACAAAGAGACCCAATAGCTGGGGACTGAATAGCTGGGGCATTGGTTTAAAAGATTGTAAACTTTTTTTTTTTTATTAAACCTGACACTCAAACTTTGAAGCAAGAGGTTACCAACACTGACTGACTGGAATGCACATACAGCAGCAACAAACTGCAGCCTCTCACATAACCAAATAATTCATTCAGCCTCTCTACTAAGCGGTCTGAACAAAACCTGTTAGAGGTTCATAAAGATGCTGTTTTAGGCAAAATTATCATCCAAGGCTAACATTCAAAACAACAAAATCTTAGTGTGTGTGTGTGGTGGTGGTGGTGGTGGGGGGGGGGCAGAATAAGGCAGATAGAAATGATGGTAAACTTAAACATTTGTAGCATTGTTTTGAATTAAGGGACAGTTTGACCTGAGTGGACGAAGAAATGATTTGGCATGAAATGAGAATAAAAGTGAACCTAGAAATAATGTAATTTCTGGAACATTGGTTCATCAGACTCAAAAAGCTATGCTGCGATTCGGCACACTATATTTTTAAACAAATTGTGGGAAATTCGCTTTCTTATTGAGAGTTAGATGAGAAAATCAATACCACACTCATATGGTACACACACACTTCACATATATAAGCAGACCAAAGGTCCTGTACCAGCTTTTGATTCATGATTGGTTTTAATGAGCAGCTGGATGAAGCAGTGGAACAGAACATCTGCTGGTTGACTTCTTAAACTCTGTAAAGAAAGTTACATTTCACCTGTTTTGTCCCTCAAATGGCTGAAGACTTAATACCTACTTGGTATTAATTTTCTGTTTAGACCAATATATCACTTTTTCCTGACATATCAAGATGAAATTTGCTTTATATTAAGTATTAAAAATCAGCCTCTCACTGTTCTCCACTGATGATACTAGCTGTTCTATAGCACCAACTTAATAGCAACAACTATGTAAAATGCTCTCTAACACCTGCAATAAAATCCCTAATACATTTTGTTTAATTTCCCAATAATGCTTTAAATACATTTGTTTTTAATTTATTTCAAGAGTGTATGTTTTTGAGTGTCTCTACTGTGAAGTGCTAAATCCCTTTTTTGCATGTCAATGCTCGGCTGGCAGCTTGAATATAAAACAACTTTGTGTGTATCTGCAGGTGTGTAGATACATTTCTGTGTGTTTGTGTATGTGTGTGGTTAATACCTGGTACTGGCTGGAGAGACGGGCGCTGGTGAGGACCAGGCTCTGGTTGGTTTCCCTCAGGCCGCTGAGTTCACCCTCCAGCCGTGTCCGCTCCAGCTGGGAGGCGCTCAGCTCGCCCCTCAGCTCCGAGCCCTGAGCCAGCAGCTCCGCCTGTGACACCAACCCCTCCTTCTGTTGAGCCTGCAGCCTGCAACACCGACACACATGGGCTTTACTCATCGCTGTCACTGTTAGGTGTTGTGTATCATTTGTTTGGTAAGTGCTCTTTAACTGAAGCTCATTATTATATTATTACACAACAAGATGAGTCCTCACAATGCCAGAAAACAACCAACAGATAAATCTGACATCATCTCAGACAAAATGGTTGGAGAACACATTATAAGGTCACTCTGTGGTTTTAGACCGTTGCTTACAAAATATAGAGCGAAGCGAGCATCTTGTAATGAGAACTGCAGTGAGATTAGATGCAACTCTTAATGGTCACTGTGGGGGAAATTTGGTAATGTTTAGTAATAAGCATCCAACATTTTATGTTCCCAGTGTGAATTCAAAGTGTTTTGGAATTAACTTTTTATTTAAATTAAAATTGAACCAGTGAACAGCATGGCTCAGTAAATAACAAATCAACCACTGTCCATATATTCCCTTCAGAACTGCAACTAATGATTGTATTCATTATTGATTATTCTGTTCTTTTCTCGATAAATCGATGCTATTTCAGAAAATAGTAACAATGAGCACATGGTGACATTTTGAATGTTCAATTTCAAATTTACAATTATGGAAAACAAAAAAACATGGAAATATTCACATAAGCTGGAAGATAATTTTTGCCAGTTTTTCTTAAACCGTCTATATACATGCTAGCCAGCCTAGCAATCATGTTGTTTCCATGAGGACCAACCACACTCACAGACTCTTGGTTTGGTTAAAGTCTGAACTTTGGTTGATCTAATAACTGATTGTTTGGCCACTTGGAGGCAGCAGACACACGCTTTGAACACAACACTGACATATCATCACCTTTTATGGTTGAACAATTGCTTATTTACACAGCAGTTGCTCAGCAACATTAGCATTCATTTGTTGTGTTTCTGACCACCTGTTAACTCTCTTTTAACTCTGTTTTTGTTCTCTACCAACACCTGAAGAGACCGTCTGGCTCTTTAGCTGCCAATGCTCCACTGTGTTCACTGGCTAGTCATTAACTGTATCTGTCTGCTGTTTGGTGCTGAGCAAGTAGTGTAAAGTATGTTTTTAGAGCATTTTTCATTGAAAACTGCTGCAGTCGACTTTAAAGTTGCCAGACAGCTGAAGAATGAGTTGAAACTCGCTATAAAACTCAGAGAGGGGATGCAGGTTCATGTGATAATTCTCTGCAGGATCATCAATGCGAGCGACACCTTTCATAGTCACATTCCTTTCACTTTGTCATTTGATACATTTATTATTATGAAAATATTGATTAAAGCCACTTTAAAGAAATAATTTTAAAAAAGTGCTTGATCATAAAATTGTTGCAGATTTATTTTTGTTATCAACTAGTCCATTCACATTTTATGTACCTCATTCAGATTAAACATCACATTGGCTGAAAGGCACAGAGATGTGATGATGAAGAAAACTCTGAAAAAATCTGAGGAAAGCTTTAAGTCAGCATCTCAGATAAATTAATCAATTGAATCCAAAGCCTTACATTTTTCTGCTTTTAATGTTTTTGGAACTGAGGTTCAAACCTACATATTTTCCATTGCTTCCCAATCCTGTTTTTTATGTTTTGTGCTGTGTTCTGTGCTGCTGTTTTATGCCTAAAAGCATTTTAATCAATAACAAAAAAAATGCATTCTGTGCATTCCTACATTACATTTTTAGTCAGACCAGTTCCTGTGTTGCTCCCTGTGATTCATTTAGAGAAATAAATGTAGCATGCAGTGAGGGGTGATAGGATGATCAGCTCTCATTAGCATGATGCTGAAGAAGCTGATTGGTGAGTGTATTTGTTACCTCTTGTTGTCTTCTTTCAGCCTCTCCAGCTCTCGTTCTCTCTCCAGCCTCCTCTGGGCATCTGCTTCCATCTCTTCTCTCTCCATCTTCATCTCCCGCTCTCTCTCTTCCAGGTGGGTTTTACCGTCCAGTAGCTCCTTGTACCTTAAGATTTCAAACACAACATTCATCACAAAAACACAATTATGGCTTAAAATGTGTAAAAGAAAGAGAGAGTGTGTGGTTCTTTAAAGGTGATGCTAGTGGATTTGTGTGTATATTTTTGTTCTTGGGAGAACTAAAAGTCTTCACAAGGATAGACAAAAGACTCAAAATTCTCTGACGTCAGGATTTAATGTTTATAAAAGGGCCTAATTGAATGCAGTCAGAGTGAGTTTGTACCTGGCCTCCAGCTCCCTGTGCTGGGCCTCCAGGCTGCGGTTGTTGCTCCTCAGCTGAGAGTGTTTGTCCAGCAGCTCCTCCAGCTCCACCTCCTGCCGCTGCTGCAGAGCAGTCATCCGCTCGTGGTCCCGCCTCAGAGCCTCCATCCTGGTCACCGACTCCTCCCGCTCCCGCGCCCACACTCTGGACTCAGCCTCCAGAGCCGCACAGCGGGCCTCACTCTCACTGCAGCGCGCCACAACTGCTGCATGCTGGGAGCTAAGAGATGCTTGCTCCACCTGTGTATGTGTGTGTGTGTGTTATAAAACAAAGAGATCATGTTGTTGCCTATTTTTTAGGGTTCTAAAAGAAACCCAACAACCCAAACATTTGAAATTTACACCCTAGTGTTATACACCCCAATATGCTAGCCCTTTGTAGAACTTTCACAAGCTGCTAGTACTATAAAAACCTACATTAAAATGAACATGAAGTAAGTCCACTAACGGTCAGATCCATTAACTTTCATGTAATTTGTATATTTCTTTTTACAAAAAAAATGATATATCGATAGATTAGACTCTTCTCTTTTTGGTCATTGTGGTTATTTTCAAGAAGGAATTCTTATCAATCCAGAATCCAAAAATATTCCAGATATAATGTATAGTATACAACTGAAATCTGAAGTCTACAGCCCCATTAGCGGCTTTATGAGGCTAATGCAGCACTGCTTTTGAGATAAATTCTAACGGCAACATGCCAACATGTTCACAACATCAATGCTAACATATTTAGCAAGTATAATGTTTATCATGTTCACCATTGTAGTTTAATGTGTATGCTAACATTTGCTAATTAAGCACAACGTACAGCTGAGGTCGATGGGAATGTTGTTTGTTTTGCAGGTATTTTGTCATAAACAAACTTAAACAAAAAGATTTCATAAATAATGACTTAATGGTGGCACTAGATGCAAAGAGATCACCAAAGTAATTACAAATTCTCCTGAGGGGACTATGAATGTCTGGACCAAATTTTAGGTCAAAACCGAGCAACCAACAAACTGACACTGTCATCCACAGAGCCACGCCACCAACATGGCTAGAATGTCCTTTCTCCCTACATCAAAGCAGTCTGGTGGTGGTCCAAATTATGTGCAAGGGTCTAATGATCGAGTTGAACAAATCATTTCAGCCGTAATCATGCTCTTTATCTGTGCGTTTGGTCACCTGTAGCTGGGTGTTCAGTGTCTGTACTCTAGTGCAAGAGTCCTGCAGGCTGAGTGAGTGCCGGCGCACAGCCTCCAGCTGCTCCTTCAAGTGCTCACACGCCTCCTGGGACTGAGACAGTCGCAACAGCAAAGCCTCCTGTCCTGCAATCGCCACTGTTTTCTGAGAGAGAGAAATGTTCAGATTGAGAGAGCGTCAACAGCCATGTACAGAGGAAGTTGCATCAAGGGTTGTGCAACCTTTGGCGTCACACAATATCCATATTATTTGAACTTTGACGTCATCTGCAGCTGACATTTTAAAGCACTCTCAGTCAGGTAGCAGCTTTGTGTGACATCTGTGTGAAACTATAAACACAGAGATGAAATTATTCTTGTGTTCAGTTTTCAGAATTGTATAAATATTAGTGGTCTGCATCTGTTGTTTATACTTATAACTGTAAGATTCCACTGAGTGGAATCTTAGTATGAGCAATAATAATCCAATCAGAAAACCTGCACACATATTTGTGTCTGTGATATCTGCTCTGATAAATAAAGGTGTGTGTTGATTGGGCATTGTGATGGATACATTACAAATCAACAAGCAATGTTGTATGTTGCAAAATTGCTGAAGATATACAATCTTGTGTTTTTGGCCAACATTACAATGAGCTTGTGGCACACCAAAACTCAGCTCTACACCCCCTCGACAATGTGAATTTATATGAACATTTTTGCAATTACTGGCACACACTTCATGTGGGAGTTGTCTGGAGGGTCTGGAGCTCAGTTTTGGTGAGCCACAGCTTTCTTTTACTTAATTTAAATTCTTTCACATTTCCTACCAGAACCTGACTGAGTTATACTGCTACACAGGGGATTGCTACCTTTTCACCTAGCTCTTTTAGACTTTCCCTGCTAATGTCACTAGTGGAAAGTAAATATGCACTTTTACTCCAGTACTGTACTTTAATGTAATTTTGTGGTAACTTTCTACTTCTAACCCACAACATTTTTACAATGTTGCACTGGTGTTACAGGTGTCTGTGCCTTCATCCATTCTAATCTAAAACTTTAAATCATCTGACAGTGTTAATGCAGCACCATACCTACAGAGCAATGCATTGAATAAAATTCCTGACCTTGGCAGCGCTGAAGCTGCCCCCCTTACAGCTTGTGAGAGTTTGCGTGTGTATGTGTGTGTATTAAAAGAGAGAGAGAGAGAGAGAAAGTAAGGACTAGAGCAAGAAAGCAGCAGTCGAGATAAGGAAGATTAACAGTACCGAGGTGACATTATAAAAACTGATGAGCAGAGATAAAGTGGTAGTTCTGGAAATAAAGTGCTGCACTCGTGGAAATTGCGGCCTACTGTGAGTTGATAGTCATCAAGCATCCCTAGAGCAAGAATTTCAACATAATATAGATCATCTCCATCACACAGGAGCTGCTACGAACCACACAGACATCCTGCAATGAGATTCAACGGCTCTGACACATCATTCACAAAAAATATATTCAAACACAGATACACACCTCTCTTTCCAGCTCTATCAACCTCTCACTCAGCTGCCTCTCTGTCTCTCCTGTGGCATAGTCATGCGTCATGGAAAGGTTAAGACATACGGCAGCTGCAGGGGATTGATCCAAATGTGCCATCTCCTGGGTGATTGTGTGACAAATGTGATTTTTGTTTGATGAGTCTGATTTTGAGTTAGACGTAGCGTGCACCTCCGCACTTCCTCTTCTCTTGTCCAAATGAAGAACAGATTCACTTTTCTGGAGGCACTTTGAGAGCGACTCTATTCTCTCCTGTGATTGGTTGAGATAATCGGTTGTTGTCTTAAGTTCAGCCTCAGCATTTTTCAGTTTCTGGCTCAGACGTTCAACTTCAGTAGACAGTTTCTGAGAACGTGCCTGCTCATTGGATAGATCCTGAAAAGAAAGATAAGAAGCAGTGCAGCTTTCAAAGATTACTATCTCTGGAAAATAAAACAGTAATCTTCATAAAACAAATCAAAAGTACAAATATAGACACAATTCATTTTACTCATTATACATTCTTAATTAAAGGGACCAATCTTCATATAATCACTATAGTCGTAAAACAATTCCATACTCCACACTATTTCTAGACAAATAGTACACACTTCCAACCTGTGAGCAGAGTCTACATTAACCTTTCCTTTGTCCATTGCACTGTGGGACAATAGTTTCCATCAACAACAAACTAAAAAATGGAGCAAATTTGGGATGCAAATTGCATTCTTTAAGTGTACTGACTTCTGTCACTTTTCCAAGATGAACACACTGATTTATTATGCAGTACAGACATAGGGACATCATAGAATAGACAATTATTACTATTTATGATAGAAAAGATCTCAGTTTATAAAGGGGATTGCTGAGTGTGGGTGAGTTTACCCGCAGTCAGTGACTAAACTACAACGTCACACACACACACACACACACACACACACACACACACACACACACACACACACACACACACACACACACACACACACACACACACACCTGGGACAGTGAGCTAATCTTGGCCTGAGCATCTGCATGCTGCTCCTGCAGCTGCTGTTTACCCTCCTCCATGCTGGTTAATCGAGTGCTGAGCTCCTTCTCCAGGTCCTGCAGACGAGTGCAAAGCTCTTTGGATTCAGACAACTGCTGACACACACGTCTGCGTGGGCACAAACACATACCACACACACACGCACACACACACAAAGATAAATGCATGGTGCAGCCATGTAGCTCTCTCTGATGCATTGTAAAGTTAATTGCGTACCTCATCTTGTGATCAGGGTTACGTGTGTGACCAGTGTGTGTACCTGTGTTCAGCATCCAGAGCCCGAGCTCTCTGGTTGCTGTGGTCCAGGGCCAGGGTTGTGCCCTCCAGCTGCTGCCTCAGCCTCGCTGCCTCCCTCTCTCTCTGCCTCCCCTCCTTCCGTTGGCCATCCAGCTCCGACTGACACACCTCCTTCTCCTGCTCCAGCCTTGACGCCTCCAGCAGGGCCTGGTCTCGCGCCCGGGCCATAGATTCGGCCTCCACGGTGGCCTCGCGGAGCTCTGCCTCAAGCTCCTCCTCACGACGTCGAGAAGTCTCCAAACTCCGAACTTGACGTTCAACCTCTGCCCTTAGAGTCTGAATGGTGAACTCTAACTGGTCACTCTGGAAAAAGGGACATGATGGATGATTAATGCCACTTTAGATTAAATACATTGATTAATGTGCATAAGGGAAACTAGTTTGGTCGCCCACACACAGTGGCTAATAACAGAAAAAGACACAAATCAGATGGTTCACAAAATTAAATAAATAAATAAAGGGCCAACTGGTGACTGCAAACAACATGAAAGGACAACTTTAAAATTATGACAAAAGTACAAACTAAATCTCAAAAACAAGTCATTCTAAAGTTTTACAGTTGTGGGCACAAAAGATCTTCTAAATTGTTCTGTGGAGAATCTTGGCATCTGTAGCCGATACTACTAAAAACATCAAATTCTGAACTGAAGTCTGGATTCTTTCTCTTTCATGCTATTCGCCGGAACAACATGTCAACAAAGGCAGAAAAGAAGAAGACTGCAAGCTTACAAACGTGGATGTATACAATAAATATTTCAATATGTTACAAAAATCAGCTTTGCAAATGTTTCCTTAAGAAGAAAATGCAATCAGCACATTTGTTAGAGCTCAGGGATACACATCAATGTATCTGGTGTTTGACACTAAATGTATACACGCCACAGGAAACCTTTAATAATGCTCCTCCACTTTCCTCCAGATTTAGAATCATATCACAATAATTAACACAAATTCTATCAATCTTTGCAACATTGTTCTATATGAATTGACCAAATTAAATGACCAAAGTAATACAATGTCATGTTTCGATACAGGCTAGTTCATTAAACCCACACAACAACAAGGAAGCAAAGGGGGAGAAAGAGGAAATAGCTGAGCTGTAATTTCCTATTTGGGTTTTATTCAACCCTCCAGCTGAAAGAAGCAGAGTTCATTTCATGTTTCATTTAACATAGACTGCTATAGTCGCCATTAATTCCATTAACTCCATTTACTTATTATTCTAGTGGTCAGAATACAAAGTCTTACTAACGGGAAACTCTTCTGTTTTATAAAGTATATCATCAAGCATTGAAATGAACACATTTTTATTTGGTGCTGATGGTGCAGATGTAACACTGAACTTTCTCATGCTGTAACATTAAACGTCTCATGGCATGAAAATGTCACTTCATGCAGTTTTTTTAACACTAATATGAGTTCCAACAGCCTGCCTGTCATCCCCCAGTGGCTAGGAATGGTGATAGGTGTAAACCGAGCACTGGGTATCCAGCTCTGCCTTTGAGAAAATGAAAGCTCAGATGAGCCAATCTAGAATCTAGAAGGTTACCTCCCCTTTCTCTGTTTTGCCCGCCCAGAAAATTTGACCCACCCATGAGAGAGAGACATCATGGCTTTCAAACGAGCAAAGTGGCAGTTGCTCAAGACCACAACCCCAGCCGCTACCTTGCCCCCCTCACCCCCTCCACCTCCTCAAAAGCTACAAACTCAGAAATGGCACATACTAAGAAAAAGCTCATTGTGGGACTGGCTCTAGTGGCTGTAATTCTGCACCAAGGCTGAATTTTGGGAAAGAGACTTCAGATACAGTATTAGGGGACCACTAAGGTCTATATAAAAAAGACTTCAGATACAGTATTAGGGGACCACTACGGTCTATATAAAAGCTTCCAAAGAGCACCATGTCATGGGACCTTTAAGAAAGTGGATTATGTTGTATTATTGTTTAAAATTGAAGGAATACTCCACTGGTTTTCAAAGTTATCTATATCTATATGACCTTATTCCATGGGATCATATAACTGGGTTACATCATAGCAGAACAACGTTTTTTAACATGAATTGAATTGAATTAGAAACTGCATGTTGTAGAGAATAGACGCAAAAAGGTATTAGTGTATTTAAAAGATATGTAGAGAACTGTTTATGTCCAGGTACAACATATACAAAAAAGATGGTCTTTCCCTCTCTAAAAAGAGGGCGAGTAATACAGTTGAATATTACAACATCAGAAGAAGGATTATGTACAACTCTCTCTGAAAGGGTATTCATGAACCCCTTTTATGGTATTTCTTTACTGATAACTTAACACTGCTCTTCTCCTTAGCTAGCAATTTCTCTGATGTCTTGCAACTTTCCTAAAATAGCACATTAAACACATTATTCTACATTTTATTGTTTCTCCTGAAAATCTCAAAGACTTCTACATCCTGTGATGGAGTGTCTGAAAAAGGTGATTTTTGGTTTGGTTTTTCCTTGAACCCACATATAGGGAAATGCACTAAATAAGTCATGCCAAAACCTGTGATCCCTCCTTGGAGTGTGGAAGAGTTTCTTGTCAATATGTGAATATAGCAGTCCAAACCAGACTCGCTCTCGCAATACTGGGTGTATAGAAAACATTTTATTCTCAGCTTAAATCATCCGTTTCACTTCATGCTGTCAAATCCACCTCCCGCTGAACAGTTTTCCATGCAATAAGATAATTAGATTTTAGTATAATTAAAGCAAAACACAATTATTTGGCAAGCATAGCCCCTATCTAGAGTAATGCCTTTAATGTAACCAAGTAGTTAGTCAAAGAGATTACAGAATAATAAAATCAGATATTAAACATTGTATCCATTTCTGTTACTGTTTTATTTTTTGAACTCTGCTTCCTTTCATTTGGATTGTACATTTCTGCATGCGTGCGTGTGTGTGAATGTGTACTCTTCAACCTTGCGGTGGGCGGTTCGCAGGGCGTCCATGGTGCTGCGTAGCGTGTCCCTGTCTCTCTCCAGTGCGGCCCGCTCTCCCTCCAGGGTGGCGATGACTGTGGACTGCATCCTGTGAAGCCCCACTTGGCTCCGCAAGCGGCACAGCTCCTCCTCCATAACCAGACCTTCCGACTGAAGAACCTGAGAAAACAACAGGATGTATTTAATACATACATTAATAGATAGATAGACAGTTCCACAGCTTAATATCCTATATGCTTTAATTGTATTAAATATCTTAATTTCATCCATCCATTCACCCATCCAACCAACCAAACATAAATTATCTAAATATCTCTATTAGCACATTTTCTTCCCTCAATCAATCAACCATTCATCTATATATCATCCTTCCATCATCCACCCATTCATACCTCTATCTGCCTGCGGGCGTCTCCCAGACTCTCGGCAGCTCTCTTCAGTCGCTGCAGCTCAGCCTCCATAACCACCAGCCTCTGCTCAGCCTCCCAGGTTTTTCTGCTCTGCTCCCCCAGTTTGGAGCGCAGGTCCTGGGCCACCATAGCCTGTCTGTCAGCCTCCTCCTGGGCATCCTGGAGGTGCTTTGCCAGAAGCTCCACATCAGGACCAGACAGAGGACAAACAGCCTGCTCTACACCTGATGTCTCTGTTTTATCTTCTACACTTTGTGAGTGATTTGGGATCTCTGAGCTTGTTGTTGTTACTGCAGTCTGATCTTTATTTATGTGTCTTTCTTTCTCCTTTTTCTCTTTGTCCTTCTGCCCTCCCTCTGCCTCTCCTCTTCCTTTGGACTCGGCCTCCTCATCGCATGGTTCTTCCCCCCTTCAACATGGACAACCTCTTCCCCAACTCCTGCTTCCCTCTGGGTCCCAATGATTTCTATTCTTTGCTCCCTCAACCCCATTACCCTCACCCTTCCTTCCCCCTCTCCCCTGCTGGATTCAGAGCCCTGGACTCCTCTCTCTACCTTCTCCTCCTCCTCTCTGTTTGGCATCTTCACTCCTTCCTTCGTTTTGTCTTCTAAGTGTTGCAATTTGGTCACCAACTCTTCAAGGCGCTGCTTCAAAGTGGCATTTTCATTCTTCAAGTTTTGAAACTGAAAATGGAAAACATACTGAAATTTATATAGCGCCTTTTTACCTTACCAAACAAGCACTTTCCAATGTCCCTCTCATTCTCTGCGCTGCCCTGCCCATGGGGAGCAACTCTGGGTTTGGTGTCTCGCTCAAGGACACTTTGACATGCGGACAGGAGGAGCCCGGGGATCAAACCGTCAACATTGTGATTAATGCAAAGGACTTGCTCTAACTCCTACTCCTTTATGATTATTGAATATTAAGTCATGATGATGATACAAGTTTTAAATTTCTTACTTTTTAGACAATGCGTTCTGCATATTATTACACTTTAGATGCCTAATGTCACTCAACACTGTGACAAAGCAGATCTGTCTCCCAGAAATGATTACAGATCAATAGCAGCCTTTCTTTCCCTCTCAGCTCACCTCTCTGAGTGTGTTCTGATGCTCCGTTTCCAGGAAAGCCAGCTCATCCTTTGCATCTGGAGATTCAGCCTACAGTGAGAGGAGATGGATGTTTAACTCATCCAACGGTTGCTTCATGCATTTCCTGTTTCATTTTCCCAGATAGTGTAGAGCTTCATGTCAGACTTTGTTGATGTCAGGTTGACATAAAAGGTGGGTCTATTGGTATTTTCATAAAAAAAGTAACTGCAATGGTTCTTCCTACCAAGACATGCTGATCATATCAATTATAAAATACACTACAGGCATCTGAAATCTGTATTATTTATGGAGTTAGACATGTGCTTCTAAAGTACATAGGAGCATATCTGGCATATCTCTTATGATGACCTTCTTGAGTGTATAACCAGGGAAAGCTAAACTGTTATAGATTATTTCTACCAGTCATAAACCTTGACCCTCTGAACCCTGACCTCCTGCTGGGCCTGCAGCTCCTCTAGTCGTCTCCTCAGCTCTGCGTTCTCCTGCTCTGCCCCCAGCAGCATCAGCGTTGAAGCCTCGCCCACCTCGACACTCAGCGGCTTCTGATCTGAGTCAGAGGAAGAAATAAATAAATAAAGCAGGACAAAAACTGAAGATGAGGAGGGAGAGAGAGGCAAAAATTTTGAAAACGATAAATGGATATTCACTCGGTTATTGTTGATTGATAACCTGTGGGCCAGTACTACCTCAACATACTTTCTGTTATCAGTTAATTAAAATGTCTTAAATGACAAGGTGCGGAGAGGCATGGGCTCTGACCAATCATTTCGTTCAGCTCCTCGTCAGAGTCCAGTTTTGATTGGAGGAAACGTTGATGAACCACAGCAACTGGAGCGGGAACAATGCCACCACTGCAGCAGTGCCTCAGGTCCGCCTCGAGGCTCATGTTCATCTCCAGCAGCTCATCAACTCGCTGCCTCTCGGTGTCCTGCTCCTAAACACACACACGTGCACACACGCACGCACGCACGGACGCACGCACACACACCAACACACACACACACACATTCATTCATTTATCATGAAATGCTACTCCTATGCCATAAAAATACATTCATACCCAGATCTAAAGGAGGATTAGTATTTAATAACATATCACTGTGAATGGACACATGCATACCCACACGTTTATGGCCAGTAATCCCATCACTCAAACATTAAATTCACCCACCGCTTCCACGTCTATGATTCTCTGACGCAGCAGAAGATTGTCCCTCTCAAGCTCTCTTAGCAAGGAGCAGCGTGCCTGTGCACTGGCCAGCTGTTCTTCCAGAAGAACTTTGGTCTCCTGCAGCGCTGCACACAGCTGCTGCTGCTCCTGCAGGGGTGTCGCGCACCAAAAAACAGGAAACATTAAACTGTAAGTGTATATATACAGTGAGGAAAATAAGTATTTGAACACCCTCCTATTTTGCAAGTTCTCCCACTTAGAAATCATGGAGGGGTCTGAAATTGTCATTATAGGTGCATGTCCACTGTGAGAGACATAATCCAAAAATGACCAATGACCATTTGGATGATCCAGAGGAGTCATGGGAGAAAGTCATGTGGTCAGATGAGACCAAAATAGAACTTTTTGGTCATAATTCCACTAACCGTGTTTGGAGGAAGAAGAATGGTGAGTACCATCCCAAGAACACCATCCCTACTGTGAAGCATGGGGGTGGTAGCATCATGCTTTGGGGGTGTTTTTCTGCACATGGGACAGGGCGACCACACTGTATTAAGGAGAAGATGACCGGGGCCATGTAATGCAAGATTTTGGGGAACAACCTCCTTCCCTCAGTTAGAGCATTGAAGATGGGTCGAGGCTGTGTCTTCCAACATGACAATGACCCGAAGCACACAGCTAGGATAACCAAGGAGTGGCTCTGTAAGAAGCATATCAAGGTTCTGGCGTGGCCTAGCTAGTCTCCACACCTAAACGCAATAGAGAATCTTTGGTGGGAGCTCAAACTCTGTGTTTCTCAGCGACAGCCCAGAAACCTGACTGATCTAAAGAAGATCTGTGTGGAGGAGTGGGCCAAAATCCCTTCTGCAGTGTGTGCAAACCTGGTGAAAAACTACAGGAAACGTTTGACCTCTGGAATTGCAAACAAAGGCTACTGTACCAAATATTAACATTGTTTTTTTCAGGTGTTCAAATACTTATTTGCAGCTGTATCATACAAATAAAATAGTTAAAAAATCATACATTGTGATTTCTGGATTTTTTTTTTTAGATTATGTCTCTCACAGTGGACATGCACCTACGATGACAATTTCAGACCCCTCCATGATTTCTAAGTGGGAGAACTTGCAAAATAGCAGGGTGTTCAAATACTAATTTTCCTCACTGTATATATATTCTCTCATTTAACAAGGTGGACATTTTTAAATGACTGCCTCAGTTTAATTTTTAAATGACTGTCACATCAGTCATTTAACAAGGTGGACATTTTTACCAAAACATTTGCTGAGAGAATCACATTGTTTATCTATGTCTTTTGCTGCTGCAGCCCTCAGAGCTAATCAATATTTGATACACATTTGTCCTCTTTAGCAGCAGCTAAGGGCAATTTGGTCTTATTCTAATGGTTTTGACGATCTTTTTTAGCAGTTATTATAATAACCTTTTATTGCACACTGAGATCAAACACAATGACATTGCTACAACAAAGTCAGACAGGGCAAGAAACACAAGCAATTAGACGATCACACAGGTTGAAATAAGCCAACAGTTTAGTTTATCTAAAACACTTAACTTAGTCGTTAAAGCAAGAGTGAGCGCACCCAAAATGGCGGTAAAAAGCCTGATTGATTGTCCCCCTCAGTCTTCTGCGTTCTCAGATCTCTACAAATAACTTGTTATCACCAATAGGAATGATGACCACAATTCTGCAATTAACACCCAAGATGCAATAAAAACAAGATTACTCTTGAAGTGTGTTAGGGTGTATTTTTCTTTTAAACAAGAAAACCCCTCTACACATAAACATTCAACACTAGCTCCTCTGGTTTTAACAACCACGCAAGGGTTTGCTGTGAAAATTAATTATAAACCCAAACACGAGGAAAGAAAAGCATGCTGCCACCTATGTGGGCTGTCACAGAAATGCTGTATAAAGGCAGAATAAATCAAATAAGACTGGGAAGTTGACAGTGAGGATACTGTGAGGTGTTTTACAAGGATATTAGCACATTTTCTGCCTAAAAGCAGTTATACTATCTCAGAATAAATCTCATTTGGGTGTAAAAGCTCCAATAACTGAAGATGTACTCCTGGCTCTTTGTCAATGAAGCAGCTCCGGGCTGTAAATCCTTATGACATCACACAATATAATCTCATTCTCTGGCTTTGAGATTCAGAGTTGTTCATACTCACTTTTGATTGAAACGCTCAGGGCCGTGAGAGAGAATACATGGCTTTTAAGATGAAAAGATACTTCTTCAAAATAAAAATACTAACTCAGAAAGGTTACAATGGGAGATCTTTTTTATTTCACTGGTAATGTTCTTATAAGGTCCTCCCTTTGTGAAAAGCATGTGTGTTTGTGTGTACATGTGTATAAAGGACTTGTGGGTATGTTTGATTTTGTTTTGTATGGGAGAGTCAAATAAAATAACTGTAATTATTTACAATTATTATTATGTAGTAACTTACTGCCAAGCAATTTTAATGTATTTCATAGTGTAAATGTTGCTGTGCTGCTTGTGTTCTTTCTGGTGTAAATTAATATTTCAGAAGAATGTGTAGTGAGTTATGCTTTTGCGTGTGTGTGTCTGTGTGTGTGTGTGTGTGTGTGCATTTGTGAGTGTGTACCTTCAGCTGAGTCCGTGTGAGCTCCAGGCTGCGTAATCTGTGTTTACAGCTCTGAAGCTCAGTCTGGAGCTGCTCGGCCCGCGCAGCTCGCTCTCGGGCGCAGTCCAACTCATCCCGTAGTGCACGCATGCCCCTCACC
This sequence comes from Etheostoma perlongum, assembly GCA_026937815.1. Taxonomy (NCBI): domain Eukaryota; kingdom Metazoa; phylum Chordata; class Actinopteri; order Perciformes; family Percidae; genus Etheostoma; species Etheostoma perlongum. The sequence goes on along the minus strand of CM049380.1, from coordinate 19,341,949 downwards.
TCACCCTGCAGAGAACGATTCTGCAAACACACACACACACACACACACACATCCATATACCAATGGGGATGAGGTCAAAGAAGGTTGTGAACAGATCTAGGATGTGCAGTAAAGCTAATGTTGACAAAGTCTAACACAGGAAGAAGGAAAGGTGTGTGTGTGTGTGTGTGTGTGTGTGTGTATGTGTGTGTGTATGTGTGTGTGTGTGCGTGTGTGCGTTTGTAAGAAAGACATGTCTTCCTTTCTCCAAGATCTTACTTTAAAATGATTGTCACTGATTGTGACACTATTTTTTGTAGCGCCAATACTGTAATTTTGGAAACAATTGTTTGATGCTGTTTTAAGTCAATTTTGAACTAAAACGATGGAAAAAAACAATGGAATCATTCAGGGAAGGCTTCTCAGGAACATCCCTATTCTTTTGTTCGGGTTTAGTCAGTTCAGCTGGAAAGAAGTTTAATAACAGAACATAATTGTAGTTGGCTACCATATGTGTAGTCTAATTGCTGGTAAATACATAACCTTAGAGGGATCTGCTTATTGGCTATTAAAAGCCACCTGTGTTTGTGCTTTTGGCTGTGCTCTAGTTTTTTAGACCTAATATACAGTATAGTACAGCTGTTGCCAAACTAGTTACGTTTAATTAGCTTTCAGTTTTCATATCTGGTGGTACAAGTCAGACTGTCTGTACCTCTTTCTGAAGTTTCTTGATCTGTTCCTCCATGGTTTGAATCTCCAGTTTGTTATCCAATATCTGATCACCTTTATCTTCCCTAAAAAACAAATCAAACATAAATCCATCACCACCAAAAATGCAATTACACAATTTTTAATTTATTTGGCAGATGTTTTTCATTATATATTGGCTGATTAAAAATAAGATTGAAGCAGATTATGTTTGCAAAACAAACAGTAAAAAGACACATGTATCCAGTTATTATAAATGGCCATAAATTACCTTTGTGATATAGTCCTAGTAGTGAGTCCTTACTCGTAGCTAAGTTTTGTGTGACAAAATCATGTGCACATTTTTCATGGTGACCTTTATCACAACTTTTCTAAAGGTTCTCTTGAGTTTTTTGAATCACACATGAAAACACACACATACAAATACACACACTCACAGTTGTTGTTTAAGGCGGCGGAGTTTGGCCTTGCTGTCTGCCAGCTGGAGAGCCAGACTTTGGGGTGGCTCCTCGCTGTGACCACCCAGGGGCACCGTGGTTGAGTCAGACTGGGCCTCCCGCTCCCGACACAGCTCTGCTATCCTCTGGCAAAGGGAAGGAGAGAGAGAGATGTCGTAAGGGACAAAGAGGACAGAGGAAAAGAAAGATTTTGAGAGAGAATGAGAGACACAGGAGATAAAGTATGAAAGAATTTTTAGGTTTTGAACATTATTCACTGTTCAAAACCGAGATAGTCTTTTTAATAATGCCTTTTAATCCCACAAAAGCTGATGAAGAGATCTCAGTGAAGCCTCAGTGGATTTACACTGTAAAGATGCAAGACGGAGACAAATTAAGAAAACAAAAACCTCATTATATATTTTAATACTATTTTTCTATTTCTATTTCTATTTTTTGACAGTGGACTGACATTTTTCATTTTTTGTTATCTATTTATACAAACTTGCATGGACCACAAAGTTATTCATTATGTCAGCCTTAAATAAAATAATGTGACACAATAAGCCCCGAAACTTACTTACTTACTTATGCATGTCCTAATTTCAGTTAATTTAATGGGTAACACTTTACTTAAAGTTTTGTACTTAATGGGTAACAGTTTACTTAAAGTTTTGTACATAAGAGTGACATGATACTGTCATGAACACATGACACTCACATGACACTGTCATGACACAGTCATGATGCATGAAACCAAACCTTAACCTTAACCCTAACACTAATCTAACAACCAAATAACACTTACCAAAAAAGCATAATGTCATAACTGTTTGTCAAAATGCTTTATGACACGTTCATGACAGTGTCATGTCACTGTTATGTAGAAAGTTTCAAGAACCATTTAATGTTGTAACTTTATAAAACAATCAAATTGTTATTATTATCATGTTGGTTTAATGGGAAATATTGTACAGGTCAGACACATTTTTTCTGCATCAAAGGTCCCCAGCAGGAATCGAACCAGAGACATTGCTGTTAAACTATATGGTATGAGCCACCAAAGGAAGAATCTGACTCCATCTGTCTGAACCAAGTAGCAAACTACGGGTCAGAAAAGGGAAGCCAATGAGGCCTTAAATGTGGCCTCCTCTGTCAGCTCTAGCCAGTGAAAAGAATTAAGCGGAGTATTCTGGTCAATTACAAAAGCTGGTCAGTCTGATGTCATGTTTCTTGCTCATTATTCTATTATTATTCTACTATTCATGAGCTCGCCCAGTTGGGCTGGGTAAAGGATGCTGATAGCCATGCTCTCATTGGATAGCTGTTAGCCAATCAGAGTCAAGCAGTTTAGCTTGTTAAATACTAATTACAACTGGCACAATTCAAGCTGAGTCTTACTGCATGTTACAGGGTCCATGGTAGAACTTCAGACAATACCACACAAAGTAATGAAATACATGCGGCAGGGCACCTTTAAACCTGCATCATTTCTAACGGCCAGCCCTGGTTGCAAAAAGATGTCCAAATGTATAGAAGTGTATGAGAAAATTAGCCTACTTCACACTTGATTGTTACCACAGTAGACATTTATCGAAAAAGTGTATGGTCTCAGTTGTTAGTTTCAAGTCTTCTTCAATACAGAAGAAGACTGTATTGATATTCAGCATGATATTCATTTAGTCAATTATGGTCCCATTTATTTTAAAATAGATGATAAAGCAAGGCATGCTTTAGGACGCAGCTACCTTGTGATTGAAAAGGTGCTACCATAGCAACATTACATTTCCATATTTTCCAAAATGTCAAACTATTCCTTTAAGTGTGTGTATGTATACCTCCAGGTGTGTGTCTCTCTGTGCCAACAGGCTTTGGATCTGTTTGGCCATGGAGGTGAACACCAGCTGCAAGTCTGCGCCTTCAACCTCTACCAGCTCCTCCCACCTCAGGGGCAGCACGGTGTGAGGATCCTGAGTCACCTGCAGCAAGGACAGATTCTCAGGTTGCATGATAAGATCTACATGTGTCTGGGAAACCTGACACAAAATAGCAAATCTTGGTACAAAAAATCCATGCAGTCTGAAGGCAGTGTGAATACAAAGCAGAGATGCATGCATTTTTTTTTAAGGAAACAGTATTTCTCACATTCTCCAGTATTGTATCGGTTAGACAAGTGGGTCCAAAAATGCCTAACTAATACATGCAAAACTAATTATTATGTAGGCAGGTTTGAAATGTCCTCGGGTGGAAGGCATATGAACAGCAAGCAGGGGGCGCATCCATCCACACAGAAACAGCACCTCTCACCTCTATGATTTATGAGGTCGAAAAAAACTGGCACAAAAGAGGCTGGTGGGCAACATGCTGTTACAGTAATTCAGACATGCTGGTTTGCAACATGCTGTTTTTTTAATGCCGGCAATTATTCACGGGGGGTGTTTTTAAAAGAGTACAATTTGGCATTTAGGCTGTATAGGAGAGGACAGCAGAAACAAAATGAGAAAGATGAAGGAGAGAGGATGTGACAGAGGTGGAGGTGGAGAGGTGGACATGAGGGGTGGAGGATCCATCCTACAGTGGCAGCAAGGGGCACCCAGAGGTCCTTAAAAGGCTGCCAGCAGAATAACAAGTAGCTCATTTTTAATTTGCTGAAGCGCCAGCAGAAGATATAATAGTTTCACTCTCTCTGCCTACAGGCCAGACAGTACAGTAATTCTTTGCTATATCATATTTCGGGGAAAAAAACTGTCTCCTCTGGATAAGATGTCCTCATGCTGACGGTCAGTCGCTGAACAGTTTTTATATCAGGGGGATCCTTGATTAGATTAATCATGCACTTGAACACCTACCTGCTGGATACAGCTGGCAATGGCTGCCTGGGTCTCAATGTCTAGAGACTGGATCTCCTGGATGAACGTGTCCTTCTCCTCACACTGCAGACACAGAGGGATGCAATGGAGTCAGGTTTGTGTGTGTGTGTGTGTGTGTGTGTGTGTGTGTGTGTGTGTGTGTGTGTGTGTGTGTGTGTGCGTGTGCTATAAGCAAGATCTGGACGATTAGATTAGAGAAGTGTAATGCTCTGATCATTTGCTGCTTTTCTCTATTTTACATTATTGTCCAACCAATAACTATGTTATTCTGCATCAGAGTGTTGGATCAAAAGATGGACAGACTGACCACTCCACTAGCCTGGCTAATAAATTTAAAATACTGAACATTTTTAGTACAAACAACACTGGTGCCATTATCCACCTTCAACGAGCAAGATGGTCATGTGAGTGTGTCTTCACCTGCACAGCACATCCTAGTAAGAGCAGCAGCAGTCGTCGGAGCTCTTCCACGGCTGCCTCTGAGGATACAGAAATAACTGTCATCCTCATCATTATTGTCATCATCTCCACCCCCCACCACCATCCTCCCTATCATTATCACCTTAATGTGTTTCACAGATAGCAGAGATATGGACTCGTATATAAAGTATAATTACTTTCTGGCTGGTGGGAAACATGGCACTGATAGGATCATGCGTTTATCTTGTACCTGTTAAGGGGTCCTGCCCCAGAATGGCAACGTTTGGGAGAGGCATCAGTATTAACTGCTGCAAGTCTTCCTGAGGAACAGAATAAATGTGAAGAGGTAAGAAAAAAACTCAAGTAATCGGGTAGTCTGTCTACCCACAGTGAGCCTGGATAAACAGCAACATGAAAACTTTCCAACAGCCTCCTGCAGTTTGTGGTGTAAACAAACAGCTGACATCCAATAAGAGAACTTTTCATTTGTCCTTCTAGGTCAAGGAGTTTTTGTACAAATTAGCTTTAATATATTTCAGTGGAGCTTAGTATATTCTAAATGAAATAGAAACATAAAAAAAGATTTGATGAATGAATAACAATCTGTAATAAAATCCCTAATTCTATTGTTGTCCTTATGGTTAAAAAATGCAGATTTTAACTGTCAGCTAATGACCTTGCATTGTTGGTTATAGTAAACATTGTATCATCTACCCTGAGGGTTTGTGTATAATGTTTTTGTTTTCCAAATAAAACCATTAAGCCATTAAATTTCAAAATCCCCTCAATTTAAATATCAAAACAAGCTCTTGAATTTGCATGTTTCAATGGTCTTGTGCTAGAAAGCATTCACATGTTGAAGCATAAACAGGCTGACTCAAGACCAGCAGAAGGCTCACCAACACTGTGGTCAGCTTGTTTCAGCGAGTTGTATTTCCTGCTTCATGATCTTGGATAAATCTCCTGGCCGATTTTAAATGAGCATAAGTATTTGTTATGTGGACCTGCAGTGCTTTGTTCCTCTTTATATAATACTATCTAGTGTAAAAGAATTTCAGCAAAGTAATCCGCCGGATACTTACTTTTCTAAATTGGTCTCCCTGAACAATTTCCTTGTTAATTAAAAATGTTTTTGTCAAAGAGCCACACTGACATTGGCAAGCTCCTTTCCCAACTGCTCTGAAATCCTGTTTACATCCATCTGCAATCCATCGCTGCAAAATCATCAGAGGCAAGTCACAATTACAGCTCTCTCTACTGCGGCTTACTGTAATTTATAAACTGTACAGTAAGAAAGGCAATGTACCAAGAAGCAGGCCCTCCCTTCAGCCACTACAGTGTGTGAGGTTGGCATCAGAAGCATGTGCAGCCAACCTAACGTTTGTGCTCCTTCAGGGCATGAAGGACATTAGCCACTGCAGTTCCGTGTTGGTCATCGTGCAACCCATGGTCCATACAAACAGCAACAGACAAACAGACTTCTGCAAGAGATTAGCCAGACTAGAAAAAATAAAGAAGTTGCTTGTTGTTGTTGGCAAGCTAATGTCCTTGCATCATTCAGCCAAATTACATACTGGATGGTGTTTGCTCAACTCTCTCCCACGCTATATTTTATACATCATCATTTGGTACAATTATACACCCTGCTTAAAAGATTAACAATATGAGAAATACATGGTGCAATTATCTGCGCTATGATATGAGTTGAGTTTTGCTCAAGGTTAATTTCTTTTTCCACTAACATCATAGCAAAAAATTAGGAATTAGCCTTTATCCCTCAGCAAGTCTGCCTCTGAAAATAATGTTCTGTTGTATAAAGTAGTCCTGAAGTTGGAATAACAATTTTCATCAAGCTGCTTGCTGCAGCTCTGAAGAGAACTATAATCCAACTGCAACATTATCTTTTCCAAATTCCATTTATCTATCAATAATTCCACTTCATGTAGTTTGGATTGGTGCTGGTTTTCATTTTACCCACTGACAGTTTTGATTTTCACAGTCTTTCACAGATTTTCACAGTCTCACTTTTACTTTATCTTTTTTGACTTTATTTAGATGTGCAAACCAGATGTCATCAGTACATTGTTATGTTAATTTAAACATCATGCATCAGATGTTTTGTATCCTTAAAAATGTATTGGTTACTGAGGAAAAAGATCTTTGTAGAGGGTCAATACATTCAAAGGCAAATCAACATTTAAAATTCCAATAGAATACAATAGAACATACAGATACAGTATATATTGTAAACGTGCTAATAACAAATATAAATAGTTAATTATTTGTATTACATATACAGGTATATATATATATATATATATATATATATATATATATATATATATATATATATATATATATATATATATATACTGTTGTCCGGACAGGCTGCAGACGGTTGCTGTGCCTTACACTCACCACACTCTCTCACACACATACACACTCAAACACATACACAGCAAAACAATGTCAAAAAAGGCAGCGAGAAGTAAAACCATGACCAATGTGGAACTAAATGTCCACAGCAACAGTGGAGCCTAGCGCACCAGGTGAAATTTTAGTGTAACGCCGACTGATATGAGCTTCCCAATTATTCCCGGCATCTTGTGCTGGTTTGAGCTTTCAATGGACATTTACTTTTTACTGAAAATTAGGAAGTGAAACCTTGTAGACCCGTGTTCTTTTTGCTGTGTGACAAAATAGGCAGGGCATGTTCAGTCCACCTGACTAGTGCTTGGGGAGGTTTTCTTTTGCTGAGAACAGAGGTCTTTGAATCATCCTTCGGGGAAGAATTGTGTCATTTCCTCTACGGCCACAGGCATCTAGCATGCACAGTATAAAATGCATGCATGATACTTCTGTTGGATTTTTATTTACTCTCCTTTCTCAACCCCCTAACCCTGATTACAGCTAAAAAATTCTCCTCGCTCCTTTGCCCGATAATAAGCAGGGACACATCTACTGAAATTTTCTGTTTCATCTTCTCTTCTATGCAAATTGTCATTCACCCTCTGCATACACTTCAAACTTTCTACAATATCCTTAAGCTAAATATTTGTGTGTTGGGACTGATAGTTGAGCCTCATCGTGTCGTCTTGTTTTTACTACCTTACAGCTAGACAACTGCTTCTCCAGCCCTTCTCCATCACCCTCTCTCCCTCGCCATTTGGTGTGGCCCTGAGTTATGTTTTTTGTTTTCAGCGTTTTTTACAAGACAATTCTATTTATAATGAGCTGGGAGTCATTATAGTCCATCCACAAAAAAGCCATTACACCAGTGTTTTTTTGCTGCAAATGCTAGAGATAGTAATTAGGGCTATTCAAGACAAGCAAGAAATAAGCACATCAAATGGGACGAGAACAGTTCTAAATGATTGTAGTCTGTGTCTCAGTATTACCTCTCTGTGTGACGGCTTGCCTTACTGATGAGATATTAATGGCAGAGTCTGACAAGATATCAAACTACTCAATAAAGCTTTGTTAAGGTTTTACTTACACAGAGATTCATGTCTGAGACTCCAGGAAGTTGTATTCACACTTCGGTTTTTATACGGATAAGACAATCAATATAATCTACCTTGTTAATTAGTGAGCTTTAATCGTGCTGGTAGATGGATTTTGTCAGAGTCAGGCAAATTGTTTCTTCCTGTGTCCAGTCTGTGCTAAAGCTGACTGCTGGCTGTAGCATCATAACTTGAACAGACAGATCTGAGAGAGCAAATATTCCCAAAATGTTAAAAGTATACCTTCAAGTATGTGTAACCATTTCAATTCATAATTAAAAGAATTCAGAGTAAAGATTCCTGACTTTTTAAGCTAATTCATAAAGGCTGAGAGTCCAATACAAGTCCGATAAACAATCTTCCTTTAGCTCTGTTTTTCATTGTCTCCAACACAAAATGTTCTCCCTCACAGCTCCATGCTCCACTTTGTTTACCAGCTAGTTGATAACATTGTCTGCTTTATGATGCTGGTCAGGTACATTATAATGGGTTTATCAAAAGCAAAAGTAGCTGCCTGCTACACCTGGAAATGGGTTAATAAGAGCAGTGAGAGTGAACCAAAACAGTAAAACTGCAGGCTATAAAATGAGCTAAAAGACGCAACAAATCTCCATATAGGGCTAAGCCGAACTGCAAAGAACTGCTGTATGGGTTCATCACTAAAATGAAAATGACTCATTTATTTGAAAAAAAAACTGTTTAAAAAAAGGACATGCAAAATCTAGTCAAATTGAGCTATATAAACAGATAAACTGTAGTTACTTCAGTCAATACCAACAATTGGACAAAAAGTTCATTAGACATTAAAAAGGGTAAAATTCTTTGCTCCTGAACATCTGATCTAACACCTTGATTTCTCTGTGACTCTCCCGTACCTGGTAGAAGGCTCTGATGTGTCGAGTTAATATCGAAAAGTTCTGGACTCTCAGCATTTGATCATCTCGCTCGCTGTCATACAAACGCTCCACCTTGGGGTTCGGGTCTCTGAACAGAACAGAAACAGAAAAGACATGACGATGTGTTTACTGCAGCTTGATCAAACAGTCCAGTGCCACAACTCTCCAGATGAGAAATTCTCATGCAACAGTGCATTTAGGCAGAGTAAATCAAATTTTAATGAACCCGAGAAGCAGGCTGTAAGAATCCACATGCAATTATTTGTTAAAATAACCTGGCTTAGGTCAGACCAAATTAATCAGCTCTTTGGCAAATACAATGATTGTCTGGTGAGAGAGAAAAGGTTTTATTCTGCAGAAGAACGTATTCAGCGGCGATGACTAACAGGGTTGCAAGCCTCATTTAATTATTCACTGGAAATGGTTGGCTAATATAATATAATTCATGCCATCCTTTCACACAGGTTGTAGAACAACACCAGGTTACAAAAGGGAATGTGATGAATGTTACATCAAATCTTATATGAAGAACATAACAAGAGGCTTTTAGTAGCTCTGTGAGGCTGTACTGGTCAAGGCTAATGCTAACATACTGATGTTAAGAAGGTATAATGTTTACCTAGTTCACTATTTTAGTTCAGCATGCTAATATTTGTTGATGAACAATAAACACAAAGGAAATGTTGTTAGTTTTGAAGGTCATTAAATAAAGAACTGGACAAATAAAACGTTGACCTGACGATTACATGTCAGGTGATCACCAAAGTGATGTCTTGCAAACCATCCAATAGATATCAAGACATTTCATTAAAAATCACAAAAGTTAATCTCATTGTGGCTCTGGAGGCAAAATCTTGGTATCACCAAAGTAAGTAGGAACAAAGAGGTCTGTACAAGATTTCATGCCAATCTATCCAAAAGTAGTTGAAATATTTCAACATTCCTAAACATCAGGTCTTACTTTGTTATTTTAATTAAGCATTAGTTAGTTCATGCAGGACAGGAAGTCATACGCCAGCTGATTAAATTATCATTTCTATCGGTCACACACTAATCACAGCCATTTTGACATCAAGGAGGTCCATTTCAACATGATTCCCTTCTCACTGATCCTTACTACACCGTAGTAAGTTGCTGGCAAAGTTCCAGCCGACACCTTCCTAAATCAGAGTCCTAACATGAGGAAAATGGTTTTCAGTGCCATGGGCTGGATCCACTCTTGTATACCAACTAGGGTTTTCTTCATTGTGCTCCCTGTTTCAGGTACGCATGCTGCTTGGCTAGTATGGGGAGCATTTTAAAGAGCAGTGCTATCAGCGCCAAGCATAATTGTATTTTCATTTGTTGCAATAAATGGTTTAGTTTGTAACAAATGGTTCTTCACTCAAAAATGGCTTTTAGTTTAATTGGAAAATGGGCCCATTTCTAAAAAAAAACTTAAAAAACTTATTGAAAGCCAAGGCCTGCAAGGTTATACACGTTTATTATTTCAGTATTCTCCATTGGCTGAAAATTTGGAATTTAGCACTGTTTCATTTAAATTTTACAATGAAGTTCAAATGGGCCTCTTGCGTTACAGATTGACTGTGAAATGTCCTCACATGTTTATCATATAAGTTCTTATTTTCCCTAGCAGTCTGTTTTATGGCTGGAAAGCAATGAAGCAAGAAACTCTTACATGACCCTCATGATCTCATTGAGGAAAATCCCATTGGTCAGCCTCAAGTAACGATCCCGGACACTCTGGGAAATTGAGTTGACTTCCATGTACTGGTTGTAAAGCGGAAAGCCATCCTCCTTCTCCACCATCTTTTCAAATAGCTGAACCTGTGAGAGACAGGGAGAGATTGTGTTTTGTGTGTGTGCGTGTGTGTGTGTGTGTGTGTTGTGTGTGTGTGTGTGTGTGTGTGTGTGTGTGTGTGTGTGTGTGTGTGTGGGGAGAATATTTTGCCAATGGGTGTGTATCAGGAGGTGGACAAGGAAGACAGGAGCAGAAAGAAGGTACAGAGAGAGAGAAAAAGAGAGAGAGAGATGGAGAGGAGCAAACATTTTCATACAGGAAGCTTGAGTTGGTGCACCTGTCTGGACAGGTGGGCTCTGTGCTCCCACACTGGGAAGCACTTCACAGTGACAAGCAGCCAAACAGGAAGGCAGCCAAGGTCTCTCTCTGCTAAGATGAGCTGTGCCAATGCAAACTGCAATATAATAAGGTTTATTCCCACCTGCACCTTCTAATAACGTCACTGTCGGTAACAGAGTAACAAGCTTGAGTTGGATCAGCTGATAAGGTGAGGAAGAGCAGCTTGAGATGCTGCAAGACAGTGTGAACAGGGTGCAGATGTCCAACATATTGTGAAGCAGGGTGAAAACTCAGTGCTTAATCAACCTGCTGAAGTACCCTTGAGCAAATAGTAAACCCCTGCCAGCTGCAGGCATCCTGATTTACCTGACCTCTGACCCCCTCTTTGAAGTAGGGCAACAACAAAAAAAATATCCCTTCAAGGTTCGGCACAGTATCACATTATATCATAAATACTGTTCATTGACCAGAATTTCCTTGGGCTGAGTGGTTCCTCATGTGGAAAACCCAGCTGGAACTTCAGTCTGTTACAAATACAACCAATTCTCATCTGAATTTTGTGAGACTATATTCTCTTGACTACACAGTAGACAAAAGCCCAAGGACACGGAAGTGTCAAGGCTTAGGAGAAGAAGAAAAGCTGGTCATTAAGAGGCAAGGGAAGCTGCCAAAAGGAGAAGTAGGGTGTTTGTTTTGCTGTAGCTACAAAACAGCCATAAAGCAGTATCAAGGCTATGTTTTGCTGTTTATTGAACTCCTACTTTTACAATATTTGGGTGAATAGAAATGGAAAGCAGGCTTCTCTAAAAAATGCAATGTCATAAGTATTTGTGAATGAAAATAATGTTTTACTGCAGAACAGGTCTTTGTCCAAAGCAAATTTCTACACAGTTTCCACACAATCCACCAGTTTTATTCTCCTCTCTCTGCCTCTAGAAATGATGACCTTTTCTCTAACTGGAAGTGATAAATGATAAATGACGTACCCATTGCACCAACGCACTTTCCATGAATTCCTCTATTATCTCCATAATGTTAGAGTCCATTGTTATGTTAGTGAAACACTACAGAAGACAGCTAATTAAAAAAGATTATCAACACTTTGTATGTAGGTTAATGAATTAACGAGAGAGAATCCATCTTGCGTCTAGTGAAGTAGTTTGACATTTCTGCGGCTGTTCCCCTCCCTCCACCTCGCTGTCTCTTCCTCTCTGACTGTGTGACAGTTTCATTGCAAAACCACACCGGAATTTTCAAAACGCACGTTGCTTCTTTTTTTTCTTTTTCTTTTATGAGCCGACATCTTTACACGCCCTTCACACACTGGGTAACATACACAAATAATCTTATCTTGATTTGCACACTGGAGATTTGGGCCTCGTTTTATGTTGTATGCTTTAAAACAATTTTTTCATATTCGACACATTTGAATGAATGTCATGTATTTTTTTTCAAACGGCTATATGGTAACGTTGGCTTTTGTGTTATTTCTGCTCAATAACTTACAGGTTTCCCGGTGAAAATGATGGATTTGACTGGAGTTAATAGTTGTCAGAGTCATTGTTGCTCCATGTCCACACAAATAACCTAAAAATTCAAGCCAGATTCAAACACTATGCAATAGCGAACCCTGGCGGTTTAACATTAAAGTTCGTAATTGCCTATTTAAAAATGATGCATTACATCATTATTTTCACAACAAAATCACTAGGGGGGAAGTGTAACCCAGCAGCCATACTTTTATTTAGGTGCTGCATTTCCTGTACTCTTCCTGTAGGTCTATCAGTTCATCTGCAGTAGTCTACAGTATGTGTAAATTTTACAGTGGTGGACATTTGCTCAAGTACTGTACTTAAGTACACATTTGAGGTTATTTACTTGAGTCTTTTCTTTCCAGGCTACTTTTTACATCTATTCTGCTTCATTTCAGAGGGAAATGTTCTTTTAACGCCACTACATTAATCTGACAGCTTTTGTTAGTTACTATTTACTTTACAAATTAAGATGTTTTCACTTAAAACACATGTAGTTTATAAAATACAATGTTTTATTATATCCAGCTGGATCTGGATCTAAAGGATCTGAATACTTCTTCCACCACTGGCAATATGTAGAGTGTCATTCTTGCTGTGATGTGGGTTTATTGTTGCCATGTAAACATCATCATGAATGTGGTATGTGTACACTTGTATGTTCTCCTTTGTATGAAGGCCTGCACAAATGGCACATAATATGTGTCATCTTTCACTAAATTAGCCTACTGGGAATTCTATTTTAAGAAGACTATTAAACATAGCAAATATTTGTTTTTATTTTTTGGTTGTTGGTTTTAAATCTGTATTCATGAATTCATTCATCTGTATTTTCACTTTGTTTTTTGTACTTGTCTAAGAAAACTACAGAAAGTAACCTATCTCCAATTGTGCTGTACTGTAATGTTAATAGTTGGATTATTACAGGTAATATTTTTAACGGATGTGACTAAACCTGAAACCAAACTTTCATCCGCACTCCTTTATCAACCTCTATTTTTAAATTAAAGAAATATGTATTTCTGCGACCATTTCAAGCATGTTTATCTTCTAAAATGAAACATTCATTAACCTTATTCCATGACAGTGTTTTATTTAAGATGAACACATTTGGATAGCTAGGGCAGATCAGAATGTTATATTATTTGCACAACAACAAAAGCATTTAAAAACGATTTTGCTTTCAAAAATAACTTCCAACATGTTGCATCAGTGTGCTGTTTTTGTCCCTGTATGACAGAGTGTGTTCCTGTGTGATGATGCTGCTTGTGCAGCAGTTCTAGGATTAACCACACCAGGATTATCAGATTGTTTCCGAGCTGTCACAATAGACAATGACAGCTTCATATAGGGCACCACACTCACACTCATGCACATACACACACACACACACACACACTTAATCCAACTCTCCTTGCTAAATTCAGATAACCCATACTTAGGGAAATTCCCTACTCTATTATATTACATGTACAAAAGGAAGCCCACTCTAAAAGCAGTTAAAAACTTCTACCTTTAATGTATAATTCATGTGCCATTTTAACAGGTTCCTAAGCATTTCATTGCAGTTCAGTACAAACTCTACAGCCCTGAAATGAATATTACAGTGCACATGCGACCTTAAGCATTGTGTGAATTGTGACTTTGCCATATTATAGCCAAATGTCAAAAAGAGTTAAATATGTGTCTGTTGGTATGTGTGAAAGCTACACCACTTTAAACTGAATGTTATCTCTTCTAGTTACACCAAAAAGTAGCCTACTATACATCTCCTGAGCAGATTCTTTGGTGGTTACACATTCATGAGGTCCTGCACAGAGGAGATGTTTGTTTTGGTGTCTGTGCAGGGCCTGATAAGATTCCATATTTGTTGCCTTGTTTTGGCCATGTGCGAGACAGCTGTGGCTGCTGCATTGGTGAAGCGTAAATCAAACCTAACGTGTCAAAACTCAACTGGTGTTGTACCCGCCACCTACCAACTCACACAACCAAGAAACCTCAAACACATCCCCCCACAGCTCTTAATTAAATAATTTCTCCTCTCTAACTGGTAGGAGTAGGGGACGCAGTCTTCTCAGCTTTCTCGGCATCTGCAGCCTCAGAGGACCCTTCGGCGGCATTGGGGTCAACCTGCCCAAACTTTAGCATCTTCAGGGCATTGGCTTTGAGGTCCTCAAGGGTTTCCTTCATACCCTTCTCCAGGAGATAACCCTCACTGTCGCCCTCTGGGTCCTCCAGAGCCATAGCTCCTTCCACAGCTGTCTGCAGATATCGAAGGCTCAGACATACTGACAGCTGGAAAAAGAAAAAAGCAATCAGGATCATGTAAAGGCTTTATTTCATTTGGTGTTTGTCACCTAATGAGATGGTCAAATGTTTTAATCGGATCACAAAAAACTGATTTCTTAAGAATTAAAACGATCATATCAATTCTTACGTTTTGCCGCAGGATTGCACGCATGAAGATTAGAATCACTATTACAAACATTCACACTTTCATAGGATAATGGGTTAAGGTCTGTACAAAAATTATTATTAGTTTTATCTCATGCTTCCTCTTCCTTTGATTCAAAGCCGGTTTTAGTTTTTGCTTGAAAATCTGGCGTTATCTCAGCTTGAGACCTCATTAACTTTTCACTTAGCAGCCATCTACCCCTATCATGTTGGACTGAGCTGTTGCATTTAAAAGTATAGATTGTTTGGTTAGCCGTAGACGGTGTTTAATGATGCACTGTAAAACATGTGTATGGGTGTCATGTTCCAGCCTGCGATCTTGTTGGTTATTTGAAGAGAATAGGCCATCTGTTATTTGGCAAAGGAATGAAAGTACATATTTGATTAAAAGACAGTAATCAATGTGTGTCATAGAGTGAGGTTTTAATTCTGGTGGAGGTCATGGCAGTCACTGCGTTAAATAAAACTATCATTTGAAAATGTGGAGGGGCGTAGCACAAAATTCTGGACATTATATTTCTGTGTGCATGCATGCGTGCGTGTATGTGTGCATGTGTGCGTGTGTGTGTGTGTGTGTATGTGTGTGCATGTGTGTGTATGTAGATATTCAGTTAACTCTCTTTGCCTTGGTTACTTACTGTATTTCCTCTATTTTATCACAAATCACAGAATAAAAGCATTTATGTTCATGCCATCATTTATCCTACCTGTATTAAGATGACTGACAGTACACCAGGACCAGTTGAGTTCATCAGCTCCATGAAGTAATCAGTCAGAGCTTGCCTACAGCCGCGGCTGTACAAGTTGAGTTCCTCTGATTGGTACTCGTAGTTATAGTGGGCGCTGTTATCGGTTAGTTGCAGCTGCAAGCAAGGGCGAGGGGAGGCGGGATTACAGCAGCTGAAAGGAACACCATCCAACAGGTAACGGCCGTCCACGTTACTCCGGATACGACTGGAGACAGAGAAGGGAGGGACAGTGAGAAAGCAGACAATGGAAACAGATTACAAAAAAACAGAAATGAGAGAAGAGGAGAGAAAGAAATGAAGTGAAGAAATTAAAGGCCTGACTTTCAGTCACACTTAAAATTAGTCAGAAATGAGCAGGGCCTCT
Organism: Etheostoma perlongum; assembly: GCA_026937815.1. Lineage (NCBI taxonomy): Eukaryota > Metazoa > Chordata > Actinopteri > Perciformes > Percidae > Etheostoma > Etheostoma perlongum. Next base: position 19,325,957 of record CM049380.1, on the reverse strand, counting down.
CTGTAATTGTTATCATGTCACAACCTTTCTGTTTACTCAGTCTTTTTCATTTTTTTCATCTTTGACCCTTGTTTCTATCCGTTTCTGTCATTTGTTTCAAAAGTAAAGGCCAAATCTATTTTTAATACACTATTCCTTTACCTTCACTCTACCAAATAATTCCCTTTCTCCCTCCAGCCATCTAACAGTTTCTTTGACCTTTTTGGATGTCAAGTCTACTTATCTGCCATTCAACTAGATTTATCTTCTCTTTCCTGAATACTCCTCATAAGTCCAGTTTCTTCTCTTTCATCCTCTCAATTCCAAGCATGGCATAACCTGCTGCTCCCTGTATTGTGATTCACTCACTCCTTGACGTCCTTGGAGGTGAAGTCTAGGTATCTGTTGCTGACCCACTGAACTTCAAACCAATCCTTGAAGTTACTGTTCCCACAACAGCGAAACTCCATCTGCAGACGATCAATGGTCTCTTTCTGAAAACAGCGGCCTGGCACATCTGTGTCCTTGTAGAAACGAATACCATTCCTCAGGCCCACCTGACAGTGAAGACAGGAGAGCGAATGAGAGATTGCGTTCCATGATTTTGTTGTACTGTATGTCAAAGATGCAGCTGTTTTCTGTTTATGTCTGTTAAAAGATTTAATTAGGTCTAGGTATTTGAAACCTGTGTTTATAGTAAATACTGTCGGGTTTGTTGTTTAAATTCTTTTGCATTGCAACTTAATAGGCCCTCTGTCGGAGGTCGTCAAAGGGTACAAATGACCCTGGTCACATGTCCAGAGGGGGCCCCATGTAAAAGTCTATGATACTGGAGTGGGCGTGGATAATGGGCCAAATTTGGAATGTGTTGCCTCCCTGTCTATAATTCCTAATAGCTGGCATGCTTACACCTGTCTGATCATTACTAATGACCCCCACCTTCAGAGACTCCTCCAGGCTTCCCTGCAAGGCGTAGCTGAGCACCACAACAACGATGAGCAAACAACAGAGCACTGCAGCTACAGCAAACCAAGCCAGTAGGAAAACTTTCCAACGTGGGAAGCGGGTTGCATCCAAGGAGTCCTGACACGCGCGACTCGCAACCCAGTTGGTGCCGATGGAGGCCAGGCCCACCATCATCAGGATGTTGGGCACCACGTGGATCTCTGTGTTGTCCATCACCTCAAGAAAGGAAGAGCACAGTTAAAGATAATAGCAGCCACAAGAGCAGCAGCCAACTGTGGATCACTTTGTCATTTCCTCCACACACTTTAGCAGCTAATAATCCTGCATTTGATTAGCCTTATCTATTCCAAAAATGACCTTGGCAGCCAAAAGATTCAATTAGCTGCTGATGTGCTGGATGCAAAGGCTACTCTAGAAATATAATGACAAATTGAATACATTGCCCTGGTTACAGCAAAAGTCAATTATAGACTGAGTTTATTATTGGCAAAGTTTTCAAAAGCCTGTCAGCCACAAAGCACCTCTGCCCCATTGTTGTATTAAAATTACCATTAATAAATTCAGCCCAGTACTGTCACCTCGTAAAATAATCATCCGATAATATCTATCCAGTCACATGTGAGTTTAGGACAAAAGATCTCAGCCTCTGGGTGTGAAATTACTAGTTTTGTCAATGATCTGTGCACATTACGCAAGTGAAGTGCAAAACAAACTAAATTATATTTTTGTCTAACAAATATAAAAGAGGATTGCATTCTTGTGAATCATTCTGTAAGATCCTTCCTGACACTATTTTGTTGGTCACATCTTACATTTCACTCATCTAAACCATATCAACACCAACTCAATAACACTACAGAACTTAGAGCTTGTGGAATCTCTCATTGGATATCAATAACTATCTGTAGCCATGTGTTTATGGCCTATCCAAATCAATCAGTGATCAATCTAGCCCAAGAGCTCATAACCTTCGCCTGCTGGTCACGTTACCTAAATTAAACACACACTGAACCCCAATTGCTTTGAATTTGTTTTTGGATACAATGGTTTTAACACACAATGTCCTCACGACTTATCATGCATGAACGTGCCTGAGTGTTATTGTGTGCATGTTTACACTAGTATTGTGTGCACTGCATGTTAGTATTTGTGGATTAAACTGTAGAGCTAAATTTAAATAGAAGTCCCTGATTAGCAGCAGCACAGCAGACTCAGTAAACAACCACGAGCAAAGGCAAAGGTCTATGTTTGTGTAACTTTGAATACTTTCATGCCTGTGTTTTTAAACTTGGACCTGTCTTTAAGTTGACATTGCATTAATTTGTGTACATATGAGTGTATTTTTCCTCTCCCTACCTCGGCCCTCCGAAGAAGCTCTGTCTTAAGGTATACCCCCAGACAAAAGATGATGACCCCCCACATCACTGCCATCCAGGACAGTAGCCACAGGCCCTGGGCCAGGCGCACCCGCCGCTGCTGGGTGAACTTTATCTTCAACAGCATGGCTCTCTACCATGCACCAATCACCGCAAAATACAGGGGAAAAAAGTAAGAGAAGGGGAGCAGGAGAGAAGAGGAAGGAGTTCTGTCAAGTCTGGTCAAAACTTGAGATGCAGAAAAGGTCAGCTGCATGTAAAGAGACAAACCCAACAAAGGTCACAAGAGGACGTTTTCAATGTTGCAGAAACACAGTGGTCAATACAGGCCTTGTGCTTGTTGTTTGGTGAGTTATTAGCAGGTTGAGCTCATCTAAGTTATTCCAAGTTGAGGCGATAAGCAGGTAGATCCCTCAGATGATAAAGGACACAGTCGACCTCAGAGGATAATCCAAAAGCTTTCACTTGGATGCTGAAATTGTTCCAAAAAGATGATTTATAATCAAAATCAGTGCAGCAAAACTATGAAAAATACGAATTGATTGTCAATTAATGAATTGTAGAAAACAATATGTATTCCTTTTTCCAGGATGACAGTTTTTCTCCTCAAGTTGATTGGTCGTAGCCCCCCCTCACAGCTGATTTCTTGCTCTTGATGTGATGTTGTCTTTTGATGCCACCCCTCTGGGTCTGTGCATGTGCAGCAACCCCCTAAACCGCTGTTCCCATGGTTGGAGAAAACAGAAACTGGCCAAAGTTGAGAGTTTGGAGCCGTAATCCTCCCAACAGAGTCTCTGGGATCCTATTAAAGTCCAGGGGCCAATGGAAAAGCAGGGCAGTGTCTGATCAGCAAACTTGTTCAGACTCTGATGGGAGGGACTATTATGACAGGTGGACTTACCTGAAACCCATCAGCACAAACTGGTCACTATGGATGCCTCAGCTACAGAGTAGATATAGATGCAGTTAGCTGAGGCTAAATGGTAGCAAATATCATGAGATGTGGGAGTGTGACAAAATGAATAAGCAAATCTAGTTTGCTGTCAGAAGTATTGAATGGTGTATTGATTAATAAGGCAAAGATACGTAATCAGAGGAAAGAAGAATGAATTAAAAAGTCCCAGGTTTGTTGTTGGAAGAGTACAAGTACCAATACCGCAGTGTAAAAGTACACCTTCTGCAGAAAAAGACCCCCTGGAACTGATTTATTATTATTTATGACATCATTAGATGTAAATGCTGATGCATTAGTAAGCATCATGTCAATGTTGTAGCTGTTGGTTGAGGTGGAGCTATCTACTACCTTATTTAGCTACCTGGCAAGCCCCTCCAAAGGGTCACAAGATAAAACTGAATGGTTGTGAGATAACTAATAGGGTGGAGAATGTCAAATATATGCAGTGGACTTAAAAGTACAATATTTTCCTCTGAAATGTAGTGGAGTGGAAGTATAATGTATATTCAAAGCACTGTACAGATACCTCAAAATTGTACTTCAGACACATAATTTCCACTAAGTTAACAAGGCTGAAAACCTAAATTATATTTACGATGTGGTATTACAATGACAGATAATGTATGAATACGTGACAAAAAGAGAAAGGCACTGATCACTTGATCAACTGAAATTAAGTGAATAATCCCAAAATGATCTTTGTGGAGAATGGTAACCGAGGCTCTTTCATGTAAAGTGAAAGTAAGACTACGGAGAGGAGACGTATGCTAGCATGGGATTATGTATACAGTGCAACGCAAAGGGAGGTTGGTGGCGGTGAATCAATAGGATTAAAGTATTATTACAAGTATTTATGACAGGTTGAATCAGAGCTACAGTCAGGTTGAAGCCAGTTGTCTATTTCCTGCTCTTACAACACACCAACCAGAAAACTAAATCAAACTCTCACCTCATATCTATAAGGTATCCATTACAATGCTTCAACCACATCACCAATAACCAAATTTCCATTTAGGTAGTTAGTTAGTTAAGTACTTAGTTAGTTAGTTCATATAAAAACATGTCATTGAAAATGTGAAAAGTTTTTTTCACATCACATGTGCTTTTCCAATAAGGATATTTTTAAATAGTGAGACTGATGGAGATATATTGACATAATGAGGAAACTTGTGTAGCCTTCTAATGGTAGAGTAGCAAATTACATTTCTTCTGGCACCAAATTAAGAACAAATATGACATATTTTTAGTACAGCAAATATTAAAGGTCTAATAATAGCCAAGCTGTCTCTATGTTGTCATACAAAGAGAGATTGATGTTTGAAGCTGACAAGACAAAATTCTGAGATGTTGCATTCCATTTAAGATGAATATTTTTATTGGTAGAACAGCCGTAATGACATGGTTACATATTAGCAGTATTCATAAGTGCATGATTCAGAGGGTAAAGTGTACACTGATGAGAGATGGGTCTATATACGATTATGTTGCTGCTGCACTTTATTCAATATACATTGTCACAATACTTCCACATAATTACTATACAGTGTTTATATTTTTATCTGCCCACTACATCAGCTGTAAACATCTACCCCATATCATTTTAGATAGGAAGGGCCATCTCATTTTATACACAGAGTCAATGAATATATACAAATCTGTGCATGTACAGTTGTACATTTTTTTATTTCATACTAATTTAAACTTATATTTTATGTAAATCAATTAGTTAATTTTTTAACTTTGACTTTGTATCAGTTTAACGACAGTTTTCCTTGTGCTGATCTGAATGTTACCAATCACCTTCCTAACAATGACTGAAATAAATGATCAATGGTAAGGAAACACAAATGTGATTATTTCTGTGTTCAAGAGGTATTTCTGCTCGGTTGAAATATTATTAATACAATTGTACAACAAGCTGTTGTTGAAAATGAATATTCATCTCATCTGCTATATATAAAGCAGATGCTTTTATTTAAGAGGGAAGTGGGTTTATTCTTCAGTGTTTGCCATTTATTCAGTTTATCAATTGATGCACAGCCATCTTACATAAAATAAAAAACTGATAAGTGGCTATAACACTGTTAACCTCAGACCTGTTACTCTTAAGAACAGATGGCCTTGATGTCTCTGACTTTTAAAAACCTTGTCATCCATTGTACTAATAGGTCAACTGTTAAACTCACTACTGAAATGAAGAGCTGCTTCTATCTAAAGGTATAGACAGAGAGATTTGTCTCTCTGTTAAATTGGGGGGGGGAGTACAGGGCAACAGGCTAAGGGAAAACACAGTACATTACATCTTATTAAATTAAGCACTTAAATTGAAATATATTTATAAAGCATACTTGGAAATAGTTTCCTATAACTGTATGTATTACTGCATGTTCAAATTTTGTAATACACATTTTGGCATTTAATTGCTCTGTTGATCATTTTTTTAAACGGCAAGCTTAAGAGTTCTTTTTTAATTTCTTTCAGTGCAAATTGGTTTTCCGGTTTTTGTATGTGTGGAAACACATACAAAGCAAGCCCAAAAAAAGCCCACAATACACAAGCCCCAAAAAAGATTTTCTGGTATGTTGGGGATACACTATACAATGCATTTGACAGCAATGACCTAAATGAATAAATACACATTTCAATGCAATAAGATAAGACTATACATTCATCCTGTCATGTTGGATGACATTTTCATTCTGACATTTTTATTTGTTCCACTCCCACTCCTGCCCGCCCTGCTGCTCCTTCCCTCCACTATTGGGCTGCAGCTGCTGCAGGAAATCATCCAGGATCTGCTGGGCTGACATGGAGGTCACATCCACAACGTCTTGCTCCAAAAGCGTTACCTTTACGCCACCCTTCCCACCCCAGCTGTCACCACCCACATCTACCTGCTCGAGGTATGGAGGGGCGTTAGCGTGGTTAGTGCCTAGAGGAAGCTGCTGTTGGTTTTGGGGATAGAGAGGTTGTGGTCTGGCTGCATAACTGGCAGCCATTTTCTTATAGATAGAAGTGCTAATGTCAGCTGCAGAGAAAGGAGGGCTGTGCTGACCAGAGAGACTGCCTTCAGTTCCTATTGTTGGCACCCCCTGCTTAAATGGTATGAAGGCTGTGACCCTCTGCACACCGGCATCTGATTTCGTCAACCAATCATGTGCTGCCTCCTCCACTTTAGGCATGTGGGATTGGCCTTTTGGTTGTGAAGCGGTGGAAGAAAGGCTGATTGGGGCAGAGGTCGTCAGAAGCTTCTGTTTGGCCTCAGCTGAATCAAAGTGCTTCTCCAATAACTCCTTTATCAAGCATGGTATCTGAGGTTGAGACACACAAAAACAAACTCTAAATTCAATCCATGTATCCATGTCAAAGAAGAAAAAACATCACTTTAGAAATCTCTGAAAGCTTTCTATAATGGATATTCCTAATCTCTAGCTGAACAGTTTTGAATACTTGTTTGATCTATTCCAGTTAGTTCAAGGGTGGAATGTTATCTCAATTAGAAAGTATAACACTGGACACAGGTTAGACATTATGGGAAATCCCATAATGTTTAATCTGTGTCCAGTGAACACATGAACATGCACACATGAACAGATTATGAGACAATGGACCCCTGGGCACAGAAACATGTAAGCCCCCTCCTACCTACCCTTGACCTGCATCACTCCAGGTTGTTTTGTGTCTTTCAGCATTTTGCAAGTTAACCATATGTAATGCAGTACTCAAGTACTATTTTGAGGTACTTTACTTAGGTTTCATGCCATTTCATACTTCTACTTCACTTAATTTCAGAGGGAAATATTTTACTCTTTACTCCACTACATTTGTCATACATATTTCACACACAAAATAGAAGAATGATAGATTACATCTTTGACTCTTTGACTTTCCAATGATAAATGTTAATAACTGCCTCTAAAAACAGACACTGAAAATAGAATCTCTATTTTTGACCCCCAAGACCCCTTGGCTCCCTAGGCCCATTCAATGATTCATTGATGCTTTCACACACATTAGTAGAGAGTCCTGGATGCACAAAAAACGTGTCATGTCATATGTCATGTTACATGTCATCGTGATTAATACTTTATCATCTTAACTTGAGATGAGGAGCAGAAGCAGGCTTAAACAAATGTGCTATTGCAAATATACATGTGTTTAAAACACAGGGTGATGTGGTCCTATTATATTACACTTCAAATGTTGGAATGACCCATCCTACCAAGGCTCAAAGAAGACTGATCCATCCCAGTAATGTATTTAGTAAAATGGTTGCTATCTGAAGTGTGCATGGATGTCCAGTAGGGGACACTGTGCTTACATTCATGTTCTCCATGGCTGCAATGGTCCTGTGGGCATCCTCCAACTCTGAGCTCAGCTGTGACACACGGTTTTGCAGGTACTTCCTCTCACTGCTCAAGTTCTCTGACTGCACACACACACACACACACACACACACACACACACACACACACACACACACGTACAATACGGTGAGATTGACAAGTGGCTCATGGTTTCTAAATGCAGTGAATCCCCTGGCTTCCCCAGTCTTTTCTCACAAGTTTTCTCACCGCTATATGCAGGTGTTCCCCCAGCAGGTTATTGGCCTGCTTGGTCCCAGTGTGGGTCTCTAGAAGGCTGCAAGACACAGAAAACCATTGAAGAAAGACAGCCATTAAAAAAATACCTACTGTCAGTTTTATTTCTAGACACACACACACACACACCACTGTATTGTCATTATCTTTTAGGGTTAAAGACAGTTGTTTGTCAGGCCAAATGGTAGCCACAAACTCTCCAAACAAATATGTAACAACTGACACCAAACTGGAGCCCAGTGTGAGGTGACCATTCACTCCAGTTGCTGCAGTCTGTTGAAGAATGTGTATGTGCCTGGCAGGCACAGTGGTTGGTTGGTGATAGATACAGGCTCGACAGGGCTTGTGTTACAACAAGACTTCCACTGGTGAGTGTGAAGGGACATGACAGATGACTTGTATCCCCCTGTCTCTGTTGGCCGGGGAAAACATGTCACTGCAGAACCAAAATACCCACAGAAATGCAAAAGGCTGAATGTATGTTCCATGGATCAATTAATCTATAAAAACTGTTATGTAAAGCGATATGTTAACTGATGGATTTTGGTTCTGGAATCAATATGTGTGCCCTCATAACACCATTTCACTCTCATATGGAAACATGTTGTCATTAATGTACTGCATTTTCATACTACACATAGAAGAGATGTAATCTTCAGTATTTATTTGTGCATTCAAATTATAATGTATATGCAATGTTAATTCAGCAAGCATGATCTCAAACCTTTTATATTTTTCCTTGACATGACTGAGCTCGTCCCTGGTCCTCTGCAACTCCACCTCCAGGCTCTCAATGCAAACCACAGTCTGAAGCAAGTTCTGGTGAAGATCTGTGTTCTCCTCCTGCAGCGCCCTGAACACAGAGGAATGATGGTAGATAGAGTTTTGTCACAGATCCTGGAGAGTATTTAGAAGTGTTTCCTTTATGGACCATTATTTTCAAACTGTAATTACCCTTAAGAACTATTGAAGATGAGGCCTTTTCTTATATGCCTCCATTTGAAGAGTCTATTCATTATCCAAAAATGTTTTTATGAACATGCCACATTTCACATCATGTTGATATCAAAACTCATTACACATAAGGCTTAGAGAAAGAAACACCAAACTCAAAAAGATCAATCTGTGCCTTTTACATTTTACACAAACTACAAAATGATATGAGAGGAACAGTTAGGAACAGCATCAATGGAAATGTACATTATGAATTACATATAGGACGGTGACATATTTCCATATAGCTAAGATTTTGTAGTTTAACTTTCATTTATTGCTTTTGTTATTTTGTCCATCCTCTTCTCTTTCATATATTCTTATTTCTAATGACGTAGAGATGCATGGTTATATAAATCAGTTCCATAAATACCATGCCTCTTCCTGTTAAAACAGGAGTGGAGGGAGAGAGGAAGCTCATTAGTGTGATCAATAACCACTGACCCATCTCGAGATAGACAGGGAGAGAACAGAATGGGATAGAGAGAAATGTATGAAAAGTTGCACTCAAAGGTGAAGTGGGCAGACAGTAAGTATATTGTACACTTACTGGAGATGGTCGGCATCACACAGTGTGTCCTTGAAAAAGAAAAAAGAAGGATCAGACAAAAAGATGAGATACAAGAGACATTAGGATGTAATACTAGCGTAATTGACTTTTCCTTTGTTGCAAACATCCAGTACAATCCATAAGTGTTTGAACAGTCTTGTGTGGGCACTGTACTCCAGCACATTGAGTGCTGTGTAACAACAGTAACCTTTTTTGTACCTCAAAGAACAAACTGGGCGAGAAGTTCTTAACTGTTTAACCAATAAATGTGAAAACTCCATATGCACCCTTGCTGTAAGTCAGAACATCAACCTCATAGACATAGTTATTGTTTCATTTGAATTTCCGTGTGCTGGAGTAGAGCAAAAATAATGACAAACATATTACTGTCCAAATCAAACATGCCCTGATATTCAAGCAGGCAAACTAGAACTGGAAAGCCATTTACAGGAAAAGAGAAACAAATAAATGGATTCCCTACGTCTGCAGGGCAACACGCAGTTCAGAACTAATTCCAGGCTTTAAAAAAAGGTTAGGCTAGGGTAGGTAAAAAGCATAGGTAGAATATATAAAGAACCATAAGTAGCAAAAAAAGGACATTGCATCCATCCATTCATTTTCTATATACACCCAGGGAGCTGGAGCCTGGCCCATGCGCACCTTGTGTTAAAGGCGGGAGGACACACCCAGGATGGGTCACCAGTCCATTACTGACTGTCATGTACAGATTGAATAAACTATTGAGTTGTGGCAGACCTGCTCCCGGAAATAGACTCCACTAGAATTGATTAGTTCTTAGCCACTCTGTATGGGTGTTTGTGTGAATTCACTGAACCTTAAATTGAAAAGACAGATTCAGTGAGACCAAATCCCACACAGCGACCAAATGGAAAATGTTATGTAATGTTGTATGTGATTATCAGCACATAACAATGTAAGCCTGCAGCAGATTCTGATATAAGAACAACGTGATCCTTTCTCTTATCCAACCAACCTCTCTTACATTTGACATAGTGCTGGCTGCTGCTATGTGAGCTAGTGTGAGAGATTTGTCCCAGTGGATGTGTGATGTGTGTAATGTTACTTTCTATGCCTATACAGTTGATTCACCGAACATATAGTAGCTCAGGGGTGATCTTTGAAAACAAACAATTACACAATTTAAAGGCAGGAATGATATGTGTATGTATATTTATGTGGACATGTAAACAGTTAGATTCTTTAATAAGCTTGTTTTTCTACTGTTGTTTGTCAATCTTTATATACTAAGTGATAAATAAGTCATGAGTTGTCCCTAAGTAATATATCTCAGTCGGCTAATATTGACATTCTTTTATTAGAAATAACCCCTTGAGATTTAGCATCTCTTTTTCAAGGGGGTCCTTAAATATAATTTATTTATAATTATGTATATGATATGTGGTAATTTTAAAATGTTCATTAAAGAAAATCAATTTGAAATCAAACAAAGGGATAGAGAAACCTTTCACACCACAAATGGCTTTTGATTGGGGCATTTATGAGAAAATACATGAATCAAATTGTGTTGTGTTGTGTTGTCATGAGTCAGACTCCTGAAAAAGAAAGAAGAATCATGAGTATGACTGTAAAACCAGTCAGCAAGGAAGTTTCTGGAAGCATAACACTGCAATAAGGGGAGGATATATATCTGCGTAGACAGAACAGAATGCAGTGTTGCTCCTTTCTTGCAGAGGCAGTATAGCTGAGTCACAGGCTGTGTAGGACGTGTCAAACACTATCGCACTGCAAGCTGAGTCATTCTTCAGCAATGCAGCTGATGCTAGTCCTGTACTTTCAGGGGAAACTCAATTTGATAATACTTGTTTTATCAATTTACAAGTGCCAAATGTCAGTATACAAGCTCATTTGTTAAAGAATGCAACTGTATAATATTATAATAATCACATGTGCATTTTGTTATCAACCAAAATATGTTTTCATGCATGTTTCCTTACTTTTCCTAACTGAAATAAAGTGTGTGCCCCGTACAACTAAAACTTCACTTTAGATTCATCAACTGAGGCCTGAAATCTCCCTCCACTCCCGTCTCTCCTGTCCCAGTCTAATACTGTAATAAACAGAGCAAAATTACTATCAATATAAACTCACCCTGCATTGTTTAGCATGTCTCACATGCTGTGACTGGTGTGGACCACTCTGTTCCGGGCTGTGGTTGGTAGCTGTGGAGGCTGTGTCTCTGGCCCTAGGTGAATCAGATTGTGTGGATGAAGACTCAGATCCGAGACCTGGCCCCACACCCTTGGCTGAGGATGGAGGGGAGCTGGCGGGCCCTCTCTGCACAGGGCCAGGGTGCACCTGTCGAGGCTGATGCTGAGGGAAGTGTTGACTGTGGGAGGCAGTGGGCTGCTGTTTGCGGTGGTGACATTGTTTGGGATGGCTGGGTTCTGGGCTGGTGCTGGTGCCATCTGTGAGGTGACCTCTACCATATCTGTCCCCTGACGTGGAGCCCCCAGTGGGTGATGGCCTCCTGTCTTTACGGCTGCTTTCATTGTGAGTATTGTGGCTGGGAGAGTGAGGGTGGTGATGAGGCGGGGGGCTACCATGGTGGTTCCTAGCTGCATATGAGATCAGTTTGTCAAGATTGGAGCAGTCCGAGAGTTTCCGAGGGTTGCTGCAAGCTGCTTTGTCCTGTCTGCTGGACTGTTTCAGGTGCTGCTCCCTGTCCTCCCCTGAGCTCTCTCTGTTCTTCTTTGGTGGGAGCTGAGGCTTGATTGGGCCAGGTGATTGTGCTGGGGCATGTATCTTTCCAGTAGTTTTATTATTATTATTCACACCTAAGATGTTGAGAGCTGAGGGACTTATGACCTGTTTTGTAATCTCATCTAGAAAGGCTGAGAATTGTAACTTTCCCTTCACAAAATTTGCCTTGGTCTGCTCTATCTCAACTTGAGTTGCCCCTTTCCCTTTCTGTCCATTGGGATCTTGTCCTGAAACTCTTGGGGACAACACCTCCATCGACTTAGCCTTGCGGATGTCAGTATGAGGCTCCTTTTTTTTGAGGATGCCTTTGCTGGGTAGTTGAATAGAGGACACTGCTCTCTTGGGGGCTCTGGAGACCCCTAACAGAAAGTCCTCCTCACTGAAAGCCAGGCTCCGGTTCAAACTAGCTGCCTTATACAGCGGTCCATAGTTGATGTGCGGTGCTCCGGATTGTTTTCCTCCAAGATCACTTTCATTCCCTTGCAGGAGGCCTTGTTCACTTCTGCTGTGACCTCGGTCAAGAGAAGCAAAACCACGCTTTCCCCTCTTTTGTGGACTCTTATGTATCTCATTACAAACACTGCCGCTCTTGTTGTGTTTGATGGTGGCAAGGACAATAGGCTCACTGCTGTCATCCTCCCTGAAACCTCTGCGCACATCTGAGATGTTGGAGCAGGACAAGGAGTGCTGTGGCAGCCCAGCAAGACGAAGAGAAAACGGATCATTTGCACTTTCCTCTGTGTTCCATGAAGAAAAAGAGGAGGAGGAAGAGGATGAAGAGAGGGAAGAGGAAGAGGCCCGAGAGAGAGTAACAGGGGTATTGTGGTTGTAAAGTATCTCATCCTCTTCGCTGTGGTGAAATTGCTGTGTTTGATGGTGGGCATCGTGATGAGGGCAATCATGGAGATAACGACCATTTTGATGGTGACGGTGGTGTCCTTGGCTTTCATCTGTATTTCTGTCTGTGTCATTAAATGTTGCATACCTGTAACACAAGGACACAGGAATATAAGCAACTTTACTGTCTCTGCACCAGTCAGTTTCAGATTGGCACATAGATACATGTATTGCATGATATAGTAATTGTGCACAATCATAACTTAAAACTATTGCCAGAATATGTATATTTGATTCCAAAATACAGATGCCTTCAAATGTAACGTTTGCACTTAAAAGGCAAATGTATGTAATTGTCTTTTTCTTAATACCTCTTCCATTAGATGTAAATGTAAATCTGCCCGACTGGAATGAACCATCCTACCTGTGTGACTGAGGGTCTTGGTGATGGGGAAGGTGACGGTGGTGGTGGTGGTGGTGCTTCCGCATCTTGATCTCTTCTGGGCCAGAGGGGCTGTGAACAGGCTTAAAAAACTTCTCCATCACCCGTCTCTTCCCTGGTTGTAGGCTGTCGATGATCCTGGTTGGGTTGACAAGGGGCACTGACGGTGATCCCTGTTGTTACTCAGCTGTTTCCACTAGTTTTTTCTTTCTTCTGACAAATCTATCTCAGTCTCTATAAGACTACAACTTGTCTGTCAATGTCAGCTGCAGAAATCATCATGTCAGACCATGCAACAATCACAATTTTTCACAAAGTAGTGTGAACATTAAATCAAATTTTAAATTCTAGCAATAAGGAGTTCACTCCTCAAAACGTATTCTTCTCAACACTGGATAAATCTCACGATAAGTGTTTCAGCAAAGCTTCCAGTAGTGGGATTGTTTCTACTCACAGGAATAAGTTTGTCTTCAGCGGCTGGCTGCAGAATAATGAAATCACGCCTTGTGAACAGGAATGTATGAAATTCTGGATGGTGGCTTGATTCTGCTTCACACGTGATGTAACAGCTGGGTGCTCATTGAACCAGCTGAAAGAGCAAGACCTTTGTCCTCATACAGGAGACAATCGAACTGAGCCCTGTGGAACCGGATCGATAACATGGTTCATTTAACCCACAGATATAACTTGTAGAAGCACACTTAAACTTCATGTCTATATCTTATAATCATGTGTGAAACTTTGTGTTTACTTTGTTTTCACCATATTTGTTATTAATATACAAAAACCGTATGGTATGAGAAGGTATGAGAATTAACCAATGCTATTAAACTGCCCACAACTGCCCCATTGATTTTGAACGGTTTGCTGCTACCATCTGGCTGAGGCCTATACGTGATTACATTTGACAATATGACAATATATACCATGGAATGTATAAATTTATCAGTCATCAGACATCATACAATGTTTACTGTGGCAGCTATCCCTTAGTGTCTCTGGTTCTTTTAAATCATTGTTGGCAATGTTGCAAATCATTAATCAAGGCAGCTTATGGTGATTTATGCATCCATGTGATGAGTGTTTTGATTTGTCAGATATCTAGTTTCCTGGCTTGGTCAAACTAATCTTCTTTTTCAGGTTATTTGATTAATAAACTGATACAGCTTTCATCTCTATTTAAAAAAAAACGTCACAGTGATTATTACAATTGAACACGCTTCACAGCTTCTAACGCAATCCCTGAGTCACTCAATGCAAATTGAGAACAACTCCTTCATAATGATGACTTTGAATAGCAAGTATCACCCAAAGGTTTTGATGAGCCTTGGTTATCACATGCAACCCTGTCTAACATGAAAAAGATCAATTCATTGACGTTGAGAGGGGCTGAAACTCATCCAGAGGACAACTCCCCACTGTTGCCAATCAATGGCATTAAAAGATCCTTCACATCCTTTCACACTTTGAGCTATTACCCACAAATAAGGGAAGTCAAAATATACGATCATCTAGTCTTCCTTGTTAAATGCAATTATTATATTGAGTTATTTATTATATGGTTTTTTTAAACCAACAGTCCAAAACCCAAAAATATTCATGAAAAGCAGCAAATCCTAATTGGGTATTTTTTACCCAATGAATGACATGAACTATGATTGACTAACTTAGAGGTGGACAGAATACCAAATTCATTGCAGTCCTAGAGTAGCATGCAACAGGTTTTTGTTGTGTGACCCGGATATAATACTTTATCAGCAAGTGTGGAAGAAAAGTTCTCTTCAATCAGTGGCTGGTTCAGATGAGTTTTGTTCATTGTGCAGTGGAAAAAGAAAGCTCAAAAGAAACTCACAAGTAGTTGTAGGATTCCGTCTGACCAGAATGAATTTTCTGGTCCGGGGTTCTATACAAAGTTACAACAGGCAACAGATTATCAAAAGGCATTCATTCAAAAAACTATCTGAGAAGATTTACATAGACCAAATACTGTCTGCTCAAATGATGAAAAGTGGTCATTTGTTTAAATACGGTGTGAACACACTGGAGCTGGTTTGGACGGTCCTTAATTTGAATAAGGTGTAAACTCTGCTGGAGTCTGGCCCTAAAACAATAGGTCTCACCAACAGTGACTCAAGTTAATGCTTTGTTTTAACACAAAGATACTCAAAAGGCAAAAGGCAGACAGACTTAAAGACCCTAAAATAAATGTTGTTCAGAAAATAATAAGAACCTAATCAGTGATCACGAAAGAGGATATCAAGATAAAATAAGACCAAAACTGGTAATTAATTTTCTTCTACACAAGGAAGAGTTGCTCATACAAGGAACCCAATCTGGAAGTAGTTTATCACTCCCTCCCTCAATATATAGATTTGACATTTTTGAAAGTCTGCACCAATACATTCAGTAGGCTATAATAAACATTCACAGCATCTCCTCCAAACTGAAGATGTCAAGGAAACTACTGTATATGAGTTTTTCTGTTTTAGCATTTAAATATTGTGTTTGCTGAAAGGAAAGGAAGGAATAAAACTAGTCTAAATAAGTCTAAATAATCCAAACAACTACAATATTGAAATTAAATAAATGTTTGGGTTTCAGCATTAATAATTTAGGAACTTTTTTTAGGTTTTCTGTAGAAACAAAACTATTTATTTGTCTAAATAAGGAAAATATATGATGTTGGTATCTAAAAACGCCACTGTCAAGGACTATGAATATTTAGCCTACAAAGAGGGTGCCCAGTCCAAGAGAACTGTAATCATGTTGATAACGAGATTAAGAGAGACTGCACCCTCTGCTGCTGAACAAAAGGAACTCCCATCTTGGCCTTTCCGTACTGGTATTTTTCCACCCTGTCATAGCAACAAAAATGGCACTGGAAGTTTCTGGATATTTCTAGCTTTATCACGTACACTCCACAACCAACATTAACGCTCTACAATTGAATCACTAACGTTCAGGTTGAATTGGACATTAAAGCCTAGACTATTATAATTAAGGCTTTTAAAAACAGGTCTAAATGACACATGATACCACATCTAATGGAAAATACTGCCAGCCCCAACAGCATTTAGGAAACTACAAATCTACCACATAGAAAAACACGTTATTGAACATATGCCATCCAACAGATGACATGAGTTAGCTGTTTTCTATTGTTCGTGAATCACAAATGGCGTATCATTGCAGTAAAGGGGAAGGAGATCCGGCAATTGAACCATATTCCAGTTTGATCCGGTTTGTCGGGCCGTGTTACACACAAACAAAGATTAATCCACGCAGACGTTAATGTGACGTCAGCTTTTTTGGCTGCAGTTATCATGGCGCAAAAGGTTTAAAAATGTGTATTTTGTTATTGTAAATTAATTCACTGTTTTGAGTATCTTTTTTTTTCAAAAATACTGAATTCAACAGACAATCTTAAAACAAAAACACTATACTTTAGTGTTCCCGAATGCCCTGTGTATCAATAATTTCCACGCAATGATTCATTTTCTTGATTCATCTTTCTGTTTTAAACTCGTATCTAAAGCCAGTGGTTTTTTAAGCGTCTCTTTCGTGTGAATTTGGGACTACTTTTTTCACTGGATGAATACCTCCTCTTGTCGTAGCCGGATCACCCAAACAGTATAAATATGGCTAGTGACGCCTTCTCAACTCAGACTGCATTGATACGAATTCGGCGTGCTTTGAGGCGGTGCAGGTTAAACCGATCTTGTTTATTTCCTTTTAAAATGAAGTTTTGATCATTAGAGATGAAAATATGTAGATTTGATCTACCTAATTTGAAATTTGTATGTTTTTGGAATTAGCTAAGTGTTTTGATTAGAGGCGGTAAGCGTTAGGCCCTGTCTCGAACGCTTAGCTAGCTAGCTAGTTAACATACGTTAGCTTTAAGATTGAAGAGTACATTATAGTGTCTTTTTAAGCAGTCTTTCTGTTACTATTCCGCGAGCAAAATTGTCAATGGAAATCCGCCTTGGTCCGAAACCTTGACTTACTTTTTTTTGTCGACACTAGCTAGCTAGTAACGTTAAGCAAACTGCAGGCCTAGCGAGCCAACTATTGGCTTATAATGCCAACGTTAGGACGCTACTCTTTCGTTTCTCGTCACGCTCGGTTTGTTGGCCTGACAATTACAACGTCAACTTTTTTCCAGTAACGTTATGTTTTGTTTATTTGTCGAAGGTTAACGTTAGTATTTTTTTTTTTTCTATGAGTCTAATCCAAGTTGGTGCCGTTAAATGTAACGGTAGTTGGCTCAAGATGGGAGCCGTGACGTAGCAGCCTGCAACGGCTATTGGTTGATTTGAATAGCTCATGACGCAACTTAATATGGAAAGGGCGTGGTCTGGATTTTTACCAGCTGCTCAAAGAATGTCGTTATAGCTACACCGAGAGTGATTTTTATGTTACCTCTAGCTGTATTCAAATAATTCTTAAATAGGCACTTAATAATAATGATGAAGCTGCTATTTTGAAATTAATAAAACAGTGAACCGATCTTGGAATAGAAAGTTATTGAAGGAAAAAACTGACGCAGACTTCAACCTACGAAGATAAGATTGCGGTTAGCTATAAATGGCAAGTAGAATATAAAACATGCTAGTTATGGCATTATGTAAAAATGAGGTTACATAATATCTAAATATCAGTTAAGAACTTTGAGGGACAGAGGCATTAATAATGAAACAGCCCAGGATGTCTTAATAGAATCGTTTTTTTTTTTGTGTATTTAAAATGGGTAATGCGCTGGGTCTCCAGTTTATGCCATTGCTAAGGCACTTTTTTGGATTCCTTAGGTGCACTTTAGTGGCTCGGTTATTGCCCTTTTCTATAAGTGAGTGAGCGCTTGTATTTCATATGACCTAAAACAACAGAAAAACGGCGCTTGTATAATCAAAGCTGTAGCTATATGGACTTTGAGTTTTTTTCAGTTGCTTAAAGAAAACAAGATGAGTTTTTTTTTTTTTTTTTTTTTTTTTTTTCTGGAAAAATGGACTGAGTTAACGAGGTGAGGAATGGACTTAGTTATTAAAGGAAGATCGCAGGACCAGCGCTGAGCAAGGCCATGGGACACGGGAGGACCAGAGTGTGGAGCCAGGCAGGACAGGACCAGGGGGCGTGGGAGGACCAGTGGTTCCAGGCAGGACTGTCAGGACAGGACCAGAGAGCATGGAGGGAAGAGCAGAGGGGTGCCAAGAGAGCAGGAAGCTTCTGTCGGCGAGGTTACACCAGAGGTGCAGGGTAGAAGCAGCGCAGAGGGGCCATCCCTGAAGCAGGTGCAGCAGTTCCAGAGCAAGCCAGCCAGTGATGAGGGTGGGACAGGGCGCACATGTCTCTTCTAGCTTCACAAATTTAAAGCAAGGCGATGGTTTGTATATTGGGTAGAGGTATCTCTGTAACATTCTCAGGCATTTAGTTTTATACTTTCCAGAAACAATTATTGTAGAACACAATTTCTCGCACAGATCTCTCTTCCTCTTTACAGGCAAGCCGTGTAAAGCGTTTTGTACCGTGGTCGCCCCTCCTGTTGTGCGCTGACATGAGTGTGGTGGTGTCTGCTGTGATGAATGCCTTGATAGTGTGCGGTCGAGAGGAACATCATGTCGAACGTCTCTACCGCCTGCCATCCCAAGTAGTTACCCCCCACGCCAGAGGGAGAGGCGGTCCTTTTGTTGTTCAATAGGTCTTTCCCAGGAAGTTGTCGTCATTGACGTGAGAGTGGATGGTCTCCTGTGCAGCCGTTGAGTGTATACAGCAACCCCAGTGCTTCTGCATCTTTGCTACAGATCAGCCACATCTACCGCTTAACCTGAGCAGTGAGTCAATGCATGAAATGTACATGTGGGTGTAACTATCCTGTACATGAACTCATTATTGCCCATGCTGTCTAGTATACAGTATTTTTTACATAAATGTGTTCAAGTAGTTGATCCTGGTTCGTAAAGAAATATGGGTTAGGGGTAGGGGGGGTGTTTTAAAACGTGTTTCGAGTTCTTCTTTTCACAGGCCTGGCCACCTAAAGCTGACCATCGAAAGAATCCCCCTGTGTTAGCCGCTTGGTACAAGTTGAGCTCCTTTATATACTATAGTGCTTTGGATTGGGATCATGTGCAGCCACTGGGGTTTAAAGAGATTTAGGAAGGTATTATATAAATCATTGGCTTTTTTTAATTCACTATTTCAAACGTGTTGTAAATTGGGGGTTTTATGCATATCTTTTGGGTAATGGGGAGGGAGGGGTTGTGGGGCGTTAACCAGTCTGTTCCCTAGACTTCACAGCTCCATGTTACCAACGCAAAATGGCTTGAATAGGAAACACCCAGGTGCACCAACAAGATTCAAGTGGACTCTTTGCCTCGCAGGATAGCAACTTCAAAACTAGTCTCCGGGTGTAGTGAGAATCTCTTTCCACAGGGAGTGTGGTAACAAGTTTCTTTACTAGAAGTCATTGTAATTCTGTACAGGCTTCCAGTTGCTTTGTGGGGTTTGGAGGGGCTTGTGTATTTGTGACTCTTGCAGATTAAGTTATATGGCCCGCCCTTCAAATCTACATTCAAGTCCACATCTACAGTTCATAAGGAAGGAATCCCTCGCGTTCAGGCCTGTGGTATTTAAATGTTCTGGAAAATTACTTCAATCTGTTTGTATTCATAGTCATACAGTTGTGTCCTTGCTAAGGGAGTACTGTAATGCTAGTAATTGCCTTGTAGTTTTGTACTGCATCATTGGAGGGGTATTGTGGGGAGAAGCTTTTTCCTTTTGCATTTTTCAGTGTGCAGTGTCCTGTGCGCTTTCC
This sequence comes from Etheostoma perlongum, assembly GCA_026937815.1. Taxonomy (NCBI): domain Eukaryota; kingdom Metazoa; phylum Chordata; class Actinopteri; order Perciformes; family Percidae; genus Etheostoma; species Etheostoma perlongum. The sequence goes on along the minus strand of CM049380.1, from coordinate 19,305,711 downwards.
AATACCCGAGACCATCCGGATGTCTCCTAACTCATTGTTTGTACAAGTTTACTTGCACATCGACCATCACGTAAGGTCACTAAATGTATTCACATTTCTCTTAACATTCATTGTCTGGCTAAATGCCTCCATTGCAAGTCCTTTGCAATTAGTTACTATGCCTTGTATTGACAATACAATGAGTGAACTATCTGTAAAGGATTTTCTTATTGCATAATAAATGCATAGCTTATTGTGATTGAATACAGTTTTGGTATGCATTTGTTCTTTTGGGAGGGGCCTGTGTGGGGGAGCTTTTCTTGTGCTTTTTCAGGTATGACTAAAGCTTGGAGCTTTGTAGAGCACGGATGTGACCTGGGCACGAATGACATCCTTTTCAAAGTGGAAATTGAAGGCAGATAAGTTGAATCCATCAAATATTGATGTGGGAAAATTCTCAACCCTAGAGGTGTCACTTGTCTTGACTGGGCTCAACTGCCCTTTTTTCTTGAAATGAAAAACTTGCTATATTTGAACGTAGAAATAGCACTGTTGTGCTTTCTTAACAAGTCTTGTGATAACAGGATAATTTGATGTACCCTCATTGATTCTGATATCTGCTGTAAAGCATTTTGGTAAGGATAACAATAGTCAGTTCTACAATACTTTGGGGGAGAGGGGCGTAGGGGTGTCTATTGTCTGCCTCTTTGATCTTACAGAACAGTCCAAAGGAAGAATGCAGTCTACCTAGGACGACACAGGAATCACCCTGCCATTTGAAATCAACCAACACGCCGTTTGAACAAATGGAGTCAGGTTGTTTTTGTGTATAGATTTGAACGGTTAGTCCTCAGCTGCTAGCCCTTGCGCAACTGAAGTGGCAGGTTCGTCATATAATTTTACACGCAACTGTGTGTTTCCAAACTAAGTAGCTGAGGAAAGCTGTGCATTGTGCGGCTTTAATTTGTTGTAAAATGCAGCGCAAATGTGTTGCTTCAGTTTATATTGTGCATTATTTTGGTTGGGTGTATCCCTACACTTCTCTTACAGAAATCAGAGTGCGAGACTGTTTCAAGCACGAGTGAGGTCCTCTAACCTGGAACATGTAGTAAGATGTTGGCTTAACTTGTGAAAATAAACATCTGCAATCTTGGAACTGGCTTTATGTTAACCTCAAATCATCAGTAATAATGCTTTACTAGCCTATTCCTCTTTGGCCACGGGGCCCTATTGCTTTGCATCTTAAACCATAAGATGAGTAGAGCTCAAATCTTTGAGTATTGTGTGGTGGGTGTTTTGTAGATCACTCTTTGTTTCAGATCCTTTTCGTCAGTCTACTCCAATCTCGCCTGCCTCTGAATGCAAAGCCATCTGTGGAAGCTGTCAGCGAATGTGTGGCCCCTGAATGAAGTACCAACCCCTTGTGCGCTTGAGCTTAAATCAGAACCTGCTCCCCCGACGTCCTTTGCAGAAGCCCCGCTCTGTGTTTGTGTGCCTTTTTTCTTTTCCCTTTGGTTTCTCAGGTCAGATTGTCAGACTTAATTTGTCATCTGGGATAGCCTAACCCGTGGAACACTGAGAATCCAGTCACATTAAGATCAAGAGCTGCAAGCTTGTCTTCGCTAATACTGCATCCCTTCAGTCTCATGGGTGTTAAGTTAAGTTTCGGTTCCCTTGATTTCTTTTTTCTTTAACGTGACCATGGCTTTAATGTGTAACTCAACATGTTGCATGCACATAAGCTCTGCATAACATTTTATTCCTAACACAACATACTATTCATGAAGTCGTTAAACATTGCAGTAGTGTTTTTGGTCAGGGTTTTTTATGGGGTTGGGGGGGGTTGCGCGCAACATTCTTCTCTCTTCTTTCAGATTTCTCGTTGAGCATAACTTGAATCTGAGCCAGGTGACTTAACTTCTGCTGGAAGTCGTGGGATGACTTGGTACAGCCAGCCTCTAGGGTACAATCTTCAATATTTGAAGGAATTGAGCATCAGCTCTGGTAATTGCTGCTATGCCATTCGTGGTAAACGATAACCATATTGACATGATTTTCTCATTTTGGATGAGAATTAGGAACAAGTGGGGTTTCTGTGGGAGGGTGGGGGGGCTTAAATTATCTGTCTTTTTTTCCATTACAGCTGTAAGCTTCACAGTGCGTTGACCCGTGAGTCCAGCTGAATTGCTAAAGGGGCAAATCGCTTTGAGTATCACCAGGATGCTGGTATCGTGGCTTTGTTAATACGGATATAAGGAATCATTCAACAATGCAGTGTTGTGGGGAATGCTGGGATTGGGGAAACCAGTTGTCTTTTTCTAGTTTCAGCCTCGTGACCAAGAGACATTCCTATCTGAAAGGTGTTGGTGGGTTTTCTTTTACTGAAGGAACAAACTTGTTTGTTCCTCCAGGTTTTGCTTTTCCCCTTAATTACAGCAACAACAAAAAGCAAAAGACTCCGGTGGTGGCACTCCTGACTCTGTTGGGACAGGGTTCAATCCCCTGCGGTGTCTTTGCTCTTTTTAGTCTGCTGTGTGGGGAAAACATAACCGTTCAAGGATAATTTCACGTTGTAATAAGTTATATGGGTTTCTCGTAAGATGGCGACAATGCATTTGATCGAGTGCAGTAGAGCAGAACTGTTATAATTAAAACTGTAATTCTAAATGTTTTGTCTTGGTGCAAGTACTATTTATATCTGGTAAAGAAGTTTAAAAGCATTTCAATGTGTGAATGACTGGGTACCCACAGGGTCTTAAATTTCTTTTTCACCAGTTCATACCATGGCAAAAGGATACTGTTACTAATGTTGGCTAAATAAAACTGAAACTGCTTAAATTTAGCAGTCTGAAGCATGGAAATAAAATCTCATATTAAAGTTTTACGTACTATTTCTATTGTCTTGAGTCTTGTTTATACATCAAGTGTTGTGTGCATAGTTTTGTTTGTATATACAAATTAATGCATTTATTTTCCACCAAGAGATGTCATGCCAGACAGTTGGTAAGACTGCAAATATTCCAATACATCAATGTGTCAGGCTCAATCACCATTGTTACACCCCCAACTTTGATTTAACCTTTGTTAAAATGAAACTTTAACGGCTATGGATTTAAAATTTAATCCACGCATTTACCTGCTGTACTGTGAATGGCTGGTGTATAAAACTAGTCCTTTTATAAGGACGGTGCACGTTCATTAAAGTTTCTGTAAATGTGCCAGTGTTAGCTGGCCGGCTAATTTGAACCTCTAGTCCTTTGGCTAGAGTGTTTATGAAAACCATTAGTTGACAGATGTTAAATCAGCCATAAAATACATTTTACAAAAGTACATTAAAACACAACTAAAATATACACAATGATAAACACAAATAGGAAAGTTTACACTACTTAACATAACGTGAACGGGCAGAATGCATGATGATGTAGATATTTTGTCTGTTAAGAACAAAGGCACTAAAACTCACCCCAATAACTGCCGTTTTAGCTCCCTGGAAGCTCGTACACTAAGGTGAAGCTACTGTTGGCTGCACCGATTCAGGTCGCGGTATTTTCAATCAAAAGTACTCACATTTAAAGCAATCAAGATTAACATCAAAATTGGCAGGAGTTTTCAGATGTCTGGCTGCTAAAAAGCCAGTCCTAAGGTATTGGGAAGTACAACTTATCTGACTTGGTACAGTGTTCCATAAATTAGAAGCTCTTACAGAGAAGCATAGGTGACTGAAAGCATGGTCTACAGTTTTTTTTCTGCTTTATGAAACGTGGTGGTGGAGCTTTACCATTTAGAATTTTAAGAATCAGGCATCCGTTCTGGCATTCATGTACAGTTTTGCTACTGTTATCGTCAGACAAACTTTAAGTGAGACTGGATTGTGCATAACATTAACTCAAGAGTTAATATAAACAACTAATGAAGGGAGCCCATTTGTCTTCCTTGTCAACTGGTAACATGAGTTTTTACCAGAGACTATAAATATACAGTATACAGTCCTTGGGTTTTACAGTCTATGATTTTGATGGAACGTACTTAAAGAGGTTAGAAGAAAACAACGTTCAGTACAGCGGTGTGTTTTCCTGCAACTACTGTATGTTTTGCTTGTAACTGAAACAAACAAACGTTAACCTATTCTCATGGTAGTTTCTTGATGTGCCAAAGATGCATGAAAGATTACCAAACAGGTCAACATTAAAGGCCCGTGCCCGTGACGCCCTGTTTGTGGTAATTTGGTTAACCCTCGTGTTGTCTTCATGTCATGTCTTTTACTCAATATTTCAAAACCACTTCAATTGTTTTTTCAAATGCTATAAAATTGAATAAGACATGTCTACTTGCCAAAGAGCATTGTGTGGAATCGGTCATGTTATTTTGGGTAATTAAAAAGAACAGTGATATAGGAAAACGGGTCAATTTGACCCAAGGACAACATGAGGTTTATACACAAATTTTAGTCTTTATGGTTCATGTATTTCTCCCTCTGAGTAAATATGACAGAGAAGGTTTTACCCACAGTTGCATTTTCCCAAATAAATGTGCAATTAATCAAATAACCACACCAGCCCAGGACTGCTGATGAATTGTCCCTGTTAAATAAACAAACAAATCTTTGACTTGAACTTCCATAGTGTGTGGATATTATGTTCATAACACCCATGTTCATTGCGACAAAGAAAAAATATATATTTATCTTAAAGAAACATGTAGCCTACATTGGGTTATGTTGGGATTCCAAAAAAAAGCTTGGACAGAATTTCAGATTGTGACCTAGACATAATTTATCTAGGTTAAATTATACAAGTAGTTCTTCCATTTGTCATTAATCTGGTGGACTGGCTGTCAAGCTATAGCGGAACCAATGTGCATAAACAAAGTTTACACGGAGCCATTTTACTTCCGTGCCATTTGCTAGCTTCTAGCCCTATGCTTCTAGCTAACATTAGCTGTTTAGTTCTTCTTTCGCCTTCTGTGTGTTTGATGAGGTGTGGAGGAAAGAGGAGATGTGGTCCTTTTTTGCCAGGGATCCTGTCAAAGACTTTGCTTATGAAATTCTGCCAGACAGCCAAGAAACGTCTGGAATATGGACTCTACATCGGGGGAAGCGAAAGGTAAAATACCTTTACTGATCCTCCACTAGAGTTAGCTTCGTTATGAAGGCCTGCCACTTATATTAGCTGGCTAGCTAGCGTTAGTGTCTTTTACTTTGATTTAGCCTTTAGATACGCCCGGTGTTATGTTGGCGTGGTTACATGTCAGGTCTGTCCGTATCTCTCTCGCTGGTTCAATGTCCGTGCTTATTTCTTTTAAATGGTTGCTCTATGTATCTAAATATGTGAGCTCAGGCTTTGTTTACTCCAAGACAGACACGTAGCTAGATCTCGCCACGTCACCCGGTTTTAACCGAGTTAGTAACTGTTACTGGAACCGTTTTCAAGCTAAAGTTTTATCACAGAAATAAAGGTTTCGTCCTTCGTCACTGACAGCACCTCACATAACAAAGTGTCCTCATTATTAGCGTTGAGCAACTCAATCTGGATTGTGAGTGTCATCATCACCCCTGCAGGGCCAGATAATGACATCCAAGCACCTGCTTCCTGTGGTAGATAGACACTATAAAAACAAAGTAATAAAATATTCCCTTTTAAACGTGCATGCATACAGTGTGCAGATTGGATGTGCATTGCGTGTGCAAAATGAGGGTTATTAAAATGATGCTGTATGTACGAAAAGATATATATTGCACTTTGCCAAAGTTGCAGAGAATAGAAATGGAAATGTGAGTCCAGTTACAGTTAGTGATTCCAAAGGGACCTCAGCAGGCTCCCAGTCCACTGATGTCCATTTTGTAACCAAGTGGGACATGATGTTTATTGTAATTTATGTTATGATATGATATACTGTATTTGATTTTTTTTCCCACTACGGCTACAAGCATAATCGTATAATGTTAACATTATGTCAATTGTGTGAGTCATTTCACCCAACTTGTGTCCTCAGACCAATGGAGAACCAGTGTCTGTGTTTCTGTACGAGGTAGCACAGGGAACAGAGCAGCAAACTCAGCTAGCCAAGGCCGCCTTCAAGCGTATGAAGACCCTGCGTCACCCTAACATCCTGGCTTATGTGGATGGATTGGAGGTATGAATTTGTGTATTTTACTACCATCTTTATCTGTACACACAATGCCATTGTGTATGATGTTCAGAGAAAAATGGTGAGTGACCTTGTTTTGTAACTATCGTATGATCATCTCCCCCATCTTGCTTGCATGTTAACGTTCAGACAGAGGTGAGTGAGAATATGCAACTGTAGGCCTGTGAATATTTACACAATGGTTTTAGTGAGTATTGGACTACATTATAAAAGCAGATTCTTACTCTGTTTTATCAGTTTTGTCTGCTCAACAAGGTCATAAAATATCCCAACTAATAGTTGCTGTACTATTTCAACAATTACACACTTGACATCTGTTGCATCTGCATCTGTTGATGCATCTATTGCGTGTCTTGCCAAAAGATGAATTGAAAATAAAATATATCAAGGGAAATATGACAGTTGATTGTCCAGGTTTGTTTGTTGTTGTTGTCTTACCATTCCTGAAATTGAGCAACTGGAAAATGGCCAAACTCCTTAGCGTAGTGTAATTCCTACCATAACTTTCTTCATCTTTTCTTTCCAAGGCTGTGCTGTGTTTCACTTACTCTAGTTTAGTAGGTCTGGGTAATAATTCCCTAATCTTTACTGCCTTTTAATAGAAATCTGTGGTGATGAAACAACCATTTTTATTATGAAACAGTGTTGTGTTACATATATGGATAATAAACAGCAGAGTGCCTGTTAAAATATATCTGATAATTATTATTTTTGTGTTATTGGGATAGTATTTTTGCAGTGAAGCTAGTGCAAGAATACATAACACAAACAAAACACAATAGTTACACACACATAAAATAATGGTGGATTTGACTTGCGGTTGTTTTACAGACAGAGAAGAGCCTGTACCTGGTTACTGAGCAGGTGACACCCCTGGCAGTCCACCTGAAGGCCCAGGCAGAGAAAGGTGGATCTGGTGAACTGGAGGTCTCCTGGGGTCTGCACCAGATAGTTGTAAGGATAGGAGAGAGTGCCACGTGATACTTTTAGGGGAGCCATTACTCTGTAAGCCCTTACTCCACTTTTGCCATTTGCCTCCTCCCACAGAAAGCTCTGAGTTTCCTGGTAAACGACTGCCACCTGCTTCATAACAACTTGGGGGTATCGGCTGTTTTTGTGGATCGAGCTGGGGAGTGGAAGCTGGGGGCCCTCGACCATGTGGCCCCTGAACAGGGTGACCCAAGTGGGGTCTCACTCCCTACCCCCAAGGCAGTTTACCCAGACATGGAGAGATATGACCCACCAGAGATGTCCAATAGCAGTGGGGAGAAATGGTAAGAGAGGTGTGGGTCAGAATAATAAGAAGAACTAGGGCGGCTCATTTGACTGTCCTAGTTAACTCACACTTTTTTAAAAATCGGTTCTAAATGTACTTTAAAAGGGACATATTTTTCAAGTGTTTTGAAGTGCGCAAGAAATCAGAGAGGGAGAGACGTCGGCACTGTTTAGTGTTTAACCGAGGATCCGTGGACTACATGCAATGAATGAATAGCATGAATAACATGACTTAACTCATTATTAACACGTTCCTTTTGACAGCCTTAATAGTAACATGTTACACAGGAAGAAAAGGAGAGCAGCAATAAGAACATTTGGAGAGGACGGTGTTCATAATAGACTATTTAAAGATATCTGTAAAAGTGTTGTTGATTAATTTATCAATCGGAGTGTTAAATCTGGCCCTTTCTGGAGAAACTTTAGTATTGAAGTGTGTGCCTGTTTGTTGTAGGGCAGGGGAAGTGTGGCGGCTGGGCTGCCTCATCTGGGAGGTGTTCAACGGGCCACTACCTCGCACATCCTCCCTTCGCTCACTGGGAAAGGTAAGACCTTTTTATAATTACCACACCATTGTCATTGGTTCCAAGGCATATTTACACTTTAATATTACACAGCAAAACATATTTTAGCCACCTTAAAAAAGGATCACCTAAGACGATTAATTTAAGTTTACGCTAAATTTTCATTGCTTTACCTTGTTGCAGACAGCTCTTTTTGACAGGGAACTGAAGCCGTTATGTCGCCCTTCTCAAATCTACCAGACTCTTTTGAAAAAAACAACAACAAAAAAATAATTTCCCCTTCGCAGAAAACAGTAGTTGCTGGTAGTCACTGTTGCCTAACGCGTCGTCCACAATCGTAAAAATACATTGCTTAGCTTCTGTGCCGTTATTCCCGAAACTTAGCACTGCTACCATTGACTGAGCTAGTGCTAGTGTTCATATTATTTAGCCCTAGGGATTAGCTTATTGTGGCAACCAACGTCACTGCTTTTTGATGAGGCTGAGGTGGTGAAAAACACAGAAAGAAATGCAGATGGTCTCGGCCTTTAACCTACAGTTGCTTCATGGTTTCAGTGACAGCTAAAAGGAATCTTTGTTTGTGACATGAAAAAGTGTTGTTCAGTCTACTCTTGTGTCTTCTTTGTGCCAACAGATCCCCAAGGCCCTGGTTCCTCATTACTGTGAGCTGGTGGGGGCCAACCCCCGAGCTCGGCCCAACCCAGCCAGCTTTCTCCAGAACTGTAGAGCCCCCGGGGGATTCCTCAGCAACAGCTTTGTTGAGAGCAACCTTTTCCTGGAGGAAATACAGGTCAGCAGAGTTGCATAAAGACATGTATAACTATGGTGTTTTGTGTTGGTGCTACAATCAAACCTCGCTAGTAAGCTCACAACTTAGACTACCAAGACAGAAACAGATCAAGTTCTAATGGAATTTTTCTGTGAGGTGCATTGTTTGATTTTATTGAGCAATTACAAACAAGTAGCATTAGAAACTGTATGATAGTATAATATTGAATAATAATAGTAAAAAGATTATAATAATAGTGGAATTCAAACTTTCTCTCTATCCAGATCAAGGAGCCGGCTGAGAAGCAGCAGTTCTTCCAGGATCTGAGTGACAATCTGGACTCCTTCCCAGAAGACTTCTGTAAACACAAGGTCCTGCCTCAGCTGCTCACCGCCTTTGAGTTTGGCAATGCAGGTGCCGTAGTCCTCACACCGCTTTTTAAGGTGACTCTTTTAACTTTCACACAAGACTAAATATTACTAAACATTACTAAAGGTGTAATAAGCCAATGCTTCAACCTACACCTTTTTGTTAAGTATTGATTATAAACAAGTTAAGATGTCACTGCAGGAACTAAGGTGACACTATGTTTTTTTTTAATTTATTTTTTATTGTACAATTTATGTAAGTGATGTTGTGTATTTATGTGATTGATTCAAATAAACTAAAATATTACACAATATACAGAGTAAATTATAAACAAAACCTTCCGTCAAAGTAAGATATGGTTATACTAGTAATAATATATTCTCATCTGGAGGTTATACCTCTACTCACCTTTTTTATGTCCCTAATCTCATCTCCCTCTGTCTGTCTGCCAGGTGGGAAAGTTCCTGTCAGCAGAAGAGTACCAACAGAAGATCATCCCTGTTATAGTGAAAATGTTCTCCTCCACAGACAGAGCCATGAGGATACGACTGCTGCAGCAGGTTTGTAAGGCCTGTTTTATTGAGCCACTGAGAATTTCTTGCTATATTATCGGTATCGGTATTTTTTAAAATATTCATTCATCAATATTTAAATAATAAAGTAAAAATGGACGGTCAACCATGTTATTAGGGTTGGCATTACATAGTTTGTCCACCAGATGGCACTCTGCAACGTCCCTGTTGGCAACACACAATTTTTTTTGTTACTGTTTTTGTTCAGGACTTTGTATTTCTATACATTTTACTTATCAGAACTTTTAATATATTTTGATGTTCCTCTGTTCTATTGTGACAATAAAACACATTATTATATTATTTTAGTGATAACTCATAAATAACCACAAATAACTAATGTTAGGGAAATCTGTTTATGTTTTGTTACGCGTTTCTGGATTTAAAAAAAAAAAAAAAAATATATATATTATATATATATATATATATATATATATATATATATATATATATATATATATATATATATATATATATATATATATATATATATATATATATATATATTGGCCTATATATCGGATTTTTTAATCACCAAATATCAGTATTGGCCTTAAAAATCCTTTATTGGTTGGGCTCTAGTTAAAGGATAAAACATGTATTTGCTCTGAAATAGTTTCTTCTCTCTGTCTATGTCTCTTTGTCTCAGATGGAGCAGTTCATTCAGTATCTGAATGAGGCAGCAGTCAATTCCCAGATTTTCCCTCACGTTGTTCACGGCTTCACAGACACCAACCCTGCCATCAGAGAACAGACTGTTAAGGTAGTTTGCATGATTTAAACACAAACCAGTAGTTTTATTCCGTATTACATGTGCACTGGATGCTGTCAGCTTCCTGTAGCTTTAACTCTTTAACTGTATTCTATTTCTCCCTCTCACCCTCCAGTCTATGTTGCTGATGGCTCCCAAGCTAAATGAGACCAACCTGAACCAGGAACTGATGCGTCACTTTGCCCGGCTACAGGCCAGAGACGAACAAGGGCCAATCAGGTGCAACACCACTGTCTGCCTGGGCAAGATTGCCTCCTACCTCAATGCAGGGGTAAAGCGCACCTGCACCACTGTTCAACACTTAATTCAATTAATGCACAAAAAAAAGTTTGGAAAGACTCTGTTAGAATGGAAGAATTTGGTTATTACTCTGTTCACAGACTCGACAACGTGTTCTGATTTCTGCCTTCTCACGAGCAACTAAAGACCCCTTTCCAGCTTCACGCTCTGCCGGTGTACTTGGCTTCGCCGCCACACACAACTTCTACAGCTTAACAGAGATCGCTGCCCGCATCCTGCCCACCCTCTGTGCTGTTACTGTTGACCCCGATAAGAGCGTCAGGGACCAGGTACACATGACTAATGGAAATTTATGATTGCATGGTGTCTCTCATGGCTTTTACGCTCGACTGTTAAATCATTGATATCTCTCCTTGTCACACACACATATATATATATATATATATATATATATATATATATTTTCTTTTTGGACTAGCAAACTTTTTAGTTTTTTTTACATGCTGTTGCAACAACTAGTAACGTTAGAAAAACTACAACACCACACCGGATCTAGCTAGACCGGAAACAGAAGAACAGGGACGCCGCACACACTTGTTTGGGCTTGAAAGCCGGCCAAAGAGTAGTAACATTACGTTTTGAGTAGATGGCAACCGTGAGATGCTGAAATGGATGCCAATAAGATTCTGAATGGAAAGTTTACTTTTTTTTAAAGTTGCCAAATGGTTCCATTGACAAGACCAAAGTCTTGTGTTTTGCAACATCTGTGTGTTTTGTCGTTGTGAACTGAGCATACATTGAAGCACGTCCTGTCTGAAATACCACTTCATGGCCAAGCACACAGTTGATGCCAATTATCCGCCCCTCATCAAAGTATTTTGTAATTTAGTTACATTGTGTGAGAGATTATTTGCTCCAAGGAAGAATGCTACATGTGAAATGGAACACTACAGTAGGCTATATGCTAATGTTGTTTTTAATAAAAAAACATTTGCACAAAGCAAGCCGATCCATTTTTCCATGTTAAGAGAATTAAAATGAGAAAAAATAATGGGACAAAAGTAAATCAAGGGACATTTAGAATAGATAAAAATGTGCGTTGACTATGACATTAATGCGATTAATCGTGATTAAATATTTAAATCGTTTGACAGCACTAATACATACATACATACATACAGTGGGGCTTGAAAAAAATTGTATTAATGTGCATAAAGAAGCCAAGAAAAGATGGAAAAATCTCCAAAAGGCATCAAATGACAGATTACATATTTGTATATGTCACAAAAAGTTAGATTTTATTTCCATCATTTACACTTTCAAAATAACAATATATAATAAATAAGAAAACGAATGAATGAATTATATAATGCAGAGGACAGGACAGGACAGGCTGATGGCTGGATTCAAGCTAATGGAGAAACAACAGAATTGGTCACACCTCTGTTCTTAAGATTTATGAATCCCATGTCTTTGTAATTGAAAGCACATGCCAGTTGTTCCTAATTAGCATAGAAAACGCCCGCAAATTACAATATAAGGACCTGACACTTCAGGGCCGTGTGAAAGACAAGTTGGAGAATGTCCAAAAGAGGCACAGACAGTGGTGGTCCACCGATCACCAAAGGCAAAAAGGAACTTTAACTTCAATAAAAGTTCTGAAATAGAGCTACAGTAACAGGTAAATGCCAATTATTAAGTAGTGTTTCCAGTGGTTTTAAAGCCACCAACAAAACGGAGGCATTCTGGACGCTACGCTCAATTGAGGATATAAAAAAGAAATGGTTTGACTTTAAATCAGAGACCAAAAACAATCCATTGCCAAACATAATATACATATGCTGGAGGGGGCATGCTGGCCCTGAGTTATCTGAGATTGACCAGCACATTTATTGGTGAGACGTCATTCTCAGTTGTGCCATCAGCAGAGCAACTGGACACTGACTAGGACCCTATACAGCTTCATATCCTCCAAGGCCATCTCCCACCAGTCAATCAATAACAAAATAACTTCACTCAAATGTGCGTAAGAGTGCTCTTGAGTGTGCATAGATGTTCTTCTTAGCTAAGAACAAATCCAAGATAAAACATTAGTGAGTGTCAGAATCTTTGTAAATAGTGCTTAAGGGGGATTTAAGAACACATTTCTTCATAAGAGTGGTTGGTGAATGAGGCCCAATGATCTCAGGTGAAATTGTTGGATCAGACAGAGACAAGATAGACTTGTAACTGTTCTCTCCTGCCTATCTCCCTCTGTCAGGCATTTAAAGCCATCAAGAGTTTCCTTTCCAAGCTGGAGACTGTGTCAGAAGACCCCACCAAGCTGGCTGAGATGGGTATGTAACACTGCACTGAGATTTAGAGTCTGCTGTCTATCATTCATTTATCATTATCATTCAGCAAGGAAACTAATGATTACATTACATGTTACTATTTATTTACATACTTTGCTAAATTTTCTGGGGAAAAAAAACATTTCTGCAGAATAAATAGACTAATTTCTTTCAGTTCTGTATCTGAAATTGTAAATCTAAACACTCTCTTCCCTGTCCATCCTGCAGAAAAGGATGTAGCGTCGTGCGCTCAGCCTGCAGGTGCCTCTTCCAGCTGGGCCGGCTGGGCCGTGACTGGCATGTCCACCATAACTTCTAAGCTGATTCGAAACGCCCCGGGGACAGAGGGGGGTGCAGCAGCCGAGGGCAACGAGCCCACCAACACCACCAGCCCTACCAGTGCCATTGACGGAGCACCTGCAACTGGTAGGGTTAACACAATTGATTTGCTTGTTAGACTCAGGATGGACAGTTTTGAAAATATGAAAATGGTTGCAGCACAAGCAGATATATTGTCTTTTTATATGCTAAACAATATTTTCATTGTCAAAATCTGGCTCCTACATTATCCACAGTGCAACTTGACTGCCAACAGTTTGGTTTAGAGATTCAGTTCACCTCTACAACTCTACACCTCCAGATTTCTTTACATTTTCAAACTTGTGGTCTTCAGCCATATCTGACATTGAGTCACATCACCTTAGCCAATTTATATCAGATCCTCTGCCACAAAAAGCTTCCTACAACCTTTTTTCACATGTGCAGTACACCCTCAAAACACTTTGATTTGTGAAAACTGTGAAGTTCCCCTTTTAAGAAGTACTATGTATGCTCTCTGAACAATTTCTGCTGGGTTTTCTTCCTTTCGCAGGTTCTGAAGATAAAACTAAACAAGCCTCTGTGACTCGTCATGCTGCCACTAGTGGTGCCAACCAATCACAAACTTATGAAGTAACAAGCAACAATGATGAGATAATGGGAGACCGCTGGCATGAGGAGGAGGACTGGGGAAGTTTGGAGGTAAGATATTACCACTTTGGACTGAAAGAAAAGGCTCCAAATTATTATTGAGATACACATGTATATGTGAATTATGATTTATGTTTAGTGTTATCTGTAATTGTTACTGTTGACTCTGTCTCATATAGGAGCCAGAGAAAGCTCACACTGAGCCAGATGACTGGAACACTGACTGGTCAGGAATGGCATCATCCAAAAAGAAGGCCAGTGACAAAGGAGTATGCACCCTTTAATTTGGATCTGTTATACAATACTACCTTTAGTGCTAATAACCTTACTTATTATGCTACTAACACCACTGGTATTAATATATAGTATAGTATGTTGTATTGGCTTGATACTGGGCTGAAATAGTTTATGAGGTTATGTTTTCTACACACCAAGACAATTTATTTATTTGAAAACACGTTCTTTTTATGTAGATGTGAAAGAACCAAAACAATCCCCCACTCTGTTGATCACTTTTACTCACTTTATTTACAGTGTTTTGGTGCTCAGACCTTTAATCATAAAAATTCATGAATTGTTCCAAATGTTTTTAATAAATTGAAAAAACATGATCATCAGTGTACAGGTTTTCTTTGGTTCTTTCACCGTCACACCTGCCTGTAAGATTTTCCTAGCGTTCAAGAACTTTGTAGTCAGTGTTCTTTGTGTGAAAAAAATGTGTGAATGGTAAAAAGCTTTTTGATATTACTTCAACAAGTCTCAATTTTCTTCAAAATCTCTCCAATATCTAGGTGGGACGGTTGTCATCCTCCATGGCAGTGAAGAAGCAGAGCGCTGACTGGAGCAGCTCAGGCTGGGACGCCGACGACAGCTGGTCCAACGAGAAGGAGGGGCAGGGTCAGAGCTCGGCGGGCGAGGAAGGCTGGGGCAATGACTGGGGGGAAGACACAGACACAACCTTGGCCAATACGACGCTCTCCCTGCCCGAAGGGGTACGGTTAGCCAGCGAGTACAACTGGGACAGCAGCAGCTCAGCCACCAAGGCGGCTAGTCAGAATGATCTGTTTGCTAGCGTGTCCCAGAGAAACCCAGCGAGCACTGCTGCCACCACGGTGAGGACGGACGGAGGGAGGGATGTAAAAACACAGAACAAGAAATAAACCGATTCAATTAGTGTTGATTAGATTTTGACTAAATAATGTCAGAAATTAGGAGCTCTGAAAGTGATTAAACGGCAAAGAATTCAACAAAATCTATTGATAGGGATATAACATCCTTGTTGATTTGTTTTACAGAGTTAAAGTTTTCCAAGTCTGCATAGTGTTCGTGTGCAAAATAAGTGTGACCAAATGGACATTAAATAACTGTAACCTCTATGTAATCATAAGACTTACAAATGGAGGTAGAGGGATGAAGGTGGAGGGAGATATTTGTGCTGTCAGATTTATTTATGGAGGCCTTTTTAGAACAGTTGAAGATAATAAACAGGCTTTGAAGGAATTGTTTGACACTTTCTTGTAGAGAGTTGGACAAGAAAATGAACTCCACTCTTGTATCTTTTTAGTAAAATGAAGCTAGAACCAGTAGGCAGTTACCTTAGCTTGCCATTAAGTAAGGTGTGTGTGTGTGTCTCAGACTGGAGATGGATGGACTGCAGAGGCAACAGGAGACTGGGGAGCTGAGGAGAGCTGGGAGTCAGTGGATGGGAACCAGGGTAAGTCTCACTTGCCCCCCCTTATAAGAAATATGAACCTTTTATCTGTCACATCACTGGAACGTTTTTACAACATCTTCACTTATTCTTTATTCACACTAATGCTTAAGTATTCTTGTTAGATGACCATTAATGTGTAATTACTGTATAATAGTACCGTTTGCTATATCTTGTACACTTATCTATGCTCTTGTCTTTGCTGTTGCAAATCGCAATTTCCCACTGTGGGACAAATAAAGGTTTTCTTATCTTATTAGTCTCGCATTGCCAGACCTCCCTTCACAACGTTGCGGAGGAGGGTCTGGCCAGTCCACACAGCATTCTTGGATGGGAGAAAAACGTGCTCTGGTTTATTGGCATTTCTTTTTACCAATCACAAAGCACCGGGAAAGCCACTGTGACGCTGCAAAATAGCCTTGTGAAGGAGATTGTTCTGGTGAAACGTTGTTTTATTCGTGCAACAGAAAACTAGCTAGATAGTCTAGCTAGCTGCCTGAATTTACCATGCAGAGATCTGAGGAGCAGTTAGCCATAGTCCTCAGAGTTTTAAAATTCCAACACAAAGAAAGCCTAAGGTAACAGACAACCAGGCAAAAAAAGGGTGAAATCTGGTGGAATTTCTAACGGCAACAGAGCAATCACGGCAGTGGAACGTCATGGATGACTATAAACTAACACACTATATGTCTGTGCATTAAACTTCTGGTCTTTATTGTCAACCAGGTCTCAGCAAGGCCGAGCTTTCCAAGAAAAAACGGGAAGAGAGGAGAAAAGAGCTGGAGGCAAAACGGGCGGAGCGCAAAGCTGCTAAAGGTCCTCTCAAACTGGGTGCACGCAAGCTGGACTAATGGGGATCCAAAGAAAGATTGAGGGTGGGGATGTAGAGGGAGGAATCATGGACCACAATGACTGGACCCAGAGCAGTAGGTGGAAGTTTGACATTCTACAAACAAAGGACCAGAAAGAAGTTTTAGAAGTGAACCAAATACTGTGAACAATAAGAACAAAACGTTACAGTTGGTCAGTAGATGACTCTCAACTTTGGGATTCTGTCTTTTTTCATTCGGGAACTTACAGCTGGGTGAAGAGGCAACAATCTAGTGCTTTATGAATGCATTATTATGGATGACAGAGCTGAAACAAACGGGGACAGAAAAGTGGAAGAGCAGCAGCCCAAGCGTTTTTTTTCCAATTTATTAAGTTGCAGTTGTAAAGTAAATGTATATAAACAGTGCATTTTGTCTTAAAATTACATGAAGAAATGACACGTTTTTTCAAGAATTGTTAAATATATATATAACAGAATTATCAAAATCAAACGTGTATTATTAGACCGAATGTTTTTCAGTTCACACACACACGCAAAGTGGATATGAATGTTTTTAGTTCAGTTATCACTCATTTGCAGATGTAAGACTTTCAACAATCCATGCATGTACCTGTGTATTTGTGTGGCCTAACAAAAGGTTTCCTGTCCCAGAGTTTTCTTGGCACATTCAACACTGTACACAACACTTTTACCAAACTGAACTGGCCCGATAAGTGACACATTTTACTGATTTTTAGATCTGCTAATGTTTCACACGCACTGCAGACACATGATGGGAATAAGTAGTTAAATTTAGGCTGAAGAACTGGTGATGTGTTTACATGCCTTTTACCTGTGTGTCCTAGTAGAGCCGTGGTGGAGGGTTTATTAAATCAAGTTATATTTTTCAAAATGCTTGATTACCTGAAGGTACCTGTATAATCTTTCAGATCTCCCTAAATGTTTTACTTTTTATTTGTGCCTTTTATTCAATGAAAACAGCATTTCAACTTTAAATCTCTTTCCACCAGCAGATTTTGTTTTCATCAAACCTCATGGCGTATCTTCTGCCTGTGTTGGATATAATATTGTTAGATTGGGGGTACTTATACAGGATGCACAACAACAATCAACAGCCGTCACAATTGGAGCTAATGTCCTCATACCAAGCTGTGTTTAGTTGAGGTGGACTGAGGAAGACTGGATGCAACCTTTTACTGAGAATCTAAATCATGTGGCATGTTAGCTGTTCTAAAAATAAATATAATTAAATATTAAATAAAATAAATGTGTTTCTTCCTCCTCAGCTAATGCATGAGCCAAGAATTTAGTGAGTTGTCGTCAGGGAGGGGTATCCATCTTTGAGATTTCTGCCTCCACCACAATACATTTTTTTGACATATTTGAACACAAAAAAATCCATGTCATGATACTTGATAAAATGGGAAAAAATATTTTGACCATCGTACTGAATTAAGACAAAAGATTAATTGGTATAATCACAAATCCACAATCTGGGATGAACAGCATTGTAAAATATTTTAAATTAAAAGTATTCTGGCGTAAAATTAGGTGGCTTGTCTCTACAATACAGTAATATTGAAATACTGTATGCTGCTTCTAATTCAAATGCTTAGAGATCAAAACGAACTAAAGAGACCAAAGGAACTAAGCGAAGATTAAATGCATTCAGGGCCCAAATGGTTTGGAGAACATAAATGCGACCCTGTGCGAGGTGACATCACGACACCATCCAGAATAGCACAAAATATTTATTTGAAACAATTACAAACAAAAACTTAAGAGAAGACATTGTTATGAATTCTAGTTAAGTTGTGAACTCATTAGGAGATAGCATGTCATAAGAAAACCGTTAGATCCGTCCACATCCTCACTCCTTTCAGTTCATCACAGTACTACTTAGAATAAATTGTTTACTGTAGTGAATTCGACATTACATGGCACTTTTTGTGAGATGTAACCACAATATATTATTCACTTAATTTTGATCATGTAAAATATTCTTGTCTAAAGGTTTGACTTAAGGTAGCTAATATTTCTTCATAAGCAACTACCACCACAACTTTGTTTCTATCAATAGCCCCCACAATCACAATCCAAACAATATCTATATTCATCATCTTAATCTTCAGTTCCTATTGAAACATTAAAATATTTTATCTCGGCAGCTTCATTAGTGGAAATAGTGCTTGTTGTGCTTGAATGTGCTGCCTGTAGAAATTTTAAAAAGTCTGAAAAGTACAATCTTGATCCCGAACCCACCAGCTTTGCATTGTCATTCAAACCGATGAAGGCATGCAGGACATATGGAAGTAAAGTTGAGTAGAAATCAAATTTCTGGCTAAATCACAAATGTAAATTGACATTTACTGTGAGTGTATAAGCTATCATGATCACATCGAAAACGTTGGTGATCTGTTCATCAAGTCCCTGAACAGGCAACCTGGTTCAGGAATCACTGTGTGTTCTTGTTTTCTTTTTTGCCGCCTCCAAACAGCGCTCCTGCCAGAGCCACGATCCCCAGACCCACCACTGCAGCCATACCTGCAACCATGACTGTTTCTCCCGCCTTACGCACCTGCAGAGGGAAACAAACACCTTTTAGTTAGTGAGTGGAGTCTTCTACACATTAAAAACTCCATTCAAATTATCCACAACTCTGGGAAATATATCCCTCACATATTAGAACATATTTCATCTTATTGTTTTGTAAGATTCCTTTTACTATTCTAATGTAATGGGCGGCCTTAATGTAGATTATGCTGTTAAAAAGGTTTGAGAGGTTTTTGTGGATGTCTTTCCTCACTGACTGGAAATAGGTCTCTAAGGATCCATTGTAACTTACATGATAACTTTTACCATGCCTGCTTACTAAAACAAATACTAATTGCTTATTCATATGATTTGATTTTTTTGTTGTTGAAATGTGTTTATAGCCCATATGTTTTTTTTTTTTTTCATCTCAAAAGCACAAACTTTGTAAGTCCTTTTAATGACTTTTGTTTTGTCTTACAAAAAGGTACTTCTTTTCTGTTTTTCACCCCAGCCCCCAAGGAAAGTCTTGCATGCAAACGGGTCCACCGACCTGCCGGGACTCAGCTTTTCCATAGCGCAGCTCGTTTGCAAAGTGCTCACAGTTCCCCCTGAAGATGCAGTACGGAAGCTCATTGCCCACCATTGCACAGGCCTCCCTCGCAATGACATGAACTGGGCGGGGCTTGTACTTGTTGTCCAGGCTGTTGTTGATTTCCCACTGGTCGGTTCCCACCACGTCCCACAGCTCCTCTTTCTTCACAATGGCCTTCTCAGTTATGACAGACATTATGCTGCTGGCGCCTGCACCTGGGACCTCAGCTGTAAATAAATAGAAATGACAGAAAGAAAGAGAAACTGACATAACTTGTATGGTTTTATGCTACAACATAGTTTGTGTTTTTAGTAGTTTATGAATAATTAATTAGTTCCATCAAACAAAATGTAAATCTGATATTCTGGTCTGAAGACCTTCATGTGACAGGGAATGTTGTTTATTATATTAATATTTGGGAGAAGCTGTTGAGACAGAAAGTGACTCACAGGGTGGTGCCAAGTGAACTATGAAGCCATCACCAACATACACAGCCCAGTGCTGATAGGTGCCACGGAAGATCTCAATCAAGTCCCCAAGCTCTGGTTTCTCATCATACTTGGATTAGAACACACAGGAATAAATGTTTGACTTTGCAACAGACTATCTGACAACAGTACGTTTGACCAGACTGGACTTTCTGGGTTAAAGGTCCCATGGCATGAAAATTTCACTTGAGTTTTTTTTAATGTGAATATGCAATCCCTCAGCCTGCCTATGGTCCCCCAGTGAGAAAGGGTGATAGGAGTGAACCAAGCGCTGGGTATCCTGTTCTGCCTTTGAGAAAATGAAAGCTCAGATGGACCGATCTGGAATCTTCTCTTCAAAAGCTACAGACTCAGAAATAGCACATACTAAGGAAAGCTCATTGTGGGACTGGCTATAATGGCTGTAATTCTGCACCAAGGTTGAATTTTGTGAAAGAGACTTCAGATACAATACTAGGGGACCACTAAGGTCTATATAAAAGAGACTTCAGATACAGTATTAGGGGACCACTAATGTATATATAAAAGCATCCAAAGAGCACCATGTCATGGGACCTTTAAACACATAAGATAGGACTTGTAATGGGCAAAAAAATGACGACTTGAAAAGGTTTACATTTAATTAAATGAAATCTTACTCACAATATTACCTTGGACACAGGCTATAAAAGTTGCATAACAATATCATTGCTATAATAGAACACAAAAATGACAACATCAAAAAACACTAGTCTAATTTCTATATTCTGATTAAGTAATAACTTTCTAACCAGTGTTGGGGCCATGTCAGGGTTTCTTTTGTCTGCTTTCGAATGGTTTGACTTTCCAGGTAACTTTCAGCACCTGAAAGAACAAATCATTTTATACACCAAATATTAGCACACAACATGAGATATGTAGAACATTTAAACCAAAAATACCAAAAAAATTGTTTGTTTTTTTAATTTATTATTAGTATCACCGCTACTACTACTGTTTACTGCGAAAAACCCACATTGGGAAATACTATCACTGCAGCTCATGCTTATTGATTATAGTAGGCTAAATCTATATAAACTCAGTTGCCAGTTAGGTACACCTAGTTAAAACTAATTAATGCCGTCTAATTCAAGTCCTGGAATAAAGCTTTCTTCATGAAGGTTATAATCAGTTTTTGTCTAAACTGTTTTAGAGCGGTGTTGATTCAACTTTATGGTTTGTGGTGTTGTTGATCTGTACTGCATTACTGACAGCCGTTTCTGTTATGTAGCCTACCGGTAGGTTAATATCAATGAGGGCCCTCATTGATATTAATGGGGTGGGCAAAATAATAGAAAATAGAAATTCCTGTCATTCAATTCAACAGCACCACAAAACTACAACCTCCAAAATGATCATACAGTTTAATCAAATCCTCTCTGAAGTTTATTTTATGATAGCCTTCGTGGAGGGAGGATTCATTGCAGGGCAGTTATACTGCAATATTTTATTGTCTTAGTCGTTTTTTATTTCGATAATTTACAGCATTTTCATACGTGGGTATGCTTTATGGAGCTTCACGTCATTTAAATTTTACGACCAGCTGTAATGTCGACAAAGTGGGTCATTTGGTTCAGTTTTAAAGTTGTTATATTAAGCTACAACGATCGACGAACATTTTAACGTTAGCCGAAAGCTAACGTTAGGTATTAGCTTGAACTGGTCCTTGTTTACATAAATGTCTTTAGCAACCGCTGTTGCATTAGCCATAAAACACTGAAACATCCTGAGAACACGGCCCTCGGCTGACACAGGGTTCAGTTTATGTAAATGTTTCACCCGTCTGTCCTCTTACCTTCAACATATAACGTCCACAGCTCTCCTTAATATCAGAGACGACACCAAAGAGACCCACCAAAACTCAGCTGTGAGCGATCAGCTGATTGTTGCTCTGTTTAGCCGGAGCACGTGACCTTGGGCTGCCGATCGCTTCGTCTAATAAAACACATATAACAATACCAAAACTAGGAATACACTTTGACGAATGCGTGTATTCAATTATTTTGGTTAGATATGAAATGTTTCTTAAAAAATATTGACTAGCTCAAATCTTCATTTAGAAAAAAAAATGCATTCTATGTGTTATGAAGAATGATATTGATTTTAAAAGATGTTCCACTTTATTTTATATGTAAAATTCTGCATTGACAAATGCAAAAGAAACACACATTCAACAGTTCAAAATAGAAACCTGACACTACTGATGACTGAAGAATACTAAAGCAATACTGTGTAAAACCTAAGTGGTCTATTCTAAATTTAATGTGTATTTTGTCACTGATGATTCTTTTTTACTCATTTATTTATTCGTATTGTGTTTGAAGCCCTTTGTAACTTTGTGTTTTTAAAAGTGTTGTATAAATAAAGTGTTACTTACTTACTTAGCCTACTTACTTAAGTATTATTACGTAATGCCTCTATCGTGTGTTACATGGTAGCCTACCCCTATGTGTATAGTTTTAACCGGTCTGTTTGCCGAATCTTTTTTAAGATAATTGAATGCATTAAATATGACACAATACACATTTTTCGAACTTTATTGCTCAGGTGACCTTTATTATTGTGTAACACAATCACATTCATTGTATCATCATAATCACTCTGCAGAATGATGGCATCACTGACAAATGGGACAAAATTATACCAGTGTTTGGTGGTTGACATTCACTCACGTATATATATTCTATGATACGACGTATCATAAATGCATATTAAAACACTCCTGCTTTGTCTGTATTTTTGTTTACACTATCATTTTATTCACTGTGGTTTAAGAATAAACTGGAAGCCCCCACAGTCAGCCATGTACAGTGTACAACATTTACACATTATTCACATTCTTGTCCCCCCCCACCCTTTTTGTCTTTGCTTATTTTAAGCGTTATGCACCACAACACCGAGGCTTACTGCTTTTGTGTGAAAATGTACTAAATAAATAAATAATGTATCCTTTATAAGTCCCACAAGGGAAAACAATTGGCACTATATATATATATATATATATATATATATATATATATATATATATATATATATATATATATATATATATATATATAGTACAGGCCAAAAGTTTGGACACACCTTCTCATTCAATGCATTTTCTTTATTTTACATGACTATTTACATTGTGGATTATCACTGAAGGCATCAAAACATGAATGAACACATATGAAATTATGTACTTAACAAAAAAGTGTGAAATAACTATATATATATATAATATAATATAATGTCTAGTTTTTTCAAAGTAGCCACCCTTTGCTTTTTTGACAGCGTTGCAAACCCTTGGTGTTCTCTCAATGAGCTTCAAAAGTTAGTCACCTGAAATGGTTTTCATTTCACAGACTTTGAATGTGTCCCCAAGTGCAGTTGCAAAAACCATCAAGCGCTACAACAAAACTGGCTCACATGAGGACCGCCCCAGGAAAGGAAGACCAAGAGTCACCTCGGCTCACATGAGTTCATCTGAGTCACCAGCCTCAGAAAGCACAAGTTAACAGCAGCTCAGATTAGAGACTAGATGAATACTACACAGAGTTCTAGCAGCAGACACATCTCTAGAGCAACTGTTAAGAGGAGACTGCGCGAATTAGGCCTTTATGGTCAAATAGCAGCTAGGAAACCACGGCTAAGGAGAGGCAACAAGCAGAAAAGATTTGTTTGGGCCAAGAAACACAAGGAATGGACATTAGACCAGGGGAAATCTGTGCTTTGGTCTGATGAGTCCAAGTTTGAGATCTTTGGTTCCAACTGCTGTCTCTTTGTGCAACGGAGAAAAGATGACCATATGGATTTTACATGCCTGGTTCCCACCGTGAAGCATGGAGGAGGAGGTGTCATGGTGTGGGGGGGGGCTTTGTTGGTGACACTGTTGGGGATTTATTCCAAATTGAAGGCATACTGAACCAGCATGGCTACCACAGCATCCTGCAGCAACATGCAACATCCCATCCGGTGTGCATTTAGTTGGATCTTTTTTTTTTCAAAAGGACAAGGACCCCAAACACACCTCCAGGCTGTGTAAGGGCTAATTAACCAAGAAGGAGATTGATGGAGTGCTGCGCCTCCACAGTCATCGGACCTGAACCCAATCAACATGGTTTGGGGAGAGCTGGACCGCAGAGTGAAGGCAAAAGGGCCAACAAGTGCTAAGCATCTCTGGGAACTCCTTCAAGACTGTTGGGAAACCATTTCAGGTGACTACCTCTTGAAGCTCATCAAGAGAATGCCAATAGCGTGCAAAGCAGTAATCAGAGCAAAGGGTGGCTACTTTAAAGAAACTAGAATACAAGCCATGTTTTCAGTTATTTCACACTTTTTTGTTAAGTACATCCATCCATATGTGTTCATTCATAGTTTTGATGCCTTCAGTGATAATCTACAATGTAAATAGTCAAAAAAAATAAAGGAAACACATAGAATGAGAAGGTGTGTCCAAACTTTTGGCCTGTACTATTTATCTATCTATCTATCTATACATACATACATACTTGTCAATAAACATGTTTTTTATTGTAATTAATTTCACCTTTAGGTGATGAATAAAGTTTTATAATTTGTTTAAGTCTTTAATGAGGAGACAGATCATTGACATGAATTGACATCAACTAAAAAAAGAAAAAACGTTGACTACCACTAGGTGTCGCTAGTGATGTCAGCTCTTATTGTAACGATTTCCCTTTTATCTAACAACGAAGAAGTTTCAGCTTCCGGCTTTGGAGCGCCCTTTCGATGTATTTTGTCCTGAAATTGGACAGACAACACAACAAAAAGCTGCCGTAATCGCTCACGTCGAAGCCCCGCAGCCGAAAGTAGGGTTTAATGTGACGCTTTAATGTTGAAAGACCAAACGATGTCTGTGGTGTTGGACGGGAGTGCGCTGAAAGCGATGCAGAGTTCCCACTCTCACACAACGCAGCCTGCCCTTAGGTGAGTGCTTGTGGAGAGGAAGGTTCTGGTCTGACAGAACAAGTAGCCTACATTTAGCCTATAAAGGCAGTTTAGTACATTTTGTATTTAAGTTAACTGTACAAAGATTAGTGGGTCAGACCTTTTATATATCCCTTACACTGTTCAATAGAGCCAGCGCATGTTGACATTTACTGGATTAACAACACTAAGGGCTACATTGAATATTTTTAAGTTAATCGATTATCCATGTAACGTTACTCTATTAGGTGCAAAAAAAGATACACGTGAAAAGTTCGTGTAGCCCAAAATGTTGTTTTACAACGTTGATTTATCCTGACAAACACCCAAAAATACTTGAAAACTAAAATAAGATCAGTTGGAGCCAAGCTAGTATTCGTAGAGCAGTATCCAAATGTTGGGTATCTCTTTTATTTTATACAAGATTTATGTATTTGTGTGTGTGTTGCAATGCAACTGCAACTACAGATAATTTCCATTCGTAATAATGTTGTTGTAAATTGAATAAATATCATAATCAATGAGTTGATTGACAGAAAATGAATGTAACTTTTTTGATAATTTATGGATTTGTTTTAGTGTTTTTTTTAAGTTATGAAGACATCAATTTAAAGTTACAGGTTTTTAATTATGGGGATTGCTTTTTCTTTATGTAAAACATGCCTTTGTACTAAGCAATTAATCAATAATTGGGAAATAATTTTTTTAGTTTTCTGTTGATTATTTTCAATTAATTCAATTAAATTTAGTGTATCACATGTGAGACATGTCTACCACAACTTCCCATTGCCCAAAGTGACTTCCTTGAATTGCTTGCTTTCTGACTTTCTTGTTATTCGAGAGATATAATAAAAATTTGTATGGGTAGTCTGAAAGAAACTTCCAAATACAGGCACACACCTCTTTTTTCATTCCCTTTCCCCATCATTTTCTGCTTGTGGATGCTAATCTCTCCACTTGGCCCATCATTTAATCATGTTGACTCTTCTCCTCTAGCACTCAGGAACTCTCCCAGGAGATCAAGTCCTTCATCAGTGGTGTTGACACCGTTCAGGGTCGAAAGCTCAGTGTCCGGGAACACGCCCGCTGTGCTGTGCGCCTGCTGCGCTCAGTCCCAGCCTGTCGAGGGGCGGTGCTGGAGCATCTGAGGGGCGTGTATGATGAGCATGTTTCGGCTTTCCTACACAACCTGGAGACAGAGGGCGATGCCAGCTCCGGGGTCAGCTCCAACCTAGAGGACATTATACAGGTGCGATGCAGAAGGACACACGTAAAACTTCTTAAAACTAGTAGCTTACCTTTCTTATATTGAGAGGTTTATTAAGATTACAACATACAATTGATTTTAGAGGCCCACAAGAGTAACAGACCCACACCCTGCCCAATCTCACTGGCCTAAATGTTTTCCTGCATTCATAAAAATATGCCAGTGGTTTGGGAAAATTCCCAGAAAATTTAATTTATTATTTTTGTTTGTCTGTAGGAGGTTCATGGCGTGCTGTCAGAGTTTATTCGTCTCAATCCCCGGGCCTGGGCCCCTCTGGTATCCGCCTGGGCTGTGGACTTGTTAGGCCAGCTGAGCAGCAAGCATGCTGGCCGCAGGGTGGCTCCCCACTCCTCCAGCCTTAACGAGCTGCTCCAGCTCTGGATGTCCTGTGCTGCCACTCGGTCCCTCATGGAGGCCTACTCCCAGTGTTTGGCCGCCATGCTGGCCTGGTGCCCTGACGCATGTGTGGATGCGCTGTTGGACACCTCAGTTCAGCACTCTCCGCATTTTGACTGGGTCGTGGCTCACATTGGCTCCGCCTTCCCAGGTACTATCATCAGCCGAGTCTTGGCATGTGGACTGAAGGACTTCTGCTCTCATGGCACTAAGGAACAAGGCCAATGGTCATGGGAGTGGATAAAGGCAGCAGGGTGCCAAAGATTGGCTCAGTGGTGGGAATCCTTGGACACCTTGCAGTGCACCACTCAGACAGCATCAGGAAAGAGCTGCTCAGGATGTTTCAGGAAAGCCTGAGTCCGTCAAGCCCTCTATCTCCCACTTCGTCCTCAACATCTTGGGAGAATTCCCCTCAACTCCGTCGTGCTGCAGTTCCATTTCTGTTGCAGCTGGCTGCAATGTCCCCCAACCTCTTTGGTGCAGTGTCTGCGGAGCTGGTGGAGCTGCTGCGCCCTCCTGTCCTGCTCCAGCTGCAGGCCTTGCTGCAGGGCCTCCCCAGAGAGGAATTGGATAACATGCTGGGGCTGGCTGTCCACCTTATTAGCCAGAGCCCATCAGGAGGTTCCAGGGTCCTCCGTTTTCTGGCAGACACAGCAACCCCAGCCTCAGTCATCATCTCAGGCCCTACACCCTCTCCTCATGAAGGTGTCAGAGAAGGTTGCGATCGCCTCCTCCAGATGCTGCTTCTGCATCTCCACAAACTGGTCTTCAATCGCTCAGATGGAGCTGAAGTCAACCCTCATCACCCTGCTTCCTCTCAACCCAAAAGGGTCATCCCCTTCTTGGAGGAGCTGCAGTCTCACGTAGGTGAGCTCTGTGCTGAGACACTGCGACTGGAAAGGAAGCGTCACCTCTGGCTGCATCAGCTGCTGTGTCTGCTGTCAGTGTATGGGGGTCCCAGCATTGCCACCGAGGCCCTCTGCCAGCTACTCACCCAGGCCCATAACCCAGAGGAGCTGGCTCTGGCCTGGCAGCTCCACACCACACTGTCTTCTTGCATGGTGGGACTCATTCATGCTGCTGTAGCTCGCTGTGTAGCCCAGATCCATGCACACACTCTGGGGCCCAAGCAGCTGCGGCAGCTGTTGCTTAACCTGGCCGCAGCCATCCAGAGTCAGGATGAGGAGAAAAGAGGAGCAGTTGGTGTTCAGTCCTCCATGGCCATCCAGGTGGGCTCAGCGGTCTCAGGACACCTCCATGATTTTGGCCCGCTCCTTCTCCATGGTGACCCAGCTGTATCTCATGCTACTGTGCGTCTCCTGTCCTGTAGCCCACTCCCTCGCACCTCCTCTCCAGCACACCTGCTCCTGCTCTCTCGTGCTGCCGTCACTCATTTCTTTCTAGCGCTGCGGAGAAGAGGAGAAAGTGAGAATATGGGGCGAGATGGGGGGCAAGCAGTCGAGGCGGTGAACTGTTCAGTCCTGCTCCTGTCTCGTTTCGCAGGGTATTCTACACTCACTCTCAAAGCGGTACTTCAGCAGCTGGTTGAGGGAGCGCTACATAAAGGCAACGCTGGCCTGTTTGGAGGGCAGATTGCAGATATGTCTGGGGCCCCTTTGCCTTCCCCATTGGTGTCTCCTGACATTGGAGCCTCGTTGCTGGATATCAACTGTCGGTTTGGTACCACTGTCAATTTTTCTGGCAGCGTGTGGTCTGTTTTTCATGCCGGGGTGATTGGAAAGGGGCTGAAAGTCCGCACTGACACACAGCTGACGGACCCATTGGGGGTCATGCAGGTAATTTGCACAATTTAAGAAGTGTAGTGTAGAACAGTTTCAAGCAAAATGTAGAGTAGATAAGCTAATGTAAAACATTTGTAGGTAATTAAAAAAATAAATATTGGGTGGAGGTAGATTTTATATATGTGGCCCACCCTGGTGAATTCTGAATATTGCACACATGGCAAAGATACAGAAATATACACCTGAAAATCATTAAATATACTAGAATTGTACTTAATGTGTTTTGATGTGCTTCAGCAAAATGTGTCAACTTCACTTTCTTCTCTCTGTAGAACATCCAGACTCTGCTGGCTGTCGTAATCCAGTGTTGCAGCTCCTCTGGCCTTAACGGCTCCATCACCGGCTCCCGACCCCCATCTGACCCGGTTGAGCCGCTGCCCATCAACGCAGAGGCAGCCAAGGTTGTTGCAGTTACAATGGTGGAAAATGTCTGTCCAGATGTGGCCAATGGTGAGCTGTCCTGGCCCCCAGAAGAACACGCCCGCACCACGGTGGAGCGAGACATTCACATTCGGCGTTGCTTTGAGGCCCATCCGGTGCTCTTCCCTCTGCTTCAGGTGGTGGCAGCTGGACGCCCGGCTCTCTGCTACTGCTCAGCTGTACTCAGAGGCCTCCTGGCCACTCTGTTGGCCCACTGGGAGGCATCCCGTGAGGTGTTGTCCACAGACTCCCCGTGGCACCTCCAGGCCTCCTGCCTCCTGGTGTCCTGCATGGGAGAGGGCCAGCTCCTGCCTCCTGTGCTGGCCAACGTCCATGAAGCCTTCCCCCACCTCACTCCCTTCGAGGTGAGGCTGCTGCTCCTAGCGGTGTGGGAGTATGTGAGAGGCAATGGGCCAATGCCCCAGAAGTTTGTCTTTAGCTCAGAGAAGGGGCTGTTCTGCAGGGACTTCTCACGGGACGGTGACGTGGCAAGATACGTAGCACCAATTCACAGCGTCCTGCATAAAAACATTGATAGATTGGGACATCTGTGCTGGCGGTTTCAGCTCTAAAGGGTAATGGGGAACAAACAGTATAGAGCAGGTGACAATGAATAAATAGAGACTGTAAAATAGATGGAATACTGTGTTACGTTACTCTAAGAATGGACTGCAAAGTTGCTTTTACTGTTCTTCAGTTTCATACAAGTTTAGTATAGTTTATGTGTGTGTACATTTTTGTACAATATTGTTTTTGTGACAAAGACAAGAGAAATGGCACACATGTATATTATTTTAATACAGAATTTGCTCCACACAAAACACAGCCTTAATGTGTCATTTATAGATTGTTTTGTATAATTTTTCAGATTGTTCACATGTTCTAAAATTGTGGCTACAAACATGCCTTGCATCTCTTGTTATGCCAAAAGCTGTTGTTTCCACCACATTACACAATAAATAATTTGGTCCTAGAATGTGTCATGAAATGATCATCTTTGTTCATGGTAAAATGAGGGAATGAGTGAATGTTGTCACCCCTCAGAGCTACCATGGGGGATCCCCAGGTTTGGAACCAGTGCTTTAATCAAAATTTACACCAGGATTCATAAATTTAGGATTGATTTCATGGGTGTAATCGTGGATTAAATCAGTGGGACAAATCCACGACTGCAGCCTGGAGATGACGTGTCCGTGCCTGAGAGGATGAATATGCAAATAAAGTTGACGTAACGATACATCCTCATATTATCGTCAACCAGAAAAAAGAACTCCGTAAAGTAAATATCGTAACCTATAAATTTAATTCGCATTATTTTTATTAATTTAAAGAAGAAATGCATGAATATTTCAATTATTGAGAATCGTACTTTTTAACCATCTTTGTAACGAACTGGTGTGGGGCGGAGTCCAACAGAATCAAGATGGCCACCATCACTGATAGGTAAGACAAAGCAGGTTCGCCGTTTCATCGTGCATTTTTCATTTGTTCGATATAGCTATGTTATCAGCGCCTCGGAGGCCAGAAATTATCGCTGTGGGTAAACACTTTGTAGACGCGTGAGCAAACAACTACTACTGTTTCAGGGTTTAGCGGCCGCCAGGGGAATTCATACGGGAAAAGGTCTTGCTCCACTCAATTGAATAAGCGGATTGACCGTCTGTTAGCCGTTAGCAAGGTTAGCATGATATCCTGATCAAAGTGGTATTTAACGACAACACTGCTGTCTGGCAACCAGGCGGTAGTCCGTCTGTAAAAGACCGATACAGAACAGGTGTCTAGTTCGTATTTTGTGCCTGCTTTATTATGTATTTCTTTTCCATACATCCGATTGAATGCTAGCTAACATTAGCCCATTTGAGCGGATACGTTAGCTAATCATTTCAAGCATCACATCACCCGGCTTTGACAGGAGATTGAGATTGAGAGGGCTGCAGGCTCAGGGTCAAACATAAAAAACGGCATTTTGGATACTGTTATAAATGTTAATGTGTGCACGCAGTGTGTAGTTGTAGCAGGATGATGAAATGGGTAAACTGCCTTTCCACTTGAGGACACATTTTACCAGCATTGAGAGGTCAAAGTCCGGGTGTGTGTTCTGTATAAACTCAATTTCGGTATATGTACTGTAATTTGATAATGGCTCTCATGGGTAGCAGGCATTGTTACACCACATGCATGTCAATGAATTTGAGAGGTGATCATCTACAGTTTAGGTTGTCTCCTTGATTTCTTTGAAGGATGGCGCCTGTCTTGGTGCTCTGGCTGGCCGTGTGCCTCAGTGGGACTTGGGCTGTGGACAGGGGCAACTTCAAGACCTGTGACCAGAGTGCCTTCTGCAAGTGAGTGCAAGATAGAAAAATAATAATACATTTACTTGCTTAAAGTTGCTTTTGAAAAAAGCACACAGATTCATCACCTGTGTCCACTCTTAATATTCCGTTTTAAACAGGCGTCAGCGAGCGTTGAAGCCTGCTGAGTCTCCCTATCGAGCCCTGCTGGAGACCATGGAGCTGACCAACACTAGACTCACGCTGCAGCTCATCAATGATAACAATAAAGTAAATCACAAATTAAGATACAGTTCACAATGTAGGATATTATGGCTGCCAGAGGAAAAGGCACTAACTTTAATTCACAAGAGCCTCAGTTAAATTTTCCAGCACTTAACTAAAATAATAAATGTGGCCTTAACCCGTTCTCAGATGGGGAAATTCTCAGGCTATTATGAAAGAACAATTTACTAGTTTCACATTTTGTGGCAGCAATACCAAATGGCTAACTAAGTGTAATGCCAACTAAGCAAGTTTGCCAACCTCTGCTGTAGTGTTTCCCCTCTCACCCCTCTTGTGTTTGTCTCTCAGGTGCGTCTGCTGCTTGAGCTCTACCGTCTCCAGGGAAACATGACAAGGGTGAAGATTAACGAGCTTAAGCCGCTAAAGCCTCGCTATGAGGTCCCAGACGTGCTCATCAGGGAGCCGCCTACTGAGCCGTAAGTTTCCCAAGGGTGTTACTGACTGTGTGGGGTGGGTGGTGCTTTTTATATGACAGAATCATACTGAAAAGGCAAAATTGATGCCCTTCTGTTCTGTGTTTGGTCCTGCCATTGTCAATTTTAATAATTTAGCCCTAAATCAAAAATTTGTCTAACATGCTCTATTTTTCTCATCAGGGTAGGAAAAGCAGAGGTATAAATAATAATGATGGCTAAATTCCATTTTAGCTGCTTCAGCTTCAAGTCCGGGTATTGTACATGCTGGCTCATACTGTCACGGCTAACAGGGACACTTGAGTAGAACAGAGCCATTGTGAATGTTATTATAAACATGTACTTTTCAAAGTCAAACTACCTGCTGTGAAAAACATGAGTAAGTAATTAAGTGTCTTCAAAGAAATGACTCCTAGGCGCATCTGAATCAGGTAACACCTAATTAATTAATTAATTAATTAATTAATTAATTAATTAATTAATAAATTAAATAAAATTGTGTTATACTGTAGATTGGGGCATTTTACCCATTGACACATAACTCAATTAAAATTCTTTCAGAGAAACAAAAGAGCCCATTTGAGATAATCGCCTTCTGGCTTCATCTCTCATTCAGAATCTCATTCAAATTTTCAACCTTGTAGTTTAGTTTTTTGCTTCACTAGGACAGGAAAACAAATTAGACAAACCTACAGCATTTAGATTGACTGTGAGTAGATCGTTAGGCTTTTGTGGCTCTGGTAGAGCGGCCATCTACCAGTTGGAAGGCCGGTGGTTCAATCCCTGTCGAAGTGTCCTTTGGCAAGACACTGAACCCCGAATTGCACCTGATCAGTGTGTGAATGTGCTTCTGATTAGCAAGTGGTAGCCTCAGCTACCAGTGTATGAATGTGTGTGTGAATGGTGAATACTGTCCCATTTTGTGTAATGTAATAAATTCTATCCAGTTTAGATGGTAATCAAAAGGTAAAGTGTTTTTTTTCTTTTGTTATATGAAGTTGTACAGACTGTAAAGCCCCCTCAGGCAAATTTGTGAAATTGGGTTATATAAATAAAATTGACTAGACTTTTTCTCTTTACTTTTCCTTTTTCTAAAGCAAATCCTCTTTAACTTAACTTTCTTTCACTCTCTCTCTGCCTCAGCCTGTCTCTTTTGTCTCAGGACGAGAATGGGGTTGTTCTGTCCCTGGGGGCGGAGTCTCAGAGGGTCATCGTCAGCGTCCGGCCCTTCCGATTGGACATCATGGAAGGGCGAGATGTGTTGATGTCGTTGAACTCGCGTGGCCTGCTGGCCTTTGAGCACCTGAGGATGCGCAAGGACACGTGAGAAACCCACAAATGCACACACATTTACGAATGCCAGCCCTCTTTTCATCCACGCCCTCACTCAGTGGATGATTTAGATTTTTGTTCCCATGAAATGGTTTGTTTTTGAGTATTGTCTCTGACTCGTTGTTCTGTCCTCTTTTCCCTATCATCCTAGTTTCTCCTATAAAGTAACTAGCACAGTGGCTAGCGTGTGGGATAATATCAAGAGGGTATTCTCTAGGTAAAGACCCTTAAGATTTGTAAGTGTGTATTCTGTTCCTTGTGCTAATGCTGCCAATAGTGACAAAAATCGTAGGGACTCCCATAACCGCAAGTACAGTGTGTTTACCCTCCAATAAATGTGACTGACAGCGGTATGGCTGAGTGTGTGCATGTCAGTGTTTTAATTTGATCCTTATTTGAGGGGTCAGACCAGCCCCCTGTTATCATTCTCCATATCTTTTGAAGGATCATTTAAACTAATAATAAAACTTACCAGTTGTATTGTTCTTCTCATTTCATGAAACAAAGAAAAATCATCCTAATCATGAAAAAGCAAATTCACATACATTTTGTAGGGTCTGATGTGCCAACCAGTGATTTTACTGTCTTGTCAGATCAGTGTCCAATAAACTAAATCGTTTGTGTCACTCCAGCAGATCTAACATTGCAACTGCATGACTGGCCGTGCAATGTTCACTGAAAGTAGTTTTCACGCTTGCTTAGCTCGTGGTGAGAGCTAACTGTGATAGATGAGCTATAATGCTGATGGCAGCAGGTGTGGACCAGTTTAGAAGGCACACACATGTAGTCTGAGTCACAACAGATAGTTAGTCTTATTTTCTGGTACTGCAGCCTAGTTCCCAAACCCAAAACGGCAAAATCTCTCTTTGTGGTTATACTCTGAAGTTTACATTTCAATTAAAAGGGTTAGTAAGTTATCTTACTTGGGACATTTTATGCATTTTTTTCTGGCACAGTGCTTCTTTTGAGCTCTTAAGCCATACTCTCATTATTGCGAGAAAAATAAAACGATTTTGTAGGCGCCTTCATCATTGTTGTATTTATGGTGTATTGCGAGGTCCAGCAGCAATGTATGAAGTGTGGTTGCAATTTAAGATGAAGATTAAGAAGAAAAAAAACTAAATGTTTGCAGGGTAAGATATCAGCCTTAAGATTTTGTTATCAGTTTTGTTACAAAAAATGCTCTTCGAGTCTCAGCACTGATCTAACTACGGTTAACGTTAACATTGTGACCTGATGGTCTTTCAGAAAG
Source organism: Etheostoma perlongum (assembly GCA_026937815.1). Classification (NCBI taxonomy): domain Eukaryota; kingdom Metazoa; phylum Chordata; class Actinopteri; order Perciformes; family Percidae; genus Etheostoma; species Etheostoma perlongum. Next base: position 19,271,193 of record CM049380.1, on the reverse strand, counting down.
TCCATTTGCCTGGTATATTTGGAAACTAATGATGAATAGGGGCTCCATTTATTTACTTATTTATTTATTAACCCATCAAAATCTGTTACAGGTCTTGGGGGGGTACTGCATATGTAAAAGAAACCAAAAAACAATCCATTTGTGGCTCCAGAGTGAGCAGTGTGAAGTCTGTTAACTGTTCTCACATGATGTCACTTGACATCATGACAGCATCAGTTGAAAATGAAATCTCAGGGTGTGGATTTAGAAAGAAGTGAGCTTAGCAGACTTCTGTAGCGCACTCCTCATCACTGCTTAAGACTAGCAGCACGATGCTACATAAGCTGCTACTAGCATAACTCATCAGAATTACCAACTGATCTGTTGGCTGTTGAGTTGCATTGTGGGTAGGCGCCAGGTTCTTGGAGAGCCTTGCTTTTCTGCTGCAATGCGAATATGGCATAACAGGCTTTTAAGACACATTTTGGCACTACTGCCTCTGGCTTGTGCTGCAGATCATGCACATCAACAGCTGTGTGACTGACAATTTTTAGCAGCTCAGAGCCTTGTTTGATGGGGTCTTTAGGGCAATGCCTTGGCCCTGATCACACCATGGTAAATGGGGAATCCACGTGGTACCAGCTGGTTCTGTAAGGAGCCTTGCGGGTGATGCATAAAGCACCCTCTCAAGGTCTTGTCCCATAATGCTTAGCTTGAAATAGCCACAAGGTAGGGAGTTGCTCAGTCTCCTTTGCCATTAAGTTAAGTCAATCAAGACTGAGTATTTTTAGTTGTCATTGTGAAGTCAAAGGGCAATCACCAAACTCCCCAGTCTGTATGTCCTTTTTTGTTATATTTTAAATATGATCTTATATATTGCCACTTGTATAGATAGCGTGACTTTGCCAAGGTGACACATTTTTCTTTTCCCTATATCCCCTACCTCCACTCATTGTGCCATGGAGCAGTCAGGTAGAGCCAGAGGCCGAGAAGAAAGAGGAGGATGATCCGGCAAACCAGTCTGAGGTACTACACATTAAAATACACTTTATTTTCTCCTCTCTCTATTTATTTCAAACACACTATCTCTACGCTTCTCTATCTTCTCTTGTAAACGTTCCTGTTCTCCCTCTGCCGGCCAGACCACAAAAGAAGAGGAAGAGAAAGTAGAAGATGGAATGTGGGAGGAAACGTTTAAATCACACTCAGACAGCAAACCAAATGGTAAGTTCTTTTATTTTCAGTTAGATAGTTAATTTAGCATGATTATTATTGCCATAATATCTGCATGCATGTGTTATTGAGGGCATTTAATGTTGTATCTAAAATAAGTCTGGTGTATTGACTCTCCACTAACTGATAATTGGTTGCTGTCATCTCACAGGTCCATCTGCTGTTAGTTTAGACTTTTCGTTGCCGGGTGTGGAGCATGTCTACGGCATCCCAGAACATGCAGATACCCTCAGACTCAAAACAACAGAGTGAGTGTCAACAAGTCATATTTCAAACACAAAATTACGATGCAGTTTGAATTTTCCTTGATATTGACTGGCACAAGCACATTGGTCACTGTAGTCTTCACTGCATTGGATTAAGCCTGAGTGTGTGTGTTTTTTCTATTTCAGTAATGGCGATCCATATCGGCTTTATAACCTGGATGTTTTCCAGTACGAGCTGTATAACCCTATGGCCCTTTATGGTGTTGTCCCAGTTATGTTGGCCCACAACACCCAGCGGACCACAGGCATCTTCTGGCTCAATGCCGCGGAGACCTGGGTGGATATTAGCTCCAACACAGCTGGAAAGGTATGGCCCTTTTTTATTTCCTTAGGTCCTGGGCCTGATTTGGTCCAAAATAGCCAGTAATGAATGTCTGCTGCACCAAAGCCCAGTGCTTCTCTTACTCACTTCTGTTTCTTTCCAGACTGTGTTTGGAAAAATGCTAGATTATGTTCAAGGCTCCAGTGAGACTCCACAGACAGACGTGCGTTGGATCTCTGAAAGTGGCATCATTGATGTCTTCATTATGCTTGGGCCAACACCCAAAGATGTCTTCTCTCAGTATGCCTCCCTCACAGGTAAAGTAGGAAGATGGATGACTCGCATAAACTCTTACTGCCTTATTTCCCATGTTTTCCCCATGACTGAAGAGTGCGTCCTGTAGTGTATGCTGGGTGCACAAGTATCCCTTCAATACAGAAAGGGATACTCAATGCTGAATACTAAGATTAAAGAAACCGTTTTATCAGAAACAAGTCTAATCTTTTCAGTTAGATACAACTACTTAATGCACAGATTAAAGAACTTTGAAACTTTTGATAAAGAGACATAATTAATTCATTGATTTTAAACATTGCTGTTTTACTTAAATCAAGTTTGTAATTAATCATGAACAAAATTGAATTTTACGATGGTTCAGACATTTAACTCAAAGGCTTTGGCTCAATTTTTAGTTTCTGGAAAATCACGTTATTTCACCTGGTATCCACTAACCCAAGATAAACATTAAACACATTTTACAACCTGATACAAGTACGGGTTCCTGTGTTGCCAAATAAAAGATCTGACTAACCTCCTCAGTCTCAGTTCCTCTCCTCACATCTTCTAACTTCCTCCTCCTGTTGTTCATCAGGCACTCAGTCCTTCCCTCCCCTAGCTGCTGTGGGCTACCACCAGTGCCGCTGGAACTACAATGACCAGGAAGACGTGTCTTCAGTGGATGCTGGCTTTGACGAGCACGACATCCCTTATGATTATATCTGGCTTGACATCGAGCACACAGATGGCAAGCGCTACTTCACCTGGGATCCACACAAGTTTGCAACACCAAAGGAAATGCTGCAGGGTCTTGTGGACAAGAAACGCAAGGTACATACGACAAATAATCCAACATCACTGTACCAGCAGACAATGTCAGGATCCGCAATATCTGCCAGAAGTTCTGCAGGATCTATTCTACTTTCCATCTAAAATAAATTATCTGCAGGCACTGTCAGGACAGGACTTAGACACATACATTTTTAAGACTTTGTGGTCAGTCTTCTTTAATTGTGTATTTTATTTTTTTTGTATGTAGATGGTGGCCATTGTGGACCCTCATATCAAAGTAGACACTAATTACAAGATCCATAATGAAATCCGCACTCGGGGATTCTATGTCAAGAATAAAGATGGTGGAGACTACGAGGGTTGGTGCTGGCCAGGTAAGACGTTGACAACTCTGCATCAATCACCAGAAACTGCATTTGTAAATATTCTTCATGAACTGAATCTTAACTGGGAAACATTGACATTTTATAGTGCCATGTTTAAATGCCAGATATTATTGCAATGAATATTTCTTACTTTGGATGATGTCCTTTAGGTAGTGCCGGCTATCCAGACTTCACCCGTGCAGACATGAGAGAATGGTGGGCCAGCATGTTTGCCTACCATCAGTATGAGGTGAGTCTGAAGTCATCTCTCTGTCGCTCAGCTAAAGACAAACTGTCAGTAATCTGCAACTAAGTATGCAAGTGAGATACTAAAGGGTGTTGGCTGTTGCTGTGTGCTAGCTTTCTATAAGGAAGGACATGACGGCAGTTTTTTTGTAGACCTTTTATTTAACTGGGAAATTCTTCTGCAAAACCCAATAGCATATTCTCACATGGGAGCTGCCAATTACAACCTATTTTTTTTACTGTTCATTGACTGAATATTTTAGGCATCTGAAAGGATTTTTCATTTTTAGTTTCGGTGCTCAGGTTTATCGGCTCTCACTTTTCCCATAATATGGTTTGTCTGTCCTCAAAACTTACATGCACAATCTCTGTTCACTCTCCAGGGTTCCATGGAGAATCTGTATACGTGGAACGACATGAATGAGCCGTCAGTCTTTAACGGGCCGGAGGTGACAATGCACAAGGACGCAATGCACGGAGCCTGGGAGCACCGTGACCTGCACAACTTATATGGCTTCTATGTGGTGAGTGCACACAATTTGTCTTCAGCTTTTTCTGAAAGACTGAACCTTTCTGTTAAATATTTTATCCTTTTTATGTTTTTCAGTCTGGTAAAGTATTCATGCATTAATGTTAACTGGCTGTTAACGTTGGCCACTGTAGTTGATTTATTGGAGAAAATGACTTCACTTAATGCCTTAATTTCCAGTGTGTCCAGGCAGATAGAAAATGTCAGTACCACTCAGAAACCAGTGCTGAACACAAATCAATGTTTTAGCAAAATAAGAACACAATGATTTAAAAAATAATTTTAGTGATATGTCATAGCTCACAAATCAGTCTGAAAAAGAACCAAATGTGCTCTAACAATTAGATGTTTTTGGCTAAAAGAAAATAGCACTGATTATTCTGTGTAAAACCTGCAGCAAATGGCCACAGCGGAGGGTCAGATCCAGAGGTCGGGAGGAGTTGAGCGACCTTTTGTTTTGACCAGAGCCTTCTTTGCCGGGTCGCAGCGCTATGGTGAGCCCTTTTACTGCTTTTACTTTTCATTCTACCAGCTGGTGTTTATGATCCATATTGCTAACCTGATGTTTGGCATTGCATATATTGTAAATATTTTTGGATTTTCACCTTATTTATAGTTATTTTAGACATTTATATCTGCACTTCTTTCTGATTTGTATTGCATCTGCTGCACAGCTGCTCAATTATAAAAGAAGTGCTGCCTTATAGAGAACCATTTTGTGTCGGGCTATTTAAGCACAGGACCTCATGTGTTAAAGTGTGTTTGTTTCTGTAGGTGCTGTATGGACAGGAGATAATGCTGCTGAGTGGGAGCATCTGAAGATCTCTATTCCTATGTGTCTGAGTCTGGGCCTGGTTGGAATCTCTTTCTGTGGTGGTGAGTATTATCCAGCTTCACAGTCTGCTCTTACACTGGTAGTTTGTCCCGGTGGTCAGTGTAAAAATTAAAATACTTGGACAGGCTTCCAACATATTAAAAGTATTTTGCATTGCTACACTGAAGTTTTTATATTTAACTATATAAAAGTGTTTGATGCAGCTACAACAGTTATGCAGGATTGTGATACTAAAAAAAGGAGTGACTTTAGTTTTCTGAAATAAATTTTGAGGCGTTACTACGGTGAGAGCACAGGTTTCCTGGGTAACTGCAGTTATGTATAGCATTGGTGCTTGCTGTATGTATAAAGCTTGTATTCATGATCAGATCAGGTGTTTTATGTTATTGCACCTGTGTTAAATAAAGATGATTCAGTACAAGGAAAACACAAATTTAGCTCCAGTTGCAGCCACAAGCTCCAAAAATAGATCTCTGAACGGCAGTTTTATTTCCCCAAGACATTTATATAATGAACATCCCAGATCAGACAGTAACTCTGACCCCGTCTCTCTCATAGCTGACGTTGGTGGTTTCTTCAAGTCTCCGAGCACTGAGCTGCTGGTGCGTTGGTACCAGACGGGGGCGTATCAGCCGTTCTTCAGGGCCCACGCCCACCTGGACACCCCCCGCCGCGAGCCCTGGCTATTTGGTCCAGAAAACACGGCACTGATCCGTGAAGCAGTGCGCCAGCGCTACGCCCTCCTGCCCTACTGGTACCAACAATTCTACCACGCACACCGCACTGGACAGCCCATTATGAGGTGAGGACAGGGCAGGATACATTGTTGTCTTTCATGTCATCTTACCATTAGTGGGGAGTTACAAAATAATCTCCAATCAGGTTATATTAGTACCTGCTTGTCCAGCTAGAGATCATCTCACTCTGGCATTTTTGAAACAAAAATGCGTCCCTTAATCTGAATTACAATAATGCATACACTCTCAATGCACAACAATACATTGTGTTGTTGGTTTGAATTCACTGCAGATTTCAATAATATGCTTTGATGCAGATGAAAATCTTGTAATCACTTTACTCATCTCTATTTCAGACCACTTTGGGTGGAGTACCCTCGGGATCCTGCTACTTTCACTGTGGATGACGAGTTCTTGATCGGTGAGAAACGGAACACTAAAACTGTAATTTTCAGTTCAGTTAAAATACATCCATCAAAAGATCTCTTGATGATTTGAGTTTTCTTTTCTTTTTTTTTAAAATCTGTGTCTGATGTTCAAAGTTGTCTCCAATTATTGATTGATTGATTTAAATGCAGAATCTCTGCAGCTCAGTCCAAATCTGTACTGTGGTTACTTTTGTTGTTGTTGTGTTGAGTGTGGAGCACTTCTGTTGAAAACAGCCGAGGTACAAAAGGGCAAAGTAGAATGAAAACATAAAATCAATTGTAACAGTAAGGCAGACGTGGTTCAAAACAATTATCAGATCCACTGATGTTACTTAACTCGTCTGCAGGAAGAGACCTGTTGGTGCACCCAGTTACTGAGGAGGGAGCCAGGGGAGTCACCGCCTACCTGCCTGGCAAAGACGAGGTAAGAGGAAGAAGCACAGAGGCTTTAACACATCTTGCAGTCACTGCATGATTCTGGTGTCTTGAGTGGTTCACTCAAGAAAAGGTGATTCAGATTCAGATGTCCTTGTTCCTCAGGTTTGGTTTGACGTTAAAACCTTCCAGAAGCACAACGGGGCCCAGAACCTTTACATCCCTGTCACCATGAGCTCTGTAAGATGCACTACAATTAATTTCTACATTTCGAGGCCCTCCACATCCTTTAATAGTATCTTCCTTGTTTCCTCTGTAAAATGGAGCTTTCTGTCTTTTTTCAGATTCCAGTGTTCCAGCGTGGCGGCTCCATTATTCCCAAGAAGATGCGAGTTCGCAGGTCATCCTCATGCATGATGCATGACCCCTACACTTTATATGTGGCTCTTAACCCCCAGGTAACTCAATTGCACATACTCTCGATGACAGCTGCCAACACACAACTGTCACCCACCGCTATTTTAAAATGTTGCATTGTCATACTTGATTTTATACTTTTTCTTTGACAGAGAACTGCAGAGGGTAAGCTCTACATAGATGATGGCCACACCTTCAACTATGAAAAGAAGGAGTTCATCCACAGGAAGCTGTCCTTCGCCAACAACATCCTCTCTTCTGTGTGAGTGACATGAATATTCTCAGATTCAGTCTGGTAGAAATCTTGCTTCTATTTAAGCAAAAATCCACCTCAGATAGGCTCTTAGATATTTAAATTTAGATCTTTATTGTGTCCCAAACATAAAAATATAAAACATTTTATGATTTGTATTATAGGGGTTAATCTATCATTTTTGTGTTGTAAATATTAAATTCATGTCTCTGCTCTGTCCACAGTAACTTGGCTCCAGATGCCCAGTTTACCACCCAATCCTGGATTGAACGTGTTGTCATACTGGGAGCCAGTAAGCCCAGCACAGTGACCCTGAAGACTGCTGGTGAGTGGCCACAATACAGCCGTTCTCCTGCATGTCTATTCTTATTGGTTGATTTGTTTAAACTTATGGACTGTATGCTGACCAAAGGAATCAGCTGAAATGCATCTATTTCACAAGAGGCAGCTAAACATTTTTATATAAGAGTTTAATGATTAAAACACAGTCCAGTCCAGTGGTGCAATCTTCCCAAAGAGATGATCATTAAATAGTTTGTAACTGAAATTTAAATGAATGTGAATAGTTTTATGATTGATATTTATCAATATCATCTTGGCTAACCAGGTCTCATTTATTTTTAGAAAATGCATTTTTATAATACAGCCAGTTGCATTGCACTTCAGGATTACAAAGATTATTTCTTTGGGCTGTGTGAGATTGACGTAAGATTTTGTGTGTGCTTAAATGTTCTTGTCTCTTTTGCAGATGGTCATTTGTGCAGATCTTCAAACAGAGGTTTGGGGAAGTTAAGTAGCTCCTGGAGAGCCAACTAGAGTTTGACTTTGACGCCTCCATGTCTGTGTTGACGCTCCGCAAGCCCGGCATGAACGCAGGGGCAGACTGGAACGTGATGCTTCAGTAACCATGCAGACAGGAGAGGAAGAGCAGGAGTAAAATGACTGAGCAGGAGTGAAAATGACTGAACAGGAGAGAGGAAGGAAAAGGCACAAGGCGCTGATGCTCATGACTAACTACAGCAAGACAACAGGATAGCCATCATAGAAAATAAAGGACACACACACACACACACACACACACACACCTGTCAGCCATGTAACATTACTGCCATGTCTCTTATGTGTTCAGTCACACTGGAATACCTAACAGAAATTACTACTAGATAGATAATTATGTTTGTCACATTTTTCAAATAGATAACAAATGAGAAAATGTTATCATTGTAATTCAAATTTGGGCCAAAGAAAGAACGCACTTTGTTGTCCAGCCAGTCTGCTTCAGAAGAAAGATCACTGTGGGGGATTGTATGCCATTTTAGATGAAGGCTCACATTCAAAGCACATGCTCTACCTGTTGGTGATTCCCTCTAATCTGTTTCTGACTTGATGCTCAAATTCATTCCCCCCTCTTTTAAACCAAGCACTTCAGTCAGCTCCGAGCTCAACTTTCTTTATTCTTGCCACATTTCATATATTTTGAGTAGGGCTTGCCAACAATCAGCTTTGTGGCTCTACACTTAAAGGTGAAGTCAACAGCCAAACGAATACACCCCTCCGGTCATTTCAGAACGTTCTACCGCTGCCTTTCTCTTTATACATCCATAACCTTTCCCCTGTCCTGTGCAGAAGCGCGGATGGAATAGTGGTTGTTTGTTTTCCCATTTACGGAAGCAGGGCTGTGTATGAACGCATAACGGATAACTAGCCAATTGGGTGGAAATAAGTGTAGTGGATTAGAATGGCTGACTCCACCTTTTATTTTTACTACAAAATAAAAAAAAATAACTTTCTTAGCAATCCTGACCTGCTAATTCTTGTTAAGTCCCTCCCTGAGCTCGTCAATGATGAATTGTGTGCATGGAAATGATACATTATTGTCTCTAAATTACGGAAGTAGTGGGTTTGATTTCCAGCTGTTCTTTTGAACAAACTCTGCAGTGGGTATGAGCTGAACCACTGATGTTTGCGGATCATCCTGTTGATGTGCATTCTTTGTTTTATCAAGTTCTTTTCCCAGCACTGTTTATTAAAATGATCATTTTTAATGCACTTCAAGAAGAGTGTGAGAAATTTCAAGTTGTTTAGATTTTCATGTGCTACTAGGTGTCAGGACTGTCCAGGATTTCCAGTGTGTCATTTGGATCTTATTGAACTGGTCAAATCTCATCCATGAAAGATTTTACTAGCAAATGTTCATTTGATTTTCTGGAGACTCTAGATTGTGTCCCATCTAGTCAAATCATTGGACCATTTAGGAGTTTTGTTCAATGAGTTTGTTTCTCCTTTGATTGTTTTTATGATCATTAATGTACATGTTGCTGCAATTTAGTTGCTGATGGCTTGTATTGGCAAATGGAAGTGAAGAAAAGGACTGTCAAGTTGTCAAATGTACTAAAAGATAAAGACCAAGTGAAAATAAAGTTGACCAAATGTAAAGGAGTGTATGTATTTTTGTTTTAAATTAGCATTTCTGTAATTTAACAAGACAGTACTGGATCGTATTTATTTGGGGTTTTTCTTCAGCATGTTGGCCCAATGGTTGGCACTGTGGCCTCACTGCAAGAAGGGACTGGGTTCAAACCCTGGTCGGCCCAGGCCTTGTGTGGAGTTTGCATAGCTGTTAGCTGCTAGCATGGCACTCGCTCAGCCTCTGACCGGCTAGCTGTGCTGACCTAGCTACTGCCGATGTGCGACTCCCAACAAAGATGGTACAGAAGTGCGATGCCTCACTCTGTAGCTAATACAGAGAGCTCAACACACAGGGTGAAAAGAGGAGCTGCAGCAATATGCAGTACAACAAAAAATAACATGGTGATCTTTGAAATTAAATAACGTAAATCTATTTTATTTACATATATGTGTGTGTGTGTGTGTAATAGGTTCATATTATGTAATATATAATATGAGCACTTTAACTATACACTTAGTTGTTCAAGGTGCAGTGTATTGATCAGCTCAGTTAACAGCAGGGGCCTCCATTTTCTTGAGCTGCGGTAAAAGAGATGTGTTCTGCTAAATTTTAACATTAATTTCTGAGATAAGAATATCTTTATCTTTAAACAAAACAGGGAAGACCTTTAAATTGACTGTGTGGGTGTTCCCATAGTTGCAGGAATCTCAAAAGTTTTGCAGGGAAGTTTTTTTTTGCAAGCAAAGGGAGACGACATGACAAATTATGGTGTAATAGCTTCCTTAGTATAAGACAAATGTATGGATTCATATAACAAAACATTGAAGAACATTGTAATATAAACATTTTGCTTGAATGCTTGACCTGCTCCATGTCATCCCCTCGCTTTCTCTCCCCCTTTCTTGTCTATCCATTGTCACTATCAAATAAACGGAAAAGCCCTAAAAATAATATTTGCTTGGGTAGTAATACTTTCAGAAAGAAAGTGAAGTAAAAACCATGGTACAACATTTCAGAACAAGAAAGTACTTTATTTATTTAGATGTATTTGAAAAAATAAATTCACAATAAATTACTATATTCGCAGCAGCGAAAGAAATGGGTTATTTTATAAATAAATATGGAGTAAATACAGTTGGTATTCGCAAAGTATTTGCATTTTCTGAGAAATTATCAACCTTTATTGAAAGAACATTCGAATTTACAAAATTTAGGACATGTACTCAACAGAGAAAACAAAAATCTGATTGCAAATAAATGTGTTGTATAAATAAAATTATAACTGGGAGGAAAAAAAATACATTATTCTTCTTTGAAGAGTTCACTGTACAGGTCCACAGTTTTGTTCATAGACAGTTAAAGAAAGGTTTTACTCATTTTCTTTAACTTTCTATGGTTTTATTACTCATTTTTGATTATTTTTTTGGTCGATGGCATGTATCTTGTCGCGCATGAATGACGTCATCACGACGTTTTCCATCATGGCGGCGGAAGGCTGTGAGGAGATGAGCGGCAACGGGGAGCTAGAAGAGTCTTCAGGTAACATTGATTAACATTACTGGATATACAATCTACAGTTTTGTTTTGTATTTTCATACATATTAGTGGTCTTAGGTTCCATCGGCAAATGTGTTTGGGATAAAAGCTCCAATCGGACATATTTAAGTGAGAAGCATGACAAGCTAGGCTAAGCTAACGTGATTACAAGTGACCACACACACACCAGGAACCGGACAATGTTCTTCTGTTCACTAACTTACCTTTCCGTGGCTAACGATGTGTTCTGTGACTGCTTATCAATTATTAGTTGAATTATGTCCACGACAACCCAAAGGTACGTGGGTCAGCGCTGTAGTGGAGAGCACACCCGTGTAAACTCAGTGCACTAAGGGTTTAATGAATGAAACAAACTGCTGGGGGTGTTTGAAGAGTAAAAGCTTAAAACCCCCGATTTAGTCATTTTTGGGTGTTTTTGTGTGTGTGGATCACAAGCTGCGGGCAGTAGGTTAGCTGCATAAGAGGTTTGACTGAAAGGTCAATGCAGTCTTTAAAAGTTTAGCTGTTACCTCTCAGGTGGTCTGGGACGGGTCTGCTTTCTGTCCCCTGTCAGAACTAGCTAAACAGGGAGAAGCCGGTTCAGTTTTTATCCACATATCTGGAACAAACTCCCAGAAAACTCCAACTCCTAAATCGAGGCTTAAGACTTTAGTTTGACACTGCCTTTTTATTAAATCTTTTTTAGTTTTACACTGCACTGTAACTTTTATTCTTGTGATTTTATACATGTCTTATTCTATTTTAGCTTGTTTTTAATTCATTCGTGTGTTTGATTGTTTTAAATGCTTATTAATGCTTTATGTGAAACACTTAAAGTTGCCTTGCCTTTTTATAAAATCAGTCACAATGCACCCTATTTGTCTTACAAAGTTATCTGCTTAAAGTTTGTTGATTGATTTACGTCTGGTGTATAATAATGATGGAAGCATGTGATTGTGGTCATTTCACACATTGTTGTTGTATTATTGGAACACCTGTTGGTCCTTTTTCACAAAACTGTCCAGGATGCAGAGGACGTTTCATGAATTACATCACATCACATTAATTTACTATGAAGGTTAATTGCTTCTTTTTTTTTTTTACAGCAAGTGCCATCAACGTCCATTAAAAAAAAAAAATTTAAAAAAAGCTAGATGTTGGAAGCAGTCAAGTGTTGGTTTCCGTTGCCACCACACCTCAAGAAAGTTAAGCAGATTAAGAGAAATGGGTAGGAATAAAGCATAGAAAGGTTTAAGATGTTTCGTCATGTAGTGAGAATACACCAATATCAGAGCCAATTAATAACAAAAAAGTAGCTGTAGTTATCGCTTTATTGTTCATATTGAGATTTAGGACTTGTTAAAATGCGTATTTGTTTGGCCAGTAATCCCTGGTGGTCAGTAGTGAAAACTACCCCAGTAGTTTGTGACTGTTCAATTGAAAGGACTTCTTTCTGAGGTAGTGATTATGGCCAAGGGGCCAAATTCAGGGCAAGGCTCCTACACTAAATATTATGTTCCCAGTAGCTTCAGTAGTAGCATACCTGACCTGTAATGCCCTTTAATTATGTAAATGGATATTGTCTGACTTTAGACATGGAGGCTTCTGAGGTTCCTGCATCACCTCCGACTGAGTTGGCAGAGATGTCGGAAGAAAACGGCAATCTCGCCGTGGTCCCTGAGGCCGCCGTAGTAGGCCCCGACCCTGCTACCTTCTCAATGCCCCCGGCTTCAGAAGACGAGGAGGGAGAACTGCCTGCCGACTTTGAGCGCCTGTGGAAGTCCGCCCACGACAATCCTCAAGACTTCACCAGCTGGACTGACCTGCTGCAGTACTGTGAGCAAGAGGTGTGTGTGTGTTTTTGTTTGTTTGTTTGTTTGTTTGTTTGTTTGTTTGTTTGACCAGAGAGACAGAGGAGAACCAACAGGGTTCAGATTAATAAAACATGTAGGAAACCATTATATTGTCCCTCACTAATGATTCAAACACAAAACATGTTTGACCTGGAGGCTTTTTGTAGCCTTAGGTGACTTTTGAACTTAATTTTTCTCTCTTCTGTCCAGAGTCACATGACAGCATCACGCAGAGCGCTAGAGGCCTTCCTCGCTCGCTACCCGCTTTGCTACGGCTACTGGAAGAAATTCACAGATCTGGAGCGCCGCGCTGGGTACAACAACAAAGCCGAGGAGGTAAAACAGGAGAGAGTTTACAATACAGTTTTCTTCTTCCTTCCCACACCATTGTGAATAATGTGCGTGTGTAATTAATAATGAGGATAAGGTTTTAAGAAAGTGTTTTTCACTGGTCCTTATGAGCTGGTTGTGTTGTGCTGTGTCAGGTGTGTGTTCAGGGTCTCCAGGCAATCCCTCTAAGTGTCGATCTGTGGATCCACTACATCAATCTGCTGCTGGGAACGCTGGACATGAACCTGCCTGAGTCACCCACGCGGATCCGCAGGTAGTCTCATTTAAGACTCATCTTTTATTGGTGTGCTTTATGCTGTTTGGCGTGTGCAGCACAGATGAAAAAATACATTTTTAAGAGAAAATATACATAAGGAAAATAAGCCACTTTATGTGAAAGCTGTTTTGATATCTTAACTGTTTTTTGACCTCAACACCTCAGTGTGTTCGAGGATGCGGTTGTAGCAGCAGGTCTGGACTTCCACTCAGACCGGCTTTGGGATCTTTATGTCGAGTGGGAGAAGGAGCAGGGCAACATGAAGAACGCATCAGCAGTCCTTGACAGAGTCCTTAAAGTCCCCACCCAGCTCTACAACACCCACTACGAGAAGTAAGACTACACACACGTTGTGCGTGTGTGCCAATCTAAGACAAAGATGCTGATTTGCTATTGTCAGTACCAGGGTTACTATTATGACAAATACTATTTTCTAATTTTGTTAGGTATTGAATGCAAATATCACGTTTATCATTTAACATTAAATTAGCATACTATTGGGATATGTCTAATATTCTCCTCTTACCTGAACACCTCTTATTCACTCTATTTTCATTAATATAATTTTGCGTCCTGCTCTGCCTTCCCCTCCTGCCCTCTGTTAGGTTCAAAGACCACCTCAACAGCCACGAGCCCAAAGAGGTGCTTTCCCCGGAGGAGTACGAGGAGCTGAGGACGTTATGCCGTCAGAGTCAGAAGGCAGAGCGTGCCGAACAGGCCCAGGAGGAGGAGGAGGAGAGGCCGCCAGGGGAGGAAGAGCCTGCCACACCTGAGGGCACAGACTCAGTGAGTAACATCTGACTGCCTTGCAATCCGTTTGAAAGTTTCAAATGTGTAAAATAGGTATTGATTAATTCATTAATTTGTTCTGTGTTCAGGAGGAATTGATGCAGAAGATTAGGGAACAAGTGCTGGTTTGCAGGGACAAAGTGTACCAGGACAACGAGGGAGAAGTTCGCAAGAGATGGCACTTTGAAGACGCTGTGAGTTTTCTCTCTCTCTCTCTCTCTCTGTCTACTCCACTCCGTTAGTTTGTTCTTTCTCGTCTTCTTGGGCCTTTTCTCTCTTTTCTCATTAATTCACTGTTTTTCAGCTTCTTTTGTGGAAAACAACGTTCGTCAACACAATAACATACTGAATCTCAGGCTGGTTATTATTTTATTATTTAATACCTGAGTTTTGGTTTCAGTAGTAAAAACACTACTTTTTCATATTGGTACATTACTGTCTATTCCATTTGGTAAAAAAAGTCAAACTGCAATATTGAATATTGTTTAAAAACAGTCCATCGTACAAGAATTTTGATCAGATCCAGCTTTTTTGGGCCAGAATTTTTTTCTACTCAACATTAATTCACTGTTTTTCTTAGAATTGCTTAATTTTGTAGCATTAATGCATGCTATTCTTTCAATGAAGGTTTTTGAATTGTGATTATTTATTTTTATAGCACAGTTTATTAGTAAAACACAGTATTTTTTTTTTTTTGGTACCTATAGAACATTTTTTACTGTTGTTTTTATGAGTTTTTAAAAAAAAAAAATCAAACAAATAGCATTTAATTTTTCTATTTGTTCACAGTAAATATTCTTTGATTTTATTTCTCTTTTTCTATTGCTTTTTTAAATTTATTAAATTTTCAATACACACGTTAATCACTTGCTGTTTCTTTTTCTCTGGCCTTTAGATCAAACGGCCCTACTTCCACGTCAAACCACTAGATCGCCTCCAGCTGCGGGCCTGGCACTCCTACCTGGACTGGGAGATCGCTCAGCTCAACAAGGACACCGAAGACTCCCCAGACAGCCAACAAGGTGAATACATAACGAACATGCTGTCACCTGTATCGAACAGTCTCAGCAAATTTGTGATAACATTAAGCATCCTTGGTTTTGATGCCATTATCTCCTACCAGATCCAAACCAGGAAGCCCTAGAGGGGTCAGAGGTTGCTGCCCAGCCTCAGGACCAATCTCAGAATGCTGCGGTTGTCCATGATGACCGCAGGGTTCGCATCCTCTTCGAGCGCTGTCTGATTGCCTGCGCTCTGTATGAGGAGTTCTGGACCAGGGTGAGAAAGAAAAGTGTGTTTGTGTGTGACCTTTAATTCCTTGTGAGCCTCAACACTAGATTAATATGAGATGCGTGTGTGTGTGTGTGTGTGTGTGATCTCTGTGTTACGTGTTCTTGTATGTGTCGTTCAGTACGCTCAGTACCTGGAGTCGCAGAGTGTGGACGAGGCTCGGGCTGTTTTCAAACGAGCCTGTGAGATCCACCTGGTGTACAAACCCAACATCCACATGCAGTGGGCCACATTCGAGGAGAGGCACGGTACAACAAAACATGAACACACACCAACACACTGTACAAACAGCTTTGCTCTATTCCTTTTACTCTTCTAATAAATGAATGTTAAATGTATTAGGTAGGTCTTACGTTGTCCAGTATACTGTCACGACTGTTTGTTTAAAGATCCTCTGTGATGCAGTCAATAAAAGATTTAGTGAATGTCTGTCAAACTTGTTAAAGGGATAGTTTGGATTTTTTGAAGTGAGGGTTGTGCGAGGTACTTAAAGCTTTAGTGCGTACTTTTTTGATATTTATGAATGTCTGTTATATTCAAGCTGTTGCCAAATGAGTTGCTACAAAGTTAATTAAGACTATCAGCTCCACACAACTCTCTCTTTGTATTTCTCAGTATGGCTGTGTTCAGAAGACTTTCCCGCGCAGAAACTCGAGTGAAGATAATTACCTTTTATTTTTTGTCCTCCTTGGTTACAAGTAACTGTGTGAAGGGGCCGTGGGGGTGGTGTGTAGCCATGTAAGGCTTGTATCATGTGGAAGCGCCGACAGTGCACTATAGCCTTAACCATACTCAGTGTATTACCTACAGTAGATGGCCGTCGAACGTCCCGAGTTTGGAGAAGCAAGCAGGAGTGCCATGGATTTGCCGGCCGCCATCTACTGTAGGTAAAATCAGAATCAGCTTTATTGGCCAGGTTTGCGTAAACAAACAAGGAATTTAATTTGAATTTGAGAATTTACAAGAAATAAACAATAACAATTGAAGAAAGGGAATGAATAGTGCAATATCAATATGGTCTGAGTACTAAGATTTAATTATAAATATAGTGCAAGGTAGGTCTGTGCAATGGTAATATATTAATAGCTAATATATAATAAACAATATTGTGATTGGAAGAAATATACATGAGGTAGATGAGCAGAACAGTGTTCATTGACTTTGTTCAGTGAGTAACACTGACTATGGTTAAGTACCTCATACAACCCCACTTCAAATCCAAACTATCCCTTTTAAAAGTAAAAGGGCTGTAATAAGACACTTCCATAATTGTTTGTAGTTTCACCAAAAGATGTAAAAAGGACTAACGTGAAGTTAATACAGGGTAGGGAACAACTTGTTGAATATGATCACGTTCTGCTGAACAGGCTTCAGTCATCATAACATACATATACCTCAACTGTTAATTGCTTGTGGTTTCTATTGCAAGCTTACTTTTTTAACTATTATTGTTTACTGTATTATATACACTCATGAAAAGTCCCTCATCTTCCCCATCAGGTGACTTAACCGAGGCTCGGCGAGTGCTGGAGGCTCTGGAGAAAACTCTGCCTGGGTTAGCCGTGGTCCGTCTTCGCAGAGCAGCTTTAGAGAGGCGAGCGGGCCAGCTGGACCAATCAGAGGCCTTGCTGCAGGAAGCAGTGGCCGAATCCAAAGAAAAGCCCACGTTACATGCTTTTTATTCTATCAAGCTGGCTCGCCTGCTACTGAAACTGGGCAGGAACCCCAGCAGAGCCCGCAGAGTTTTACAGGAGGCGCTAGAGATTAGCCCGGTAAGATATTTAGCTAGCAATCACCCACAAATAGTTCAGCCATTAACACCATGACCAGACTGATTTCATGAAATGGCGTATGTAAGACACGCCAATTCGTATGCCGTTATTGGTGTGTTATCAAGACGCATAGTCGCCTTTTTAGCGTGTATATCAACAGCATTTGGCCTCCATTGAGTTACATTACCTTGCGATTGCATGTGAGTTTGCCGTGTGAGTAGTATGAAAGGGCGAAAGCCCGCACAGGGACGTTGGTCGGGGTGGTGGATGGGTAAAACATAGGACTTTCACCCAGGAGACCGGGGACTGTGTCCCACGTGTTTTCCTAAATATAAACTGTTGCTTTCTACTTTTACTGAATTCAACCATAGCTTTCTTCTCGCGATAACACGTTTTTCTTGCAATAACACGGCAAGTGGCGTGTATGTGTACGCCCGCTGTATACAGCGTAGACATACGCGCAAATAGCTCAAAATGCGTACAGATAACACGCCACTTGGCTAAAAAGTTGGCGTGTATATTTACGTGTTATAGACTTAAACTTCTCTTTATTGATCCTTTTGGGATTACTCCCGCGAGGAAATTGAAAATTCCAACAGCAGCAGGAAAAAAAAAAAAAAAAGATAAAAAAATGATGCCATGTTGACATGACAGGATTTTGACCAGTCTCCTCCTTATCCTGAAAAGATTAAGGAATGTCATTGTAGTTCTGCTGTAAGAAGTCCTGCTCCTGTTTCTGTGACCCAATTTGCGTGTCAACCAGTCCATTAATTTATTTATTTTTTAAAGGTCCTATGACATGGTGCTCTTTGGATGCTTTGATATAGACCCTAGTGTATTTGAAGTCTCTTTCCCAAAATTCAGCCTTGGTGCAGAATTACAGCCACCCGAGCCAGTCCCACAATGTACTTTTCGTTAGTATGTGCCATACTGCTTTGTGTGGTAGCAGCAAATGAGTACCTTAATGTTTGTACCTTTTTTAAGAAACAAATAGCAAAAAAACGTTGTACTTAAGTAACTGTTTTTTTAATCATCTCCATCCTCCTCTCCAATGTGCCCTCCCTCAGGATAACGATAAGCTGCACCTGAATTTGTTGGAGCTGGAGGTTTCGGGGGACCCCTGGGCCTCAGCTGAGGCAGTGCAGGAGTGTGTGACGCGAGCCCTGGCAGCTCCCCTCGCCCCACACACCAAGATCCTCTTCTCACAGAGAGGGCTGCAGTTCGCAGAGGACTACAGCAACTCTATCCAGAGGTCAAAGTTCAACATAAGTCTTATGTTAACCCCGTTGCCACCACAAACCCTTTGTCTTCTCTGACTTGAATGTAGTTCCTTATTGTCTCTGTGTCCTCTGCAGTGTGCTGTCTGTCTATGAAGAGCACCAGAAACTGCTGAAGGAGCTGGGTGGAACAAAGAGAGAAGCAGAGAACGGGTAATTTGATCAAGTTGAAAACATTTTTCTGGCAGTGGGAAACTCTGGTGTTGCTGCGTGAATAACATGAGCAGAGATGATTTGTTTTTAGGGATGACGACCCAGAGAAGATGAGCAAAAGTGAGGATGGCTCTGCTGTTGCCGTGTCTGCATCAGTCCCACCTACCATGCCACATGTCCCCATCACCACACCCCCTCCCACTGTGATGGGCGCCGACGCAAACTCACAGACTGGCTATGGGGCATACAGCAACTGGTATCAGGTAGGATTGTTAAAAATAAAAAATAAAATAGCAGGTGCTTGTATAAACTATTTCTGTAAATGAACAAATTTGGATTGACTGCTTTAAAAGTTTATTTGCACACAGGGCTTAACTGAGATGCAGGAAAACCACAGCCCATAAAATATCATGTGTCTATAAATGGTTTATTTAGATGTAAACCGAATATTGCTGTAGGCTATAGTTTGAGATGTTCTGTGTATGTTACAAGTGGTTTGTTATTCTTTTTCAGCAACCGCAGTATGCCGGCTACGGCTACCAGAACACATGGAACTACAACCAAGGCTACTATCCTCCCAGCTAAAGGGGGCGACAGTGACACCAAGAAGCCACCAGAAGTGGTTTAATCCAGAATGACTCCTTAGGTCAACAAAAAAACTCAACCACCCAGTCCTGCTGGTCCACCTGCTAAAATAATATCTTAGCATCCTTTCCTCTCCGTCCTTCCTCCGAGTAACCTCACTGTCCTGGATTTGTTTAAATAAGGGGCAGGAGTTCTCTTTTAGCATTTCGTGTCATGTCAATGTTCTGAGGGACAGGTGGAAAAATGATGAAAGAAAACTGACGCTCCCATTCTCGGTACATCAGTGTCTCTCCATTTTAATCAGAAATATTTTTGTATTCGTTTGCAAGCCCAACCCCTTTGCTCCTGTTTTAAAGTCATCTAGTCTATCCAACTTTACAGGTGACATGATTGACATTTTGTACCATTCCAGTGAATGCTATGTTTTTTTCTAATGTATATAAAGGTGTTTTATAGTGCGTCACAACAGAACGGTTTGTGTTGTCTGTGTGCGTAAGTACTTCCATAATGAGGGTGAAAATTCACCCTCACACTAATTACTTTGATCACATAGCCAGCAAGTTTCAGAGGCTGAAATCTTAACCTCAACACTCTGAAAAAATAAGGAATAGGCTCCACATTCCTTTTTATATTAAATCTCCTTTATGGTACTACAGTACCAGCTGAAAGAAAAAGTCCATAAATTAGCTGACGTGTAAGTGAAGACCACAGCCTCTGAAATTTGCTGGCTGAATACACTAATAGGTTTAATGTAGTGATCATGTTCAATAGGCAGACATTTTGACTTGTTATAGCAGATAAACTTCTGTCTGTCACAGAGTTCCAGTTCATTTGTTTTAAAAAGCAGCAGGCAGGTTTAAATCCTTGTTAGTGTTGTGGCATATTTCAAATTTACACGGTTCAATAAAATGCCTGAAACTAACCAGGTCACATAACTTTGGGACAAGTCAATTATGAGAATTCAGTTTAATACGTTGCAAAACATTACAACCTTGTTAAATGTGCACTTGTTCAATTATGTATAGTCATATGTAGTGATTAAATTAAAAAGGATGAGAATGCTGATATTCTAGTTTTCTTACTGTCAAGAAATCCCATTTAAAGGCTACAAGTGTTTTTAACTTCCCTACTGTGGCACTTAACCCTAAACCCATTTTTTCCCTACCAAAGACTTAAATCTGTAACAATGGGTCACAAATATACAGTTTCATTTTTGTAAAAAGGCTAAATTTCCTAAAACAGCTGGACTTTGTAAATGCAAACGATACTCAAATAGGAGTTAATAGTGCATTTGGGGACTATTTTAAGCCACAGCTTTGGTGCTCTAGTGAGTATTTACATCATCATGGTAACAAAGGTAATCCTGTCACCCACTGTGTGGCTCACTGAATATGACACATCAGGCTTTGGCTACTCAACATGTGAGATTCTGACTTCTAATTGACTGAACCCTGAGACCGGAGCAGGATTTAGCTCCAACACTACACAAACCAAATCAACATGTTGATACAATTGTTAGAAAATCCAGTCCACAACCATAGTTCTGAGTTCTGAGCTTTATTTAACTAGATTCTTGGTGATTATGCAGACATAATTGTCAATATATTTCAACTTATAAAAAAAAGTAGAATGTCACAAAATCAGGAAGATTGGGGGGATTCAATTTAAGGCCCTTTGAGAGCCAATCGAGTACGTCTTGTATGGTGCTTTGTTAAGGTCTGGTTAAAATTGAATTTGTATTAATGTGTTGTTGAGAACACGGAGCAGTATCCATCAGAAGCCAGCTATCTTCACTTTCTTCCTGAATAAGTAAAAGCCAGTCTATATCAAGTAGATATCAAGTCCCTTCCTAAACTTCTTAAAAGTAGCTACAGCTGATCACAGCCTCGCGCTACATCTCTCTGCTTTAGTTCAGTTAGCTGGCTTTCTGAGAGATATTAAAAATGTGGTGGCTCTGTTCCCAGTTCAATCTGTTTCTGGTGCCTCTTGTGTTGATGTAGTGGAAGTGGTGAGGTAGGCTCACAGAGCAGATCCTCCGTCCTGATCTCACTTTTTGATAACAACCAGCACAGCTGAAGGCACCAAACCTAAAAAGACAGAATGGAAAGCCACAAAAAAAGTTGGATACATTCTATAATGGAAGCAAACTTGCGTGATGAGCTGCTGAATGCAGTTTTACATCCATGCAGAAGCCAAACCACAGAGAATTTGTTAAATTATGTATATTACACTAAATGTACTCTATATTCATATGCAGTTGCCAGCCCAGAGCTCACCCAGTTCTTTGAGGGGCTTCTCCATGTCCAGTTCGGTGTAGACGTGACGGGGGTAGGGCGAGAGCAGCGTGAAGTCCTGACCCTCAGGTGTGTTGCCATTCACCTGCACGTACACGCGCACTGCCGCCAGCGGCTCCTGGGCCTTGAAGACCGCCGTGATGGTCGAGCCGTCCAGCAGACGTACCTTTACCGCAAAGAAGCGGAAGACCACAGGAGCAGCAGGCAAAGGAGGAGGCGAGTGTATCATTAAATTTAAACTTGATGGATCATGAATATCTGTTCTGTTTTTAAATGGATAGATTTAAATCTGTTCTAGTGAGGACCACTCATGTGTGTTCTGTGCTTAAGTGGTGTCAAGAGCAGCATGTAGGTGTATGAGTAACTGAAGCCTGTACCTGTATCCTGGACTCATCATACTCCTTCTTAGTGGGTGGAGGGCCGTGACTGGTGGGTGACGAGGGGCTGGGTGGGGCAGGTTGGGACGTTGCCGCCGAGCTTGGGGGTGCACCACCTCCAAACTAAAAAAAAAAAAAAAAAAAAAAAAGATTATGTTATTGGTTCCAACAGAAGTGGTAAGAAAATGAAGTGAACAGAAAAAAATGTGATAAGTAACTACATGAACAATGATTTGGTTACCTTTTGTGCTCTCTCCTCTCTGTCTCGTGCAATCTTATCTTTAACTCTTTGCCTGACAGGAAGAAAGACAAGCAACACAATGACAGACATGAAAAACGTACAGGAGTTCACAGTTTGATGCCGACTTCAACTTAAAAAGGTAACATGTCTGTTCGATGGCACATGAATATGAATTTGTCACTTATTTCTGGTCTTAGCTTTTGAGTTTATTATCTTGTATTTGGCTGTGGCATTCCCTCCTAAACTTTCCCCAATTCCATTATTTACACCCACTGTTTATTTTAAGGTTAGGGTTAGGGCAAAAAGGATAGCATTCCATTTTTGTTATAAAATTGAATTCAGCCACTGTTAATTCCCATTTTTATACTGTCAACTATTTTTGAACAATTCATACATAATAATGAAGAGATAAAATTGCATTTAGTAATTTATTTTGTAAAACTTTCCCTTTTCTTTAATGGAAGTCAAGTAAACATTTTTGGGGGGAAAGGAAAATATGGAGTGAAAACCTCTTTGGATGTTTAGGTACTTTTATTACTTCATCCCTGGTCAAACATGACTACTTACTAGTTACTTTGCTTGATATCAGACAGAATTGTCAACTCGTAACACTCCATCTTCTGTCAACTCGTGGAGTGGGAAGATTCAAAGGTCTGAACCAGGCAAACTATGACTACTACCACCCAGTGCAAATAATCACTGGCATCATTATGTGAATAAATGAGTAATAATAAATACCTTACCTTGCCATTTTGTCCTCCATCTTCTCTTTTCTGCGCTGATCTGCGAGTTTTTTCATATCATCATCCTGCAGCTTTTGACGAATCTGCTGCAGCTCTTGGCCATGTTTCCTTCGCTGCTTCTCCCGCTCCAACTCTTCTGCCCGCTCTCGCTCTCGTCTCTCTGCCTGCTTCACCCGCATCAGCTCCTCTAGCCTGAAAAACAGACACACAGGCATTTGCCTCTCTTACACATTGAAGATGTTCAATCTCTCTAACAGGACGAGGAATGAATGAACAGAATATTAAGTATTTTCAAATTATGTTTGGCTTCTAAACTAATGGTCACAGATTAAATTTTCAGTGATATATACATGTAGTAAAGTAACCCGGTTAAGTAAGGAAAAGAAGCTGTGAGTTGGACAGACAGTATTGCATGGTTTGTGTCAAGCATGTGCAATCTGACCTTTTAACTTGTTCAAGTTTCTCCTCCTCTGACATTGGGATCTTTGCACTCTCCTCATTATCATTGTAGCTGGTGTCTCCACCTGCTGTCCCTAAAGCCAAAACAAATGCACATGAGTAAGTGAAAGAAGTAAAAAGAGAGGAGGAGATATGTATTGTGTGTTATTGAAATGTCTTCCTGCCAACCACAATTCAAAGCAAAAAGTGCATGCTGACATAACAGGCTTACCTAACATACACACCTAACACCACAAACCTTAAACCCTTAGTGTGGACATTTTAAACCTCCACAACAAAACACTAACCGGGGAGACAAACAAAGTGTACCGACCACTTCAACCACCTTGGTGGAGGTGATGGCAATGAGAAGAGAAAGCTAAAACTGAAGAAGAAAAACAATATACAGAGAGAAAGAGACAGAGAGACTAACCAACATATATCACATCATGTTCAGTATAAATTACCAATTTAGAGTTTATACCTTGTTTATAGATGGAAAATGCAAGATGTGGAACAAGTGACTATAGAAGTAGGTGATATGGATAAAATCCTCTGTTACATGTGTAACTTTATATCAGAATATCAATATATATCCTGGTGTTGTAAATATTCTAGACCAATCATATAGAAACTGTTTATGGATGAAATGACCAGATGGGATAGTCTGTTTTTGTCTAATCATGTGAATTAAATACTAAAAAACACTATTGCCCACATTGTCATAATACAAAGATATCAGAGCAAAAGCTACCATGGTGATAACATTCTGACAAAAATATCCTACGGTAGACAAATTTATATTGCCCCATGGTATATATCGTCATAATGCACATCCCTAGGTGGCTTTCATGGTGGTGTGTGGCATACTTCCATTGCCCTGACCTTCAGCAGTGTCTGCTAGTGACGGTTGTTCTGTGGTGGACTGGCTGTCTGCTTCTCCTCCCAGGACGTTCCCCACAGGCGGCACATAGGGTTCATCAATGTCTGGGTCGTTCTCATGTTCCATTAACCTGGGGAAACCACATCACACATGTAAGATGAGTGACTTTCAGTGATGACAGAAGACTGTGTCCATCCAGTCGATTCAAAGACTAGTAAGTAAATGTCTGTCAGACTTACCAATCCATGGCTTGTTCTATTCCCTGGTTGCCTGTGTGGGCTACTGCCTTTTCCCTGAAAGCACCAGATAAAGGCCAGACAAGTTCAAATATAGGAACTATATTACCCAGGATGATTAACAGATTGATGATTTAATTTATGGATTCCGAAGACAAAAAAATCCAAGAGATAACATGTACAGTGTTAACACTTATTTGAAACATTGTCACTGATGTCATAGAACAAACCGGACAGACAAACACACACATAACATACACAGAAATATGAATTTGGGGATTTGGTGTCACTCACGCTCTGTTTCTGTCAAAGCCCATCTCCAGCAGGCTCTCTAGCGTTGTAAGCTCTGCCATTTTGACCTGAAACAGATTGTATGAATACACCGGCACATTAACAACAGTCATCAACTTTAATTTGTGTATATTGTTACACTACGATCATTTGCTGATCACAAAGAGTAAGTCACAATAATGGTCCCGCAAGCTTCTGCAAATTAAAATTAATATTACTAGATTAATTACAACAATTCTGTGTTAAGAAGCTTAATTAACGTTATTACTGTAGTCAGAATATAACACTGTGTGAACAAATATTACACTTTACTTGACTAGAAGCCTACAAAAATACACGTTTAGTACTAGTTGAAGCGATTTAATATCACAATCATCGTTACGCTGAGTGCTAAAATTAGCATTAACGTGGCTAACGCTCAAATTGCGAAAGCTAGCAGAGAAGCCTCGCTGGCTAACACGATTAAAAATGACCAAGAACTCTCATAAGCTCTCCATCACTTTCGCTATGAACGTTGGTTTGTATGCTACATGTTATTGTATTTCTTAAAAAGGTAATATCAGCTAATATATTCATGAAGGCAACGTTTGTTAGCTACTCACACATAAGTCAACACCGCTTCAACAGTACGGGAAACAACATAGGTCAAACAGAACCAGTGAATAGCGATTTTTTTTTGTTGCCCCGATGCTATTTCCGCCAAAGTGATGGAAATCCAGATACTGGAAGTCATTATGAGAATCTCGAAATAATGACCCGTATCTCTATATAATGACAAACATACTTATCTTGAAAAAATGACAGTAGGCAAATAATTATTATATAGCTATTGTTTGTCAGTTTCTCACAAGCTGCGTTTATAGATGTGTTCAATGTACTTTCTTGGCCTGGGTAATATAGGCCTAGGTCATGAAGGATACAAAAGAGTAGATGATCTCTATGTCTGTATTAATTATTTTACGAATTAATTATTATAGATGTTACTAAACATTGGTGAAGGCTACAGGAAAAGGCAAGTTCATTTACAAAGAAAAGAAAAGACTAGACAGCATATGCTTCATGAATTCTTGTCTTTACAGCATCTGTTTCAAAGTCCAGTGCAGTTGCAGTATCTGTCTCTACATGTTTTATAGGCTATAACTAAATTGAGCTGCTGGCTTAAATGCAACCACTGCTAGTGCTACGGCATGTTTTGATAGTTATATCAGATAAACGATGTAAAACAAGCTCGACAGGTTTTTTTTTTACTGGAGAGAATGAAAGAAAATATGTTGACTTGTGCCTTTTGAGTGCGTCAGCTGTGCTTAATTGTCTCCCGATATAGTTATTCAATCATTTAATTATGCATGACGTATTTCTCCAAATTGTTTTGGGGAAATGTGACTGCGGAGACAGGAAGCAATGACACAGTGTGAGAAGGCTGATTTGAAGTGCTTTAGGGCCGGATGGTGTCTTGGCTGCTCTCCATCTTGTATGATTTTATCCCATCCTCTTTTGTTTGTGGGTGTTCAAACAGAATGCAATTTGCTGACCTTTGAAGATTGGGTCTGTTACATATTTACAGTGAGTGTAATGATTAATTTTTTTACTCTCCCCCAAGCAGTCTTAAGCAGCCCTCATTCACAAGTCTGCCATTATGGACACACTTATTCCTTGGCCTGCTCACTTCTTTTCTTTTTTTAAAGCTAACCCTCTAACAGATTTTCTCTCTAGTTACTATTTATTTGTTTGGTTGTTTTTCATTTGACACTTTCATTTTTTTTTTCTTTTTTCCACTTTTCTAACTTTTCTCTCATAATTATTGACTGAAATATTTCTCATTCGCAGTATTAACTTGGTGAGTATGAGCTTTTTTGTACATTTAAATGTGGCTAAGAACTAAACATGACTAATCAAAGAAATATATATATAATCATATATCAGTCACTCTACATTTAATGTATGGTGTAAACTATGGCAAATATATAGGACATTTACAACAATATGATTATATTTTGTATGGATTAGATAATAACTGTGCATCCACTCCTTGAGCAACTTGTCACTTTTAGTGCATTGATTTTCTTTGATCAGTTAAACATCAATCACAGATCACCCTTTGAGCAGCTTATCGTCTTATTTGAAGTGAACTACATGGCTATAAAGACAAATCCAAATGATTATAGAGGATATTTTATGTAATTAGGGAAAACTGAATTAAACTTTAAATGCTTCCTCATGAAATTGTTTGTTGCCAGGCAACATACATGCTTTCATTCCTAAAATCATTCAAACATTTCACATTGTTATAACAAAGTGGGTCTATTTATTATATCTGTCCATAAACCATTGTAACGGTTTTCAAGGGGAATCTGAAAATTGACTGAAATATTATCTGTTCAGGATATAAAAAGTAATCTCTGTACGTTTTAACCTGAAGTTAACCTGAGTCCTGTCAAAAGGGTAAGAGTGAAGGTGTCTACTATGTTGAATCAACCCCACATTACAAAAGCCTTGTTTTAAAATATGATACTTCTTCTCAAATCAGACTCTCTGTCCAGACTTTATCATTAACATATTCATTCTTATTTTAGTGCTGAAGATTCTCTGAATGCAGTACTAACACTTTCGCATCTGGTAAAATATGTGTATACGTATGGGTGGACAAAGTCGAAAGGAGACAACAGGGGTGAAGGTCTCTTTAGTCTACCCTTAAATTGCTTTATGGCCCTGTTTTTCACAAAGGGAGAGGGTCAAAGGTCGGAGCTCATAAGTTAAGAGAGATTCTAAGAAACCAAGGAGATGAGATGACGTGTATGAGGAGATGATGCACATTCATATTTAGCCTACTACTTGTGTTCAAAGCCATGCCAATTAATGTGTGTAAAAGATTAATTTGAATGGTCTAAAGGTTCAAATTAATGTGCTGGAGATGGCACTCCCTCCTGGCTCCTATCAAACTTTCATTGAGTGAGTGACCCTGAATTTATTGCTGTCATAAGGGTAACATGTGTCCTCAAAGCAGTAAAACAAGAGATGTAAGACTACGCTAGATGATATTTTACTAACCTTTTATAAGGTGTGGGTGGTATTATCACATGAGGGTTCAGATAAACATGTGCAGTAAAAGGATTTGATTTTGTGTAGTCAGTGGGTCTGACCATGAGAGGGCAGCATTACTTCACATGTGAACCGTTTATCACACTGGTGATTATGACATGTTCAAATAGTATTGTGAAATTCTCATCTTTGAACCATTGTTCGGATCTAGCAGTTGAAGGCTAATAATCTATTCTGAACCTGAACAATTCACACTTCATATAACACACACACACACACACACACACACATCAAAAGAAAAAAAGAGCTTGTTTAATGCATATTTCAATTGTTAATGAACATAATCACATAATAGAAAAAGTGTTTACAACCGCACCTCATAATATTTGAACTGTGGTGTAATCTCCAACATTTTTTCAGAAAACTGTACAACCAATACTGTGGTGAAATGAATACCACCACCACTACCACCACCACATTCTCATGGTCTGCACATACTGTCAGCTGTGCTGTTTCTGTGGGTCTCACCAGCTGTAACAGCATCTCCATATGGAAAAAACTCTGGCTTCCAGTGGAGCTGCTGTTATCTGTGGTGGGACACCTTGTGTCGACACCTCATCGAAAAGCTGTGGGAACTCACTTTAGCTTACAGTTCACACATCTGATTTTCAAAAGTCAATGGGTTGTGTACAGTAACATATTCTTTTTGCTGTTTAACATTATGTGCCAGTTAGTTATATCTGTGCAGGTTGCTTTGCAATAAAATTAAGTTAATCCCTAAAATCCTGTGTAACTGTCTTTCTTTATTGTGCTGTAGATACAGATAAAACATATATGACATAGATGACATTAACTGACACTGATACCTCACTTTACAGTGTGTGTGTGTGTGTCTGTGTGAGAGAGAGAGAGAGAGAGAGAGAGAAAGAAAGAGAAAGCTTTATGCACGCACATTTCATATACAGTTGCTGTCTAAAATGAAAAATGAAAACTCGAAGGACTGGAATAGAAGACTATTTTATTGTAATAGAGTTTCAATGTTGAGAGTGAAAGGAGTAGAGGTTGTTTTAGATGAGATTTGAATGAATTATACTGCTGTTAACAGGTCAATTCAAGTTCATACTGATTCCAGCAAAACATAATAATAGATCAATTTCTAACAAAAAATCTTTTTGAGGCACAAAATTCAAACAGAAAACTGAAAACGTATATACTGTACACACACACACACACACACACACACACACACACACACACACACACAGTACATTACCCAGTCTAAGTAATACACAATACCATTGAAACCAAATTGACCATATCTCTATTCAATTAGATATAGCCATTTGAAATTATAACCAAAACCTCATGAATATGAAACCAAAATTGCTTGTAAAAGGTAAAAAAAAAAGGTAGAACATAGTATTTGTGAGAGGATGTTTGTGTGAAAACTAATAATTGATACATAGTTATGTATGCTTTTATAATAACAATTAGTCAATTAATTTGTGTCATTCTGTTGACACCCACAAAACAAAAGAACATTTGTTTTCTGCAGAAAAATCAAAAACTCCAAAACTAAAGAAATTGAAACGAAATAAATATACAATATCATATCTGTGTAAAATACAAACAACGCTGAAAATAAATATATCAGTTTAGCCATTTGGTGGGAGGAAATTTGCCACTACAGATAAAACTGATAAATTGGGGAATTTCAAGTTGGAAGCATAAAAATAGCCCACTATATTGGCATAGTTGACGCTTTTATTGTGAAATATGTGTATTTCCGGCATCCGCTGCAAGCGTGTCAGCCTTCTTTTTATGGGGTTCACTGACAGCTGATTGGGTTGCTAAGCGAGTTAGCCAACCGCTAAGAGCTAGATGCGCTAATACTGCCACATTTCAGTAGTAGACGAAATCTAATGCTAGTTGCCTAACTATTTATGGTGGAGTGTAGTTGGCTATCTTACGTAACTCAACGTCAGCTTAAGAGGGAGTCCTCCCTGACAGACTGACTCGCGGTGCGTGGCTAGCTAGCGAAGAGGAGGGTGGGGACAAAACGTTTCAAGACCTCGCCCAGCCGTTGCTTCATTCCAGCAGGCAGCTAGCTACTCTCTTGACGGTGTGAGAGAGCCACACCACAAAACCAGATAATTATTCAAGGGGAGACTGACACAGTTGTGTCAACTAAGGGCAGAAATAGGTAATCATGTTCAGAAAGAACTTGAAGAAGGACCCCGAGCTGTTTCAGAACGTGTCGGAGGGGCTGCGGCGACTCTACCGGACCAAACTGTTCCCGCTAGAGGACACGTATCGATTCCACGACTTCCACTCCCCTGCACTCGAAGATGCCGACTTCGACAACAAGCCCATGGTCCTCCTTGTGGGTCAGTACTCCACCGGGAAGACCACCTTCATCCGGCACCTCATGGAACAGGACTTCCCCGGTATGCGCATTGGCCCCGAGCCTACAACTGACTCTTTCATCGCGGTGATGCACGGCGAACAGGACGGGGTGATACCTGGTAATGCTCTGGTTGTCGACCCCAAGAAGCCCTTCCGCAAACTCAACGCCTTTGGCAACGCGTTTCTCAACAGGTAAAGCCAGTGCCAAGTCCCCAGAGCACATTAAAGAGCTTACAACTAGCAATAATGTAATACACTAAGATTATAGGAACTTAGCAGTTAAAGCCCTAGCGTTACAGTTATTTATTAATGTTAATGTTATATTATTCCTGAAATGTCAGTAGTTTATACAAATGTATGTTAAGAACAGTGTCAAAACAGCACATAACCCATGATTTAAATGCCCTGCCAACATGTCCTTACATGTAAGCTACCACACAGGAAAATTCACTGTATTTTATTCCCAGCCGCCTCGGAGCCAAGTGTGTGAAAGTTTTCCCTCTTTTGTGTGTGTTTAGTGTCAATAGCTGTGTGGAAGAGCCACTCTGTGTATGGCAAAGCAAAGGACAGGGCGGTGCTTTCCAACATCTGATCCCATTGACATGGAAGTCCTTTCACTTTGGATCAAATCTTGCCAGTTGACATTGCACCTTGCCCTTCTCCAGGCACTTCTTACTTAAAGCACCTGACAGAGCCACTGGTGACACATCGTTTTGTTCCAATGTCACAGCCTGGCCCCATGAACATAGAAATAGTTGCATGTTGCTTGGCAACATGCTGACCTTGTCCTGCCCTCGGATGTAGGTGCCATAAGTTTCATACCCCTTGGTCATATATAAGCGTTGCCTCATAGGTAGAAGCCGACAAGCCAACTCCCTTATGCACTACCTGTCTGTAGGCTATATGAAATCTTATCACAAAGGTTTATCGTTTTTTTGGTGTCACTGTCTCTTCTTGTATTTTTTCATTGAGTCAGCATGTGTTTCACTGAGACATTCAGCTCATTGGCGTTTGATCCACATGCCTGATAAACCAGAGGTTCTAAGAACACCCCTAGAGGACTTCCAAACGTTTTATGAATCACTCAGTGACACTTACAGTATTCCTGGTATTCAGCCTGATGTCAAAGTCTGATGTAAAAACGTGCTGATGGCCAAAACTCACATGACTCAGAAGTATTGCACAGGTGGGGCTTTCACTCATTAATGCAAGTGCACATTTTGAAATGATGGAAAACAGAAGCGAAATAGTATAGAGAGAAATTCAGAGTGCGAGTGGAGGCACAAGCCAGGAACTGTGAGTTGGAGACAACATGACGATGCTTGGGGAAAACATCCTAATCCAATCTATTGTTTTTGGATGTTTGATTACATCAGATGGCTGACATCTGATTGTAGATGGTGTCACTTCCAATAAAGGATGTGGGGATATCCCCTCTCTTTTCAGTGGCCAGTGTGGTGGTGTGACCCTGCACAGGAAAAACAACCAGCCAAGCAGATGGACAAATAATACACAAATGACTTGTCATGATTGTATTGCCTTTTTAGCTTTTGAGTATCAGGCTGGTTGTCTTCTGGCAAACCGCATCCGTCAAACTCCAGAAAAGGGAAGTCAAACGTTTCCGATAATACTTTTAAAAGAGTGGGGGGGGGTGTTAGACCTTACGGGCCTTGATTAACTCCTCTGGAGTTTAATACAGACTTGAGGGGAAACCAGATAAGATTTTGTACAAACAAAGGCTATTTTCCATTGTTGAATCATTTGTCACATTGTTGAACGCAATCCAGTGATATTATGGGTCTTGTAGTTCTCTATGAATTCAGACTTGAGTGGTCATTCATTGGCTTAGGGAAAACTCAAATGATCATACGTTATAGAATATGTGTGTTTATGACAATAGCAGGTGCATGACCTGTTTGAACAGCTCTGTGTATGTGTGGGCCAAATACATTATTATTACGTTGTGATGGCACACAGCCCAAAGCAGGCCTACAGTTGATAAAAAAAAAAGTTTGTTAAGAACCAGATCCAGACAATCATTTAGATCTGGGCTGCTTTTGGCTCAGACTGGGCCAGTTTTCAACTTTCCTTTTAAGAAGACTAACAATATTTGGATTTTCCTTCAGCTGTTGGTTGACTGGATGTTTTTTTTCTTCTTATGGAAGTATTAGGTAGATTAAGATATCAGGGATCAGATTGTTAATTAACTGATTTTAAGGTGGAGGAGAAAATACCATGTCAGAGGAGCACACAAGGCCTTGCTCAGCATTATGGCAGTTTCACAGTGTAACCTAGCTCTTTAATCATAGTCTTTTTAACCTGCAGATTAGCCTTTAACTACCAGCCTCAGATAGGACTTACCCCTCAATATAATCAGTTATTTATGAAGAGAGTAAACAGAAATCAGTCATGTGATTCACACACCTACAGTTTGCTCATTTGGCAAACTCTAAAAGCTTGTAGCTGGTGTGACTGGTGTCCTCTACTAGCTTGCCATTCATTTAATAGTTTTCCCACCATTTCTTTTTTGAAGCAGCCTATTTTCAGATTGTGCAGATAATGTTTCTGTAAAAGTAGCTTAACTCCGGATAAACCTGCATATTTTTTAGCTTCTGCTTCCTTAGTTAAAATACCTCTGCAGTCAGAGGGCCTCCATCTGTTTGTGCTCTCTGTAAGCCATTAGTCAGTAAAACCTGAGTCAGCAAAGTTTAAGTTCCGCACTGGCCCACCCTGGCCAACACTGTCCCGCTCCGTCCTGTCCTGCTCATGGCCTTTCATTCCAGGACCCTGACTCTGCAGTTTACTCAGATAGGGGTTGACCCATGCACAGCCTTAAAGAGCACATAACAAATACAAATGAGGCCAGCTGTGTAGATATAGATTATGATATAAAAATAATTTACACACACACACCAGATTTTAGAGGAAGCAAACGGTATAGTGACACAGTTGTAACCTCCCTGTCCACATCCCTAGTGACAGCCGTCCTATTTCCTCTTCTCTATGGGAAGTTGAGCTTAAGATTTGAGGGAAGGTCATAGGTCAGGAGGTGGGCCAAGAGAGGAAGACCTTTTTTCATCAGCTGGAGCCAGAGCCATATAATATGAGAGGTCTGATGTGGAGTATTAACCTAGGCCTTCATGACAGGACTGCAGCCTTACAGAGAAGATGGGTTTCTCACTTTCTCAAGATTTAATTGAACAGCAAAGGATCTCAGATGGTTTATAGCTGTCGGGCACCCGTCCCTGGTAGGGTCTACTGTTTCTAAGAATTCCAGCTCTAGTTAATCAGAGCATTTTTTCCTGTAAGTTCTGTGTGGAAAATGTCGGGATTGATGGTTAAATGGAAAACCTGTGCCAAAATTCCAACTGCATATCATACAACATTAGCTATGAGAGGGAGTGGAAAGACCTGCATGTTTGTTATCTTTGGCAATGGCTGTTATTGTAATGTAATATCATGCATAGGATCTCTATGCAAGGAGCCCAACTTCCATATTTCTTTGACTTGTTCATTGTCCTTGGATTTTCCTTTTTCCTCCCAATGTGCGTGCGTGTGTGTGGGCCGTGCCATGCGTGCGGTTACAGCAGGAATGTAAAAGCATGGTTCTCTTGGTCTTGTGACCCAGTGCCTCTGAGCTCATGTTGAGAGTATTGGTTCAGAATGAGGGAAAGGGCAGCAGAGCGAGAAGTAGTACTTTGAGCCGTGGGGTGTCATAACAATCTCATTCTTTGTTCTGGGTGAGAAACCATAGTTAAATCCAAAACCACTCTTCCCCCAACACTTCATAGTGTGTATATCTGTCTGTGTTTATGTCAGTGTGTGTGCCTTGGCTCGTTTTTTCCCCATTAAAGTTTAGACCCCAGTGTCCCAGCTTAAAGGAGACCATTGTGTAGTCTTTTATGTTGCGTAGGGAATTACTCAGGACTACAATTCAGAACTTATAATGTATTGTCTCAGTGTTTCCCTAACATTCATACATCAATGGTAACCTCCTAGAAGCCGCCCCCCTACTGTTTGAAAAATCCAAATTATGTAGTCTCACTGTTTTTGCTGATAAAAAAACTAAGATCCAAAGGTCAAGTGTGTCAACTACAGCTGAAACAATGAATTGATTAATCAATTAGATGACCAACAGAAAATGGCACAAATAATTTGAAGGTGTCGCCCTGGCGATACATAACCTATCTAGAAATCAATAAGCAGTTGAATCAATAATTAGAATTATTGTTCGTTGCGGTTGCAGCCCTAGTGTCAAGGTTGAACCAAACAACAGGCATAAAATGTACTGTGAGGAAAAACTCTGGTACTTTTCCATTATGTCAAAATCTACCCACTACTATCCACCCACTGATACTTTGTTTTAGCTATGTGTCTTTTTCAGTAAGGCTATTCCACTAAAGTTAATGTCATAGCATGAAGGTTGCAGAATGTCTGTCTAATGTCAAGCTTATGTATAAACATTTTCACCCTACTTGTTTTTTGTGTCTCTCCCATCCTATCTCTCTCTACCCCTATGCCTCATACTCTCAATCCTCCCTCTCTTTCTACTCTCCTCTGTGCCCTGCACTTTCCGCTCTCTGATTACTGTGTTTTCTCGGCAGGTTCATGTGTGCCCAGATGCCTAACCCCGTCCTGGAGAGCATCAGTATCATTGATACTCCTGGAATCCTGTCCGGAGAGAAACAAAGGATAAGCAGAGGTCTGGTTGACATAAACACTCACACTTTACTTACTTACTTACTTACTCACTCACTCTCTTACTCAGTAGTACTACTGTTGTTTAACAGAGCCACACCCTCTCTGCTCTAAAACTGAAATAATATAATCGCATTATGCAAAGTGAACCCACAGGAAGTCACGAGTTCAAATATGAAAAGGAAACCTGCTACGTTCCTGACCTACATACTCTTTATTTATTTTTTTTTCCCCCTAAGTTTTGCTCTGGTATTTCTTTTTGGCTTGCGCTTCACAAAGTCAACTCTAGCTCATAGTGCGCTCCAACCTGTGTTTAACTCTTAAAGCCCTCAGGCCAAAGCCTAACCAAACAGGTCATGTATATGTCATGGAGGCCTTCACAGCTTGATGGTAGCAAGGAGAGGACGCAAACCACTTTGAAGTTAATTTCCTGTCTCTGTACCTGTGGTTTTGTACAGCACTATTCTCTTCCACATCATTCCCTCTTTTTTGTTTATCTCTCTTTTGGTTTTCAGATGGGCCTGTAGCCAGGTTCATATTAACCCTTCTGTCGTCCTCGGGTCA
This sequence comes from Etheostoma perlongum, assembly GCA_026937815.1. Classification (NCBI taxonomy): domain Eukaryota; kingdom Metazoa; phylum Chordata; class Actinopteri; order Perciformes; family Percidae; genus Etheostoma; species Etheostoma perlongum. Next base: position 19,235,718 of record CM049380.1, on the reverse strand, counting down.
AATTTGACCCATTTTTATAAAGTTTCTATATCAGAAATTCAGGCTTCTTTCAATCAAATTGTAAAAAAAAAATTAATGTGGATGGTTCCATACAACGCTCTTCACAAGTTAAATAAATGATCAGTTCACTACTTTATTTTAATTTGGGTGTTTTATTCAATTTTATAGCATTTGAAGAAATAAATTGATCAAAAAAAGTTGAAAAAAAGATGTCTTTGGAAAAAGCGTCAAACGTGACACAAAAAAGAAGTTTTGATTTAAAAACTTGACCCAGAAAAACTAAAAGTTGCAGGTCGACAGGAAGACAACACAAGGGTTTAAAGATACAACAATAATCCAAATGACTTCCTCTATGCAGCTGTGTACTCTCTCTTTGTCCTGTGCTGTATCATTTATCACTTAATGTCTAAGTCATTTCCTTTTGCTCTGTGAAGATAAATCATTTTATATTTGTATCTAATTGTCCATGTGCGGCAACAATTCTATGACCAACCAAGTCACTTCAGAATTGCCACATACAGTTTTCCTTTTTACTTTTGATGATCCTACATAACTCAAGCAGAGATAAGAGTGCAACTGAACACAGCTTCTGCCTTTTCTACTTGATTTAAGAGGAAGCACACATACGGTACATACGTTTTTTTTTTGTGTACTCTAGGGTAAGCATGTGGAGTAAAATGGCAAACATAGCAGAGAGTTTCCCAATACCGCCCTCCTCCCACCATCACTGCCCCAGAGAGCTGTTACACAGTCGGTAAATCTGCTCTTTATTATTGAGCAAGAAGGAAAAGAGAGAAAATATTAAATTAGTCAATCAACAGGAAATTAATCTGCAACTAATAACATGATTCATTTATCATTTAAGGCATTTTTCAAGCAGAAGTGCCAAACATATTTTGGTTATAGATTCTCCATATTAGGATTTGCTGCTTTTCTCTGGAATCTGTTTTTTGGACTGGTGGAAGCACACAACAAGCAATTTGAAGACCTTACTTTGGGCATTTGTCACTGCTTTCTGACATTTCATGTATCTGATGATTCAGAAATTTAAGCAAAGTGTCTGTTTTCATGAATGAAAAGACTGTCTCGTTTCGAGGTGACCCCATCCAAAAAGGAGGAGCATATGAAATCTGATACCTCATTCCTCAGTTTTGTTTCTATACATACATACTTATACATTTGAGAACAGAAAGACCCATACACTCTGTCACTTTCTCAAGTCCCCCCCCACACACACACGTACGTTATCCTCTTAACTGTTTCTGTATAAACAAAGATAGAATACTGTACTACCCAGACATACTGTACTCACTGTGTCACATATATAAACAGGGCTGATTGGATTGTGCAGCTAAAGTGTAACGGGCATGTGTGTATGCCGGTACAGCCAGCTTTACATTCAGAAAGAATTACATTTTTTCCATTCATGGACGCTTTGTCATTGCATAATGCTTTTTTTTTTTATTATTATGGAATAATTTTTGATGAGGTCAGCAAGTGTGGCTCAGAGCTTGTACTTTAGTGAACCATGGAGTGTCGAAAACTGTAACGAAACTGTGATTTTGCAGAACTGGTTGGCGGTTTTCCCACAGTTGTTGCTGATGACTTGACATGGACATTGGCACGTTGGGCGGCTGTGGCTCAGTGGTAGCGCGGTTGCCTGCCAATCGGAAGGTGGTTTGATCCCTGGCCATGCAGTCCTATGTCGAAGTGTCCTTGGGCAAGACACTGAACCCCGAGTTGCCCCTGATGCTGAGCTTCAGAGTGTAAATGTGTGTGAAGGTTTATCTGATGAGCAGCACCTTGTACGGCATCCTCGGCCTGTACGCTTTGAGTAGTCGTTAAGACTAGAAAAGCGCTAAATAAAAACAGTCCATTTACAATTGCAATTTAGTTGACAGGAAAAAAAAAGATTTGTCAGAAGCTGATTTGAAACTTTTAAAACTTGTGGCATTAAAGGTGCCCTGCCACACAAACCTGTTTTAACTTGCATTTTTTGAAATATGTTAGGTCCATATGTGTTTGTTATGTCGAGGAAATGAACTGCTACCTCCTTTTGTCAGCTCCAGCCACTGAAAAGAAATAAGTTGAGAAATCAGGCCAATTACAAAAGCTGGTCATTCTGATGTCATGTTGCCTGAGCTCATTAATATTCATGAGCTCACCCAGTTGTACTGGGTAAAGGATGCTGATAGCCAAGCCCTTATTGGCAAGCTGTTAGCCAATCAGAGTCAAGCAGCTTGAAACTGGCCTGAAACAAGGTAACCAAGGCAGTACTACTCCTTTTAGAGCTGAAACTATTGGGACATTTAATTGATTAGTTGCTCAAAAGGAAAATTATTCGTCAACTATTCACACAGGGTTTAAGTCATTTTTCAAGCAAATATTCCCAAACTTTGATGGTTTCAACTTCTTATATCCGTTACTATTAATTGTCTTTCATTATTGTTGGTCAAAAACAAATCAATGTGAAGTGATCACTTTGTGCTCTGGGAAACAGATGGACATTTTTCACTATTACTTTTACTTTTTCTAGATCAAACAATTAATTGAAAAAAGAATGCAGATTAAAATAGATGCAGCCCTAATTTATACAGGTATATGTATGGATTAAACAAACAAGGAAGATTTGCATGTTAATCAGTGCTTTTCTGAGGTGGTGGTGGTGGTGGTGGTAGGTGGGTTTTGTTGCTCTTGGACCGAGCCAGCTGTTTCCCTCTATCTCCTGCCTTTGTGCTAAGCTACGCTAAACTAACCAGCCCCTCGTTGTAGCTTCATATTTGCTGTACCAACATGATAGTGTTATTAATCATCTCATCTAACTCTCAGCAAGAAAGTGAGTGTGTTTCCCAAAATGCCAAACTATTATTTAATTATATTATAGATTTAAATGTGTAATTCCACAACCAGGTCTTCTCCCATTTCTCTGCTCTCTGTCAGTGACTGGCACATATTTATGAGGCCTGTCTGAGTGCATGGGTGTATCCCTGCATGTCTATACACATAGTAGAGGCACAGCCGTTGCCAATGCTATGTGCTATAAATAAGTTGAAGCTTGAGCAGCTGTCTCTTTGTCTGATTCCCTTACATGTGTGTGAAAACCAGAAAGAATGACCAAAATGTCCTCGGCTGGCTCCCACAGGATTCGTGGACTTTAAACATTCCCCTTTCATCCCCTTTTACTTTCACATGCCGTCATACACACAAACCAGCACAAACTCCTTTTTGTTGAAGGGGTTTTCCTTCGTTCATCATACCACAGCAGTTTTACTTTTACTTTCACTTTTATTCGCCCCCGTCTTTCTCTCTTTTTTTATCTATCTATATCACATTCTCATTCTTTCCATTTACTGGATCTCTGTCTCTCTTTTGTACACATGTGCTCAGACACGCGAAAGCCAGCTATGTTGGAGTGCATGTGCAGCAGATCTACCGATTGTGCGACAACCGAGATGAGCTTTTAGATCAACTGCATTCTTCTCTGATCAGATGACACACAGACTAATTAGAACCATAATTCGGCTCCTTGCGGCAAAAGAAAGCTCAGTGAAAAAGGCCTTTTTTTAATGTAATTTGAGAAAGCACCCCCTTGGTTTTTAGATAACTAAAAGAAGTAAATAGTTCCTAATTTTTTGTAATTTTATTAATATCAAGCTTGTTTCTTATAAGGCAGATTGCTGAAAACTGTCCCTGATAAATTCAATCCTAATACAGCTCAGATTTTCCAAAAAGGAGTTAAATATGTTCAATCTATCTTTACCTCCATATGCCTTTCCTGCGGTCTCAGTAAAGCTAGTTAACCGGTAACCAAGGGAAACAGTCCCGTCTCTTTAAAGCCCTTATCTAAACATTGTTGAATCAACAAGACTTGGAATATGAATGTAGAACCCTCAATGAAACCTGAGCCAACACACAATCTAGTGTAAGTGAGTACACATGCTGGTAGGCTATCTTAGTGTCCATGTCCCTCTGTACCCAACTGTTTGGACTGGGTCTTAACAGTTATGATAAACTATAACTGCTAAATTGAATCTCATTCAGTTGATTACCAAAACCAGTTCATTAAACCAACAACACATAATATAAGGAGATTTTATACTGAATATTAATTTACATTAATGCTGCATTATTATCCTAAGATATCGGTGAACCCTGTGCAGTAACCTGTGTTAAGTAAACCAGAATTATAACATAAAATCGAAATTATCAATCAATGAAATGTCTGACAAGAAAGAAACAGGGTAGTTGACATGATACGCAAAAGAACAATACTACCTGTACTTACTCACAATGTGTTACAGTAATGTAACACGCTTTTGGAAAGCTAATGTCAAATAGTTTACAGCCTAAATAAATGAGATGTAATGTTATTCTGACCTTGTGTCTAGGCATGGGTTGGTAGGAGATTATGACGGTATGATAACCTTCAGCAAAAATATGAAGGTTTCACGATATAGCAATTTACAGCTAAGAATGTATTTTTTTAATGTCTGGGTTTTATTTTGAAACACACTGCTGCACACTGGCAGGGAGACGGATTTATAAACTTTTTTTTTTGAGACAAAAGAAAACCGCTCGTACCTTAGGAACGATGTGACAGAAAATGTTAGTGGTTTTGAAACTGTGACTTTTTCAAACCGCGGTTTGAAAAAAAACTTGTCAGTCAGTTTAGAGTGGGGGGAAATCCAGTGAATTGACAGTGTTTGTGCAGATCCCATTTTAACCCCGCGGCCTCTTATCCTTTTCTCTCTCCAGGTTACGACTTTGCCGCTGTGCTGGAGTGGTTTGCAGAGCGCGTGGACCGCATCATTCTCCTGTTTGACGCCCACAAGCTGGACATCTCGGACGAGTTCTCCGAGGTCATCCGAGCTCTGAAGAACCACGAGGACAAAATGCGTGTGGTGCTGAACAAAGCGGACCAGATCAGCACTCAGCAGCTGATGAGAGTCTACGGAGCGCTGATGTGGTCTTTGGGGAAAATCATCAACACGCCTGAGGTACAAAGCATTAGTTTTTCATGTGTGCTTTTCTTTCAATCCACAAATTTATTTGATTTAGAAAAGGTTTCAATCTCAGTCGAATCTGGAAATGTTAATGTTTTGAGGGAACATGTAGCTATTTTTGGCACGTCTGGACAGAGGTTAGGTGACAGTGATTATAGTGACAGATTTTAAGAATATTTCAGCTAATGTTCTCAGTTTGTCATTGTAACAAAAGCAACAATAAAGACGTTGTGCTACCTGATATCGTGCGACCCAGCTTGTCTTGTGATTTTTCCCTGACTGTTCAGTTAATATTTGATCCGGGGCCATATTCATAAACTAATCCCAGAGAAACCTTTGGAACATGCAGAGAATTATTCATTGACTTTGAGCTTTTCTAAAGGATGTGAAGCATTGAGCACATACATTTTAAAACTTTTATTGTTGCTTCACTGTCAACCTCAAATTCCTGTATTGCATTTTCACACATCCCGTATGTCTATTTTGAGTATGCAAATTAATTTTTGTGTCTGTGACTTGTGAAAGAATTTCCTATTGTGTGTGTGTGTGGGGAGTAAAGTGTAACCTGATGATCAGTGGCGGTTATTGGATGTTAACTTATTAAACTAACTTGATTCCAGGTGGTGCGTGTGTACATTGGGTCGTTCTGGGCCCAGCCCCTGTTGGTCCCAGACAACAGGAAGCTGTTTGAGGCAGAGGAGCAGGACCTGTTCTTGGATATCCAGTCGTTGCCACGTAACGCTGCTCTACGCAAGCTCAATGACCTTATCAAACGAGCACGCCTTGCCAAGGTCAGTATAAACAAGACAACAGACAGACATTGCCATCTCTAGTGCAATGCAGCTAGAGTGGCTTGAAAACACCCAATTTAAAATTTCAGTTTTTTTTAACTGACCAAAAGCAGAAGTTAGTACAATAATTTGATAAATTATTTCTGCTTCTAGTCTATATGTATAGACTAGAAGTAAACACCACATGGAAATACTATGTTTTTTTTCTACAAAAAGTTTGATTGTTAAAATTGCATCTACATGCATGCAAAATATCTGACTTCCATAAATATATAAAACTTTTTCCTTTTTGTAAAAGTTTAACTGTTGGACACAAGACTATTTTACTCAGTCCTCATCTTGTGTTTGGGTTCTGTTTCCTCCTTTCAACTGCATACTGGACCACGTTTGGCTTCCCAAATTGTACAAACACATGTTAAACTTAGCTTTAAAGGAATTTGCCACCGTTTGTACATCACCATCTCCTCCTTCCTTCCTGGGTGTAAGTAGGCTACAGCCGAAGCACTGCAACTCTGTGTGAGTACAGGCCGATCTATAATGGTCGATCTATCCCATTAAAATAACCATGCATCATCTTTACAATAATCACCTACTCTTTGGACGGCTGTCTATTAGGCCCATTGTTTTTTTTTTCAGTTGACTTTATCGCTGTGAAACAAAGTCGGACTGCAGGATTTATCAATGCCAAGAAATCCTCGGTAGCTGTGACAGAACTGCCGGCACGCTCATTTCAGGCGACATGTTGGCATGTTCCCCCACACTCACGCCACCAGATCATGTTTTGCTCTCATCCTCACATCCCCTTGCACGCAGCTTCTCTTCTGAAAACTCTGGTTTTCTTCTGGTTCTTGACTGTTTGAGATGTCATCTTCTTTGTTTCTCACAAAATCTTCCATGATCATCACCATTCACCGTCTACTGCAGGAAAAATAGCCAGCGAATATTTACGCCGGTATGTTGACAGAAGTTGGGGGTTTTCAGGTGCTGCGTGATATCTCTGTGCCTAAGTAGCAGTGCTTCAGCTGTAGTCTACTTCCACCCAATATAGTCCCAAGTCAATATCTGCCTAGGAAATCGTCTGGTCTTAATCTGCATTGCTATTTGTACTCGTTGTGAATATGCATGCCGCTAGAAGTTATTAGGTTTTGGCAGTGAATAACCTGATTTCAACAAACAGTGGCATATTCCTTTTAAGGTGAGTACAGAGAACTGTCCTCCTTCAGCAGATGAATTTGCAGGGATGCAAACAACTTGCTTTTCAGCAAATTAGCTTTTTCCACGTCCATTTTGGGTGACTTGTACCCCACATGCATACATTGCTATATACAGTGTATATATGTACATTTACATAAAAATGAAAATCCACAAAATATAACCAAATTGCCTTCTGCACTCTGACTTTGGGTAGCTCTCTTTTTTTTCATCATACATGTGTTTCTCTTAATGTGAAAACATACTTCTAGTGTTTTGATTGGAGGGGGACTTAAACGTTTTCTTGATAGCAATAGAAAGCCTCTGAGTTATTTTTTCATTTTGTGATGATTTAACAGGGATTCCAGCCAGGTTTCTCTCACTGTACTTTATTACAGAGTCAACTCCATATAGCATACAGTGCCTTGCGAAAGTATTCGGCCCCCTTGAACTTTTCAACCTTTTGCAACATTTCCGGCTTCAAACATAAAGATATAAAAATGTTATTTTGTGAAAAATCACCAACAAGTGGGACACAATTGTGAAGTGGAACGGAATCTATTGGATTTTTGAAACTTTAACTAAAAAAATGAAAAGTGGTGCGTGCAAAATTATTGGGCCCCCTTGCGTTAATACTTTGTAGAGCCACCTTTTGCTGCGATTACAGCTGCAAGTCGCTTGGGGTATGTCTCTATCAGTTTTGCACATCGAGAGACTGACATTCTTGCCCATTCTTCCTTGCAAAACAGCTCGAGCTCAGTGAGGTTGGATGGAGAGCGTTTGTGAACAGCAGTTTTCAGCTCTTTCCACAGATTCTCGATTGGATTCAGGTCTGGACTTTGACTTGGCCATTCTAACACCTGGATATGTTTATTTGTGAACCATTCCTTTGTAGATTTTGCTGTATGTTTGGGATCATTGTCTTGTTGGAAGATAAATCTCCGTCCCAGTTTCAGGTCTTTTGCAGACTCCAACAGGTTTTCATCCAGAATGGTCCTGTATTTGGCTGCATCCATCTTCCCCTCAATTTTAACCATCTTCCCTGTCCCTGCTGAAGAAAAGCAGGCCCAAACCATGATGCTGCCACCACCATGTCTGACAGTGGGGATGGTGTGTTGAGGGTGATGAGCTGTGTTGCTTTTACGCCAAACATATCGTTTTGTATTGTGGGCAAAAAGTTCGATTTTGGTTTCATCTGACCAGAGCACCTTCTTCCACATGTTTGGTGTGTCTCCCAGGTGACTTGTGGCAAACTTTAGACGAGACTTTTTATGGATATCTTTGAGAAATGGCTTTCTTCTTGCCACTCTTCCGTCAAGGCCAGATTTGTGCAGTGTACGACTGATTGTTGTCCTATGGACAGACTCTCCCACCTCAGCTGTAGTTCTCTGCAGTTCATCCAGAGTGATCATGGGCCTCTTGGCTGCATCTCTGATCAGTCTTCTCCTTGTCTGAGCTGAAAGTTTAGAGGGACGGCCAGGTCTTGGTAGATTTGCAGTGGTCTGATACTCCTTCCATTTCAAAATGATCGCTTGCACAGTGCTCCTTGGGATGTTTAAAGCTTGGGACATATTTTTGTATCCAAATCCGGCTTTAAACTTCTCCACAACAGTATTACGGACTGTTTTATGAAATCTTTATACAGGATTGGGGCGTGGTCGGCTGCAAACAAAAACTACTCAAAGCACTGCTTCTGCTAGAATAGACTGCACCTCTACTCCCCATCCACAGAATTCAGTATAGCTGCGAGCGCACGCTCACACTTTCAACATGTGATGCAAAGTGAACACTACTTTGCAAACAAAATCTCAAATACTGTTTCTGCTAGGATAAGTTCCCCTTTACCCCCCGCAGAACACCATAAAGCTGCGAGCACACGCTCACACTATCAATACGTGATGCAAAGTGAACACTACTTCGCAAACAAAAACACAAACGCTGTCACTGCTAGAATAAACGTGTCTTTTATTCCGCCACAGGATACAGCAGGGCAACAAGCATGCACATGCACTCAATACGTGATGCAAAGTAAACACTACTTTTGAGCTCTTACCTTGACACAGGACTGGAGAGCCGTCAGTCCGAGCAGAGCAGCATCAACGTGGCTGGGCGTCCGTACGCAACCCGCAGCAGACTCTGCCAGACCGAGGGACTCCCCGTCTTTTTATTCTTTAGTAAACAAAGGATCGGGTGCAAGCAAGGACGGCCAATTCCTTACTCTCAGCCCATCCTCTGTGAGCAGGTGTCCTGCCCCGAAAGCATGTTTTCGAAACAGGAAGGCCGCTCTCAAAACATGTGAGCTCAACTCAAAACCGTTCCCAACACCCAAGCTCGGTGGCTCTCAAAACATGGAGTAAATAGGTTATACAATTGATAAATGAAACACAAAACAATGAATACAGTAAAGCAACAGTGTATCAACAAGTTATATAAGTGACCCACTTAGCTGTTGTCAAGGAGCATAATGCAAAATAAACTTTTTCCTCCACACGGACCTGCCTGGTGTGTTCCTTGGTCTTCATGATGCTCTCTGCGCTTTCAACAGAACCCTGAGACTATCACAGAGCAGGTGCATTTATACAGAGACTTGATCACACACAGGTGGATTCTATTTATCACCATCAGTCATTTAGGACACCATTGGATCATTCAGAGATCCTCGCTGAACTTCTGGAGTGAGTTTGCTGCACTGAAAGTAAAGGGGCCGAATAATTTTGCACGCACCACTTTTCAGTTTTTTATTTGCTAAAAAAGTTTAAAATATCCAATAGATTTCGTTCCACTTCACAATTGTCTTCCACTTGTTGGTAATTCTTCACAAAAAATAAAATTTTTATATCTTTATGTTTGAAGCCTGAAATGTGTCAAAAGGTTGAAAAGTTCAAGGGGGCCGAATACTTTAGCAAGGCACTGTATGTTCCCTTGAGCGCCAAAATGTCATAATCAGTTCATTGATTAGTTCAAAACTAAATACACTCAACTTTTACTTTGGAGAAATAACTAACAATGATTGGAATACATTATAGACAATCCAACCCCCCACAGTAATGACATAAAGCGCAGTTCAACCATCAACTAAATTCATATTTATATATTCAGTCATATTTCTTTTATATCTTTATGTTTGAAGCCTGAAATGTGTCAAAAGGTTGAAAAGTTCAAGGGGGGCCGAATACTTTCGCAAGGCACTGTATGTTCCCTTGAGCGCCAAATGTCATAATCAGTTCATTGATTAGTTCAAAACTAAATACACTCAACTTTTACTTTGGAGAAATAACTAACAATGATTGGAATACATTATAGACAATCCAACCCCCCACAGTAATGACATAAAGCGCAGTTCAACCATCAACTAAATTCATATTTATATATTCAGTCATATTTCTTTTATATCTTTATGTTTGAAGCCTGAAATGTGTCAAAAGGTTGAAAAGTTCAAGGGGGGCCGAATACTTTCGCAAGGCACTGTATGTTCCCTTGAGCGCCAAAATGTCATAATCAGTTCATTGATTAGTTCAAAACTAAATACACTCAACTTTTACTTTGGAGAAATAACTAACAATGATTGGAATACATTATAGACAATCCAACCCCCCACAGTAATGACATAAAGCGCAGTTCAACCATCAACTAAATTCATATTTATATATTCAGTCATATTTCTTTTATGATGCACAGGTACAGGCCTACATTATCAGCTCTCTGAAAAAGGACATGCCAAGTGTGTTCGGAAAGGACTCCAAGAAGAAGGAGCTGATAGCCAACCTGGGAGAAATCTACCATAAGATCGAGAAGGAGCACCAGATCTCACCTGGGGATTTCCCCAACCTCGCCAAGATGCAGGTGAGATTAAAGAGATCATTCCAGAGATGAAACCAGCCACCTACACAGTAGACAGAGATGTATCATCCAGAGTTACATAGGCTACTTGATGCAATAACAACTTTGACTCCCATTTCTGGCATGTTAAATAAAGTGTTAGAAACAAACCGTTCAGAGTAGAATGACCTTCCAACCTTTACTCTCTTCACATCTGTGCCCTGCTATCCTGCCCTTGCCCTCCAGGATGGGCCAGGACGGGGATCAGATTTATTTTTCCTGGTTTGTCAGGAAATCCTGCTTCTTGTATGCTACACCCATTGGTAGCCATTGAAGACTGATCTATTTCTATCACCAAATCCTGTTTTCTTTCAACCCCCCCCATTCCCTTCAGGAGCTGCTGAATGGCCAGGACTTCTCTAAGTTTGCAGCGCTGAAGCCAAAGCTGCTGGAGGCGGTGGAGGACATGCTCGCCAACGACATTGCACGTCTCATGGCGATGGTGCGCCAGGAAGAAGCCGCCATGCCCAGCCAGTCCGTCAAGGGTGGAGCCTTTGAGGGAACCATGAATGGTCCCTTTGGTCATGGCTATGGAGAGGGTGCCAGCGAAGGCATCGACGAGCTGGAGTGGGTGGTGGGTCGCGACAAGCCTACATATGATGAGATCTTCTACACCCTCTCACCCATCAACGGCAAAGTGTCTGGCGCTGCAGCCAAGAAGGAGATGCTGAAGTCCAAGCTGCCTAACACGGTCCTGGGGAAGATCTGGAAGCTAGCAGATGTGGATAAAGATGGCCTCCTCGATGATGAGGAGTTCGCCCTCGCCAACCACCTGATCAAAGTGAAGCTGGAGGGTCACGAGTTGCCGCCCTCCCTGCCTGAACACCTGGTGCCACCGTCCAAACGCGGGACAGTCCTGGAGGCCTAGAGGAGGAGGGGCAGCCTGGAGACCAGCCATGTCAACGCTTTTGCATCATGTTCAGGACACTTCAGATAAAAGTCCAACCACAAGCATGAACAGCATCATCCTCCATCAAGGTGTGAGTCTCCAGGCTTCCTGACACACCATGAGGAGGTATCGCTGTGATCGTTTTCACCAGAGAGAGACTGGAGGGAGCAGGAGGGAGGTGGGAGGGAGGGGAGGTCCATCTTTGTGCATTAGGGAATACTATTTAGGTATCTGTTAGAAATAAATGAGGAGAGGGGGTTGATTTGCAAACAGATGAAAGGACATTACCAGATCATGAACTGATGGGCAGTTGGAAGTCACATAATGGGGCTGAACATGGATTTGTGCATCCTGTGTAAAAGATGTCTTCTAAGTATACAGTCCATATTATTATTATTATAATATGTTGATCCAAAGAAATAGTTTTTTTTTTTCCATTTGGAGAGAGAAAGAGGAAATAAATAAAAACAGTTATTAGAATTGTTTCATCTATATTTTTGTATTTCCTGACTGTTAACTTGGACTCTTTCCAAATGCTTCACTTTTTATTATTTTGCCAGGTAAATAAAAAGGAATATTGTACCATCTGACTCGTGGTTATGTTGATTTTCATTCAATATTTGATACATAACATTGATTTAAGTTAATCAGATGTTTGATTTACACAACAAACTATCACTGGAAGAAGAAATCATCATTTTGAGGCTTTAATTTATAGTCATTGGTCATATAGGGTCATGTCACGGACTGTGGTACCCAGAAGTTATCAAGACAGTGACTTTTTTATTATTTTGAAATGCCTCCGTTTTGATAGTTTAAATGTAGTGCAGTGCCCTCTTTAGGACAGAAAAGAGTTGTCAGCACTGCCACGGGACATATAAGGCCTTTTGCCCATGACACAAGTCGCCTCTCACTGCATATTTGTGAGGGCAAATTGAAACCAGCAACGGAGGCAGATACTTGAGTCTTTCTCTGGAGCATTTTCAGGACACATGGAGACAATTTACACAACTAGAAATTCAGTCCAGGCTCAAGCAGACAAGCACAAATAATAAAGAGAAAGACAGGAAGCTGTAGTTTTATTAAAGTCATATTGGAGTCTGAATAGAGATGAAGCTGGCTGCTTATAACTTTACCTTATATTCACGTTGTTAACTTGTACTATTATATAACATGAGGTAGCAGGTGTGAATCTGCTTTGACTGGGTCTGTTTGCATAATTCAAATAGAATGTAAGTATAACAAACGTAAATCAGATGCACCTCAATGTTTGTTAGTACATTTTAAGAAATGATATGATTTTTCCCCCAACGTGAACCTTGTTAGTCAAGGCAGCAGCAGCCAGGTGATTGATGCCAAGGCCAAGAATTATATAAACACATTCCCATACTATATCTTTCACTGTTTACATTTTTCCCACATCGGTGCCTTATTTTACATCTATCATCCTCAACATCACCAGGCCTTTGTCCAATTTTTGTGATGAAAGCAGAACACCAATTCTCCTCTGAGAAACAGTGTTACGTTTCATTTTCCCTTTGCACTGAGAGTCATGCTTCTCTCCCTCATCAGCACACTTAGCCCTCTGTGGAGACTCATTGAAGTTCTGCACACTGATGCACTAGATTGTCAGTGAGCTTTGGATACACATGGTGTTCACCAGCTGTTTTTTCCGAGAGTGGCAGATTTAATCTTTGATAAAGTCCAGAGGCGCTCTCTTGTGTCTTGATAAGTTATTGCAGGTAATGTGTTTGGATAGACTCATACAGTGAGGAAAATAAGTTTTTGAACACCCTGCTAGTTTGCAAGTTCTCCCACTTAGAAATCATGGAGGGGTCTGAAATTGTCATCGTAGGTGCATGTCCACTGTGAGAGACATAATCTAAAATTTTTTTTGATTTTATTTGTATTATACAGCTGAAAATAAGTATTTGAACACTTGAGAAAATCAATGTTAATATTTGATACAGTAGCCTTTGTTTGCAATTACAGAGGTCAAATGTTTCCTGTAGTTTTTCATCAGGTTTGCACACACTGCAGAAGGGATTTTGGCCCACTCCTCCACACAGATCTTCTCTAGATCAGTCAGGTTTCTGGGCTGTCGCTGAAAAACACGGAGTTTGAGCTCCCTCCAAAGATTCTCTATTGGGTTTAGGTCTGGGAGACTGGCTAGGCCACGCCAGAACCTTAATATGCTTCTTACAGAGCCACTCCTTGGTTCTCCTGGCTGTGTGCTTTCACACTGTCATTGTCATGTTGGAAGACCCAGCCTCGACCCATCTTCAATGCTCTAACTCAGGGAAGGAGGTTGTTCCCCAAAATCTCGCAATACATGGCCCCGGTCATCCTCTCCTTAATACAGTGCAGTCTCCCTGTCCCATGTGCAGAAAAACACCCCCAAAGCATGATGCTACCACCCCCATTCTTCACAGTAGGGATGCTGTTCTTGGGATGGTACTCATCATTCTTCTTCCTCCAAACACGGTTAGTGAAATAATGACCAAAAAGTTCTATTTTTTTCTTTTCGGGTCACTGACCAGCTCCTCCCGTGTAGTTCTGGGCTGATTTCTCACCTTTCTTAGGATCATTGAGACCCCACAAGGTGAGATCTTGCATGGAGCCCCAGTCCGAGGGAGATTGATTGTCATGTTTAGCTTTTTCCATTTTCTAATGATTGCTCCAACAGTGGACCTTTTTTCACCAAGCTGCTTGGCAATTTCCCGTAGCCCTTTCCAGCCTTGTGGAGGTGTACAATTTTGTCTCTAGTGTCTTTGGAAAGCTCTTTGGTCTTGGCCATGTTAGTAGTTGGATTCTTACTGATTGTATGGGATGGACAGGTGTCTTTATGCAGCTGAAAGCCTCAAACAGGTACATCTAATTTAGGATAATAAATGGAGTGGAGGTGGACATTTTGAAGGCAGACTAACAGGTCTTTGAGGGTCAGAATTGTAGCTGATAGACAGGTGTTCAAATACTTATTTGCAGCTGTATCATACAAATAAATAGTTAAAAAATCATACATTGTGATTTCTGGATTTTTTTTTTAGATTATGTCTCTCACAGTGGACATGCACATACGACGACAATTTCAGACCCCTCCATGATTTCTAAGTGGGAGAACTTGCAAAATAGCAATGTGTTCAAATACTTATTTTCCTCATTGTATGTGTGCCATACATTTGAGAAAAAGAACTTTAATCAAAATGTTGTAAAGCACCGAGTGTCAGTTGTGGTGTAAATTGTGCATTGTATTTTTCTAGCATTAGTTTACATAAATTATTGAGCATTAGTAGGCCTACTGAAATGCATTTGATAATCTACAGCTTGCAGTAGCTTCAGGGTTGTTCTGGAATGATAATATATTGACAGAGAGCTGCTTGAATGCCCACACTGATGTGAAGTGACTGTACGTTCCTGTGTGTTTGGATAGCTGTCTCACTCCCCCCACTGTATATCTCTACTATACAGTGTTTCCTTTTTCCTGTCTGTTCGGACCTCATTATTTTCCTTTCCATCGCTTTTCCCCTATTCCCACTTTTTCTTCCACATGTTTACAGAGAGACGCTTTTCCCTGTTTTGCTGCTTCTTTGTTTTTCATCTCTATTCCCATCAGTCCCCCCGACTCTTTTTCTTACCCCCTCTCTCTTTCAGTGTTCACTTCTACATCTAAAAATACTCCACCCTGTGACACACTGACCCCTGCAGACAGTTCATTGTGTGAAGCTTATATGACACAATCATGTGGAGGGAGTGCCATTTCTGAGAGGCAGGTGAGGAATGAGGCACCCAGTGTTAGGCAAGGCAAGGTTAGGATTTCTCTTGGTTTTGAGGTTCTGTTGTTGTTTTCTGTTATTTTTGTGCAGTTGTTCTGTTTCTTGTTTTCTGTTATACTCCTAGTTTCCTCCCTTGTCGCCGAGTGTTACTTCCCGTCTTGTGTCTGTTCTGTTTCTCATTTTATTTTTATTTTGATAGTCTGTTTCTCTGTCTAGTCCTGTCTGGTTTTACCAGCCTTGTGTTTTCTTTGTTTTTGTAAAATAGTAGTAGTAATCTCAAAACTATTTATTTAAATAAATATATGAGTTTATTTTTCTTTCATATATTTCTGCAATGTACAGATATGAAATGATTGCTGGGTAATATGTAGGTTGATGTGGTCCAATGTCAAGTTTCCATGTGATCATGTGACAAGACGATGTATGGTAGCTAAGATTTTAGGCCTTTAGGACAGCTGAAGACATGAAAGGGGAGAGAGGAAATGGCATGCAGCAAAGGGCCACAGGTTGGAGTCAAACCTGCGGCCGCTGCATCGAGAAGTTAAACCTCTGTATGTGGGCATGCGCTCCCCGAGGTGAGCTACCCAGGTGCCCCACTGGTACTAGTTTGTGTGCCAAATCTGCTATCTGCAAGCCAAGTGAGCATGTCATGCCTTTCAAACATAAAAACGGGAGATATAGCATGTACTAGGGCCTTCCTTAAAGTAGAATTCCCGGTCAAGTCCGACATGTAGCTCTCTTTGTAAATTTGGAGTGCTGTCAGCAGAGAGAAAAATTAAACCAATCGGTGCTGTCTACACTGTGTTATGCTCCAGCTATTGTTGGCATGCAACAGGCTTAAACAGGGCAAGTTTTAAAATATGTTTTTAGCCTCTTAACATGTTCAAAATGCCAATAAAAGTGCCTACCATGTGAAGTGGTTCCTTTCTGTGTGAACACAGTGATTAAGACTGCAGTAGATGTGACAGAAATGCGTAAAAGCTAATGCTAATTCCGCTGTGTTAAGTTCTGGTGTTGAGACGGCAGTTAGAGTTCTTAGAATCATCTACAAACTACAACAGCGAAAAGAGATTAAACAAATATGTAGGCTATCAATTTATTATTGAATAAGGTGGTGTCTCCAAACTTACCTTATTCAAAAAATATGCATATGCTTATTTTTGAAAATATGTTTGTATCTCTTTTTAGTGGTAGTTTGTAGACGGTCCCGAATCAACACCTGAACCAACAGAGCTGAATTAGCACACCTTTCATGCATTTCTTTCACATCTACAGCAGTCAGATTCACTGTATTGACTTGGAAGGAATCACTTCACATGGGTAGGCGCTTGTAATTAAATTCTGAACATGTTTAGAGGCTAAAACAAGGTAAACGTACGTGCCGTGTTTAAGCCTGTTGGGTTGGGTGCTAACTCTAGCAAGAGGATCAATTACGTCAGGACCGAGCTGCTGCAGATCGCTCAATACGTAAGATGATTGCATTTTGTCAGCCGTGGAGAGTAACTATGCCTGTAGTTGAATGGCTTTGAATGACGACCAAAAACGCTTGTCTTTTACTGTGATAATTTACTGTGCAATATGTTGCAAGACTTTGTACAAACAAGAAAGCAAGCAGACGGACAGGTTTTGCATCTAGCGTCTCGCGCTCATCTCAGTAAGCTAGCAAGAGTATACAATTGACAACTTTGTGTAGGCTACTTAAAAATAAAAGCACTTCCTATGACGGTTCGCAGTAAAACTAAATTACTGTTAAAGTTGTGTACCTTCTCACACATCAGCTGTAAATCCTGTACTGTAAATAATGTAGATATTGTGAGTTTTAATCACATTATAATTGACCATTGTTGGAATTTAAAATTTTATATGTGCTTAAACATTGTGGGTGATTTGCATTATACATTCAAGCTAAAAGGTAAAAGCATTATTTCAACATAAATGAAGACATGTGGGTCATGCATTAAGTTTGTTGTTATAAGTTTATAGTTTGTTGTTTGTTGCATTAAGTTGTTTAGCAATACTTTTGTTTTATAATATAAGATGTTCTGGTACATTTTGTTATAACCCAGCTCTACAAATGTGTCATAAGCTGAATTGATGATGTTAGAGACACCCTGTCTCTGGTTTCAGTCACCCTTTATGGCCCTACTGCTCTGTTGCTTTCCAAGTCTCTGAGGGTCATAAACCCTCAGTCACATCCCAACTAAAAGATAAGGAATAACCACAAGACCCCACCCTTTGTGAGATAATACTGGGGGTCTGAGAGCCAGAGAGTCAGACAAAGGAAGGGGAGAGCTGCGAGAGCTTGATCCAGGTAACTTTGTCTCTAGGATATCCTATGTAATAAAATGGATTCACATTTCAACATCTGAGATTTTGACTACTAATTGAATGAACCCTGAGAATGGAGCAGGATTTAGCTCCAACACCATTTCCTTTAGACTGCTTTAAACTAAATAACATGAATTTCTTATTCCAAGTGCTTTAAATATTTTACAACAATGCCATACTTCAATACAACTGTAAGGTACTTTTAATTGAGTATTTTCATTTTCCTACTTGCCTATTGTACGTTTTACTTATCTATTTTATAGCTGTAGTTTCTTTGCATATTCATATAAATTATACAAAATATTATGTAATCTATGATGTGGATAAAGAGGGGACTTTATCAATCCAGTGGTGAAATTCACAAGCTAGCTCCCAAGTCAAACTTCCGCTTTTATTTTGGTGAAAGTAATGCAAAAGTAGTGTAACGCATTACAATTCAGAGACAGTAACATTAGTAATATAACTAATTACTCTCAGTAACTAGTAGTCTATAATGTATTACATTTTTGAAGTAACTTGCCCAACACTGTCTGAGTACAAGTAGCCACTTTGCCAGACCTTCCTTCACAGCACTGCAGAGGAGGGTCTGGCTAGTCCACACAGCATTCCGGGATGGGACAAAAATATGCTCTGGTTTATTGCCATTTCTTCAAACCAATCACAATCATCATGGGCGGTGCTAAGCTCCGCACTGCACAATAGCCTCAGGACGGAACTTGTTTTGGTGGAACGTGTACGTTAAAAAGTTGTTTTAGTCATGCGAGAGAAAACTCAGATTGGACAGATAGTCTAGCTCTCAATTTACCCTGCAGAGGTCTGAGGAGCAGTTTACCATAGTCCTCATAAATCCAACACAAACAAAACGGCTGAAAAGGGTGAAATCCGACTGAATTTCGGCAACGGAGCAATCCCCGGAAGTGGAATGCAGTGGATATAACAAGTGCACTGTAAAATCACTGGTGTCACAACACCATAGCTTCAACTGTTAATATAGTGAACCCTTACCACCCTAACAAGCCTTAAGATGTTATGAAACAATGCCTGCTTTTGAATCTTTAATTTAACATGCAAGTTTAAACAGCTTCTGCATGGTTTGACAAAAATCTAAACCCATTCAAACTCCATTCAATGACCCCAAAACATCTGGAGTTCAAACTAAAAAACACAACTGTCACTAAAAAAGTTGACATTTTGAAAAGATTTGAAAAGACTATATTTTTCCTAGCAGCAAGCCAACTTTAAATATTTTATAAACCGTAAGTAAATGTCACACAAAGTCAATCAATTAAAATTAAAAGATTTATTGTTTGCTCTACTAACAGCTGGATACAGAACAAATCATTCAGCATTCAAGTGACATCCAGGTTTTCGAGGGCCTCAAGAGTCCAGAGCATAGTTTCACATTTTTAAGGAAAGGACGAGGATGAAGAGGCAATCAAAGAAAAGAGAGGCAGGGGGAGATAAGTGCTAAAAAAAGGAGTCTGATTACCAGCAACACATTGACCCTGTTTGTTTAGAGTGGATAAGATGGTGGTTTTACACTAAACTGGAATTCCAGCAATGTATCTGAAGGGCAGATATTAACATGTTTGACCAGCAAAGCCCTGAAACAGACCAAGAAAAATGCATCTGTATTGAATCTCACAAACACTCAGTCTAAAACAAAGACATCATCATCAGGGTGAGTCTTGTCCAGGAGTCAGAGCATGAAGAAACAAGTGATTTGCTGCATTTGAAAGTCCATAAAGTTTCATGAGGTAGGCTGATATTCATTTTGGGGCTGGACAAAAACCGCCTCTGCTTGGCTCTTTTTTCCTGCAGTTTGGTTGTGTGGTGCCTCCACTATCGGTTCAGTCATTTGTATGTTCTATCTGCTTAGCAGGGCCGCCTGGTTGCTGTTTGAGGTGCTCCGAACATCTCCTGCGAGGCGTAGGTGATGTAGAGGAAGCCGTCAGTGTCACTGTAGCGGGAATAAACCTCCCCCATACTGGAGGACATGCAAGACATGCTCTTCTCTGCCACTAGGAGGAACAGAGCCTGGGTCGAATCCAGGGCAATCTTATTCCTGAAAGAAAAAAGAGACAGTTGGAGAGGTGGAGAAAGGATGGAAACAACAACAGATTTTTACGACAAACAAAGAGAGTATGTGGGAGGCAGGCAGAGAACAATGACATACCTGACAGCTTAGGGGGGAAAGTGGAGAGAAGGGAGGGTTGGCTTGAGAAGATAAAGTTTAGACCTCCAAATTATTTACCTGAGCAGGCAGAGAAACTGACCCAAAGTGAGCTCGAAGGGAACCAGGAACTTAGTTTTGTCCAAAAGGGGAAGAGTCTTTTCACGGAGGTAACGTTCAACAATGACCTGAACACAAGGAAACACATCTAGGGTAAGCGGCTGGTGCCAATACACACACACACACACACCATAAAGTGTGACACTGGTGATTAAATGTTTTATATTTGTATGGAAAATCAACTCACAGGCAATTTGTTGGGGAATTTTGTCCGAATGCTGCACACTTCATCTTTTCTTGTCTCTAAAAAGAAATATTTTAAACACATTTCACACTTTTAACAAAAGCATCAATACAGTGTGAGGTCAATGTTTTAATGCAAGCAATGGCATGTGACTTACCGAGGCATTTTCTCTGCTTGAAGGGCATCATCTCCATAGATTTCTCAAAAGGAGCCATGTTTGTTGCTTGGGGTGGTTTAGAGGCCAGCGGTGTTGGAGGCGGCACGGCGGTCTTTCCCGGGCTGACAGTGAAGTCCCCTCGGGTGGAAGTCAGCAAACCCCACTGAGATGCTCCGGCCGCTGGTGTTTTATAGGAGAAGGAGCTGGGAGGAGCTGAAATGTGACACCAACAAACAAAGACACACTCCTGGTCCTGGTGGGCAGTGTGAATGCACATTCACACATACTGGTTATCTAATTGGGCATTCTCACATCTACTGGTGATATTGGGTGCTGCTGTGTAGGCAGGAGTGTAATTAGGGCAGCCCAACATGTAAGGAACACAAACACCACATGACATGATTCAGACCACCTTTATCATGAGGTTTGAATGCTCTCCATTCGACTCTGACCTTTGACCACACTGTTTGTTAGGCATGCTGGCCACATTACAGTTGTTAACTCTTGGTTCAGCAATGTCTGAGAATGTCATGATCAATAGTAACACTAAGTGGAGTGTTGACGTGAAGGCATGGACGGATTAGGCCCCTGTACACAGACATGCAAAAAGGCCCAACATCTTTATCAAGAGCCAGACTCCATGATGCTTTTTCATCTTTTTTGTTGATTCTCGTCTCTTTTTATTAACTATATCTATATGGTTTTGTGTCTTTTTGCATCTCTTTGTAGAAGTTTTTTGTCTCTTTGTAGTCATTTTGCATCTCTTTGTGGTCAGTATGTGTCTCTTGGAGGGATATTTTGCAGGCGAAGGCCAGGGGGTTTGGGCCCTGACACTAATCCATTAATGTGGTTTAAATACACAGGTGCTATATCTCCAAACTGTATTTCAGTATGATAATGATGATAATAATAATAAAATAATATTCCTGCTGTAGATGTTTAAGAATATAATGCAGTAAGGACTAGCGTTTCACTATATACACTCAGTTGCCAGTTTAAGGGTACACAAATTAAAGCAGTCTGATACCACAACTGCAATACATCCTTCATGAAAGATATGTTTCTAAGACGTTGTGCTCGCCACTGTCAATAAACCAGCAGTAAAACATCTTGAGCCACCAGCCTGTGGAAGCATAACCAGGGACAATTCTCTGTTGTGGATGAAGATCACCCTCTGCTGGTTGAAAGGTGGCACAAGCGCAAAGTGCACTGCACCAGTTGTCTTGGTCTAACATGCAGAATAATACAGAAACATAATTGCCTAAATAATCCTTTCTTGTTTTTTCAACTGAAGACTGTATTCTTTTTTCATACTTTTTTAAAAACTTGACAGTTTGATATTCATAAATGGTAGGCCTTTAAAAGAAGATTTTAAAATAATACTGTAAAATAATACTATAGCCTCCATTTTCACATTAAAACTTTAGTATTGTGTAAAAAATGATAACATAGCGTACTACAGCGCATTGTGAGATCATTTTGTAACCTCACTATGGGGACACTGTGGGAATGTGAGCATTTGACCTCTGGCATCCTGAACAGTGAAGTTGGACACAAGTTTTTTTGCATACGTCCATTCGAAAAACTTCCCTGTCCAATCGGTGTGCAGCTCTGGTGCAGTGGCTCCTCCTCTCCGCTGCGTGCTCCCACATGTAACGCTATCACCCTCCGTCTGTCTGTTGCATTGTCTCATAGGGAACACAGCGTGCAGGAGCACAGCACCATGGTAACTCCACTGGACTGAGACGCTTATAAGTAACATTTAAAAAGACAGAGGATTGTGTCAACAGGAAATTAAGACATGGCTCGCTGAGGTTCCCTCGGTGGATCGTTGGGTTAATTCATTCTAGTCTTGTGCCAGTCAGAACGGCTGCCTGAAGCTGTAGGCTGTAACTGCATGGCACGTTAGAGATGGTGATTACATTTCCCCTATCGCATTGATCCAAGTGGCTAAGTAGGCTACTATGTTGCTATCGCTCGTTTGGACCTGTGTTGCTCTACCTGGAGTTGCGCCATAGCCAACTCGTTCGTCTCATCCATTGCACTGCAACTGAGCGGTGGTCAGCGGTGTGCCTTGGTTCCGCCTGCCGGGCACCCCAACGAGGATGGCTGGCCGCCGCGGCTGCGTGAACTCGCTCTGGTCGGGCACTGAGCGCGTCCGCATCGGAGAACGCCTCAACGCGACGCTGGCCGGGGTGTTGGAGCTGGAGCTGCTCAGGTGCAAACACCTGGAGATGGTGGACACCGCTCTGGAGCACCGAGCCTCCACTACCGCCAACGCCGAAGAACCATGCGCGAAGGAGGGGAGAGGAACCCCGGAGATCGCCGCCTCGGAAGCCAAGCCAAGCTCTGCGACACCCCGCAGGCAACAGGTCAGTCAATGCGTCTGTCACGGAGCTCTAGGCTACATGACGAGATTGTTAAATATGGATGCGGAGATGATGGTGATCTGCCAACAAGCCAGTCCTGCGCCTTAGTAGACATATTTTATCGCTGCCTAGCGGAGCATGGCTGTGCCGAGGGCTGAACACACAACTGAGTGAGATGATGCCAGGGACCATCCAAGCACCCGATCATTTTCCACAGCAGCAGTGTGTGTGACCGTCACATGGAGCAAATGTCATGGAGGTCAGGGTACCAGGACCAGCTCCTGTCTGGCTGGCTCTGTGCCCTGCCTCAAGGTTAGACAGGAGGATGTGGTGGGTTAGGTGCTAAAATCAGGTGCAGGCATAATCACACAAACCAGCAAGCAGACAGGTTTTTGGCTCTGGTCGGTAAGCTCATCAGCTGTAAAGGTCACTTTGGCACCCAGTTTGCATTCAAATCACAATATGAAGGTAGACTCCATCACTGTAGGTCATCTGAGCTAAACAGTGCAATGTTGATCTTTTATTGTGAAATCCCAAATAGGCCTACTACAGTGAACTGTGACTTTATTCACAAAGGTTAGGATGGGTGAGCTTCAGTCACACACATATAATTAACAATCCTAGTGTTGAGAACGAGGTCAATGTGGGTTAATATGTAATGCAGGAGGACAGGATGTGAACAGGTTGCATCCTGGAGGCCTGGATATTGGAGCTGTCTGGTCTCTTATTAGTGAACATGAACTATATTTGAACCAATGAAAGCATCATGATGAAAAGAATCTGTTGGAAATGAGAGGACAAAGATGTTTGTGAGTGCATCCAGCAACTTTTTCTGGTTAGAAATGAGACTTAATACATGATCTAAAATGGTCACTGGCCAGACAATATTGAATCTATAGAGCTGTAAAATTAGTCGATTAGTAAATTACAGGATTGACAGCAACTATTTTGAAAAGGAATATATTTTGGTTTAGGAGTGAGCAATCTGAAGCTGCCACCTTGGGCACTGGGGAATTGTGATTGGCATTTTCTTCTATTCTTTTTGACATTTTATTGGACAAACTCAAGAAACTAATGGTTAGTTTTAGCATCATGAGATACAACAGCCTGTTATGTAGTTTTTTAATCATAGGGCACCAATTCTAACAATAACTGCCCCTTTCCATCACATCAACAGCCTTTTTCAATGAAATAATTCTCCCTCAAGCAGTGAAATTGCTCCTTAAACTCAAAATATCATAACAAAATTATCTTGAGATCATTTCCAGATTTGACAAACCAGTGACATGACAGGTTCGTGTTATGTTCAGGATCTGCTGGTGTTGGTCTTTTTTCCACCTCAGATATTAAATTATTGGCTGCATCAATATCCTTTTATTGTTTTTCTGAGAAACGGACACTTCATCCTGATCACTTTGCACACAGTGTTTTTACACTGTAAATACAACATGTGGGCCTGATACTTCTATAATGAGCTGTTTTAGTACAAAAGCTTGCCGCACATAATACCTGTACACATGTTCTGTCTAAATCAGGCCACAGCTGAAGTCACTTTTTCACAGAACAGTGTTTTTATTTGACACAATAATCACAGGCTTGCACTAAAGGGCAGATGATGATAATAATAATAATAATAATAATAATACAATCCTTTTTCATCAGTGCAGGGACAGAAATTTCAGTCCTATCTGAGGGCATCTGCATGGAAGTGTGGCTCATAATGTGCCGCATTCCTTGCCACCCACCTCCAAACATCTCCTATGTAGTTCCCCCATGGTGCTGAGATATCCCGTTGAGGGGCCAAGCAGTATTGCTCATTCTCACCTCTGAAGGGAGCTGCCAGTGTAGCAGAGCATGCTGGCACTCTGCCCTCTGCCCGGGCCGACCTCCGCCAACACAAAACACACAAATGATGCATAAATGGAGGCAAATAGTTGTAAAAGTGGCATCTAGTTTAAACAGCAGCAGTTGGACAGAGAACAAAGAAGAGCAAGCAGATGTTTATTTACTACCATCAATGGGGATGCTTACTGTAAAAATGTCATCCCATTCTGTTAATTTTACGTGGAATTCATTACTTACTGCTATGACAAATGCAGGATGTTCTGCTTTTCAAAATATAACTATTTTTGTAAACTGGGGATTAGATGACTCACAATATAATGTGCTCTACTTCAACACCAGCTTTGTTAAATTTTTTGTTTTAGAATTAAACTCTTGAAATGTGATTCACCTTTTTTCTCTAATAGCAGAGAAAGGGTAGGAGTTATGACTGTCCAAATCCATATTTGGCATGTCTGGATTGTGGCTGTATGGTGTCGTCTTTGTTGGAAAAATACAATTTAAAATGACATCTTTTCAACCTTGTGATGTGTTCCGGCAGACTACTTGTTTGTAACATTTTAATCTTGTCACACTTTTTAAGCAACTCTTTTTTCTTCAGAGTTGGTATTGAAGCTGAATTGTTGAAACACTGATTCTTGCGGTTAAATGTTCAAAAATAAAAATCTCCTTACTGAAGAATGCACACAGAGGAAAGGAGTGGGGGGGAAGGAGTGTGCTGCAGAGCTTCCCTTACTTCACATATACAGAAGAGCTGCAGCAATTAGTGGAAAAGAATTATAGACATAAAATGAAGCAGCAACTCCTTTTTGTTCAGCTAAATCTCATTTTGCAAAAAAATGCCCCAAGTCTACTGGTTTTGGCTTTTCAAAATTTGAAAATGAGTTGCCTTTTCTTGTATTATTTTTGGGTTTTAGGCTGTTGATTTGACAAAAGAATACATTTGATATCATTACTTGATCATTTCCTACGGTTTTCTGCTGTTTTATAGACCACATGTCTAATCAATTATTTAAGATAATCAGCAGATCAATAAATTCTAAAGATAATTGATAGTCATAATACTGTGTGTGTGTGTGTGTGTGTGTGTGTGTGTGTGTGTGTGTGTCTCTACACTATATGCAGTGCTGTGTGCACTATTACAGAAGGCAGCCTGTCTTGAAATTAGGTTTATTATTGGAAAGTATCATCTTACATGGAGAGCCATTACCCTGACTTGTGGAGTGAGACAGCTTTTGTCTCTTGGCTCTTACCTCGGGATCCTTCTAAACTCACCAAAAAACAACAACTCTACTTTTTATGTGCAATGAAAGATTCACCTGAATATTTCAGAAAAGCTGAAGAACATATCACTCCAATCGGCTGGCAAAGGTGAAGATGCACAGCGTGGGCTGTCTTTAAATTTCAATACCACATTAATAATGCATGAAACAAACACTGCTGTGTAGAACAAGCAAGTTCTTCTAACCAAACACTCGCTCCTGTTTGACCAAATGACCTTAACATGGTAACCGCTGCCGTTTGTCTCGCTGTAATGATATATTAAGAGGAGGTATGTTGCTTGTGGAGCTGCGATCGCTAGCATTATTGTCCAATTGACCCATACATTTTGTTCATATTGTTCCAGAGGGGCTGTCCTGCTCTCTCACATGAAGCAATATCATATTACAGAGCTCTGAGCAGACCCCCACCCACTTGTCGGTCCTATGATTTGATCATGCACTAGTCTCTGTGTAACATTATATCCTGTAATGTGCAGTGCATTATATTGTTGGGGGATTATATTGAGGAGATGGAGATATACAGTATGTATATGTGTGTGTGTGTGTATATATATATATATATATATATATATATATATATATATATATATATATATATCACACACGTTCAAGGGACTTTTTTAAAGGGTTAATTCATATCTTTAAATAGACTTAAGTTGAGGTCCATACAAGTGCAGAATGATAAACATATGTTCTTTTTACGGCAGTAAGAAGAATTTGCAGGGAGTGGGAATTTGCGGCAGAACAGACAACAGTTCATACATGCGAGCGAGAGTCAAAACAAGCCTGGATTGTGTGTCCTTAGGCTGAATTAAACATTTTGCAGAGCCTGTTGTGGTTCTGTGTGGGAGGAAAAGCAAGCGAGAGTTAGAGAGCGAGCAGCAGTAGCTATGGTGAGCACGGGGCGGCAGCCTCGAAGGATATTACAGAAGGGGGGGATTATTTGTCAAGGGGAGTGTGGGGGAGGTGGGGGTCCTTCAAGATGCCCTTCTCTCTCACCCGGCAACCGCTTACCCACTCCCCACCTCACCCTCCGTTTAACGCCTTCACTCATTCAGTGACTCACTCTCTTATTTCTGTCTCTTTTTTTGATCCCTTTCACTCAATCTTTATTTTTTAGTCACCCACTCAACTCGACTCACTTTAAAATCAGTTGGAGGTAAAAAAAGAAAAAAAGAAGAAAAAACGGGACAGGAGTGAGCGGAAGCTCCTAATTCACACAGAAAAAGGGGAAGAAAGCCTACAACAGGTCAAAGTCTGTAACTCTTGCTCCCACTTTTTTCCTTCCTTTTTTTTCTCCTCACTCCATCCCCCTTCCCTTCTGCCGCGCCGGCTGCTCTTTGTTACGTCATCTGTCTTCTCCCATTATCTTTTGAATCCCACCCCTCTCTCCTGTCACCCCAGCAGTGAGTCACTACCTATATTGTTTCCTCAGTAACAAGAGGATTGATCAGTGCCACTCACAGTGTTCTGTTGTCTGGGCTCGATCAGTCAAATGCAGGGGCTCCTCTTGGCTGCTGTCCTGGAGGGGTTGGGGACTTGGAGGATAATTGGAGGAGGGGGGTTCATCCACCAAGCACTTACTAATCTAGCAAATGGAGGCACTTTGCTTTATGTGTGTGTCCTATTTCCTGGCTGTTCTGGTAAGTGGTGTGACATCACCGGAGCGTGTCTGGTAAATGAAATAATGGATATACATACATGTCTTTACACACGGGTCTAACTGTGTCTCTACTCTCACAAAGACAAGCGGTGCCAAGGAGTTGTGGGTATAAAGCAGTGGCTTTATTTTTAGTGTTGTAAAGTAACTTAGTACATTTACTCAAGTACCATACTTTAAGTAGGTACTTATACTTTACTTAAAGCTATAGTGAGTAGTGTCTCCCCCATGAGGAATTCTAAGTAATGACAACAACACTGCCGGTGCATCCACATGATGCAAGCCTTCCGTGGTAAATAAAACAAAACATGATGAAGGGGTAATTCTCTTCACTCAAGTTTCTGCATGCAAAAGTTGCCAGATGATACAATCTTCTGAACATAGCAATACTGAGAAATATAGCGAGAGTTGTGAATTTACTAATTCACTGTTAAAATAGCAATGAAATGAAATATGAAATATTGACGTTGGATCAGGTTTTTATTGAAAATGGCACAATCACTTCCCGCTGCCTCAAGATAGCAATACGCCAAAAATTCACCTGAACACACCTCCCTGTAAGACCAGCACACCGAAGGGCGCAGGTGCATTTGCTATTTAAACAACGTGGGTGCTGGACAACCTTAAGACCACTTTATGGTTGTGTATGGGGTACGCCGGACCATACGCCGTAGCCTGACGTGGACCCCTCGAAAAATGTAACTACACGTCACAGCGACGCAAGTTGCTCAGCTGTGGCTTGGTAGCGTTGCATTTCACGTGACTCATTTCCTGGTGCTCCTTCTCCATAAACAACATGAAATCAAGGAGAGGGTTAACTTTCCCTGCCACAGATGTCCCACCTTGGTCAGAAAACACAGGGGAGACACATTGTTTCTCTCACTATGACTTGAGTCGATACTTGCTCCAAAGCTAATCACCTTCACTCTCTCATTTCTCCCCCGCACTATCACTCACTCCACATACAAGCCGGCTTGACGCGCACACCAGCGCAGTATAAACGTCAGTCCACTTACGTCGGCTACAGCAAATGCTCTGTGTGGAGCCTCTACACAATCATAAAACGACCTTTAAAATGGCAAAGACACTTGCATCTGGCTTTGCGCCACGCTTCACCAGGTGCAAGATAGGGCCCTAAGTCCATTTGATGCCTTCTATTTCTACTCCACTACTTTTCAGTGGGAAATTTAAAAAAAAAACCTTTTTACTCCACTACTAAGATTTTACATTTAAATATATATATATATATATATATATATATATATATATATATATATATATATATATATATATATATATAAAAATAAACTTATAAAATACAATAAATTCTTTAACATTAAATTTGTTTTGAACCCCTACAGGGCACCCTGGTCCAACACTTATTGATGAGATTTAATAAGTAGTATTAGTATTGTTTGTGGAAAGAAAACACATTTAATTTGCATGAATATGTTTCAAGATTATAAATAATATAGTTTGGGGGCATGCAATCAATTTTTATAAATAGACCCAGACATTTTTTTCACACTTTTCAGCAACTCTTCTTGCATTCAGAATTGAGATTGTTGCAGCAAAATTTTAAAATAAGATTTAATAAGAGGTGGGAGGTACCAGTTTATGAGGGACTGCTTTTAGTATATGATCATCATGCATGAACATCTAGAGAACTATGCCCACCAAAATGTACAATCTTTTTCACAAAGGTAAAATTCCCTTCCAAACAAGCCCTGTCTGCACTGTGTATCCTAATGAGTAATATTGTTATTACACCCATTGGATGGTCATGTCTTTATCAAATTAGACCAAATATCATCTTGGTAATTTGGCCACTATAATGATGTTGTAGCCTAAATGTTGTCATTTTTTCTGTATGACTGTAAATACTCTGCACCTATTTGATTCTTGTAATTTGGTAAAATGATCTACACGTTTTTACTTGGTTGTCCTTTTTATCCACATCACCAAACGTTTTATATCCCCAGACAAATATGTACATGCATATAATCATAGTAACAGTATTTAGATATTGTAGTCAAATATATTTGACTTTGTCAATTCGGTTCAGCCCTCATCTGTCACATGTTTTGTTTTTATCAGGAGCAGTCTCCCTCAGATATAGTGGTATTGCCCTGTCAGAGCAGCCCAGAGGACTGTGGCAGTAATTCAGGGGATGGGACAGTCCACTCCTCATCTGGCAGGGGGAGTAACTCACGCTGGTCTACTCTGTCCTGGGATGCCCCCTCTGACCTGCTCTCTCCACCAACACCAGACCCAAGTGGAACGGTCCATCTGGACAGTGACTCCAGACCCAGTTCAGGTACACACACACACACACACACACACACACACACACACACACACACTGGTCAACAGTGTGTGGTCCACAACACTGACCTGAACAGTGACCAAAACAGTTTGTCACCATCTGATATCACTACAGCTCACCTTGTGTAAGAGAAATCCCATTAAACATTAACCATTTTCTTTTTTTTACTTTTGTTTACTTGCTCTTACTCTGGGGCTTGACTCTCTCTCTCTCTCTCTCACTGTCAACTTTTCAGCCTTTGTTGCCAAACTTTTATCCACTCCCATTGTAACTGTGGTCTCTGTGTCACTGCACCCAACTCAGACATTCCTCTCCCTGCTATGCACTCATGTATGCCTTCTTTTATACTGCAATCAACTCAAACCTGAAAGATTATTTTAGGTTTGAAGATAGTTTCATGCTTATTCCTCCAAATCGTAAATTATAATGTAGATTTGTGTGACTTTTTTTAAGCTACGGTAAGTGTTCACAGTTGTTTTTGCACTGCACTACCTTCATGTTACTTAAACGGTGGAGCCAGTACTCTGACACCTTTTTCCTGGAATTTATGTTACGGTTTCAGTTTCTGTAGGTGACGTAGTTTTTACTGACTTTACTAACTGTCTTTATATACATCCAAACAACACTAACCCTGTTGCTCCAGAAAACATAATTTTCTTTCTCAGGAAAGACCTACAAGACAAAGAGTTTATAAAACTACAAGCCACACATGTATAAAATTGTTGGATGTTTTTTTGTCACTGTTTTTAAACTAAATATAACATAACAAGTAGTGAAAAAATAAATAACGTCACTAACAGCACAAAATATGAGTCGGCTAAGGAATAAGTACAACCCCTAATTTATAGAATTTAATAAGAAATACAAATAGATCAAAGGTCTTTAGGCACCCCTGTTTCCTGGCCTTCACCATTGGCGCCCCTGAGTATTATAGAAAATGATTGGATATTGTCACTTAGAGGCTAGCATACATTCTGAATTTATTTTCCTCTCTTCCTCTAAAGGTTTCTATTCAGTAAGCGGGAGCTCGCTCTCAGACTCGTGCTACTCTGTGTCCAGTGATGCTGCTCAGGGAGGATCGGCGCCACCGGCCAGACCCCTGAAGCTGTGGGAGCAGGTCCCTCTGTCCGTTGACAACGCTGACATCCTGTGGTCAGAAGGTGCAGTGCAGCAACAGCAGCCTGCATTGCAGAGCAGCCAGGAAGACGCTGAACCAACAGAAGGGACACCACCTTCAGGTGAGCTGGACAATAGATCCAGTGTCATGTAAATCCATCCGTGTAAATATGACTTTGCAGCAGTTAGCTAAAGCTGGTTCAAAAAGGTCAACTGAAGACGGTTTAAAGCAGTGCCCTGGTTATAAACATCAATGGAGCTCTGGAAAGAGATTAATGTATTAAATATTGTAGAATGATGACCTAAAATAATAAAAAATCTTCTTCTCTCGTCTCTTACAGTCCAAAGTGACATTGAATTGGCCGGTCTGAGCTTTCTGTCTGACCTCTGCTCAGGACTCAGTGACTCCTTGATTTCTTCCCTCCTCCCGCTTTTCGACCCCACCTCTTGCTTCCATCCAAACCCCCAGCTGGACCCTCGCTTCTGCACTGACCTGGTGTCCCATCGGACCAAAGAGGTGTACCCTTACCCAAGCCCGCTGCATGCCGTCGCCCTCCAGAGCCCCCTCTTCACCTCCCGGAGCCAAGAGCAATCAGCCTTTCCGAGCCCTGAAGGACCCCAACTAGATGAGCCACAAGAGTCCAATACTGATCCAACTCTGCCTCAGCAGCCCCCTGGCCCAGCTTCTTTCACCCAGCTGGAGCAATACATCTCTCGACTGGCTCGCCAGTACCACAGCCGGGTAACCTCCGCCACTTCCGATTTGACTTCATCTGCCACCCCTGGTCAGGTCAGGCACAGAGGTCTTTGTACCCCTGGCAACAATCACGGTTCGACCCAGTCCCTTTCTGCCTTTGAGAGCCGCAGTACACCCTCCACTCTGCCAGGGGGCAGCATCACTCCCTGTAAGTCACTGCTGGGAAACTCTGCCAGAATCAGCCTCAGCACCACTGGAAAAAAAGCTACTAGAAATTCTATCAACCTAGGTAACCTTCCTTCAGCAACTGGAGAGGACTTGAACATAAATCTGCATTTAAACCTCAACTTGAACCTGACTCCTGGTTTAAATTCTAACCGGGGACTGGTGGACAATCCCAAAAATGGCAGCTGTGGAGCTTTGAGGAGCAACATCTCTTCAACTCCCACGGCCTCTGCTACATCACTCTCCTCCACTACACCCACCCCAGCACTTAGGGCTCGCCCTCGCATTTCAACATGTCCAAGCAGCCTGAGCCACCGCAGTTCCCTGGAGGTCACTTCAGGGTCTGGACCCACTTCTGGATTTGGGTCATCTGTATTCTGCCGCTCGGTAGACTGGAGCAGCGGTGCTCCACCTGAGACTGGGCCATCAGTGTTTGGTTCAAACTCCGGATCAACTCCAGGGTCTCAGCGCAGTAGCTTGATCCAAGAGTCCAGCTCCAGTCCCAAGCTGAGCGAAGACTCCCACATGGTGGGGGAGATCTCACGCCTGTCTGGCCTCTCTAGGGCTGTTGTGGTGGGATTGATGGAACAAGGTGTGGAGCTGGATATTGATTGCTTCCAAACAGATCCTGCAGGTGAGGTGAGGGGTCACAGTAAAACCCACCTGAAAGCCCAGACAGATCATTCACATGATTATACTAGACTAACCGACCTAAATCCCCAGAGACCCATACAGCTGTCTCTCAGTGTCACCCATTCTCCACAGTCTCATTCTAGCCTCACCCCTCCTCTCTCACACTCCAGCAGCCCCATACACCCCTATCAGTCCATCCATATTCCATCTTCCCACTACTCCTCACAATGCCACTACCAGCAAATCCCTTCCCCATCTGACCTTCCCTCCTCCACGGCCTCCTCCCCTGCCTCCCACCCCACCACCAGGGGCCGTTCCCCTCCCCGGCCTCTCCAGCCATCCCCTCTGGGTACCACCCCGCTCTCTGTTTTCCGAAGGGATGCGCCCTTCCAGTGCTCCCTGCCTCGCACCGATACAAGGAGCTCTCCTTTGGATCATGGCGGTATCCAACCAAGGGGTGGATCACTTCGGCAGAGTGGGGTAGTGGTGGGTGTAAGAGGGTGGAGGGGGAGGGGCTTTATAAAGGAAAGCATGCCTCCCACAAGCTGATCCGGGCAGCCACAGTAAGCAGCTATGCCAAGAGAGAGGACTATAGCTCTGGGGTGCAGGAGAGGGAGCGATCAGCAGTCCAGACACCCAGGAAGACCTCCAACAAACTCTGGAGGGGCTTTGAGGGACGCCTCTGGAGCAAAGAGTCCGAAAGCAAAAGAGAGGAGATGGACAGAGCTGAGTATGGCTACGGATGGAGGAGGAACAGCGTTGGAAGCTGGAGGAGGGAGCATCGAAAGATGAAGGCTTCATCTAGCAATAATGACAGGAGGCCAAAAGTTAGAGAACTCCCCCATCTTCTCAAAGAAGAGGGGGAAGGAAGATGGGGAAAGACGCAGCACCAGCCTCAGGCTTTCCAGGAGGGCTTTGTTCAGGAGTGAGTCCCAAGGCTTGCTGGTGTCTCATAACCACGGCGAGGAGCCCACAAAGCAGGCACACTGGGTCTCCTCATTAGATGTGGGGCAAAGTGGCATGGGCCACAGCAAAGACGAA
Source organism: Etheostoma perlongum (assembly GCA_026937815.1). Classification (NCBI taxonomy): domain Eukaryota; kingdom Metazoa; phylum Chordata; class Actinopteri; order Perciformes; family Percidae; genus Etheostoma; species Etheostoma perlongum. The sequence goes on along the minus strand of CM049380.1, from coordinate 19,202,038 downwards.
GGCATCGGATTGCTGAGAGCAAAGGAAGAAGACAAACGCCTGTCCTCCACCGCCAGCCTCTTCAACCTCTCTCGCTCTCAGAGCCTGGAAGGCAGCTGCCATTCCCTCTCCCCTCTCTCCTCCCCTTCCTTCTCTCCATCCCCTCCTTCACGGATGTCCCTACAGCGCTCTCGATCACTGAGGGACTTGGGGAGGAGAGTGTTTGGCTCCCATGAGGTCCCTGAGTCTCAAACGGAAGCCATCTAAGAAGTGACACATGTACAATAAAAAACCATCACAGTATATGCATCTTCCATGTGTTAAGTTCAAAACACCAGTTATTGATGAGTGGTTGGCATTATATTTCATGTAAAAGGAGGTTCTATTATTTTAAAATTTCATAGACTGATTGATTAGACAGATTTTATAATACTGACCATAAGGTATCTGCCAGTCCTTTAATCCACTACCAATATGATGGAAGTTCCTCTCAGGCACATCTGTAAAAAGCTATTCATTTTGTTCTTGGGTCACATCATTCATCTTAGTAATGTTTTTGTACATTTTTAAAGACACTTTTTATAGCCTCACAAAAAAACTACAAAATGCCTGTCAAATATCTTCAGATCTTCTGCTGCATAATTGAGATGCAGCAAATCGATTTTGCTGTCTCTCCCAAATTCTTTCCTCGTTAATTGTGCAGCATGGCCCACAGAGAATTGTCGGTGAAGAAAACATAGGAGACAACTTCATATAGGGGTAAATAATTCCTTTTAGGAGCTGGAAAGAACTACAAACCTTTTAAACATTTTATTAGTGTGGGTTTCAGTGTTTCAGTGTATGAATGCAGTTTTAAAGGATTTAACATCTCAACCGAACTATAATGTACATTCCCCTTCTGCATGCTGCTCTGTGACTTGTTCAGTGATTATAGCTATTGTGAGAATGTGATAATCCTGTTTATGGGCAACGGTGCCTCTGAAGTACAATCATATTGGCCAAATAATTACCAAAAAAAAGCAAATACTCTTTAACTTGATATTGTGCTCAGGATTTTTAAATATTGAATGATTAAAATATTGAAGTTAGTTGAGACAAAATGTGGCTTCTCATGGCTTACAATTAAAAGAAACATAACTAAACTTGTACTCTGCCTGGAATACCTGTATTATATACACTATTACAATCAAATGAGTTTAAAAAGAGACAGAGCGTGGATGTTTATTTATAAAAAAATATTTTACTCAAACTCACAAAATTAACATTCACAGCACTGACCAGACACCTGTAATCATGAAGGCATAATCAGAACTTTGAGTAGTGCATGAGGAGTCTCACTTTAGCTTTCAGAGCCATTTTTCTGAAATATCCAAACTGAAATACAGCTCTGCTTCTGTGTTGCTAGGAAACTAACTTTCCCATCCTCTTACTTCTATTTTCAGCAGCAATATTGTTAGTTTGCCATGGACCACTTCCCACTAGTCTGTATAATTACAGTTCTTACTTTCCTATGCTCACCTAAAGGAGAGACGGCAACATTATTCAAGATGTGTCAACATTCTTCAGTTGGTTTGTGATCAGTTCAGGAAGAACAGTCTCTCTCAGTTTGAGGCTTCATTTGGTGGGTTGAGCTGGCAGGCTCAAACTCCTTCACCAGCTCTGTTGGTTTGGTTATTCCCTTCTCCGGAGCTGCTCTTCAGGCTGGTGGAAAACATGCCTTGGTACATGGCCCTCTCTTTTCGTAACTCTTGATTCAGTTTTTCCTCAGCCCTCTGCAGATGTTTCCTAACATTGGCATCTGAGATGGAACAATATAGAAGTTTTATTTTGGAAAGGCATACTTTTCTTTATCCCACAGGTGAATGTTAGGAGAGAATCTGCAGGATATTAGATACTAGAGACAATACATGCTCACAGATTCTGTGACAGAGCCAGCTAACTCTTAGCAAAAAAGCAAATTTCCCAAAATATCAAACTATTACTATAAGGTAATAACATTTCAGAGACAAAAGCATCTTGACATTTTCTTTCTTTTAAAGGCATTTTACTATTTTAAGTGGTTATCAAATATGAAACAATATATACATTAACTGTCCACCGAGACGTAAGTCTCACAAATAAGAACCAATGGGAACTACGTACTCATTGGGAGATACATATCCATCTTAAATGATTTGTGAAAACATGACATATTGGCCTAAGCCTGCTGTGGACAAGTGATGTGCTGGCTCTTTTCTTACCATTAGGCTGCTCTCTGCAGGCCTGGGTGAGGTACTTTTTGGCAGTCTGTGCATCTCCCATCTCCAGAGTGGCTACTCCTGCCCTGTACATTGCTTTGACGTCACCTGGTCGCCACTGCAGCACCCGCATGCTGTAGTCCAGCACTCGAGAATAGTCAACACTCTGTCTCTGCAGCAAACAGGCTGAAAGAGATATATTTGTACATTTATAATATTGTACATATTGTACCCAGCTGTCAATTTGTTGTAATTAATAAGTTGTAATTTTTTATCTACCAGCTAAGTTGTTGTAGCAGTCCACTTGTGTGTTTCTCAGAAAAGCCTCTTGTTCAGGTGTGAGAGCAGGTATCTCAGGTCCAAACCCTTTCACTGACGCCATCACATCAGCGTCGAGGCCTCTGAGGACCAGCAGAGCTCTGTGATAACGCCCGATGGCTGAGCGAATGTTTTTTACCCTGTAGAGAGCATTCCCTTCTGTTTTCATTTGGGCTGCGTCCTCCAACAAAGTCCAAACCGGCTTTGCAGAGGTCTGTTGGTGTCCAGAAAAGCTTGGTTCGCTGCTGCTGCTGCTCCCTTCACATCCAGACTCTCATCTCCTCTCCCAGCCTCCATTTCTTAAGGACAGCTAGTTAGCTGTTGAGATAAATAAAAATACTGGTTTGAGTGACCTTTATAATAGGCTCTGGTTGTACACGTCAAAGTCTCCCAACTTTATGGAAGTGGAATACTAAATTGCTGGGATGCCCCTTTAAATTGGATTGGGTAGCCTATCTTATATATTGACCAATCCACATAAAATACTAAGTTAGTCGTTGTCAATATGAAACAGATAACGTTACAGAACAATAGAATTAAATTTAGCTCAATTCATTTTGGTGCAGACGCCTTCAATCAACATATTCAGTTCTGCACTGTATGAGGTGCACGCTGGCTTCAGCAATACCCTGAGTTTAATTGGAAAACAAGATAAGGTGGGTAACTAACGTTACTAACGTCTATTTCCATGCTAACGTTAGCTAGATAACTAATCTCTGCGGCGACCTGCCTCTTTGGTAAGTTATGTTTCGCATTGATATATAAGAGAATTTCGTTAATATTGCAGTTACTGGGTTTGTTTATCAGCACTTTAAGGACACTTAAATACTACAAATACTGCACAGCGCTGGAGATAACGTTAGGTCTGCCAATGCGAGATTGTCATAAATGGCATTGGTAAGAAAAGTTAGCTTCTTTCGCCACGCTTGTGTCAAAACTCGAGTTCGGCTAGGAAGTTAACGTCATAATTAGAAAACGGCATTTTGTACATTTTAAACTGACTTTAACGAACGGCCAGTACTAGTTTAAGCAGCTCGTTAGGTTTGTAGCTTAAGTTACAGCTAACAGAGCTAGCAAAGTTCATGTACCATGCTAGATAACGCTAGCTAATTCTGTTCATTTGAGGATCTCTAGCTACACATTTTAAGGGGTTGGTACGTTAAAGCGCGATGGATAAATTGTTCACCTTATACACCACTGAAGATAATGAACGGAAAGCTACTTCTTGCAGTCGACAATCATTCTGGTGCTATCGTACAGGCGCTTCCTTGTTTTCTTAAGAAGTGGTCAAAACGTTAACTTCACACAGCGTTACTGCCTCAACAAGGCCGAACCAGGAATTACCAGTACATAAACATAAACACTAAATATGCTCTCTCTTTCCTTGGGTTATGTGCACTGTAAACACACTTTACTCAAAACCCTCATTATGTTAAGTGGTGCAACTACATAACAATATAAGGGTGTTTACGCTGTATACACTATAAAATCAGACATAGGCCTAATACCTAATTCAACTTATTTATTTTTTATAAACCACATTGAGGGTTTGGGATATGATTTCTGTTGCTGGATGGGTGCTGAAGGTAACAGAACCCACACAGGCACTGATTGTAACCTTTAATATAGGTATCTTGTATCCGCAACAGGTTTAAATGAGCCCAATGTAGCCTATGGCAAACAATAATGGTATGCAGGTGGACAAATAACTGCTTCCATCCAGCTAACTTCAGGCCCAGGGTGTAGATGTCATAACAAAAGTGAGGGAGGTGTAGGTCTATAGATTTATCCAGCAATTGCATTCATCCCATATTTGACTGTACATTTATAGGAAGTTTCACATTTTAATTAAATTATTTTATTAGGGCATTTATTGATTGTAGTTCAACATAAAATTACACCAGTATCATGTAGGCCTATCAGTAACAAAAGTTAACAGGCTAATCAAACCCCACTGGAAAACAAAAAAATTACATCAAAGCACAGTGGTGGAAAAAGAAAATTTATATCTTACTAAAATAAAAGTAGAAATACTGTTACAGGTAAAAGACCTGTATTCAAAATGTTACTTAAGTAAAAAAGTATTGGCACCTTTCATGTTAGTTAATTTCTGCATAACACAGCCATATATTGTTTGTACATATTCGGTTCATTATGTGCTGTAGAAAATGCAACATTGTTTATGGAAAATCAATAAAGATTGTTAAACAAAAAAAAAAGTATTGGCAACAGAATATACAGAAAGTAACCAAAAGTAAATCATCATCATGCAGAATGGTCCATTTCAGAATGCCTGCTTTATTAATGGATTCTATAATTGATGCATTGTGGCATCAGTTTAATGTTGCAGTTGGTAATTGTAATTATTTTATATACTGATTGTTTTGTTGTAAATTTCCCCTCAGGATCAATAAAGTCAAATCTTAACTTATAATAAAACATGATAATGTATAGTATTTGTTAATTATATAGATTATTATTTTACAAAAGAGAAAAGTATTCCGTATGAAAAATAAAGACATGATAAAATATCACCATACAAAACACGTTAACATCCCATTAAATCATTTTCCTTTCAATTCTGCCGATTTGTAAACATTAATTCAGTCTCATTGTGATCTTCAGTTTTCTCCTCTTCGTCTGTTTTGGTGGTACCATTGCTCATTAGCATTACGTTCTGGGTTACTTTGTGGGTTTTCACTTTAAATACGTCCCACCTCTCAGGAATCAGTCCTTTATTGAAGAGCAGTGAGGCCATGTAGGAGAACAATAAAGTGGCACACATGTTGGACAACATGCAGATTGTCTGAACAGGAGAGTGCTGGACATATACGCCATCCTCAAGAGTGCAATCTGGAAAGTGGAGAACAATAGGCAACCCTATCGATGGCTCGCCGCTCAGCACTCTCAATAATACTCCTACTAGCAAGCCCATGACGGAGCCGTAGCCATTGGATATATTAAAGAAGAGGACGCAGACGAGTTGAGGGAACATGATGGTGTAGGTTATGCCTGAACCCAGGATCCAGAAAACCATAATGCTGTTGTGTAGGAAGGTGAGCGCTGTACCAGCCAAGCCCGCCAACACCACAGTGGCACGGATTACCCACTGGAGCTCCCTTTCTGATGCCTGCAGGGGGAAAATGCCTTTAAGCTGAAACCTAAATAAAACCCACAAGCTTGCTCTTTTACTCAGGTTTCCTCTTACCTTGGTCCTGAGGATGTTTTTATAGATATTGGATGTGAAGATGGAGGCGGCTGACAATAAAGCTGAGTCCGTTGATGACATCACAGCAGCAGCTATAGCTCCAATACCGATAATGGAGATGTAGTGTGGAGTGAGGTGCTGCAGAGCAATGGGCAGAACCAGACCGGCATCTCCACGCTCGTATGGGGACGGGGAGCCATACGCAGTCGTATTCCAGTCTGACACAAAAAATGCGGCATACATGAGCATAGTATCGCTTCTCTTTTCTAGTTAAATCCTTTGCTGTACCTGTTGATGCTGCGACTGCTCCAATCAGCAAGGATGGGATTCCAAGTATGAGGATGAGGGGAGCTGCAACAAAGCAGGTGATCCTGGCTGTGGCTGATGAGGCAGCTGACAGGGTCCTCTGGTGGAAGTCCTGATATCCAAGGTTACCAAAGGCCTAAGAAAAACAAACACTCTTACACTTTAGTGGCCTTTAAAGTGCCATCCACACCAAGAACAATAACTATAACAATGTGAGCATCCACACTACTGAACGATAATGTTCTAGGAACAGAGGCGTAAAGCATTGCGCTGTTTGATCCTCTCTCTCTCTCTCTCTCTCTCTCTCTCTCTCTCTCTCTCTCTCTCTCTCTCTCTCTCATGCCACGCCCTCTATATATATATATATATATATATATATATATATATATATATATATATATATATATATATATATATATATATAGAATAAATAGTCAAATATTTGTATTTAACAGCCAGATCCGATTTGACTGACAAAATCCAGAGTCGGGTACACCCTAGAACACTCTGTACATTGAGGACAACAACGGAAATAGGTCTTATTTGTGTCATCCTGACCATTAGTAGTTGTGTCACTTCACTTTTTTTTTTAAATGGCCAGAGTCAGTGGAATTTCCTATCACACAATGTTGATGTCCTTCTCTTACTACTGTATGTCAGATAAACACGAAGCCCTACAGGGCACCCATGGGTAAAAAATGTCATGCAGGTATGGTCACATAACACTTCTATCTATGTTTTTTTCCCCATTCGTTTCAATTGAAGCCATTCAGCAGATGTGCTCAGAAACACTGATGCACCGTGATTGGAATTGGAGAAGGTATTATTCTAGCATGTTTTATCACTTTTTTGTAAAATGTCACACTATCCAATCACAAACTGTAACATCACTCTTATACACTGTTTATGATAATTATGATCAATATTTATTTACTACCTGCATCAGAAATATGAAACCTCATCCTTTTTTGGGGGCACAATGTGGGTAAATTATACTGAATAAAAACAATGTGACCCAACCTTTATAGTGGGAATGGCCTTAGCAATGGTTCTGTTCTACTCAAGTCCCAGTAAGCCATGACAGGGTGACAGTGAGCCAGCATGACCCTGAAACTGAAGCAGCTTAATGGAATTCAGCCATCATTCATTTTCCTGCTGTGTAATATCAAAATAGTCCTTACCAGTAACAAGAAATTATCAATCCACCTCCACGCTCTTTCCTTATCCACTGAACCAATCCAGGGGGCCTGGTAGGTAAAGTTGAAAGCAGTCTTGGTGATGTCAGCTGAATGGGTATTCATAAGGATGAAGGGGACACACAACCACTGCAGAAGAAACAATGAACCACTGACTTAAAAACTTTAAAACATGCATATTCACCTGTTAAATACTGTAGATATGTAATGTAGTTGTGACGAGCAGATGGTTAGAGACTTGGTAGAATGGGACCACAAGCTTTGCATAAGATAATCCTAAATTGCTTTGTCCCTCAACGGAAAACCTTTCTCTTCCAACTAGGCCTGCACAATTAATCTTTATAAAAGCACAATCTCAATTCACCCTGTTCATGATTTAATTTTTAAATAACTTTTATTTTATTTTATTTATTTTCGATTTTTTTGATTCTCATTCAATTTCACGAGCTGACTGCATCACAAACGCTACTACTTTCTTTTGTGAGTTTTAAACATAGACTGTATAAAACTCCCAAGCGCTGCAATGCTGTCTCTTCTCTTCATTGAAGCTTCTATGTTTACAGGCTTGTGGTGATGTGCAATGTTCTATAGGTGCCAACAAAAAAACTGTTTGGTACTGCCAATATGTTTTGTTTTGTCATGTTTCATGTGTGCAATAAACATTTCACTTTGTGAGAAGAAAAAAATCGTGGCAGAGAATTGTGAAAAAGCTAAAAAATCACAATAGGGCAGGCTTTATGAAGTTTCAAAATGTTTCTTTCGAATTGTCTTATAATAAACTTTTGGAAAAAAAATATTTTCTATGTAACCGAGGAACTCACCAAACTGAAGAATATGAGGACTAACTGTATGATGTCGGTGTAGGCTACAGAGTAGAGGCCTCCCAGAAGTGTGTAGATGATGGCTACTGCGGCAGAGATCCAAATGCAAACAGAATAGGGCAAATCCAGGATCACACTCATTGTTGCACCTATAAAAAAGTAACACAATCACATACAGTGGCTTGAGAAAGTTTACACACCCATGCTAAAGTTGATGAAAAAGATGAATAAAAACATCTTTTGGAAATTAATCTTAATGCCTTAATTAAAAAAAAAAAAGGAAAATCCAACCTTTTTAAGCACACCAAATTTCTTTGTGAATGAATAATGTATTGTAAAAAATAAATGTTCTTTGTTAAAATACAGGGGGCATAAGTATGCACACCCCTATGTTAAATTCCCATAGAAGCAGGGACATTTTTATTTTTACAGGCCAGTTATTTCATGGATCCAGGATACTATGCATCCTGATAAAGTTCCCTTGGCCTTTGGAATTAAATCACCACATACCCTTCACCATACCTGGAGATATGCATGGGAAACGTTCCATAAGATCATCTCTCAATGCAAATCAAACCAGCTATTGAGCTAACTGAAATAAAACCATGCAATCTCTCTGTATGGTGAAGGGTATGTGATGAATTTCCAAAAGATGTTTTTTATTCCTCTTTTTAATCAACTTTTGCATGGGTGTGTAAACTTTCTCAAGCCACTGTACATGCAGACTCATATATAAATGTACTACATTTATAAAATACTGTTCTTTCTGTTTAGAATGAGATCCAGTGTGCAGTGTGCCCAATAGTATAATTACATTTTGATAGATGACTTAAACCTTATTCACTGATTGTTAAAACTGAACTTTCCTTTGCTGTATTATAGCATTTTGCAGTTTCAATGTGTAACCGATACGTGAAATACTTGAAACAGACTACACTACAAATCTTATAGTCTAACAAGTTGATCCATACAGGTGACGCAATTTTTTTTTAAATTTTTGATGGAGCGCTACAACTATCAAGTCTCCCTTTCACAATAAATAATCTATTTGACAGGTAGACAGGTGATTGGTTTACATCACACGTTTTTGTTTTAGTCCTGTCAGGTATAGAAACGTTTCAGCATTTTACCTGGTGATATACATGTACTGGCCCAAATACTGTACAAGAGCCTGTTTCTTTACTGGGGGTTACATTGTTGCACAATACCAGGCTTGTCAGTTTATTGGTGGCAAGCATGTTTCACCACGTTTAAAATTAAAAGAACAATATTTTTTGGGAAATCTTGTATGTTGGTTTTTGTTATGTAAGTCACGGTGCAATAAATAAATTGGTAGGAAGTACAAATTGTACCATTGCAAAATGTGACTTTTAGAGAAATTTCCAGCCTACGAACTTAAGTAGAAACAGTGGTACCCCAGGTCTCATTCAGGTCAGTGTCCAAAATAATGGCAGTAGGTCATAACCGGTCTCAGGCAGAGTAACAGTTCAACTCTATGTCTCCATAGACATAACAGCTGTTTGATAAGACAGTGCTGCCTCAAGCATTCTCATCCCACCAAGGCCAGGGGGAGGAAGTGTACACATACTCACATTCATACGCATGCACCTAAAGATAGGCTCTACTGTAGTATGGTCAGGCTGACATCAGTTTTCAGTCTGTGCTGAGGTGTTTGGGTTCCTGATTAAGGTAAGCATGTGTGTTTACGGCGCCTGCAATATGTTTGTTTACATTGACGGTTCAGCTAAATTTAAAACCTATGAACATGAATTTAACTACACCTTCAGGAAGACAGGGACTTCAGAAGTTAGGATGCCACTACACCGTACTGTTTAATTCTAAATTCTCCTTGATTAAGATTTCATTACTGTGTAAGTAATGAAGTCACTGTGTAAGTCAGCTAAATTTTCCAAACCTTCTTTACGTGTGTGAATATGAGTTGTGCTGCTTCAAAATGCTTGCATAAGTGTAACTTACCTAAGCCAATTAGAGTTCCTGTAACCCAGATTATATCAGATATCAGTAGTGCCACAGACAGAACTCCACTTATTGCATTTCCATACTTGATCTGGAACGGGTCCATCATTGTCACATATTTTTTGTCTCTCATTGTCTTGGCGAAGAAAAGGCCACCTTAACAATTGAATCACACAAAGGGAGACAAAAGAAAAGTTAGACAAGCAGTCAGTGCCTCTATATCAGTTACACGATATGCGTTGTCTGTGTGTCCATGTAAAACTAATTGAAATACCATGACACAATTTCATGCAAACAACCATAAAAACCTGGAGGGCATTATACATCATCTGAAATCCTTCTCAAGCTGCCTTGATATTCTGCCACAGGGCTTTTTAAAAAATGTTTCAAAGTGTTTGGCCTCAGATAATCTACAGATTGTAAACACATCTCTCCTCTTAGGTATCTTCCCAAAAGCTTTAAACTGTCACCCCAACAACTGCATTTCATATACATGCTGAAGGGTGCTTTTTGCTGTGTAAATGACGCTGAGAGCCATTGACCAAGCATCCGTGTTTTACGAGTTGAGAGTGAGAACGGGTTAGTTCTCTACCCTGACTGTGTACGAGCCTGAGCTCAATGCGCATTGTTGCTGCCAGAGTTACTGCAAGTCTACTGGAGAATGAAGGAGAAAACTCAGCAAAAGTTGCCCCTGCCACAGTTGAATGAGACATGAAGTAGCTTAAAAAAATCTATATTAAATCGGAAATACAGTACATATAGCTTACACAATGTTATTTTTATGCCTGAAAAACTGTCTTACCAACAATGAAAGACATAGCTGCTGTTACCGGTATGACAGCCCAGGTCAGACCCATGGTTGGAGTGTACACTGCCTCTGTCAGACCAACGATGAAGCCCCCTCCAACAAATGTAGCTGTAAGAAGCCCATACACATACAAACACATTGTTGCGATGTGTTGAAGTATTAGACTCGCAATACTTAACCAACAAAATAACTGTACTATCTATATAAATACACCATAACTTATATCGAAGTGGATTAAACGTGCCATATTGCGACAAATAGCTTTGATTTTTAAATTTTAAAATTATGCTCCTGCACCTGTCATGGTGAAGACTCCCACCGCCAAGCTGATCCCTCTGTTGCCCAGCAGGGTGATATCTGTCCGGTCCGCCTGCATGCTCTTCTGCAGCCGCTTGGACTTCATGGAGGCCCAGATGCCGGTGCCCAGCACCAGCAGGTAGAAGAGCACCATCACTACCAACCCTGGGACGTTCAAGCTCATCTTGCAATGACTGACTCACTTCCTCACCTATCTTAATTATTATGTGTTGAAACCTGTTGAAACAAGCAAAACAGGGTTTCAGTGGTCTGCAGGATTAAGGCGTTGTTAAAAGCTAAGCAGAAAAAAAATGTATTGCAATGTATTTATATTTATTTTCAGTGTATAGTATATTTATTTTATTGGTCACTTTGAATTATTTTTTGTTGTACAGCAAAAGCAAAACAAACAATTACATACATACATACCTACATACTGTACATACGTGTGTTTGTGTGCGTTTGCGTGTGTGGAGTCAGTGAAACTGCCATGGTTAACAGGTCAGACCAGGTGTGTGGGTAACAGGTTATTATTAACAGGTAAGAGAAACTGTCTCTCTCTCTCTCTCTCTCAGTGTGCATAGTTATAAAGAAGAAAGTTTGTGGTGAACTTACAGTTTCATGATTGATTTTTCATGATTTTTAATTTTCCCAACAGCACAAAATGGAATTGTGTGCCCCCATGCCAAATTTGCAGATGCAAATCCTGCATTCTGGTGTCACTTGTGTTCTGCGGCCAGTGAGTGACCGTCACAGCTGCTTGGAATTTTGTACTTAAAACATTTGACTGGACAGCTTATTTTTTGACATAGCAGCGTTAAAACAATGTGTGTAAATTGTAGCTATAAATCAAAATGCTGGGCCCTTTCAGGAGGGCTGCTATATAATTTGAAATCAAATTGAAGGCATTTTAAAACTTAAAACACACACACACACACACAATTACTGGTATAAGCATATGCCACTGGAAAGGGATGGAATTAGTGTTCTGATCCTTTACTTAAGTGAAAGTACCAATACCACAATGTACAAACACTCAATTAAGTAAGTAAAGATTCTGCATTCACATTTTCACATCTTTATTTTTACTGTACCTATTGTATCAAAAGTGAAGTTGTTACATATTGTGTTGGGTAATGTAATGTTCTGCTAAATAATTCACTGTATTTCACAGTCTTACTATACATTTTTAAAACATGCAATGTAGCAATTAAGTTATAACTGTCAAATAAAGTAAGAGTAAAAACAATACAATATTTACTGAAATGTAGTGGAGTTTAGGCTATAAAGTAGCACAAAATTAAGTACAGTACACTTAAGTAGACTACAGTAAGGCTAGGCTACTTAGGCCTAATTGTATTCCACTAGTTCTAAATGAGGTGTTACCTGTTAACTGCTGCCCTGAACATATTTGTTGTAGATTGTCAGAAAACGAGCTATCTAGCAGTCTACATTCAAATTCAGCTGGAAATATAAATGTTATGACCCAAGAGCTGGCTGTCAACTGTGACATGTTTTAATAAATCAGCTGAATGAATCTCCCTGTTTTTAACTCACCAGCCTGCTGAGCGTCTTGTCGCTTGTCTATGGAAAAGAGCATGGATTGATTCATCCAGCTTGTCTCTGCTTGCCTGTCTGTTTAATGGTCCCCTTCTTAAACGGGGAGGGGTGAGTTTATCACTGGGTAGGCATTTAATATGTCTATTTGCCCACAATGACTTTTATATCTCGTTGCTAAACCGTGCCGATGGGTTTGATAAGTGTGTGGCTGCAGCCTAAACGTCCAATGTCATGCCATCCCGTCTCATGCCGAAGTGTGCCCAACGGTAAATTCATAGGGTCAAAAATACGAAATCGCTAATAATTTTTTCAGATGGAGTCACGGGTAAATTCGAGACCACGTTTGTTGGAATCAGTTTAAAAACGTTAAAAACTGTTAAAGTAACATTTTTTCCATACATATAGTTTGCTCATTTCTGAATGTGATAGTTGTGTTGTTTCCTGATATTAACGTAGCCTACATTTGATTTCTGCCAACTACGTGAAACAGCTTAACGTGATTTAATGTACCTAAACAACGATCAATCATCACCATATTTACCATGGCCATCTTGTCATAAACACTTAAACCTGTCAAAAAACTAAACTGAAATCCAGTAAAAACGGTCAAAAAATCGGACGCAAAGTATTAGTCCGATCGTTGTTTAGGTACATTAAGCCACGTTAAGCTTTTCCATATCCCTTAATGAAGCAGACACGCTTAATGTCAGCCTTTGCGTCCGATTTTTTGACAGTTTTTACTGGTTATGAGGAGCAATATGTGAGAGAAATATGGTGATAATTGATCGTTGTTTAGGTACATTAAACCACGGTAAGCTTTTTCACGTTAAGCGTTTTAGAATGTCCCACGGCAGGATTTCCTGAGGAGTGAGAAGGATTTTCACACACATGAACAAGAATACAAATATAAACATGTTACACTCTTTCCAAGACTCCTTTTTAATTTTATATTCTATATTGTTTTCACACTTCACTGGGACATTGCTGCAAATACAATACAATATACTTTTTAGCATGGCAAGAGGGCAAGAGACGGGAAAGGCTCCAAGTTGCAACCATAAAAAGGAATCTTTTAGTTTGCCTATAATCTGCATTTATTTTGGAGACGGACATATATTTTAAATATTAAAAAACACCAAATATTTCAAGTATTTTATTCATTAGCATTAAGTTGACGTGAGCTTTTACTTTGAAAAGTAAGAGAGAGAGCCGATTGTTTAAAGTATTTTATTCCAGATGTGAGCTTTTATCTTGAAAAGTAGAAGCTCGGGGACGGCACCAGGCGGGAAACGATAATCTCACGAGAGCAAGGCTTTTTTTTTTTTTTTTTTTTTTTATTAACAAAGTACAGTTACATAGCCAGTAGGCCTATGTATAATTCAAAGGTCAAAACCAGAGTTGCACATACGGAGAAAAATATATATATAAATCAAAATAAAACTCCAGACATTAACAATTATGCATGGTTGATATTTAATAAAACACAATCATGCAACTGAAGAACTATTCAGGATAGTTTTGACACCAGTGTAGCTGCCATATTTTTCCAGTTCCAGAAGCAAAGTTGGGACGTCAATAGTGGATGTCCCCAGTTAGCAAAGACTGTCTGGGTGAAAGGCAAAACTGAATAGATTCTCTAAATAGATACTCCTAACATTGCTTGAAATGGCATCAATGTCCAGCTAATTTATCCATGGTTTGTCATTTTGGTGTAACTGTGTTAACGTGATTCTGTTTGTGTTTTGGCCTGTTTGTTATTATCAACTGCCCAGTTTGACAGCCAGTCAAGCGGGACACAGCTGTTTAAAATGTAAATGGACTGTTCTTATATATATATCTCAACAACTACTCTAACTTGTACAGGAACCGTTCACCATTCACACACATTCATACACTGTGGCCGAGGCTGCTGTACAAGGTGCCACCAGCTCTTCAGATAAAGCTCATTCTTACTCATTCTCACTCAACACACATTTACACTCCGATGGCGCAGCTCGGGGTTCAGTGTCTTGGACAAGGACACTTCGACATGGGACTGCAGGGCCAGGGATCAAACCACCAACCGTGGCTCTACCACTGAACCACAGCCACCCCCAATGTGTAGCCGGTTCAGCAGCCGTAGCCAACGATGGTTGGAGTTATTTTAAGCCAAGAGAGGGGGGCTGTAAATCGGAAAGAGAGGACTGTTAGTTTTCAGTGTGTTTAGTGATTGTTGCCGTAATTCTAAGCCAAGGAAGTGTGTCTGTCAGTTGGCTATAGAGCCTCCAACGTTAGCTACTCCGCTGTGCTGTGAAGTAATGTCTGGCTCATAGACTGGTCTGGCTATGTGAGATAATAAGTGTCTAGCAACATTGTTGTGGATGTATTTTGAATTTGTACTGCAGTAACTTTTTTAAAAACTAGCTGCCAGTATAACATATTGCACCTTTAATAAGCTGTTAAAACAAATTAAAAATACAAAAACACATCAATTACGAGAATAAAAGTTACGGTATAAGAAATGAACAATAATTTATAGAAAGGCAGCATCAAAAAGAAAGGTCTTAAGCCTTGATTTAAAAGAACTGAGAGTTGCAGTTGACATGCAGTTTTCTGGGAGTTTTTTCCAGATATGTGGTGCATAAAAGCTGAATGCTGCTTCTCCCTGTTTAGTTCTGACTCTGGGGACAGAAAGCAGACCTGAAAGGTCTGGGTGGTTCATAATGTAGCAGCAGAACAGAAATGTATTTTGGCCCTAAACCGTTCAGTGCTTTATTAACCAAAAGAAGTTGTCGAAAAGCCGCTTTAACAATGATTTTACTTAAAAATGTAAGGTTTGACACTGGCCTATAATTGCTCATTGGTGACATGTCTAGATTGTTCTTTTTTTAGAGTGGCTTGATGAGTGAAGTTTTCAGGGCCTGTGGGAAGATACCTGGAAGAAGAGATGTGTTTATAATCTGTAGAAGATCTGAAGCCAACCAATTTAAAACATATTTGGAAAAGCCTGTTGGCAGAATACCAAGGCAGCAGGTTGAGATGTTGTATGTCCTCCAGGTCTTTTGTCCTGGAGGACATACAACCTGGTTGAGCGCATAAAATTGCATCATGTTTTAATTGGTTTTGTGTGGGACAACACATATCCTGTACTTACGGAGGCACTGACTGCTTGTCTAATTTTCTGAATTTAGTCAGTGAAGAAAGGGGAAAATTGCATGATGAGTACGTCCATAACACAACACAGTTCTTTAGTCCCTCTGTCCTAGAGGTTGTCAACATGAATGTTAGAATCACCAGCAATAATTACACAGTCAAAGTTAATACATATTATAGACAGCAGTTGAGTAAAGTCATCAAAGAAGGTTGCATAGTTTTAGGTGGCCTGTAGATATTAAGAAATATAGCTTGAGAGGACCTCAGCTTAAGAGCCATATTCAAAAGAAACAACATTTACCCGAGATATTTGTGTATATTGGAATGAGTCATTAAAAAAAATCGTGATGTCACCTGCTTTCTTATTTACTTATCTATTCTCACTCATAAAACTGAAGTTAGGAGAAGCTGACTCGATTAGAGCAGCAGCAACACTGTTATGGTCTAACCAAGTTTCAGTTAAAAACATAAAAATCAAGATTGTGCTTAATAATAAAATCATTGATTAAAAAAGATTTTCCTGCCAAAGACGTTTATTAAGGTTAGTGTGAGTGTGTTTAAAGGATTATCTGCCTCTTTTTTTGGGACAGGCTTGGGATGAGAAATTATGCGAAATTTGTGTTGAAGATGCTAAAATCCTATTAAATAAAATGTGAGTACAACAATAATACAACATATGTATCTTTGGAAAAAAGTGTGTCCACAAAATATTGTTTCATATCATACAAAACACGTGTGTGTGTTTATATTACTTTGATGTTACTTAGCAGATCCACCATTCTTTTCTTGAGGGGAAAGAGGAGCCTGCCATTTTACCTTTGGTGATTGTGTCAAAACGCGGCAAGTGGGAAAAGGGGGGGTAAATTTGATTCCAGCAAATTTGATTCCAGCAATAACCAGCTCCTTCATCTGGTCAGTGAACTCCAACAGGACCCGGCACATATCAATTAAAGCTGTAAGCTACTGTAGTGGTGCATACATTTGCAAGTAATTAGGCCTAAATAACCAAAACAATAAACTGGGGCTTTTGGGGCAGTTGGTAATCCAGTTTTAACAATAGAAATGTTTGAATGGGATTGTGGGGTTATTGGGGAGTTGAAAGATGTGGGGGAAAAGTTGCGGTTGTTACATTGTTCGTCCCATCAAAATAATCAGTAAAAAAGTGCTTTAGTGTCTGCTGCATTGATCCAACAGAATCATGCAGTGGCTGTTTGAAGTGCACTTCATGTTTTTCACCCTGTGAGGCAGCAACGGTCACAAACGTCTATGCGCAGGCGCAGTGGTACTTCACACAACCGCAATAGGCAAACATGGCGGCGGCCGTCGACAGTGTTGTGAAAGTGTAAGTTTACCTTTATTTTTTGTAACAGTAAAACGAGCAGCCATACAGAGCTACATGTATAATTGATTAATAATCATGTTACTACAGGGTACTGAAAATGGTAAACATCGCATCTTCAATACAATATTTGTCCCAAGAGAATAACGTTATCCACTAAGCTAATGTTAGCCTGTTAGCTGTGGGCAAATGTAAATGAGGCTAACCCATTGTGGAGTTGTATTTTAGCCACTACGTATAACTAACTTAGCTACTCATGGGTGTGTTTAAGGTGGTGTTACACACAGTGTATCCAAACTGTTGGTAGTCAGCCGCCTGCAGATGAAGGAGAGAGTTAATTTAACAGTAACCTGTCAACTTGGCGGGTGCTTTGTTGTGAGGAGAGGCTTGCTAACAATCAACCTTTTGTTCTGAGGTCCCTCCATCGTTACTGTTCATGTTGTGAAGTTAGGTATTGTAATGAATTCAGGCTTGGTTATGTGGCTGCTGTTAATAGATGCAGAGATTGTGCAGTCAGAGCAACACTCGGTGAGCAGGCTGGTGGAACAATGAAGCTGATATAATAAATACTGTAACGTTATTTGTGAGGAAAGGCACCATAGTGATTATTCGTTTTGGTAGCACCGAAAATGGCTGCGAATTATAATTGTGATTAGTTTAAGAAAAACGAAAGAATGAATGAGACAATTATGAATTACAAAACAATATGCAAGCCAAGTAGCAGTAGGGTGCTCTTCTCCTTTTAATAGCGCAGGTCCAAAAAAGCCAATTTATGTGTGATCAGATTTTTGATAATGTGACTTAGATCCTGGTTCCTGAACAATCCTTTTTTCGATACCACTTCTTTAAAATCCATTTTCAAAAATACTATTAACACATAAAAATACAAATCTTTATCTCATTTGTTATTTTCTTTACACCTATGTGACGCTCACTGTATTCAAGCCTTTTTAAATACTGAATAATGCAAACTTTTTCCTCCATGCCTCTACGACAGCCAATCATGAGCATTCATCTTGGTAGAAGCATGTTGCATGCTTATTGGCTCACTGACGCTAATGGAATTTAATTGTTATGTATTGAAATTTGGTTTTGAATGACAATGCATTTTTCAATACTTATATACTTTAATAGTTTTATATATATCATATATAGTTAAATAAGTTAGTACCTAAAACTATTGAAAGCACCAGAAAAGGCCAGTAAGTGGATATTATAGAACAACTTTAACACAACAAGGACATTTGAAGTGTAAAAAATATGGAAATAGAGAGTGGATTGCATAAGTGTAATAATGCATATACTGTTACGGATTCAGATACCACTTGCATACATTAATAGCTTAACAGTGTTTGTTTTACAGTGTTTATTATTTTTAAAGCTTAATTTATAATGTTCAACCATCAGTGACTTTGTTATTTGACCTGACAGTGTCCAACTTTTACATTTCAGGCTGGGAGAGCAGTACTATAGAGATGCTATGGAGCAGTGTCATAGTTACAACGCTCGCTTATGCGCTGAGCGCAGCATCCTCATGCCTTTCTTGGACTCGCAGACTGGTGTAGCCCAGTCTAACTGTTACATCTGGATGGAGAAGAGACACCGGAGTGCAGGTATAGCATAAGTGCCGAATGATAATTCAATATTATCTTCAATATTAACAGCCTTTGGGGGTGGGGGTTTATTATGTGTAGGGTCTGGGCGTCCTCCCGCAGGAAATTTTGAGCATCAACAACTTTATTTCCTGCATTCAGATACATTATTGAATTCATGTGGAACATGTCTTTGTTTATGTCAAGGAAAACACAAAATTCTGGTGGCAGGTAACAAATCAAAATATAATGGAATTTAATTTAGTAAGGGGACTTTCACATCCATGCCCTGGGCCCGGATCTGACTACTCCTATCCCTAAAGTCCAGTTTGTTTAATTAATATGAGCAGGGCTTGACAGTACCTTTTTACCCAACGAGAACATTTTGCTCCTAAATTAAAAGATGTAGGAGTGACCTTTCATGCGTACTCTTGTACGTTTCACATCAGGTGTTAAAAACTCTATCAAAACACAAAATATAACTGCTATTTAACGCAACTTTGAATAGTTTTTATGAAAGTGTTTAAATTTAATACGGATGGCATCAGACGGAAGCGCAGCCTGCCAAGCGCACAGACAATAGCAGCTCTAGTTTCACAGAGCAGCATAATCACTGTGAGAGTCCTGCAAAGCCTGACTGCCCGGTAAAACTGAGATCCCATTAGCGCTGTCTTCACAGTGGAGCATTCAGGTTCAGTCAAAACAATGCAGCTTAGCTGGCTTATCAACGCCAGCTGCATGTAAAATATAGCAGCTGTTGATGAGATGGAGGCTGACTACTGAAAATCAGTAGGTTATTTTTCCTTTGGCACTGGCTAAAAACCTTTTTGGGGGTGCGGAAATACTTTCTCTGTGCAGGAAAAACCATGTAGTCGACTTTCAGTTCATGTTATGATAATAAAATCAATTAAAAAGCATTTTACAAATACTCTGCAAACTAATGAAAAACAGAAAATCTTATCTTATCTCTTATTTTATGTGATTTGTATTTTTTGTTATTTTAATTTACAATGTGTAGCATGTCATCTGTACCAAGAATACACCTTTCAAGACACAAACGGCCCAGTTATTTAGTGCAACGGAGCACACCAAAACCTACTCCACCTGCTGGTTTTTCTATATGTTCTGTTCTGTGTCTCATCAGGTGTAGCTCCAGGGCAGCTGTACACCTACCCAGCCCGTCGCTGGAGGAAGAAACGCCGTTCCCACCCCCCTGAGGACCCCCGCTTGGCCTTCCCTCCTCTCAAAGCAGGTATCACTTGTCTTCCATCACAAAAACAGTCAAGTAGGGTTCGTTCATCAACCTTACTAGTAAAATGTTGTAATGTATTTAGTCAATATCTTCATATTTAACCATTGCAGGAGTAGGATGCCCTGTTCTGTTAATTAATTTTGGTATGTTTGTGTGTCTGTCTGTTTCTGTGTTCATGTCATGTCAATGCATGTGTTACCAATTTGCTTGGTGTGTATAGCAGATTTGGAGCTGGGTCTGAAGCGTGATGCTTTGGGGGCTGTGGATGGCAGCAGTCTGGAGGCCCTGCTGAAAGGGGAGCCCCTCGACAGAAGGAGCGGAGTGTCAGACCTCCGCGGCCCTGAAGATGACTCAGTAACTGTGGAGCCTCCTGCCACCTCAGCGGCCACTCACACGTCCTCTGGGCGTGTCCGTAAGGTGTGGTTCAAAGCTGGCTGAACAGTCTTCCAATGCAACTGACATCTAGAGCCTCGCAGTACAACTAATGACATGCGAAAAGGCATTTAAAGGCAAATCCCTCTGAGCAATTGATCTCGACAGGTCAAAACAACCTTTCAGTCACTCGAAAAAGTATTTTGTTTAAGGACACAGGTCTTTTTTGTGTAATGGTATTGGTACTTGAGCACAGGACAAAGAACATGATAGATTTAGGTTGTATTACAATTGTCTTATAATAAATGCCTAATGTTTTCATTTATTTTTTATAATAAATCCTTAAATTTAT
The DNA here is from genome assembly GCA_026937815.1 of Etheostoma perlongum. Taxonomy (NCBI): domain Eukaryota; kingdom Metazoa; phylum Chordata; class Actinopteri; order Perciformes; family Percidae; genus Etheostoma; species Etheostoma perlongum. The sequence goes on along the minus strand of CM049380.1, from coordinate 19,181,292 downwards.
TTCAGCATTTAACTTGAACTTACCATATTTCTCCAAGTCAGTCGTAGGCTGGGTTTTCTAAGGCAGGGCAAATTTCTTTACCCAATCTTTTACATGTCTTACCTTATGAGAAACTGCTTCTCCTACATGTTTTTGTTAAACATAGTAAACATGTTTTTAATGTTAAACTAGATGACAAAAATGAAGAGTGAAACAATGTTATGGCATTTTTTTTCAATCATCAAACTCTAAATGTAAGGAAGAGTTCATACATTCAATACAGTGAGACCTAATCCAGACCCTCTCACTGCAGCGAGTCCTTGACCATGACGACTACTTAGACGACCTGGATGATGACGACTTTGAGGACGAGACCCCCAAGAGACGAGGCAAGAGCAAGTCCAAGGTGAGTATCACGTCTTTTGTCAGTTCCCTGTGGGATTGATCCTTCAGAATTGTATGTGTCAACTGTTAAATGGGTTCTTTAGGGTCGCAGTGACAAGAATGGCAAGAAAAAACAGGAGGCTGCCGCTGCAGCACTGGAGGAGAGGGACAAACCTTACGCCTGCGACAGTGAGTAGAAGCTTCCTTTGCAACCTCTGTGTGTCGTGCATGTCAACAAGTGAGGCTTTTGCTTCCCCCTTTACCAAAAGGCAAAACCAAGCCTTTTCCCATGCATGATGTGAACTAAGTTTGATAGCATAGAAAAATTTGAAAAGTTGCCCTTCCAAATGCGTTTCTTTCTTTGTTTTTTTTGTTTTTTTTTTCTTTCTGAAATGATGCTTCGTTTGAGTTGTGTAACTTCCTGTTGGCCAAATGCTCACCTCCGCTGTATGAGTTGGCTTCTAGCGCGTCAGCAAAATATTAACCACGTGAAAATAAAGCTGGTAGTGGGGTGATGAACAATGTGGTTTTGTGGTTCCACCATCAGCCTTTTTGGAACGTATTAGAATTAGCCACCATCATTTTAACACTTTTGTATGACCGTTTGTGTGTGTCAGTCTGTGGAAAGCGCTACAAGAACCGTCCTGGCCTGAGCTACCACTATACACACTCTCACCTGGCGGAGGAGGAGGGCGAGGACCGCGAGGAGATCGAGGCACCACCCACTCCTCGCCAGCCTGAGGAGCAGAAGAGTGAGTCACTCTCTAATGTTGAGAGAGAGACAGAGAGGAGGGGGGAGGCTACATTCCATGTAGCATGTGTGTATGTTTGTACAAGGGAAGTCTCTCTCATTCTTTTTTGTTGCTCCTTTCATTTTTTGATTTTCATGATTTTGAATCCAAATTTTTGGATAAGACTCAATGTCCATGCTTGCACAGTTGGGATTTATGGATTTATTTTTTTAAGCATATCATGCATCTCCCCCCCAACATATTCATTGCATTGCTGTATTCTTTTGTGCATGCGACACCGTTAGAAAATCCATTCACTAAGTGCGTTTTGTCAGTTGTCATAACTTAAGGATCATGAGTTACAGTAGATACAAAATCAGCCAGCTAGTGAGAAAATATGGTGGCGTTTGTCTGATGAACATGTTTGTAAAATTGTGCTGCAAAGTTTAAATACTTCAAATATTTGATTTAAACTGTATTTTATTACAGTTAAACAAACAGCAATATATTCATCTGGAAGAAGATAAGATTATTTTAATTCATTAATAACAGTTTTAAAGTGACAGTTTAATGTGCACTGAATGGTTTCTTCACTCATTCCCCTACTCAGCAACTAAGAAGGGTCCCAATGGACTGGCACTCCCCAATGACTACTGTGACTTCTGTCTTGGAGACTCCACTTTAAACCAGAAGACGGGCCAATCAGAAGAGCTGGTGTCTTGCTCAGACTGTGGACGCTCAGGTATGAAGTTGTTATGTCTCATTCCTTACTATTTAACTTTTTACCAAGGCTGATGCACCTTAAGGGGCTTTTCACACCTACCTCGTCTGTGAATGTGCAGAAACACATTCACAGACAGACACAAGACAATGGACCAAACACTTGCACAAGTTAAAGAAAAGGCTGTAGCCCAGACCTCCACGATTCAGCGAGCGATGCTCAGCCAAGTGTCCAGAGTCTTTCCTGGCGCTCCATGAATTTGTGCCGTAGAAAGTTCCATATACACTATATTTAAGAAGTAAAAAAAATCCATGCATGGACAGACAGGACATGAGGTGGTTTCCAACGCATTGCAATCATTTTCTTAGCAGCTGTAAGTCTAGTTTTTGAGTTCCAGAGAGCTGAAAGGCTGACAGATCAATCAAGTCATTGGCAGAAAAGGGCACAGTAATATTAAAGGTCCAATATGTAATATACAGTGAGGAAAATAAGTATTTTAACACCCTGCTATTTTGCAAGTTTTCCCACTTAGAAATCGTGGAGGGGTCTGAAATTGTCATCGTAGGTGCATGTCCACTGTGACAGACATAATCTAAAAAAAATAAAATCCAGAAATCACAATGTATGTTTTTTTAACTATTTATTTGTATGATACAGCTGCAAATAAGTATTTGAACACCTGTCTATCAGCTACAATTCTGACCCTCAAAGACCTGTTAGTCTGCCTTCAAAATGTCCACCTCCACTCCATTTATTATCCTAACTTAGACGCACCTGTTTGAGGTTGTTAGCTGCTAAAGACACCTGTCCACCCCATGCAATCAGTAAGAATCCAACTAATAACATGGCCAAGACCAAAGAGCTGTCCAAAGACACTAGAGACAAAATTGTACACCTCCACAAGGCTGGAAAGGGCTACGGGGAAATTGCCAAGCAGCTTGGTGAAAAAAGGTCCACTGTTGGAGCAATCATTAGAAAATGGAAGAAGCTAAACATGACTGTCAGTCTCCCTCGGACTGGGGCTCCATGCAAGATGACCAGAGACGTAACAAACCCGGGTAATATTGGAGATGTATTTGAAAGATTGAGACAGTTCAGAGCCCAAAAGGATGCAGAGTTGGCTAATTTCCTCCTGAACTGGAAAGCATTAGCTTCAGCTACACAGCTGTGCTGTGAAGTAATATATGTGAGACAAGCGTCTAGCAAAATTTTTATGAATGCTGCGGTCTCAGCCTGGCAACCAACGTGAACTTTGAGTCTGGAGAGAAGGGGGCCTGGGACACAACTCTCCAGTATTTAGAATTTCAACTGCAGTAACTATTTAACACTATCTGTCAGTATTACATGTTGAACCTTTAAACAAGGTGGACATTTTGGATACAATATTGTTCCAGAACTGAACAACAGGAGAGCACTCCTAGATCTTGTGAAGTTTTGATCTCACCCCTGCTACTTGAAATTGCTTCCTTGATCGTTGAATCGGTGTGGAATCAGTCAAGAGTCTTTTGTGGTTCTGATCCTCTCTCTCTGAATGCTTTGTATTTTATTTATACTTGCAGGTATAGGAATAACAATTTCACACAGAATAGCAGTACAATGTGGAAAAGTCTTCCTCCAGGTAGAAGAAAAAACTGGCTTATATAAAGTACATCCCAGTCTGACATTTCTGACAGACAATCTTAACACCGGAGACAGTCTGCTGCCACCCTCTTTCTTCCCCCCTGCATACCATTCAGCCCGAGGTTACCAATCCTGTTTATCTCAACTGCCAAGGAGAGAAAGAATGTACTAGGAGAGATAGTTTACAGTGAACTTTTACCTTATCTAGTCCCTTACCTAAAACAAAAGTCACACAAAAGATTCAAGCATGTGAGAATAAACCATAAAGAGAGGCAAAAAAAAGATCATTATTAGAATGTAATTTTCCTTTGCCATGTGCTTTTTATTAGGCAGAAAGTGCATAAAAGGCTGCTAATTCCTTTCATGTGCTGCATTTTAGAGCTATGTACTTATAATGATATTGTAGTGAATCTGCTGATCTGTATTGCGTGATACTTCTGGGATGCCAGTTGAGATCAATACTCAGGCCTGGGCAATCCCGTGCCCTGACCCTCTCAATAGGAAGGGCAGAGTGGCTAGACATCACTAAGAACTGATAAAGCCTAGATACCATACCACAGTTTTTAGGCTGCACAGTAAATAACTTCAGGACATGATGGATGGGCAAAGGCCTCTGCCAGGGGACACCGTACACCTTGAGTGCCGATCTTAATTGAAGGTAAAAGAAAAAAGAGGAACGTGGTAGATTGAATGTGTTCTGCAAGTCAAAATGGTAGCCAACCTTGCTAAATTGTCTTTTAGACAATGAAACACCCCTTTGTTCCCATTGAGGGGCTGTTATTGGCCCTCCACCAATCAGGAGTGCTGTATTATTGAATAAAGGGGAAAACGTGTGCCAGTTCAAGCTGCATGGCAGTGTGTTTCAGCCAATCCCCAAGTCTTGATAAGCTGTGAAATAATGCGGCCAAAGCATAGCTGGCACTGTTTGTTAGAAACATGGGCAAAAAGAACATCATGTGTGACCAAGGCTCTGTCATGGGACCTTCTAAGGTATGCCAGCAAACAGAAACATCTGGGTTAAACCAAGTGAGGAGGGGCCTCAACAAGAAGGACCAAACAATCTTTAAAAACATTGTTTAGAGCAACAGAATAGTTATGTTGAACAATCTGGTTTAAGCAGGGTTAAACCCCTATGCCTAAATATTGAAACTGTTTAACAATGGGGTTGTCAGCAGAGATGGTTAAATTGCAGGCAGTCTCATTTAAATGATGTAGTGCCGACTTTGACCAGTTAATTTTAAAACATCATAAGCTTCCATACTCCTGCATGAAGATAGAAGGTAAGGGATAGACCAAGAGGGGTTCTCTAAAAAGACCAAAACATTGTCCGCGAATAATGAGAGATGATGCTGTGTAGTATGAATGCATATTGGTGACACCATAATCAATTGGCGAATGGCTTGAGCCAGCGGCTCTAGAGAAATGACAATTAATGCAGGACTCAAGGGGCAACCTTGGCGGGAGGATCTAGAAACTGGAAATAAAGAGGAGGTGCATCTGGTTAGGACTCAAGGTGAGGGATTAGAATACAAAACTTAAATCATACCAATAAAGGTTTTACCAAAACCCATCACCTCTAAGACTATAAAAATGGCCACATAAGTCTGTCAAAGGCTGTCTGCCGCATTGATGTGGAGAAGGCGTCTAACATTATCTGCTGCTAGTTTTGATTTTATGAATCCTGTTTGGTGGGAGTTCACTAATTATGCCATGTGAGACTCCAAACAACGGGCTAGGAGCTTTGCAAAGATATTTATATCAGCGTTAAGCAGACTCAGAGGCTGATAGCTAGAGCACTCTGTAGGATTCTTATCTTTTTTCAGGAGTAAGGGAATTAAGGCTGTGTTAACATCCCTTGAGTATTCACCCTTTTCAATAGAGAAGGTAATCATCTCAAGAAGGAAAGGGCCTACCTCTTCTCAAAAAGTTGCATAAAATTCCAGGGCAATCACATCAAAGCCCAATGATTTTCCTTTTTGCTTACTCTGTACTGCCAACTATAATTCTTCAATAGTAATCAATTTGTCCAAGCTAGCTAATTTCTCTGCTGATAACTGAGGCAGGTCAAGCTAATTCAACCAGACTTTGTAGTTTGATCTGAATCAAAATTACAGGTGTGAAACCAGAGCGCGTCTACAAACCAATCAGTTACAAGTAACGCAGCTCACGTATGGGACGACAACAGGACGTAGTTATGCCATGTATAGTTTAGTGCGATGGCATAATTGCAGCCTGACTAACTTGATCAAATGTATACAATTTAACAAAAACAACCTTTGTCCAGACCTTGGTTCGTACTTTCAGTTGTGAAAAAACCTTTAGTTACTGCTGCTATGCCCGTCAAAATTTCTGTTATCACACGGAATAATTTCTTTTTTATCTTACTTGAAATCAACATTTCTAACATGTCCTCTCCTTCCTGCAGGCCATCCAACATGCCTGCAGTTCACACCAGTGATGATGGCTGCGGTGAAAACCTACCGCTGGCAGTGCATCGAGTGCAAGTGCTGCAATGTTTGCGGCACCTCAGAGAATGATGTGAGCCCTTTTATACATTGTTACTAACTAAACACTATACAAACACACTAGCTCCATCTTCAACCTTTACATTATTAAACCACACTTCAGTCCCCTTTCTGCTCTGAGATTCCCTGTACTGTGGTTTAATGCAGCCATAGCATGTTGTAAGTGTTGTAGACATAGTTTTATCTCTTCTTTTTTGCCCTGTTTACAGACTAATTTAGTTGTTGGCAGTTACTGATTGTTTTAGCTGTATCAGTAGCTAACATAATGTTGTGTTTTGTAGGACCAGCTGCTGTTCTGTGATGACTGTGACCGAGGCTATCACATGTACTGTCTAAGTCCCCCCATGACTGAACCACCAGAGGGTAAGCTTACACTGGATACTGCAGTTAACAGACTCCAAAGACATGTACATGTTGTCATTCATCCTGGATATCATCAGAGGCTGTTACCATGCACACCGCTTCACCCAGTATATCCAAGGTCACCTTCATGTCACTCGCAACCTGTCTGATCTGTTCTCTTCTCCTATAATCATTTCCTTTGACACCTCCCTGAAATCGTCATGGGGCTACTTGCCTTTTTTCTCATAAATACATTCTTTAGATGTTTTCGGGCAACAGCTTACATATAATGTAATGGCTTTTGGTAAAAGCAGGATTTATTACTCTGATTTGTAATTTACTTCAGAAAAATAATAGAAAAGCGTTTTTTTGTCGGCTGATTACTAAGACAGCAAAAACAAAATAGCTTTGATTACAATTACAGGATGGAATCCCCAGCCAAGTCAATGTTCATAGTTTAAAGGCGCTACAATCCTTATTTCAATAATTGCAATCTATCAAATGAGGATGTGAAAAGGGTTGCTATCACCTGGATCTGCAGCTCCTCTTGACTTAGACCTTAGAGAAAATAGACCTGCCACGGGAGCGAAGCCGAGAGTTGCTTCACACGCGCCACTTCACGCAAATTTATATTTTACATCGATATAAATAGTGATTATTGTCTATCAATTTGTCAGTGACCTGACAATTTTTTTACATTTAGAGCGTAATAGTGTAATCATATCAGTTGAAGTGTTTTGACAACACAAATGGGATGTCATTGTGTGTCTTTGTTTTAAAGATATAGAGAGAGACATCATCGATAATGAGATTTTAATGATTAGACAGTCCAGTTATTGTCCCTAAATTAGTTACGGTGGGCTGTGATGTACAGATATGTAAATGAAGAATGCACTTTCTTATCTAAATGGAGACTAAACAAACAAATATGTCCTCCCAGTGATTGCGTGACTAGCTGATGGTGTATTTCTACACCCGTGGTTCTTGAGCCTTCTCTCACTGTTTCTGTGTTGTACAGGGAGCTGGAGTTGCCACCTGTGCCTGGCTCTGCTGAAGGATAAAGCCTCCATATACCAGCAGAACCAGAGCTCTGCCCCTGAGTGACATCGTATCAACAAGTCCCGCCCCATCAGTAACGGGACTTGCCCCTGATTGAAACGTCAGACCTCCTCTCAGTCCGGAGCCCCAGGCTCTGTCCAGATGTAGCAGGGCCAGATTGCAGATCAGCTTTAGAAGTCTTAATATCTACAGCGTCAGTGGGGGGGAGATCAGTCAACATGGGGATCAATCTATCACTACCAACCTGCCTGCAAAGCCCCCAAGGCTTGCCAACACCTACATATTGTGTGTATAGTATAGACACACACTCTCTCCCAGACTGTTACACATACTAGATACAGAGACAGAGAGCATGCAGTAACCATAGTAACTGCTCTCTCCATGGGAGCTCCCAGGAGCAAACGGATTAGCATCACAGCTAATTATCTGCAACCTTTCACACTCAAAGACAGTGTGGACTGTCGAGACAACATAGTTTTTCTTTCTGCCAAATTATCTATTTTTGCTCCCTGAATGTTGGGAAAAAAGAAAAAAACCATGTATATGGTCATGGAATATTATTATTATTATTACTACTATTGTTATTGTTCTGGTTACTAGTGGACTTTTGTAGTGGCATTTGTCTGTGTACTTTTGTCTGATCCATCGGAGTGTTAATCTTTTGAAGAGGTTTCCCTGAGGGGAACTAGTCAGTGCCAAGGTCTACCATCATGAAATACACACAACATTGACCCATAAAGCTTATAATGACATAATTATGTCAACCATCTTTGTTTCATTTAAAATCAGGACAACTAAAAAACTGTCTTTGACTCATTAAGCTATCAGCACAAAATCTTTGACCTTGCTACTTTAGGGTTGCACCAAAACCAACTTTTCAACTCGGATTCTGTTACTGGTTTGATCAGTTTTATCAAACACTATACAACAAAGAATATACTGTAAAGGATTGTGTCCAAGGGCACAGTGCTCAGTAAGGGCAAACTGATAACTGCCTTTGGCAAGCCCATCGAGCGTCCAATGTTGGAAAGCGGGGCGATGCCTATGTGGACATGTACTATAAGTAGGACTCATGAGACAAAACATTTAGTATGCCTTTCTTCAATATTAATTCTCCATTAGACAGAGCTAACATTCTGCTGTCAAACCAATGATGCACAGAACCCTTTACAAACTAGCTGCTTTTATTATTTGTCACACAGAGGCAGATTTGCATGCAGATTGCACCTGTATAAATGCAGACACACTCACACCATAAGTGTTTGTTTTTGTTTTGTATTGTTTGTGTTGTTTTTTTTTTACATTTTATATTACCTGATATTCCATTGGTACTGGGAGTTTTTCTAGTAGAATTTTGTAAAGTCTATGGTATAGCAAACACTTCAAGTATATAGCTCCTAATGCATTCTATGTACTGTATTGACTTTTTCTATTTTTGTTATGACTGTGACATGTTTGAATTTATTTGATTATTCTGATATGTCCAACCTCCATTATGAGTATTTGTAAAATTATGTACTTTGTTGTACTATTTTTATTTTTACATTGCTTTGGTATCAAAACCGATTTAGCCTGACAATAAACATCACTTTGAATTACGTGTCCTTTGTAATTGCTTTAACTCAACTTATTTTTAGCAGGTCCTAAGTATCTAGTCTGTTTACGATAGAAAAGTAACAAAAATGCACAAAGGAAATAAAGTCGCTACTCATAGCTGTAAAATTGTAAAACGGAAAGTATATGGTAGAGTGGCAATCCCAAACCAAGCCATTAGGCGGCTTCAGAACGTGGACAGCTGCCTTTCTAAAGCCTGCTGAAAGCAGTGGAGCTGTCACTGATGCCCAAGTGCTGCAGGTAACTGCTTCCTGTGACGCTGAACTACAGTACATTGCAATGTAATTGCAACATGTTAGTCAGGACACATGATATTAAAAAGTCATGAGAAGTCATTTAAATAAATTAAAGAATATTATGTAAAAGTCTTAGTATAGTATATATCATTAAAACATTTATATGAAAAGTAATAGACTAGTATATAGTTAAAAAGTCAAAATATAGTATGTCAAAAAAAGTAATTGAAAAGTCATGGTATAGTACATCAAAAGAATCATAGCATTATTTGTCATAAAAAAGTCGTTCAAATTCATAATTCATAATAACTCATAGTATGGTATATTATATCAAAGTAGTTATAGTATAGCATGTCCTAAAACAGTCAAAGTATACTGTAGGATGTTATAAAAAGTCATAGTATAGTATGTTGAAAATAGTCATTGCATTGTACTCTATCAAAAGAAAAGGCTTAGTACAGTATGTTGAAAAACATTGCGTAGAATAGTATGAGAATAGGATGTAAAAACAGTAGAAAATAAATATTATATAGTATTCAAAAAAAGTCTTAGTATAATCTTTTGAAAAAAGTCCTAGTAAAAAATGTCGAAAAAAGTAATAAAAACGTCATGGTATAGTATGTTGAAAAAAGTCATAGTATAGTATGTCATAAAAAGTACAAAAAATAAATAATAGTATTGTCTGTCAAATAATCATAGTATAGTATGTCGAAAAAGTAGAATAAAAGTCATAGTATACTATGTTGATAAAAGTGATAAAAAAGTCATGGTATACTATGTTGAAAAAAGTCATAGTATAGTATGTAAAAAAGTAAAAGAACTCATAGTACATTATTTTGCAAAAAGTAATAGTAATAGTATATTGAAAAAAGTCTTAGTAAAGTATGTCAAAAAATATATATGTAAAAATCATAGTATGTCGCAAAAAGTCATAGTATAGTATGTCGAAAAAAGTTAAAAAAGTTATATATAGTATGTCAAAAAAAGACAAAAAGTCATAGCATAGTATGTTGAAAAAGTCATAGTATATCAAATATAAAATGTATGTAAGTATGTCAAAAAAGTCAACAATAGATCATAGCATAGTGTGTAGTTAAAAGTATGTATATAGTATGTATATTAAATATGACTTTATGTATATATACTGTGTATATGTTTTGGTTGCAGCTGTCGCCTTGGTCCTGCTGCACTTCCTGCTACACCTCGCCATGCCCTACGACGCCCTGCGATGTCCTGATGAACCCTGCTGCATTCCAGTACATCCACCTATGCTCTAGAATTGTTGGGGCTTTGTAAATTATAGAGTGTGGTCTAGACCTACTCTATCTGTAAAGTGTCTCAAGATAACTTTAGTTATGATATGATACTATTAAAATTGAATGGAAATTGAATTACATTTTTTTCTGGACTCAAAGCTTCTAAGATAGTGATTGCAACCCGCTGAAAACCACCTTATGACTTGTCTGTTCGTACATGGTCCCTTTCCGTTTTGGATGTCGTGTACATGGAGCTCTCCACGGCTTGCATGAATGCAGAATCAGTAAGGACTTTGGACACTTGGCTCAGCATTGCTGGATCCTTGAGACTTATGTCAAAAAAGAGTCATAGTATAGTGCAGTATGTCAAAAAGTATAAAAGTCAAAGTATAGTATGTCAAAAAAGTAATAGAAAAGTAATTGTGTAGTATGTCGATAAAAAGTAACAGTATAGAATGTTGAAGAAAGCAAAAAAGTCATAGTATTGTCTGTTGAAAAAAGAATCATAGTATATTATGTCAAAAAAATTAAAACAAAGTCATAGTATTGTATGTGATACGAAAGTCAGTAAAAAGTCATAGTATAGAATATCAAAAAAGTCATAGTATATTAAGTTGAAAAAAGGCATAGTATAGTATGTGATAAAAAAGCCAGTAAAAAAGTTATAGTATAGAATGTCAAAAAAGTCATTTTAAATATGTCATAAAAAGTCATAAAAAAGCCAGGGTATTGTATGTCGAAAAAACCATAGTATAGTATGACGTAAAAAGTAGAAAGAAATTATTTTATAGTATGTCAAAAAAAGTAAAAAAATAAATTCATGGTATAGTAAGTGATAAAAAAGTAGAAAAAAAGTGTTGGTGTAGTATATTGAAAAAAGTAATAAAACAGTAACAATGTAGTATGTCGATAAAAAGTAATAGTATAGTATGTTGAAAAAAAGCCATAATATATATTATGTTGAAGAAAGCCAAAAAAGTCATAGTATAGTATGTCCTAAAAAGAGTAATAGTTTAGCATGTCAAAAAAAGTTTTTAAAAAGTCATAGTATAGTATGTCCTAAAAAGAGTCATAGTTTAGCATGTCAAAAAAAGTTTTTAAAAAGTCATAGTATAGTATGGTGAAAAAAGTAGAAAATGTCATACTATAGTATGTTCAAAAGTTAAAGTAGAGTATGTCAAAAAGTAGAATAAAAGTCCTAGTATAGTATGTTGAAAAAAGTAATAAAAACGTCATGGTATAGTATGTTGAAAAAAGTAGAAAAAAGTCATAGTATAGTATGTCATAAAAAGTACAAAAAATAAATAATAGTATTGTCTGTCAAAAAAGAATCATAGTATAGTATGTCGAAAAAGTAGAATAAAAGTCATAGTATACTATGTTGATAAAAGTGATAAAAAAGTCATGGTATACTATGTTGAAAAAAGTCATAGTATAGTATGTAAAAAAATAAAAGAACCCATAGTACATTATTTTGCTAAAAGTCATATCATAGTAGTATGTTTAAAAAAATCACATTATAGTATGTTCAAAAAGTAGAAAAAAGTCCTAGTATAGTATGTCGAAAAAATTAGATAAAGAATAGAATATTATGTTGAAAAAACTGAAAAGTAATCGTATAGTATGTCGCAAGAAGTCATAGTATATAGTATTTTGAAAAAAAGTCATAGCATAGTATGTTGAAAAAAAGTCATACTATAGTATGTCAAAAAAAGTTTAAAAGGTCATAGCATAGTATGTAGTTAGTTAGTCATTATATAGTATGTCATAATAATCCATCCAAAGAATCATAGCATTGTATGTCACAAAAAAGTTGTTAAAAGTCATAAAAATAGTATAGAAAATCAAAATGGTCATAGAAAAGTCATAGTATAGTATGCCCTAAAACAGTCATAGTACAGTATGTTAAAAAGAATCATGGTATAGTATGTTAAAAAGAGTCATGGTATAGTATGTTGAAAAAAGTCATAGGATAGTATGTTGAAAAAAGAAGAAAACAATTAATGTTATATCAAAAAAGTAAAACAAAGTCTTAATACAATCTTTTAAAAAAATTTAATAGTATATTGAAAAAAGTCTTAGTATGTCAAAGTATGTCAAAAAATATATATGTAAAAATCATAGTATGTAGCAAAAAGTCATAGTATAGTATGTCGAAAAAAGTTAAAAAAGTCATAGTATAGTATGTTGAAAAAAGTTTAAAAAGTTATATATAGTATGTCAAAAAAAGACAACAAAAAGTCATAGCATAGTATGTTGAAAGAGTCATAGTATATCGAATATAAAATGTATGTAAGTATGTCAATAAAGTCAACAATAGATCATAGCATAGTGTGTAGTTAAAAGTATGTATATAGTATGTATATTAAATATTACTTTATGTATATATACTGTGTATATGTTTTGGTTGCAGCTGTCGCCTTGGTCCTGCTGCACTTCCTGCTACACCTCGCCATGCCCTACGACGCCCTGCGATGTCCTGATGAACCCTGCTGCATTCCAGTACATCCACCTATGCTCTAGAATTGTTGGGGCTTTGTAAATTATAGAGTGTGGTCTAGACCTACTCTATCTGTAAAGTGTCTCAAGATAACTTTAGTTATGATATGATACTATTAAAATTGAATGGAAATTGAATTAAATTTTTTCTGGACTTAAAGCTTCTAAGATAGTGATTGCAACCCGCTGGAAACCACCTTATGACTTGTCTGTTCGTACATGGTCCCTTTCCTTTTTGGATGTCGTGTACATGGAGCTCTCCACGGCTTGCATGAATGCAGAATCAGTAAGGACTTTGGACACTTGGCTCGGCATTGCTGGATCCTTGAGATCCATGCTATAGACTTTTGATACAGCCTTCACTTCTGTTTGCACATGTGATTGGTCCCCTGCCTTGTGTTTGTCTGTTTCTGCATGTATAATTTGTAAGCTGTGTTCGTCACTCTTTCTGTTGCGTTCTTTTTATGTTTCCCTCTTTCCCGTCTTTCCTCTCTGTATTTTTGTTTGGCCCTGGGACATGTTCTTACATTTTAGTGTATTGTTTGTAATTATTTGTAATTGTTCTTAATTTCAAAGTTAAAAAAAAGAAATAAAAAAGTCCAAGTATAGCATGTCAAAAAAGAGTCATAGTATAGTACAGTATGTCAAAAAGTATAAAAGTCAAAGTAGAGTATGTCGAAAAAGTCGAATAAAAGTCAAAGTATAGTATGTCAAAAAAGTAATAGAAAAGTAATTGTGTAGTATGTCGATAAAAAGTAACAGTATAGAATGTTGAAGAAAGCAAAAAAGTCATAGTATTGTCTGTTGAAAAAAGAATCATAGTATATTATGTCAAAAAAATTAAAACAAAGTCATAGTATTGTATGTGATACGAAAGTCAGTAAAAAGTCATAGTATAGAATATCAAAAAAGTCATAGTATATTAAGTTGAAAAAAGGCATAGTATAGTATGTGATAAAAAAGCCAGTAAAAAAGTCATAGTATAGAATGTCAAAAAAGTCATTTTAAATATGTCATAAAAAGTCATAAAAAAGCCAGGGTATTGTATGTCGAAAAAAGTTAAAAAAGTCATATATAGTATGTCAAAAAAAGACAACAAAAAGTCATAGCATAGTATGTTGAAAAGTCATAGTATATCGAATATAAAATGTATGTAAGTATGTCAATAAAGTCAACAATAGATCATAGCATAGTGTGTAGTTAAAAGTATGTATATAGTATGTATATTAAATATTACTTTATGTATATATACTGTGTATATGTTTTGGTTGCAGCTGTCGCCTTGGTCCTGCTGCACTTCCTGCTACACCTCGCCATGCCCTACGACGCCCTGCGATGTCCTGATGAACCCTGCTGCATTCCAGTACATCCACCTATGCTCTAGAATTGTTGGGGCTTTGTAAATTATAGAGTGTGGTCTAGACCTACTCTATCTGTAAAGTGTCTCAAGATAACTTTAGTTAAAAAGTAAAAAAATAAATTCATGGTATAGTAAGTGATAAAAATTGTAGAAAAACAGTGTTGGTGTAGTATATTGAAAAAAGTAATAAAACAGTAACATTGTAGTATGTCGATAAAAAATAATAGTATAGTATGTTGAAAAAAAGTCATAATATATATTATGTTGAAGAAAGCCAAAAAAGTCATAGTATAGTATGTCCAAAAAAGAGTAATAGTTTAGCATGTCAAAAAAAGTTTTTAAAAAGTCATAGTATAGTATGGTGAAAAAAGTAGAAAATGTCATACTATAGTATGTTCAAAAGTTAAAGTAGAGTATGTCAAAAAGTAGAATAAAAGTCATAGTATAGTATGTTGAAAAAAGTAATAAAAAAGTCATAGTATAGTATGTCATAAAAAGTACAAAAAATAAATAATAGTATTGTCTGTCAAAAAAGAATCATAGTATAGTATGTCGAAAAAGTAGAATAATAGTCATAGTATACTATGTTGATAAAAGTCATAGTATAGTATGTAAAAAAGTAAAAGAACTCATAGTACATTATTTTGCAAAAAGTCATATCATAGTAGTATGTTAAAACAAAATCACAGTATAGTATTTTGAAAAAGTAGAAAAAGTAATAGTATTGTCTGTCAAAAAAAGAGTTATAGTATAGTATGTTGAAAAAGTAAAATAATGTCATAGTATAATATGTCGAAAAAGTAGAACAACTCATACTATAGTATGTAAAAAAAGTCATAGTTTGGCATGTCAAAAAAGTAACAGTATAGAATGTTGGGAAAAAAGTCATAGCATAGTATGTCAAAAAAAATAAAAAAAGTCATAGTATTGTTTGTTGAAAAAAAGAATCATAGTATGTCGAAAAAAGTAAAATAAAGTTATAATATAATATGTGATAAGAAAGTCAGTAAAAAAAGTCATAGTATAGACTATCAAAAAGTCATAGTATAGTGTCATAAAAAGTCATAAAACGCAATAGTGTAGTATCAATAAAAAGTAACAGTATAGTATGTTGAAAAAAAATCATATTATAGTATGTCAAAAAGTAAAAATTACTTATAGTAGATTATTTGCAAAAAGTCATAGAGAATCATCAAAAGAAAGAGAAAAGTCATAGTGTAGTATGTTGTAAAAGTTTTTTTTTAAAAGAATCATAGTATTGTCTGTCGAAAAAAGAATCATAGTATAGTATGTCAAAAAAATAAAGTCATAATATAGTATGTCAACATTTTGTATGTAATAAGAAAGTGAGTAAAAAGTAATAGTGTTGTACATTGATAAAAAGTAATAATATATTATGTTGAAAAAAGTCATAGTATAGTATGTCGAAAAAAGTAAAATTAAGTCATAATATAATATGTTGAAAAAGTAATAGTACAATATGTGATAAAAAGTCATATAAATGCCATAGCATTGTATGTCGCAAAAATCATAGTATAGTATGTTGTACAAAGTAGAAAAAAAAGTTTTATAGTATGTCAAAAAAAGTTGTAGTATAGTATGTGATAAAAAAATCATTAAAAAAGTCATAGTATAGATATAATTATTGTATAGTATGTCCAATAAAGCTAAAAACTGTCTGTATGTCAAAAAAAGTAGAAAAAATGTCCTAGTGTAGTATGTAAAAAAGTTTAAAATAAAAGTCATTGTATAGTATGTTGCAAAATGTCATAAAAATGTCATATTATTGTATGTCAAAAAAGCAACAGTATTGTATGTTGAAAAAAGTCATAGTATAGTATGTCGAAAAAAGTAAAAAAAGTCATAGCGATTTATTGTTTTTTTAAATCACAGTAGATTATTTTTGAAAAAAGTAATAAAAAAAGTCATAGTATAGAATGTCAAAAAAAGTCATATAGTTTGTAGAAAGGATTTCGTAGTTTTGTATGTCCAAAAAGGTATAACAAGTCGAAAAAAAGTATGTTATAGTATAGTATGTCATATTAAGTAAATAAAAGTCATAGTATAGTATGTCAAATCAAATATCCCGATATTTTTGACCAAATACCTCAATGTTGATTTATTGTAGGGTTGACAATTGGTGCTTTTACAAAATATGCACACAATGACATTTTTGATAAATAATCATCAGTTATGTTGATATAATAACTATATGTGGGTAAAGGCAAAGCATCAGCTGGTCTGGTGTGTTCAGAAAATGACATCACTCTACTGGAATGCAGCCTTTAAAACCAAGAAAAGACAACTCTTTAGACAATATCTAGCTTCATATATTGATATATTGCCCAGCCCTACATTGTATAGTACACAGTTGATTCTTAATATGTTGCTCTAATTCTTGTTATATGTAAATGTAAATGTAAAATGTGCTGTATTTATATAGCGCTTTTCTAGTCTTAACGACTACTCAAAGCGCTTTTACATCATACAGGATACATTCACCATTCATACACTGTGGCCGAGGCTGCCGTACAAGGTGCCACCTGCTCATCAGATAAACACTCACACACATTCACACTCCAATGCGCAGCATCGGGGGCAACTTGGGGTTCAGTGTCTTGCCCAAGGACACTTCGACATGGGACTGCAGAGCCAGGGATTGAACCACCTGAGCCTGAGCCACAGTCGCCCCCAGTATGTATTACAGTTATTTGAAGCACAAGTGAAGAAATGTACAAATGACAAAAGAAAAACCTCACAGAACAAAACATTTTATTGAACTTAACAACACACACTCAACGTCTCTCTCCAAACACAGACATTCAAAAACACCTTGTAGCATACAGTCACCTTATTCCAGCACAAAAACACCACCTCTGTGCTGAGAAGCTTGGAGGAAAGAGGGGGGGTTACGTTATGTACAAGGCCAAGACAACAGTGGCTCAGTGCAATTAACTGCAGCGTGATGATCAGCCATGCTTTGCTGCTTTACAACTACAGATACAAAGGTGTGATGAAAAATTTCACATAAAATAACTTCACACGATGAAAAGCAACTATATAATCTTACATGTGTAATCATCTGGTCAT
The DNA here is from genome assembly GCA_026937815.1 of Etheostoma perlongum. Taxonomy (NCBI): domain Eukaryota; kingdom Metazoa; phylum Chordata; class Actinopteri; order Perciformes; family Percidae; genus Etheostoma; species Etheostoma perlongum. The sequence goes on along the minus strand of CM049380.1, from coordinate 19,163,876 downwards.
TGTTGTTACTCAGTGTTACTCGTGGCAGTCATTAAGTATTAATAAGTAAATGAACCAACTTTAGGATTCCTTATATAGACAATATTCTTTGTTTCAGAATACAAATTCAATACTTTATAAATTTGTTGGGTCTGATTTCACAAAATCTGGGCTGGAGGTGCTCGGTACAAAACAATGTAAAATACTCGTTTATCAAAGGTAAACAATGTAGCTTTCAGGCAGCCGGTGTTGAAGTAACGCTGCTTAAACGTGTACAGCCACTCTTAAAGTGAAAATTCATCTGACTGTATATTTAATGAATAACAGCAGCACTGAATGTGGAAAACAAGTTGGACCATGACTCTGCGTGCACATGTACAGGGAGTGTGAATGTCCTCTACAAACTCTCGAAGCCTATGGAGCAGAGGAGGAAGATGGCGTAGAGCAGTATGAGACAGAGTCCCAGTCTGCGGTCCAACCTCCAGCAGTTCAGATGGACACACAGGACCTGAGGAGGGATGGATGGAAAGAGAGAGCTTAATTTCCTGTTGCACTGCCCTACATATCATTTCCTGAGTCTGGAAACTGAGACAAGGGCTCCATTTGTCTCTATTGCCTCTGTCTCTGCCTTGACAGGAAAAAGATAAGAGGTAAAGTTGGTAAAGAAGAACAGGCAGCTGATGTTGGTGAAGACTCATGTTACAATCTTAGAAATAACTATATGTATGAACTGAATTTTAACAATAATGAGCAGATAGAACTCACAGTGAGTATGACTGAGGCCAACAGAAGAATCACTGAGTACACCAGGCCTCTGCTGTTAATTGTCACCTGAAAGCCAGAGATGACAAAGCATTAACATATTGAAACCACACAATGATAAATTCCATGTCTTACAAAGTTCATTCATGGTGTTGTACTATACTTAAATACAGTAATTTATTATACATTCACGTATAAAGACTTAATTTCTTCTTTGAAATGCGGAACAATATTCAGACTTTTTATTTCTATTTGCTATGTAAAGATAAAGCGGAGTATGGCGTCCTGGGCAGTCACACTCCCTCTGTGTGTTGTAATCCGAGCTTCTCGGTTCTCTGCTTGTGCATGTGAGTGCAAGTGTAAGTGCCATGCGTATGGGATGCGAAAGCGCCTGTATTTGACAAGTTGTAAGAGCCGTGTGGAGGCAATCCCAGACCAGGTTTTTTTTTTTAAATATTGAGTACAGCCCCTGCAAAGGCATAATAGGAAGGTGTTATCCTAACGAAACATGGTATAGACTAAACAAATGATCCCTCTCAATCATCACTTATGACCCACTAGATGTGTGATGATGTCTGTATCTGCAGAGACCCTGGCCTCTGTCTGTATTTTCTCTTTTCTTCTTATCTTTTGGTGTGCATGACGTTTATGGGCGTCAACAAAGAGCCTTTGGGCCCCATGTGAGTGTGTAACCCCAAGCCAATAACAGTGTGCAGGTGGCAGCCTGCACACTGCAGCGCCCTCAACGTCTCATATCGACCCACAAGTCTAACACACACACACACACACGCACACACTCACGCACGCACACACACACACACACACACACACACACACACACACACACACACACACACAGAAACAGACAGGATGAAGCTCTGCTTTTTCTCATAATCCAACAAGGTGTGTTTTGTGTGTGTTTATATGTGCTTTGGAACATAAAAGCCGTAAACCAATCTCAAAACTCAATCTCTGATTCACTGCTTTCTACGGCCCTCCTTCTCTTTATTCACTCTTTAGCTCACTCGACCTCCGCTGTGTTCTCTCTTTGGCTTTAGCGATACTTCCTTCAAATTCTCCCTTCTACCTACAGTATTTCAAAAGTATTTTTCAGGTGGATAGTCTAGAGGTGACAAGGGGGAGAGAGATGAGATAACCAATGGGATATTGTTATGTTTTTAGGATCATGTGTCAAGCCAGCTGTACAAGATATCAGGTAGAGAAAACAGTTGGTGTTACCACTGATCCGTAGCTGACAATGAGAGTCCTCAGCGCCCAGGGGAAGCCAAGGCCCAGAAGCACATCAAAGATATTACTGCCTATGGAGTTGGAAACAGCCATGTCGCCCATCCCTGCAACATTTGTCATACACACAATGAAATTCAGGTGTAAATATGTAGTTGGAAGGCATTCAAATGACAACAGACATCCTGTCAAACAGCTTGAGTTTTTCATTTTTTAGTTAAGAATAAACCTGATTTAGTTTTGTAACATACCAAAATGTGCAAAAAAAGCTAAGTGGTTTAAATGATTCAACAAGGTAAAACACACACACACACACACACACACACACACACACACACACACACACACACACACCTACCTTGTCGGGCAACGATGAGGCTGGCCATGCAGTCAGGGACACTGGTGCCGGCTGCCAGAAAAGTAATGCCCATGATGACTTCTGGGATACCAAGTGTGTAGCTGATTATGGTAACCTAGACAGAAACACAGAGGGAAGAGGCTGTATGTATTTGTGTGTGTGCGTGTTTGTGTGTGCACAGTGCATATGCAAGTGTATTAATGTGTTTCGTACCATCCAGACCATGAGGTACGAGAATAGGGCTATCCAGAGGGTGGAGGACAGGAAGGTGAGCAGGTACCAGCGCTCCCACCGCGGCAGGTTACAGTCGGGGATGGAGAAGTAAAGTAGGACGCTCACGGGCCAAGAGAGCAGCCACTTCAGACGCACACACCAACCATCTGAGGAAATTATGAAAACACACCAGAGGAAGCTTGCTACAGTCAGTTTGAACCTGAGATATTTTCTAGCTAATTATATATTTGACACATGAAAAGATACACAGTGTGCATAACAATGTGTTCACCACTCACGAGGCAGGGTGAAGGGTTTGAAAGGAATATTCTCCTCCTCTCCTTCCTCCTGCTCTTCCTCTTCTTCCTCTTCCTCTTTAGGATGTGCTACCCCACCTGTCTCTCCCCCCATCTCTTTACCCCTCACCCTCTCTCCCTCCAGTGGCTGCTTGTCTCCCTCCGCCACCGTCCCGTTCTCCCTCCCCCATGACCCGTTAGCACCCAAACCTTCCTCGCCCGAAGCACCCCCTTCCTCTGGGCCACCCCGGGCCCGAATCAGCCTCTGCCTCTGTGGGTGGGTTGGGAGTCAAGTCGGAGAAAAGAAAAAAGGGAAAAAATAAGAAAATGACATGAGAAACTACTTCATCTGACTGTAGCTAACAATATGAGAACTGGCAGCCAGGCATGTCCTCACCAGAGGGGGATTTGGCAAGCATTGATTGGGGGCATGGTACAGAGCAGGCGCAGCAGTGGAAGTCACACTTTAATTTGGCACTGGAAATGCTAAGCACACATGCAGGAGAGCCGAGAGAGTGAGGAAGCAGATTTGAAGATTAAGTTACTGTCTGCTTGTGTCTGGGATAATAAAAGGTGTGGATATGTGTGTTTGATATTCCATCAAAATGTATTCCCCTCCTCCTGTACGAACACTGCACTGTGAGTAGTATCTTGCTATTGATACTGGAGAGAAACTCTCTCAAACTGTAGAGAAACTAAAACTAAAGTATCAATCTTATTATACTGGTATTGATCAATATCAATACCAACATTGGTATCAATATTTGGATCTATCTGCCCACCACTACTTTCCAGGTTCTCCTTCTCCGTGAACATCAAGTAATTAAGGAGAGGGTTAAATTTTCCTGCTACAGCTTTCCAACCGTGTTCAGAAGGTACAGGGGTTTCTCCATCTCCACTGCTGGTGTCGGGACTCGTTCCGAAGCTAATCCCTGTCACTCTCTCACACTTACCTAGGCTATGTCGTAAACTCTGCGTGTACAACCATAAATCCACCTTAACTCTGCAACACACATTTCTCCATGTACATACATTAAAAAAATGCTTTTTTCTCAATTAGGTTACAGCTTGTGATGCTACAGTGACTTACATATGTTTTAATGGTAGCAACACAATTCAAGAAAAAAAACTAGCGAGTAGATGCTAAGTACTTATGGAGGACTTTACAACACAAACCTAGGAGCAGATTTACAAATAGCTGGTGCAACCCAGTTCAGGTACACAAGAGTGAGTGCAGTTTAAACATTTAAATACCCACCAATCTAGCCAAAAAAAACACGGGGAACTTGAAGTTATTTGAAGGGTTAGAGCGAGTGCGGTGTACCTCGTTGATGACCATGCATCCTGCCATACGCAAGCGGGTGAGGGGGGGAAAATGTAGGGTGATGAGAAGGCGGAGGCTTGCCTCTGAGAAGGAGAGCTGGTGGGGGTGCAGGTTCAGCAGCTCATCCACCATCACCACCCCTGAGTCCTGGCCGGCCACCGAACATGAATCTGGGATAGGTGCAGGGAGGTTGGATGGAGGTTGGCATGAGGTATCAGTGGAAAGGAGAGGATAGCTTAATAAGACAAAAGATATACAGCAGACAAACAGGAAGACAAAATAGACAGAGTGATAGAAAATGTGGAGAAAAAATCTTGTCCGTCTATGCGCTCTTCTATTTCAGCCAGGTGGAATTCCACAGGGTTTGACAGGCAGCCTTAACTGTGTCACTAGGTCTGTTGAACGCTGCTCTGACAGAGAGACTGAGGGAAACGTTTTTAATGTTTTGGATGTACACAAGCACACATGCAAACATGAGCTGCTGCACCTGGCTTCAGCGGCACCATGTCGTTGTCACAGTCTCCAACGTTTCCGACAGCAGTCGTACGTCGCAGGCAGCTCAGCCACGACTGACCTGCCCTGCTGCAGTGTCTCTCTGTCAGGCTGCGCAGAGATCTGTTGAACCTAAACACACACACACACACAAACAAAGATGTAGAGCGTGTGGTGGCTTGATACCAACAGGATAGAAAAAAAGGCACTCACTTCATGATGATTATGTAGATTCCGTACATAGAGATCAGGATGATGGTCTCCCACCTTAAACCATGCACACAAACACCAACACAGATTCATTAATACCACATCCATCACAATGACAGTCAGCTATCCTGCAACCTGACATTTAAACAACATAGGCTTCTGAATTGTAATCAAGTTTAATTACACTCTTACCACATGACCTTTTCATCATAGATCACCTGAAAATACAATGAAAATATACTTCAATTACACCACAAAAAAATAAATCTTTTTACATGTCTTATCAAAGGAACATAAAAAAAGGATTGATTTGATAATATTGGCCAATATATTGACTCCTATCAGCTCGTCACATCTTGGTTACAATTCTAAAAACCAAACATATTTAAGGGACGATATTGAAAACATGTGATGTGCTAATATTAGTAATTAATGACTGATAGGCCTATGAATTAATATTGGCCTCAGAAATCCAGTATCGTCAAGCAATAATATTGTATGATGTGAGTATTTTTTTTCTACTGGTTGCCATATATACTTGATAATGTTGTTTCCTGAGTAATTAAATGGACAGTTTCTCACCAGGATAAGCACCAGTATGGACAGGATGTAGAAGGCAGCATCACGAAACAAAGGCCACCAGCTCAGAGAAATGGTCTGGAAAGAGAAGACACAAAGTAAAGTCAAGCAAATGTTGTGAGAACAAAAATGTGACGTGATGTGATCATGTGAAAAAAAAAAACTAAAATAAAAGATATCTGTTTGCTTTTATGTTTCATGAGATTTATTAATACAGAAAAGGTGAGATCAGTTCTCATTTAAGATTAGGCTGGACCTGTCCAGAGAAGATGCCACAGAGGCCGATGATGACCAGGATGTTAAAGACAGCTGATCCCACAATAGTTCCCACACCCACGTCTCCTTTTGTGATAAACACCCCTAAAAACACAGAACAGGAAAGAGCAAGCCATAAATTATCAGCAAAAACTAAAGTAATGTGGGAATCTGTAAGAAATGATAGATTGCATCTCTCTCCCATACATAAATATGTAGAAAGTAAGGCATAATATATCTCTCCTCTGAACAGAAATATTGTTGGTTCATAACCAAGGGGGCTGGGCAAATATATTTAATCTTATGCTCTTATATTGCCTAAAGTCACTTTAATATATGTAAAGGCCAGCCTATTTTTTATTTGAGAATAAAATAGATTATTTCAGGGGCAATATATGAAAAAAATTCCTTTAGCTAAATGGATTTAGAAGCAAAGTTTTCATTCCTACAAACCAAAACAATACATCTGCTTCAGTTTGATTAAATTGTATGATATGGCTTCTAGCAAACGTAGCAGTGTCCAGGATAATCCCTATAGTGTTCTAGTTTCTCACATTACCACGACATGTGTACAATGGTTTCTGTATCTGTTTTATATGTGGGCCGAAGTTTCCAAACACTGTGAACAACGTCCTTATTTTGTCTAAATTTCACCATGGAAACTTTAATCTCGTCGATGCCAATGCCTGGATCTTTTCTACCCAAAGTGTTTTTTTTTTTATTTGTTGGGAAAAAAAAACACTTTTGGGCTAAATCATTTGCAGGTGAGCTGGCAAACCTTCAAACAAAAAATGAATGTGCTCTTTTCGCTGTCTTTTTTTACTTTTGCTTGAAATCAGTGCTGAGATGAAATTGTCTCCCCTCAGCCCTGATCAGGTGAAGATGTCTATGATTGCAGGTAAGTGGAGCACTAATGGGGCAACAATTGGGCCAATCCATGAGTGAGTAATTGATCAGATGAAAGCCCTACTGACCAATCAGAGAGGTGAAGAGCTCGGGGGCGGAGCTCCCGGCTGCCATGAAGGTTGCCCCGGCAACATCCTGACTGAGCTGAAGGTTCTGGAGGACAGAGGAAGACAAGTTTAATGATTGAAGGATGAGGCTGTTGATCCACAATTAACAATTTCCCCCTGCAAATGCACTTGTACTCATGTGTGAGTAATGTTAAAATGCTACAAACTACAGTGCATATTTATCTGGAGAAAATGTTGAGCCTTTAGAAAAAAAATATTTGTAATATTTCAATTAATGCGAATGTGCTTGGGGCTGGGTGACACGAGTGGGGGAGCTATAAGCTTTGATATCTGGACTGATGCAGCGTTTGTTTACGTCTTCTCGTGGGAAAAATATAGACAGTCAGAAAAATAACTCCATCCTTATCCTTAAAAGTTTGGATGAAAATCAAATAAACAGATGCTTTGTAAAAATCCCAGTTAACACCTGAAAAGCACAAAGACAACATCAACAATCTAATTGTCTAAACTAAACTAACTCTCTTTCTTGTTAAAAAAAAAAACTCTACTATATGTCCTTCATGATTTGATTTATTTATCAGATGTCTTTAGTTCATACCTCTGATACTTTTTCCAGTGATGGCACAAAGTAAACATCACACACGATGGCCAGTGCATGAAACATGTAGATCGCCTGTGAAAAGGAGACACATTATTGGCCATATGGCTTATAGAAGCATTTCTGTTTGTGAGTTTAATGCAACAAAATGAAGCGTCCATTTCAAATTCTTAGGAAGAGCCGATACTCACACAGAGAACATGAAGGACTACCGCTCCCTGTCTCTTCTGCTTCAGAGTGAAGAGGTCTTCAGGAAAATCACTGATAGCTGGAGAAGGGATGGACAGAGAGTGACCTAATGATGTGTAAAATGGGGGAACTTCCTGAGCTATAGAGCTGAAACAATTAGTTATTTCAACGGCCCAAGTTCCAGCCTCTCAAATTAGAAGAGTTGTTGTTAATCTGTCTCTCCATTGACTCCCTGTCACTTTTAGGATTGGTTTTATTGATTTTTAACTCTGGAAATAAGAGGTATTCCATGGACCTCTGTATTTTTTCGAAGTTGTTGTGGCCTTTGACCTCAGCAGGGATCTTTGGCTGTTGGGTCCAGGCTGAAAACTAAACGTGATCATGGTTTTGCTATTCTTTGTCTTATGTTATTGTAAACTGAATATCTTTGGGTTTTGGACTGTTGGAAATGTAACAGAGAAAAATAATCAGTCAATTAATTAATAATCAATGAAAATAATCATAGATGGCAGCTCTTCCCTGAGCCTCCAGTCACTTTTTTGTGAAATGTGTGGGTGTGTGTATGACTCTGTTGGATGTGTGTCTGGTTGCATCCCCTAGCAACAAGGGCTGAGACAGCTCGAGGTTAAAATGTATGCCACAGTTGTGACGTGGAGAATGTATTTTTTAGAATATTAGTAAAAAGCCATGTTGACCTTGTTTCTCTGTTTCATACGCCCTGTGAGTGGTAAAACATGTGCAGGGTGTGCTGGAAAAGAACGCACCCAGAACTAACATTGTAACAAACGTAGTGAAGAAGTGGTTCATCTCTAGACAAGAAAAACAGAGAAAACAAGGTATAGTCATGGGTTTGCGGTGGGAAACAGGACAGAAAAACTGTCGCTCCCTGCACTAACACAATGTATCAAGGAGAAGGATCCTGTGAGAGGAATAAAGACAGAGGAAAATGTTAGTTTTGGGGTCAGACTCCAGAAAGACTGTTGGTGTCAGGGCGAGATAATTGTCTTAAAGGAACTCTGATCCTTATGCATACATTGTTATTTCATTGCAAAACCATTTTCTAAAGTATGTTATATACTAAGTGAGTGAATCCTGGTCTACCATTCAAAAAACACAACTTAGATGTTCAGTCTGCATGATGATCAATTGGAGTCACTGCGGCACTGGGACCAGAGCAGAACCGGTCCAGAACCTTCAGACAGGTTAAGAACAGTTAAGTTGCATTATTATTGAGTTTTCAGCCCTTTTTTTAATGGTTCATATTGTAACTTCACACTGTCACTCATGCACCCAGGTCTGCAACTCTTTCAATAAAGCCAGCGATTCCTATGAAGTCAATCTTCAGAGGCATCAAATTTGGCTGAGTTAGACGACACATTGCAACCACCCTCTTTCAAGCTGTAAGGTAGTGCTTCGCTCAAGTGCACCGTCTTGCACATATAAGCTCAAACTAATGGCATAACTCACTGCGCCATAAAGAAGCTTTCATTATGAGGCAGCTCAAAATAACAATAAAGAAACCTCTCAAGTGACTTTCTGATTTATTTGTGAGTCAGGATTCATAAAACCTTCATTGAAGATAAAGGTAACAAACATGTGAGGGAAACAACTGTGACTAAAGTGTCTGAGATCCTGCACAGAGGAACAGTGTGCCGTTAGTTAGCAGCTTCCATGCATCACATGTCGGGAGACACAAATATGGTGTGTAATATTATGACAACCTGTCACAAGATTTTGTTTAGACACAGATCAAACAGTATATTTTTATCACCAAGAACAATATGCTCTTGAAAAGAGAAATTTGTTAAAAGGAAGAACATATCTTTGAGGCCTTGAAGTTAATATGTACTGTTTCCCCCCAAGCAGTTTTTCTAGCTCAATATATTCTCTGTAATTGGATACAGAATCTCTTCATCTCACATCAGACTGTAAGACGCTGTCTCTGATTCTCTCTTAAACATTCAAAACAGCCAATTAGATCTATGCACACAAACAAGAGATGAGAGAACTGATGATGAGAGGCTACTAATCAGCAGGTCATGACAGGCACTTTGAACAGCTCCAGATGCACAAGCTATCCAACCACAAATTCAGCATTCAGTTTCCTAGCAACTGGGTCCCCACAAAGGCCTAACTGTTTAAACATCTAGATGTGCAGAGTTTGAAGAAATGAAGGATGAGGTGGAGGGAGAAGTAGACACACACACACACACATATATATGCACACACACACAATGTCTCACCGGATCTAGAAATACTGTAATTTTCATTGTTGTCTTTTTCTTGTTGCAAGAGCTCTTTCTTGGACAAGGAGATATCCTGATCCACAGTGGATGCATTGGAGCCTAAAAAGAAGGCATGACATAAATAAATACACGAGTAGCAGCTATACAGTAAGTTTACCCAACTTGTATTTATTTGTGCCTACTGTGCTGCTAAACTCTCGTTTAAGGTTGTAATTATCTGTAGGCCTATTATTACTGCAATCTAACATTTAAATAATGTAAGAATTGCATGGTCATAGACAGCACACGGATATGTTTACTGTATGAAATCACGACATTTTGATGTGTTGTTCCTTGAAAAGCACCTGTAACATCGTTGAAGTTAAAGATCCAGGCGGCTGCGAGCAGACCGAGTCCACAGACGCAGAACCGCGGGAGGAGCCGCGTCTGCCTCGGTCTCCTCGGCGCCTTCATCCCGCCAGCCGCTCGCCGGCTCTCCGCTCAGAACATGTCCCTGCTGCCGCCACTCCTCCTCACACAGCCGGTGCGGTTCCCGTTATACAGACTGGATCGAACTGGCCTGTGGCTCTCTTTACCGATTTATTGTCTTTCAGCTATTTAGCTTTGGGCTCCATCCACGATACAGGAGGATGCTTGATAGGTTTGGCCTGTCATTAGCATCTCAGTACCAGTCTGTCCCCACGCAGCATCCGCGAGCTCAAACTGCAGCACACACAAGATGAATCATCAGCCAGCTATGTTAAAAACATCTCTCGATTCAGACCATCTTCTCATTCCTCCTGCCCTACATTTGATCCCCCACTTTATGATTTTCCGTATGGGAGGGGGTGTTTTCCTGAAGTCACAGACAAGACCACCAGGGAGCGCCTTCAGCTGGGAGGGGCGACTGGAAGCCATAGATACACTTTTACTGGAGCATGTAATTCAAAATGTGAAAATTACTTATTTATTTATTTATGAATGTTGAAGTGAAACTGGGACACTAACCTGACAATAATAATAACGAACGGTCTTATAGTGGCAGACTGGACTGCTACTCTTATCAAGAACTCATCTCTTTGGTCCATATTTATTGAAGTGTATCTTCATAACATACTCGCATGGCCATGTATGTGGGTGATTCTTTAAATATGGTACTTTTCTTGTCCCTGGATGAAATAATGAAAACTGAAAAACATTTCTTCATTTTTGTTTTTGTCAAACTTGTAAAAAATGTATCAGGGTTCAATCATTCTTTTTATTATATGATATGATATTATGCATGTTTTTTACTGTTTTCCTTCTGTCCCTAAGCCAGACTTTGTATCTTCAACCTCGCTTAATTCCAAATTAAATATTTAAATAATGTAGATTTCAAGAACAAATGATAAAATAATGTCTATTTAAATTATACATATTATATATTTCTATATTTATTCACATTTTCCTATATTTTTCATAAGTCGAACCCTTGTCCCTTGGGTTCACCGTCATTTCCACCACACTGTACAAAATAGACTCCTGGGATCATTGTTTTAGGGTTGTATACTTAGTAACCATAGCAACAACAACTCCAAAGTGGAACATTTGGCTGGATGAAAGGGTTACCTCTACAGGGGGTAATGAAAAGAAGAAAAATCAAGGTAAATATGAATAAAACTGAGAGTATGTTTATTGGTTGCTTCCCTGACCACCGGTGTCCACCAGGGTGTTCGTGGGTTACCGCCCCTTGAGGCACCTAAAACCCTAAGACCACAGCTCCCCACCGCAGCCTCAGCAATGGAAACATTGTCCACTCAGGTTCAATGCCCCCAGCCTCCACAGGGATGCCTGAAAAGTTCCGCCGGAGGTGTGAGTTGAAAGTCCGTCAGACAGGGGCCTCCTCCAGACGTTCCCAGTTTACCCGCACTACCCGTTTGGGCTTACCAGGTCTGTCCAGTCCTCCCCCACCCCCTGACCCAACTCACCACCAGATGGTGATCAGTTGACCGCTCTGCCCCTCTCTTCACCTGAGTGTCCAAAACATACGGCCTCAGATCAGATGAAACGATTATAAAAACAATCCTTGACCTTTGGCCTTGGGTGCTCTGGTACCACGTACACTTATGAGCACCCTAGGGTGCACTGGTACCACGTACACTTATGAGCCTCCCTATGTTCGAACATGGTGTCTAGTTCAGCATTTAGAAAGCGTGAAGAAATGATTTGCTGATTTTTAACACAAATTCATGTTTTTCATTTATCGGATTGCTTTCTATTTAAAAATATTGGTAATGTGTTTTTGTTCACTGTTTATTGATTTGCTCTGGTTCACCACATAAAGCAGTAGAAAAATTGTTTTTAATTGGAAGTTGCCTATCTGTCTCTTCCACCACACCATGTCATTTCCACCACAACACATATTTTGAAGTTAAACATATAAAAAAACATATAATCAAACCAACTATATTCAGTGGTGTTGATAATTGTGCAGTTAGGGGTAAGATATGTGTATAAACTTTGAGAAATTTTGAGCTGTGATAAGTAAATGAAATGTTCCAGTGATACAGTTTTAGGTGTTTTTTAGCGTAAACATTGTAAAATCTTTACAGTTACATTTATGAAAAATAAATTGTAGAAGCTAAAAAGACATTGTACTTAGTATATGTGTGTTTTGAATATTAACTGTGTGTTTGAGTAATATCTGTAACTGTGAGGCTGCGCTGGGAAAAGTGCGTGGGGGTGCAATGAACAGGAACAGAATGCTCTAACTCCCTGCCACAACCTGACACACATACATTGTTCCTAGCCAGCTCAAACTGGTTCTTGTTACACTATTTCACTCTATCTCATGGAAAAGTACTGATTTATAACGCCCAAAACAGACCATAATACTTGTATCGCTCAACAACCTTGAAAATGTAATAAAAAGAAACTGTCAGAGAACGAGAGTCAGAGTTGAGCTGAGAACTGTTGTGTGAGACGAAGTGAGCACCGCTCACTTCCCCTCCCTCCTCGACTCTCCTCCTCTGCAGACGGGTTAAAACTTCATCTCTGTGTCAAGCCTGATCCTCTTTGATGTTCCTCTGGGTTTAAACAACGAATAATATTTTAGTGAGAATACCAAGTCTGAGTTTAGACCTAACATAAATACATTACAAATTTGAACAAAGATGTGTGTGCTATTTAATCAAATGTATTTTTAATAGAAGATATTTAATTATTTTCTCTTAAAAACACGTTTTGTTATGTGATGAAAATGACCGTTTGTTTGGACTGTCAGAAAAAAATGGCAAAAAATATACATTATTCAATACAAATCATCACAGCCAACTTCAGGGAAGGTTTCTAGACAGATTGAGAAACCAACTGATATTATAAAACTGTTTGTAGAAATGTTTTTATTTTCTGAAACAAGCTCAAAAGGTACCATAATTGAAGAATTACCCATGTATGAATGAGTTATTGGCTGTTGTAACCCTTTCCCATACTGACCACAAAGAGATCCCTTCGTAAATCTATTTTAATAGAAGTAAAATCCAAAGTTCAAAATACATCTAAAGTACAAAAGTCCCTGTGTATTGCAACAAAAGAAACAATTATAGCAAACAAAAACTTTTCCAATGCAGCCTACATAAGAGCAGGTGAGTACGATTTTAAGTCAATGTGTAGTGGCCAGGAGGACTAAGAAAAATATGAACTATTAAATCATTATTTTTTTAAAATAAACATTGGTTAGAGCAAGACGTTTAAAAATATATATATATATATATATATATATATTTCATACATCTCTTCTTCTACATCAGCTCACAAACTCATAATAAATGTGCAAAATGATTTATATCCCACTGCACATATCATGTAGGCTAGTATTTTTCAAAAAGAAACTATTTAATAAACCCATTAGCCCAATGATCTGCCTAGTAGAAAACATTTTCAGCTAAAAAAAACAACAACAATAAGCCAAAAAGAGTTAACATGTTTATAAGTGGAAGTGTTTAAGTCAAACAGGAGGTAAAGCCCCATATTGCACACTGCAGTAGGGCTGTAACATCAGGCGTGCACCACTCCACAAGGTGTGGATGGAAAAAACGTTTCCTGTACAGCTTCCTGAAGCCACAAAGGCCGAAACGGTGAGGATGACAAACAGCAGAAAGAGTCTTGCTCTCTGGAAGGCTGTCTCCAAGACACCTGCACACCTTAGACAATGAAGAAACCAGAGGTACGATTATGAATGAGGTAACGAAATATGATTCAGAGCCATTATGATATGATGCAAAACTTAAGTACCTTTTGGTCTGAAGATCTACTGGGACACTTTGAGGCCTAACCCTATCCCCTAACCCTTGAGGCTTCTGCAGCTCCTCAGCCTCAAATTCTTCCTGCACATAGAGTACCAGACATCACTAATCCTCTCATTTCAACATCCAGTCTTTGGATTTACAGTGGCACACTCTAGTGGTCACTTGTGGAAGTACAGGATAATAAAACTTAAATCTACACCCAGTTGCCACTTTATAGGATTTATTGCAAGACTGAATTACTTTTATCCAGGTTAACATAATAAATGGACAACTGAGTGATATTTACAGTCTCTCATGTTTAAAAGTCTATACACAGGAGGGAGAGGTCTTACATGTCTAAGATCTGTGGAGTCTGACATGTTAGTTTCCACTTCAGCTGAAGAGGCCAGCAGATTCATTTCCTCTGCAAAGGACATAGGGGGACTGAGCGATCCTTCCTTTTCTGCCATCAGGTCATTCACAAAAGCGCTAGAATTCAACAGCAGACACACAGTACAGTATGATTGCAAACAGACCATTCAGTGATATATACTTAGAGCAAGAGGATATAATGTGTCAGAGTTACAATGAGGCCTCATCCAGTCTGTTCTCCAACTGTTCACTGAGCTTCTGATTTGTCAGCCTGAGATCCTGGAGCAAGGAAACATGATCAGATACACTTCCACAGCTCATACCAATAAGACTTAATATGAAAGCGGTCGGTTGCTGAGTAAATACCGCTTTTTCTGCTTTCTTAACTGAATAGAAATGGTTGAGAATATCTTTACCTTTATGATGTTGGAGCACTCTTCTATTGCCTCCTCCAAGTGCTTTAACTGCAAGTTTTTCTAAAACACACGAAGAAATGTGATGTTAAAATTATTAAAAAGACAGAGAACTGTCAAGATATTCATGTTGAAGTCCTAAGAGAAAGATCCATCTTTACGTTGCTGTAGTCTGTGTTCCTACCTGATGAATAACCTCATCCCTTTTAAGCAGCCCTAACTGAGCCTCTCCCATGCTACACTGAAGAAACACACAATAATACAAAGAAGAAGCTGTTTGACGATGTGACATGACTAATGCAAACACTGGTAGAGTGAATGAGGGAAAGGAAATAATCAAACATCTCCAAGTTGAATCTATAGTGTTACCTCCAGGGTTTGAAGTGAAACCTTGAATCTGCTCAAGCCATTCTTGTCCTGGTCTCTCTCTTGCTGGAGGATCTTGAGCTGAAAAAGTCGGAAGGACATTTAAATGTGCCAAGTGTTTTGAAATGTCTGTATCTCTTCTAACTAGTATGTGATGACAAATCATAGTGCTATGTGAAAAGTAACAGATATCATACCTCTGTAATTAGCTTCTTATTCTGTTCCTTTATCGTGGTATATTCCTTCTCCTGCATTAAAACACAACATGAAGGGTTACCTGGATATATGTAAATATACAACATTATATATATATATACACTACCGGTCAAAAGTTTGGGGTCACATAGAAATTCCCATTGCACTCCATTGTAGACAGAATACCAGCTGAGATCAGTTGCATTGTTTTTTTAACCAGGGCAGCCGTTTTCAGATTACATTATGTCCTTACATAATAGTAAAATGGTTCTCCAATGTTTTTCTAGTTTTTTATTTTTAAATGATAGATTAGTACACAGAATGTGCCTTTGGAACATTGGATGAATGGTTGCTGATAATGGGCAATGTAGATATTGCATTAAAGATCAGCCACCCCACCCAAATTAGCAGGTATTCTGTCTATAATGGAGTGGTATGGAAATTTATAAGTGACCCCAAACTTTTGACCGGTAGTGTATATATAAAAATCCCCCTCTCACCCCTTGTGGGGTGGTATGTGTCATCCTCAAGCTCGGGTCTTCTACCAGAGGCCTGGGAGTTTGAGGGTTCTGCGCAGTATCTTAGCTGTTCCTAGGACTGCACTCTTCTGGACAGAGACCTCTGTTAGCCTGTGGCACCCCAAGGTATTTGTAACTATCCTGAACATCTGCAATGTGGCCTTCTGGTAGTTCAATCCCCTCAGTTCTGATCATCTTCCTTTTTTTTGATACCATGCGACCACACTTGTCCAGTCCGAACGACATTCCAATGTCATTGCTGTAGATCCTGGTAGTGTGGATCAGTGAGTCGATGTCTCGCTCATTTCTGGCATACAGCTTGATGTCATCCATGTAGTGGAGGTGACTGATGATTGTTCCGCTTCGGAATCGTATCCATAGCCAGTCTTTGTGATGATCTGGCTGAGGGGGTTCAGGCCTATGCATAACAGCAGCGGGGATAGTGAGTGACTTGTGAAGATGGTGACTTGTGCAATTGGCTTTGAGTTGGCTTCCAGACTTGTTTTCCACAGCCTCATTGAGTTCTTGATGAAGGCTATTAGTGTCCAGTTGACCTTGTACATCTCCAAGCATTCCAGTATCCATGTATGTGGCATTGAGTTGTAGGCTTTCTTGTAGTCAATCCAGGCGGTGCACAGATTGGTCTGCCTGGTCTTGCAGTCTCAAGTGACCGCTCTATCCACCAGTGTGTATATATGTTGTCTGTAATGTATCAATACTAATGTGACATCTGATTTATTTCACTAACTATGAATGCACTGATATTTAGATTTAAACCTACTGTGCAGTTGCCCTGTCTGACAAATATGGGTAGCATAGCAACTGCATTGAATGTAATTCAGTCTCAAAAATAGCCTGGAATTGTTTATAACATAGTAGGCATAAGGTTTTGGAAGAGAAAATAACATAACATATAACACAGATGCCAAACCTCCACAGGATGGCTGTTAAAGTGCTGTACAGTAATAAAACCCTAGCTGGTATTACCCTATTATATGATTATACATCGACAAACTTGCAATCCATTATTTTTTATTAAATGCAAAGTAACAATTACAAAAATCTGATAGATGACATTTTAAAAAGGAATTATCCTTTTTCTTATCAAAGGTTGCCTAAAAACTAAAATCCTTGACATACACTTCTGGGGTTTACTAGTGAGATGCCACTGCAGTGAGGGCAGGCCTGAATACATTGACCTACAACCTGGATTAGACTACAGTAACACACACAATTGATCAATACGAGATAGGATGAAGATACAGTGGTTTCTAAAAAATTACACAAATCATTTGAATGTTAATTTACGTTACTAGCAGCTCAGAACTCTGCCTGAAGCAACACTGGAATAGAGACAGGCAGTTTATCAATGAAATGTAAGACTAGATACCATCAAAGATTTTTCTTTGCCTTCTTATACCTTCTAGTTACCCACCAATTTCTGAATCTTTTGTTCACTGCATCTCTTTGCATTGAGGTCATCAGCCAGGAGGGAACTGCAAGGCTCTGCTTCAACCTGCTGTGCTTCACTGATGTTCTTCTCGAGGCTGCAGAGAAACAAACACATCTACCTGCTGCTGACTAATTTTCCACCATTAATGTTAAAGCACTAGTTCAAAAACACTAAGTAACAAAGATAGGGCTGGCACAAAAAAAACATAAAAAATAAAGACAAAACAGATAAAAAATATAAGACATATAAGCCAACATGTCTGTTGTCTTCTGTTACTGAATAGGGACAATTGTGTGTGACTAGTTACGCTTTCACTTGTTTTCTGAGGTTGCCGTTCTCTGAGCGCAGCATTGCTATATCATCATCTGCAACATCCAGCCATTGCCTCATTTTAGCATTCAGGTCCCTCTGTTGGCTGTGAGCATAATCCAGCTCAGTTATTTTCTCAAGCATTGCCGTTGATGTCCTACACACACACACACACACACACACACACACACATGATCTTTGAGTGTATACAAAGTGTATTCACGTACACTAGCATATGCACATGCCAAAACACACACCAGATCCAGTTCCATACAGTGCATTACAACATTTTTTCGTGTGTGGGTTTATTCAGTGAACATCACTTACATATTTTCCTCTGTGACAGCCATCCTGCTGGTTTATTCCTCCCTCCCAAGACTTTTAAGATAGATTTTCCATTTTCTTCCAGCCTTTATTTATAAAAAAAATATATATTTTTGATAACGTTTATGACTGTGGTCCACTGAATTGTGTAGACGGTGTGAATCTCTCAATATAGGATAGACTCGACTGATACAGTTAACTTATCTAACAAACATTAACATTTCATGTATAACATACATTAATTATTAATAGCCTTTTTTTGACCTTTCAAGGTATATATATATATAATAATAATAAGAGGCTGTTATAAGTTATAAGAGCTAGTTATAAGTCACATTTTTAAAAGAACTGAGGTAATGTTAGCTACAACTTATCATTGATCAGCTAGTTTAGCTAAAATGCTAACAAGTAACATGCGAAAGTAACGTTATGTGTGATGGAGAAAATTATTAGGGTTTTTCAATACCTGTTGACACCCTTCATTAATGTTAACAGACTCAGCTAGCTAGCTAGAAACATTAGCTAACGCTAGCTACCATTTCTCAGCTAGCATAGCACCCGTAGATACAAGTAGACCAAAGGTTAGCGTACTACTACACATGTTTTATACTTATATCCGCTTTTAAATATACAATACAAATGCCTTACCAGCGAGTAAATACAAACTAATAAGGTTAGACTGTGGTCTAAAGTACAGCAGCTAAATTGTGGTTCTGGCTGCTAAACCCAGCGCAGGAAGCCTGGGTTGCTAGGTTACCATGTTACCTGGCACTAACCTGGGGGCGCCTTCAGGCCTTTATTATTTTTATTTTTTTACAGTCATTGGTTTAGCCCATAGACTGTACATTAACATTAGTTCAGCCCAGTGACTGTAAAAAGATTCAGCCCCAGCCCAGACAAACGGCGGTGTATGCAGAGCACGCCGTTTCACACCATCAGTACGGACTAGGATCAAATTCCACATGGCCATTGCGCCCCAAGGACGTAGTTTTACTAATATGTTTTACACCGTAACAAAACGGAGCAGTTTTTAATTTGAACGTGCCCTGTTTGGAAATGTTTGAGAAGATTAATTAAATTGAATTAAATGCTCTACGTTGGGTTCTAAGCATTAGAATGGATCTTAATAGGAAGATTTGACCATAGACATATAAAGAGTAGACGCCGCATTGGCAGGCTGAGCGCGAGAAATCCAGCCGCCATCTTGGACCGGTCATACTCGTTACTTAGCAGCAGAAGATACAAGATGCCAGAGCACTGTGCAGTATATTACTGCTCAGATCGGCGGATTTTTTTTTATCTTATCGCTTTCACTCTGGGTTCTGTGAAGCATTTTGTAGGCCTATCTGTGTTTTGAAAATTGCTACATAAGTTAAGTTTCGCGAGTTTTAAAGGGAGATTCAACCAAGTAAATGTGCAGTTGAAATAAAAACTGCCACTTTCATTTCATACTGCTACTTTGAATAAGTACTGGTACGCGTGCTTTGTTAGGGGTGCAAGATATATCAACGCAATATCGTTACACAGCAGATCGTTATATAAGTGAGTATTATGGTATGACCTATACATTATTATGGGGGTCCAAAAGCAACACTAATGTATGCTTGTGTTGTTATTACATTGGGATTGTCTCTGGTTTAGTTGGGATTTGTTTGATAAGACTTGCACGTTACTCTTATAAGATTTATAAGCGCCGTTTCAATAGCATTGTGCTTGAGTACAGAGTCCAAATACTTATGTAATAAGAGCTGAGACAACTGGTCATTTATCAAAAAAAGTCGCAATAAGTAAGCAATATTTAGTTTATTTTGTGGAGCTGTCCAGTTAACTTTATTTATGTATTTTATACTGTCAAACCAGAAGAACCCGTCCTGTTCTGTAGACATGGTCCTTAGTTATTATTTATATTATAACTTTATTTATGTATTTTATACTGTCAAACCAGTAGAACCCGTCCTGTTCTGTAGACATGGTCCTTAGTTATTTATATTATAACTTTATTTATGTATTTTATACTGTCCAACCTGTAGAACCCGTCCTGTTCTGTAGACATGGTCCTTAGTTATTTATTCATGTTGGACCAGTCCAATATGACTGTCAGTTGAAATAAACCTTTTGTTGTAAGAAAACTTGTTTAATTTGTTATGAATCTATTTTGTAATTTTACATATGTTTAAAAATATCGGAATTCATATCGATGTTGCAATATCACATTTTGTCAATGTTGTGCAACCCTAGTGCTTCAAGTAGACTCTAATAATATAATCATATTGTTTCTTGTACTTAAATATCTGACTTTACGGTCACTATCGGTTTCTTCTTCCCTATCATATTTATAATGTGTGTGCAAAATACCTATTATAGCCTACATCATATATGTGATGTAGGGGTATTTATACCTATTATAGCCTACATCATATATGTGATGTAGGGGTATTTATACCTATTATAGCCTACATCATATATGTGATGTAGGGGTATTTATACCTATTATAGCCTACATCATATATGTGATGTAGGGGTATTTATACCTATTATAGCCTACATCACATATGTTATGTTCTCCCTTTTCGGGGATTATGTTCCCAGTTTTGATCTCGGACGTCTGGTGAATTTATATCAGAATATTCTATTACTGTTAAGCACACTATGAATATTAAAATACGCCTAATCATGTGTCCTGTATCATAGCTACATGTATGACCTTTGTAGCAAACAAAAAACATGAAAATCAGTTCGGTATTCAGTGTGTGATTAATTAAACGCGCTGACAGCTCATTGCACCTGCCAAACACATTACACTGAGGGGAGCAGGTGACCGGTCCAAGATGGCGGCCCCACGTCTCGTCAGCGCCAATAGGAAGTAGCGGTTGATGCGGCGTCTACTCTTTATATGTCTATGGACTTGACTGTTTACTCAAGCGTCAATGTTTAATAGGCTATTGTTGGAACTGGAGAAAATACGTTTCAAATTCAAAATTTTAATACAAAAAATACAAAAAAGAAAATAATTACATTAACGTTTTTTTCAATGGTTCCATTTTATTTAAACATTTTCGAATAGCAAAACCAAACATCAAACGATGTGACCCATATGATAGCGGACAAACAGGCAGACATAATCGAACAATTAAAAAATCTTTTAAAAAAACGCTTTTTTTTGTTGCTGCAATGTAAATTCAGTGTAGCTCATGTCAAAACAATGGCTTGTAAATATATATATATATATATATATATATATATATATATATACACATTTTATGACCAGGCAAACTAAAATGACAAAAGAAAATGTGCAAAAGAAGAGAAAATGTACTGAGGTAACTGAGTCCAGTTGGTGTCAGTTAGCCGTGTCCCAAACCCATACCATATACTAAATCAAAGCAGGTTTTGAGTATGGAGTGTCTTCTACATACTGTAAACAGTGAGATTGAACAGTTCCAAGAACACAAAAATAATTGTAAATTTTTTTAGAACATTTTCATTCGAGTGTGTCAAACATATTGTATGAAAAGGTAATGATTTCCTGTATACCCATTACAAAAACAGGATGTTAAAAAGATTAGTATACATTATATACTGTGTACAATTAGTATGTAGTAGGGAATTGGAACACAGCAGTCACGTCAGTACACAACGTTATATTGTTACAATGTCGGTTTAGTTTGTAGTAGTACATTACTGACGGAAACAGACAACGTAATGGGAAATGTGAAAGTAGATTTTAAATGAAGTTTTCACTAAATTTAGTCTGTGAATTGCAACATTAGATTTTACACCATGTGCAATTCTCTTGTAAACACCCTCTCAGTGCTCTCATCGTCTCACTTGGTGCAACAATTTTTACAATAAAAAGCTCTGTGTAATAAACTCAGCTGGAGCTCAGGAGTGGATGTAGACAAGTGGAACACACGTCATGATCCGAGCAGCTAACGCACAACTGCAGATTTAGAATCCTATGGGATATTGAGGAACAGTGCAAGCCAAATTTGTATGACCTTAGGCAAAATAAGCAGTACAAGAAAAGTCCATTTAAGTTGTCATCCCAAGAGGATGACCACCCGGGAGTCGTAGTCTGTAGTTGCGGGTGCTCGTTAACAAGGATTTTAAAATCATACATTTTTCACAATCAATAAAATACATTCCAGTTTCAGTGATGTTTACATATATTTTCAGGGCACATTATTCCTGAGGAACAATGCTAATTTCTGTGTTAATACTCTGAGGCAATGAGTGTACAGTACAGATTACTTTTAGGTCAAGGTCAATATACCTTCCAGAGTAGACCCATCATTTCTTTATCTCAGCACAGGTAAATACTACGGAGAAAACACCGGTAGACTATTACACCCAATAACATCTTAAACAACCACACACTGGCTTCTTCCCATCCCAAGCTACCTCTTCTTGAACTGAGGTGATCTTCCCTGCTGCTGCTCCCGATAACATTAACCATCACCACTAAAGCAAGGACATGTGGCCTGTTACTATTCAGACCTTCAGCTGTCACCGGGTGGGTTCCAGCGATCCTGTGACCTGGAAGTTTATCCCGTCTCCAGGGACAGGTGATGGGAGGAGTGGACAAAGCCAGCAGAGGTACCAGCGAAGGCCCAGAGCATGACGCAGGTTGCCCAGGAGCCCGAGGTTGTAGGGTCGGCGTGTCGAATACCACTCCCTTGTGGTTTGACCCCGAAACATAAGGAAGAGATGGAAGAAGAAGAAGGCGGACACCAGCAGAAAGCCCACAACGCATGTGTCAGCGATGAAGGCAAAGGCAAAGGCGCGTGCTGAGACTTGGCCTGGGGAGAGAAGGGATAGCAGCACTTATTAAAGCACAGCCAGTGATAGAAATCAAAGCTTAGGTTAAATTTGCACGTGAAATAGATTTGGTTATATTCCTGGGATCCACTTTATCACAAACAACTGAAATGATGTTGGACGAGCAATCGAGCATACATAAACCATCTGCTGCATTAAAGTAACCTTTGATGTTGTACATTTTTTTGCACTCTTTATTACCCCACAATTCAGCTTTGTCAGCCAAATGTATTTATGAATGCAACTTTCCCTGTAGACCACTGTGGGTGATTAATGGGACACATTGACCAGAGCTTTCTCTCATGGGAGTTCTGGCTGATGAAAATAGAGCAGACAAGAACTTATTGAAGTAGGCAGCACAAAACATCTTCTTTACATCTGTCCATCCTGGAAGAGGGATCCCTCCTCTTTTGCTTTTCCCTGGGGATTCTTCATTTTCCTCACTCCACTTTGGGGGGATTTTTTTCCTTATCTAAATTCAGGATTTAAGGATGCTGTGCAGATTTTAAAGCCACTTAAGGCAACATTGTGATATTGGACTATGTAAATTAAATTGACTTAAAGCAATGGCATTTGCTATGATATAAGTGTTTGTGAAGGCACATTTAAATAGTTTTTTGAACTATTGAAATTATCTAAAATAAGTCAATCTTTGAGGTGCAAAAATTACAAACAAATGAGTGTGTACAGTATAAGTAACAGTGGTAAGTGCCACAGCTACAAGGAATAGACGGTAAATTGAATAACCAATATGGCACAAACCAGATCCTACCTGAAACTAGCATGATCCAGGGTATGAGCAGCAGCAGAACGCTGTGCATAGTCACACCCTCCTTCAATATGATAATGAAGACCTCTGCATTCATCAGAGTGGCGTACAGGAGCCCCGACCACATAAAAAACAAGCAGCACAGGAAGTAGCGGTAGTTATGGAAGCCCACACACTGGCCAAAAAAGACACAGTGGTGATCCCGCCGCAGAACACACACTTTGCAGTCGTAGCAATGGGAGCACCGAGGAGGAGTATGTGTTTCGCATGTATAGCAGTACCTGTGTAGAAAAAAAGAGAGAAAATACTGTTACTTACAGTCAGAGATGCTCCTAAACAACATTTACCTCAGCACAGTTCTGGACAGCCAGGTGAGCTTCTATAAGAATAGAGTATACTTTCAATCTTCTCAGGAAATTTAGTGGCCTTGGTGTAAATCAGCAAATTTAAGAACGAGTGCATAGCACTATTGTTTTTAGTATTTTAACTTTTCTGCCTGATACAGTCACCTAAACTATAGATCTAAGAATAAAATTTCTAGGACTCTAAACGCCAAGCAAAATAATTGGCAAACATCCAAAAGCCCTTGACAAAATACACTGAGCAAAGCAGAAAAGAGAGGAAGAAAGCAGGGAATATCCTGGCAGATAGCTCTCATCCTCTCCAGGAGGCGCTATAGAGTCCCTTTGGCAACTAAAAATGTATTTAAGCAGTCCTTCAAGTGCCATCATAATTCTTAACTCACCAAAGTGAAAAATATGGATTTCTTTCTACCAAATTGCCCAAAAATAACATGGATGATTCCATACAACATTCTTCAGGTAAAATTAATGATTACTTTCATTGAATGTTTTGGGTGTTTTATTTAATCTTCATCTTTCAATACAGTTAGTTTCAACTATTAGTCAAAATAATTCATAATTTCTGCCTTTTTAACTAAAATATTATGTATAATTTGATATAAATGAGGTTTGATGACCATTAATTCCAAGAATACCTGTAAAACCTATTATTAAACCAGCTCAGGTATTTTTTAAAAAGCGCCAAAAGCATGGAAAAAAGTGACAAATAAATCAGAAAAAGAGACCTATATGTGATGTAAACAAAATGTTCATTTTCAATTTTGACCTGGAAGGACACAGACATGGACATGAACTGTAATGTGTAATTTGATCTATGGGTTTGTTTGAATGTTTTACGTTGTCACTTGTGCTTGGTGAGCCAAAGACAAATTTCCACCCTGGTGGAGAATAATGATACATTCTTTTCAGTAGACAGAGGTGTCCACATCATTTTTTTGTTTTGTTTTATCGGTATGCTGCTGCTCCTTCCTTACCTCCACCCCTGGCCCATGCCCTGTCCTCCCAGGAACACTCCCTTTATGCTGGGGCTGGTTCTGAGGAAGAGCAGGGCGTTCCAGCAGATGTTTCCCAGCATGAAGTACTGAGCCAGCAGGTGGACCGCTTTCCACCAGGTGGACCACACCGTCTTGTTCTGGTCCGCCTCCAGCGAAGGCTCGACCAGCACCAGGTAGCTCACCTCCCCGGTGATTGAAAAGACCAGGAATGTGTTGAGGACCACGGGGAGGTGGCGACACACCCTGTCAACCCTGAAAAACACCCGACTCGCAAAACTCGTCATGTTTCCTGCCCGTCCACCTCTCTGTGATGTGACAGCTCAAAGGGCGAGGACGGATTTGACAGACGCACTGTAGTAACCGTTGGTTAGCTTAGTTAACCCTATGAGTTAACCTAATAACCGCTCTGTTAGCTTTCTCTTTGAGGTTGAATTTACCGCATGGTATCAATGATAATTATGTATGTAACTTTCGGACAAATTAAACATCCCTACCATGATCCGCTGGTGGCATGGATAGTGGCTGGTGGTGGACGGTGTGTAATCAAGCTTCTGCTAAAACGTGTTACATGAAAATACTTCCGCGGTGCAACAACCTACTGTTTCCGCTCTGGGTGAACGATCGTGTTCCCATTTTAAAACAGATTAAAATAAGTAATGTAGATTTTCATTGTGGTTGTGCAAGACCGGTGGATTATAAATTAGACATTAACATAAAGTTATGTAATTACACTCAGAGAGAAAGAAGAGAAACATAAGAAACTTTAAAGAAACACGAAAAAAAAGAAATCTGTTCCCTCCACCTAACCAGAATCCACCCATGGGCTCTGCCATTACAACCCCTACGGAGGATATTGCTTTGATACCACATTAATGCAATAGCTAAAATAGGCTTGACCAGGAGGCAAAGCTAGAAAATCTGGGGGCCCTTAAGACCTCTTATGTGCGGCTCTTAAATAATACAGAATTGTTGGCATGTTCCCCATCCATGTCTTGATGCCAAAAGTAATAGAATATTACCATATCTAAATAAGGTTAGCAGTAATATTTTAATGTGAGTTGTCTATCTAAACTATTCTCATTTCTCATGTGAAGGTGAATGCAATTTGCTATAAACCAGAGGTTCCCACTTCGGGTGCTTAAGAGCCCCTGAATTGTCCATCTACCCCAACACTGCCCACACCTGATTAGCTCGTCGGTCTTGTGTTCTAGGTCATCAGATGTAGGTTGAGAAATAATCAGTGCCGGGGCTCTCCAGGTCCACAAGTGGGCATCACCTTGATGATGTAATTTCCAATATATGATTTATAAATATAAGAGGAATACATGTTAATAAAATAGGATGTGTGTTTAATTGCCAAAATAAAGCGGTTTCAGCCCGTTTGTATTTAAGGTGCATACCTGTTTGTGTTTTATTATAAGTGAAGATGCTCAGATGGCAGGACAGGGATATTTTCTGCACTCCTCCAATGAGGTAGAATTTAGTTCTGAATAAAGTTGCAATGAAGTGATATATCAATGGGTTTCAATATATTTGTAAATACAGATTAATGGGACACTTTGACCAGACCTGTATGTACAGTAAGTGGATGTTTCAATAACTTTGTTATCTTTGTGGCATTGATAAACTCTGCGAAGGCTCAGAGTACAATGCTTTTTAAAATCTTTTTATATTTATTTTTTGCTGCTGCTGACTGGATTTACAGCAATGATTTTGTTGTGTTCATACAATGACAATAAAGTATCAAGAATCTTACACTTTCATTACTGATTAACCCCATTATCCCACCTATTTGTGGATGGGCAGCATGTCGCCTGACCTTCCCCCTCCCCCCCTCCAAAGCGCAGACCTTAATCCATGATAATCTCACATCCACTGAACGCCGGCAGTCATGGCTGCATCCAGGGAGAATTTACTGTCTCTTGGACATCTGACAGGCACAAAAAGAAACACCTTCACCAAACAAAGAGAGCAGAGTCTAAAAAATAGGTAAGATCTTCGAATGCTGCAATGAGGTTGGTTGTTTTTTTTTTAAACAGTAATACAATAATTTTTTACTACAAACAAAAAATACCACAATACAAACAGACTACTAATATTGAGGTACTAACATAGACTGTATGGGTACTTAAGAGGGAACCCATACTGTGTGTGTGTGTCACAGGTTAAGATGTTGTATTATGGTGCACTCATGTCTCTTCATCTCACAGTGTCAACAGGCCTATGCTGTTGCAAGCAGACCTTTTAACTCCTCAGAGTCATCATCAGCTGTAAGTGCAACATTAAAAGGCATGTGCATCATAGTATATGTTGGTGCAAATGTTGTGAATCTCTGACGCTGTGTGTGCGTTGACTGTAGCGAGGTAATGCATCTGCAGCAGCGCTGGCAGGAGCTGAAGGAGAGAGAGCGTACAGCCCAACAACACAACAGGCTGCTACTGCAGCAGTTTGACGAAGCCCAGGACACACTGAGCGAGATGATAAGTCTCACTGCTGCCATGAAAACTATTCGGGTGCACAGACACAAACACAACAAACAATTCCCATCTGTATATCTATCTATTGACCCCTGCCACTGTGAAGTTCTGGTGCTAAATCTTCTTCTTGACCTTTGACCCCTTCAGAAGGAGTATGAACGATACTTGGAGGAGAGCTCCCCCCGCTGGCAGCAGCAACTTGAGGAGAAAACACAGGCTGCTCAGAGGAAGGTACAAGTAATTCATAGTCCGCTTACACTTTCCGCTCTGCCTCTTAATCATAATCATTGTAACCGTTTCTACCTCAATCTGCCTGATGTAAAGAGTGTTGGTCAAAAATCTGTCTGAAAATAATCTTTTATACATGTAAAAGGCATTTCTGTTGACATTTTGCTGTATGCTTAGCAACTCTATTTCTGTGTCAAAATGTTTCTTTAACAGAGGATGGATGAGTATTTGAGGTCATGTCTAAAGAACACAGAGGACCATGTGACAAAGTCCTCTGCAGATCGACCTTCAATTTCACAAGGTGTGTCCTCCTCTTCACTGACTTGAAAAAAATTACAATTACAAGAATACTAATTTTTGTGACTCAGTTATTCTTCAATGTTAATGGTGTGTTCCAGAGACAATATGTAATATGTATCTTTCTTAGCAGGCCCTTCCACAATGCCAAAAGAAATTGCCGTACCTCCAAAGTACTACAGCCAAAACAGCCACAACCAAGATGGCTCCCCTCATCTCCCCTATATGCAGTCTTCCAGGCAGACATTCCCTCAATCCCAGACGGCTAGGCTTCATATCAGAGCGCCCTATCAACCTCAGGAATCCTCTCACATCCCTCCATCATTCCTCCCACCACGTATCGTCCCACATCCTCACTCATTCCAGCTCAACCAAATCGCCTCCACACTTGGTCATCATCACCCCAGCCCCCAGCAAAACCCTCCAGGTTGGGCTTCCCTGCAGCCAGACTACCACTGGTCCTGGGCTGCTGGTGCGGCTGGGATCCCTTCAGGCTCTGAGCCTCTGTGGGGTCAGCTGTACATGGAAGAGCCTCCTTCTGAGACAGTGGTGGCGCAGGCGGCGGGGGAGGAAGCTGACACAAGCCGAGCACCGAGCTCAAAGAGAGAGAGAAGTGGTGGAGACAGGAGCAGTCATGCTTCCCAGGAGCTGGACATCAAACCAGGTGCGAAAGGAAAATGTGACAAGTTGAACTTATATAACTTATCTTATGCAGTTATCTTCCTCCGTAGATATTTTCAGTCACCTCAATCTGATATGTCATTTTTGTGTCCAGTTCGTCTGTCCGATGGCCATGCAGAGAGCAGTGAGAGCAGTCCGGTGAGGCAGAAGAGGAAGAAGAAGCAGGACAGAGGAAGATCACAGTGTTCCTCCTCAGACAGAGAAAGATGCAGCTATCAGAAGTAAGTAATATTCTCTCTACATATTGTCTATAATACGTAAAACTAGCTTTAAAGTATGGGACTTTGAGAGAATTACAACACTTGAACTATGAGAGAAGTACTTTCTTTCCTACACACATGTAAATCAGTAATTAACTGTAATACACACAAAGAGAGAAGAGAGTACGAGCACAGCATACCTCAACTTTGATTTAAATAGTTTCTACAGTCTTGAAGAGGTAAAACAGCAACTTTTCACAACAAAAAAACAATACTCCAACTCTGAGGGGGGGGCGGGGGGGTCTGCCTACCATACAAATTCCTTTATACACAAACCTCTTATACTTATTCTACATTCCATTGATCATTTAAGGTCATCTACGACTTCCAGTGACATAGTCATTGCTGCGGTCACTGTGGCCCAAAGCTCCGAAAGTGACGACTCATCAGTAAAAGGCAGAACCAGCACTAGTAGAGGGATGAGGAGAAGTGGGGGGGCTTGCTGCTGAATCACCAAGAGCTGAGAAGGTAGAAAAGGAAAGCAAGGGAGTTGACTCAGGGAGTCACAAAGAAGAGAGTCAATCTACTAGTGAGGAGTTACAGAGTCTAATTGAGGAATCCAGAAGTGAAAACGTGGGTAATCAAAGTCCTGACGACAAATCTGAGAACTATAGAGAGGAGTCTGAATCCCAGAGAGAGAAGCAATCAGGAAGCGTTAGTAGAAGGATGGAAAACGGAGGTGGAGCTGAAATGGAAGAGCAGAAGAGTAGCAGCTCTGAACACAGCAGTGGAAAAGAAAAGGATGAGGAAGACCTAGGAGATGACAGTAACGCTGAAGAAAAAGAGAAGAATCAGACCGATGTAGAGAAAGCGGAGAGAGATGTGGAGGATAATGACGCTTCTGAAAGAAAGAATAAAGCAGAGGAAGAAGAGGAGACAGAGGACCAGGATGAGGAGTCAGAGGAAGAGGGTGATCGTGAAGAAAAACAGTCAGACAGGTTGAAGAATGAAGATGGGGAGAACACACAACAGAGTTCTGCATCTTCTCAGGATGAAGAGGTGGACGAGGACCAGAGTGAAGAAGATGAGGACAACACGGAAGACGGGGAGACAGATGAAGAGGAGGAAGAGGAGCAGAGAAGAGACGAAACAGGAGAAGCTGAGATGGAAAGAGATTCAGAAGACAGTATCATCTCACCACAAGACAAGTAAGATAATTCATGAATTAAATGATCTTACTCAAAACGACAGCATCTGCACTCTAAGCAATTTGTTTTTCAGATCTAAAAAGATGCACACGATTGCCGAGGAGGCAAGTGAAGATGATGATGAGGAGGGGGGGAGTAAAATGGGATCCTCCGACAATGGCTCGAATGACTCCAGTGATGATGTTGAGCATCTACTTGCACCTCAACAATCACAGAAAAAAAAGTGAGTTCTGATTTTACTTCTCTGAAGTAAAAATACTACACCCAGAAATAAGCAACTCACTTTTTTATTGTGTGTTTTCAGAGAAAAGGACCTGAGAGCTGATGAGACACCCAAAGGTACAGTTTCTGCAGTCTTTACAATTAAAAGACAGATTGCTCATCTACAAAAAAACAAACCTTCCTTTTTGAAAATGTTCAATGTTCAAATCCGTTTCATTTCTTTTCCAGCAATTTGTGACGTGGAGATTTTCCAAGTGGACAAATCAACAAAATCGGATCACCCAAGTGACTCTGATGAATTTGACGACTTTTACGGCTAAATGTGTTTTCTCTTAACTGCCAAAGCTCTATCTCACAATTTAGTTACATTTGAGAATTTTATTTAAACAACTTATGTTGATGGTTTTGTTTTCTGTTCGATTAGAGACGGATATCTTAATGTTTCACTATTACCCACCCATAACTCCACTGCATTAAACTGTACATTTTGAAGAATGAAAGAAAAAGGATTTTTCAGCAGGTTTCTTTCTCCTTCAATCAGAGGCATAAAAAACAGATTTAATGCCATGACAAACAGTAGATGTAAGAGAAGAGTACAAAAAAACAATACAAAGAGTGACAATAATTTATTGAAGAGATTGTTATTGCTGTTGTGTCTGTGTGACTGATATTCCACCCAACAGACATGTTTGCCATATAAAAATACACCAGATGCTTTCAACAGTACAGCAAAGCTTTTTGTTTACATATTTTACACACAGCGTTCAAAATCTGCTTGCACACTGGTCCTGGTTACGAGCATCCAATTATGGATTTCCTTTTAGATTTTCACCACCTGAGCAGCCAGACAGGGGCTCACTCTCCTCCCGTCGTCTGATGCAGCGCTGCGTTGAATGAGCAACCTGCTGTAGGTCCCGCCCACCTGGCCTTTGGTCAGCCGTCCAGGATTGACACATACACAGCCGACCACATCCTAAACGCAGCGCGGGATGAGGTTTTAAGAGACATAATGTATATAAACTAATCCAAACAGAAAACTGCCCATCTTAAATGTTTTGCCTTTAGTGACATTTTAAAATCACATTTTTCTTTTTGAGAATTGTTAATAAATAAATAAATAAATTCTTTCCAGAAGTCAACATGATGTTTAAATTGTTTCTTTGACATAACTAAATTAACTTAAAGTGGTGTGGGTTGTTTTTGTATTATGAAACTGAACTCATAGCTGTACTTATTTTCATATTGTCAATGCATTAAATGAACTGTTGAGCCCTTAACCAATACCTAGACTAGACGTTTGTGTAAAGGACGTGAAACACGAGTTCTGTACCTTTACAAAGTAGCGCAGCTCAGAGGGAATAATGAGGACGTCGGGGGTCAGCGGCATCTGTCCAAAGCTCTGGAACTTCTCATAATCCATGTTCACCTCCTCTACAGGCGGGTACAGTGGGTAGTAACTGGAGGTGAAAACACAAACATAGGGGTGTATCAATGTTGGAGCATCTTTAAAAATAGAGAGAACAAGTGAACTCTTTTAGGACTCCTACCTCCGCTGGGTCAGCATGTGTTTCAGTATGCGAGAAAATCTGTCTGAGCCAGTGCCGCTGTAACACAAGACATTACAATTTTTAACATAACACCGTACAATTCATTGAAATATATAATCAATATTATTAACTACTGCTTCTAGTATTTGAGGAGAAATCCAAAGTGCAGTAGAGAGTTTTGTTCATGTGAATAATGGAACAAAACGTAAGAATCACACAAAGTTCTTTAAGACATTTTCCTCTCAAATTCATTTCCAACCAAGCTCCATTGTTGGATATAGGTAGAGCTGGGCAATGTATCAATAATATATCGATATTGTGATATCGAGACTAGATATTGTCTTAGATTAGGGATATTGTAAAATGGCATAAGTGTTGTCTTTTCCTGGTTTTAAAGGCTGCATTACAGTAAAGTGATGTCATTTTCTGATTTTACGAGACTGCTGGTAAGATCAGAAAACGTTCTTCTTTTATTTGCCTTTACCAGCTTAGTCATTATATCCACATACTGATTATTTATCAAAAATCTCATTGTGTAAATATTTTGTGAAAACATCAATAATCAACACTACAATATCTTTGCGGTATCAACATTGAGGTATTTGGTCTAAAAATACTGTGATATTAGATTTTCTCCATATCGCCCAGCCCTTGATGTAGGTATGTGAAAATTGGAAATCTTCCTCACCAGCTGATCTCCTCTGCGCCCATGTGGAACAGGATGTCAGTGGACGTCAAACCAAAGGTCACACCGTCAATCAGCAGGGTACAGGGGTCAGGGACCAGGGTGACACGCTGCAGAGTAGGAAGAAAAACACTGTATAAGACTGATACATCCATTAAAGTAATCATTTGAATCTTGTTGAGAATAAGTCGTAAAAAAAGAGTTGTTGCTAGCTGACCTATTTTAAAGGTCCCATGACATGGTGCTCTTTGGATCCCTAATACGCTATCTGAAGTCTCTTTCCCAAAATTCAGCCTCGGTGCAGAATTACAGCCACTAGAGCCAGTCCCACAATGAGCTTTGAATGTGCCATTTCTGAGTCTGTAACTTTTGAGGAGAGGGGGGCTTCACCAACTGCCACTTTGCTCGTTTGAAAGCCATGATGTCTCTCTCATGGGTGGGCCAAATTTTCTGGGAGGGCAAACCTCATAAGGGGCAAGATTCCAGATCGGCCCATCTGAGCTTTCATTTTCTCAAAGGCAGAGCAGGCTACCCAGGGCTCGGTTTACACCATTTCTAGCCACTGGGGGACCATAAGCATGTTAATGTTAAAAAAAAAACCCTCATAAAGTGACATTTTCATGCCATGGGACATTTAAGAGCAGCGACTCTCAAACCTAAAGTTTAATGCTACGCTATTACAATGAGGCTTCCCATTGATTGCTCGCAATCCTGTTGCATGTGCTCATCTGCAAGCAAGAAACACTTGTTTAGTTTAAGTGTACAATCCCACACTCAGGTCTTTGTGTCTCTGACCTGGGCCTGGTCCTTGCTGAGGTTGGGCAGGGCAAAGGGAGGCTGTGGGTAGATGAAATGATGGTGGATGTCCCTCTGGGAGGGCACAAACACCAGGCGACAGCCAACACTGGATAAAAAGAAAAAAAAGGTCTTTAACGTCCACAGAAGCTTAAATAATGGAATCATAGTTTCATAGTAAGGGAGATATGAGACACACCTTTTGGTGCCGTCCACAATGCTTTCCATACATCTTGAGAAGATAGCCTCAAATGTCTCTGTCACCTGAGCTTTCTGTTTGAGAAACAGACGGAGATAGAGATAGACACATCAATTCATGATCAATCAACTCTATTTGAACAAAAGTAATTAATATGTTGAACAAAAAGAATTCACATTGCCATGTATTGACTTTGGGTGTTCAAATCAGATTGTTCTAAAAAGCAAAACGTTGGATCGAGGAGCAGTGGGTATTCTGGTATAAAGACACAAAATGCCCACTGTTAGATGTACGTACCTCAATTTGTTCATGCTTGGAATCCACAAACGGCCCGAGCTGGAGAAGAGAAAGAGGCCAAATCACAACTGTGTTACTGTAAGCTACTAAACTGTGACAGAACAAAGATATAAGCATTTTGTTCATCTTGCAACATACAGTATGCATGTATGTATGTACGTACACTACCGGTCAAAAGTTTGGGGTCACATAGAAATTCCCATTGCACTCCATTGTAGACAGAATGCCAGCTGAGATCAGTTGCATTGTTTTTAACCAGGGCAGCCGTTTTCAGATTACATTATGTGCTTACATAATAGTAAAATGGTTGTCCAATGTTTTTCTAGTTTTTTATTTTTTTAAATGATAGATTAGTACACAGAATGTGCATTTGGAACATTGGATGAATGGTTGCTGATAATGGGCAATGAAGATATTGCATTAAAGATCAGCCGCCCCACCCAAATTAGCAGGTATTCTGTCTATAATGGAGTGGTATGGACATTTATAAGTGACCCCAAACTTTTGACCGGTAGTGTATGTATGTATGTATAGTCCATCTGCATGTAGAAGAAACGCTCATTGTGATAAAGAAAAAAATAAATTATACCAGCAGGCAGACATCAGGACGATCCCTCACAATGACATTGATTAGGTCCAGCAGAGGGTCAAAGGTCAGGCTGTCAGAGGGAGTGTACGGTCCGCATGCCACCAGTACGTTCATCGGCTCTGCAACTGCACATGTCCAGTGGGTATGCAATGTATATAAAAAGGGACAAAGAACTAAAACTAACTTTGACAAAAAACGATATCGTAGTTGCTTTAAAGAGATCTTTAGAGAGAGGTCAAGGGCTGTCTTCTGAAGTGGGTTTACAGGTATAACACCTTGAAAATGTAAGATGTCTTTATTATAAGAAATAATATATATATATTAGAGTTGAAGGCTTAAAGGATAACATTTTATCACACTATTTTTGCATGAAATTATGTTAAAAATGTTGGCAACCTTGGGCGCCTGGGTAGCTAACCTGGTAGAGTGCGCGCCCATATATAGAGGTTTACTCCTTGACACAGTGGCTGCAGGTTTGAGTCCGACCTGCGGCCCTTTGCTGCATGTCATTCCTTTCTCCCCTTTCATGTCTTCAACTGTCCTATATAAATTAAGGCCTAAAATGCCCCAAAAATAATCTTTAAAAAAAAAAAAATGTTATCAACCACCATGGCTTACCTTCATCCATCTCTGTTTTCACCTCAGAAGTGTAGAAAGGAAGAGGGACTCCCTAAAAGAGGACAAGGATACACAAACAGGCCCCGGTTCTAAAAGCTGAGATTTTAAAGTAATAAACCAAGTAAATGTTGCTTTGTAAAGGCATGGTCTTTGACTCTCTTTATGTGTCAGCACTTCTGAAAAAACATTTTAACCTGTTGCTGACCTCATAGAGTTTGGAAGCCATCAGTTTTCTTCCTGTTGTGTTCATTCCCTCCATCATGACAACCTGAGAAAACAAAACAGATTTTCATAAACTGCAGGCAGGATTTTATTTATTCTAATGTGGGAATGGTTGTTTACTTGTCAGAGTTCTCGGTCAGACGCTGGGTGAGTCTCGTGCCCAGGTCCTTGGCATACTCTGTTACTCTTGGTGGCTGTGTAACCTGCTGCACACACACCTCAGTGCACAGGTAAAGGAGAGACCACCGCTTTGTGGCAGCTAATTAACACTGCAATCACAATGCACTCTGGGGACTTACAATTAGGGCTGAACGATTTGGGAGAAAAAAAAAAAAATTGCCATTTTTTTTTTGGCAGATATTGCGATTCAATTTGCGATTTATTCATTTTTAAGTTTAGCCAAACTTCAATATTCCCTGTGTAACAGATAAAACATGTCATGGAACATTATAACATGAGGCACCATCAAAACTGCTCTATACTTCTATGCAGGGATGAGAACATAGACATGTTTTTCTTTTAATAAACATGGAACATTGGACACTCAAACATAGAACATTTATCACAAAAGCTAAAGTTATGATAAAAAACTATTCCAATAAAAAAATATCCCTACTTTCCTGTGAACTGAAATGTCTCATATGTCTCAGTTCTAGCATCTAATATTGACATTCTACGAAAATAAATGCCATTATTCCAGCGATCTTATGAAATAACAGAAATGATGTTAAACCAAATGAAACATTCAACTAAATATTTCAAATTTGAACAATATTTGTTGCCATACATAAACAGATTTATAATTCAAATTTATATAATATAATGTACTGTGATGTTGACAGCACTTATTTGTTGCGATACATAAACAGATATTCAAATTTATATAATATAATGTACTGTAGTACTCAGTTCTGCATTTCTTCTACAATACAACAAACTGCCTGTTGAATTTAAAACATTCTTTTATGGAATAATTGAACATTATATTATGTATGAAAGGCACTACTAAAAAATGAATGTCTGTTACATTTTAAAGTGCAGTTTTCTGCTGATATTTTCTTTCAACTAACAAAATCTAATGGTGTCTATTGTTGTCATATGTTGCAGCCTTTTGATGTGTACAGCATATTGCACCAGTTGATATCGCGATGGAATAAAAATACGACATATTGTGCAGCCCCAGATAAAATTAATTTCAAAGCAGACCCATCTGTAGCCTGATCTGCCCAGACAAGTCGTTTCCTTCTGCTCACCTGCCCAGGAAACAGGGAATACTCTTTCAGCTCCGATAGGTCAACAGGTACTTGCTGACCACCTTGCTCTGGTCCCGCCTCCAACAGAACAGAGTGTGCATTCAGTTTTCCATTACTGTCGCAGCAAACCTGACCCAACACTGTTATACTGTCCTACAGGTGAAGAGATATAAAACACACCAGTCAGGCTAAACTTAATTATACAAATGCAATTAATAAATTATCTTTATTATATTCAATACATTTTATCTAGTTTAAGTCAGCTAAAGCAACACATATGGAGAACATTGTGAAATTTAAATATATTTAACAGCTGATTAAAATGTACAAAGTTTAGCAACAAGCTGCTTTTACATTTTTTCAATAAGTAAAACTGTAGGCCAATTGGTCCAGGGTTCAAAAATGTTTCCCCTTTAGGAATAACACTTTGCCAGAGAAACATCAAATTCTAACTATAAGCTATCCATGATGTTTTCCAAACTTTTGGAAATCAGAGATTTAAGGCTTTTATGATTTAAGAGTTTTTTCAAAGCTGTAACAGCTCTGTACCTGAGCAGGCAGAGTTTTAGACCCTTCCCTCCAATGGGGAGAACTCTTTGGAACATGATGTTGAAGTGAGACCTAAAGCCATCGCCAAGCTCCTCTATCTTTTCCGTCAACACTGGGGAAAATACATGGACTTCCAATGCGCCTAAGCCTCCTCTGCCCATCTTTTAACCAGCGGAGGGAGTCTTCGGGTCCTTCCAGGAGCCCAGTCAACACTGGGAAGGGAAAATACAGTGCAACATTAACAAGTGGTTCAGAGGATTTAAAATTATTTGTTTTCTGTTGCTGTCATGGGCACAAGATTATGCAATACCTTCACTTCAATGTGTTAAATAGGCCAATGAATTGCACATGAAGATCCATTTCAACTAAAAGGTCAGTTGGAATTAAAGGTTTGGTTTCCTACTACTATTACTATATTTGTAACATGTTCAGTAAACTGATACATAAAGTTTACTTTTTCTATAAAATAAGCAAAAAATTAAATTTTATTTGGCAGGAGACA
Organism: Etheostoma perlongum; assembly: GCA_026937815.1. NCBI lineage: Eukaryota > Metazoa > Chordata > Actinopteri > Perciformes > Percidae > Etheostoma > Etheostoma perlongum. The sequence continues at coordinate 19,126,449 of CM049380.1, read as the reverse complement.
GCAGCAGGCCCGGACTTTTTTTTGAGGGTTTTCAATGGTCAAATTTAGCTTTAGCTTTAAAAGTCTATATCTCAATAGAAACACTGTCTGAAGTCAAAATAGGCAGCTTACCTTAGCAGGAGTAGAGTATGCATCCAGCAGATTCTCCTCCTCTTCCTCAACTTTGATTCTGAACAAATAATGTTAAGGACTGTATCACAATGGCATTACCCTACACTCATGATGGACAACAGACAAGAGAAGACATGCATTAAGAGTTCACTGTGAAAGATACAAGTCCTGTATTGTGTGGATGTCTCTGGTTCTGTTATAAGTTTCTTCTTTTCTGAGGATTTGTTTGGATTTATTTCTCTTGTTTAAGACCTGCAAAGAAAATTAACCTGCTGTAAATACAAAATGACGGTGAGGACAGTGTATATTGACTAACAGAGGGCCAATTTCAAAGCAACATTATCAATAACACAATGTATATAGCATGTGACAAAAATAAACATCAATGTTCCTGTTACCTCATGTTCAAATTGCTCCAGGGTGTCCAAGGTGAGTTTTAGTCCCTTTTTTGTGGAGCTGTAGGCCACCCACTCCAGCACAATCTCATCTGCCTGTATTCTGTTACAAATACACTGCTCCAACACTGAGGGACAAAGGAGATATGAGGGATAGCAAGCAACAATAACATAACTGCAAATACAGTATACCGAGGCACCTTCAACGTGAATACAGATGCTTGTGTACGCTACGCCACTGAGACATAATGCACATTCAATGGTTCAAAATCACTGTATTTGACGTTTTACTGAATTTTCTCTCATTTATCACAGGATAAGAAGTGTGATGTAAATGTAGATTTGCCCACCCGCACAAATAAGACAACTAATAAACACCATTACAAAACGGACACTGTAACGTTACATAAGTTGTATAAAATGTACAAGTACAGTGGAGTAAGGTTACACCCTGGTGACTATTTAGTAGGTTACTGGGGTTAAGTTAATGGTATCCTTAGCTACTTTTGTCGACATGTTTTTCTAGAAAATTACAAACAAAATTAGAATGTGTTCACTACTTACTCTTGTCGAGGACGGAGTCATCTTGGCAGGGTATGCCGAACATATCCAGTTCTGATTTTAGGCTTTCTCCAGTTACTAGTGCCATTGTTTTACTCTATCGTTACTATGTTTTGATGATACTTTGGTTGTTAACGTTAGCTTTTCTCTGACTTCATAGCAATGCCGACGAGCCAAGTGATTAATAATGCGATTTCTAAATACTAAGCTAGCCACAGCATTAAACTACACGTTAGATGGCAGAATAAATCTGATGACAGTCAAACGCTTACTTCATTTTACCGCGAAAACGGGCTGCTGGTGTTGGCGGCCGGAAGTTACGTTACATCCCAAAACAATAATAAGCGGAAATCAGCAACGCCAGAAAATAAAAGCCTATAATGCCAACTTGTGGTCACTCCGAGAGTATTTCGTTTTAGCCCTCCTGTCAAAATATTTTTACGTTTAACTAGTCTTGTTTTTCTGGCTTAACTTGAACTACAGTATTATATGATGAAAACTTACAATCTCAATAACAATGTATAAAGTACAAAATATTGTACGGATGTTCTATATTATTTATTTAGGGATACCTACATAATAAAATAATTATTAAAAAAAACCTCAAAGCATATTTCTCAGATCAAAAATTCAGTTTAATGTAAATCTCTATTCTATTCCCATCCCATTAAAGGTAAAACATGCACTACCACCCAATTTTACATTACAACACAAAACGCTCTCTCAGCCTTGAACCAGAACAAAACTCTTTTAAGACAAACAAAGACATCAGACTCAGATTTCTCTTTGGGTGGCATCATCACTCTCAGGATGTTCTTCCATCTGTGAAAGTAATGATGAGGTGGTAGATTGGGATTAAAATGACATGTCTAAAAAGCATTGAAGTGCTGCTATAGTAACCAGTTGGTAGCAGTGAAGAAGAACCCCGTCACCTGAGCTGAGTAGCACCTGTCCCTGGGAGTGAATTTCCATGATGTCACTCTCCTCAGTGATTCATGGAGGGAGGCTGAAAGTTCATGAGTGTCACACACCTGACAAACACATAATTTACACACACACATATTGTCACACTATCAACATGTATACATGAACATTTCTTTAAGTAACAAGTCTATTTACAGTGTAGCATATAACCTGATAACATATTTGCCAGTGGTTCATTGTAAATAGGAGAGTCCCACACCTTCATGCTGTTCAGACAGGCAGTTCTGAAGTCCACGTCACTGCTGCAGCTCACAACACTGATGGACGAACTGAGAATCACGTCAGCAGCTGAACGCAGCTCCTCTTGGCTCTTAACACCCAAACATATACTATTAGGCCCAAATCAATAATTGATTTTCATTCATGTATTGATTTGTTTTTTCAATTCATTAATAATTGTTTGATCTATAAAATGTCAGAAAAAAATGAAACTTACCATCACCCAAAAAAAGATATACAATTTACACTAATCAAACAAGCAAGCAAATCCTAAGTTTTGAGAAGCTACAACCTGCAAATGTTTGACAACTTTGCTTAATCAACAGTATACTGATTATCAAAACTGTTGATTATTTTTCCTGTGAGAAATTGTTAATTGCTACACTCAGTCAAAATTAAAAAACAAAAACAATAACATGTGATTAAAGACATTTTCTCTCTGCAGTTACTGTGTATGTCAGACTTGCCCTTTTTCTGTGATTTGGGGCTTTCAGTGTGTTCTTCAGCTCAGTTTGCAGGGCTTTTGTGACTGATTGCCTGTTGTTGTTCAGAATATCCACCAGGTAGTGCTCTATCAGCACCTCTGTGGCTGTGGGAGGACCACAGACATAAAAAAGTAAGACATACCAACTTTAATACAGCGTTTTGTGATAATACATGCAGCTGTCTCACCCATCAGATCGGAGAGGTGGCAGTTGAAAGGGTCACTGTGCTGCAGAAAGAGGTAAAGCCGGAGACTCTGCTGCATTGGTAGAAGACTTGATTCTTGCTCTGGATCCTTACTAGGTTCTTGCTCTACTGTGTACACCATGCCTCTGCTGTGCACATGATCTGCAAAGGATGTTACAACACTTTTTTGCAAAGGAAAACATGACAAGGAAATTAAAGGAAATCATGGTTATTAGTGATGATATTTACTTTTAATCAGTGAACACGGAAAGTCCTCACTAGTTGAAGGCACACTGGTAACGCGGTGGATTGTAACAATCACATGTATACGTATCATTGCGGTAATGGTGGACACACCTTTGAGTTTTCTAAGTTACAACATTTGGTTTTACAGCTTTAGTTTTAAAACTTGAGTTCACTTAAGTTCAACAAGTTAACAGACGTTTACCTTTTGTGACAGAGGATCTTCTCTCTAGCAGCCAAAGACCAGAGTGTATTATGGGGCCTTTTTAGTTTATTATCCGTATTGTGAATGAAAAGCCTTCTTGTGATTTGCAGTATGTAGGCCTGTGGTTTTGCTCGTGGTTATAAGTCATTGTGTAATCTACACAGACAAGAAAGACTTATTACGCAAGAGTGGTTTCTGAGAAATTAGCTACATTTGAAGTGATACATAGATTATTTAGTGATGATTAAGAAATAAGAAGATTAAGAAAGAATACCACTCAAAAAGGCAGACTGGACAAACAAGGATATATTTGACTTTTTCACCAAAGACCAACCACCTGCTTGCCACTTACTCTGACATGAGAACCCCATACAGAAGAATTATGTTAACAAGCCATTACTTTTCAGTTGGAAGATTTAAAACACTAATGGTGATTACACCTGCAAAATGTTGCACTTTTAAACTTTTTTAAAATTTATTTTTTAAATCACCTATGGAAACTGAGGCAAGGTTAAGGGTAGAATTAGATGTTGACAACTAAACATATTTAGGTAAGGTCTGGGAAATGTCATGGTCAAGGTTAAATATGTCAAATGAAAAAAATTATTTCTAGTATAAGACCTGGGTGTGCAATGTCAAACCCATTTTAAGCCCATCTTCCACCCCAACTCTCTGCTGTGAGAATGTTTCTATGCAAACACACAACTACTTCAGAACTATTCACAATAAACATAAACTGCTAGTGCAGATGGGTTCCATGTGGGCATAATTCACAGGAGACACATTTATAAAATGCAGTAACCATTTCACTGCTGGAGCCCAGATTTTCAGCGTTGACGCCCTTTCTCTCTAAGTGCTATCACTTTAAGATTTTTTTGTTACTGTATTCTGTGTGTGTTCCTTGTTCTACGTCCATTGTTCTGTCTGGTTTCAGTCATATGATTCAAATCATAGGCCTTTTGTGATCCATCAAAATGTTTACGGGCAGCTTCAGGCCTGGGCTGCATGCTCATCTCTAAAAAAATAATCAATTTAACAAGTGTTTCCGAAAGTCACTTTTTACGACAGGATTAACTAGACTTCAGTTTTGATGCTGGCCAAGTATACCGGCCCGAAGGTATTGACCTAAAATGTACCTTGGCCATCCGTATGTGTTATTCCCATCAGTGGTTGTTGTCTACCTTTGAAGGAGGAGCAGTGAAGACCATGCAGACCCAGTTCCTCACAGTCCAGATGAGCAGGGAGGTTCTGGAAGAAGGTGGAGTGGCCTTCTATAGGAACATTACTGGGGCCAAATACCAATACCTGGACATGTATAGTCAAGGAACACTAATCCAAACCAGAAAGAAGCAGCGATTCTACTCTTCCAGTTCCATCCACAGAACAGACTAGTTCTGACTGTGAACAAGACCCCAACAACTTGAACTTCTTCACTTGGAGTAGTGCCTCACTCACAATCCAAAGGGAGCAATGCACCATTTTACAGCAGGAAATGACTAGACTAGGAGGTGTTGATCGTAAACTCGGCTTTAACACAAATTGTTCCCAAGTATGGACATGAAGTCATGATCTAATGAAGCTAGCTGATCGTCATCTGAAAAAAAAAAACTAAGTTGACATCTGGAGGCAACCGCAACAGACACACCCCATCGCACCTAGAAATTCTGTCTGTGAAAATTACAAGCAGATTTAGGATGAAATTGGCAAAGGATATTTTTATGTGAGTGAGTTGTGTGGGCAGATTGGGGTACTGCAGCAAACAGGGGCTTAGTAGTGTGACTGGCTGGATGCTGAGCTCCCCAAACAGGCCCTGGTCCATGACTTTAGGTGGGATACTGAGAGGCAGCAGGCCTCCAACGACAGGGTGTCCTCCCTGACACCAGCAGCCTTTTTTCACACACTCTGGAGGCCTTTAAACCCAAAGGAAAGAAAATCACTTTCTATAAACAAAAGTAAATGCACCAGTATATGTCCCAGTATTTCACACTCGCACACTGTTTAGGGCTACTTCATATTTAATATATTTTTTCATATATGCTATGCATGTACGTAGGTTGTATATTTTTATTCCACACCTGTACTGTATATACATGTACATTTTTTCTTTCCTCTGAGTATATTTCTTTTCAGTAGGTGTTCTGGTACTTTTATGTAGTAAAATCTAGTTATTTTATTACTTCCTATCTTTTTTTATTTTATTTTTTTAAATCTTATTTATTATCTTTAGTATAATTCTTTTATTTTCTGTATGTGTGTGTCCTTGTAATTTGCTGCTGTAACACAGTCATTTCCCAATTCCGAATGAATGAATGAATAAAGTCCATCTATCTATTTTTTTTGTAGGAATAATAGATAAAGATAAAAATAGTTTTGGTTACACATCCATTCCGTTTCTACTACACATAAAAATCACTGACTGTGTACTACAAGTGACGTCCAAGATCCGTGACAGCTGGTTTGCTAATGCAATTGTTCTCTTGATCTTCACTCTGCAAAAATATAAACGCAACGTTAGCACATACAAACAAGGCCGAGGGGGGTTTAACTAGAATAGTCAGCCTTTGTGTTTGTTATGTTGTAACTCTTAAGCTGATCACTGCTTAGAAGTCTTTGTGTGTGAGTAAACTTTACTTTTGCATGTTTAAGTAACTTTATATAACAAATATGCTATGAAATACAATAGGTACATTCTGTGTAATACAGTGTGACTGAATGAACTGTTGCAAAATTTATCAGGCTGTTGTGAACAAAATTATTCTATCATGAGCTTATCTACACGTTCTTAATTTGCTAGATTTACCAGAAAAAAAGCTATGAGCCTTGTATAGTTGGCGGTCATACCTTAAGTCTCGCTGGAAGGTCTGCTGATTCAATTGGAACTTGAGGTGGACGTTGATCTGTTAAAAAGAAGCGGCAGTCAAATTTTTGCTAACTATTTTAAAACCATACTGTGGACACGTGCCAGAGAAAAAGATCCTACCTTTGCGTTAGCCAAACTGAATGTGTGTAGGAACGCTTCAATGCGAGCACACAACTCTGCACTGTTGAATCTTTCATCTTTTTTCTATACAGTGCAAAGACAGACAGAGATGATATAGGCTCACTGGAATCATCTAGCGTTAATCACAGTGGAAGTAAATATATGAAATTAAAAGTGTATCATTAATTATTGACATTTGGGTGAGTTTAGATATCCGGGGGACTTTTTTTTTGACAGAGATTGCTATAGTGCTTAAAAAAGGACGTTTAATTATATTATCAGTAATTTAAAAAAAAAAAATGTTTACAGTAGTGTGTACCTGAAAAGACAGGAGTAATCTGAGGGAGCCATACAGGTCGGTGAAGGCACACAGCTCCTCAGGGTCCGGCTGAGGAGACGGCCACGTACAGGGAAACATGCTCTCCTTCAAATCTGTGAGGACTAATGTAATAAAAGGAGATGTAGTGTACAAAAGCTGATGATGTGTATATATATGTTAGGTGTGTGTGTCCATACCAGGTTGGAGTGCTTCCATTTTAATCCCTGTGCTCCAAGGACCAGCAGCTGCAACTGTACCACAAATGTTAACACTGTTACAACCCTTGCTGTATGTCCTAGAAATCCTAACAGCTGCTGGCAACAGTCACTTTCCTTATTAATATCTAAGTTTGTTTTTACTGTAATCAAGAGCAGGATGAAAATAATCCAAATATCTCAAATGTGACCAATTAATCATGTATATATTATTGTAGTGACCTGTTTTTGTTTTTGTAAAGGGTGGATTGCCCTTTTATTTGGGTAAAATATATCTGAAATTCAATGTCTGATGTGTTCACCATAACTTGTAGATGTAATGTATTACACTGCTATTGTAATTGTTTTCTGCTAGTTTGGGGGATTTTTTGCTACATAAACTATTTAAAATGGGACTCACTCTATGGTGCATTTAAACATTACCGGATATATTTTCCAGATTGAAATATTATGGTAGTAAATGGACTTGCAAATAAGACAGCACATTATACAATGTGTTGACGCCTTTTTTCAACTAAACAGTTATTTACCTGTATTTTACATAATGGTTTATTAGAGCTGTTGCTATATTAGTGGTAATCAAATGTAGTTTTTCTTATCAGAATAACCATTCGTCGTTCGAGCACATTTTGCTTGATAGCTAGATTGGTAACGTTAATGTTAGTTCATCCTAATGAAGCTGCTCAGATGTGACAAACTTACCAGTGCAGTTTAGACTTTGAACAGAAGCTCCTGTTTCAGTCCACAGAAGTACCAAAAGCCCTCTTGTTGTCTTTAAACTATGCTGTTGTTTTTGCTCTCCCAAAAGCATGATCAACCGCAAAACCTGAAGTGGTTAAAATGAAAAACACGAACTCATCCTTTAGCTAGCTAACGTTAAATATATAGCTAGTTAGCTAACTTTATAACCTTATGTTATGCTAACTAGCTTCAAACATTGGACTGTCTGTTTAATAAATAATTACAAGCACAATTTAACTGTCGATTAAACAATCATTTACACGTACAGACATGGTCTCTAGCTAGAATGGCCCTTATTTAAACCATTTCTTACCTGTTGTATTTCTCTGAGCATCTTCAGCGAATTGAAGCAATTTAACTGCCGTGCGCGCGCTGAATGGCTCTCAGATTGCGCACGTGCATGGCTGGCACGGTCACAAGACTTTCCCTTGTATATTAATACAATATGCAATTGCGGTATGTAAAATCACTGCTAATACCGTACAAGTTAGATGAGGAATATATATATATATATATATATATATATATATATATATATATATATATATATATATGTACTCTATAAATAAATAACAAATATGTGGACATTCCATTCATTGTAGACTCCTAAAAGCAGGCCCACAGTCAGGAATTTAGAAATACTGAGGCCATTATCCCTAAATCCACCATCCAAACTTGGTAAATGTTTCTGGGGATTCTAAAACTGCAAAAAAAAAAAAATCCAGACCAACCAGATATATATATATCATATTCATACAGTATCATATAGTGTGTAAACATATAATTCATATCTTAAAACTGCACCACATTTACAGAATTTTATTCAAACATAATATGTTTATGAGTATGAAAACAAAACAGCATAAAAAAAGATTGTTTGATTTCACAATTACTATTTGTATAAATACATATGAGGCTTTTCTTCAAAAAAATCACTTTCCCTCCTTCGCAGACCACTCATTGTATGCTCCAGCATAATTGCGTGCACTGAAACAGAAGACAGACATTTTAAAAGATAGGAGGCAATGTGAGGAAACAAGACAGGTCTCAAAGGGAATCATGAAATCAAGATGGGCTGAATGTGTGTGTATAATGTAGCCTAAAGTAACCAATAACTGATTTACTTCACGTATCCAAGTTCATAAGCTTTTCCTGTGGCAACTGCCCCTCGCCTGCCCAACTGGCAGTGAAACACCAGCTCTGGCGCGTCCAACGGTGGCTTGGTTACTCCGTACTTGGCCTTGAATTCTTCTGGCACCATTGCAAATGCAGCTGCTACTGTATCAACTTAATGAGAAAAAAGGAGCAGAAACATATTATTTGATTAAATAGATGATGGCATACCGTTGTTTATCGAGAATGCACAACAGCACACCCAGAAAATTTTAATAAATTGATATAACTTCCTTTCCAAAAAGGCCTAAAATGCCCCAAAAAAGGATCTTAAAAAAATTAAAAAGGTTACAAAACCTTGAAGCATTTTTTTATATTTCTCCCCTCTGTGTAAATTAATTTAAAATAAGCTCACGTGGGATGTGAACAGATCTTGGAATATGTCCTTTATCCACTTCCTCTTTAGTGCGAACATCAACCAGAAAGAGATTCTGGCTCTTTTCCACAAGCACTTTTAGATCCTCATAGGAGATATCCTTGATGACTGGCAATGAGACAAAAAACACATAAAAAAGCTTTGCAAACTCTGATACGTCTTTGTTGAATACAACACAGGTTGGGCTTCAAGTGATAAAACAGCCTAACGTATGATTTTTATTAATACTCATCATAGACTGCACCTGCACACTGAGGTACCACAGTGGACACAAAAAACTGATTATTAGGGATTTTCCAAATGACAAGGTCATTGTTTGTTTTGATCCATATTAAATACAGTTTAACCCTTTGTCTGTGTTATTACAAGATCCACAAAGTGAGGAATACAGATTTAAAATTTTGGAGAAAATTAAAAATAATCTGGCATTGGTACTTAGAGAATATCTTGAGTTGACTTATTGAAATGGGTATCACAAGAGCAAACCAGACTAAATTGCAATTTGGTTTTAACCTTGCTGTGAAAAATAATAGATTACGGTAATGACTGAAAAGGTACGAAACAGACTAGGGTATATTCTTCTTGAGAAGATTGCTCCCTCATGTTGGCACACACATCAGACAATGTTGGTCTGTGTGTGTGTGTGTGTGTGTGTGTGTGTGTGTGTGTCTTTCGTAAAAAATAAGCTGTAAAGTTACAGCACTCACTCGCCTTTGACGTAACAGGTTATGGTATGCAATTATGTTTTGCTTCACTTGAGAGACACATTTTGAAACCGGTTTGTTGATTGTTGCTTGGTTATAACCAGCTTGCATCCCCTGAGGAGACAATTAGCTTCTAGTTGACCTTTATTATTTTGTGCTGAGTCATTCTGAATCATTAAAATCTAAAACTGAATATTCCCCTACAACAAGGGATTATTTCTTCAATTAATATGTAATAGAGGAATCTGCGTTATAACTGTAGTCATTTGGTTTGAGACCACAGCAACAGCAAGACATTAGGCCACAGGTTAAAATTTACAGACAGAAAACTAAATAAGTCAGCTAAATGCAACAACTACGAAACATGGGAGGAGTCATATTTTTTGGCTTTCTGCCATAAATATGGTTAGGTTTAGGAACAAACTGCTTGGTTATATTCAGGAAAATATCATGGTTTGGGTTTTAAAAAGCCTAAGGCTACTTTCTCCCTACTGCAAGCAGTCTATGACAATATAGGCAACATAAGCTACTAGTGATGCTACTTCACCTGCAATAAGCAGGCCTAAATAAGCTATTTATTAACCAGCTAAACAAGTTACACTATAGGCCTATTATCTACAACTAGAATACTACAACTAAAGTTTCTCAACCAACATTAGGGATCTTTCAAGTCGTTTAAACAACTCAGATAGACTGCAGTTAGTAGTTTCATAGAAGTAAAAAAAGACTCACCTGAGCTCGCCATCCTGCTTGTATGATCGTTAAAAACAAATACTCCTTTCTTCCTCAAGTTTAATGACAAGGCATTGGCTTAGACGCCGAGAGTAGGCGGGACTTATCTTAAAACTCTTCTGTCGTTAGCCAATCAATCAACTTCACACTCGCAGGGTTTTTAGCAAGGGGGCAAGCCTCTCCTCCAGAGCCATAGTCAATGACGACGTGGTTGTGACGTAGCCAACGTGTCTGAAAGTTGTAAGTCTTCTGGTAGCTGTGCCAAGAGAAATATCAATCATTCCCAATCTGCAGAGACGGAGAGCGCAGGTATATGTTAGGAGATAGCATAGGCACAGGCTAATTACTGCTAACCAACATGCTAGTTAACGTTAGTAATTAAACCTAAACAGCGGATGGAAGTCGAAACTGTCTGCGAGCTTCTCCTGTCAGTATGGTGATTTGTGGACTATGCGACGGTAAATCGCGTTGTTATGACGCATTCGTTAGCCTATTTTTACAGAAACGTCTGCTACGGAGCCATAAGGTGAGCTACAAGGTAATGGAGCCTTTTATACATTGCCGTGGTTCTTTGGAAATAAACAATGCACAAATAGAGTCTTGAAACGCTTCAGATGTAAAGTTATTCTCTGTCAAAGTGGCGCCAAAATGAATGGCAGTCAATGGGATGCTAACGCCAGGTGATGGCTTTGTAGCATTAAAATGGCGCCGTGTGAGCTACACTTAGAGAGGAGAGGCTCTAAGCGAAGCTCCCTATGGTGCCATTTAGAAGCTACCAAGCCGTCACGCGCCGTTAGCATTCCAGTGACTGTCATTCATTTTGGCGCCACTTTGACAAAGAATAACTTTACATCTGAAGCGTTTAAAGAAAAGTGCTTCTAATATCCTTCACTGGTCTCTATTTAGAACAACGGGATCTGTTGGTCCATTTCTTTAATGTATGGTTTTTAGAAGACTTAATAAAAGTTGAGAAGTTGAAGCTGTAGTGGATCATATTAGTCTATGGTTATTATAGGGCCTACCCTACTGAATAGTTTAAATAATAAATGCATCATATTCTATAAATGATTTGTTTTGTATGTAAAATCTCAGTCCACCAAAAAGTAACTAAAGCTCTTGAATAAATGTGGAAGTGAAATGTACCATATGTCCCTCTGAAATGTAGAAAGTATAATGCAAAAGTAAAGCAAAAGTACCATAATACTGTTCTGAAATGTATACTTCCTACCACTAAATACAAATGGTAAAGTATGAATAAATGAGAGGGAAAAAGTTAATGCAGGTGCATCCATTCAGGGGTGAATGAATGTTTTGATGTTAAGTGTTACAATTGTGACAATCATATGCTATGGACTCTGCAGTCACCAGCTCTAATCCCAAGCATGGAACATTTTGGACTTGCTGGTTGGTTTATGTTACAACACGTAGGCCTAAACCTTTCAGATAAAAGCAAATATTTAAAAAAATACACCATTTACACAGTTTTTATGAAATAAGTTTTAGTTTATTACAAAAGTCAGTATCTATATCCTAAAATATTTACAATTAAATTTAGCCATGATAAGATAAAATAACACTACAATAAACCTACAAAGGTTAACTTGCCAGCAAATAAACCTGTAGTTCTAACCACAAAGTAACAGAATGACCCATTGATTAGTTACTCCATAAAAAACACTCCTCTTTACCCCAATATGTTTACACATTCCTTGAAACGGGAGTGTAAACAACTTCTTATTCTATAATCAATCATAATGAGAACCAGAACTTTTTTACTTTTGTTCTTGATTACAGCGTTGCTGTGGCCCCAGTGTCCAGGGGCCTGTTCAGTGTGACTGGAATGGATTGTCAGTGCTAAACTAATCTGGATCACAGAGTCCCCACTGTGCTGTAAGAAGGGTTCCCTAGTCCATCAGCGGAGTCTCTCTTCGCCTTTTTACGCATTTGATGGTTCCAGAGGATCACAGCTGCTAGGATGAGAAGTAGGAGGGCCACTCCTCCTCCTATAATCCCAGCCAAAAGTTTATGATCAGAAGATTCAGGAAGAGTATACCGCTTACAGGAGAACTCTGAGGAGGGGCTATGTCCTGCACTGTTCACTGCCTCCACACACACTTTAGTCCCAACTTCCAAAGAGCCGACCAAACCTCGCCGTGAAACCTCCCCAAACTCCAGGGCTTCACTTCCCTCTATCACCACTCTGTACCCAGACACCACAGAAGATGGAGCACACCACTGGACCTCTACCTTCCCTCTGTCATCTCCTTCACTGATTGGCTGCAGCACTTGGATGATTGGTGCATGAGGAAGCTCATCAACCCCGCTGACCCCAGGACAGAGACACCCAGTCTTTGTAGAAATCTGTTCGCAAGGCTCCTGATTCTCCAAGCAGGGGTTGTATTGGCAGAGCTGCACCTCCTGTTGGACCAAGTTAGTCTTTGAGGCGTGCACGACATCAGGAGGAGGGCTGTAGTTGTCAAAGTAGTCATCGTCATAGTCATCATCTGAGCCGAAGGCAGTCATGAATATGATCGGAGGACGAGTGGCGGGAGGGAATGTAGAGGCAGCATGGGTGGAGAGGTGGGAGTAGTGGAGAGGCAAGTCACTCAGAAAAAGGAGAAGCACAGCCAGGTTCCTGCACAGTGACATCATCTCTATGGACAGAAGTGTCAAATGATGAGAAAAACAATACAATAGAGGCCAGAATGTAATAAATAAATTAATAATTAATAAGGTGGAATAAATGAAGTTAATAAAGAAGCCAGAGTTGTTGTAGTAGTGGTCACTGTGTCAAAACACAGAAACCAAAATACAGAGCTTGCTTCCAATAGTAGACAAAATTAAACAATGATCCACAGCGGCACTAAAGCTAATAAATAGGACATTTGAGATTTTAACATTGTTCTCCATTTGACAGAAGACAAGAACGGTTTGATGCAACTTAAAAAACAAAATTCTTGTTGACAACCAACGTTAATAGCTTGGAAGTGGCTCTGTGTGTAATCAAACATTTGAAGTGTTCTAGTTTCCATCCTGTAAACAGCTTTAGATAAATAAATGCTGGAAGTAAGAAATACAATATTGGAGTGACCCCATCAGTATAGCATTTTCTCCTGGCACCAAGCCAGATAAGTTCTGTGGGAACCCAGAACTGAATTTTCACTTTACACTATCTAGTTTTTTTTTTTTTTAAATAACCCTAATTATCATAATCCTTTTTAATGCAGCTGATGACAAAACCTTTAAAAAATATATAAACATCCAACCATTCAGTATTTTGCATCTGGTCAACACGTCAGCAAATTGATAAATGTGATTTAAAAGTAAAGTGTAAAAAATATTCATTGTACCTGTTTGATTGTGGTGTCTATATTCCAAGTCTTTCTTCTCTTTTGTTCCCACTCTGTCTGCTCTCACCGTGTACTCACGACAGTCTTCTGCTCTCACCGTCTTAAGTTGTTCTCTCTCTCTCTCTACGACTCTCCCCTCCTCCTCAACACCCCCTCATTTTCTCCCCTCAGTGCCTCTCCCTCCCATTTTACGCTTTCATGTTTTTTCTCTGTCTTTTTTCCCATCTTGCCTCCTTCTCTTCCTCAACTTCCAACTAGCTGTTGCTTCTATTTTATATGTCTTTGTTTGGAATTTTTGTGTTAATGTGTGTATAGGGAAAGTGGGGGGGAGTCCAGAGCTCAGAGCCAGCATGTGCCTGTGTGCTACTTAGCATATTAATTTGCTATGTAGCTACAGGAGGCAGGCTAGTGCTTGTTGCAGTATGTGTTTGTGTAATCCGTAGATAGAGTAGGTGTAGGGGCCTGTTTCTGATTAGCTCTTTACAAGCTAAACTTCCTGCATGCACTCTGCAGGTGTTCTTGTGGAAACTAAAAGACTAAAAGGTCAATTTAGTGTGTTTATGTGTTCCTCTGAGAATGGGGGGTGAAGGAATGCAAGCATGTCTACTTTTTAGTGACCCCTCCACCTCTCTTGTGGCCCCCATTGTGACAAGCTGGAGGGGAACGATAAAAGGCCGTCCTTTTATGGAATAAAGCTGGCAGAGGGGGTGAGTTCTTTCTTATTCCAATGCCCAGATTGCACTGATGAAAGGAAAAGTTCCCAACCTCAAAACTCTAAGGATTTACTCGACCTATGCACCACAAATCCTGATTACTTGGCATCTTAGAAGAAATGTATCAATTGAATCTGATTAAAAGTACATACAGTAAAATGAATCTTTTGGTGGAACAAAACCAACAACACAAAGCCATACACAGTTAAGTGAGAGTGTTCTCTTACATGCACAAATCAACTTATCTTCACATGAAGAAAAAACTATGACTATATTTTCCAGAAAAGGGCTGAGTGCAAAGAAACAATAAATCATTGTGAGGTGAATAAACACTGAAGACTTAAATATACAGCCACTTAAATGATAGCCCACAAGAGAGTAGAGATTTATGTACTGCAACTACACAAAGGTTTACGCACGTATTTGGAGAACAATATTATGTTGTTGTATGTATGGGGTTGATGACAATTGTAACTCCATGTTAAAAGGAATATGATGAGTCACGAATGAAGAAGTTACAAGCTCAGTGTAAACTGTGTTGTTCATTAGGGAGGTTCTGGGAAAGAAGCTGAAATTCTGTGGCATTTACAATGTGGGATCGAAAACATGAGAATGAGTGATAGCAATGCCTGTATGCACCATGGTTCTTCATACATGTGGACGGCAAAATACATCCAAATGATCTTTTCTCCTGAGCTAGATGACACACTGCTGTTCTCCCATGCCTGGATGCTGCTTTAAGCCAGGTATAAAAGGAAAATATGGACTACATGAAAAATCAAAATGACAATTCATGGAGCAAATGGAAATACTTAACTAACCATTCTTCTAGTTCAGATTTTAGGGAATTATGGTTGTTCATTGTTGGTTGATCCACCACTTGGGACCTCTTTTCAGACTGAAATATATATATATATATATATAATACATATACAGTGAGTAAAATTTTTTGAAAAGTATTTGAACACCCTGCTATTTTGCAAGTTCTCCCACTTAGAAATCATGGAGGGGTCTGAAATTGTCATTGTCTAAGTCAAAGAACTTGCAAAATAGCAGGGTGTTCAAATACTTATTTTCCTCACATATATGATTTATACATATACACATACATATATATATATACATATACAGTATACATACATATATGTACATATATATACACATATATATATATATATATAAAAAATATATATGTTGTATCATAAACAACTATTACCATGGATTATGGCATTTATCGCAAATTATAAAGCAACACACTTTAGTGGAAAATTCTGAATTATATTTTTAAGGATGTAGCTCAAAGAGGCGGGCTTCTTCTCAAGATTACCTTTGTATCCACAGTTTTCCAGCCTCATGCTTCGAGTTGTTTTGGCTGCATGAGACAACCATCTCTTCCACCCCCCGCCTGTCCGTCTATCTGCAACACCAGGAGCTGATAAATTTTAACAATCCAGTTCCTGTAACTGGATTACACAGGTTGCTGTGACTTATCAAAAGACTGAGTGAGTCACTTAAACAATCATTCCCGTACAAGACAATTCATCTGGAACTTTGAGTTAAAAGTCTTTTCTCACATACACAGCTACAGTATTTGCAATACAGTATTTTATCATCCAGCTGCATACGGTCATTTCCCTTCATAAAGCAGCACTTCTAATTGTAAAAACAAGTTAATTGTTTCACTAACACTATAATGTGTGAGCGCTGAATAATGTCACCCTGTCTACTTGAATTAAAAGTTACAAATCCAAAGAAACATCACATACACAAACATAACATCATTGATTTTTGTTTCACTGTTTCTGTGTGGGTAATCACATAATTATTGTGTGACTAATACAGATATTCGTGTTGTATGAATGAACCACTGGAGGAGGCATAAATATTAGAAATAATTTGACAAGCTCATATGTTATTTTTACAAGCGAGATCATCTACTTCTGTACGGGTAAGATTGCATCAGAAAACAAAGGAGTTCCTCACTTGTTCAAATAAGTAAAGAGGACATGAAAGAGGAGAACACAAACAATTCCACATTTTTTGTCTCTTATGCTTTGCCTCGGACTATTAAGTCCTTACAGTAGTGGAAAGTAACATTTACTCAATTACAGTACTTATGTACAATTTTGAGGTACTTGTACTTTGCTTGAGTCTTTTCTTTTCATGCCACTTTCTACTTCTACTCTGCTACATTTCAGAGAAAAATACTTTTTACTCCACTACATTCATCTGAAAGCTTTAGTTACTTGTTACTTTACAAATTAAGATTTTTGCATGCAAAACACATATGTAGTTTTTAAAATACAATGCTTTATTAAAAATTAAACTACCCAGCAATATACAGGCCAACAAGTAAAGCTGAAATGATTAGACTATAAAACACTTGATAGAAAGAACTGAAAAGTGAGGATTCCCCCAATGATACTTACATACTTTTCCTAAAGTAACATTTTCAATATAGGACCTTTACTTGTAACAGAGTATTTTTACAGTGTGGTATTATTACTTTTACTTAAGTAAAGGATCTAAATACTTCTTCCACTACTGTATCCTTATCACTAATCAGAGAGAAAAACAAAGGGACTACTTTAAACCACTTACGATCGCATTCGGTTATTCAGTAGTGTCAGTGACTAAAGACAGCTGTTTGTTCAGTAACACTCATGGGCATGTTGGTCAATCCCTGATGATTATACAGACTCATCTTTTAGCTGAAACCAAGCATAGCATAGGAGGCAGACATAACAGAGTTTAGATTGCACCACTGATTTGTTTTCACTGGTGACGAGTAAAGTTGTTACAATGTTCACATATGAAAAATATGTCAAAATAGTTTTCTTCTAATTGTAACATCAGTGAGAAGACGGTGTTCACTGCATACAATTTCCAGCTGCCCATGACAGGCCAGCCTGCTGAAGTTTTGTTCTAACTGTGGCTTCAATTAAGTCCTCAAGGAAAAAAGGAAACCACCGTGTGTGTGACTCATACTACTCTAGATAATGACTAGCCCGCCAGTGCATTTCACCTCTCTCACCACCACAGCATGTCTGAGCATGTTGCTGGACATGTGTAAGACAACTTGCATGTGTCCCTGCCTCCATCATCTGATTCTAGACAGCGCCACCATTTCACCAGAGTGCTGAATAACTTTACTTTTTAAGTCAATAAGATAATAGTCATTTAAGGGCAGGAATTCCACTCTGTCTGTTAAGCAAGTAGAAAAACAAACACATTACTTTCACATTCACTCAAGTAAGCCTTTATCCCTGTGTGACTTTATCAAACTCTGAAATGTTTTGGCCTCTCACAGATGCTCATTCCCTCTCCTACCCACACCTCTCTAAGGAGTTGAAGTATTCCAATTTAAACAGGAACTAAGCTACTATTGGCTATATCCCCATCACCTTTGACCTCCACTTCATTCAAAAGGAATCCCAGGGTAGTCTTGTTACCATACTCAACCAGTCGGTTGAACTGCTATTTTAAGCTTTTAAAAGGCTGTGGAGCCAGAGAGAGTGGGCTATGCAGTCGAACCTCAATGGATTTATCGAAAACAGACATGTGATGATGTAGCAGCTCCATCAGATGACAAGATCCCACATTCCTGTATCCACTGCATGCTTGTGGGATTACAAACTACAGTAGAATTGAAAGTGGGCTGGTGATCATATCACAGAAACCATCCTACAACAGGCAAGTCTAAATCTCCATAGATGTTGACTTACCTTTCTTAGAAATGATAACATACAAATGACCTTTTATATATCATTTTAATGTTATATAAGACAACTCAGACAGGTTTTATTTTGAATGGATTAAGCTGTGATACTGGCATGTTGGCCATACTGTACTGTGAGTCTTGTGAATCCCATTTCTCCATCGTACCCCTACCCCTTGAAACCAAGTGGTAAGGGCTAGGGGGGAAAACATACCCCTATGAAATGGGACACCACTTGGTTACATCACCATACAGTATTGATCACAAACTTCCAAGATGCCATCTGTAAGTGTGTCTATATGTCAGTTGCATGGGTTATGACAACAGTGTCATATGCATTTATATATTTTATAGTTATTTTATGTTCACTTTGGTGGTGAAGAGGCAGATGTTTTTATCTGTGTAGTACTTAGGTCTGTTTGCAATACATATGTGTATACAAACACATGGTGTGTTGTATATCTGTTTCAGTTATCAATGTTTTAAATGTCATTGATGTTCAGAAAAACATTTTGTTAACAAACATCTGGCTTTATTGCCCAATAAATTAAACATAACAGGCAAAAACATTACATAAAATATATTATATTACAGAACTATTATCAACTATTAGAATCCTAACTTACATGTCACACACATAAAAAGGCACTTAAATGTGTAAAACTAAAAAAGACACACAAGACAAAAACAAACAAATTAACTACATCTATTCTGATATTCCAGACCAGTCTGATGCCTGTTGGCTAGTAATCTCCCCCCCACCCCACATTTTTTTCATTATTGTCCCGTATCATAACCAACAACAATGTAAAAGTGCATGAACAAAAATTAATTACAAATGATTATAATAATACAGTACCAATACAATAATGAATGGCTACAACATGAACACATGATTTAAGAAACTTCTGCTCGTTTTCAGCCCGAAAGTGGATCAGCTGCTGTGTCCTCCTCATCCCTGGGTGATACAGGACGGTGTATGTAAAGCATGTATTGATGTCTCTGATATCAAACCAAATTATCTGCTAATGGTTAAAACTGTAGACATGTAATGGTCCATAGCAAGCTAGCGATTTAAAAAAAGTTTCAATTAGGAACATGGTTGCAAAGAGATATGTACAGGACTGTATGGAGCACAAAACAAGACTGTCGTAATTTTTAAATCAATTATTTAAGCCGAAAATACTTACTCTCTGGTTGATGCGGTGGCCATTGTTGTCTACTGTACAATAGCCCTTGTTTACAAGTAAGCTTGCGTTCTCCCTAGGTTTGACGGGGTACACACCCCTTCGTCTTAGCCATAGCCCTTAATAAAAAAGAGAATTGGGACAGTGCTAGGTCTCGCGTGAACGCGCAAAACCTAGGGGAAGGGGGAAGGGGTAGGGGTAAGATAGAGAAATGAGATTCAGCCTAGATCATGACTACATCTCACAATGCCTATATTCTATGAAAAGATAGTGTGAATCAGTTTAAAAAATGTTCTTTGATGGGTGTAATTTCAGTGACTTAATATTAAACAAGGCATTACTTATAGTAAAATAACAAATGCCTGCAACCTCTGGCACCATAATTAGGTAACAGGTGCATCATAGCACGGCCACTGTGGAGAAAGGTTTGTCAATGCGAGACTAACTGAACAGTATAACAGGCATAATAACATTAATAGTGTCTCTTTTTTATTAAATTGTCCCAATAAGTCATGAAAGTGTGACAGTGAGCCAGCATGCACAATGCCAGGACCCTGAATCTGAAGCAGCAAAATGAAATTCAGCCATTACTAATTGTATTTACAACTGTGTTTTATTACTGTGACATTTCATAATGTCTTTAAAGTAAGAGGCATATCCGTAGTTGAATTTGTTAAGATATATTTTGTGTTATCTGAAATAAACCAAAATAAGCACAAACAAATTAGCTGACTGAATGTCAACTTAAAACCTGAACAAACCCCTTACGTAGAGTTACAGCTCCACTTAGTGGTGTATACTTGTATTTGTCAGCTGCTATCACATATCCCCTACAAAAAAAAAAAAAAGTCTAACAGTGGTTCTTGCCTGTTTGAGGTTATCTAAATGAGGTAAATAGGCTGATTTGATTAGTTTATTCTTCGTATAAACAAAATGATGTCCTTCACACACGATCAAAATGGCTAAGTGTGGTTGAAACCAATTTTACATTCTTACCCCTAATATTGAATACATACTTCTGACCTAGGCGTAATTTAAAAGGAGGATGGGGGGGGTTACAACACCCCAATAATCAAAACTGGCCAGTACAACCCACCCCAAATCCTATTATAATTTTCCCAACATAAGACATTTGCACCATACAGTGGGGCTCAAAAGTTTGGGCACCCCAGGTAAACATTTGTATTAATGTGCATAAAGAAGCCAAGAAAAGACGTTAAAATCTCCAAAAAGGCATCAAATGACAGATTGGACATTCATATGATATGTCAAAAAAGTTACATTTTATTTCCATCATTCACACTTTCACAATAACAGAAAACAAAAAAATGTCATCTGCAAAAGTTTGGGCACCCTGCAGAGTTAATACCTTGTACGGCCCCCTTTGGCAAGTATCACAGCTTGGAAACACTTCTTGTAGCCAGCCAAGAGTCTTTCCATTCTTGTTTGAGGTATCTTCGCCCATTCTAACTTACAAAAGTCTTCCAGTTCTTTGAGATTTCTGGGCTGTCTGTCACACACTGCTCTTTTAAGGTCTATCCATAGATTTTCAATTATGTTGAGGTTAGGAGATTGTGAAGGCCACGGCAAAACCTTCAGTTTAAGCCTCTTGATGTAATTCACTGTGGATTTTGAGGTGTGTTTAGGATCATTATCCATTTGTAGAAGCCATCCTCTCTTTAACTTCAGCTTTTTCACAGATGGCATCAAGTTAGTGTCCAAAATTTGCTGAAATTTAATTGAATCCATTTTTCCTTCTACTCGTGAAATGTTACCTGTGCCACTGGCTGCAGTACAACCCCAAAGCATGATTGATTCACCTCCATGCTTAACAGTTGGACAGAGGTTGTTTTCATTAAATTCTGTGCCCTTTCTTCTCCAAACGTATCTTTGGTCATTGCAGCCAAAAAGTTCTATTTTTACCTCATCGGTCCACAGAACTTGTTTCCACAATGCATCAGGCTTGTCTATATGTTCATTTGCAAACTTTAATTGCTGATTTCTGTGGTGAGGATGTAGAAGAGGTTTTCCTCTGACTCTTCCATGAAGACCATATTTAAGTATCTCTTTATAGTGGAATGGTGTACCACAACTCCAGTGTCTGCTAGGTCTTTCTGGATGGATCGTGCAGTCAAACGTGGGTTTTGACTTGCTTTTCTCACAATCCAGCGAGCTGTTCTGTCTAATATTTTTCTTAGTCTTCCAGATCTTGCTTTAACTTCCACTGTTCCTGATGATGGCCATTTCTTAATTACATTCAGAAGAGAGGATATTGGCATCTGAAAACGCTTTGCTATCTTCTTGTCTTCTCCTGCTTTGTGAGCGTCAACTATTTTCAGTTTTCTGGACAACTGCTTAGAAGAAGCCATGGTGCTGATTGTTGGGGCAAGGTCAGATGAGTCTGGGCATTTAAAACCTTAAGATTGACATCACCTGGTCTTTCCAGACAATGAGTGAGAACAATCCATGACGCTGTCAGGTCTCAGCTTTCCAAAGGGGGCGGTGCATGCTATAAACTCTGCAGGGTGCCCAATCTTTTGCAGATGCCATTTTTTTGTTTTCTGTTATTTTGAAAGTGTAAATGATGGAAATAAAATCTAACTTTTTGTGACATATATTAATGTCTAATCTGTCATTTGATGCCTTTTGGAATTTTTTTTTCATTTTTTCTTGGCTACTTTATGCATATTAATACAAATGTTTACCTGGGGTGCCCAAACTTTCGAGCCCCACTGTAAATAGATGCAGAAGATTCAACAGAATACAGAAAATGAAGTGTTTGTAAATTGTAAATATACAATTTCAATTTAGTTCAAAAGTGGACATCTACACATGTCAAAAAGGATTATACAGCAATCTCTATTCAAGCTGGTGTTTTTGTGTTTCTGTTGTCTCTCACTTGAAAACTCTGTTCAAGTGTGAAATTATCCCACTTTAATTATCGGTCTGGGAACTCTCGCTTCCTCTCTCACTTCATAAAGATGAATAGAGGAGAGGCAGAGCATCTTTTGTTTGGAAATTATATACAGTTGACCTACATGTTTAGTCCCAGCCAGATTACAAATGGTAGGCCTACTGTTTTTGATAGTGGTGTTAGAAGAATTGAGATGTTTTATATGAGTAAATGATGACAGTGATGAAAATAACTACATACATTTACAATTTTAAAATACCTGTACACTTGAGTATTTCCGTTTTACACTACATTTAGATTATACCCACTTGATAGTTTGCAAATACATATTTTACATACATCAGGACAGTTTTTTCCCTAGGTTTGTGAAAGACAAGTTTTTCAATAAAAATAATTTGCAATTTCACATCATTTTGGACTATTACCATGTCTGTGTCCAAAACATTATATAAAAAAAAACTAGAGCAGACATTTAATAACACTCAAAAAGCTAAACTTGCTAAGAAGTCCACTGGGGACCAACTACAATCATTAGAAGGGAAAAGTAAAAGTGAGTTTTGCTGCTCACATTGATTTTACATTCATTCACATTAGGTGGTGCCCAAAACTGCTTGGATGCTGCGCCTAAGCATTACAATGGTAGGGAAAACCTGCATAAGGCCTGCATATATTTAGCTGACCCTTTTATCCAAAGAGACTTGAGTGCATTCAGCCATGTGGATACAACTCAAAAATGGCAAGGATCACGTACCTAAGTATACGCCTCCATTAAAAAGGTGATGCTTAACTGATTCAAGTGCTACATTTAGAAACAGTAAGATATAGTGAAACACAAATATTAAACTTTTATTCCACAACACTTGTATGACAACTGCATAAAGACTTTATCAGCTAATTAAGTGATGAATTATATAGATTAAACCAGATAGCAACAACTACAACAGTAAATCCATGTGTACTCATATTCCAGTGATTATAGTAATTTTAACAGAAGAGTGGACACTCTTATGTTGGTCTAACATTATGCATTATGAACAACCACCTTAGCTGGAATTAGACCAGAAATTGGGCTGGAACAGGATGGAACATATGAGGTAACGTTACTGTATTACAGTAGGCTAGGTGGGACAGGAGTAGACCATTACAAACATGCGTTAATGCACCATATTTTAAGCATTAAATAAGCACCGGCTAAAAACAACAACAACCGTTCATCACCGGAACCGTCACATATTCAACGGCTACATGAACGTTAACAACCCTGTTCATGACACATTGAATGTAGCTATATGCTAGGCTAGCTTATTTAGCTTATCCTCCACCGTTCAGGCCACAGTCGACGGCTAACTACGTGACATTAGCGTTAGTTAGCTACCAGTCTAGTATGAAGAGGAAAGTAGGCTAATGTTGATAAC
This sequence comes from Etheostoma perlongum, assembly GCA_026937815.1. Taxonomy (NCBI): domain Eukaryota; kingdom Metazoa; phylum Chordata; class Actinopteri; order Perciformes; family Percidae; genus Etheostoma; species Etheostoma perlongum. The sequence goes on along the minus strand of CM049380.1, from coordinate 19,102,525 downwards.
GAGGTCTGAAGCTGAGAGGTACTCGGCTTTTTACGTGAATCAGATAAGACACGAAGTGCAACCTCGTCCCACAACTGTACCGTAACTGAAGTGACGCTCCGCCATTGGTTAGACCCGTCCATCGGCTCGGCACTGGGCACTGGGCGGGGAAGGGAGGTGGAGGTGCGCCGCTGAATGACGACCGGAGCGTTGTTAAAACAGACCTACACGGGCCTACCTATTTTACATTTACACCGTGTAAAGATATCAGATGAAAGAGGAGGAGCGCCTAATCGTTTATATGACCACCGGGGGATGTTGCGGACTGTGCGCGGACTGTGTGACAGGACGACACACGGTTGAGACTGAGCGGACGTTTTCACAGGTTGATGATCCGTAGTTGGCACCGAGCAGGGAAGCCAGCAAAAGAAAATACATGGTTGTAGTCTATTCGCTATTTCTAGTGACATTTGCTTAGCTACATTTGAAAGAGAACTAGGCTGTGCTTGCTACTTCCTAAAAAAAAACAGACCTCCGACCAGAATGACACATTTAATGTTTGCAGGTTGTAGTTTATTCGTTGAAGTTGACGCTCAGACTTGGGCTACAAGCGGCGTGTAGGAGGCTCGTCTTTCTTGCACATTTTGACGGGCAACCAATCAAATCTGTTATCCAAATCCAAATCCGTGCTCTTATGTCAGTGACCTATATCTCATGCATGTGTGCCAAGAGCCCACAGTAACCTCTCCTCACCCGAACAGACAGCATGGGAATCAACGGGCTAGACAATCAAGCGCAACCGTCCAGCGGAGGTTCCCTGACGGAGGAGCCAGATTCTCAGACGGAGCAAAGAGAGGCTCCCCAAGAAGCAGACCGGAGCAAGGCTGACCAGGCGGCAGGCAGCGAGTGTAAAATTGTGCAGGAGGACAGCACCGTGCAGCTGATCGAGGCCGGGAGCAAGCCGCCCCTCTCCCCGGCTTCTGAATCGGACGCGGTTGTCCAGGTGGAAGAGCACGGCCACGAAGCCGCATTCGTCCCACCAGAAGGAGGTTTCGGCTGGCTGGTGGTTTTTGCAGCAACCTGGTGCAATGGGTCGATCTTTGGCATTCAAAACTCTTTCGGCATCTTGCATATGATGCTGATGAAGGAGCATGTAGACCCAGACGACCAGACGTCTCAATTCAAAGTCGGTGAGTAGGCTGAGGCGAATCTGAGGATGAAATGAAAAAATAGCTGGTGGACAGAAGTACATTTGTCTTCGATGCATGCTTGATTACAATAAGCCTACTTATAGACACAATTCTGGTGGGAATTGGACCAGCAATGGATTATTAAACCTTCAAGTAACACCAGCTTAATATTATTATGCTGTATAGGTTACTATGTAGCCTACATGTCATCACATGCATCTATGGCTCTAAAAGAGACGTGGGTCAGCTCAGAGTTCAAGTGATCAAGAACTCAAAGTGGCAAACTAAACATGTTATTGAGTTGGTCAACTGCATGTTTTGGAGAGCACTATCACTGATGTGTAATCAAAAACAGTCATTTAACTAGCCAACTATACTAGCTATCCATTCATCAACACCAGTGTTATTTAATTGTTTATTTGTTTTTTTCACCGTTTCAACTGTTTGAAGTTAAAAAACACAAGACAGAGAGAGAGAGAGAGAGAGACACTTTACATGACAATAATTCTCTGCTAAACTTAAGACAGACATAAATGCCACATAGTAAACTTGTATGTTCCAAAATTGTTTTAGTCATGCAACAGAAAACTCAGATTGGACAGGTAGTCTAGCTAGCTGTCTGGATTTACCCTGCAGAGATCTGAGGAGCCGTTAACCATAGTGCTCATAAATCAACCGTAGTTTAACATGTCAACATAAAGAAGGAAGAAAAGTAACGGACATCCGGCCGAAAAGAGTAAAATCCGGTGGAATTTCCGGCGGCAATGGAACAATCCTGGAAGGGGAACCACGTGAATGTAGATTACAGCGGCTGTGTCCACGCTGTCTCAAAGCTAGTCACAATTTAGTCTCTGTCTTTAGTTGCAGACTGCTGAACGTCTCAGTGTTAAAATCTTTTACAGTGAAATACAAACACACTTTACATCATTTAGTTGTCAGCATGTTTAAGCCAGCTAACGTTACTAGCTTACGGTGGCTAATGTTACCTGCTGTATGTTAACTAACGTGACCCCCTATTAGTCTGTTTAAAAATCGCATTGTGATTCTTTTTTAAATCTCAACCGCTTGTCATCTTTACACATTTAAATTGATTTTTAACCGAGTCATGATGCATCGTTACATCACTATCAATAATGGACATTGTCTTGCTTGTGCTTGTTACCATAGTGGAAAAAGTTTAAGCTCTAAAGCTGAAATTTAAAGTCAGCATCTAATTTATTGTCATTGAAGCATCTCTGGAGGTTTTGTCCCTTGATGGTGTCATTGACCTCTAGCTTTAATGTTATTAATAGTCATATTATCAAATACAAACTAAATGAGTAGTTATGTGAGTTCCTTTTTAGGGATGAACTGATGAGTGAGACTGTGAAATGGTCTGCTTTAGATTATAGTGAAAAGAATGGGAGTACCATTATGTAACAGGAGTAGTTTTTTGTTCCTCTCAAGATCCACAATCACCAGTGAAAGTTAAGGTCAAGATGTTGGAAGGGATTACTGCTCTAAGACTGTTTCCCTGGAACCAGTACAATCAGCACAAAAAACAGTTACCGAGGGAAAAAAATGAAGTGGAAACCAAAGGCTCCAGGCATGATTTGGCTCATTTAAGTTATTTACCTAAGCACAGGTTCATATCTTGGATGGCATTTTGTCATTTCTAATTTATGTGACAAAAATTAGTGTCTGGGGGCACTAACCAATCAACCCCTTTCTTTTTTTTTTTGGGCTTGTGTGGAATTCATCTCCAGGCGATCTTTGGATTTTATTCTTGGTTACTCTCATATGTGAAAGGAAAAGGCTAGCAGTCTTACCTTTTACCCCAGGCAAAAGAAGAAAACAGTAGGTTACAGTTTAACTACAATAGTCACACAGTGGTAAAGGCTTTTAAACAGCTATCCACTCTAAGAGAGAACAGTCAGTAAAAGTTCTAATCACGTATGTAGAAGATTTTCAAGCATGTTAAGTGCTTCCCAAGCAACAAACTATAGGACCATAAGGAGAGGATGATTTATTCTTGGTATTCTCTATTATACTGGGTCTTTATTAAGTCGTAAGGGGTAAACAAGAGATTTTCCAAATAGCTCAAGAGTTTCAAGGTGGGGGATCAGAACAACTTTTTTTAAGTAAAAGAAGGCAATGAAGGAGCGGGTTATGAGTTGCAGATGGTGTTGGTACTTAATGATTACAGCATGGCTCGGTCAGAGGTTTTATTCCTGTTTTGGTCACATACAGAAAAATGCTGTTATGTCAAGGTGTGTAACCAAAAAAAAGCATTCTTTTAAAGTTAAGGGATGGATATAAATATGATTGCAAATTGCAAAAAGAAAAGTACATAGAGATTAAACCAAACACAAGTAGGTCGGACTCCCTGCAGGAAGGAATGCAATGGTCTCCAAAGTTGACAGAATTTGTGCAAATTATGATTAAGGTCATAAGTCAGTTTCTCCAGTGAGTGGGGAGCCGATATCTGTGATAACCACATGCTGACCGTGGGGACCGGACCACCTCAGCAAGATACATTTTTTTAGCCAGAAACAGAGACTTGGTATTCGTATCAAGAAGACTTTCCGAAAATTGGTTAAACAGGTAAAATGAAGATGATAATGTTTTTTTTTTATTGATACTTGACATGATTTCCATCTATCACAAGTGAACAACATATAGTGATGACTGTTATGATAAAAAAACAGAGGCTCATTCAAGTAAATTATGTCCTAATTGTGTAAAGCAGAAAAAGTTACTAAGCAATATCAATCTTGGTGGTCTTGTTCAAAGACATAAAGGCAAGAGTGCTCCATTAGTATTGCTGCTCCATCACCTTAACTCCAGTCTAAAGTAGAGAGGCAATACATCTTACTGACAGCGTTAAATGTTAAAAAAAAGACACTGATACATGATACTGATACACATAGATTGGTAACCAGGCTTTCAACAACATAAGTGATAAGGAAAAATTAAAAGATATCTACAAGCTACAAACACCTCTGCGCAGTAGTTCAGAAAAGCTCAAGAGTGACTGCAGTAATATCTGAGTAACAATGGTAAATTGGTCAGAGATTGGGATGTGTTCACATATCCCAGTTGTGTGTTTTATCATGTCACTGTCCTGTGTAACCTTGTTCTGTGTTTGGCTTGGCAATCAGTATGGTAAAATCAATATAACTTAAACAGTTTTTATATTGAAGTATTTCAAGTTATTTATTCTCAGGGGATTAGTGTCTGTACTGGAATTGTATTGATAAAAAACCTGTAAAACAGGACATTATGGGACATTAACACTTAATAAAATTCATACAGAATTATCAGTTCTTATGTCCCATTCTACCCATTCAATGCTGGGGTGCCCTTTGGCCTTCAATTAAATGATAAAGTTGCATGTCTCACCACTATATTTCTTTAGTTGTGGTCAGAATGTAGTCTTTCATCATATCAGTGGTGATTTCTTAACTTAAAGTCTCAACTTGGTAAAGAGAACATTACGGCCAGGATTCAAACAGGTGTCTGTGCTGTCACAAACAAACTTATCCAATTCTAGCATACTGCTGTGCTCTGTGTAGTGCTGTATTGTAGCTCCGCTGCCCCAGATTTCACCAGCACATCTAGAGCAGCTCTAAATCCCATTTTGGCAGATCAGGGAGTACTGTAAAAAATATTTGCATTCCAGAGGGAAGGGGAAAGGGTTCAGTTTGGATCAGAGCTCCATATACTCACAAACAGGTACACACAGATGATCACAAACAGGCATGGGACGGTTTGTGTTGAATGTGGGTTTCTTTTAACATCAATAAATGAATGCATTTATTTAGACAGTTATCTAGCAGGTTATAGATAATGGATACTTAAAAAGAAAGCAAACTCTCACGGCAATACAAAAGAAGTGGATATGTCCTCTTTTTAACAACAGATGCAAGCGTTTGTGGGAAATATGGTCTTAACTTTGAGAAACACAATCTCTAAGAATCCCGCCAGCATGAAATAGAGGCTGCTATAAGTTGGTGTTAGAGTAGTACTACAGATCGTGCATCCGGAATGAAGTCTGAGAGCCGAGTTGGGCTGCCACGTTCACGTGTACATACATACATAAACTGTATGTCCATACACCCCCCTCTTGCATTATTATTAGTGTCAACGCAAGCAGTTTGGAAAACATTAATTATTTGTAGCTTGGAGGACTATATGATGAGTAAACATGCAAAGGAGCTTCCCATGGTTAGTGAGCGGTATCAAGTACACAACTCATGGACCATCCACCTCCTCTCATGGAGGTTCCTGCTGTTAAAACACATTTGTGGGCAGCGGCTGACTTGTTTGAATACACTCCTTCTCCACGTGTGACAGCTGGTTACTCAAATTACTTGTTTTACACTCCCAATCCTCCGCAAACTATGTAGCCTGAATTAAACTATGGTAATAAACCAGTTAGGTAAGGTTAGGCTGCAGTAGCAGCGTAAGTACTACTAATGACAAAGTTAATATTTTATTTCTACTTTTCTTTTTTGGCACTTGCAATCATCTGCTTTATACAATTATACCTGTGCTGGGTTCCCAGAATTAGTTTGTTTTGCATTCATGTGTTTTTATTTATTTATTTTTGATTATTCTTTTGGGCATTTTCAGCCTTTATTTTGATACGGCAGCAGAAGACATGAAAGGGGAGTGAGAGAGGGGGAATGACATACAGCAAAAGACCGTAGGTCGGAGTTGAACCCGGGCCCATGCATCGAGGAGTAAACTTCTATATATAGGCACCCACTCTACCAATTGAGCTGCCTGTTGAATACAAGCTAAACTAAGTACTCTTGGGTAAATCTCTCTTTCTCTTGAACAGATGGTTCCTATAGAGACCCTCTCCCTCGCTGTCAGATTGCATCCATCACATAAAGAGAGATAAGGTTGTTAAGTCTCCACACACACGCACGCACGCACACACACGCACACACACATTTTCATTTTACTTCACTGTCCCTCGCTATGTCCTTTTTCTTTTGGTTGGAAGTGTTCAGACCTAATCGTCTATAATGAGTACACTCCACTCAGTCTATTCACATATCTTTTGCCTGTGCCAAGGCTGAAGGAAATGGGGGTCTAGAGGTAGGGGTTGGCCGGCAAAGAGGGGAGAGAGTGGATGAATGACACATCTCTCTGTTGCTTTTTAGGTTCTGATTGTAGGTTGAACCTTGTATATTGTAGACAATGTGCTTTGGTTTTGACATAGTAACAAGGAGTGCCCTTTCAAACAAGGACTGCAATCACCTTCTCCAGTGGTTCAGTCAAGAAAGTCTGTGGATGTGGGCTTCAGTGATGTCATTGTGTAAATTTGTGTAACACAACCATTCATCTATAGTACTGTTGGTACTTGCATGTTGCCACGGTTGCCACACTGCCTCCAGTTATACAGTTTTCTTGTTCTGAAGTATTTTATTCTGAAGCAGCATAAATAATTGACAATGTGGACAGTGAAAGGAGTACATTGTGGAAGACTAATTATCGGGCCTAGTGCAGTAGGCCTCAACAGTACTGTCGGTTGTCTTTCTGTTGGTTTTTTCACATTACACCACTGCTCTTCAACTTTGGTTGCAAGAGCTTCCCTGGGGGTCTCAAGGCCTACTTGATTGTAAGGGGTGTAAGATTTTTAAATATACAGTTGGCTTTTATCTCAGAATTTCATGCGTTTTTTTTTTATAAGTAAGGATTATTATGTAAAATATATACTTACAGGATAAGGGCACAGTGAAGACCTGAACACAAGCTATGTTCACAGAGCCTCGTCCTGCATTAGGAAAGTAAGTAGTTCAAACAACCAGATCTAAACAAAAAAGGAAAACACTGGATTTTTATCTTTTGAAGTGGGGTACTTATTCATAGTCTGTGTCAATTTTTTACTGAGGTAGATGTTATTTTCTGTATTCTGGTGCCTTTTAATTAAACAATTGCTTTTATAGCCTCAAGTGACGTGCGCTGGCCAGTACTCTTGCCTTTGATTTCCCATATCAACTGCCCAGTCGTTGGACGAAGCGGGGGTAATCATCGAGATAGCTTTCTTATCACCTAACCCTTGATTTTCTCTGTAAGGTTAGTGTTCCAAAAAGTCGATTCAGTTCTTAAAGCAGCTGCTAAACAGGCGGTATGTCACTTTTTAATAAAAAAGGTAATATACTAATATAACAAGGAATGTAAAGAAATGTTACTTTGTAAAGGAGTAATAACTAAAAAATAACTTATTACACTTGAGTAACTTGTCCAACACTGGCCCTAATCAAAGTCAATTGCGTTGCATTTGCATAAAGATGGGTATTTTTCAAATGCAGTGCCACCCGGATGCTTTGTGGCCCGCTAAAGTCGCTTGACGCCATCCATAAGAATAAAGTGGAGTGCGCTGTGACAGAAGCGTTGCACGACCAGGTGGATCTGCACTGTAACAGTTCAGATCCATTTTTGCAACACGACTGAAGCGTAGTGTTGCGATGTAATACATCCATGGTTGATGCTCCACGCCCTTGACCGGCAGCTTGGTGTGGCACATAGGTCTGCCTGTTTGAGATTTTTAAAGCACTTTCATGGTGGATCAGACAGAATATGATGTCATATTTTACCAAAATAGTTCACTGAAACGTGTTTTGGAAAACATTTTAAACGAGTAATAAGCCATACAGTTGATTAATTTGTCTTCATTTCAGATCGACAAAGGTTAGTTTGAAAGATTTTGTCTACTTCTGCTGGATATTGTGTTCAAGGGATTCATTTGCATTTTCACAAATGCAGTTCCACTTTCCCAGGATGCTTTGCGGGCACATTAAAGTCGCTTGACGTCACCCATAGAAATAAAGTGGAGCGCGGCGCGACAGAAGCATCGCACGGCCAGATGGATCTGCGCCGTAACTGCTTGTGTGCTACTTGCTGTCTCCTGCTCTGATGCAGCACATGCAACACTCCATTTCTTATGGACATTATGTGGACATATTTAAAATTTTATTCTTTGAGATAAAAGGCTATAGGGTTCTTACTTAGCATTTTGGTGCTCTAAAAAAAATTCTGATGTCTGTCTCTTTGTTTGGCTTGGCTGGCTAAACACACACACACACACACACACAGTTGCTAATCAGTGAGAATAATGATATTGAAGAGATGCTAACACTGGTTGATTGATGTTAACATTACAGTAGCTAGCTAGCTAGCCTAGCAAAAACGTTAGACAACTGTTATTACAACATAGTGTAAATGTAAATGCAATTCACTGCTGCAACAAAGACTACATGATGCCTTTAAAGCAACAGGCAAACAAATGATGAACATTCACTTAAATACCAACTTGTTTAGTTACTGTATGTGAGCATACAGCAGACCCACCAGATATGATATGATGCTTTGTTTACCTTGCTGTGTCGCGGGAGGGAAGCAGGCTAGAGTAATAAAAAGACCAAATGGAGTTTCATTTATATGGACTTTCCTCAAGTGGAATGGATTTGACTGACGGTGCTCTGAAAAGTGAACAGACAGATTTACAGACTGAATTAGAGATAGTTAAAGTGTGGGTTAAAAAGTGTATATTGTCTCTTCATTAACCGCTGAAAGTCTGACCCAAACAGTGCCCATCCACAACAGTTAATTGCTTTGCTTCCGTGTTAGTACTCCGGTCTGTTTCTCCAAACAGTAGTTAACAGTAGTAGAGTAGTAAACCACTACTCTACTGTCATTTTGTGATCCTGTTTCACTTTAATAATATATCCAAAAACGGATAACCTTAAAGGAACAGCTAAAAAAACTTACGGTCATAGTTTCAGTAATGTGACATATATTTCCTTGGTTTTTGTTTTGATAAAAAGTAAGTTTTTTTCGTCATTTGTTCATGTTCAACCATAGGGGCAGTCACCACTTAGTTTAACCACCCAGTTATTCTGTTAGATGGAGAGTATAATGCTCTGCTCTACAATCAATCATTTAACATGTACCCATAACCGCAGTGAAGAAACCTACCAAGTGCAGTCCCACCAAGAGCACAAATAAGCAGTACTATTGAAGCATATGCTGCTACAGATGGAAAGTATAGTAGTTATCCCAGACTTATAGGACCAGACTGACCAACCTGATCAACTGTAAAACATTTTAAGGATGAACCGCTAAGAGAGCATACAATGATGCTGGTGGAAACAGCAAATATAGAGCAGCACATGGGAGACCCAGCAATGGGTGGTTGGGAATGACAGATTTAACATCCTGTGATCCTTTCAGATAAACTATCTGGACATGTGGTAATGGACAAGGGACAGTCTTAAGTGACGGCAACATCAAAAAGAAGGAATATGAGAAGCTCTGGAAAAAACAGTGAATATGATCTCAATATTAGAAGCACACAAGGCTGTGGACATTAATTTCTGCGATTCCAGGCACCAAAGGCAACACACAAACTAAACCCCAACCCAATTCTGTCAGGAGTTTTGGCTGAGCACATTTTTGGGTGATTAACTTTTAGGACTATGTCATTAAATTTCCAGGTTATGTTTTATTTCTGACAGTGTGCTATGTGGCTTTGCATACACAGTTGAGGCTGCATGCTATTCTCGTGGATCATCTCCACCACTATAGTTAGCAGATTAATTTAATGACTACTATGGCCTTTCCCAAAGATTCACCATCAAGTACCATAAGTATGCCGATGTGCTGTCATGTACACAGTACAGTAGCCTTAACTGGAGAGATTATTGGCCAAAGCTAGCACTCTCAAAACCAAAAGAGAGCATTCTATCGTTGTTTTGAGGGGCATTTCATCTTCATATTTCCATATGGGAAAGCCATATTTTTGCCCCTTAGGGCAAATATGGTGCAAGAGCTAAACAGAACAAATTGTGTAATACAGCATAACATACATTTTTGTTTAACATTGTTGCTTCATGATCAGTTATGGACGATTTTAAGGTTCAGTATGATCAATATTTCCCTACTTCCTACCCCCCTACTTCAAGCGACCTTGCTTGGACCACACCTGTCTTCAATCTCGTCTTCTTCGTTGTCATCTCACCTACACACCTGTAAAATTTTGTACGGTGCATTAAAGGTGACAAAATCTGGCCAAAGACAAACAGAGTTTAGTTAGTTTTTGCGGTGTGTCCCACACTGTCACCATGGGTCGGCTTTGTCGGCCTTTTAATCGCTGTTGGTTGTGGTCAGCCGTTGGCCTAATTGCCAATCCATCTGATCGGCCACCCTGCTCCCACCACAGGGAGAAGTCTGGTAAGCCATCTCCCGGTGTCCGCTGTAGGACACCTGTAGGACACTCTGTTCGGTTCTGCTGCTGCTGAATCAAGCAAACGCTTGATTTGTTGTGGCAGTCAAAGCAGCGTTTGTATCCTATATCCCTTTTTGAAAGTCAAATAGATTACCGCCGCTTGCTGGTAGAGTTATTTCCTCTAACGCAGGAACAGAACATATGTGGTACTTTGCTGTTGGCTGTAGTCTGAGCTGTAGTTAGCAGCTAAAGAGCTAGTTATTTCCCCCAGATGGAGACCAAAACACTAAGTTTGAAGCATACCGAAGTTCCAAACAGAGAGTGGTCGTTAGCTCTCAAGACATTAGGGACCAGGGTCCAACCAGAGTTATCTGATCCATGTTCAACCCTATTTTTGTCAATTCAAACCACTCCACCCAACCTGTGTGGCAATGGCCTTTCTTTGCTTGCCTGTCTGGAGATGGAGGAGAGCAGAACAGATTATCTAGAGCAACGTTTGCCTTGTTATGCTAGCATTAGCGTACACCTTGTTGTCCCTCACCCTTGAGCCTTCTGTGTGTGTGAAAAACGTACCAGTGTTACAATACAGTGCAATTGTAATGCTAAGATGCTTATGGGAAGCCAAGTAAAGAGGATTAATCTGATCGCCTGCAACTTTGCCATTGATTTCTGTCTCAATAGTATATATTTTTTTGTATGGTATTTTAGTTGAAATGGGTTGGAAGGCCAGTGTAAAACAACCATTTAAAGGTGGGGAGGGTTAGTTTTTGTGCTGTTATGAGTGTTTTCATGTTCTTTTTATTGAGATTTTAAGGTGCATTTTTTCACAGGAAAGGCAAAATGTCAACCAGGCCATGCCATGGCCATGCCATAATCACAGTATTAATAAATAGATAGAAATTTAGACCTAAAGATAATCTACTGGAATGTTAGAGGCCAAAGGAAACTAGTTAAAGTGAAACAAGTTATGAATAGGCTCAAGCAATATCATCCAAAAGTAGTTTTCTTACAAAAAAACCACCTGCTTTCTAATGAAACAGGCCGTTTAAAGAAAAGATGGCCAGGTCAAGTAATCAACATTGTTGGGCAAGTTACTATAAAAAAGTAATTAGTTACAGTTACTAGTTACTTCTTCCAAAAAATAACTAAATTAGATACTCAGTTACAAATTATAAAAGTAACTAGTTACTTTAGAAAGTAACTAATGCGTTACTTTCAGGTAACTTAAAATGGAGTTAAAATACATGTGCATGTTCAATTATTTATGGTAAATCTGAATATTATAATAAAATGGACACTTAATACATTAACAGAAACAATGTACACACATCTAAACTATTTTAATGTTGCTGTGGGACAAATTGAGACTAGCCTCCAATCAAATCCCATGTATGTAGATATTATGTCTAGTGGATTGATATAAATAACACAATACATGTTTTGGAACTTTTGATATTTATTGCCCGTCAACAGGCCATAACTGGGCAAAATTAAATAATGCTTGTTAAGCACGATAGCAAAAATAAATAAGAAATATATACACTCTTTGTAGTGCAAAAACCTAAGTGGCCTGATGTTTATACTTTGCACTGGTGTGTGTGTTTGTGTGTTAGCTTCGGAGCGAGTAGCCACTCTAGAGTCATAGTGAGAGAAACAATGACAAACAAATTGGGAGAGTGGCTCCAGCAGATTCCAGGTAAAACATCAGAGGTCTCTGTCCAGAAGAGTGTAGTCCTAGGAACAGCTAAGATACTGCGCAGAACCCTCAAACTCCCAGGGGACCCGAGCTTGAGAATGACACATACCACCCCACATGGCGTGAGAGGGGGACATTTTAAAAAATATATATATATCGGCTGTATGCCTTGAGATGGGATGTGAGAATGTGAAAAGGTTTTTACAAGACCAATGAATAGTTCTTTTGTGAATGTTGCATGTTTTAGGCAAAGTTACAAAAGGGTTCATGCTAAATAGGAAAATTGCCCCTGTCTATTTCCATTTGGATAAATAAACTATAGGAAGGCTAGGGTGTAGTCCCACCCTTAAACTATACTTAATACGACTTTGTAGTGTACACTGTGTACCACATGTGTAAATGTGTAGTACAGTATGTCTAGGTCAACCTCCACAACAAAGACTTTGTACATGTTGACAGCTGTAAAGCTCATGTTTTACACTGAAGTCAGAGTGTTGGTGTATGTGTGTGTAGGTAAATCAGTCCATCCACCTGTTTATCTGCCGCTCAGGTCTCATTCATATTGAGCTGTTGGATTAGTGTGGCCTACAGCCCAGACACCACGTTAGACATTAAGTCTACCTTTGCTCCCCGGGGGAGACTGGACCCAGGCATTTGTTTGTTTGCACTTCAGGGTACGCAGGGTCTCTGTTGGCAAATCTGGCTCGTTATAGTTCAACACTGGAAGGACAAACTACAGGCCAGGTCTGTTGACTTTTTTTGATCTGATAAGATTTCTCATGGTGCTTTTTATCACCATAAGAAATCTTACAGAGTGTGTCTGATGTACATGATGCCAGGGCAGACAAAGAGCCCAGTTAGATACATTTATATTATTAGCAAATCACATCAGAACAGGGTGGCAGAGAGAGAGACATTTCCAAGAAAAACTAATGCATATAAAGGCTTTTAGTTTTTCAAAGCTTCTGAAAATATTACATTTTCATGAAATCAAGGTATTCATGCCGTCTGAGTCAAGAAATACAAGGCAATGAGAGATTCAATACAAAGCACATGTTTACCTTTGACTGTGGCTTCCTTTAAGATCACAAAGGCAAATTCTCCAGCTGCTTATAATGTGGGAACTGAAGAAACTGTTGAGAGATTACACAATACAAAATACACCAGTGCATTGTTTTCATTCAGGAAAGGGAATACATACACATTATATTGCCTGCTTGTATCCTATATACAGTGGGTACGGAAAGTATTCAGACCCCTTTAAATTTTTCACTCTTTGTTTCATTGCAGCCTTTTTCCAAAAATCAAAAAAGTTCATTTTATTTCTCAGTAATGTACACTCAGCAACCCATCTTGACAGAAAAAAACAGAAATTTAGAAATTTTTGCATATTTATTAAAAAACAAAAACTGAAATATCACATGGTCATATGTATTCAGACCCTTTGCCGTGACCCTCATATGTAACTCAGGTGCTGTCTATTTCTTCTGATCATCCTTGAGATGGTTCTACACCTTCATTGGAGTCCAGCTGTGTTTGATTATACTGATTGGACTTGATTAGGAAAGCCACACACCTGTCTATATAAGACCTTACAGCTCACAGTGCATGTCAGAGCAAATGACAATCATGAGGTCAAAGGAACTGCCTGAAGAGCTCAGAGACAGAATTGTGGCAAGGCACAGATCTGGTCAAGGTTACAAAAAAATTTCTGCTGCACTTAAGGTTCCTAAGAGCACAGTGGCCTCCATAATCCTCAAATGGAAGACGTTTGGGGCGACCAGAACCCTTCCTAGAGCTGGCTGTCCGGCCAAACTGAGCTATCGGGGGAGAAGAGCCTTGGTGAGAGAGGCAAAGAAGAACCCAATGGTCACTGTGGCTAAGCTCCAGAGATGCAGTCAGGAGATGGGAGAAAGTTGTAGTAAGTCAACCATCACTGCAGCAATCCACCAGTCGGGGCTTTATGGCAGAGTGGCCCGAAGGAAGCCTCTCCTCAGTGCAAGACACATGAAAGCCCGCATGGAGTTTGCTAAAAACACCTGAAGGACTCCAAGATGGTGATAAATAAAATCCTCTGGTCTGATGAGACCAAGATAGAACTTTTTGGCCTTAATTCTAAGCGGTATGTGTGGAGAAAACCAGGCACTGCTCATCACCTGTCCAATACAGTCTCAACAGTGAAGCATGGTGGTGGCAGCATCATGCTGTGGGGGTGTTTTTCAGCTGCAGGGACAGGACGACTGGTTGCAATCGAGGGAAAGATGAATGCGGCCAAGTACAGGGATATCCTGGACGAAAACCTTTTCCAGAGTGCTCTGGACCTCAGACTGGGCCGAATGTTTACCTTCCAACAAGACAATGACCCTAAGCACACCGCTAAAATAACGAAGGAGTGGCTTCACAACAACTCTGTGGCTGTTCTTGAATGGCCCAGCCAGAGCCCTGACTTAAACCCAATTGAGCATCTCTGGAGAGACCTGAAAATGACTATCCACCAACGTTTACCATCCAACCTGACAGAACTGGAGAGGATCTGCAAGGAGGAATGGCAGAGGATACCCAAATCCAGATGTGAGAAACTTGTTGCATCTTTCCCAAAACGAGTCATGGCTGTATTAGATCAAAAGGGTGCTTCTACTAAATACTGAACAAAGGGTCTGAATACTTATGACCATGTGATATTTCAGTTTTTGTTTTTTAATAAATATGCAAAAATTTCTAAATTTCTGTTTTTTTCTGTCAAGATGGGTTGCTGAGTGTACATTACTGAGAAATAAAATGAACTTTTTTGATTTTTGGAAAAAGGCTGCAATGAAACAAAGAGTGACAAATTTAAAGGGGTCTGAATACTTTCCGTACCCACTGTATCAATACCATATTTTTTACAGCACACATTTCATGTTACATAAACTTTGGTGTACAAATGGGTGTGATATTTATTTACTTTAGGTGAACATACTGGGTTTCCACTTTTCTGATGGTGAATTCTCTCTTTCCTTTACTTTCTCTCCAGCATGGGTTGGTGCCCTGGCCATGGGCATGATCTTCTTCTGTTCACCAGTGGTCAGCATGTTCACAGACCGCTTCGGCTGTAGGAAGACAGCTGTCAGCGGGGCAGTGGTGGCTTTTGTAGGGCTGCTCAGTACATCTTTTGCAAAGTAAGCTACTGTAATTTTATAGTTAAAGATATCACTTGCCCTAACCCCAGTTTGTGCCTCTGATGTATTACCATTAGAGGATTAGATCATTAGAGGATTAGATCATGATTTCTTCACTACAGCTATATAATGAGGCGCAAAAATCGGAACCATGCATTCAATAAATCTTAGTGCCACTCAATTAAGATGTTTTGTCATAATTTTGGTAAAAAGGAAGACTGCTTAGTTCAGTCTCACTCAATCATAACAGTCATGCATTAGGTCATACTAAGCATCTAAGGTGCTTTTAAAAAAAATATAATTTAGTATAGTATATTTACAACTTATTTGGGAACTCAACTCTTTTAATTAAAATCTGAAATGAACAGTCAGTATTACAGTTGTTACAGTTGTTTTTTTTAACTGCAAGCTTTTTACTAAATGAGTCTAACCATTTTTTCAGCTTGTTTATACTGTATAATCAAGTCAAGTAAAAATTTGTATACAGCCTAATATCATAAATTTGTTTCTTGGTTTTTTGCAATCTTCACAGCATACAATCCCATGACTCTTAAGTTTATAAATTAATTAATGTTATAGAAATACAAATGGTCTTTTTTCTATTGCAGCTCCTTGAGCCTTCGCTATTTCACATATGGGATACTGTTCGGCTGTGGCTCCTCATTTGCCTTCCAGCCCTCGTTGGTCATCCTTGGCCACTACTTCCGCCAGCGCCTGGGCTTGGCCAACGGTGTGGTGACGGCCGGTGCCAGCCTCTTTTCCATGGGCCTCCCGGTCTTTCTCAACAAGGTAGTGGAACCCCTGGGCCTCAGCAGAACCTTCCAGATCCTCAGCCTCTTCATGCTGGTCCAGGCCCTGCTGGCCCTGATGTTCAAACCTTTACTGCCTGCTGGAGGAGGCATGGGACCCCCGGGCATGGGTCCTGGACCTGCCAAACCCCAAACCCAGCCAGAGGCCACAGCTCAGGAGGGGAGCAGATGGAGCAGGGTCCGTGATGGGGTCAGGAAGTACTTCAACCTGCGTGTGTTTCACATTGTGACATACCGGGTGTGGGCGTTTGGAGTAGCCACAGCTGTACTAGGCTACTTCGTGCCATATGTCCATCTGGTAAGAATAATAATGGGCATGCTTGTATAGGGCTGCACAATTAATCCAATTTTAATCACGATTACCATTTTGGCTTCCCACGATCAAATTTGCGTAATTGACCCGCCATTCAACCCATGCTGGACCCATTCATAATTAGTCACCTGTCACTCTGTGAGTAGCATACGTCCATCGCACTCCCTCTCTCTCCCTAGTGCTTTTAATCAGTTATTGTTGAAAATAAGTGAAGGAGATTTCTCAGAGATGCATTTTTTTAAATGTATCCTAGGCCATTTATTTCAGATAATTTTCATTTACATGTGTTGCAGCTGTATGTATGTACAACATACAACTTTAATATAAGAGGAATGTAGCATAAAATGGATGTGAAAGCAGTTACTATAAATAGCCTACGTAACTATAAAATTAGTTTTGGTTAAAATCTACAAATAATAATGACAATTAATTGTGATCTCAATATTGATCAAGATAATCGTGATTATCATTTTGGCCATAATCGTGCAGCCTTATGCTTGTAGTCACATTATAAGTACATGTTTATTTGCTCCTGCCCTGAATTGGGTTATGTTAAAGGGGTGCAAATATATTGGAAAAAAAATCAAGAGTCAATTGTGCGTCTGACACACAATTGACTAGAATTTAAGCTTGTTGCATTAGCAACCAAACAAACATCCACGCGAAAAGTGCACCTCTAATGCCAGTTTGCAGGCTAGGCGGATCAGCTGCATAGCTACAGCACATTAACCAGCATTTAAACATAGCAGCAAATGTCACTTTGGTCTTTATTGACCAAAAGTGTTGGTTCTTACTGTGTGGTTCTTACACTTCTGTACCACTGCTAACAGCATATTGTCTGCTCATGGTTTGTAAGCTATAGCACAAGTTTGTTTACACTGTTTCTCGCTACCTGCCGCGTCTCAGCCTGCCAGCTGCTGTCAAACAGAAACGCGCACTTCCAGTGGCTGAAAAGAAAAGGAGTATTTCTCATATTTCTCCAAAGAACTTGTTTTTAGTTAGTTATTATTAGTATTGACAATATGTGTAAAAAAACATGGAAAAATGTGATTTTAAAGCACAGGAACTTTGCTTTCCATGATGATTAGAATCCAAAATTCAGGACATATGATTGATTTTGGTGTGAAATAGTGAGATAGTGAAGGATGAGGATGATGTGTAAAGCTGCAGCATGGAGCTGTGAAGCTGATCTCCCTCTATCCAGATGTCGGATGTTCCAGCTTTGGCCTCCCTCTGTCAGGCCTGTTGTTTCAGGCCCGGGCCCAGATGTAAACACAGCCCCGGTCTTTGTATTGGGTCGACCACCTCAGGAAACCTCTCCTGTATGGCCTCTCTGTATCCCTAAACATGCCTATCCTATGGTCATTATGAACGTAGAACCCTTCAAAGCAGAGCAAATATTTCACAAGTTCAGAAAAGACTTCAGAGGGCGGTTAAATGTTTTGGATCTGATTTGGGGGTCAGGACTGAGGGGAGTGGGAGGGTCTGACTTATATGCGTTGTGTCTTCCTGTTCTGCAGTTCCAAAGGTCTGTGGATGAAGACATTTTGCTGTTGTTAGACATTTGCTTTAGGGTTATGGATGGACAATTCCTCCACCTCACCAAATGTACACCCATATGCTTAGTTATTTTACTTCTTAGGTATGGAGCACCTAATGAGAAAGTTCACCAGCAGTTTGTGTGATATCTCATTTACTGTTAGTAGCATTTAGTGAGTTTCTTATGCGGCACAATCACCTTTAACCAGAACACACACAGCTAAAGCTCGCAGTACTATGTCTGTTTTTCTTTCTGCGTCTCAGATGAATTTTGTGAAGGAGCAGTTCAAGGGGACCCAGAAGGAATGGGTACTCCTGGTTTGCATAGGAGCTTCATCTGGGGTGGGACGCCTCGCTTTTGGGAAGCTCGGAGACCTCATTCCTGGTCTTCAAAAGATCTACATGCAGGTGAGGAAAGGTCTGAAGGCATACCGTTGGAAAAACTCATGCAGTTATAGTATGTGAGCCTGAAGCATTGTGTCAAGATTAAAACTAGCTACTGTCTTATTTTTAGCTGTTAGTTATGTTAGTTAGTAACATGGTTTAATGACTTATTTCTACCATTTCACAATCGTTCAAAATTATATGTCTCATTTCTAATTTCTGTCTATTTCTAATCTTTGTAAGCACTACAATATACATTCCTGTAATATAATTACTCTCTCATAATAGCTTGTAATATAACAATGGGTTAATAAAGCTAACAATTCAAATTAGAAGTCTGACCATCAACTATTAACAGTTTAAGGCTCTTTTTTTCCAGACGCTGTTATTTTCACTTTCACTTTGCCCTCTGGCACACATATTATCACACTGAACCAAGGTTTGTTTAATAGTATTCTATTAAAAGTGTTATATAGTGTCACTTGGTTGAGCATTATATATTTTGATTTGCAAACAGAGAGGCTTACTGTTTTGATGACCTTGTCAGGCTAATTCACAAATGGTTAGTGTGTCACAGCCATTATGGCACTAACCCGACGGCTTACCGTTGGGGAGGCAGTCAGTCCGACTGCCTTTTCTGCCAAGTTGGCTAAAATTAAGTGCCTCAGACTACATGGAAGCGATGCAGATGGCAGCTGATTGGATGAACGCGTTACATGGGTCTGGTTCCTCCAGAAATTCAAAGCCAGACTGTCATGGCGGCTTGTTCAGAATACAATCTCATATTTTACTAAAATAGTTCACCAAAACGTGTTTCTGTAAACATTTTAAGCAAGAAATAGGCCATGCAGTTGCTGAATCTGTCTTCATTTCAGATCAACAAAGGTCAGTTTAAAAGATTTTCGTCAGATTTTGAGAGACTCGAGTCACGCTCATCCTGCTCGCCATTTCCGGGTTTGCACTCCACCAATCAGATTGGTAATTTGAGTCAGACTGCCGGCAGTGCCCGCCTTCTGACGGAGCATGTCAGGTCGGCAAAAATGAAGGCCGCGGCCCTTCTGGCGGACGACGGCACAGAACACACCAAACAGACTTGAGTCACCGACCTCGCCAGACTGTCCGACGGCCGATTATTGGGTTAGTGTGTCAAGGACATTCAACCAGGAACAACCACAAACACTGTGTGCTATTGTGTGACGGTGCGACTTTGCCGGTTAAGGTTCACCAAAGTTACTTGTGAATTAGCTTTTCCACTGGAAGCAAGTATTTTATTTGCCCCATCTCTTGCACAAAATGGAAGTTAATGGGAGGCGGATATGTCAATACGCCAATGTGGAACTCATGAACTTTGAGCTCAGTGTAATGCAACATTATTAGCTGACTGTTTAGATTCATACAAACAGGCAGCTTTCAGCTGCTGCTAGCAAAAACACAAAGCACAGACCTAAATCCGTCGCCTGGCCTATTAAACAGATGATGTGCTTGAGATGTATTTAAATTCCTCAGGTTTATATATCTTCTCTCCACATTAAGCTTTCAGATCCCCCTCTGTAAATTTTAAATATGTAGGTGTTTACCAGGTCCTAAAAGCAGTTTGAGGGTTCAATCTGTTGCCAGAACAAAATGTTCACAATGAAGTCAAAAGGCCTGGAAGCTGATCTCCATGATCAAGTACAACAAAGATAGAAACTAATCCAACTAAAAACAGTATGCAGTATAATCTCTTCTCACTTACTGTCAACAATGCTTCTGTTGGTACTAAAGAAATCCAACAGGATCTAGTAAACACCTCCTGCAGCTATGGCCTATGAAACAGGCAGCCATTTCCGTTAGAAACAAATAATAGAGACACTGTATGTGTCTGTTTCAGGTGGTGTCCTTCATGGCTCTGGGCCTGATGTCCATGATGATTCCTCAGTGCTTGGCTTTCGAGGGGCTCGTGGTTGTGTGCGTGTTCCTGGGGCTGTGTGACGGCTGCTTCCTCACCATGATGGCTCCCATAGCGTTTGAGCTGGTCGGGCCCATGCAGGCTTCGCAGGCCATAGGCTACCTTCTAGGCCTCATGTCTCTTCCCATGACTGCGGGTCCACCCATCGCTGGTGAGAAGCAAAACATAGCACTGTACAGTGCAATCCAGAATAAGACTGCAGTGATCTGGTTCCCTGCATTGACTTCAGGATGTTGGCATTAAGAAGCTGATTGATATTAACAGAGTAAAACCAAATGTGGAGAGTAAAAGGAGATTAATAAAGGATACATTATTATTAGTAAGCCAAATGCAGGGCAGGATAGATTGTGCTTACTCTAGCGATTTGGGCTTGTGGCCAACTGTAACTCTCTAGGGAAAAGCACACACAGAGTAATCCCTTCTGTCTCCTACTACCTCCTCACTCTCTCCTCAGGCATCCTAGTGCTATCTCTTTCCAACTCTTTCAGATCTGACACATATCCGTCCTGAAATGTTTTTTACTACAAAACATCCTATTTCTTATGGCCTCACAAAAGCAAATGGGGTTGTGATTAATGGTTGTTATTAATAGTTTGTTATTAATGGTTTGAGATATTTATCCAAATTACATTTCAAGCTGTAAAAACAGATTCTCATTTTAAAAACAACAACAACCCAATGTCATCTTAAAACACTCATTTCTGTTTTAGACTACGTCTTTAGAGAAGCCTTGGAAATCAAAGCCTGAAAGTTGTTCTACTTTAGTCAGTGACTACTACCCCATGCAGTGCATGTGGAGACTAACTAGCCAAAAAAACACTTTTTGTCTCTACACACAAAGACCTGCATTAAGATATAAAGTACAGTATAGTGGCATATGGTTTCAGTGTTACTTTTGACTTATCACAGATGCAGACATTACTTCTTGTAGTTAAACAAAACATGTAATTGACATGATGCAGACTATTATAATGCCACTTGTCACTGTCTGTACAGTTTGTTTGCCTTAGTTCACGTGCAGATAAATATAGAATGTGGATCTACAGTACGTACTATAGACAGGGCGAGGTTTCAGTTTTACCACAATCTTCTTATTGACCTCCACTGTTTTGTTTTTTTGTGGTCCTTTCTTGTGTTGCCACTTATTTTAACATTAGAAGGTTATGTCCCTAGAAAATGTCACTATATTCAGTTTATTCTGATTATGCCATGGTGTACTGACACACACAGGAGCACACTTTTACATAACTGCAGCTCTGTAAGACATGAAAGCACAAGATCAAGTCAGCAAAAACAAGATTTTCAGCTGGTGTCACTTCGCTCTTGTTTTGCTTTTATGTTTTCTCTCCAAGAGTTAGATGATACATTCTCGTGTGTGAGAGAGTATGGAGCTGGAGCCAGGGGATTAGCATTAAAGCCTGGAGGCAAGGGAAACAGCTAGCTTGGCTATCTTCAAACTTCAAAGATATGCCTACTAACACCTTTACAACTAAGCTAAGCGGTAACATGTTATATCTTATTTGTTTAAATCCTACTCAAACAGTAAAAACAACAATATTTTTTTGGAGTGAGTGGGGAGTAATTTGAGTGAAGCAAGGTGAAATCTAAGTTGAGCAAGGAGCAGTTTTTAGAGTCAGTTATTTGCTGTAACTCCTTCTCTGTGGACAACAGCCCGGGGCACAAGACTTTCAAGACATTTATTGTCAGAGTGCAGTTGCCAGGCGGCTTTACTGAGCCACTTCTCCCCCTAAAACCACAAATGTCCTTTTCTGTATTTCTTTTTGTGTATGGGTTAAAACGTTTTTTTGAGCAGAACCAGGCTAGTTGTTTCCTCCTGCTTCCAGACTTAGAGCTAAACTGGGCTAATTGCTGCATGGCTCCAGCTTCATACTGACCATACCTGATCATTGAGGACATCAGTGATTTTTTTGTTAAGTAGATGTGTTTCAGTGATTTAAAGGAGAAATCCAGCTAATTTTTACCTGAATCTTGATTGCTAAATGTACTGTCGATAGAAAAAAAAAAAACGACCTAAATTGGTGCTAGCAAACTGGAGTTGCTGCTGCTAATGGCCAGAGCTCCCAGTTAGCTAAAATGCTATTTGTGGGGGCATGTTCTAAACAGTGCCTTTGTGCCTCTTAAGACACACATTGCAATTAAAATGTCTGTGCAACATGAACAAGGCCCTTACGTGACAACAAGATGCGTTTTCAACTCAGACATTGTAAAAAAAAATTGTTTAAATCCAAAGTTTATACTGTCACCTACCTCTTTTCCATCATGAACTGTGTCCCACTGCCTCCACTGTCCAGGTCTCCTACACGATTACTTTGGGAACTACACGGTGGCCTTTTCCCTTGCTGGGGTGCCTCCTATAGTGGGGGGCGTGGTGCTGTTCTTTGTTCCCCTGATACACCGCCGGCTCCAGGCAGCGGCGTCCCCAGAGGAGACGTCAACAACTGCCCACATGCTGCCACCCGCCCCACCAGTGGGGGAGCCCAAGAGCTGCTCCAATGGAGACGTCCTGCCTGGCTATACTGATGTAGAGACACACATCTGAGTCACACCGAACAAAGGTTACATATACAGTATTTATACACATCAAGTTCAGTATTTATACACATCAAGCATAGATCATGTTTGTACATTAGGAAGTCTAATGCACATATTTCTTCTTCTTATACGTCACTCGTCTTTTTGCTTGTTTTTCAGGGATTCAGCCTACCAGCACCTTTTTCTTCATCCTTAGATTTCCCTCCTCTCAACCATGGACTTCCGGCTGGCTGACCTTTAACCCTCTCACCCTCCTGGACTCTCATGGGCTGTTTGTTATTTTCATGTGGAGAGAAATCGAAAAGGGCGCTCTGGCTACAAACAACAGAGGGGACAAAAGAAGGCCCGTCAGCGTAGGATGATGGGAATGTATATGGAAGATAAGCACAACACAGTCTCAACAAAGATTGTTTAATCAGTGGGGACTCTGTAGTAACAAATACCTCCAAGAGGAACGAAACGAAGAGATTTTAACCGACTAATTTCACAGCATTAATTTTCCTTCTTTGAAAAGAAATACAATGTTGTTTCTAGATTTATATAAACAGATTGAAATAAGAGGCATATGAGAATTAGTGAAGGGATAAATTCAAACTTTCTTTATGTAGTACCTCATGCATCTACATTTCTGAACACAACGCATTTTATTTAGTTTGTGTAGCTGAATCACAATCTCACCTACAGTGATTTGCTTTATTCTCTGATGCTGTTTTCTGCTGTGACGGATAGAAGAGAAACTTGTTGTAATTGTCACAAGAGGATCAGCCACCAGCCACAATCACCTCATCTCAACCACACACTGTACTCACACCCAGGGTCCAAAATACTTCAGCGAAATGACTTCAACTACTCTACCAGCCTGGCTGCATGGGAGACAGATGCTCGATTGTGGCAGCTGTTGATTCCAACTGATTCATGTAACATTGCCCCTTAAGTGCGCAATTTTTTTCATGGTTTAAATTTAGGTCAGTGACTTTGCAGCTTGTGGCAGGTTAACTAATGCAGTTAGTAGGGGTGAGTCATGATGTATGAGTTGTATTTTGTTTTTTTCAATCAGCAAACTCTACAGTTATTATTGGCCTTTTTGGAGTTTTAGCAGGGTGCTCAACAAATCTGCATGAACTGTGTTTATGGCTTTGAAAAATAATTTACAGTAGTTTTTTGTAGTGCACACACTGTATAAGTGGAAAGAGTTGGAACCATGCAGTCATAACTTGAGATTGATAGCTGTAGGTAGTATTGATTTTGGTGAACTTCAGATTTGTATAATTTTATTCCAAACCTTTTGTGCGTGTGCGCGTGCGTGCGTGTGCGTGCGCGTGTGTGTCCGTCCTGTGCAGCTGCACTTTTGATAGTACTGTGTTACATTCGGTTGAAACTGCCAAACGACCTGAGCCCTCATCAGGCCATTTCACAGATAACCAAATCAATGTGCTGCTTTAGTTTAGCTTGATGTCATGAGGCAGTAATGAAACAAATGGTCACGGACGGTTTCAAAAACATTTGGACCACTTACCTCTGCACTCTTAGGTTACAAGTTCTCTTGAACTATGAACTTTAATGAACATATGAGAAGTAGAGCTGCAATAATTAACTGTTTGAGTAACATTCTGTGGTTATATGCATACCTAAATAGCAGAGAGGAGGATTGGTACACAATAAGGATGGAATTGCTCTGGTGTTCAGAGGGTATTCTTTTCTGTCAATTCCCCTCTTTGCTGTCACTGCCATTACCCAGTCAGCTTCTGTGTTACCATGTTTTGGAGCCTAAAAGCTACACAAACCTCACTGCTGAGTGTAGTGTTTTTGGGGCCAATGCTATAGGAATAGAAAACATACATCTATACCTCAGTAATCAAAAAAACCCTCAGCAATCAAGCTAAACAAGCTGTTCATTACATTATAATTTCACTCATCTGTTTTTTGGTTTTGTTGTTGGAATCGGAATCATCAGCCGCAAAGCTACCAAACACATGTTTTCAATCACCATGGCTTCCTCCGAAACCTCATTAGTGTCTGTTTAGGAACCACAAAACTGTGGAAATGTCAAACTTCCAAAACAGTTGGTGCGTAATCCGTTTAGAGATTCATCCTTCCTCCTTATTTTAACTTCATATCCATTTATTCTTGATCCTCACTGTTCCTGCTCTCTCTCAACTCTATCTGCATATTTGGTAGTTATCCTTAGCTTCTCTTTATCACAGCCTCATGTCTCTGGTGATTGAATAAATGCAGTAATATAAAAGATAAAAGAGAAACTCAACTATAAGCAGTGGAGACACATTTAAATGCTGAAGCATGGCCAAAAACATAGCATAAAGCCCCTATTTGCAGACAGAAACAAAAGGTAGTGTTACTGTGGGACCGCCAGACACCGCCTACCTACTGCCTGGGTCTGTCCGAGGTTTCTTCCTAAAAGGGAGTTTTTACTCACCACTGTCGCACTGTTCTGCTCTGGAGGGAACTACTAGAACTGTTGGGTCTTTGTAAATTATAGAGTGTGGTCTAGACCTACTCTGTAAATATGTATAGTGTTTCAAAATAACTCTTATGATTGATACTATACATTGAGTTGAATTGAATTGGTAATTTAAAAAGTACGGCTGCCTGAATTTTCCACTTACCATCTATGTTGAATAACTAGTGTCATAAATCATCAGAGGGTCATCAGCTTCAATCCAATCCCAGTAACTTGAACATGAAGCCCAATCCAATCTCTTTCTCATTTTACAGCATTTTATTTAACCAAATCAAGATCCTTCGGCCTAAGTAATAATGTTTTTTTCGTCATGAAGGTTGCAGGAGATGGTTTTTATAAAACTGCATGAAAAATCAGAAAATTACCCTTATAGCTCTAATTGCATCCAGTGTAAAGATGACATTTTTACAGAAAAAAAATACATTTGAAAAAAAGCTTTATATTGTAATTAGAAATTCTGTTACTACTTCACTGGAAAAAAACGTGCCGAGTCACTTACAAGTTGAGTACTAGTTTACTGCTGGCGAACTAGAGGCCTGTGTCAGTAAAGTCCCACAGTCTAGCACATGAGTGAATGAGAGTGAGTTGATTGTGTTTCTATGCACAATACATATCCGTCTCAACAACATTAAATAGAATTGTTTAGTTATTGTGTTTTTTGACTGAGAACTCATGTTTGTTTTCCATTTTTTTTGTGTTGAATATGTTGTCATCTTGTTAGCTATCAGCTTAACATCACTGCTGTTTTTTTTTTTTAAACATGTTTTTGAAGACAAGAGGAGAACTAGAATCCAGACATTTGAGTCACAGCAGTAACCTCAGATCTATCTTTTAGTTACTTAACCAGCTGTGTAGTTTATTAAATTTATTTATATCAGGGACCATGTACAAAAATGCATTAATCTTAAAGAAAAAAATATGCTATGTACGTGATAGCTGCTAGCTCATTTCCATCTGTAGTCCCTGGGCAGATGATATATATATATATATATATATATATATATATATATATATATATGTATATATGTGTGTGTGTGTGTGTGTGTTCTGCATTAATATGTTGTTAATCCATTTGTCCGTTTAGTACATAATGCTCCTTCACCATTGAAGAGCTGCCAGAGGGGAGATTTTGTTGCATTCCTAAACAAGGTTCCACCTTTGTACATTCTGCTTTTACTTTTAAAGCTGTTAAATAATCAAATAAGCTCCAGGTCAATCTGAAACCCTGCACACACACAACCTGCTTTTATAACTTTTATATATATATATATATATATATATATATATATATATATATATATAAAATAATGTAAAGTTATAAACGGACATCTGAGTACAAAATTTAATTGTGAAAGCTTAACATTTTATATTTAACATTAACATCACAATGATTATGCTGTCGAGATTTTCTGCCCAGGACCTTTCAGGGCTTGTTTATAAAGTGACCTCATAGGTTTTAAGACAATATTGTTTGCCTGAGACCAACTCAGCTGTGATCCACCACAACCTTTTTATTTTTTATTTTTTTTGTAATTTTTCTGTTTTTGCTTAGTCATTGTGAATCTTTTCCTGGCCTCCTCACTTGATTTTACTCACCCAGTTTCTGGTCAGAACCAGCTGAGGGCTCCTTGTTATTAGATTCATATAGAGAAAAGTGACATTTGTCAACATATGTAGGCTACTTTATATAATATGTAATGGTTTCTAGTTAACCATACATTTAGTTTTAATAATTGATTTTTATTTGTTGCCGTTTTGAGTGTGACTACTGGAACCCACTGAGTTGGTTCACATTTGAAATGATATATAAACGTAAAGGAGCTGAATGAATGTAGAATGATACAGAACATCTGGATGGGTGCACGGTGTCTATGGAACCAGTGTTTGGCTTGCCAAAGTCTTTTCATCTATGCAGCGTTGCTTGGCTCGTGGTCCACTTTCTGTGACCGCTTCACTTTCTGAAGTCACGTCAAAGTCTAAGTGATGAACGTTGAGCGTTTGTATTTGTCTGCAGCCTTGCAGTTTCAGGACGAGCTAAACATACACTGAACTATAAACTACTACTTCATGTTTTGGGACCTTTTTAATATAATTAGAAGGTTTTCAAGATGTGGTTGGACTTTAAGCTATTTCCCTGACAGTCAACATGGTGAAAACATTTCTCTCCTGTTTTTGCTTTTGTTTTTCTTCTGCTGCTTGCCTGTGGTGAACAGTGTGAAGGTCAGAGCTACAGAGAGGCACATTCTCTGGCACTATTTGTTCTTTAGTTGTTACATTCTGTCAAGATCAGTGCAAAACAGATCAAATGAACTAAATCAACAATCATCATATTTACTTATTTAAGTAAGGTAATGTTACTCAACAATAATTTTATTTAGCATTTGCTTGGATTTAAGTAGCCAGAAAACCAAACCTTACCCCATTCAACTTTCTTCTGGAAGAAAAGAAAATCACCTGACTTGAAGTCAACCCTAACTACTGTAATATTGAGCCTCATTATTCTACTCTGAGAGTAGAGACACGTGCCAGTTCTCTACTCCTCTGACCTCAATCTCTGTTCTGTTTAACTGCTTTCTACTCTGCCTGAAAAAGTCTATATATTACAGAACTTGGTTATCTTGTACAAAAAGTCCAATACCTCATTAACAACCATGGACAACCTCTGGCAAGAATATCAGACATAATTTTATCTTTATTGTGTCTGGTCACACAATCTCTTTATGTGCTCCATATGTTCTAGAAACCCTGTGTTATTTGCGCATTTTTTTCTATATGTAGCCTGTAGGCATCATGCTTTCACAGCTATAAATACTCAACTTTTTGTGATGGGTGTGTATGTGTGTGTATATGTGTGTGTATATATATATATGTATGTAATTGTATATGGATGTAATTATGTATGTATGTGTGTATATACAGTGTGTGTGTATATATATATATATATATATACATATATATGTATATGTGTGTGTGTGTGTGTGTATATATATATATATATATATATATATATATATATATATATATATATATATATATATATATATATATGTATATGTGTGTGTGTGTGTGTGTGTGTGTATATACACTCACCTAAAGGATTATTAGGAACACCTGTTCAATTTCTCATTAATGCAATTATCTAATCAACCAATCACATGGAAGTTGCTTCAATGCATTTAGGGGTGTGGTCCTGGTCAAGACAATCTCCTGAACTCCAAACTGAATGTCAGAATGGGAAAGAAAGGTGATTTAAGCAATTTTGAGCGTTGCATGGTTGTTGGTGCCAGACGGGCCGGTCTGAGCATTTCACAATCTGAAGAATCACAAAGAATGGTGTGAAAAGGGAAAAACATCCAGTATGCTGCAGTCCTGTGGGCAAAAATGCCTTGTTGATGCTAGAGGTCAGAGGAGAATGGGCCGACTGATTCAAGCTGATAGAAGAGCAACTTTGATTGAAATAACCACTCGTTACAACCGAGGTATGCAGCAAAGCATTTGTGAAGCCACAACACGCACAACCTTGAGGCGGATGGGCTACAACAGCAGAAGACCCCACCGGGTACCACTCATCTCCACTACAAATAGGAAAAAGAGGCTACAATTTGCAAGAGCTCACCAAAATTGGACAGTTGAAGACTGGAAAAATGTTGCCTGGTCTGATGAGTCTCGATTTCTGTTGAGACATTCAGATGGTAGAGTCAGAATTTGGCGTAAACAGAATGAGAACATGGATCCATCATGCCTTGTTACCACTGTGCAGGCTGGTGGTGGTGGTGTAATGGTGTGGGGGATGTTTTCTTGGCACACTTTAGGCCCCTTAGTGCCAATTGGGCATCGTTTAAATGCCACAGCCTACCTGAGCATTGTTTCTGACCATGTCCATCCCTTTATGGCCACCATGTACCCATCCTCTGATGGCTACTTCCAGCAGGATAATGCACCATGTCACAAAGCTCGAATCATTTCAAATTGGTTTCTTGAACATAACAATGAGTTCACTGTACTAAAATGGCCCCCACAGTCACCAGATCTCAACCCAATAGAGCATCTTTGGGATGTGGTAGAACGGGAGCTTTGTGCCCTGGATGTGCATCCCACAAATCTCCATCAACTGCAAGATGCTATCCTATCAATATGGGCCAACATTTCTAAAGAATGCTTTCAGCACCTTGTTGAATCAATGCCACGTAGAATTAAGGCAGTTCTGAAGGCGAAAGGGTGATCCCCTTTGTGAACACAGTATTAGTATGGTGTTCCTAATAATCCTATAGGTGAATGTGTGTGTGTGTGTGTGTATAAATGTGTGTGTGTATGTATATATATATATATATATATATACATATATATGTGTGTGTGTGTGTATATATATATATATATATATATATATATATATATATATGTGTATGTGTATCTGTATAGTGCCATGGCAACACTTAGCCCAGGCCTTCCCACAGCCTTACATGATGAAACACGAGTAATATTTCAGTACAGGGCTCTTCTAATCTTTCTTTTTCTAAACCTCTAAGGTTGCTGCAGTTAAACCTTTATTGCCTCTCTTCACTTCTTAAAGCTGTCCAACCTCAACAAGCTATAGCTTACCTTTTTATATAAATACATATTTCAAGTTTTAGTCACTTTACAAAATGTTCTTACAAGGCCAGTGACGAAGCAAGATCTGAAATTAAAGTCATGCTGCTAGAAAAACTATCATTATTATTGAGAAGCAATTTGGATTCTGTATCAAAAGAGGCACATTTTTCTATTAAACCAACAATAAAGATGTCATTTTAAAAGACCCCATGCTTTCATTGCCAGTCACTCTTTTGTTGGCTATGTACTTTCAGCCCTTAATTACTCCATTGCTGCAGCATCTGACATGGACTGCCATGTCAGACGCTGCAGGCAATCGTGTTGGAGACTAACCTCAGATCACTTTGAATGCTCAAAGATGTAAACCCTCCAAATGTGTTTTCATTGGTGTGATCTTGATATCACCACGGCAACGTGACTGAGTTCATTCAGGCAGCAAGTCCTCCCTTGACTCCCCATTCTCCTTTTTAACTAGTATCTCACAGCCAGGCAACCAAACATGCTGAGCCTTAAAGAACACACTTTGCCTGATCAGTTCCAAGCACCAGAGCTCATATGTACATACAGGAATCTGTTGTTGTTGTTTTCCATGTCACAAGGCAGATAATAAGTCTCTTGTTGAGCTTGGACCCTTGGGCTGTCTTTGCTCTTATTGATGATTAAGTATTAATACAGTGTGGAAGACTCTTTAGCCCAAAAATAAAATAAAAAATAATGTTATTAGATCAAATGCAACCTTAACGCTTTAACTTCTACACACTACACCTACCAGGACCAGAAAGGGAGATGAAACACCGACAGCAGCCCATCACATAAAGCTGACTAAGTAATGCTAGAGCTCAGGGCTGTCAGAGATGGAGCTGCTTTAAAATGAGTGTCAATCCCTTATTTTAGGACAAATTAAATAATTTGGATGAGTACAAATTCTATACATGTAGACGGTAGCCAGTGTACTGTATACAATATATACTTCTGGCCATTAGGTGTCTCCATACATAACAGGAAACCACTGTTGTAATCACTAATGTAACAATGTAGATTGTCCAGTAGGGGTCCCCCCTCCCTCTTTTCTTTCTGAAAAGGATCTTGAAATACATTCAATGTCAAAATGTGTCATTGTCATTACACATGATTTACTAAATTACCTTCACTAATTAATTTTATGACACCCTATAATAACATACATAGTTTAGTTTAGTTTTTACTGCCAAACATCAGGCCCACTATTTTACTAAACATTTATCTTCCGGTTATACATCTATAAAAACCGAACAATAAAGATAAATAACATTTAATATTTGACTTCTGTATTCTTTCACATAACATACTGGAAATACTTTCAAATTAACTGTAGAATGAAACTGGTACACATGTGCAGTTTATATATAAGGAGCTCATTTCCTCTTCTCCCAGGCTTTCTCTAAGTGCCATCTAATCTAAATGTTTCATGTGTCAACAGCCAACTTAGTCTGTGTGCATCATCCATATTTACAAAATCTAAATTTTTTTTTTTTTTATTAATTCATGGGGGTTCTAAATAACTTTCATATTACATGTAAAAGCATATGACAAGTATTAATGTTTTCTGAGGCTCTGAAATGCTACTTTCAGGAGTTTTACATGTTAACTATTAGTGTCATTACACTGGAAACTTGTAGGAATTACTACACACACAGAATAAACACACACACACACACAGAATAAAGTTACAAAGAATTCTGATTTGATGTATTAGTTACTAGAAATAGTAACAGTTATACTTTTTTAATATAACTACGTGCTTCATGTCAGTAATTAAAAAAAGACATTTCACTTGTCACTCGCTTGGAGAATCTATCAGGACAGAGGCTAAATGTCAAGATGATGATTTTCAAGTGTAACACAGAATGTGTTTCTTACAAAATTGTAAATGGTTTAGTAATGAGTTGTTAAGTATTGTGCAACGCTCACCAAGAAAAAGAAAAGGAAATTATCAAATGTACTGTATTATCTTACAGCCAGGGGCCTCTGGCTCCTCAAGGGTGTGAGTGCCAAAGCAGGAAGTGATGTAAGAGAAAGTGATAAAAACCTCTGTTGTGTCACACTATTTTCTTTCCTGCTCCCTTCGTGGTACTTCCTCACTGATCTGTTAACAGAGATAGATCCCTCTGCACTGCTGTTACATGAAAGCAGGTTGTGACAAAGGAAAGTGTAGAAATCCGTTTCACTATGGGGAAATATTGGTGGCATCTGACAGTCGACATTTTGTAAAGAGTACTTGGCTGGAATAATAAAAGAAGAGTTCTTTGAAAACAGTTGATAATGAAGGCCTTACATTTTTCAGAAATATGTACAAAAAGTTTTCCAACCTTGTCTTCATTGTTAGAAGCAAGCTTGGGTATGTTGCAAACTGAAAAAGAAGAACTTGACATTTACCACTCTTTAAAGGACCTTAGCCAATTAACTGTAAAACATACAGTAGGCCTACTTACTTCTATCAGTACTACTAATACTATCACTGTTACTGCTACCTGTGAAAAAGCAGATGGACTCCCAGGAAGAAGCTTAGTTAGTAACATTATTAATGGGACAGAATTGCATGTAGAAGAAGATAGAGAGGAGATTGATCAATAATAAAATATATGTTGTTCTCTGTGTTGGTTTAATGGTTACAAGGAACTAGTAATGTCTGCATTTTGATTTACAGGAACAAACAAAAACTAAAGGCTGCATTCAAGGTAGGAGCGGCCGCTGCATTGAGGAATAAACCTCTATATATGGCCGCCTGCTCTACCAGGTGAGCTGACCAGGTGCCCACACCTGTTGTTTCTTTCACACACTGCAAACACAATCCCTGACAGGTAATCACACCTGGACAGCAGACCATGGCCTCTGCTCACCTTCGTTGAATTTGGTTCAGATCATATGTAATAGCCCTTAATCAGTTGGACCTGCATGTCTGTTGCTGAGATTACTGTGTTATTGTTTTCAAAGAGATAAAATGTGACAGCCAGACATGAATGTGTTGCTGCCGTGTCTCTATCAACGCATGTCCTGTCCTCCACATGAAACTCACCCTCAGTCTGGAAACTTCCTGCACAGATAATGAGGTGATAATGGGCTACTCATGTTTTCACATTTCACACTGTCGGGCCCAAAATATACAAGCTAAGACCAGGGGTGATTCTAGGATCAGACCTTTAGGGGGGTTCAGCCCCTAATGACAACGTGACATGGATACGGTGCCTTGCAAAAGTGTAACCCCACTGCTAAATCAGTAATTTCACTAGCCAAAAATCTCTGAGCTAGCTACTGTTGGAATTTAACATTTTATATGTGCTTAAACATTGTGGGTGATTTGCATTATACATTTAAGCTAAAAGGCAAAAGCATTATTTCAACATAAATGAAAACATGTTGGTAATGCATTGAATTTGTTGTTCTAAGTATGTAGTTTGTTGTTTGTTGTTTGTTGCATTAAGTGGTTTTGCAATACTTCGGTTTTATAATATAAGATGTTCTGGTACATTTTGTTATAACCCAGCTCTCCTAAATGTGTGAGAAGCAAATTGATGATGTCAAAGACGCTTCCTGTCTTAGCTCCAACCCTACCGAACAACAACGTTAGCTTATGTTTTTTGATACTATGATGGAACTAAACCTGACACTTTATAAGTCACAGTAGAAATGGCCAATTTCACACAATGTTCTAACATTCAGCAATTTTAGTTGCTTACGTTTCAATTTGGATTCTAATCTGCGCCACTAAATTACCAACTTTTTCTCTGGGGATGACAAACGTTAAACTTCACAACCGTCTCCTGCTTCCCCTCTAATAAATTAGATAGAGACTCAGCCAAAAGCGGGAGACTTGTTTCATGCCCTTTGAACCTGTAATTGTTTGTCCTTTGTCACTAACACACAAGTTTGCAAACTTTACCTCAAAGCTATAAAATTGATTAAAAAGAAAGAAATTGAGACACTGGTTAAGACACAAGCATGCACACACAACATTGTTTATATTGTTTTCTTTCCAGTCACCTCATTTTAATCCTCAGCTGTGAACATATTTGTTTTTCCCTGAAGGCTGAGAATTTCAACTCGTAACAGAACAATGTTGCAGCAGGACTGTTCATTGTTTCTGCAGGGAACGCCTGGTGGAGGTGGATAAGCCAAAATAACAGTCCAGGAACATTTTGGACGGATTATAGACAGATAGGGCGAAGAAAGAACTGAGATACTGTGCTGGAACGAAGGGAAGAAAACAAAAGCAAATACAAAAAGTGCTACATCCTCTTCTGAATGAAGAACAGGACAGGAAGCAGAGCATCGAAAGCTTGGGAGTGCTATGTCCTTGTTTAAAGCTATTCAAATGTTCAAACACACAACTTGAAAGCACACCATTTTTTTGTTGTTGTTGTTGATGGAACAGAAGCTGTTGCCTGAAGCATGTGTAATAAATGCCAGTGAAACCCTTTGAGAGTTATTGTTTATGTAGTATAATCTTTAATAAAGCAGAAAAATACATTATTAAAACATTTCGAACAATATACATCAACCATTCAAACTTTAAACATCCCTTTGGAATATTTACATACGCTTACATTCAAATGTGTAGCTCAGCTGTGTTTTTAACACTGTGGCTCTGTTTAGACTCATATCTTAAAATATATTTGTTTCTACCAACACTAGATACCCTTTTTTAACATCAAACTTGATTCTTTGCTAAATAAAGACAGAAATAATTCTGCAGGAAATGACCAAATAGAATGTTGTGAAAAGGTAGAAATGTAAACAAAGTGGTGGCAACAGAGGAAATGCAGTAGCTTGCTAAACTCCAAAATAAAACCAGGATACATTATGTTATTAAAATGGTGCTGCATGGTATTGGTGAGTTTGCCTGGCGTTGTCAGAGCACCTGCTGCGTGTCACAGCCCAGGACCTCCAGACGCAGGGCAATGTCGTTGAGCCAACCCTTGGGGTGGATGCGCACAGGTAGCGGCCAAATAGAGGAGGATCGAAAACAGTGAGTGCTTCTTCGTCAGAATCACTGTTTCCTGTGAAGATCTGAGAAAGGAAGGAAATAAAGAAAATGCAGATGGATAAAAATAATAAACTAACAATGAAGAACGGGTGTCACTAAAACATGAAAACATAACAAAACAGAATTATTAGACACCCCCTGAGAGCTCTGTCCACCCTATGCGAACAGCAGACCCTGAAGACCTGCCTGGATCCTTCGTGATCCATCATGTCATGCTTTCAATGTTTGAGTGGCTCCCCTCAAGGCGCAGACTTTGCTGTAAAGGCTGTAAGACCCAGGGGAGGAATGTGACCTTTGTCCTCAGGGCTGTCCAGCTCCTAAACTCCCAGCCCCCCCAAATCTCTGGACTGCACTACATTATTCTGTAGACTGATGACTTACGCACTCATCCCATTTCCCCCCCTTTTTCTGTTCCTTTTACATACAACTACTTATGTGTTTATCTAATTTGTATTGACTATGTACTGTATGAGATGGATTATGCTGCTCTTTATGTCATTTAATTGCCCCCTGGGAATGAATAAAATGATTTGAATTGAATTGAATGCTTTAATAGAATTCCTTTGGTGGGTTGTCAGCTCCAAAATACAGAGTGACTCATCCGCCTGTGTTAAGGAAACTATAAGATAGTTTAGGCCTTATTCATTAAGGATTAGTTGAAGGAATAAGTGAATTGAATGAAGAACATGTTAGTCATTGCACTTTTATAGGACTCTCTATGTCAGACAGGAACCTGAATCATGTTAGCAGCATCACTGAGAATGCCCTGCTTTTATTGGTAAGCTGGGACGCATACCTTTTCTTTTTGGGAGCTCTTCTCTAATACACTGCTCCAGGAGTGTCCATCAGGACTGACGGAGACTGAGAACTCAGTCACCATCATTTGGGTCAACAGTGATCGTGCTCCTTGGGTTAGGACACCCGTGATGCGTTTTACTCTCCCCAAGTCAACCTGCAGCCACTCGTGAGGGTTGTTGTTCTGGGGTGGAGAGGGCAGAGGAAACATTTTTAGATCTCAGAAAGAACATTATTCATACAGAAGAACAAAGACAAAAAAACTAGAACTGTGAACAGGTATAACGGGTACACAGAGTCCGAGTCTGCTCTTAAACTAATCTCACTTAATGATTTCCCCTTCAATCACGAAGTGTTGGAGTTTTTCCTAGTTGTTCTCTGCAATAAACTCTAAACATATAAGCAAAAATAAAATGTTCATTTATTCTTTTCTATTGTCCCCAATTTAGAACTACGTGATATTACGTGTGGAAGGATGTGATCATTAAATAATATGACTGGAAATACACAAGTTATGAAGGGAATTTTTTGAAACTGAAAGTAATAGATAATAGCCTCTGAATGACATAGAAGTAGACAAAGCAAAAGGAAAAACAACAACAGATGTAGACTTGTCCATGGGAACACCACACAACAATTCCTCTCCCACATTATTCTATGAGGTTTTGGAATCTTATAAACTAGGAAAGTGTTTCTGGCAGTGCGTCTATTTTCCACTGACATGATGGGGCTGCAAGACCAACAACATAAACTGTTAATGTGGTGATTTCTTCCTTTGGAAAAAGGGCTGCAGCTACTGTTGGCCATCTGTTTAGGCCATTTCAGGACTCTATTCTAGATAACACTTGGCCTACAGTTGTTGACCCCTATTCATGGCTCACAAGTACTACTGTTTTTCGTGTGACCTTTAATAACAGGTTGGGATGACGCACAGCAAAGGGCCGCAGGTCAGATTCTAACCCAGGCGGCTGCTATGGGTTCCGCCTCATGGGGATAACACTCTACTGGGTCAATAAGAAGTCGCTCCATATCAGTGGTTTCTATCACATATAAAGCAAACAACAAATATCGCAATATCACTTTGCCTTGGTGTTTCTCAAGGAAGGAAGCAGAAACATACTCCACTGTGACTCAGTGCTGTGTGTGGTTACAAGTGCAACTTTTCAATCCACTTATATAATTCTTCTCAAACTATTTCTGAACATGACAAACTACTTCTTTACGTTACGTTTAACTTGTGGTATATATTACAAAGCGATGGTACAGTATTTGTGTATTTTTGTTCACCCTTGGCCTCCAGGCATTTGCGCCGCCTTTCAGGTGAAGCCGGGCGAGGCTGGGGCTCCAGTTACGCAGCAGAGAGGAATAGAATGAGGAAGCACTAAAGCTGGAGTCAGGAATCTGCTCCTTCTGAAGCCCGAGAGGGAGAGAGCAGCCTACACACACACACACACACACACACACACACATACACACACACAAATGCACATGTTGTATCTGTCCGTGCTTATAAGGTCTGTGACAAATTAACTCCGCGATAAATAATGCTGCTGTTGTTGGTGCAACTCACTGTTAATATCACAGCCCAGCAGCTCCAGCCGGAGAGCAGGCTTTTCCACAAAGTTTACAGGCTGAATCCTGATGTAGCGGGCCACAAATGGTGGAGTGAAGAAGTTGGTTTTCACCTTGGAGCTGTCCATGTACCCATAAAATACCTAAAACAGAGCCACACAAACAGCTCAGACTTCAAGGATAATTGAAACTTGTTTTAGATAGACATGTTTTACTGTATTTATTTGACATGGAAACAGCATATTGTAATTCAAGTGGTCTGAGAGAAAACTAGACGTCCTCTCGTTTTAGGGTTCAGAAAATCAAGCCGTCGCAGAACACTTGCAATGTTTTGCAATAGCATGTTTCACTTTTTCTTATCCAGGCGTTGTCATGTAACTGGTGTTCTGGAGGTGGAACTTCCAACAGCAAACTGATTGTTGAAGCTACTTTTTGTATTTGAAATAAATACACATACATATTTTGTCAGTGTTCAGATGGTTGATCTGTTGATGTGGGAACTTCATGTCCCTTGACTGCTTGTATTCCAGGTTTAGCCTCTGCAGTTCTGAGGAACTCATTTCCCACAATCATTTATTTTATTGCTGTCAAATGTTTACCCTAACTGTACAAGATATACAGTATGTGTGTACCACTTTGGAAGACATACTGTGTTCTTCCTGGTTCTGTTTCCTCTGTAATTGATCCAAGTCTCCTGGTCCAGGCTGTAAGAGATGTTGAAGATTGCTATGTAATTGTCCTTCAGGCCGGACCTCACTCCCTGCGTCTGCACACCGTGCAGCAGGGTGGGCCTCTGAAGATCAACCTAATAACACACACACACACACACACACACACACACACACACACACACACACACACACACACACACACACACACACACACACACACACACACACACACACACATATTACATTACACTGTGTTCTATTTCTATATTTTTCTGTACATTTCTGTATTTCTGTTACAAAGAGAATATTCAACTTAGATCTTGCATTGGTACCTGTATCCACGACATCTGGTTTTTACCTATCCAGGCATTGATGAAGCCAGACTGATCCAGCCTCGCCAGCCTCGGCTCCCAGTTCCCTGGACACACGTGTGTAAACACAGTTACATTCTTACTTAGTGTGGATCATTTCCAGGCTTTGAGATTTAATAAAACTCCATGAGGAGTTTTCATTTTCAGCACCGGATATTTGTAGTAAGCAGGGTAGGATTTTCCGGGGGAGAATGCGTGGAAAATCACCCTTTGTGGTCTACATATACCTCTGCTGAATTATTTTTAAGTCAACAGTCTAGTGTCATAGAATGATAAAATCCGAGCAGCAGCTGCTGGTTGTATTTAGATGCTACAGAGCTCCTGGACACCGGCTATCAGCGGCAGTTGCTTAGCCACAAAGAAGTGACTGTGAGCCGGGTACAGGCACCACCGGATGACATTCCTTTCAGCGACCATGGAAGTTGAGTTAAGCCAGAAAAGTGAGCGGTTAGGCTCCAAAAGGACTCTTTAGGTTTAGGAATAAGATCGGGAAGCGTTTCCTGGGTGAAATTATTTTGTTTTCGCCACATATAGTGAAGGCCTCTCCGCGGCTTGAACATGCTGTGTTTTATGTTGACATGTTGTGCTATTTTATCCAATGGAGATTATTTTCTATTGGATATTGAAGTTCATAAGTGTTTTGGCATGAATAAATGAAAAAAAAAAACTCTTACCTATGTGATCTGATGCTGTGATCTGGGAATCCTCGATCCTTCCTGATTTCATCCCCAGAGGCAAAACACATACTGCATGTGGAGAAAATTACAGCTCAATAATGCATTCCCCAAATTCATTTCTGTGCACTCAATATATCTGGACAGTACAGAACTATACATTGTTATTTTGACATTTTTGGAAATGATAATACATGTTAGCAATAAGGGAAGTCCTCAGTTATTAAAAAGCCCCATTAATTACACAATAACTGTGGGGAAAGCCACTGACATAATTTATAGTAAAATCCAACTGTGAGTAATAAAAGTTTCTAGTGTTTCAATATGCAAGGATACATGTCCACAAGTCCAAGTGTTTACAGCCACGGCAGCTGCTCCATGAGGCCGTTCTCTCATTAAACACCACAAAATAAAATTAATTTACAAAAAACTGAAAATATGTTGTTGGATATATTACATAAATAATAATATATTGATATTTTTATACAGATATGTGACACAACGTGCACGTACGTCGATCATAGACCAGTAGTTTAGCCCTCATGCCGGCCAGCTGGTAATCTCCTATAGTGCACTCCACCAGCCACGTGCCAACTGTGAGGGGTGTCATCTCCACCGTGCCAAACACTCCTGGGTAACAGAGCAGTACAATACATGAATACATGAAGGTTATCAGAGTTCAAGTAAGCTAATTATTTGAAATAAAGATAAGAAAGAGGAGGAAGATAGATTATTTTCTATGGTTTAATTTTTTCAGTTGGCGTCAGGAATTATATTGTTAGCCATAAGCTAGTAAAACAAATTTATATTAAATGAAGAGAGCAGTTCACATAAACACATTAATTGTATTGTTTAAAGCTACAGACATTCCTGTGGAATAAATTCAGGCAAAATCAGGTTGATGAATAAATGTGGTTTTAGTCTAAAACATATTTTAGAATGGAAACAAGGTACTGGAAAAAAAATTGGCTCCCTATAAATGAAATTTAAATCAGGAAAAGGTTTGGGCAAATGCAACATCTGTTTATGGATTGCATGTTTTTATGTGTGTATTATATGACATGAGATGGAGAGTTTGCAAGCGTGAGGTGTAATGTCTAAATGTATATAAAATATATATACAAAACACAATGTGTATATGTGTGCGTTTACCAGGGAAGAGGTTGTAGACACCCATACGGTGTTTCTTTTCAGTGTGAACAGTGAAAGGCAAACCATGGAAGTGCACAGTGTGGTACTCTCCGTCACTTCCTACATTCAGCAGGTGCCACCTGACGAGCTGGCGCTGGGCGATCAACAGACCAGGAAGTGTCTCCGCCACATAGCCATTTATTGCTGAGGACAAACGTAGGCATTATTCATTTATGAGAAATTTAAAGAAAACGTTTGACTACAGTAAGCTCATTACAACGTGACACCAACAACCAATCCTACATTCTTCACCTGCAAACTTGTTGCTGATGTGAAACCAGGGGTCCTCAGTGTTGGCCTGACAGGGTGGAGCACAGTGTCGTCGCAGGTTCTCCTCCAGGTACCAGCTTTTAGTTTCATCAAAGGTGTGGAAAAGAAGGGCGAACTCCTGGACGTCTCGCTGCGTGTTCTGACGAGTCCGGAGAATACCAGACTTACAGATCACCAGAGGACCAATCAGACCAGAATGAATGTCCCTCTCCTGAAACAGAGTAGAGTAGAGAAAATACTTTTTTTCTGATCCTACAACTGTACCTCAAGATATTTAGCATCAATTGAAACAAAGATGAAACTTAAGAATCAATATATATTTTCCTTTGGAAGAAATCAATTTTGGATAGGATTGTATACAAATGAATACAGACATACAGTACATGTGGTATATCCATGGAAAAAAGTAAAATAAAGATCCAGACCTTGTCCACAGTGGAGAAGTAAGCTCCAGTCTTGCAGGGAAATTCATTGTCGGTTGGTCCTTGTTTCTTGGTTACTCTCCAGTTATAGGTCCGTGCCTCCCCAGGAGCCACAGGTTCTCCTGGGACCCCACGTGGAGCAGAAGAGGCATGGTTTGGGCTAATGCCGGCCCCCTGGCTGCGGTCATAGACTCCCTGAAGGTGAAAGGAGTAAGGCCTGGATGCCTTGTTCTTGAAGACCACCTTTAATAAGAGGAAAGAGAGAGAAAGAGAGAGAGAGAGAGAGAGAGAGAGAGAGAGAGAGAGAAAACAGTTTTGAACAGAGAGCTACATCCACAAGTTATGTTTCAATGTTTGTTGTGTTCACATTTGTTTTCATGTTTCATGAAACATATGCAGTAAAATTGAAGATTGTTTAAGTGGAAGTAACTAGTGAGACTACGTAAAAAAATGACTGGTTTATTCTTTTATTTTGCTCAGCGACAGTGTCACTCACGGTAAGGAGATCATTAATCTCAGCTCTGATGAAAGGTCCCATGATTCCTAGGTGTTCCTGGAGCTCCCCTCTGCCTAGAGGAAGTAGGAACTCTTCATTGGTGTATTCTCGAAACACCACCTTTTTATACTCTGGGAGGAACTTCCTCATCCCTCGACGCATCTCTCTAAAGAGAGGAATTGAATCAAAACTGCTGCTTTAGACATCGATTAGATTGGATTTTAAAATTATTTTCATCCATTCATCTTCGTCTGCTTATCCAGAGTCAGGTTGCAGTTGCTGCAACTCTAGCAGGGGACCCCAAACTTCCCTTTCCCGAACCACATAAACCAGCTCCGACTGGAGGATCCTGAGGCGTTCCCAGGCCAGATTTGAGATCCCTCCACCTAGTCCTGGGTCTTCCCCAAGGCCTCCTCCCAGCTGGATGTGCCTGAATCACCTCCCTAGGGAGGCGCCCAGGGGGCATCCTTACCAGATGCCCGAACCACCTCAACTGGCTCCTTTCGATGCAAAGGAGCAGCAGGTTCCTCACGGATGACTATGCTTCTCACCTTATTTCTAAGGGAGACACCAGCTACTGGCCATTTTGGCTGCTTGTACCCTGGATAATCGGCCGAAATGGCAAAAAGTATTCTTCTGTTGTAAATTAATTGTAAAACATGTTGTTTTCTTTGACTGTGTTCTATGTTATGTAATGTTGACTTTGCCCAGGACATTGAGACATTGCCTTTAAAAAAACAAAACATCCAAAGCATTACCAGGTTT
Organism: Etheostoma perlongum; assembly: GCA_026937815.1. Classification (NCBI taxonomy): domain Eukaryota; kingdom Metazoa; phylum Chordata; class Actinopteri; order Perciformes; family Percidae; genus Etheostoma; species Etheostoma perlongum. The sequence continues at coordinate 19,060,417 of CM049380.1, read as the reverse complement.
CAAAAAACTAGACTAAGCAGAAATAAAACTTTTGGATTGATGATGGTTTGTACAGTTTGGCCTAGGGCAGGCTCCAAAGGTAATGCAACGTTGTTTCCTAAATCAAAAGGTTCCCCATGGACACTGACATGCCACAATGCCAACATAAGCATGGTTACGGTAACATGCTTAAAGCAGGCATGCACATGCATGTGAACATTTTGATGTTTGGCTTTTCATCAGGCTAACATAACAGCATTAGCATGTTAACATGCCTTAAGTTACAAATTAGACATCATAACATTTAGCATTTTAGTTCAACAAGGAGATAAAAGGAGAATAAAAAGATAAAGAAATAGTTTTGGGAAATACACTTATTTACATTTTTTATGAGTTAGATGAGACGATTGACACAACTCTCATGTCCGTGCGTTAAATGTGGAGCTGGGAGACAATTAAGTTAGCATAAAACCACAAATTGTCTTTTTTCCATTTTTATTTGTGTACAGATTAAACAAAGTAATTAGTGACCTTTAGAGGTGCTGCTGGTAGGAAGCTTTGTGAACTTTGGATGCAGTTGATGTTTCTATCTGCTTCCAGTCTTTGTGCTGAGCTAAGCTAATCATCTGTCGCTCAATGCTTATTGCAGACATGAAAATTGCATTCTTTGCATCTCTCTAAGCAAGATTATGAGGCAGTGAATAAGCCTATTTTTCCAAAAACAATGCCTGTCCTGCATGGAAACCTGGATGAAATATTATTCCTACCTGGGTTTGATGAGCTGATGTGGTTTTCTGATGCCGTAGTTCCAGGTGATCTCTTCTGCAGCAATGTAGTAATGTCGATATCGGGTCTCTCCGGAGCGCAGGTCCATGTAATCTGTGGCAATCATATCTGATGTGCCGTTCACCTACAATAAAACGCAGAATGTATTGTGGGGAGGTCAGGGGGAAGTGTTTCAATTTGTGTTTCAATCAAAATGCAACACACACACAGATAATAATACCTCTTGGCTGTAGTCATCATACTCAAAGGACAGATCAATCCCTGGTGTGTTGTTTTTATCCACTGTAAGTTGCTCGGGTTCAGACTGAATGTGGTTTTGATCCATGTTTTCTGAATAGTTTAGGTCAACAGTTGAGACCTTCTTGTTCAGCTGTGGATTGCTGTTCAGTAAAATCTCGTTGCTCTTTTCAAGCTCTCCTTTTGTCCCATTAGTCACACTTGACATTTCACTCCTCTCCTCAGCTTTTTCTTCGGCACCAGTGTCAGTTCTATTTTCCATAGCTTCTTTTGTAACCTCTATCCCAGTTCCTCCATCTTCTGAGGCTCCAGAACTGATATCTACATCCGTCCAGTTGCCCTCTGCCTGTCTTCTCTGCCTACCAACTCCCTCTCCTCCAGGCTCAGTCCCATTTTGAGAAATGGTGGACTCCCCATCTCTCTCTGTATCCTCCAAGATATCCTGTGGGATTCCTTCCTCTGCTTCCAGCTGACATTCTGACTGTTCTTCTGCCCCAGTATCACCATTAGTGACATTCTGACTGGAAGTGTTTACTGACTGAGTGTTGTTATTAGCAATATTTTCTTTACATACTTGAACCAAATGTGTGCGATTTTCAGGTCTTCTGCCCCTCGGCTGTAGATCTATCTGATCGATATAGTCAGAGATATCGTCTTCCACCCCATCACGATCAACTTGGTTTCCATCATCGCTTTGACGAACGCTGTAACGGATGCTCATCCCTCGACTCTTGAGGCTGCCATCGTAGGCACTGATCTCCCACTCACCTGAGAAGAATTTATATGACTTAAAAGCAACACACACTGGCGGCACATGACGCGTCAAAACACATCCATCCATTGTTTTCTATGTAAGACCACACATCATCTGTTATTAGGCAATATTACAGTATCCTGATGCGTTAATGGTGTCAGTGGCCCAATCCCAAAGTGAGCCCTGAGGACTAAAGACTCACGGACTTAATTGATCTCAGGTGCTAAGTGAGTGAGTGTGTGAGGCCACATGGGCTCAGCTAGGTATAATGGGATTGGGACAGCACTTCACGAAATCATGTTACCTTGGCGATGTTTAATAACATAGATGTTGCTGACATTTGCCAGTTTGGGTATTTTCATTTTAAGTTTGTTGCTTTCCACACAGCCAAGGCACAAGAGACGGTTGAATGATTTCTTGTTTAACAAGCTGGACAACAGGTCCGTTCCTTTCCCATTATTCCAATTATGATTTTTGTTTTTGTTGGAAGTTTGAAATCCACTGGTGGGGGCACCAAAACATGACATTTTGGGTAACACTTTAAATAAGGTACATACAACAAAGGGTAGTTACTGTTTTTGAAAGAGTAACGAATAAAAAAAGAGTAACTACTCTTCTGAAAAAGGGTAACTCATTATTCAATACTCTTTCAAAAACAGTAACTACCCATTTTTCTGTACCTTATTGTAAAGTGTTACCACATTTTTTAAATTCTACACATAGTGACTTTAATTAGTGAATTAGATATAATTTTCTTGACAAAGTGTAAACTGTTGTTAAGTTCTTATTAAACAAATTTCACTGGATCTGTACTGCATTTTTCATGACTTGTCAAATTATTTGAACTACTCTTTGAAAACTTCTTCGTACAATGAACAGTATAGTTAGCCTAGCTGACCTACCAAAGTGCAACTAGCCAAAACGTCCAGCAAAAAGTTCCGAACATTAGAGAGTCTGTTGAATGTTAGCATAATTAATCTTGAAGTAACTTCTATCTTACCCATCAGATCAGTTTCCATGTCAATGGTCATGCCAGTCATGGGGAAGAGGGTGAGGACGGACTGGTAAAGGCCTTGGTACTGAAATAGGTTTCCAGTAAAGTAAACAGAGAGGAAGTTACTCTGAGTGCCCACATTGGCCACATGCCAGAAGGTGACGTCAGTTTCAGACACCACAAATTGGCGACCGCCGAACATGGCGCCGTTTATACCTGAAGGTAAAGGCAAATTAACAGTTATAAAATTGATATGTTGTTTGGTTTTTTATCTCACATCCTACACTATCAATATGTCACTGTGTTGATTATTCCACTAACAACGGTTTCAAAGAAGTAAATATACTTTTGCGAAGAAAGTTCCCGCACACTGTCTAACTAACATTGGCATTGGCCATTTTACCAGAAGATGGTCTAGTACCAAAACTTTGCCTACTATTAAACTTAATATTTTTGCAAATTAGACAGTGTGCGGGAGTTTTCTTTGCAACTTTTGACCTGCTTGACACAACAACACACCTTTCTCACGTTATAGATGTGCAAAGTATTTCTTTGTACTAAAAGAAGTCAATATACAAATATCTCTAAGGTGAACCTACTGTAAATGACATTGGAGTTGTAGAATTCGGGGTTGGTGGTGTTAGCGGAGTTTTGGCGGGACTTCTGCATGTTTTCGTTGATGTACCAACTTTTGTTCTCATCAAACACAGCAAATATCAGGCTCCACTCTTTATCTGGGCCCAACTGCATGCAACAGTATATGCGGTAAAAGAGAGTGCATGTAAGAGACAACATGGCAGCATGCATCTTTAGCATTTTTTGTGTGTCAACAGTGTGTTAACAGTGTTTCTACAAGTGCTATGTTGATTCATATTTATTATTATAGAAACGTTCATCTCACCAGACGTCCGCCGACATCCATGGCATTGTACTTGCAGATGAGCAGGGTGCCCACCAGCCCCGAGGCCAAGTCCCTCTCTGGGGACACAGTGCTCTGATACAGCTGGGTCAGACACGCGGGGTCTCCCTCCAAGGGCCCATCATCTGTTGTTAACTTCCAAATGTAGCCAAAAGTCCCATTGGGGGGAACTGCCACGTAGCGCAAGTCCTTCTCTGCAGCTGTTTAAGATTAGATAAAACTTTGATGTTAGAAATTTAGGGAATTGCAGCAACCCCATAATACCTTAATTTCTTGTTGCCAAAATTACAAGCCTTAAGTATAAGCTGGCACTGCTAATAATGATATTAACTACTGATTAGATTACCATTTGCGGAGCTTTGCAGTGGAAAGATCTTGGTAAGGCCATTGGGGTAGATGTTAAAAGGGTGACTGGCGAAGTTTCTGAGAGTGATCTGGAGACACAAATCAAACCAATTGTGGATCAGTAGAAAGTTATACAATACTTTATACTGCTTCTATTTTACTATGATTGATAATGTCTTTTTTTGTAGCTTAAATTCAGTCAGGCACAAAAGGCCAATTGGTATATTTTTTTGTCCTGACTCACTTGGATTTGATCATTGATTTTTCCTTTCAGAAGTGGACCCAGCAGTGTCTTGGCCAGGTTCTTCCTCTGAGTGAAAGATCCATCTGTGTATTCCACATACACCGCCTTTTTGTACTTGTAGCCCAGGTGATGGGGTGCTGCAGGCAAATATCCAGACTGCAACTCACTGATGAGTCAAAGAGAAAAGAAAAAACAATTGAATTCAAATCAACTTTCCCTTTTTTGTTCTTCTTCCTTCCCCTTCTCCATCTTCCCTACCTATTTGTGGGTTTGAGATGAGAGCCATAGTCCCAGGTGAGCTCTTCAATGGCGATGTAATGCTGCCAGGTTATCGGCGGCTGTCCCCCGCTGGCTCTTGCTTGCACTTGTGGTTTTCTAGGCTGCAAGCTTATGGTGTTGAACGAATCCTCGTCTTCGTCACTGTAGTCTTCACTGTCGTCCCCGTAATCTTTGTGTTTGACGTTACGCAGGTCAGGTCCCGGCAGACTGACAGGGTCAGGGCATTTCTCCACAGAGAAAAAAGCATTCATACCATCTAGGTAGAGCGGTATTGTACAACAAGTTAGTTATCATTTACATAGAGGGGTGAAGATAATTTAATGAGGGAAAGCAGATTGTCTTAAGTCTAGGAGACTTCTCGGCGGCCCTTTCTTACCGTGGCGGTGAGCATGTATCTGACAGCTCATAAGGAAGCGGCCAATAGTAGCAGGTCTCATTTCTGCAGTGATGAATGTCATAGGGGTCACCTCCATGGTAACTTTACGATGGGTCAACACCTAAACAACAATCCAATGTATCAGATTTTTTTAAGCCAGAAAATGCGACATTGAGTTGATACAGGGAAAGTCTAGAATATTCTACCTTGAAAGGTGTATTTTGGAACTTTGTACAGACCAAGGTTAGCTGTTTCCCCCTACTTCTAGACTATATCTATATACTAATCCACTTCTGATTCCATATACAGTATATATCACTAAACATGTCACGCTATTCCTTTAAATCTCTAAACCATGCAATTTTTTTTAGAGTCGATAGGAAATACCATTTAATGCTGTTAGACTGTATGCACCTTTGTCACCCAATGTACTGAAATACTTCTAAAATTCGGTCCTGATACCCAATTGTAACTTTTTTCGGTACTTTCCTCTGTAATTACAAAAAATAATTTCAGTTGTAAAAATAATTCCAAAGCTATTAATCCTTTTACTTGGAACATTATGTTATTTATTTAGAATAATTACACTCAATAAATTAAACAAAAACTAAAATAAAATCGGCTCCCCATTAAATATCATATGACATTGAATGGGGTCTGTGTGTACAAAACTGCAGAGCCAACGTTTACTCCGTCCGCCCCTCTGCGGGCGCGCAGGTGTGTGTGTGTCGGTGTGAGTGTCAGACCAATTAGCTTGCACTTACGTGCTCTCATATACCGAAATTTGGTACCGTTTCATTTAAAGTGAATCGGTCCTCGGTAGTACCGACGTAATTCGGTCGATATCCCAAAAAGAACACAGTTCGGTACATTACCCTATTTTGCTATGACTTTGTTTTACATGAAAACTTGAATTACCTGGAGAGTGTGACCCTGGAACTGAATGGAGTGGATTTCTGGAGCTGTGCCCATCCCAATCAGATGCCAGAAAACATGATTACGACCCTGACACATTGTCAAGCCTACAAGAGAGAGAGAAAGAGAGAGAGAGAGAGAGAAAGAAAGAAAGAAAGAAAGAAAGAAAGAAAGAAAGAATATAAGCATACAGCCCAGCCACTGATAATCTGAGCACAGTGTTAACAACACGACTTCATCGAATGAACTCCCTGTGTACAGCCAGTCCGGTTCATTACCAGGTAACGTAGAGTTGACATATCCATTGATGGTGTGGTATTCCTTGCTGCCGATGCTCTTCTTGAACTTCTCCCTGGTCCTTCTCTCTCCGATCTCTCCATACCAACTCTTGGTCTCATCAAACACTGCAAACAGCAGGACAAACGCTGGATTCCTCCTCTTGCCATTATCTGTGAAGGCACCTGGGAAAGCACACAAACACACACACACACACACACACACACACACAATGATGAAGATGCAAGATGTGATAATATAATATTAATATCTAATATTTTATTTCTAAAATTAATTTTTTTTCTTCTATAGAGTAAGTTAAACCCCTGTTCAGTAGGGGTGGGGAAAAATAATCGATTCAGGCATTACGATTCTCTCTAGAACAATGAGTTAATAATCGATTATTAAAATTTAAAAGTTCTCCAGACAAGTACAAATCAGAAAACAGAGTGACTGAAAGAGGATGGGATAATGGACAACAACTTAGAGTTTAGGCAAGAATGCAGGAAGAAAAAACACAAAAATGGCCAAAAAAAAAAAAAAAAAATATATATTAATATATATATATGTATATAAATACACATGATGTAATAAGACATGTATATTGTATATTTTTTTTTAAACCGCATGGAAATGTACATTAAAAAAAATTGTTTCATTGAGATGCATCGATAATGTGGGAGCTTTAAAGAACAATGAATGATGTATATTACAAGATATATGACTAGACATAATGTTTGTGAAATTAGATGCTATACATGTGCCCTTTTCCCAACCACACACTGACTTGGTTTGCAGATGAGCAAGGCACCGATGAGTCCTGAGTTTACATCTCGGACCGTGTCCACCTGGGATGAGTAGGAGTAGGTTACGCACTCGGGGTCACTGATGGTGGGACCATCATTATGGCTGATGTCCCATACATACTTATAGTATCCTCCTGGAGAGACAGCATCATCCTCCTTCTCCTGGCCTGCTGTAGAGTCATCATACCCGGCTCCTGGAAATAAAAGATGCAGCATGACTCGGAAAACAAGTGTCACAAGAATACGTGTAATTTGGTCTAATCTTTCTACTATAATAAAGGACAAAACTATTCTACCGAGGGACTCTGATGATATTGCAGGAAATACAAATAACATAAAGTTGGGAAAATTGTGGGAATGTTTGAAATTGAAACTTTCACAATAAAAAACATGGGCTTACTGTCTGGAATAAAGATGAAAGTGCAGGGACACGCACACCCATGGGCAGCAAATTTTTCCTTTATCCTTAATATCACACGTTGGTGTGATTAAATCTGTTTAATGCAATCATTCTATCTGTATGTGACAGGTACAGCTTTTCAGATTATGAAGAACTCCATTACAGGAACCTGCCCTGTGGCAGGAGCCGTTAACAAAAACTGACTGCTTTGGATCTACAGCAGCATTAGGACATATGTCATTGTCTTCAGTGAATAGTATTAACCTTAAGAAGCTTTTTGGATCAGGGATATTTCCTTTGCAATTGGGTTTGGAGTTTTTCCTTAAAGCTCTTAAAATAGGATTGACTCATCTACACTGTAACATGGACATCACACAAAAAAGTGATTATGAGTCAAAATGCAGTCAAAAAATGTACTAGAAAAAGTATGCTGTTGACTAGTCTGTTTTTGCTTAAGAGAAAGTAAAAAAAGGATGACAGCAGCTCCTTCCATTCAGTTATCTACCTTCAGACTGTTTCCAGTAGGTGATCCCCACAGGACTGATGCTGTAGGACTGAGAGGCCAGGTTTTTAAAGTGGACCACCACCCTGTCACCAGCTCGGCCAACAATCACCGGACCTTGAATACCTGCAACCAGAGGACACAACCTTCTTAAAGAAGTCAAACATATGACCCCTTAATTTAAGACAAATCTGAAGAATCATGCTCTGAAACTATAACATTTTGTTCTTTGTGTTGAAAAGTCAAACAAAAACACTATTGTTGTCCACAACATCAGTCTTCAAATAGTGTAAATCAAAAAAATGTAACTGTCAGGTTCTGGCTAATATTTTCTTTAATATATTTTATTTATCTAATTAATAGCGGAGTATAAACCATTAATAAAAAATGTGAAAAATAACACGATATCAAAAGAGCAGTCGTACCTGTCCATGCTGGCCTTTGCTTGGGGACAGTGTATGTGGAATCTGTATACTCCCTGTAAACTGCCTTGACGTATTTTTGAGGAATATCTTTGGATCTCTTCCTAAAAAAACGAAAGAAAACAAACCAATCAAATTATTTAAATATGAAATTAGCAAGGAAACAGTTTGAAAAGTCCCCTCTTAATCACTGTTAACCATCTGAATAAATTATAAATTTGCCATTATTTTTTATCACGAGCCTGTACTGGAAGCAAAGCAAGACTAGTCCTGAAGTAACTGACTTTGAAACCGGCTATGAGGTCTAAATGACAGAGTGGTTTGCCTAAATTAAACAGGAAAATATTCACCTTTGGTCGGACGCTGGGTCAACATCGGCATAGACATAGTCCCAGCCAATTTCTACAGCTGCTATGTAATACTCTCTAACAACAGCAGCAGACTGCTCTGCTTTGGCGTCTTCCCCGACAGAGAAGCAGAGCAGCGGCAGCAGCAGGACCAGAAGTATCGCGGCTCCCATCGCGGTCAGCTCCACCGTGTCCCGGGTGAAACACTGGCCGGCTCTGCGGCTGCTGCTGGGGCTGAAACATTTAAAAGGGAGGGGGAGGAGAGAAGATGCAACAACAACAGGGAAGCTGAAGTTGGACACGGGGGCGTGTAGAGTGTGTGAAGGTGGTGGAGGAGGACATTGGGCAAATTCATTTGAAAAATTGGCTGTTAGAACATTTTATAACCAACTTGTTAACATTTATAACTGCATTATTAAAAGAAATACAGGGTAAATAACAGTCAAAGGACTGTTACTAATGGGTTAGAACTGATGATAAATAAACCATTAATAGTAACAATTTATAAAGCTTTTAAAAGCATAGTTTATTGGAAAGCAGTACCTTAGTCAACCTACCTTAGTGGGTAGTCAAAGATACTGTGTGAAAAAATATGTAGAGTAATAGGCTAAAGAGTAATTTTTGGTCCAGACTGAGACAGTTGATGAAATATGACACAATTCCTGAGATTTTTGCTGACTGTGTGGTGTGCTGTTGATATTGTAATGCACAACTGTAATAGAATACACTAATAATCCACACATCAGATTGAACAAATAATCTATCTATCTATAAATTACAGGAACATCTGTCTGTCTGTCTGTTATTTGCATATCTCCAACCGTTGAATTGGAGAGGATTTCAAACTTGACAAGTGTCTTGCTATGCAAAAGTTTTAGGCAGGTATGAAAAAATGCTGTAAACTAAAAATGTTTTCAAAAATTGAAGTGTTAATGGTTTATTTTCATCAATTAACAAAATGCAGTGAATGAATAGAAGAGGAATCTAAATTAAATCAATATTTGGTGTGACCACCCTTTGCCTTCAAGACAGCATCAATTCTTCTTGGTACACTTGCACACAGTTTTTTAAGGAACTCGGCTGGTTGGTTGTTCCAAACATCTTGGAGAACTAACCACAGATCTTCTGTGGGTGTAGGCTTCCTCAAATCCTTCTGTCTCGTCATATAATCCCAGACACACTCTATGATGTTAGCCATCACTTCCAGGACTTCTTGTTGTTCTTTACACTGGAGATAGTTCTTAATGGCGTTATGTCAAAGCTGTATGTTTGGGTTGTTGTCCTGCCAATTTGCCAATCATACGCCTTCCTGATGGTGTTGCATAATGGATAAGTATCTGCCTTTATTTCTCAGCATTGAGGACACTTAATTAACATTAATCCTGACCAAATCTCCAAGTCCATTTGCAGAAATGCAGCACCAAATTTGCAAGGAACGCATGCTTCACTGTTGCCTGTAGACACTCATTATTGTACCTTCTGCAAAAGTCAAATATTTAAAATTTTGACTTATCAGTCCAGAGCACCTGCTGCCATTTTTTTTACACCCCAGTGCATAGTTGACTCGCTTGGCCTTGTTTCCATGTCGGAGGTATGGCTTTTTGGTTGTAACTCTTCCATGAAGACCACTTCCGGCCAGACTTCTCCAGACAGTAGACGGGTGTACCTGGGTCCCACTGGTTTCTGCCAGTTCTGAGCTGATGTCACTGCTGGACATCTTCCGATTTCGAAGGGAAATAAGCTTGATGTGTTTTTCAAATTTTCTTGGCCCACCACTGCGTCTTCAATCCTCAACGTTGCTGACTTTTTGCAAGTGTACCTATAAGAATTGATGCTGGTTTGAAGGCAAAGGCTAGTAGTACCAAATATTGATGGGATTTAGATTTTTCTTTTGTTTGATCACTTAGCATTTTATAAACTGATAAAAAATAAACAATCATTATTTATATTTTTGAAAGTATTCTTAGTTTACAGCATTTTTTTCACATATGCCTAAGACTGTTGCACATTAGGCCTACTGTATATTGGTAAAAGAAGCACACATTGGCTTTTACCCCTCTTATACTGCACAGCACAGAACCAGAGACAGAGAGGGTTGAAGCAGCGAAGCTTTGACAGCTACAATGTGAAATACACCTCAGACCCACAAAAATGTGCAAAGTAGCACTAGGCTTACTTTGGACTGTCTTTGACTTTGAATAAACAAACGACAATTCCCAAATTTAAGGATGTTTCAGAATTCCACACATGCAAAGCACAACCAGCTATAGCCAACAAGTGGCAGACAGAGCGTGATTCCACTTATAGAGCTCAACAGTCCTGCCCACGGCCGGTTCCGGATGTAAATACAATGCAATTTCTCCATTGACAATTGGGGTATGAGCCATAAAATCGCAACGGTCGATGGTAGACTTAAAACCAGTTACCGGGCAGGCTAACATACACTGTTTTGAGTCACATTGTTGCAAATATCAGATGATTATGCATCATTCCACAAAATGGTTTGTCTTCTGTATCATCAAGTTGTTCAAGGCTATCCATTAGGCTACAAGAACGTCTATATGTCAGTGTGTTTGTTATAACACTAATAACATTACTGTCTGCAAAAAAATACCCCCGCTTCAACGTTAACAGTCAAGACTCTAAGCCTGTTAGGAAATTAACACAAAGTGTTAAATTCGCTAATGATAATAATGATGAGACGAGATGTCATGACTGTGGCGATATCAACATGCAATAGCGTTGACCAAAAAGACAACACTAAAATTTAGTTTAACAAAAACTCTCTTTATTTGCACTGTACTCGGTCCAGTTCTGGTGGTTGATTAACACAGATGTGCTGATTAGCTCTCATAACAAGCCGGATGGATAGCACACTTCCATGAGTCCATGAGGCAAATGTCTGATTATTTATTATTTATTATTCATTATTGTGATATTTTGTGATTAAATGAATCTGCCATGATCTCTGTCAGGTAAATGTAGTAGTAGCCTACAATGTCTTCCTCTGATGTAGAAGTACACTGTAAGTCAGTAGTATGCTATGCAGTGGAATTTCTATATTAAGTGGTTGGTGTCATATTGGGGTACAATGGTTCTGGAGAAAGATACACACAGCAATACAACAGGCCAAGCAATTGGCCCGTTCCAAACAGGTACATTGGCACTGTACTAGTATAATTTAATTCCCTTTACTTAATTAAATGACACTTAAAATGTGGATTTGAGAGAAGCATGTTTAACTAGGCTTAACTGCCACCTTGTGGCAAATAAGAGGTACTGTAGAACTTTTGCATAGGTTTAATAAAGAGCACTGAAAATGAAGAGGCAGTGTGTAGTATTAAATGGTTTAAGTAATTTAATGCAGAACACAGAATGTGTGAACCAATTTCGAAACAAGCATGACTATGTTGATCTTATGTGTGTAGGACCAAAAGTCCATCCTGTTTACATCCATGGTTTTGATAAAGACCCTTATGTACAGTGGGGCTCGAAAGTTTGGGCACCCTAGGTAACAAATTTGTATTAATGTGCAAAAAGAAGCCAAGAAAAGATGGTAAAATCTCCAAAAGGCATCAAATGACTGATTAGACATTCGTATAATATGTCACAAAATGTTAGATTTTATTTCCATCATTTACACTTTCAAAATAACAGAAAACTAAAAAAAAAGACACCCTGCAGAGTTTCTAGCATGCACCGCCCCCTTTGGAAAGCTGAGACCTGACAGTGTCATGGATTGTTCTCACTCATTGTCTGGAAGGTAATGTCAATCTTAAGGTTTTAAATGCCCAGACTCATCTGACCTTGCCCCAACAATCAGCACCATGGCTTCTTCTAAGCAGTTGTCTAGAAAACGGAAACTGAAAATAGTTGAAGCTCACAAAGCAGGAGAATACGGAAAAGGATTAGGGCCACTGGTTAAAAATGTATGTGAGTTCTGACTTTTTTCTTAGAATTCTGACTTTTTTCTCAGAATTCTGAGATTAAAGTCAGAATTCTGAGATTAAAGTCAGAATTCTGAGAAAAAAGTCAAAACTCACATACATTTTTCACCAGTGGCCCTAATCCTCTTCCGTAGGAGAAGGCTATTAGAAGATAGCAAAGCGTTTTCATATGCCAATATCCTCTGTTCAGAATGTAATTAAGAAATGGAAGTCATCAGGAACAGTGGAAGTTAAAGCAAGATCTGGAAGACCAAGAAAAATATCAGACAGAACAGCTCACAGGATTGTTACAAGCTGTGATACTTGCCAAAGGGGGCCGTACAAGGTATTAACTCTGCAGGGTGCCCAAACTTTTGCAGATGCCATTTTGTTGTTTTCTGTTATTTTGAAAGTGTAAATGATGGAAATAAAATCTAACTTTTTGATTATTATATGAATGTCTAATCATTTGATGCCTTTTGAAGATTTTTCCATCTTTTCTTGGCTTCTTTATGCACATTAATACAAATTTTTACATGGGGTGCCAAAACTTTCGAGCCCCACTGTATTGTACTCTTAATAATTAGTAAAAAAAGTAGCAATACAAAAAAATAGCAATTAATCATACTTAAAACAAAAACAGAATTTCAAAGAAAAACAAATTCCAACTCAAACTTTGCATAAGAATAAAAGGAAAAACAAGGCAATCTCTGACAGAAATTTGCTGGATTTTATAACAGCACTGGTGATAGTTTCAACGAGTTGACCTCTATGATCTGCTGCAGGATGTTGTCCACGTCGGAGGTGTCCAGGCTGATGCCGGTCAGGTCCAGTTGGGGCAGAAGGACCGTGAGAAGCGCCACCACGTTGTTACGGATGGTGCGCAGATTCTCCTGTGAAGATCTGATTGGAGATCAGCTTTGTTATTAAAGCTATTCAACACTTTAGTCGATCAGGTGAAACTCTGTCTAAGGGAAATTCCCATTTTATTTCCGAAACGGCAAAAATGGACAACAAGAACGTAGAAATAAGTGTAAAAGAGGACATGACTTAAATGTTTATGGAGAAGTAAGAACATTGTTTGGATTGGTTTATCTTTTAGGCATTCATGTCCCTGCAGACAAATGTAATCCTGCCAGGTTCAGGAACTCTTATACTGGAGGTACGTTTTGGTTTATATCTGAAAAGTCAGCAGTTTTGTCATGCAAAATCTAATTCAACATGAAGTGAAGGCAAACCTCACTGTCTTGATGTTCATTTTCAGCTATTTGTTAATGTGGTCTTACCTTACAGAGATAGTAAATAAAGTTACAGGCACTGAAATTATTATTTTTTATTTTTACTGATATCCACTACCAAAATCTTCAAATAAAAACTACAATTGAGTACTTCATTTCTGACTAGTAAACAACTCATTATATACAGTTAGTGGTGTCTCTATGTCTGTCTAGAATACACACCTGCTGTCTTCACAGGCCTCGCTGTCACTGACTCTCGTCCTGCTTGGAGTTTCTGTCTTCTTCTTAGGTATGTTCTGCTCAGCCTGCTCTTTGGGAACACACACATCTCTCGCACCCAGGACCACCACCTCCTGCCGTCCTGGAGCCCGGGCCAGGCTGCTGGATGAAGTACAGCTCTGATGCAGAGGAAGAAGAAGATTACTCAAGATGCCCAACGATTCTTAGCAGACGGCCTAGAATAAAGCATCTTTATCAAACACTGTGTTTATGATTTACTGTATCATTGTATTGAACCTAAAATATTTGGTATAAACTCAGCTGACCCCAGCCACCTCCGTCTGGCAGGCGACCTCTCTACTTGCTGTGGATGCTGGCGGAGTCACCAGCCCTCGTATTGGCTGGTTAGCACTGCTATCAGCAGTTGTCATGGTGCCTTGAGATGTCTTTGTGACTTCCAGACCTAGAAGCCTGTGTAGCCTCTGCACCTCTTTCTCCAACCCAGCCAGCTTCTGCACATTCGCTTCCCGGTCACTACCTTCTGGAGGCAGTTGTCTGCTCGGTCGCCCTTCTGATCGACTCAAGGGAGATACCTTCACAGTCTGGGTACAGGGGAGTGAGTGGGTCCACGTGAGGCAGGTGGGGGTTCGCTGAGCCGCGTCACTTGGTTTCTTGTCTCGACCGCTACTGTCTTGCTTGATCTTCTCCAAGGATGGTGGCTCACCTTCTGAGGAAGGCTGTTGACCCTCCAAAAGACATGGCTTCTTTTTCACACAGTAAATTAAGGATCCTGACTTCCTTTTGTGGCTACAGAGGATGAAAGCTAGTCAGTTGGTTTGTTTAGCATGCGGAAATAAACTTACATACACTAAGCAACTATGACACAGCATTTTGTGGGCTTTATTTTGTTGACAAAGTTAATATTATTAATATTATGAGATAACACAGCTGAAAACAAAGACAGGGGTTTCTGGCTAGAAAAGATGGAAAGATGGTACCTCATTCACAACATATTGACCCTTCAGTTTATCAATTTCTTTCTTTTGAATGGGAAAATAACTTACTCTGCCCATTGAAATCAATGACAATTAATTTATACTGTTACTGTATAATTGAAAAAGGACAATGCTAAGGAATTCAACACGTTATAGTTTAAATAAATGAGGGGCAAAATAAAGGATGCAAAAATTATTTTTTACCATCCCATTTGCCATACAAATGCCATACTGAGCAGTATTTTTTTTTACTACAACCCTCAATTCCATCCCCTTGTAGCTTTTTTTCTGTATTGCGTTGACTCTCAGACCTGGCAATTCACAGCATGTCCGTAGTAATGTGAGTTATGCTTTTAATGGTCAGGTCTAATTAACTAGCCTGCAGTCTGCCACAATGTCTTTTTTTCCACCTACTGGAGCACCACCCTGCAGTTATTTGGCACAATGCTCATGAAGTGGAATGAAAAGGGTTAACAGGGTCAGGTTTAGATCATCTGTGGAGAGGGAACTCTGGTTTGTGTACAAAGACACTTTAATATCATAGATTTGAGAAGAACTATTAAAAACACCCTGAAGACTGCTGATAACTAAACAGACATAGTTAAAAAGAAATGTCTCAGTCATCAGTCAGCAGCAATCCCCATTGGTGTCTTTTATCTGCTGAACGTGGAAAGTTTTAGCTTAACAGTTTCAGCTTCCAACTGCTTTACCACACACTTTGTGATAGTCTCTGCAAGTCTTTCATTGGGAACTGAAATGAATGAACAAATAATGGCTGAAAAGGAGGAGAAAAAAATCAGCAGTTGAAAAGATGGCAGTAAGGTGTAAGTAAAGTAAGTAAAGATGACTGTAAAATACACTGGTGAAAATACCTTTAAGGAAGATTTTTCACAAGTCTGAGCTTACATACAGTACACATGCAGCATAACCCACCTTAATGTGTTGTTATCTTCGCTTTCCAACGGCTTCATGGTTGTGTCTTTCATTTCGTCTATCTCTTTATCTTCAAGGCTGAGATCATTTGTCTCATTTTCCACATGTGTGACTTGTGTCTTGTCTGTAATGACTGTGCCTCTTTTAACGGGCTTCTGTTGCGTGTGTGACACTCTATGTGCATCTTCATATATGTGTGTGTCTGTATGATGATATGGCAGGTGATCTATGCTTGTCTGCTCGGGTGTGTTTTCCTCTGTGTGACCTGCTGTTCTTATGTGATCAGGCATGTGTGTGTGCTGGAAGGTAGGCTGGCTTGGCTCTGATGAACTGCGAGAGAGGATTTGATGTTCAGCCACTTTGTTCTGGAACTCACACACCTGCAACACAAACAACCAAGCACACTTAAACTATACACAATATATCCAGGAGTTGTATAGCACAACAGCACACTGGTTCCTTAATCTATAGGAAGGTTGCATAAAGTTTCTAAGTTTTTACAAACCTCCAATGATTTTTCTCGTTTTCTGCTTTTGGGATGCTCTCTGCAGAAAAAAAAAAGAAAAGAAATAGATGAGCTGAGAGGAGCAAAATGTGGAGAGGTTTAACTCCAAATTCAAGTTTTAATAACTCCAATAATTAAACTGTCTCTCACTCAGTTTGACTTATTTGCCCTCTCTCCGATTCTGTGCTCTTTTTTCCTCCCAAACCCTTGGACACATGAGATCTGAAGGAGTTACAGTGTGCCACAATTAGAGCCAATCAGAAAAAAATGCATAGATAGATAGATACTGTAGATACTTTATTCCTCCCAATGAATTTCTATGAGAAAATGACTCAATTGATTTATTACCTCAGTAAACACATTCTTCATAAGTTTATGGCCTCAATCGCTAGTTTAAAGTCTTCTTTAATACAGCTTGATGTTCATTTTGTAACTCATGGCCCCTGCCGGCAAAACTGTGCCAGATGACTTGCGTCAGACTCTTGCAAACGCTTTAAAATGGCATTCCACAAACCAATGTGTCTTTTTTTTTTCAATGTACGGGTATGACACGTGCACAATGTAACTAGAGCTGTGATGTTGGGTGGTTACAGCAGATGGGTACTAGAAATATAAAGGGATGGTGTCCGCCTCGGTGCACCTTGGGTGCGCTTGGCCTGACAGAAAGTTTTGAGTATGCTCAAATGGAGCCATGTACATATCCTTATTTTTTTATATAAAAAATATTTGACCCAAGATCAACTGCAAATACTTCACTGAAAGAAATCAATCATCCTTATGTTCTCTGATTTGCGGACATGATTTTACTGTCAATGTGTTACCCCGATGATATCATGTGTGACTTGTAGGAGATCTGGAAAACACATTCTTTTGGGAGGTGGGCTTAAAAAGACAGGCGCTCTAACAGAGCGTCTCAGACTGAAGGGCAGGGTATGAGGGTATGAGAAAAATAAATGTTTGAGTTAAGTATGAATGAATCTAGTATGAATCTGAAAAATAGCACAATAGTTCACTTTTTAAAAAATGTAATCAATATTTAAATTCAAGTCCCCATATTTTGAAGAACTGACTGATTTCTCATTTCAGTCCTTCTGTGGTGATTACAGTCAGGCAGAGTATAGCAAAACTAGGCACATGGCCACATAAATTCAAAAAGAAGAGTGTGAAACTGACAGATGGAAGCCACAAAATGGCACGTGAACCCACATAGCAGCGTAGCAGTGTGAAACGATTGTCTGAGTACAAATTCTCACACAGACAAAGTTTGAGAGGTCTAGAGAAATATAATGGGAATTTACGGTTTCTTGTGGTTTTTCTGGTAGCTGGGTGTTAACAGTTCCTCGCTGTCTTCTGCTTCCTCTGGTGAAAAGCAGCTTCTGAAAGGAGAAGAGACAAGGCTGAGCAACTCAACTACTGCTGAATTTCATTGCTTGGTCTTCCTGTTTCAGCACACGCATGAACGCACACGCACGCACATTTTTTTATTCTGAAAATGCAAACCGTAGATGTAGATTACGTAGCACATAGGGGACTCCATACAGGGAATAGGAGTTAATGGTGGGACAACGGAAATAAAAAATAAAAGACGAGAGAAATAAAAAACACTGTTTTTTGCTTGATTGTTTTCAACATGGCGACAGGGTCACAAACTTTTTAATTTAAAGCTAAACAGCACACTAAAATAGGTTTGTGAAAACATTTGAGGCTAGAAATAGGCAATGCAATAACAACTTTAACTTAACTTTATTGGCTTTAACTTTGTATTTGATCAACACTGACCAAGTGGACAGTTTGATCTGAGTTTCTCAAGCCCGGTGCGATGAACTGACTACTTTTGTATAAAGTTGAGTCGTGATTATGTAAAATCAGATATGACGAATGGTCAGTCAACTTGCCGGCCAGATCTTCTGCTCTCTATATAAAATCAATAGGATCTGTTGACTAATCCGTCAACTGATCTAGTGTATCTCAACCATAACATTTGACGTCTGATCAAATCTAAGGAAAGCAATGATTAGAAATACACACCTGTAACGTGGATTGGGGTTCTGGCTGCAGTTCCAGCTTTCAGGAACCACATTGTAATGACTTGCAGGGACCTTTCGCCACTTCAGGCACTCTTCACACTGTAACCATGTGGGACCCCTGCAAATACAGACACACATGCATGAAAAAGTGTCAGTAAACAGAAGCTGGCGTTAGAGGGGAAGTCCATAAATAAAATTGAATTGGTTATAAAGGCCCCTAAAGTTCCATGCCTGAGCATGTTTACTAATCTCTGAAGCAGCGTCTCAACTCTGGTTTCAAGCGTTTGAGGAAAAAAAAAAAAAAAAAAAAAAAGAAGATCTATTTTCACTTTCAGTTAAATTAACAAGCTCCTACATGATAGGTTATTAAGTGATCTGCATCTTCCTATATTGTTACTGCCATTATCCATAAAAGGCTAGTAGAACATGGACTAGGTATTTTACTCTCCCAATGGTTTGCCAGTTGCGGGTACAGATTTAGAGCCAGATGTACTGTACCAACCAAAATCCTCTTTCAGTAGCACAGCAACTTGAACATGTTTTTCACATGTTATTTTAAGCACCTTTTACATATTTTGGAGCATGGTTATGACAACACTTGTAAATGAGGAGAAGAATTTTCTTCAACTATTAGATAAAAACAGTCAACACTCACTCGTCAGCATCATTCTGGGCTTCATTTGCATCTCTTTCTAGAGCCTGAAACTCTCGTTCTCTGGCCTTCTTCTCTGTCACCTCTTTCCAGTAGTCATTCAGTTTTAGGCCCAAAGCACCAAGGGTGAGTCTTGGGATAAGAAAAAGGAAAAGACAACTCATGTCTTTAACTATTTTTCTTATATTATAAGCACAACAGCACAAGTTAGAGTGGATAAGGCAAATATTTATCAATAAGTGTATGGTCAAAATTACTTTAAAAGATAATGTGATCATTATTAGCTTCCCTGCTGTAAAACACTTTATTTAGCGAAAAGGCACTTCCAGAAAAAGCTGCATTAGTCATCAGTTCTATGTTTCATCATATTGTTAACCACAGTATGAAGCATCAACCTAAGTAGCTAGTTAACAAAATTGCTCATATTAGCACAAAACATCTTGTGTGTGTCTTGATTTTGTTTGTCCTGTAAGAGTGTGTTGTACCTGTATTCTTTGGTGTATTCAAAGTCTTGCTTGTTGTGGGCAGGTTTAAGAAAGTTACACTCAATGATACCGATGACGCCAACTCCTGCTCTTTGACCTGAAGCCTGCAGGGAATCGGGGAGTAAGATTTAAGCGGAGGCAGGTATCCAATATTACTAAATGTGTTGCAGAGCACTGCGCCTGACATGCATAAAGACATACAGAAAATCCCTTTCCTCTACCTTCAGCTGGCCGCCCACTTTCTCATAGGCTTTAATGAGTCGGTTCCTGTGGTACATCATGATGCCATAGTGGTCTTTGTTTTTCGGGTTTAGCCCGAAGGTCACCTTCACCTTCTCTTTCTGACAGACACCAGTCAAGGTTAACAACACTGGACATTGGCAGGTTTACCTCTAAATATTTTGCAAGCTCAAGATTTCAGAGGTGAACAGAAGATAAAGCCAAAAATTCCACATTATGGTTAATACAAATTATAGGAATATTGATGCAAATAATGATAAATATTAAAAAAATAAATCCTGCAATTATTGAAACTACAATTTTAAATGACAGGAGGCAGTTTGTTTTGAGAATTGAATCATTTCAAATATAAAAAAACAGTTTCGGTTGCAGTGTCAAAATTACTTTTTTAAAAAAAAAATATAAACACATTATTAAACTTAACCATTGTTTCATTCACATAAGAAGCTAAAGTTTTCAAATGTTGTTCTAACACAAGTAGTTGCTCAATAACATTGCCTTAACTACAAAAAATGCAGGGTTTAAACCAGAAAGTAATTAATATAAAAATAATATCTAACTGGAAATTTAATACCAGCTTTAGGTACTTAACAGTTTAAATACTCTGCTATAGATACATTTCAGTTGGTACCAAAAAATAAGTATTAAGGTTCCATACTCACCTCAGCAATTAGCAAATCTTTCATCAGTGACTTAGTTTTCCAAATTACAGAAATGTATTAGTGTTAGCATTAACATCAACTGTCCAGAAACTGTAGATAACAGCATAGTTCTGCATTTGCATGGCCTTTAACTTGACTCAGGTTAATTTAGGTGCGTGAAGTTGGTATTAAAAGTTTTGTTGGATTCTGTTGAACAAACATTTTCAGAGCCACCGTGTCTTTCCATTTAAAAAAAACGATAACAAAAATTCCTGACAGCCAAGATAGTGGTGCATTTGAATCATGAGGACATGTTCATGTAAATGCCTATCTTGCATCAACAACGTCTTGTACTTGTAATACTTGTACTACTTGTATTGTGCTACATGTTTGGCCACGCCAAACAATACAGTGGAAAGTATTTGCCTGGTTAAAACAAAGAACCAGTTCAAATTCTCCATGTAAAGTTTTTGAGAGAATATGAGACAAACATTAAATATAAAAGTGAAACAAATACATTCTAAAAAGATATAAAAACCAAATGAAGCCACATTTCATCTTTTCCTCTCAGACATATGTTGTCTTATCAGATCCTAGCAAAAGAAACACTATCTGATTCATCTCCAAAAGCAACTAACTTCCCACTTCCTGTTTGCATGTGAATAAAGGCAAATACAATTAATGACTTGGATTTATACCACCATTCTCACACATTAGCTCACACACAGATATTGTAGGGATACACTGAAGTGGGGTTTGTACACGTCATGCTCAATGTGTGTCAGCCTCTTTGACACCAGCTTTGCCTGAATCTTCTTCCCCCTCAGTATAATCTGTGTCCTCGGCTTCAGATACAAGATACTGAGGTAAGCCTGATAAGAACACAGAAACAGACAGAGTGTGTAAAAAGTAAGACATTTTAAATTCAAAACACATACTCTTAAATGTTTTTTGGTCTGACACGATCTGTCAACACTCTTTAGCCTGAAAGTAAATTACTTGAGCTTTTAAAACTCTTAATATTCTCTTGCAAAACAGAAAAAAACTACATGTAATTATGAATGCTATAATGACAAAGATTGTCAAAATTTGAACATGGTTTTAAAAAGGAAACTGGGTCAGTGTTACCACAAAACCATAGGTGCTCCTCCGGTAGTGAAGAAGTACTCTTTCATGCTTGAAACACACACAGACACACACATGCGCGCTATGTACTGTAGGCTCTTAACCAAACATTAACCATAACCACTAAATCTCTTTCCACTTGTACTCTACCCCCCATCTTAACTACAAACACTAAAACATGCAAAACTCTCTCATGCTCTAACTGTCCTAACAAGCCTAAATATTGAGGACAAACTCTGTATCCATGAATGAACTTTCAATTGAATCGAACATCTATACATATATACTATCTATACACTATTGCCGTGTTTCCACTGTATGGTACCGCTCTGCTCGACTCACTTTACTTTTTTTTGTACCAGTACTTTTTTGTTTTGTTTTCAAATGCGGATAGTTTAGGTGGGATTCTTAGCTGATCGCCAAAGCAACGGAGTGTGAAACTGCCTTGACATCATCTTCATCGCGACACTCGCTGAATCCTTTTATCAACAACCAATAACAAAAAAACCAAAAATTTATCTTCCTGCTTCTGGCGAGAGCAGTCGTGTTTTTCCTCCTCTCCCCTCTTATCTCAGCTTGGCTCCTTCCCTGTCTGTCTAGCTTGTCTTGTGAAACTTTTTCTCATTTTCTCTTTGTTCCCTGCCTGCTGTTTTCCTGAAATATTCAACATGGAATTGATCAACTGGTCGCTCAGCGCTATTGACAAGATTTTTTCACCTAAACATGCTTCACCGGGGGAGCCGTCATGTCCGAGCGGAACATTCCCTGCAGGCTCCGCTCGCGATTCCTGGGAGAATTGGCAAGAGGTCTGCCTGGACGTTCTGACTGTGGAAGACGTTGATAATTGGATAATTGGAATTCTGTTGGTGGGGCTCCTGATCATCGGAGTTGGGGTCTCACTGACCTATCGGAAAATTGGTAAGACAGCCGCCAGCAAATTTACCCACCAGCTGTCTGGGGAACTTAAAGAGTGCCTACATGGAGTGATTGAGAGGATGAAGGTTTTACATCTGAGGGCTGACCAGTCCTGTGAACTGTCTCGCAACAACTCAGACCGGACCTTGGAAGCGCAGAAGGGGATTGATTCCATCAGGGCCCAGTCGGTGGAGTTGCTTCGTGTAACCACCGGACTGGCGGAGAAGGTAGATGGACTGACAAAATCACTACATGTACTGGATGCTCGTATGACGCTGAGGTCGGTAACTATTGAGTGATGGACATTGATTCGGACAAATTTCCACCGGGTCAACCTAAATTGGAATGAAATTGCTTAAACTGTCCCCTCCACTCCAACCGCCCCCCCCCCCCCCCCCCTTCACCCGAGCAGGAAAATGTAAATGTAAATGTGCTGTATTTATATAGCGCTTTTCTAGTCTTAACGACTACTCAAAGCGCTTTTACATCATACAGGATACATTCACCATTCACACACATTCATACACTGTGGCCGAGGCTGCCGTACAAGGTGCCACCTGCTCATCAGATAAACATTCACACTCCGATGCGCAGCATCGGGGGCAACTCGGGGTTCAGTGTCTTGCCCAAGGACACTTTGACATGGGACTGCAGGGCCAGGGATTGAACCACCAACCTTCTGATTGGCAGGTAACCCCTCTACCACTGAGCCACAGCCGCCCCACTCGCAGTTGGACATTCTATCTCATCCTTTGCACTGGCTTATCTCTTCAAGGACACGCAGATGAACTGAACTTTTAACAACATAGACATATTCACACACACAACTCCACACTCACACACACACCATACACTCCCTCCCCCATCCCGCCCCGTATCCGTCTGACTGCCTCGATTTTCAAGGTTTCTCACTCCCTCCCAAGCCACCTCAAAAAATTCCTTCATGTGTCCACATGAACTGTGTGTTGTCCTGTATATCAAGTGTTAAATTGTGTACTGTATACCATGTTGCTGTCTGCATAAATCCTTTCTTTTCAGAGAATGCGTGTGGCGGCGCTTTAAATAGCAGCGGCTCGGAGGCATACTCTAACCGGTATTTCGTTGCATTGTACCTGTACGTGTGTAATGACAATAAACTCTATCTAATCTAATCCAAACAGAGGAACGTTTTAACTTCATCTTCTAGAATCGGTTCTGCTCCCTTGGTACCTCGATCGAGGTGGTACCTAAAATAGTACTAGGTACTATCCACAACTTTTGCTAATGGAAAATGAAAAAAGAACGAGTTGAATCGTACCATGCAGTGGAAAAGTGGCATAATTCTTTGAGTGTTTTATGTGACTCTTGCACATCAATAAATCAGTACCATACTTATACTAAAACAGTAAAACAATCATGTACTGTAATTATATACTATATGTATTTGCTGTACTAGTATTGATATGCTATATTATAATTACCACATACACACAAGACTACCACCATAAATATCAGCCTTTACATTGGTTAGATATGATCTACTGGACCTAAAGGACATAACTGTAGAGACAGAAATAGAGTGAACCAGACCAGACCAGAACCAGAAAATGTTTTTTGCAAACAGGTGAAATATTCAGCATCTCTCTGGACTCACCCATTTCTCCACTAAGACTGTAGTGCATCTCTGGGATGTCATGTTCGGCTCTCAGGGATCCACTGTTCCTCAGACCTTTCTTCAGCTCCTCGATCTGAATCTCGGGCAAACGAAAGTCACTCACATCGTTCTCAAAGTCGATCTCTGGCTTGCCATCTTTGGCCCTTTAGGTTAACGTCAAAAGGGAGGAGTTGTTAAAACAGGAATTTCCACATCAAAGCTCTCAGGCTAGGTTTTAAGAGCATATCTTATGGGCCCCAGTGTCCAAACCAATATGTATGCATTGCTAAAATGCCTACATATTGACTATACTGACCTATCTGTGCAAAGTTTGTCACAAAAGAATTGTTTTCATATTTGTTTACTAAAAGGGGGAGATTTCTATTCACTTCCCTAAAATCTATGATTTCTATGATCTATGATATCGTATCCCGGGAAACATAGATTTTGTACGTCACAGATTCAAAAGCCAATCACGGACTAATTGCAAAAGCCGTAATAGAAACCTGAAAACCTCCAGCGCAGAGCGAACTTGTCAGTAGAGAAAGGGAAAGTACACTGTCATCGTAGCGGTGTCAGCCACTGCAGGTTACAAACTCACAAACAGAAACAAATAAAAGATGCTAACCACACGTACCATTCTAATACAATTGCAAGTTGCCGATTTTGGTGCACAACAGAATCCTCACTTGAGTCTAGGTCTGACTGATGCTGGGTACAGGGCACCAAAAATATTGCTGCAGATTGAAAGCAGGCCGGACTTCCACGCACCCCGCGATGCACCGTGACCCCCGACCCCTCCACTGTCTGAACATGGTGTGAGTCTCAAACATGTATGGCTGAATGTCTCCAATGTTTTTGGCCATCTAAATGTCCACTGTTCTTTTCACTGGTCAAAACCTCTTTATCGTTAAGAACACAATCGTTTACTTTTTACATAAATCCATCTATATGAAAATGTATGATTCTGACCTGCGGATATTCCAGATTAATATCTTGGTGCCTTTTTTTGAGAGTATGGAGTCAAAGTGTGCATGTAACTGCTCCTGGGAGGTGATGATGGAGTGTTGGAGGATGGCTGCCAGGCTGGCCTCCGAGTCCTCAGTCACCACCAGAGACTGTAACATTGGGTTAAGGTCAGGACATAAAGGAACTTGCAAGGTTACAAACATATTCTCTTCCAATCAATGTGAAGAAAAAAAAAAAGTCTTATTTTTATTTCCCATCCCTTATTGTTTTATGAAGGATATTGGTTTGTTGGTTAAAGGGAACAATGGGGACAATGACGGCTTGGGCCTTGATGTTTTCCAGGTAGGTCTGAGACAGCATTCCAACAGTCTGGCAGCCACCATTCTTGGTGAAGATGAGCGCGCGTCGCGGCCCAGACGCATGGAACCAGACTTGAAACCATTCCCATACACGCCGATGGCCTGCTGACTGGCCTTACCTGAACCCTTCTCTGTAAAACCAAAGCTGGACATAAGGGTGAAAGGGAGAGTAAGGATATAAGGATGCACATTTTGTTTGTATACAGTATACTACAAAATAATGATTAAATTATTATTATTATTATATTAAACTGTCATCCATAATCGATAGATTTTTACAGTGAAAATGGGCCTTCATATTGTTTGTTTTGTCCAAAACCCAAAGACATATACTTTTCAAAAGCAGCAAATCCTCACATTTGAGATGTGAAATGTTTAGCATTTATCTTATTTACAGTGCTGCTAATAGGTTTATGAACGCATACTAAAGTTGACTAAAAAGAGTAAAAAAATCCAGCCTTTAAAGACACCACTTTTCTTTGTGAATGAATAATGTATCGTGAATAAATAAATGTTCTTCCTTAAAATACAGGGGCATAAGTATACACACCCCTATGTTAAATTTCCATAGAGGCAGGCCCATTTTTTTTAAAGGGCAGTTATTTCATGGATCCAGGATACAATGCATTCTGATAAAGTTCCCTTGGCTTTTGGAATTAAAATAACCCTATATCATCACATACCCTTCACCATACCTAGAGACTGGTATACGGTACTTTCCATTAGATCATCTCTCAATGCTTTTGAAGTCTTTTAAATCTTTAAATATTCTCTCTTTTACATTCTCGTATTTCCTGTTAGAAATGTTTGTGCTCATGTAAAACACTTCAAGTTGTCTGAACTGTGTTATATAAAAAAAACCTTACCTTGTATATATGTGTAGTTGTAATTGTTTTTTTTTAGATTATTTTTTTATGGTATTTTTAGGCCTTTATTTGACAGTTGAAGACAAGGGGAGAGAGGAGAGAATGACATGCAGGGTGGAAAATTAGCACCCTCCACCAGCCAATGGCAGGTACTTTTTCAAAGTGGCGGGTGACTTTGCCTTGTATACCAGCCACAGTGGCAGGTGGGTGGAGTCTGTGACATGGTTTAAAAATTCTTCCCAATATACCATCATTATATTTGCATTCTTGGTTATATTTGCACTGAATATGGCATTCAATAAACAGAAACATAACTTTTTCAATGCACATGAACAGATGAGTAATATAAGCTCACATAAAAAAGCACCAAATGTGAATTAGCCTCCTGTTGCTAACATACATTCATAAATCCTACATAACATCGCCATCAGACTTACTTATTGATGCGCGCGCACAGTAGTATGCACAAAGTTAGACCAATGAGAGGATAAAGGAAATGTGTTAGCGTTCCACGTTAACGCCTTTTCTCTCTCGCTCGAGA
Organism: Etheostoma perlongum; assembly: GCA_026937815.1. Classification (NCBI taxonomy): domain Eukaryota; kingdom Metazoa; phylum Chordata; class Actinopteri; order Perciformes; family Percidae; genus Etheostoma; species Etheostoma perlongum. Next base: position 19,033,567 of record CM049380.1, on the reverse strand, counting down.
CTTCTGTGTCCAAGCCTAGGCGCAGAGCATGACCCCCATGCTGATACGTTACTAACTAGGCCAGGTAGAGCGAGCTACTGTACTGACAGGGGAGAGAGAGACTGTAGCATTACAAATAAGTTGCACGTAAAGGGGAAAAGTAGCTTCCACTTAAGGGGCAGAACAGCGCAAAGTGTCTTTGCTAGTTTAAGACCGACACAGTTGTCAATTTCCCGTCCACTAGGATTAGCATGTGTCTGACAGGGTGGGGGGCGTGGCATCACGATGGACAATGATATATCGTCCATCGGCACAACCCTATAGCCTACTTTACACACAACAGTCCATGTACTGTACTTACTGTCGAACCTACTCGTCTTCAGAAAATGCAAACAAGTTGTTTGTTGGAGGAACACCTAACCTTAAATTAGAGGCAATAAAAGACATCCAAGTCATCCAAGTCTCATATCAAGGGCACTGCCATCCAGCTGGCAGAGAAGGGACCCCAGTAGCAGAGTGTAAAGGCAAATTTTTTTCACATCACTTTTTTTTTAATAATACCAAATAATGTACTGAAGCAATTCAAAACATGCAGCAAAGGGGCCGCAGATTGGAGTCAAACCCAGGCCCGCTGTGTCGAGAAGCAAACCTCTATATATGGGCGCCCGCTCTACCAACTGAGCTATCTGGGCACCCGTGTAGTTTTAATTGTTATTTGTGTTTATTTAATCAACACTGAGATATGTGCTTCTTTGTGTGCCTGGTCCAAATTACGGTCAAATGACAATGTGCAAGAAAATGTTTCTGAATTAACATCCTACAATACATCCTTTGAGAGTTTCTCATTTACATGTTAACTTCATGTTGATATGCATGTGTGTGTTATACCTGAGCATCTTGTGCAGTTTGTGGGGGGTCATGCCACTACCATTATCAGTGAAGGTTAGACACAGGTGACCAGCTTCCTCCAATACATCAATCCAGATCTGTTTAGCAAGGACACCAGGATCTAATGCATTGTCTAGAACATGGGAGAAAGAAATGAGTTAATAACCTCAAAAGAGAGATGTCAAATACAATCTGATTTGGAGGGAGGTCCATTCTTGGTCCTCAAGATGAAGACATGCATTCCAGCATAAATCTGCTTTTAAAAAACTGTAATAATTGTTTTTCTCTAAGACATACTGTATTACAAATTAACAATATAGAACAATAATAAAATTCAGCTTTTTGAGGTGTTTTATTTGACTATCTGTCATTTAGGCTACTAGCCTGACGTCGGCATACTCAGATTCTTCCCAACCTCAAATGTTGTTGGCGGGGCTAAGTTTGGCTGGCATCCAGGCTAGTAACCTACATGTCATAATTACACTGTATTGGGAACACCATTAGCTGAGAGTTAAGCCTATCTAAGCCACTTGATAAGTGTTTTGGGGTAACATTAAACTGAAAGTGAGCCCTGCAGAAATGTTGACAATAATCGGTCATTGCACAGGAAAACGGTGTGCATACACAGCAACAATAAGATGGTAACGTAGATAGTTCAAAGTTGAATCAGAAAGTTGGAACCTAAATTGTGATGGATGTAATTGGCCCCACTTAGTTACTGTTGCTTCTTCAGTCTAGTGCTACGTTAATTGGCTAATAGCAACTCAAAGTTAGAAAAATTAGACATATCACATCAAATTAAATTAAAATCCTTACAAATACATTCCTTAAACATACCTTGTTGCTACTTTCAACTTGAGCTAAACTCAAGTTCAACCTTAATTTATCTTCGTCAGCTCTGTGTGTTCAGTCCTGATTACATTTCCTGCTGTCATATAGTACGTCTAAACTTCTTCAAAATAACATACTTTCGTAGTAACATGAAATAATAAAACAAAAGCAATAAAAGTTACACTTACAAAATGTACACATATGGCTCTCTTCTATTAAAGCGCCCTAGTATGCAATGCCATGTGAAAGTAAGCCAGCATGCACAATAACAGGTACCTGAGGAAGCTAAATGGATTTCAGAAAGCAATAATTTTATTATTTACACCCGTGCTTATCCTACTGTGACATGTACAAAATGAACTCTCTGAAAATATATGATGCTAATTCCTGCCGGAATAGTCAAAGAAATGGAGACAAATGTAAACTTGCCAAAAATATTTACTATAACACATAGGGAGTGTTCCATTATGTTGCTCTAAGCTATATACAAAACATATTTGACACACAGCTGTTGATATATATATATGTGTATATTGTTTATATATTAAGTCAGTCTTTTCCAAAGTTAGGTTCGGGATCCAAATGGGTCACTTACCCTTTTCATTGGGTAAATCGATAAAAATGCATAATAATGCAATGATATATGAATTGAGAGTATTGTCTTTTTTTTTTTTTTTTTTTAGATTTCTTTTGTGTGGGAAAGGTCGGAGAGAGATGGGGGATAACACACAGCACAGGGCCGCAGGTCGTATTTAAACCCAGGCCGCTGCAAAGCCCTCAGCCTACATAGGGCGGACGCTCTTACAGGGTGAGCTAGAGGTCGTCCTTTGTTGTCTTTGCTACATTGGTCTATTTAGCTCAGATCTTGTGTGCTGGACTGTTTACCTCCCCCCCCTTCACTCTCTTCTTGTGAACCTTGAACTGAAAACATGGTCAATCTCTGTGGATGAGGTAGCGTTCAGTGCGAATTCTGTGAATCCCTCACTGTTGATCATGTGCAACAATTTATTTCTTTGTCAAGTGAAATCATATAATGATATAGATATTTACATATTAATGAACATGATGTCGAAACAAAAATATAAGTAAGAGTTTATAAACGTAGCGTTACCAAAGCCATTTGAAATGCAGGAGAGGCCTTAATGTGTTACGTGTGTATGCGTGCAATGCAATACATTTCATATGCATTTCAAATTCATGTTTTGTTGTTTTCTTTATCAGTAGTTTATAAATGTAGGTACCATGGCAATTCACAATGTACAGGTTGGAGACTGTGGAGATACAAAATTTCTCTTTTGGATCTCAAGCTCAAAATGTTTGGGAACCAATAAGTCTATTTCTATTTTCATGCTTCATACTGTATTACTGTAAATGCTACTACAAATATAGTGTAGGAGCCACATACTGTATGTTGTTTATGGTCTATTATTTATTATTAATTTAGAGATTTTCTGGATTTTTGTTTTAGATTCCGTCTCTCACAGTTGAAGAGTACCTATGATAACAGTTGTTCTCCCCACTGTATATTGTAGGTGGTGGGCTTGTTTATTGCAGCTTAAGCCAAAATACATGTGATTTAATGTTGTAATGCATGCTCCAACTGACTTTGGGCTGTTTTGGTAGTTATGGCTACAATAGCTTGCAGGCACTGGGAAGGGTTCTTTTCAACAGTAGACATCAGCAACTGTGTTCTTTGGTGCGCCTTAGTACTATACAGAAGGCCTTTCCTGCATGTGTGACTCTCTTTAAAGCCATCTAAAGGCAGCACGTATCCGTTCCCCCTACAGTCTCTAACTGGAGTGATGTTGGACACTATCAAGCAGCAGCTACAATTAGGCTTTGCCTGGCTGATCCACTCGCTTCATTTTGTGCAACCAGTGTCAAACTCAAACTTCAACTTTGGGGGTGTGTGAAACCCAATGCCCTCATCTCTGCTCGCTTCCTAACTAGTTTTTATAGTCTTAGTTAAGTACCCCTGGTTGGGAATCACAGCTCTAACCTGCTGTGACCCTTTACATTCCATTCTCTACAATCTCTAAACAAAGCCTCTTTTTTAACTTGTATCATAAATTGTAACAGATTTCCTTTCTGAAGATTTACCTGCGTTAACCAACTTTGAATCTATCCTCCTATCCTCTTTCTTATCTTTCTCCCCTTACTCCCCCGTAATCTAAGTGAATAGAGCGACTGTTTGAAAATATATACATCCTTGTGTGTCTTGTTAAACCTGTAGAACACTGAACCGAATCCTGGTTTGGGTCGCTTAGTTTTCCGATATCTCATAACTGCTTATAAAATCAATTCACAGAGGACAAGCCAGTACATGATAGGATACGAACCATAAAACAAGTGTGATACACAACACCCCGTTGCTTTTCTTGTTTGACACGTTCATCTTATTGTTCCTCTCATATCCTAATCAACACCTGTGACGCACTCAATAAACATTAATGCATAATGTTCTCAGACTTTTAATGTGCTGCAGGGCTATGATTGTCTACAGTGTGTGTATTATTGTGTAACTTGGCTCAGATCCACATGCATTCCCTTTATGAAAATCGTTTTGTTAGGGAAATAAAATCCAGGTGTAATGCCCCAGACTGGGAGAAGAGAAAGCAGTGTTGTCATATAGTGCAATCTGTATACAGCACACTGCTCTTCCTGTTAAAACTCAGAGCAGCCAACAGAGGGTCAGCACGTCTGAACCAATGATAGAGCACAGAGTGGAGGAATGACAGTGTTGACAGGCCAGAAACAGACGTTTTGTTTCACGTGTAGGGACAAATCCTCTAGTAATTCATATGCTGTACTAAAGTATGGACTAAGTGTCCCTTTTAACACAGAGATCTGAACAACAAACATATTTTCATATGCGATTAGGCTACTTCTAAAACTGTTCGGAATACTATTGACCATTGTAACCTAAAATTACAATAAGGTCACTTGCCATTGGCCTACATAGTGTACTAACATAGTTATTGCCATGCCACTCCTTAACAGAGACTGACAGGTTGTAACAGTAATAGCTCCAGTCGATGACTGGGGGAAAGAGGAAGTCCATTCGGTCCATTTTAGCAGCAACACAAATATCTGTTCATAGTCCACTTTGCGGGCGACAGCGGAAGAGTGCATGATATGACAGCAAGCAAACCAAATGGTAACAGCAGCAAGCACAGAGCGCAGCAGAGCAGGTGCGCCAGACGGGGACTAGGGATCAGGCCTATTATCCTTCACGGAGACATAGCCTACCTATTAACTCTGCCACAGCGCTGAAGGGCCAGGTGTGACTTGTAGAATTGCTGTTCAGGAAGGAAGGACTCATCTGGAGAAGACATTATAAAAATAAGTCAGAGTTTTAGTTTCAATTTAAAAAAAAGTTATTTTGCAAGTAAATATCGCACGTATAAATCCTGCTAAAATACGTACGGAACTAAGGCGAATCCCATGCTCGCTTAATCTCGCCATTATTGCGACTGAGCGTTTTGCATGCTGTGTGTTGTCTGCGCGCTGGTATGTAACCAGTCACACGTAGTGGGCGTTGCTTCCTCCGCGCTACGCTGTCAAAGGAAGTCAACTGAGACATTAAAGAAGAGAGCAAGCACCAATGCACTGGCTCACTGAAACACAGTCTGAAAGGACGGACCCCCTCCCGCCCGCCAACTTTTTACATTTTGCAGGATATGACTTATTAGTTCTCTGGCACACTGCCTGCGATTGATACAGTTCACACACTTTTCCTTTTCCTAGTCCCATCAATATTCTTCTGAAAAGCCAAGTGCTCTTGTTGTTGTCAGTTATCTCTTTTGTGTGATAATTGATGTTACCAAGTTTTTAAAAACACCCAAAAGAGAGTGGTTGTAGGAAAAAATACTAAACCGAAGCACCAATTAGCACCATCTGTTGTCAAGAGACTGCAAAATATCACAAAATGATATGTGCATCTCTCTGTCCCCATGCCTGAACATTGCCTGAGCTTTCAACAAACAGCTAAAGCCAACAGACACACAAGATGCAAATTACATTTGCTGCCACTAGGGTGCGTCTTTAAGCTATGGTCCTTCACAAGATTGTCAATCCAAAACTTTACAGAGGTTCACAGATGTGGACAATTAGATAAATGGTAAACATTCAGCAAGAGCAGACAAGAATGCAACAGTTATGTCTTGTGTATCCATTAAAATGACACATTTGGTAATTAGTTACATGCTTCAGAAGACACAAGCCTTATAATAAGGTCCTTTCTAGGTTTCCTGCTAATTGCACTTCACAGAGATTACTGCTGACAGTTCATGAGCTCACAACACAAGTTTGACAGTTTAATTAGGTAAGACAGGAGGACAAGTTGTCCTGTTGAGCAGCCTGCCTGACCAGAAACAATTTCCATCACTGTACGTAGGCTTTGTTGACACTGTGCGCCTGTCAAGCTCATTGGCAGACGGTGTGGTAGTCATGGAGCCAAACAGCACGTGTGCTCAATTATGGAACGAGTCAGGCAAGTTCTGAACATTTTGAGTCTGCCGGCAGACTAAATTGTTCCAATGAACCAGTTTTTTTCATTTTCCATATTTTGTGAGATGATGAACCTAGGGTGCTAATTTTGCAGTATATTCCTAAAACAACCAATTCAATTTGATCAAAATAAGATATATAAATGCTTTATCGTTTGTTACACTATATCAATAATTCAATTCAATTTTATTTATAGTATCAATTCATAACAAGAGTTATCTCAAGACACTTTACAAGGACCCATTGGCAATTTGTGATATTAATATTGTATATTTAATATATCATTGTTTTTGTATATTTATATATCATGTTTTTTAATTGCTGCTGTGACTTTCAGGTTTAACAAATTCTGCATGTGTTCTTGACAAATTACATTTAGTCCTTAATGACAAAATACACCATATTTTTTAAACAAACAATTCATCAGACAAAAGCATAGACAACATGAAAAAAAGAAAAGGAAACACTTTTTTCTTTTTCTTTAATTGTCTTCTCAATTCTTAGGGCAATCACTCAATCCCTTGTCGCATAAAAGAGTCCCCATCGTTGGTCTCCACTGTTGGAACGTTCCAGTTTTTCTTTCCATCCATTTACTATTGCAAAATAGTCCTCTTCAGAGAATTCCTACAGGTAACAGACACAGGTATGATGAGCACTCATTCAAAGAAGAAAGAAATTTAAGTTCAGTTAGTGTCCCTAGGTTGAAAGGGTATGCATGCTAACCTGAATGAATTCATCCTTGATGACTTCAGCTGTCTGCAGCTCTGTCTTTATCACCTGGATAAACTGGGCTGTCCGGTCTTCTGAACCAACATTGCAGAAACCAGCTTCCTGGAGGAACTACAGAAGAAGAGACAGAAGGTGTCAGGTAGAGTGGACAATAGTAATACATTAGCAACGCATCCACAGAGCGCACAGTCACGTTTTATGCATTTTGGCTGTACGTAAACATGATAGTAGTCTTGATTTGCCAGACCCTCCTCTGCAGCGTTGATGAGGGTCTGGTAGTCCACATAGCATTCCAGGACGGGACAAAAATGTGCTCTGATGTATTGGGATTTCTTCCAACCAATCACAACCGTCATTGGGCGGCGCTAAGTCACGCACGGAGCCACTGCAAAATAGCCTCGGGAAGGAACTTGTTTTGGTGGACCGTGTACGTTCAAAAGTTGTTTTAGTTGTGCAATAGAACACTCAGATTGGACAGATAGTCTAGCTAGCTGTCTGGATTTACCCTACAGAGATCTGAGGAGCAATTAATAGTCCTCAGAAATCCACCGGAGTTTTAAAATTCCAACCGAAAGAAAGAGGAAGGAAACGGACATCAGTGAAAAGACATGCATCTGGCGTAATTTCCTGCGACACCAGACCAATCTAGGAAGTGAAACGTCGAGGATATACAGTAAACTAGGGACTTGGTAAAACATTAAATGTATGCAAATTCTATTTAATAATGTAAGATTTTAACTTAACTTGAGATTAGCTTGTTTTATGTACAATTTTTTAATGCATTTATTAGCACATTACAAAAATAACAGGAAAAAAGAAACCTGAAAAATATCACTTACTTTATATATTGGTATATTGGATGATACAGTGTACAAACAGACAGTGCAGTGTGCTCGGCAATATTTTGTTTGCCAATCATTTCATTACATATTGGTAAAGAGGACCAACGGGTTTTTCGCTCCCCATAGAGCAGTGTAGCCCTTTTACACGCTATTACATAAGTAGGGTCTACTGAATATTTACCTTGCCATACTGTGAGGGTGTATAGAGGACATAGCCTCTCTGTTTGACGTAGGCCTCAAACACCGGTGTCCAGGGCTTCTCCCCACAGCAGTAATCACTGATAAGCAACTTTCCACCTGGCTTTAACCACGACTGGATTACAAAGAACACAGAATGAAAAACAAGGTAGAAAAGTTAGACCGGATAAAGTCACAGAAAAGACACTAGTTTCTCAACAAAATAAGTACAGTATACTGTATGACATAAAAGTGTCCTTTTCATTTGTTTTTTGGAAATCAATTAAATTACTTAATGCCAGGGGCTACTAGTGGAATTTATTTCAAGGGGGCTATGACTAAAATTACGCAGACTTTCTGCTGATAATCAATATCACCGGCAACACTGGTAAAAAATGTGCCTTACTATAATGTACACAACAGCTCATATTGTCCCTACTCATTGTTGTTGCTGAACTTAACTAAACATATTCCCCCTCCCTAACTAAATTCAAATGAATGTAGAGCAGAAGGGCTGTGTCCCTGGCGCCCTCTATGGGCTAGCCACCACTGCTTAATGCTACTGTTTAAAGTATGAGAAAATGCTCACATGGAAGCGTTTGAAGAGGGCCAGTTTGTCATCTATGTGCAAGATTGTGTCTCTGCTGTAGATCACATCAAAAGGAACCTTCTGGGAACGACCTCTTAGTGGCATCAGCCACCTCAAACTGGACCTGAGGAAGAGTGCATGCACATTATTTAAAACTGTTATCCGTGGTATTCAAACTAATAGGACAAGGGACCATTTAAACATACTGATGGCAGCTTCTCAGTGATGGCCCTCTCCATGGCAATGTCCACCATGTTGTTAGACAAATCCAGGCCAAGCACCTCCACTCCAAAGGTCTGAAAAGTAACAATCATCAGCTTCTTTGTAGTTATAGTTGTAGTTGTTGTCATTATAAAATCCCTCTATCATCATTATAATCATCATCCAAACTATGTCAGATTCCTTGGCTCTTACCTTTGCCATGTAAAAGTCTCCTCCACCAATGCCACAGCCAACATCTAGAACCTTCTGTCCGGGCTTCAAGTTGAGCAGGTCCACAAACTCCTGTCACCACAAAAAAAGGATACAAGTCATATGTCACTTTTCTCAGTCATGGAAATATGTCTAGAATAGTGTTGAATAAAACACTCAACTCTGAAGTCTGTTTGGCATAAGTTTACTCATGTGGCATGGAGAGAGGGTGCCTGATAGAAAGCACAGCTTCGCTCACAAAAATATAGAACAAAGACTTTCAAAGAGGAACAGAGGAAGCAGAAGACGAGAGGAGCATCCCTGATAAAGCTGCTAAGATAAAGGCTGGTTCTGTTTCTGTTGAAGGTCATTTGTTAGCAAAACTAAAAGGTGTGATTATACTCCTGAACAGATGTGTACACAGCGGTCGCACAGTAGCTCTTTATACTATGTGCTTGGAGGACACGTTCCACACATGCGCAGTAGATCGCTACCACTTGTTGCAAAGTGGGTCCGCGCAGCCCTAAACAATTGGCACAACGCGGACGTCCGCACAGAGCCTACGTACGCACCATCTGATGGCGACATTAACGTCACACAGACCCCAGAGGACAGTTTAATTTTATATTAGAGTCTACAGCCACACTTTTGACTCTTAGATTGTGTTTAGAACAGTGGGGCTTTCAGCTAAATGCTAATGTCATCCTGCTGCGGAAAATGCTAACATACCAATGTCAAGCAGGTATAAGGTTTATAACGTGATCATCTTAGTTTAGCATGTCAGCATGCAAACATTTGTACAAAGTACAGCTGAGAATAACAGGAGTGCTATTATTAGGTTAGCTGGTAATTGTTCCTAAACCAAAGTATTCTGAATTTAAATTTTGACAGACGGTGCCTTGAGATAAAGAGTTAATGGTTAAATTTCATGCCAATCCATCCAATAGTTTTGAGATATTTCAATCGAGACTGGGATTTCAAGTGGTGGACCTGAGTGGAAGTCATTTAGAGATTCATTTTACACTGTTGCGAACATTATCAACTTTGGACACATACTGTAAGTTATTGCAGAGCTTTTCACTTTACTCACTTTGTTTAGTTTTCTTGTTGTATTCTTTCCAAGAAGCACTTATTGATTCCTTCCTTTATTCCTACCTTGGTGGTGCTGGGCCCCCCTGTGCTGACATAACCAGCCCCGAACATCTTCTCGTAGCGCAGGATGCTGCGTTTGGTGTACTGCTGGCTGTCCAGGAACTCCTGAAAGGTGTTGGATCCGTTCTGGGTGCTCGAGGAGCGGGAAACCTTCTCCAGAAGCCAGCAGATCTGATTCTGATTATTTTTCATCTGGGAAAGGAGGACAAAAAGGATGGAGGGGAGAAAAGGAGAGGGTTAACTACACATCCTTGCACCTACAGTACATCTCTCACTGCTATGTCCAATTTTATACCCAAAGTTTTACTAGATGACTTAAATGCCTACCTGAACATAGGCCTGAACTTTCTTTTTCAACACAATGTCGAAACCAAACGTTTGGCCCCCCTCTGGCACCTCCACTTGTAGTGATGATACCAGGTGGCTGTACTGTGCCTCAGTCCGGTAGCAAGTGGGGTCAAAGTCTCTCTTGCAGTCACCTTGGTAGAACGTCGCAAGTTAAAACCAATCCTTCATCATTTTCTTTTGAAAGAGATATTGGCTGAACATTCATAATCAACTGAGAAAGACAGAGCGCATGAGAAAGAAAGAGCAAATGTCCCCATTTCAATTTCTTGAGTCCGATTCAGTTCTCATTAATGTGTAAACCATTATTATTCATAAGAGAGATGTGAATGTTTTATTATTAAGTACCTGACCGGTGGATGCAGGACTCTCTGAAGAAAAAGAAGCCACCGGGCCGCAGCCAGCCCAGCGTCTTCTCTATGAAGGACTTTAGCTCTGTGTCGCTCAGGTACATCAGCAGCCAGTTGGAAAAGACAAAGTCAATGCTGAGGGGACCAATGAATGGAAACATTAAATATATTAAAAAGCTAAAATTTAGATTTGAAAGATTTGATATATCTATCATACATATATACACATACATATACATACATACATACTGTATACACACACACATACTGTATACAGTATACACACACACACATACTGTTTAAAGTATACACACACACACACACACACACAGATTGTTCATCATTCATCCTCCATCAGACTGCACGGCTTGTTGCCGGCTTCAATCCGACAACATGTACAGCTGTGCACGTGGCGACGAGAGTCCACAACATTGCCGTAGAATCACGCCACGTACACAGCTTCACACGTTGCAGAAAGAAATTCCTCCTTTATTGTATTGCTGTATTATATTGTTGCAATGTAAATAAAGTTTAACACACACCTGTTTTGGGGGATATCCAGCTTTGTGACATCAGCTTGGATAAAGGTAACGTTGCTATGGTGACCATTGTTCTGCCTGTTCCTCTCCACAAAGCTTTCCATGAAGTCCACAGCCGTCACATGGTCAGCCTTGGTCAGCAGGTGGCTGGTGAAACGACTGCAGAGGCACATGTCAGTATAAATCTATCTAGATTAGTTCTAGTTTGTTTTTTAGTTTGATTCTCCAACACAACATCAAAAACATACTCTGATACCCTGAATTTGAAATCTGCCTTTTGCTTTAGGCCCCTAAATTAAATGGAAACCCTGGAAAAGCTGCTCACACACATCCATTACTACAGACAATGCAGCTGGATGCTCACCCGATCCCAGCTCCCAGTTCCAGCACTCTGGATCCAGCCAGGCTGGGCAGTACGGACAGGATCTCAGGCAGCTCGTGTTTGGTCAACTCCCTGGCACGAGTGTCCAGCATCATCTCCTCCACAGTGGCGGCCTTTGAGTGCTCTTTCCAAAACTCTGTCATGTTGCTACGAGCTGTGAAGCACACAGTTGTCCAGATTAGATTAGCAAAAAGGTATAAAATACAATAATACAATATTCATTATTAGAGTAGGATGATGACGCGAAAAGATCAACTGTATATTTTCTGCTTGTTTAAACAAAAAGGCATCAAGACTCCATTACATAAGTACATACAGTACATACAGTACATAAAAATAACTGTTGTACGCTTCTGTTTAGCTCATTTTCAAGAGAAATGGACATCTGCTGAAGCACAAATGTATGCTCAGATCAAACTGTAATCAGACTAAAAAAACAGTTAAATACCACTCCCTACCCACATGGATGTTCAAATAACTATTCACAATTGGGTCTTAAATGCAGATGCAGAACTAGAAAATACAAGTAGTTTGCCTAATTTTATTTTCTCTGGAATATGTGGCAAAGTTCACAGACCCTGGGCCTGTGAATCATCTATCAAGCAGTTGAAAAAAACAAGTCAACTCAGGTTATATTTCATTCAATTTACAAGTGACATATTACAGAAATGTAAGTCAATACCTTACTTTTGAGCTAAAATTCAAGTCAGCCACAAACACTTCCCCAGTTTCATCTTTCACTTGTTCTTAATCAATTTTTTCAAAAGGGATAAAACTAACTTTTTCCTCTCCTCTAATCTTCTATTGCTTCAAATCCACAGAACCCCCATACATGATGCTTTGCTAAATTGCCAGCAGCACAGCATATAATGGGTACTAACCTCCAATCCTCCAGTAAAAAGATGATAACTGAGGTGAAGTAAATGTCTTCATAGTCCTCTATATGGTTATGCATAAGCACTAGGATAACTGCAGGATGACATCCAAGCAGACAAACACTGCAGGGATCATTTGACAGCTGAAAACTTTAGTCAAATCACATTCCAGCACTGTGTCACAGTAGGATTACTTCCACCAGCTGAGTGAACAATTTAAACAAAACAACATGTGGCAGCTCCAACAAAGTCCAAACATCAGTTGCATCAGGCTAAAAGACAATCAGATCTCCACACCAGCAAAATAATCCAGATTTTCTCTACTCCTACCTTTTTCCATGGTGGTCTATGGCTGTTTTGAAGTTATTGATAAGTTATTCTACACTTAAAATATAGTCTGGAAATTAAAAAAAGAGGGCTACTACGTGTGACTCCTCTGACAGAGTGGAGGTTTTGGCATGTATGGGTGCTCTTTATATAACAGCACGCGTGGAGGAGACAGTCGCCAGGTGGGAAACTGGCCATTAGGATGCGCGCAACATGAGGACAGGGCAGGGCAGGGGAGGAACGGGGAGGGGAGAAGTATCCACGGACTATCTGAGACACATTTATGGAGGTTATACATTTGGCAGTGTGCACCCATGGGCTAATAAATCACCATAAAAGACCCGAGTGTCATCAATCGGCTATCGGCCTAACCACTGTTTATGGAGACAAGTTTGACAATGCACACTCACGATGGTTGTTTTATGTTAAATTGTTAAGTTGTCTGATAGATGCACGCTCCCCTCATCGGCTTCCGGATAGGCAACTTTTGATGACAATATTTGTCCAGTGACAGGCGCGCATGGCGCAACATTGCGTCATGGTGCAGCTGAAAACCTGCACTGTTAAAGTGGAGATCCCCCGGGGCCACCTAACAATAATTGTAAAACCATATAGGCCTTGTTAGTACCTATTTTTTTGATGCGACAAGATGCCACGCAAAGGTTCAGCCGTTAGGTGTGACGATGCAAGACGAATTTCTGATTTTAAAGAAAATCCATGCAATAAGTAACTGCCTATATTATAGAATCGATAATGAAACTATTGTTTTTGACCCCCAGTCAAAATAAACAAGCTGTTTAGTTACTGTTGAGGTGCAGCTAGGTCATGTCTTTAAAGCGGCAAAACATTCAGTGATGTTTGGGGAATTACATAATTTAATAATTTAATAACAATTTAATAATTTAATTTTGTGCAGGAGTGGTGAACCAAACAAGGTGAAGTGAAAGTTCAGCGAAGACCAACAATGATTGGGTACCACTCCCTCATAATGCGTTACAGTGTACGTTGTGACCAATGGCTTTCTAATAGGACATCATTTATTAATTCTTTATAGTTCTTCTGGTTATACGGTGTTAATTTGTACAGCTTTTAGGTTTCTGGGTTGTGAATATGCTCTACAATAAATGCCAAAAGGGCCTTCTAAGTCTTAACATTTTAGTTAATGAACACAATTTAGTAAACCATTAATTGTATTTACATGTTAATAACATAATTTATAAAAGAGGTAGGAGTTTCTCACTTTCCAATAAGCCATCAGGTAAAAGTTAGCAATTTAATTATTGATGTTAAATAGGTCTTTTACACAAATCGGTCAAGTCTGCAGTTGTCACTTGTCAATAAGTACTTAGATTATGGTCAAGGTGAAGGTGAAAAGCAAGAGGGAGTGAAAGTGCAGTAAAGACCAAAAATGATTGGGTACCACTACCTCATAAGATGTTACAGTGTATGTTGTGACCAATGGCTTTCTAATAATACATGATTTATTAATTCATTATAGATGTGGTTATAAGCAGTTCATTTGTACAGCTTTTAGGTTTCTGGGTTGTGGAAAATCTTTACAATAAATGTCAAGGCCTTCTGACATTTTAGTTAATATGAATTAGTAAACAATTCTAATCCATTTAGTGATTCTTTATCCTCACTTTCTGTTGTCCTCTACGCTGCCCGAGTTTGGCTTTGATGTGTTACTTAGAGCGGTCCGCTTGTGATTGGATATCTCAGGGCTGATGTTAAATTTCCGGTCCCACTGTTGTACTTTCTGCCAAGTTTTGCATAGAACTAATAAAACTGACCAAATAACGATACAGTTACTGTCTGAAAACAAACATTCGAACAAATTTTGGTGTAGTTTTATTTTAGCCAACCCTAAGATTTTGTGAGAGTACATAATGTATTGTTTCCTTTGGTGTGGACCAGAGTTTTTTGACCAAAGAGTGCCATGAAGAAATGTTTTTAAGGGAGTCATATAAGAACATTTTGGTATTATCTCAAACCTCTTAATTGGTTTTCTGTGAGATCATATGAGGACACATTTAACCAAACTCTCTTGACATGATAAAAGTTGTTGTAAAGTGCTTGTTTCAGCCTGATGAGTACCAGCTGTCTGCCAGCATAAGTTAGCACAGTAACAGACTTGAACTGTGTTGAATTTGCTTTATGTACCAACTCAACTGTTATATTATTTATTAGGCTTATTTGGTAAACTTTCTTTATGAAAAGGGCCCTTGTTCACGAGGAAGTACACGTTCATGAGATTTCATTATGTGCATAATCAATGCCTCAAATATTGCTGTTCAAGTTAAACTTTTGATGGCTCTTTAATTGTTGTATAACACTCTGGTCAAACTCCACAATCAAAAATTAGACTAGAAAGAAAGTGCTTTTGGTGTTAGTATGTAACCTGTGGGACCTTTTTTTGCATTTGACTTTTTGCACAGTTCCAACGTAACCATATCCAAAGGTCATAACCAGATTGGACTCTGGGTGAAAGCAGGTGGAAGGGGTTTTCTAAGACTTTTGGTACAGATAGTGGCTCAGAAAGTCCCTATCCAGTATGTTCTCATAAATAATCAACATCAATTTAAAGTATGTGTTTAATGGGAATACAGATACACATATCTGACCAAAGGCAGGTATCCCCACATCATGTCTATTACAGTAGCTAATACATGCAACTAAAAGTAAATTCATTTTGATTGAGGTTCATGTTTACTTTAATAAGTTTGGTGATTATGTGTTTATACTTATTGTCCATTTGACTTTGTTTGTGATAGGTATTTCCTCAGCTATATTATTGCTGTATAAATCAAAACCCACTTTGTGATTTAGTAGCACTCAAAGAATTGAGAAGAATATAGTAAAATATATTGGGAGAGTTAGTCCATGACTTTGGAGCAACAGAACAATCTCACCACATGGTCCATTCAGCAGCTGTCTGGTACAACCTCTAAATACAATTACGAACCTAAAAATGAGCATAATGAGCACTTACACAAGAAGTGTTTGAACATCTACACCTCCAAGACAACAGGGAAACCCCATCTGCTGAGGAAGACTGTGTGATATGTTCAAAGGTTCCAGAGCAGCTACCAAATGGGTGTTGAGGTGTGATTGTCTTGAACCTAATGCTTACACAGAAGCTAATTTTTAAATAGCAACAATTTAAAAACACCCATCAAATAATTGAGACATGACATTCATGAAATAGAGCAGGATTGAGATCCATTTATTTATATAAAAAAAAAATACGTTAATGAGCCTGAGTGATATCTGGAGGATGCAATTTCAGAAGCTATCAGAGACCAATTGCTGGTTTGAACAAACTGAGTTGGAGGAGGAAGAACAATTTTTGAAGAGAATCAGAATCTACCACAGTGAAGAACATGTAAATGATTAGCTTTCAGTGGTAATATTGACACGGTTGTTGCAAAAGATTCATCTCTGATTGTATTAACGGTACAGAACGTTCCAAACTGTCGTATCTTGCTAAAATCTGGCAACATTAGTGTCACTTGTCAAAAGTAACACAATTTATTTATGCTCTTAAATCTTGCCACCCTCAGAATGTGTTGTAATCATAGAAATAAAAGTTTAATAATACATAAATGTATTAAATATGTGCTTGAGTCTTAATGATAGCATTTGTATTTTGTACCGTTTCAATAATGTACCGAGTGGGAAGGTCTGATTAATCATTTTTACCACCATTTGCAATGACCTCCTATGAATGTGTTTGTAGAGCTGTAACAAGCTGTCCAAATTTTGCTGTACAATTGTCTCAGTAATAATTTTGATTAACAATATAATTCTCTTTCACTCAATTTTAAAAATCTATTTATGTATTACTTTTATTCAAATTCAAGTTTTGAATGAATCCCACAATACATCACTCCTATGTGACCCAGATAAAGTCAAAACACAAGTACACAGCCTATGAAGTAAATCACGTGTCTGTTATCATAAAACGTTTTTTCTAACGGTTGCCCCCCCCATTATTTTAGTTATGAACGTGTATTGAGTCAAGTGCCAACAACTAACAATTGAAATGAAAATATATAGTCCGACCAATAATCACTTACATAATTACAATTTGGCATATCTAAACAAAATCAACAATTGCCAGTCCTACACCTCAAGACCTTAGCTAATGTTGGCAATGAATTGCGATTAAACAGAAACCATGATTATGTTTAAAAAAAAAAAATCTCTAAATGTCTTTTATTTTACCAAATTGAAACCCAAATTTTCTATTTAAATTTTCTTTTGGGTTCCAAAACAAACTTGGTTTCTCTTTTTCTTAATCATTTTGATTTGTGTGCATTTTACTGTTTGTCCAATTATAGCTGTAATGTACTGAGCAGGATTATTTTTGCTCTTTTGTTATTGTTCCTAGTCAGAAGATTTATCCCACACCAGTGACAATCGTCAAAATATCTCCTCTAGCTTTCACTAGCCATTCTTCCTGCACACCTGTTCAGGTATGGCCTAGTCCAGTCCTGGCTAAGGCCATACCTGAACAGGTACAAACACACACCAGGAGTAAAAATCCGACAATAGTCACTCTTGAATATAATGTTTGCTTTATATTTTTCTTCGAAAACATGGTGAGCTAAGGTCTTGAGGTGTAGGACTGGCAATTGTTGATTTTGTTTAGATATGCCAAATTGTAATTATGTAAGTGATTATTGGTTGGACTATATATTTTTATTTCAATTGTTAGTTGTTGGCACTTGACTCTATACACGTTCATAACTAAAATAATGGGGGGGCAACCGTTAGAAAAACGTTTTATGATAACAGACACGTGATTTACTTCATAGGCTGTGTACTTGTGTTTTGACTTTATCTGGGTCACATAGGAGTGATGTATCGTGGGATTCATTCAAAACTTGAATTTGAATAAAAGTAATACATAAATAGATTTTTAAAATTGAGTGAAAGAGAATTATATTGTTAATCAAAATTATTACTGAGACAATTGTACAGCAAACTTTGGACAGCTTGTTACAGCTCTACAAACACATTCATAGGAGGTCATTGCAAATGGTGGTAAAAATGATTAATCAGACCTTCCCACTCGGTACATTATTGAAACGGTACAAAATACAAATGCTATCATTAAGACTCAAGCACATATTTAATACATTTATGTATTATTAAACTTTTATTTCTATGATTACAACACATTCTGAGGGTGGCAAGATTTAAGAGCATAAATAAATTGTGTTACTTTTGACAAGTGACACTAATGTTGCCAGATTTTAGCAAGATACGACAGTTTGGAACATTCTGTACCGTTAATACAATGGGCATCAGAAAAAGTGGATCATGGTGCAGTAGTAGTTACGCGTTTCAATGCACATGAATACTTTGAATTCACATTCAAAAGTACATTCACTTTTTAAGCCTCAGGTGACTTAAGTTTCCTTCTGACGAATCTGTTTTCAGCAGAAAAACATATTTATTGCAAGACAAAAATTTAGTTGAAACTCCACTCTTACTGTTGTCAAACAAATAATTTCACTCTTGTCCGCTAGATGTCAGGAAAGGCCCACAAAATACCTACATTACAAAGAGTTGTGGGTTAAGGGTGTACCCTAAATGGAAGTTCAAGTATTGTCAAACTTCAGCAGTAAAAGGTAATCAAGGAGCAAGTTTATACACCTCTATTATCGTCTTTTAGAGAACATCACAAGGCGCAGGGCGCTTATTACATCATATGTTCATCTTAGCAGAAAAAAGCTTCAAAGCTTACATAATACCAGAGAAACAGTCTATGTATATGTACATTCATTGTGTTTAATTTAGGTCTGTAGTATAGGAAATAGGCCTAATGGAAGTACACTTAGAATCGTGTTTTTTTCAACGAGGACATGCAATTTAAAAAAAATAAAAAATAAATAAATAAATAAAATAAAAGAGTTTGAAATGTTTCTTAGCTCACATCACATTCAACTCTCTGCTTTCAGGTCATTTCTCAAAATTATCATTTTAAAGTGGCAAAATGAGGATGAATTATGCTGCAAAACAGCCGGCATCTTCCTATTTATGGCGTATAAAAAGAATCATATTTACCTAAAAAATGAGATCAAGGATGACGTTTAAGAAATCTTTTGTTTGGAGCTCTGCATGTGTGCAAGCTTTACATTTCTAGCTTGAAAAGAGGTGTAATGATAATAGCCCACTGATCACCACTTATAAATATTCATTATTTCTTTCATGTGGGAGACGGTTTTGCTCCGTTTTTGTTCTACGCTCTAAAATTAGCAACCTCCCCGGGACAGAAGAGTATCTTTGTCCAACAGGTTCACCCAACAAGGATGACAAGGAGAATATTTTACTGTTGCTGTTATACAGTTAACCCTCTGAGGACAAATGCGACTAAGGAGCGTCCAAATGATGTTGACAAAACTCCTACTCAAAAAGTGATATTACAAAATTTCATTTCAGACATTCATTTAGTATTTTAATCATATATGTGTAACCTAAGACTTTGGTAAACTCATTTCAAGCATTGAAACAATTTGTACAACACAGCTGTGGATGTAACTGAATAAAAATGTAACCTCAAGGTTATGGTGACCAAATTTATCACTGTTTTCGGTATTATTGCGGTATTTGTGTTCAATAAGTAAGTGTGTAATGAAATATAAGTAAGTGCGTTCAATGCCTTTAGCAGCAACGTTTTTCCTGCATGTTATGCAGGATAACTATCGTCAATCAACTGTCCTTTGGCATTCTGATAATAACCAGAATATGCCCATGCTTCAGACTTAGTCCTCTTAGAGGGTTGATAAATGTCCTGAGCACTGTCATCTCCTCCTGCCATGATTACAACTTGAAGAAACTGACCTTTTAGGCTATGCAGTGCAATTGCACGGCAACTTCAGGAAGCTGGGATGAAGCGGGAAGGATTAAACACACTGTTTCCACCATGGTAATTCACCGTGGTAATATTTTAAATTAAAACTGTCATTGTAATTGTCAACGTTTTTAATCATGGTTTACCGTTGCACCGGTACATCATCATACAATTTCAAATCAACATTTCAGCTTTAGCGCCAACATTCTCTCTTTACATATTGCTCCAGAAAACGTTGGGTATCACGATATGGAAAGCTGAGTTTGTTCTGAACATTTTGATTTAAAACACACGTGGATCGGTTATATGCAAAACCTTAAAAAAGGTACATTTAAGAAGATATGTGAAAATGCGAATGCAATGTGACACAATGTGACATGTGAATGCAATGTGACACATTGAGTGTTTGTCAATGTGACATGGGAAATTAAAGACATTTGCGTGCGTGGTCCCAGGGAGAAAAAAACTTGAGTGCAGATGAGTTGTCACTGGAAGGGGGAAAAAAACATCTTTGCACATGAAAGATTCATTGGAAATCTCAAACCGCATCTCAATTATTCCAGGTTTTCTTACTCCCACGAGAGAAGGTTAAAGGTGGAAAGAAACATCAACAGAGAGAGCAAGCATGATGTATGTAAAATGTATTTATTTATTGATTTTACTACTGGGGATGCATTTGTGAATTATAGAACACTACAGACACAACAATGCTCTTAAAAATAGCATTCTACTCGGTTCTGTATGCTGCTGTGTTAGTCTGTCTTCATCCATCCCTGTTCGCCACTTATATGAACCCCACTCAGGGCTAAGTTTGCTGTGACTTCGATTGGTCTCTGTGGGGATGTGGGGTGATGTCCATCTTTCTTTAAACACCCCATTTCTCTCATCTGTCAAGGACAAAGGGAGGCACAAAGACGTGGTCAATGTCCTTATGTGCGTCCACAATGCTGTCTTAGTAAAAAGCAATGATGGATCATTAAAGCCCACACAGTTCACATCAAGATATTGTCCAAGTTTTCTTGAAAGTAAAAATAAAAGGAACTTGCTCTTTAGTGTTTTTTTTTTTTACTTTTAAAGTTTATCATGGAGCCCAAGTAGACTATGGCTCCATCCATCCAATCCACATGGGATTTGATTTCAATATGAAAATGAAATCGACAACAGCAGGCAGAACAAGGCAAAGACTCCTGGCTCAAGGCAAACATATTATTAGTTGTGTCATTTGACTCAACTTTGAACCATGTTGTTATCGTAGGATCAAGAGGTTTCCATGTTATCTGCTGCTGTTGGCCTAAGGGGCTACAAATGGAGAGATGCCATCATCAGTGAGTTATCCACCGACTCTCACTGGAGCTACTTATATTTACAAAAAAAATTATCATGTAATACAAAGTCAGGTGGCAGAGACAGGTGCATCAAATTCTGAACTCAAACTGTGACCCATAAAGTCACACACTGTCACTTTATGATGTGTTAATGCCTAGGAGGGTAAAATGTTACAGGCAAACAGCACCGGTACTGTAAACATAAAATGTAAAAAAAAAAAAAAAAAAAAACACCAATCAAAAGGGTGCATCCATACAAACCAAGGTCAACGTACAAATATGGTAGCGGTAAGCTGTGGTACTAGCTATGGTACTAAGCTCTAAGTGTAAGGAAGAATAATACATTTGCAAATGTGAAAACAATCTACATATCCTATTTTACAAGGCTGAAGTACCATAGAAAATACATTTTCAAATACAGGTGTAAAGTTCCAGATACTTGAATTACTGTCCCTCCACTGTGCCTCAGCAAGGGAAAGCCTGTCTAAAGACAGAGAGAATTCTGTACGTAAAGAACCGCTGAAGCCTTGTATTAGCTTCTTCGACTGAGCTTAAGAATGCCGGTATGCAGAGAACAACAAACAAGGATTTTGTCCCCCATCTCTTACATCAGAGAGAAGGGATCACTTCACCACTAGTAGGAACAATCAATAACTCTTTCACGTATTCCTGCCAGTATTGCAATAATATAGACACAAAATATAAATGTTTTGTCACAATTTGTGTCTTGGTGTTTGTGTTGGTGACATCTGAAATATGATGCTGTGAGGGCAGCAGAGAGGTTTTATCAGTGTGTGATGTCTGAAGGGAATAACAGTGACCGGAGGCGTGCGTTTCCCAGATGAATAAACTGCCAGGACTGCAACATCTCTCAGAATGCCGGCTTGCTTTGTAAACATGATTTGATGCATGGAATAAGTCTACCTGTTTTAGCAAATCCTCACCCGACTAATCCTCCGCTGAGGGACTTAAACCAGAAACGGTGCCAGGCTGTGACTAGAGCATAGATGAGGACCAGAGGAGGGGAACAGCGTATAGGTAATGCTTATTCATCCCTCAACAACTGTGAAGGTCCCCTTGAAAAAGAGAGTTTACCAAAACAACGTCTTGTTGAGTTTCTCAGTGATATTTAATATGTACCTGGTAGCTCCCAGGTGTAAAACCATAGCTTGCAAATGGAGATGGTTCTCCTTTGGCAGTGCCCTCTAGCTGCCTCCCATAAGTACTACGGGAGAAAAGCAGGACACAATGTGACAAAGATGTGCAAATTTGGTTGGGGGTGGTGGATGGATCAAACAAACGGGGCTTTTACAAAGAAGACTGGGGTTTCTGTCCCATTTGAACATAAAAGTAAACTGCGAGTTTGTTTTTAGCTTTACGGAACAAACGGAACTACGTTACGTTATGCGTCACGCAAGTAACCAGAAGTTAACGCAACAGATACATTGTTCTAAACATAGCCAAGTAGTTTTTGGGCCTAAACTTAATGGAACCGCATACTGGAACATCATCAACTTCTAAAATATTTGTGATGTCACAATATCCTGCTTATGAGTCCACATCTCAAACTCAGTTTTAAAAAAAAGGTGACCATAGAAACATTCATCCTTCAACAGATGCAGAGATGTCAAGTAACAAAAGTACAAATACTTTGTTACCTTGTGCGTATCTATACTTTCATGGAGTAATTATTTTACAGCAGACTTTACTTCTATTCTTACATTTTCACCGAATTATCTGTACTTTCTACTCTTTACATTTAATAGCCTTGTTACTCCTATTTCAGTTCAGCTTGTTTTCATTCCTTCGTTAAAAAAACCCAAAAAAAACCACCAAAAACCTTACTTTTTAAGTAGGTTTGAAACCAGTACTTTTACTTGAGTTAAAACTACAGAAGACTTTTTAAATCCTAATATCTATACTTCTACCTGAGTATTGAATGTGAATACATTTGACACCTCTGAACAGATGTCAAAACACTGCTAGTGTCAAACTCTGCACAGTGAAGCTCAAACATCAAAGATAAGTAACATAAAGCAAAACCTATTTGAGTGGCAAGGAAGTGCACTTGGAACAGCAGCGAGCAGTACAAAATCCACCGGTTTTTACTTCTGAATGGACAACATAACATAAAATGTATATTTCCCCACACATAATTGTCTCAAACAAGGAATAGTTCGATTAGAGTAATATTGCTGACAATATCCAATAACTCATATTTGGGGAAAACTTTAGTGTTTCAAGCTGAAGAGGCTAATTTGGATTTACCATCATACATTTTTTTTAATTTGTCTCCTGCAGACAGGCTAGGGTTTTTTTACAGAATGAGAATGGTACCAACTTTACCAAAAAGATTCAGTACAATTATCATGTTCTTACACTGATGTATGATTTACTTCCATTTTGTGATTATAAATTTTACATATTAAACATAAGCTCATGAAATATTTCATTGCATTAGTGTGGTTTACCAACACAACCTTATAAAAAAAGTCAAAAACACAGGTACCAGTTACATTAGACTACCTACATGTAAAAAAATAAATAATATATATATTAATTTAATAATATTCTTTCAACAGTAATACTGCTGTACTTTTACTGAAATACAATTTTGAATGAAGGACTTATACCTTAAAAAAGGGACTTAGTATTGAATATTATTAGTTGAACATGATAAACATGATATACAGTAGGTGGCAGTATACCACTGGATGTTGCAAATGTAGGCAAACGGTGGATAGAGGAAAACAGTCTGCTGCTTTCTTACACCTATTGACTAACCTGTGATCACTTTCCCTTGTTAAGTATGAACCTGTTTGAAACCATCTCTCTCCTGTTCTCATTTCTCTCCTCAGAAGCGACTATGCCACCAACACCACCTGCTTACTCTGAGGACACTACAGCACAGATTTTTTATTCTTTTCTTTATTTGTTTATCTTTGCTTTGATGGGGGATTTTCACACCGAAGTTAAATCCCCGATGTTGAAAACATTATTATTATTATTATTATTAGTGACTCAGAGCCAAATTTATTTTGTACAAGTGAGTCGTCAACACTATGAGGGCCGGTACGACGTCTGAACTCACATTAAGGTGCAAGTTGAAATCTATCTACTGAAGAATGATGAAACAAATATGATACAGAGGATACGGTTACCCCACAGTTCACCGCTTGTGGTGTCATCACTCAAACTCAGCTCACCTAGAGTCCTGATTGTCCAGTCAGTAGCAGTGAAATGATTTACTGTGCATGCCAGAGGAGCCATTTTTCTTCTTCTCTGTAAGTTGCCTTCAGGCACCTTGGGACAAGAGTACCACATTTTGTTCTCACCAGCTAAAAAGAGAAGGGAAAGGAAAGAACTCAAGGACTGACAAGGTAAAAATAATGCCTCATGATGTTGTCTTTTGTATTTAACTGGAAAATAGGCCAGGTCAGGCTCCTTTTTAATTAGTGTTCAATTGTACATGCGCCTGAAGAAACAATAAATGAGCAAATTCAAGTTTATTTAAGCATGTTGAGATGAATAAAGACCGCCAGCAAGCCTAGCGTCCAAAACCTTCACAGCCGGTTTACAGGCCGAGTTCACCACCTTGTCAGTGCTCTGCAGTTTACATTCTTTAGCAGGGCATGTTTAACACAATGACCTTTGCCTGCCGGCTTTCGATGAAACACTGGTCACAATGGCCCTCATTTATGAAATGTGAGCTACACTACTATACATGCCAGAAAGAGTCTGTAACATTGTTTTAGCCAGTGGGGTTCTGCACAACATTACGCAGGAAAACAGGGCGCCATAAATGTAGTGTCGAGCCAGCAGACCCGATGCCCAGAGAGCAGTGTCCAGCACAGCTCCAAATGGGGGCTATACGATCAAAAAGGTATAGTGTTATGTTTGGTAATGATATTCAATGCAGGAAACTTGACGATGCACAACATTTTTATTTATTCTTCAGGTTTTTATTTGTCTTTTAATGTGTCGTTAATGGCCACAAGTGAACAATTACTTTCTGCCATTGACCGAGATATTTCTGCTCGTTTTTCCAGCCCCTCTGTCAGGTAACAGAGTTGGGGTGGTGGTCCAGCATGGGTGGGGGTTGGGGGGAGTACGCTCTTTTCATTCTGCATTCTTCCTACAGCCTAATACCAGTTTTTAGGCTGCCAAATATTACACTCGTTACTGCAAATTAAACAGATGTCAGGGTTTCACCCTCCACCTCTGAAAAGTGCCACCTCCAGATTACGTCTGGCCATGTCATAAATAGTGGCGAGGCCTCAAAATCGAGAATATACTGGGGTGTGATATTTAAATTCAGCTGCTGCATTTATCAATTTACGACCATTACGTTTCATGAATCCCAAGTGAAGCCTGTTGTAAGAGGATTTCTGCTCTCTTATCTGCACTGGTTTCTAAGTTAGGTTGATAAATAAGGGCCATGTCAGCCCCCCCTTCCCTTCTTCTGGACTCGTCTTTTGTTGTAGTGGAAGCTGAAGTTGAACTTGCACGTACATTGCACCACATCATAAATGTCAGCTGCATCCAAACACTAAAATTCTGGATTGGCAACCTGCTCTAGGACTTGGAAATCTCTGTTGCAGGCCAGGGCCACCAGGGCAAGAGTAATTACACAATCTGTTTAGGTATCATCAGCACATAATTTCTGTGGTCACTCAAACATGAAGGAGACCTTGAGGTGATTATTTGTGTGTGTGTGTGTGTGTGTGTGTGTGTGTTCTCATCAGGCCTGGCCGAGTTCTATCAAGGTGTGGAAATGTGATAAGTAATAAGAGAAGCTGTTCTAACTGTTATCGATTTCAGATGCCCTTGCAAACAATCAGAGTCAACAACAGATTTTATTGGTAGAGAATGATGATGAGTGTTAAAGGTGACACTTAACTAAAGCTTTTCTTACGGACTATGAAGTCTTTACATATGGTAAAAAGATAAAGAATTATAAGAAATGCACCCTTTTGTCTCATTTGCTGGAGGGACGTATGTGCTCATTTTTGACACTAACTCAAACTTACAAGAAATGGGCTGCGTATTAAAGCGTAAAGACCCCACTGGTATCAAAGAAACTAAAGTGACAATTGCAGGTACATTAAAAGGTGCTTGGTACGCGGAAGCATCAGAAGGGAGGGAGGGAGGGCGCGGGATGAGGAGGAGGGAGGGGCAAGATAGCCTCGTTTTGTTTGAAAATACTTTGACTGTTAAAAGTGCCGTCACCCAACATCACTTAGAGCACCTTTAACATGCTGTTAATGTTCTGCTGCTGCGCAGCTATTTTGCTTTCCAGCCTGCAAACTGACGTTAGTGGTGCACTTCTTCCTTCAGTGTTTGTTTGGTGTCTCGTTCAACAAACTATGGTACAAACAAAAGACGTGTTCATGTTTAAGGAGACTTTAGCAGTAAAGATAATGTTATTTTGTTGTCTCTTGTGTAGCTGCTGTCTGGCTGTTCAAAAAAGAAAAAAGAAAAGAGCAGAAAAAACATGCTATTTCGTTTGGAGTTAAGTGTTGAATAGAAAACTGGGAAAGGTTGGTCCCAAGTTGACAGCTTGACTAAATAAGACCAGTAACAAAGCCAAACTGACCATATATATTAGTTTCTATTATCACATAGGATTCTGTTGATTGCATTCTTTATTAATGGGAATACTTTGACATTGTTCGATACGTTTATATTTTGAAGGTTGTGTATATTAAGACTTTAATTAGTTTGGTGTATGCTGGTTAAATAACTCACTTTTCAGAAAGGGCAGAGCAGAAGATATGAAAAATTAGTGAAAAGAAATTTGGCTAAATAATAATGGAACAAAAAGGTTTTCACTGGACTAGTGCTATAACCAACTTAGTATTTTCCTACAACTCTCATCAAGATGAATCTGTCTGCATACAGATGATAAAAATGATATGAATGGTTATTGTCCTACCAGTTTAAGCCTTTTGCAGGATAAACCTACTATGAACGATGAAGGTCACTGAGATTTGCAAATTAAAAACATACAAATGTAAAAGCATGATGTAAAATGTAAGTACAAGCAGAAAAAAGTTGTCGTACTAAAAAAATGTGGCGGTGAAGGATTTGATTGATTTCCCACATTTGGAATCAGCGGCGGACTACAAGCAATTGCCTCTTTTATGTGGGAATCAATTTTTAGAGTGAGTGTATGAAATCGTTGGTGATTTATTAGACTGCAATTTTTTGTAATTACATTTCCTCCCATATATACACACACACACACAATATATCGCTGCTGAGAAACGTCTTTCCCAACAAAAAGTAGCTGCTGCAGACTAACTCTGTGGTGTCGACTTGTCATTGATCCAGAACTTTACAATCACAAACAGCAAATAGTGGACTGAAAAATGAAATGCTTGCTCTCTCTTCTGCTCCCTGCCACGTATATTTACACTATTTAATTGCTGCCACCGTAATCTATTGAAACTAGACAGCACATTTGAATTTTTTTTAATTTAATGTTTTTTGCCATTTCTTAATTTCCATTGTCTTAAGTTGAATGATGTGTAATATGTGCCTCTTTGTTTTTATGGGTGAGGATGAGGACTCTACTGCAAAACAAATGTACCTCTGGGTACAAATAAAGTAACTTGAAAACTGCAGTCAGTATTTTTATTGTAACAAAGGGATGATTGGAGTAAAATCTCAGTACTACAAACTGCGATGCCTTATTAAACTCAAACTAAAGAGGCAGGTTTGGGTCAAATTGAATGTCCATGCACCATTAAAACAAAAGGGGGGGGGGGGATTGCAGTTATGTTACTAAAGTAACCTAATGTTGGCCAACACGTTCAGCAGTTTGGAACTCTGTGATATTTCTATACAACCTTTTTATGATTCATTTTGGATTAAAAGCTCAAAGCCTGAGGATGGAGGTCTGACATTTAAAAGCTGTTGCGGATTCCAGTACCTGGAGGGCAGATGCCCCTCATGTTTCTTCTCTCTTAACAGCACGGGGCAGAGCTTTTCTTCATGCTTAAACTGACACCTGCAGACTTAGGCTGAGGGAAGTAATTACTTTTATTTTGCCATCAGCTCAGGGATCAGTACCTTTTAGGTGGTTTCCTGTCCCGCCACCCCTCACGTCCAGCCTCCGAACCCTGACAGTTCACACATCTAATCCCATCGAGGGTTGGTGGAGATGGCTGCTTTCTGTAAATCAGAAAAAAGGATATATGAGAGCAGGAGAGACAGACAGAAAGAAAAGATGGTAAATGAGAGAGAAAGAGAGAAAAGAAGGAAAACAAAATCATGTCAAAAATCAGTAGGAAAGCCTTCACTAGGATGAAACTCCTGTCGACTCGGCACTAAGGTCAATAAATTGGCTTAGGAAGGATTTTTGCGCTGGTTGATCTTAGAGCATCTTAGAAAGTTTAGGAGAACAGGTGCACAGTACTCGTGTGTATGTAAGGTTGAGTACCTGTGGGTGCCCTTGTGATGTACACTACTCTTGTGTATTTGGGTACCTGTGGGTTTGACCAAACAAAAAGATACAGGATAAAGAAATGAAGCAACTTAAAGTCTATTTAGTCTTTGGGGGATTTTCCCATTGGCTTACGGTAGCAGTTCAACAAGCAACAGCCTTCCACTAAACAGGATGGATAGAAAAGGAATTCGGTTGTCTACTGTTGTTTCATAAGCCTTCGCGGCTGCTGCCCAGGTAATACAATTACTGTTCCTTTTATCTAAAGCTCACCTCAAGCTTTGTGCACAGTGCCACATTTATTTCTTATGGGAAACATCTAAGTTTGCCTGGCAATGCAAGTTCACATTACTAAACACTAGAAATATTGAATAACAATTCAAAAAAAGATAAGATATACTTTATTGTTCTGAAGGGGAAATTTACCCCTTTTCTTTACTCATTTCCCAGCCGACACGTGCTGGTCAGAAGCAACTAGAACAACAACAACATAGCACGTACACACACCAACTGTTTGTGAAAGAAATACTTTAGAAATAGTCTAATAAATTATACAAATAACATTGGTAAATGCTCAGAACAATGTGAATAATTGTAGCTTATTACAAGGTATGATAACCGCCTGACTGCATGACAAAGAATCCCCATTAAAATAACAAACATATTTCTTTCTGAATCAGTGTTATCCCCGATCTTCAGCCATGCTTGCATACATCTACAGAGCATTTCAATAAATCATTATTTGAGGCTTTTGGAGCAAAGTAAACAGTTATGCTCCAAGGTAATGTTGCATGGCATCTCTGTTTGCCAGTCTCATTTATCAGTCACATCATTTCTTTCATTTTGCATGCAGGTGGGACAAGAAAGAAGATTTGGTACATAGTTTGTCCCATTTTGGTGAAGTTACTCACCATCCACAACATGTCACTGTAAAGTAATTTGATTGCAGTTTCACACAAGTGTTCTCATTAACCAGGTATGGGGGTTTGATATATCCTGTCTGGCCATTTCTTCTTCATTTCTCTCTTTACATTATGTTTTTAGTCTTTTCCTGCAGAGCTTGCTTATTGCCCTCAACAGTGTCCTCTGACAGCTGACAACACTACAACTCCTTGAAATGTGGAAAGCTTAGGGATATCTAAAGTACTATCAGCCAAAACTGATCTAAAGAAAATGATGAAAATCATTGGGTGTTAAAGCACCTTATTTGCATTCATGAGCTGTGTGTCGCAGCCACTGCTGCAGCTGCAAACGTTGAAGGTGTTGGTGAGCAGGACAAATCAGCGAGGCAAAGTACAAAAACCAAGTTGTTTTTAGAACACTGGCACGCGCCGGTCCTTTTCACCTCACGCAGTCCTCCGGCCTTATGTCTTTCACGTTGTTGCCAACTGCGTTTTGTCTCTGTCAGGTCACAACTGAAGGAATATATTTAAAAACGGATGACTTTATCATGCTTTAAGAAAGTTCAAGTGTGGTAAAATGATAATTTGCTAAATAAAACGTAATAGTGTTAACTTATTGACCCTTTTACCGAGTACTGATACGATACCAGTGTTTCATATATTTTATGTTTTAACAACTGTATACTACTATCCCCGTATGGATGCAATTTATATCTTTGTTGTTGGTATGGCTCAGGTTAATCGCTTTGTGAAACATGAACAAACAAACAATGAACACCACAGAACTTTTTTTTTTTATCCAGTTTGACAGTTACTTATAAACGAAAAAAAAAAAAAAACTACTTTAACATAGATTTTTATTCATTGTCTTTATCGGTGCATAAACTCCAGTACTTCCCAATACCAGTATTTTAGGCCGTATCCAGCATTGGTACATCAATAGTAAAAAGCACCAAGCAGGAAATTCAGCTTCAGAAAATACATCTAAGAATAAAAATCTGTTTCTTAAAACTTGAAAAGTGAGCTTGTCTTGGCATCTATGTAGAATTGGACCTCAGACTTTCTATAATATTCCTGGACAATTGTAACAAATATTCTTATTTAATGCTACTTGGCTTTTACATTTTTGCATTCATTTGATCGTATACTTATTTGTTTTGAAATTGATTTTCTTGGTACAAGTTTAGATTCTTTACAAATCACCATTTAAAAAAAAAGTTTTCCTCCTCATTTTTCCCATCTATTCACATACCGGTTAAGAAAATGAAGAGGATGCGTCCGTTTCTTGCTAATCCTTGCAAGCAGGAAGGCGCACTTTCAGAAACCGCCAGCAGCCTCAGGCAGACCCACCTGCCACAGGGTCTTTGACCAGCACATGCAAAAAGTGCTGCAAGAAATCCGTGGAAACAAAATCTTTGTTGATGTCGATGAAACCTCTGACAACAGTGTCCGTAACATTGTTATAGGTGAGCATCCAATTAGCTTTTATTTAGGTAAGCTAATACAGCATATTAGCCTATGTTTAACTAGGCCTAGGATCTATATTACATTTTAACATTAAGTGAAAGGAAAAGCAAATCTGAAAAATTTGGCCAAATCAGAAAAGTAATTTGTAAAAAAAAAAATATATATATATATATATATATATAGATGGACCAAAGGCTGCCACTGCTGCTGATCTGTTTTGTTTTATCATAGCAATTGTCACAGCGCTGACGAACTCCAGGTGAAAAAAAAACAATCCAGGCGGAGTTGGGAGGGGCAGTTATAGTCTACAAAGCATGCGTAGACGCTTACCCTCTAGGTCTGTTAACCGTGTTATGAGAACTGATTTTTAACCATGGTAGATGAATACATGGTATTTGAGAAACTGGGGTTTGCCTTAACCCGAATATAAATCGTTTTTTTTAAACTGCATGTAAACGCATTGAATAACTTTAAAATGAGGCTTCATCCTCAGGCTGCTACAGGCTAACATCTTGTTAAATTATTATATTGTTACATGAACAGGTACATTCACACATGAGTATACATAATAACAACACTAAACAAACCTGACCTATGGTAGTATGGCCCTGGGAGTAAGTGCATCAAAAATGACCTCACCCCGAGCTATTTTCTCTGCAGCACTAATAAATGCAATAATAGAGCTAATGTTCCTCGACTGGTCTGGAATTGCATTACATTCATGTGAATTATAGTGTGCAAAGAGGATTTATGTTTTTCAGTAATGTTCCTGAATTTTATATTTGTTACAAGCTAGAATACTGTGTAATTAGCGTCACTTCTCTCTATTCCCTTTGAGAAATTTAAATGATATGGTTGCAGTGATTGGCTGAAACTGAGGTTGAAAAATAAAATAATTGTCTTTTCTCCACCACGTGTACAGGAAGCATCATTTTCTCATGCAAAGTCGGCTGTAGATATTTAACCCTCTTCAGCTTTCATATATGCGTGATCTTCCCATATCCCTACATGAAATTTGTGGCCTTGGGGACTCGCCTTTAACCTGGCCTCTCTCTCAACATAGCCTCTGCATCCTGTGGGAATTGATTGATGCACACGCTATCCAGCAATCAGCATAGAAAAACTATTACGCTCTGCTGTGTGGAAGCTGTACAGGAAAAAATACACAGTTTGCATTATGTATTGTGTAAAATCGGGATAGTGAAAGCTGTGGAAAATGTATTATATTAATGTCACTTTTGCTTAAGGAGTGCATAAGTGAAAGAGTCATATTCATGCACACATGACTGCACTTAGAGGACATGGACATGGAAATAGACATACTGACAAGGTTAGTCATTCAGTCATCATCCACGGACTCACTAAAGCCAATTTGCACAATGTTGAAGTAAAGGGACTGAAATCAAAGTTGTATAGGTTACAATAATGTACTTAGCTTGTAGATCACAAAATGCTGTCCTGAAACAAAGTCCCAGTCCTGTACTTTTTGCTCCAGATTATGTGTAATATTTATAATTACTAAATATCTTTTACTAAATGCAAAGGTAAGATGTTGATTCTGCACGTGTACTGATTTTGCTCCAATTTGCCAACTGCCACACTATAATAGTCATGTTATTCAACAATAATCCCCCAGGATTAGCAATCAATGTCAGCCTCTATTATGTCACATACAAACATCTATATCAAAACTAATACCATACCCATCCCAACACAACAATGCAAGTTTCCTTGTGCTGCTCTTACAATTTGTTGTTGGTCCACTTGTCAATCAAACCAGTTGTGATGCACATAGGACGATAACTGAGGTACAAAAACATTACATGATTTCTAAAAACTAAGATAAAATGATACGTATAAAGTACAGTTAGTGTTTAATGTGATCTCTTTGATCAATTATCTGATGTACTGCACTGGGGTTCTTTGCTTTTCACAGAGCATTTACAGTGTGCATAGATGTGGATCCTTGCAGTTTAAAAAAGGAAGCAAGTCTTTGTTTTGCTGCATGCTGTGTTCTATTATATTTCTTTCTGCAGCTGTCTAGCACCTCCTCTGCCAGCTGCTGTGGACAATCAGACGAAACCGGCTACAGAATTTCCAATCAACCATCTGCAGTTGAAGTTGGAGAATGTAAGAGCTCCAGAGTGCTGAGCAAAAGGGGGATAAGGTCTGACAAGACAAGCAAACTGATGGTAGGCAGCTGGGATTAACAACCCAGAGTTGGTAGAACAAACTGCTAAACCTTGACAAGCAAGAAATGTGAATCAGAGGAAGCATTACCTAAACAGTACAAAGGAAAGAGCCCATTTTAAAGTGGTTTAACTAGCGACATGAGGTAGTGTTGTGAGACAACTTGTTGTAAAAAAAAAAAAAAATAAGGAGAGAAAGAGTGTGCGTGGTCAAAGTGACCTTAATTTGAAAAAATAAAGATTGATGAATAATTAGAAGACGAATCATTCACGAACAAAAGACCAAAAATATTTTGCTACTCCAAATGTATTCACTTTGAGACCTTCAACTCAACAAGAGAAAAAAAACCTTCAATGTCCTTGGTTTCTAGTTAAGTTTAGCATCCGGATTTAAAAAAAATAAATAATTGGACCTACAGTACACTGACACACTGAGTCTTTTCTTGATCTCTCCCAAACACTGATTTTGAACATATTCAGTCCCTCTGAACATTCTAACATTAGGTTAAAATATAAGTCACACCTCACAGTGGTTTGATCAAAGCTCTGTTGTCATTAATTGGAATAGAGAAACAAAATACATCTGCAGCCATTTAATATCTAAGATACAAACTACGGGAGTTTTGTGATCCATTGCACCCCTATTAACCATCCATTCCATTAAACACTTTCAAATTTTTTTATATAAAAAGAAATTGTTTAAAAAAAAAGTCTTTAAAAAATTGTAATGGTTTTTAACTTTCATGCAGAATTAATCTCCATACAGAGAGCAAAATTTCACCTCTTTGTACCACACAGTTTTATTTAAATTCCTCATCAGTACATGTTTACTTCAAAACATATGCATGAAGAAAGACCATCTCGGGTCAGTAGCAGAACATTTTAGGCCATGAAACAAGCTGAAAACAAAGTTGACATTATCACATTATAAAGTTGATAAGATGAACGTGTTTGCAAAGCATTACCTTCACACAGTGAGGGGCACGGAGAAATATCACTATCAGCAACAGCTTTGACATAACAGTCTTGATACATTGTTTTGCAAAATATTGATTACATGTAGAGCAGATTTAGCAGAGTTGTGTCAGAAGAGTGATTTAGTTGCATGGTGAGTTGTCATCAAAAGGTTTCAAAATCTGGATACTAGATGTAACTGAAGGAAAAACATTTCAAAGGCAAATACCATATGATGAAACTATGAAGATCTGTCGTTAGAAATATTCAGGTGGCATCACTCAGTGCCTGTAGTGGTATGTCATTATATCTCTGTCATCACTGCAAAACCCTACACACACACAAACATCTCTAACAAGACACACACACACACAGTAGACCAGTACCTGACCATCAAGGTCAGTTATTTATGTCATGAGCTGTATCCAATGTCCCATGTTAACTACATGTCAACCTTAAACCATCTGCAGCTAATGGGCTTCCATCAGCATGAAACACAGCTTGATAAATATCAAAAGGTGAAATTGAACAGACAATGGATTAAAAATCGCCAACTTTTTAAGTGGTTGCCGGCAAAAACCAGACAGCTTTTTTGCTGAAATTGAAAATATAAATGATTAAAAATTTATTAACAATAACTTAATAATTACTTCTTTTCCATTAAACTGCTGTTAAAAGACAAAAATAGATGAGACAAGGTTTACAAGTTTACCGCTTGATATTAATGATAAGACATGGAATCATTTAGCTGGAGATGGTGGTTTTGGTGCACGGATCAGATATTGTTTTATGAAATCTTTATACAGGATCAGGGGTTGCCTTTAACATCTGCTTTGCAAAAAGCAAAAATTCCTCAAATTTACTTGTTTCTGTTGAGAATTTTAAATTGCCCCTTTATTGTTTTGCCCACAGAACAATGAAGCATGTGTGGACAGGCTCACAAAAGCTAAAATGTGTTTATGCAAAGTGAACACTACTTTGCAAACAAAAAAAATATTGACTCAAACACTGTTTCTGCTAGAATAAAAAACAGATTGTGAACAGGTTTTTCCCCCACAGATCACAGCAAGGCAACAGGCATGCAACAGGCATTCAATACATGATGCTAAGTAAACACACTTTTGAGCTCTTTTATTACCATCCATCCCACTGGAACAGCAGTTAGAAATTCCAGCATTTTGGCTGGGCGTCCATAAACCCGCAGCAGACTCTGCCAAAGGGACTCCCCGTCTTTTATTCTTTAGCAAACAAAGGATAGAAGGTGGTTTGCCAAATACCAGGGAGCGCGGAGGGCCAGTCCCCACTCTCAGGCTATCCCTTGGTTAGTCCGCAGCACTCCTGCTTCCTAAATACATTTTTATTTGTATCAAAACAGGAAAGCCTTCAAAACATGGTGAAGGCGTATGGACAGCCATTCTCAAAATATGAGCTCAACTTAAAACCGTTCCCAACACCCGAGCTCGGTGGCTCTCAAAACATGGACCAAAACAGGTTATACATTGAAAATGAAACACAAACAATGAATACAGCAAAACCCTAGTTAGTAAACAACAGTGTATTAACAAGTTATATAAGTGACCCACTGTATGTGTTGTCAAACCAACATAATGAAAGACAAAATAAACTTTTTCAGACTCCACAGATATGCATTAATGATCAAAGTGGAACATTGTTCATTTTACAAAATCATTTGACAAAATCATCAAGCTGTGTTTAGTTTTGATTGTGATCTCTCCCCAAAGAATGAATTAGAATGTTTAGATAATCAATCATAGTGGAGTCACTTATGATGTGTTTATGAGCTTGTGGGCCTGTTTCTTATTGTTTATAATTAAAACTACTGTACAAAACTAGGGGCACAAAAGATCATAAAACTCACAGTTCAGATACATTTTTGGATCAACACAAAAAAGGGGGGATTTAAATGATTTATTAAAAAAATGTAATAACAATTATTTATTTTATTTATTTTTAGTATAACAATTAAGTAAAGCCCAAGTTCCTTCACTAAACCTCTGATGTCAGTCCCAATTTATGCTCTGCACCACGGTGGCTGAAGGGGAATTTATTCTTCATAAAATAGGGAGTGTTCACATCTGTCTTAAGTTTTGACATTTTCATTTTGCGGTTTGTGTATCAGCTATTTCAATAAAAGGTTATTCCATTTTCTGTCTATCTGCAATGACGTACAGAAACATATGCAAAACAATACTGGCCTCACCAATCTCTGTATAGAACCATCATTTCCCATCAACAAAGTGCTCTTTAAATCACAACCTTCAACTCCTCAGTGAGAAAGTGTATTTACTTAATCCATTAACCTGTGAAAGTGGCTGTAGGGGTTGTTAAAGAGCTGCTACAAGAAACTCTCCCCTCTGGCTAAACTAAAACGGTTTCATCTAAACAGAAGCACTTAATCTTATGGACAGCTTGGTCAAAAGTGTTGCAGTACAGCCACTGTATGTGTAGTCTAAACAAGCCCCATGTTTTAGTGACAATACTCGTACACTAAAAAAAGAACTGCAGGACATTTGAGCAAAAGTGGAGGACGACTTAACAAGAGGAACACCTTCCTGTATGGATGGATAGTTTTAGGATCTATAAGCAAGCAATGCTGAGTGCCAGGACAGCCTACTATTATATCCCACGTAATAGCATTGTTACAAAGTCAACCTTTATTGCTGAAAACCTACGATTTTTTTTATGACCAAAATTGACCTAATTATAAATACGATAACTGATATGATTGATGCCTCAATCAGTGAGGCTGGCGGTAACCAAATAGTTCAACCCATTGGCTTCTCTCTCCCAATTTACCATTATCTCCCAAGAATCATTTATGAGCATAGTTAGCACTTCTAAATTCACCACATGTTAATTAGAACCAATTCCAACCAGTCTGTTTAAAGAATTACTACCTGTTTTTCTCAGTCCCCGTCTTCTCATTGTAAATAGGTCACTATCAGCGGGCTCAGTTCCATCTGCCTTTAAAAAAAAAATTATTAAACCACAACTAAAATAGCCAAACATGGATTCACAAATCTTGCAGAACTACAGACCAATATCTAACCCGAGCCTGTTTTTTGGGCCAATTATGTGAAAAATACTTGAAAGAGTTGTTACCAACCAACTCATTACCCATCTATCCCAGAATAGTCTTTGAGAAATGTCTGTCCTGTTTCTGTTCCTGTCATTCTACCAAAACAGCTCTGACCGGAGTGACAAACAACCTTTTGTAAATAGTAGACTCACTGCCCCTTGAGCTAAGCGTTTGACAAAATAGACCACACAATATTCCTGACTCACCTAGGAGAGGCACATCGGGATACAGGGGTCAGCTTTATCATGGTTCTATTCCTACCTTTTAAATAGATCCCAATGTGTGGACTACAACAATAAAACCTCTAAGGCTGCCAATGTAAGTACATGGCATCTATCTACCTCTATCTTCCTCTTGGCAATATTATGAATGCATTCAACATAAGGTTTCACTGCTATGCAGATGATACTCAACTCTATGTTCCTATTCATGCAAACGACCTCACCCAACTGAACCAACTAGAGGACTGCCTGTCTGAAATTAGGATATAGATGTGCAGAAACGTCCTACTGTTGAATGCAAATGCAAAGATTAGATCAATTTTAACAAAGCACGATGCAGGAACTCTGATTCATGCCTTTGTGTCTTCTAGGCTACACTACTGCAATGCCCTTTTTTCCAGCCTCAAATTCACTTAGAAGCGTGCAGCTCGTCATTATTTTTCCAAATATTATTGATCATTATTATGACTTCCTTTATCTCTCGTTTTTACCCTTGTACCACTTTTTATTTCACTTTTATGTATGTAGTTTTAATCCTAACTTTTACGGAATTCCCTGTTGTACAGTGTTTTGAGAACATGTCTTATGGTGATATTGCACTTGAAATAAAATTCAAAAATAATTTTCTTCTACAGTCATTTCATATAACATAAAGAGCCCCCCCAAAAAATATGTAAGGTGTACGATATCTCCAGAAGTTAATGTCAATTCTTGCACATCACTTAAAAAAAAAAAAGTCCCATGCCATGAAAAATTTCCAACAAGTTTCCAACTAACTCTTTGAATCTTGTTTATAAAAAAAGTGTATTGATATCAATTTAAGTTGCATACACAATATCATGCTAAAAGACTTAAGTTTAAAATCAACATGTCACAGGTGAAAACAGTCACTATCCTCACCAGTTTATGATCCACATAAAGGACATGGAATTACACAGCAATGCAGTTAGCCAGTTACAGTAGTTGACATGCTAACACTTCCTCACACTGTTTCTCTTGTGTAGAGAAAAAGTGACTATGAGAAGAAGACATCACTCTCAAAACTTGAATTTAGAGCTATGATCTAAACTTACTGTTCAGGGTCTAGCTAACCGTCAAGAGGATAGAGAATGACCCCGCCAACACGCAATCCTGCACACATTATTCCTCCGGTTTCTTCCAAAAACTGTTAATCAATGTGTCAGCAACAATCTCTCTATGAAACCAACACACTGTCACATCCATAGGGAAAGATAGAAAGGTATGATATTTTCTGCTGCGATTTCTCTAAAGCACCTGGACATATCCCTCTCTTTCAGCAGCACTGTCAAGCCATCAGGGCTCCCTGAGACGCCACCGTACTGGTTGATTGATTTCACCCTCAGAGATTAATCTAGATATTGAATGTGTGTGTTGTGAGAGTGTTAGTGTGTGTCTGGGTGTTTGAGTCAGAGAAGGAGAGACAGTGTCTGATAGAGACAGCTCTCTTCCATCAACCCGCAGGCAGGGAGCCAAGCTTTTGCGTTCTCCACCACAATGGTCTAATTCATCCACACTTAAAAGGTAAAGGCTACCTCTGTCTGCCTTAACAGGTCCAAAGGCAACTAATTTTTATCACTTCACTTTGATCTGCATTTGCTGTATTTCTTATCTTTTTGTGTGATGTTGCTCTTTTTTTTTTATGCTGCATGCACTTAGTGGAAATGGAAAAAGGAGCCTCAGTCTGAATAATTTACCCAAAGTAAAAGGTTAAATAGATGAAAATGTAGCCAGGAGAAGAAAACATCATCACAAGACATGTGCCCACCCACACAAAATACAAGCAGGCATAAATGCACACAGAAAACACATTTTAAGTGTGAGCACACTTACACTACACATTGTCAAACTCCTTTTTGAAAGCAAACCACCCTATAATTAAGCCAGATTTAAATAACTTCCTCTAAAGCAGATGGTAATAAAATGAGGCTTTTCTTGGATATCACTCCTGGGCAGGTGTAGTGCAGCTGGAGCAGGTGTATGCTGGTGAAAACAAGGTAAGGGGCTTGATGCAGATTTGCAATTCATTATATCCAGCTTTGCATTGTGTAGCTCTGACAGACCTTCACTGCAGACACCTCACTGGCATAGACAGATGGTCGTTCATAGCTGATGACAAATCTAGCTGGATTTAGTAAAGGGGGCAGTATTACTGTGATGGGAATAGTAATGTATTGACAAGAAGTAATAAAAATGCTAAAAAGGCGTATGGGTCTTTGAATTGCCCTGCAAATAATTGTTAGCTTGTGTGTACAACTGATTATCATTTATAAATATACAACCCACGTTACTCAATAAAGCCTTTTAGAATTAAGTAGAAAAGAGGACCGACAAAAAAAAAAAACAGCTTTCCAAGGCGGGTGCAACAATATAAAGTCACATTGAATAACCTGCAGACACTTCTTTTAGAATCAACAGAAGCGTAAACATCATCCAAGCTGACACAACATGGATAAACAATAAACTACTGGCTGCAGCCACAAATACATATAATAAAGCAAAGGAAATGAGATCATGCCTAGTCTTACAAACGCCATAGCAATGTAGGAACAACAATAAATAAGTTTGTTTTTGTACTCACTTCTCTGAACGACAGTCTGTGGGCCTCGTGCACCAAGTCATCCTGCTCCAAGTTCAACTTCTCGGCTCGTTCATTTTGAGTGCATAATAACATGCACTCAAAGTCCCAGTATAACCAGTATAACCAGTCCACCCAGCCTCTCTGTCCCAAGTATATATCCACTCAACCTCATAACCCAGGTCCTCCTGTATCTGTCGCTCCATAGTCAAAGTTATCAAAAATATCGAGCTGAAGGAGGCTGCATTCACATCAGGGGTTCTTGTCACAAACAGCAGAAGCCCTCACCCACCTAAGGTAAAAAGCAACAGCTGGAGGATCCACCAATTAGAATTTTGCATCTTAGCTTGACACAGCCTGCGCACCTGTCGGTGAATAGCTTGTAGGCTAACGTTACAATCTGGGTGTGCTCGGGCTCGCAGGTGGTGCATTCAATCTTTAATTAATTAAGGTAGAGGCAACTTTGCAACTTCAGAATGCCATATTTTTTCAAACCATAACCACATCCCATAATGATGTGATCTGTAAATGTATTGTTGTGCATGTTTGTACTGCTCACTAAATGAAAGGCCCAGCCCGGTTGGCAGGCAAACAATGATTTGGTGCAATACCCATAGACAGTTTAAGCGACACCTGTCGGTACACAATCCGTCCTGCCAGCACAATCCGTTCTGCGCATGTGCAAGATGTTCGCGCATGCGTATATGATATCATGATGAACACGTATTTATGACACTGCACGATCTGTTCACATAGACATTGACTTTGCCATTGACAAAGGTGAATATGGTATTGGTATTTTTTTTAGATTTATCCAAGGCATTTGATACTATTGATTTTGATATCTTATTGAATAAATTACACCATTATGGAATCAGAGGACTAGCACTTAGCTGGTTCAAAAGTTATTTATTTGGCAGACAGCAATTTGTAAATATTAAGGACCAAATTTCAATAAGAAATCCCATCAAATTTGGAGTCCCTCAGGGATCCATTTTGGGCCCTCTTCTGTTTTTACTATATGTTAATGATTTTGAAAATTCCTCTATGGTCTTACACAAAGTTTTATTTGCCGATGACACAAATCTATTCATGTCATATAACAGTCCAATTGGACTGCAAGAAATAATAAATAAAGAGTTAAGAAATGTAGAAATTTGGTTTTGGTGTAATAAACTATCTCTTAACATTAAAAAGACTAACTACATTGTGTTTCATCCCAAGAAAAATCAAATAGTAAAGAAGCATGTTTGTCTTAAAATAAACTAACAAATTATTGAAAGAGTAAATGCCACTAAATTCCTTGGAGTTTATATTGATGAATATTTAAATTTCAAATGCCATATTGATCATCTAACTAAAAAATTATCAAAATATGTTGGACTATTTTTTAAATTAAGGTATTTACTTCCACACTTTGCACTGCTCACCTTATATAAAACCCTATTTGAACCGCATTTAATCTATTGTAATACTATATGGTGTAACACTTTTCCTAGCCATTTGGGAAAAAAGACTTTACAGAAAAAAGTAATACGGGCATTAATGTGGTCTGAGCCTAACACCCCTACTTGTCCTTTATTTCATCGTCTTGGTTTATTGAGGCTTACTGAACACAATGTACAGTATATCATAATGCCTGCCTGATGTTCCAGGTTGTTCACAGGTTAAACTACCGGTTATGTGACCTTGTTCCAATCAGTTGTCCCCTGTACACTTACAACACAAGGGGAAAACACAGAATTATTGGTAAAAAACGTTGATTAAAATGTACGAGCCTGAGTGTAGTTTGTAGGGGACCACAGATTTGGAACAAGCTTGAGGAAAACTTAAAATTGTTGCATTCTGTCTCCATCTTCAAGAAACATCTCAAGGAAAAATTGCTTTCGTCATATTGTTGATAATTTTTTAAGTGTTACAATTTGTGCTGGGATCGTTTATTTGTTGTTTTTGTTTGTTTGGGTTTTGTTTTTTGTAAATGTTTTATTTTGTCCATGTTAAATTGAGTTTTTGGTTGGTATGTTAATTGTTGTTTGTTTATTGCTTCCGGGCCCCCTCTGAAAAGCTTTTAGTATCTTATTTGGGGTTCCCCATTTCATGCGTCCTGTATATGATCACTGTACCCCATGAAATTGTGTTTGAATATACAATGATGACGTGTGAAATAAAAATGAAACAAAACTAAATGAAACAAAAGACAGTTAAAGAAAGTCTGTTCGCCTCCACCGGAAAGCTAACGTTAGTTTAGCTAACAGCTAATTTGGCTAACCACTAGCTGAGACTATAGACATATATGGCTGAGACAGCATGTAAAATGAATGAATGAATGAAAATAACCGTTTAAATATGTAACAGCTGTTACGTCAGTTCTACTTTACTTGTGCTCATTTAAAATACAATCACTCAATACTTGTCTTTATTATTACTGTAAAGTCTTAATTTAGCTGTAGCTGCTTTCCCCACTGTTTAGTTTGAGTAACGTTATTTTAGGCTGAATCAAGCTGTCAGCTAGCAGTTAACTGAATTAGCTGTTAGCTAAACTAGCGTTGTTAGCTTTCCGGTGGAGGCTAACAGCAGACCGCTACTGTGGAACAGATTGTGCAGTGCTGTAAATCCCTGGTAAATCCTTGTACATCATGATTATCATCTGCACGTGCGCTAACATATTGCACATGCGCAGAACGGATCGTGCAGGCAGGACGGATTGTGTACCGACACCTTTATATCTCTATGACTACTACTATGACTACTTCTACTACTACTTCTTCTTCTTCTTCTTCTTCTTCTTCTTCTTCTTCTTCATGTCTCTGGCAGGCTACACGCAACTATGGCGTATTGCTGCCCTCCTCTTTTCTCTAATCTGTCCAAATTCAATAAAGAGTGTAAATTAAAAAAGTTGTTCCAGTTGCTCCCAGTTCCCTGAACAGTTTCATCCTTTGATGAGAGTACTTCATTCACTGCACTTATTCATGCTTCACTGTTTCCTTGTCTCCTCATTTACACTTTCCATCAGTATAGTAGTTTACCAATCAGAGCCAGTCCACAATGACCTCAACCTGGATAAGACTACTGCATCTTTTCTCTGACATCTATAATTACATCTGTCTTTTGCTACCATTCTTTGTACTGAATAAGTTCTCCTTTCACAATCCCATAAACATTGCCACATTTCTTTAACTGACCTATTTATTATTTCCGTGTAATCTGGTGACCCATACTGCAAAATGAATTTGAACTCTTTCCTCCTGCACTGCTTTCTTTGCCACCTTATCTGCCTCCCATGTACGCCGGAACCCACAAAAACCCCACCTCATACCTTACTTTGTGAATTCTATACAACACCTGCAACATTTTTGTTGGAATTTTCTTCTTATGTCCAAATACACTGCATTTTATTTTGTCTGTGGATATTTTGATGCCCCAATCATTGGCCCATTCAGATATCCTCTTCAAAGCAGTTTGACTTTGGCCAAAAATATAAGAAATGTTCCTCCCTCGTTTCCAGAGGGCCCCATCGTCTGTAAATAATGAAAACAAAAATTATTTTCCCACTCTGCTAAACATACCATTAACTAGTATATTAAAAAAGAACTGGGCTTATAACACTGCCTCGAGGGGTTCCATTCTCTACCTCAATCTCCTCTGACAATGCACTTCCACCCTTCCTTGAATTGTCCTATTACTTAAAAAAAATCTTAATCCAGTTCTTCTTCCTTTGATTCCCGCATCATAGAGTGCAATGAGCAACCCCTCCCTCGAAAATATCCATATCATAAGCTTTCTCAATGTCCAAACACTGAAACAACAGCTACTTTATTAGCGATGGCTTTTTTGATGTCATTATCTAAGGGCGTATCCGGTCCTAATTTATTACAGAAAGTCTTCCAACTGTGCTTCTTTGCGTCCTTAATTACGCGTCTAGCCTAAGCTTAAGCCTCTTATATTCAATAGCATAATTCTCTAATAGATGTTTCCTTAAGTTTTTATATACCCTATTCCAGAATCACATTCTTCAGTCCACCATGGCACCATTGCTCCTCTTACTGGTACTTTTTTTCTTAGGGATATTCTGATCTGCCGCTGACCACATCACATGCTAAGGGAACACACCTACTCATTTTTCATTATTTATTTTTGATAGTCCTATATTCACTTGTTCCTAAAACTTGATCCAATTAGCTCTTTTATAATTAAGCCGCAGGAAGCAATGTACTGGCTCCTCAATCAGACACCTTCCAAATTTACTAATTATTGGCACATGATTATTTCCCACTGAATAAAGATCCATCGTCTCCCACCTACTGATTGATGCTAACTCTGCCAATACAATTGTAGTATCTATGGAGGATGACATTGACCAACTTGCACTAAACCATGTAGGACGAACATCATTTAACCTAAAAATTATTTTTATCTATAAAATCTTCTAAAATTTGACCATTTCTGTCTCTCTTCTCACCTCCCCACAGTTCATTATGAGCATTAAAATCAACAACCCAAATCCCAGGTACACTAATCTTATCTACAATTTCCTGAAAATGACTTAATGCTCTTATGTTAATGCACGGATTATGTACAGTAAATTTACAATAGAGATGTTCCCTCTATCAGTCCAAACTTCTGTAATGACACACTCTATCACCGTTTTTACTTCTATTCTTCTATACTGAATTCCATTTCTAATAAAGGTGGCATATCCTCCTCCTGATGTATTCTCCCCATCTTTGCTTTTGCACTTATATTGGTATTATAAAATCTAATCTCGGTTTTAACCAAGTTTCCCCAATACA
Organism: Etheostoma perlongum; assembly: GCA_026937815.1. Lineage (NCBI taxonomy): Eukaryota > Metazoa > Chordata > Actinopteri > Perciformes > Percidae > Etheostoma > Etheostoma perlongum. Next base: position 18,988,789 of record CM049380.1, on the reverse strand, counting down.
AATAATTAAGACCAATTAAGTGTTTAAACTCTTGCCCATTTGCAGTAAGACTCCTAACGTTCAATTGCATTATGTAAAACATAATACAAAAGACACTAATCCCCATCATATTCTTTGTGTCTGTTGTCCATTTCATCTTCCTCATTGTCGTCCAACTCTTTTTGTTGACTTCCATTTGATTTTTGGTCTGCACTGTCCTGAGTGTAAGTAAATTCCCAAAATTCCTTTGGATTGATCCCCTTGAATCCTAGAAGTTTTTCAGCAACAGAAGCAATTTTACGTGCCACATATGACTTTTTGTTTTCCACCATTTTAACTCTCCATATTGCTTCAACCATGAATGCCAGTAGACCATTTTTGCTAATCACAACTGAGTCGTCATTAAAAGCATGTCCCTTTACTAGATCTCTTGCCATGGCCTCACCTTGATCTTGACTTACCCCACCATTTTTCTCCACCCTTCTCACTGCCTCTGCAGAAGATATTTTCCTCTCTTTTTTATTCTCTCCACATTTTCTGCTTTGACATCATTTGACAACCCCTGAAAGAAGCTTGAGGTTCTCCGCCACAGTTACAACATTTCACAGGATCGAATATTCTTTTCCGCCATGATCCTTATTACATCATCTACATCTTCTCTTTCCATTACGCACAGCTGCCACATGCCCATATCTCTGGCACTTAAAGAACCTCGGGGTCTTTCATACTCTTTTACAGGGTAGGTCATGAATCCCAACAAGACCCTCTTCGGTAGCACACCGTCTTTAAATGAGATAAGGATAGGGGTGGTTCCTCTACCATTCTTATTCCTACCCATGTGTTTTACAGCTACATTTCCTCTATTTAAGCTTGTCAATATTTCTTGCTCACATACGTCCACTGGCACATTATACATCACTCCTTTTACCTCTGTGTTTGTTTTCGGCAAACACCTCCACTCCCTTACCAAGCACAGTTTTAATCTTGAGAGCTTTATCTTGTTGCATTCATGTATTACATATAATTGAAATCATTCCATTTTGCAAAATAGAGGCATGCAATAGATCACCAATCCCTTTTTTAAATTCATTCCTCAATTTAAGGGGACTGACTGTAGAAAATCCAGCCCCTCCTTTTACTTTGATCAGAACTCTAAATCCCTCATCGCTATTTGGATTTGGTCTCATTGCTTTAATCTGTGGGTTTTTCATATCACTGTCCTGAGAATCACTGTGTTCTATTCCTCTCCACCCCCACCCCAATCTGCTCCATTGGGCATGGGCTGACTCTGAGTTAAAGTTATCCCCAACTGTGTGAGATTTTAACATTTTAACAAGGTGCAACAGAAGTTTCTGATGTCCTTTACAGAAGATTCGCCACACGACTTTCTTTCTACTTCAAATCTATCTACTGAGTTTGCTGAGACCTGCTCAGGAATATCACTCCTGGACCTATACAGGCCGTTGGGCAATACCTCTTCAAATAGGACCTCACCAAACCCACACTATCCAATCCAAAATCCCAATTAGTCACGTAAATACCAACGCACTGTCTCTGTTAAAAAAGAAACAATGAATTACACCGATCGACCGCCTGTCTATCTTACCTAAGTTGAAGATGACGCTTCGGTGTAGGCCTACTCTCTGTTCAACCAACCACCACTAGTCCGTTATCTTGACCTCCCCATGACGGCTAAGCCAGCGATCCTCTATACTAAACCATCCTATCGCCACCAACTTGTATGGTGTGCGGAAGATATCTAATGTGTATAATACTCAAAAACTAAAATAAAATAATGACAAAAAAGATAATGATCCGCATTGTTCCTCTTCAAGTTCGAAGCAGCTGGGATGAGGATCAGCACCTCTAAATCTGAGGCCATAGTTCTCAGCAGGAAACTGATGGAGTGCCTTCTTCAGGTGGGGAATGAGTCCTTACCCCAAGTGAAGGAGTTTAAATACCTTGGGGTTGCGAGTGAGGGGGACCATGGAGTGGGAGATTGGTCGGAGAATCAGAACAGCGGGTGCGGTATTACATTCCATTTATTGCACCGTTGTGACAAAAAGAGAGCTGAGCCAGAAGGCAAAGCTCTCGATCTACCGGTCAGTGTTCGTTCCTGCCCTCACCTATGGTCATGAAGGCTGGCTCATGACTGAAAGAACGAGATCCAGAGTACAAGCGGCCGAAATGGGTTTCCACAGGAAGGCTGCTGGCGTCTCCCTTAGAGATAGGGTGAGAAGCTCAGTCATCCGAGAGGAGCTCGGAGTAGAGCCGCTGCTCCTTCGGGTCAAAAGGAGCCAGTTGAGGTGGTTCAGGAATCTGGTAAGGATGCCTCCTGGGTGCCTCCCTAGGGAGGTGTTTCAGGCACGTCCAGCTGGGAGGAGGCCTCGGGGAACACCCAGGACTAGGTGGAGAGAATATGTCGCCAACCTGGCCTGGGAACGCCTCGGGATCCTCCAGTCGGAGCTGGTTTATGTGGCTCGGGAAAGGGAAGTTTAGGGTCCACTGCTGGAACTAATTGCCCCGGCAACCCTGATATTAATTCCCTTCTTTCTGCATCATACGTACCTGTTGCAATCTATCAGTAGCCTACATGATTGACAGTCTGGTTTATTCCCAGTAGGGAGCTTGCCTGTAGACCTTTTTCACGTGTTGACATGTCATAGTAGGAAAAGCACCAGTGTATTCAAAACCGTTAATGATGGCTGCATTCCACTTAGGAGAGGACATGGTATTGTACATGCTGACTCACTGAAATAGCTTTCTTAATGGAATTGAGCCATCGTTAACGTTATCAATTTCAGCTGTGCTTTTCCTACTATGACAAGTTAAAATGCCTGCTGTTAAAATGGTCTATTCTGTGGAGTGTTTGATTTAATCCTGTATGAGCTGTTCTCAGACAGGTAATGACCATCGCTTCCCTTAGGCTCCAGCTCCATATTCCACCAACACATACATGTTTATGAATACTGTAAAGATGACATCCTGTGTCACTTAAGTCCCAGTATTCCTTCCACGTTTTTAATGATTTGATTAATGAAGTTTGAACCCCTTGCTTTACCACCTGACAGTCTGCCAGCTGAGTCTCATTATTATTGAGTCTAGTTTATTAATTTTAACTAAAGTCTCTGGGTGATAAAAAGAGTCATCAGAGGACCTGAGCACTAATGCATCTATGAAGCATTTTCTGAGCATGTTCATATAATGAGGAGATTTAAAAAAATGTTTTGCTAAAACAGCATTCACAGTTGTTGATACTTTCTTTTTTGGAAGACCAGAGTGGAGTACATTACAATAATCTACATTACAGTCTTTTACCGTTCTCTGGAGAGAAAAATTACCTGACCTTGCTGTGTTTCATAGGTGAGAGAAAGCAGTTTGGCCACATCTTTAATGTTCAATGCCGAGACCACACACACACACACACACACACACACACACACACACACACACACACACATTTTTGTGATTAGAAGCATTAGAAGATTTAAACTTAGGTGCTGAACAAAGTAATGGCCAATTTAGTAAGGAACAAATAATAATAACAAACAAAAAATCAAGAAATCAAAGAAATATGCTTTTCCAAGAGAAACCAAAGCCACAGGTAGTGATGAAATGCTCCTTCCCCATGTAGACTTTTCATTTGATGTAATTAGAGAGTTGTTGTACGCCACATTAGAGGCTTTGGTGACAAATGACTTAACGAGCTACGCAGGGAGTCCTCATTATTCTGCAATTAGAAATGTAATTATGGGTTGCTCCAACGGCTTGCTTGCTAGTTGGCTAGCAGTGTGAGGGAGCAGAGACAGAGTGAGCACCACATTTAAATGCCAGCTAATCTGTCACACATGTAAAGGTGCATAGGCCTCAAATCACAGCCCTGTGGACTGTATGGGACAGAGTATAGGCACTAAGATTTGTAATATATCACTGCAAACCCACGCTGTATTAAAATACTGCTTCAAATGTACTTTAAACAAGTAACCAGTTTCCAGACTACTGCTGTTTTAATGTACCAGACAGAGTTGTCAAGTGCTGATCCTGAGGCAGGGAGGTAATGGGCTGTAATTGGATTTCCCTCAACCACTCAGTGTTAAGCTAGTAGTTATTAGGTTACTAAGCAAATTTACAGTTCTGTGATCATCTTTTGGAGGTCAGAAAGTTAAGAACAAGACAATACCATAGGAGTTTATTAAAACCAATATTACCATATCAGAGACCTAAGGGTCAGAGTCTTATGTGGTGTGTGTTCTGTAGCAACAATCTATCCATTTAAGCTTAATGTATTGGCTTGATTGAAATAAAGTAAGATGTCTGCCAACAGAGCAAACAATTCTGAAATCATTTATCAATATGCAGTTTGTACCCAGACAAGAAGCTGAACAGGGATGATATTTATGCACAGTTTCAGCCAATCAAATTATTTATAATGCATATATTTATTTTATTTTACAGGTCTGTTATTTGCTAATAATTTTAACTTTCTTAGAACGACCTGTATTTTGGTACACATGACAGAAAAAAGAGACACAAGGTTCAGAGATTGATTGCTTTAATTTGTTAATTTGTGTTGAGTTTAAATCCAGTTGTTGATTTCCAACAGATTTCTGCTTAATTTTTACCCCAAGTACACATGTTAATTCTTCATTAATTAGGCCTAATTCTCTATGTTTATCTGTAGACAGTTTTCACATTTGCGTGTTCAACAGACCTGTGTGCACTAACCCTTTTCTAAAAAAAGACTCTAGGATCTAATTTATTGGAATTGATGAGTTGGAAGTGTACCTGAACTATGCATCTCTTGACTTTCAAGTTTTTAATGGATTTTTTTGTCTACACAATAATCTACACCAGGGCACACACTTTGACCTTTTCTCCAAAAAACTTTGGAAACTTCAACGTTCTAGATATAATCTAATTATTTTGTAAATAATTTGTAAAGGTTACAAAATTCAAGAACTAAAATACATTACAGTTATAATACTGCTGGGCTGAAAAATATCATTCAGTGTCACAGTGCACAGTGGACGCCAGGGTAACAATAGCAATGCTTTCATTTACAGGTGTTAATTTCAAATAATTTCCAAGTAGTTTCTTGGAAAGAACTATGTTATTTTGATCTAATGATGGCTATTCCAGGGTCCTGGACTGTTTCTAGACTAAGAATTTGTTTTAGCACATTTTCTAGCTTTAGGTTAGACATTTGCGAAGATTTAGTCCAAACCATCCAAGGTCATAGATATAATGTATGTGTGTGATGCCATATTGATCCCCGAGGGAGATAATTCATTTTTTCAGCAGGGGTAGCAGTGTAGAGTCAGCTGCACAACAGTAACCTTGCACCTGCTATTATTTCAGTGACTTGCTCTAGGATATTGCAGAGCAGACAAAGGGTTACATGGCCAAATAATGTGCATGGTATTATTTATATGTTTCTATATTCACATACTTTTTTATAATTTAATATGGTGATCAGTACATGCTTTCAATAGTTTTAGTGACTGAGATTCCCTTGGCTTCCTCATGACATTGTCTTCCTCAAAGGAAAACAAGCTACAAAATATTTGAGCATATTATTCATTGTTTCAGGGTCAGTGTGAGTGTGTGTGCGGGCCATGCTAGCGGGCATTGTTGGGATCCATGCTTTACAATACTAACCTGCCTTTAACCATTCCAAGGCCCAGCCATTTTGGAAGCTTTGGGCTGCATTTTAAATTGATGTCCAAACTACACACAATAGTTCAGAAACACTATTTATGTATGACATGCCTCTAAAAAGTATTTATTATAGTATCATTAGTATTTATATGTTCATGAGCCATACGTTGCAGGTTTAGATGCATTGAACGTCAATAACTTAGAGTTTTTTTGGTTTTGATTGGTGATGCATTCACTTACAGTTGTAGTTGTACGTATTTATGTGAGTATAGGTCTAAGTGTGTCCGTTTATGTGAATATATAATCACATACTTTGGAATAGTTGTATTTATTATTGTGCTAACAAACAAAATAAAAATATAAGTATCAAGGCAACACAGCTGAAAAAGAATTGTGACACCAACACATTTGGGATCAGACTTTTAATTTGACTTAATTCACATAAATAACATTGGTTCATATATATTTTGTATATTATACAACTTTATATAATATATATTTCCCCCTATGATATACATTCCTCTCTGGCTAAAATTATCTCTCATATTTACGGAAACAGAAAGCCTTGCCTGAATGCAACACAGCTCTTTTTGTGCTGTTTATCAAGGTCCAAATGCCAAAATGAGAGGAGCATTTCTCATGAGTTGTAAAAAATAATTTCCCAAGTTACACAAACAGAAAAGCAAAAAGGTAGAGTGTATTGCATTGTCTCTAGGGTATTACACTGCACTACAAGGAGTGGGTAGCTATTGAAAATCATTCACTGTATATATATTTTACTGTATTGACTTGTGACACAAAGAAAAAAACCACTGCAAACTGTTTGATATGCATGGCAATTACTACGTGTACATGGTTCCTTTTTAGCAAAAAAAGAAGATATGCTTGACTCAAGATAAGAAACCACGTCATGAAGATAAGGAAAGAATTATGAACCTGTAGCAAGGTCACGTAATCATGCAGTGACCCAGCCAAGCACGCTTGCACAGATGAGTTGAGCTTGTCAGTCTGGATCACAAATCAACACATGGCCGTTTCGAGCCTGTGACCGACATTATTCAACAAGATGGGTGGATATCTGGAAGTCAGGAAACATTCACTAATATCCCTGACATAAAAAAGAAAACCCTCCACCCTTGTACTGGAGCTCCTCCTTGGTTGCCTTTGACCAGTGGATTATCTCTGTTGCCTGTAGTGCTCATGCAATCAATACCTCCATCACACAATCATGACTCATGCATCGCCACACAGTTGCACTGTAAGTAAACACTGCAGATTGAAAGGTGCACTGGGAGATCATTACACATCAGATTTTCACTACCTTTCCATAGCTGACATTTAACATCACTGACACTTTGCTTTAATTTGTGATAAAGTAACAAAGTCAAATCAGTTTTTATGTCAATCAAATCATATCTTGTCAATACAAATGTTACATGACATTCAACATTATAAATACATACCTGGTGATGTGTTAAAAGATTGAAAATGGCCATGAGGTGACCAATCTAACAAGACAGTATGTCAAACATCAGCTTTTTATCACAATGTCTCCTGCTTCCTGCTACACACTCTCTTAAATCTGCATAAACTATGATACACATTTGATTGTCTGAATCAGAGCAGCTACCTGAATATCAAACCAGAGAGAAAACTGTCACTGTCACCCAGACAAAGCCTTCAAATCCAAAATCAAAAGCAAATAATGGATCCGGCTACAGCTGCTATGTGAATAGTGATGGGTGCCAAACAGAGGTCAGGTCTGTTGTAAGCGAAGGTGAGTCCGTATCTGATGAAAAACAAGATTTAGTGAATGTGAAAAAAGCTACTGAAAATACCCAGTAAACTGGTGTGGGATCTTACAATATTTCATGCATTTATCTTGGCAAGGCCAACTTAAATGAAACATGACGTGTGTTGGTTTGTGTGTATATGTGCATGTGTGTGTGTGTGTGTTAACAAATCACAGAGAAAAACACAATCATGCCATGACATTGCGACAGACAGCAAGTAAAAGTGTTAACCCCCTCCTTCTCTGAATAGTCGACAACAGAGCAAAGTTTTTTTTTAAACAGCTATTAGTTTATCATAATTTCATCATGATAAAAATCGCATAAACATGATCATAATCATATCCCTTTTTCTAAACAAGATAAAGTTACTAGATGCTGTTGAAAAGAGCCACGGGGAGGGAAAGTCACTTGTGTTCAAAGCACAGTGCAAAATTAGTTTTAACTTTACAGCTGGGGCTTGTTTCATTACACTAGATTAGGTGTTAGCAAAAACAATGAAAATGGCAGTATTTTATTGCAATACATTATTATGGTTAATATCCTGTACCATTTTTAATTTTAGACTATAAATCACTTTTGAAATATAAGTAGGAAAATAAGGTGATGTATATTTTTCAGAGGAGTCTTACACTGCCAGCAGTAGTGCTAGTTGTCACTTTCCCTCCCCATTACATCCCTGCCTCTCAGCTCCATCTACTTTAATACTCATAGAGGGGAAATAGTGTTAATCAAAAAGTGCATCATGAATATGTTGAGATTAATAATAAAAGTAAACCATCTTTTTGTCATAAATAACACTTTTTTCCTCTAATATTCAATAAACCTCTTATTATACAATTTGAGTAGTCACATGAACATCTTGTTCATATCTGGGAGCAAAGTTAACACTTCCCGAAACTCGGAAGCTACAACCAGCCAACACAAATAGGACTGCTGCGTCAAAACTAGCAGGAAGATCAAGGGAAAAGACTTCAGCAACGACCACTTACAGCTACTGAGGCTACAACACATGAACAGTGATGCAACACAAAATGTCCACAGCTAGCATGTATTTGCGTTAGTAAGATGGTAGCTTCTAGTTCACACAATAAAGTGGATTCAAAGAAGGCACATCCTCATTTAAAGGAAGAAATGTTTTGGGACACATGCTTATTCCCTTTCTTGTCAAAAGTTAGATTAGAAGAATGATACCACTCTCATGTTTGTATGCTAATAAAGCCAGCAGTTAGCTTAGTTTTTAAGAAAGGCGGTGTCACTGCCCGATGTGAGTCGAGTGCAGATTCAAGTGACAGCCTTTGTTGTGTTTGATTGCTAACTTGTAGCCAGCAGTGATCAAACTTGGTTATGTAGGTCAATTTTTTCTGCATTGACATTACAGAAGTCTCTTGTTAGCATCTTGTAGGCTACTTGTGCGCAACTCACATGTGCACTTGTCGCAAAGTGCACGACTCAAATCTGCACTGGACTCACATCGGGCAATGACTGAAACTACTAGTCTGGCTCAGTCCAAAGGTAAAAAAGCACCTCAAAAGGTCACCATTGTACACATAGTATCTCATTTGTTTACTGAGAAACGTAAAAGTGACACTGTACTTTTACAGGAAGTTATGTGCTGGAACTAGACTAGAGGCCGCCCAATCTTTATCAAGGGGGTAAGCCTTTCCTCTCTGTTTAGCTCCCATGGCGCTATTTTAATGCTACGAAGCCATCACCTGCAGTTAGCATCCCATTCACTGCCATTAATTTTGTCTCCATTTTGACAATGAATAACTTTACATCTGAAGCATTTCAAGATTCTATTTGTCCGTTGTTTATTTCTAAAGAAACACAACAATGTATAAAAAGCTCCATTACCTTGTACCTCACCTTATGGCTCCGTAGCAGACTTGTTTGTAAAAATAGGCTAACGATTGTGTCATAACCACGCGACTTGCTGTCATGTAGTCAACAAATCACCGTTTTGCTCGCAGACAGTTTCGACTTACATCAGCTGTTTAGGTTTAATTACTAATGTTAACTAGCATGTTAGTTAGCAGTAATTAGCCTGTGCCTATGCTATCTCCTAACATATACCTATGCTCGCCGTCTCTGCTAATTGGGAATGATTGAGATTTCTCTTGGCACAGCTACCAGAAGACTTACAACTTTCAGACATGTTGCCCACATCACAACTACGTTGTCAAGCTCAGTTGGAGGCTGCGCAGTAACACTCTGCACTCACCAGAAAAGTGCTTGTAATATCCTTCACTAGTCTCCGTCCAGAACAATGGGATCTGTTGGTCCACTTCTTTAACCGTCTATGATCTTTATGCTATGCTAAACTAACACAGCTGCTGACTCTAGCTTCATATTTAAAGAACAAACATGAGAGTGGTATTGATCTTCTCATTGAACTCTTGCCAAGAAAAAAGATAATGTTAGTGTATTTTTCATAAAGGCAAGCTTTAATTGTAGCTGCTAATTTAAAATATAGTTCTTGTCAAATTGAGTTCACTTGACATATCAGTTAAAATGTCTGTAATCTTCATTGGATCTCTGCGTTGTAATGTGTTTTTTTTAAATCTACCACAGCTGAGACGTAATCTCACTGTTCAAATGTTGTAACTTCAAACTCTAAAAGGCTGATGAGATTCCTTTCTTGGTCTTCAGCCTAGGGTCAATTCAGGAGGAAGATAAATCAAAAAGGAAGACCTTAAATGGTCATTAAAACCAGATGCCCAGCCCTGCCCTGAGTGACGCTAGGACATCAGATGATTTTAGGTCTACTGATTTGCGGTCAAGAGACCTTGTTCCCATTGATGGATTAGCAAAGCATTGGATCGCTACAAACTAAAGGACAGACATTTTTCCAGACTGGTGTGCATATCTTCAACATTTTCTAAAACCATAAGAAACTAACTGGTCCTTGCTTAATGCAGAGAATAGAACTCAGTCACACTGTCAACGTCTTTCAGCTCCCAATCAACCAATCACTGGCCATGAGTGGACTCTGCTAGGCCCTTGGTGAGCCTTTTTTTCAGTGGCAGGTCTTCATTCCGGTCAAGTATGGAGACTCTTGTCGGCACAGGCCCATCTGCTGCTGTTGCTGCTCTTGAAGATCTGAGGCCAAACCATCGACAAAGTCGGGGACGGGTAGCCCTGAGAGTATCATGACTGACTTGTTCCAGATCATGAAAGTGGGTACAACGGGCAGGAGGAAGGAGATTTCAAAGGTGTGAATGTGCTGGGAGTTCATGGCATCATAGAAGGACAGTGAATTGTTGTCGTAGTCCAGCAGGACACCCAGCCGCCTCAGCTGCAGGCTAGCCTCCACCAGCATCTCCTTGCCGTCATGGCGCACCATAAAATTGTTGTTGCAGCGCGAGAACACCCATGAGGAAGAGTTCTTGCCGCTCCATTCGTTTTTCGGGGCTGATTTGTAAGCCACGCCAATGGCATACCTGCAGGGAACGAACATTTTAGAATGCATTAGTGATCTGAAATGAGTGTCCTCCTTAATGACTTTACTTGTACAGTCAAGCAACCTCATGCTGAGGACACACAAGATAGGCTTGGGCCCTTTGGGTCTTTCCTGCATGAAGAGGTCTACTTCAGAGCCAATTAGTGAAAAGAAAAAAAGGATAAGAGTATACACTGTGCGGTGAGAGTGTCTGTTGTGTGGATTTGCATAACAGCCTAGATTTAAACTCCCTAAAGAAAGACATTACAGTTTATCAAGCCTCCTTGCAGGCTTCTATAATGCACTCTTCTGCATGTGTGTTTCTTACCATGTGGACGCTCCCAGCAGCACCTCCCAGTAGTGACACCCGCTGTCAATGAAGACATTACCAGCTGCGCCATAAGAGCCCGTTCCGCTGAAGCGTTCTGGAGTGTGGCTCTTCTTCAGCGAGCTCTCGTCTTTCTCCATGGTCAGACAGTCGTTGGACAGACGTAGCTTCTTGTGGGCCGTCTTTGGGTCTAACTTAAAGGGCTGACCTGCAAAGAGACAACATTGTGTGCTTTAAAGGGTCCATTACTGTGTTGGCAGCTAATGTTGATAATGATGACATAATCATTATCACCAACATCATTATCATCATCATCATCATCATCATCATATTTTCTTTGGCAAAATGGCACCTCTATCTAAAATCAGAGTTCACAAAGTGTCTCTGTGAAAGGCCTAAAAATGTAACATGATGCAACATACATGGAGACAAAACTACATTAAAGTGCTCATATTATGCTAATTTTCAGGTTCATAGTTGTATTTAAAGGAAGTACGAGAACAGGTTTATGTGGTTTAATTTTCAGAATAAACCATATTTGTTGTACTGCACATTGCTGCCGATCCTCTTTTGTGTTGAGCTGTCTGCTTTAGCTACAGAGTGAGGCATCTCACTTCTGTTCCATCTTTGATGGGAGTCACACATGCACAGTAAGTACTGCTAGTTGTCAGTTGCAGAACATGATGGATGATCTTGTTGAACAGAACAAGCTCAATGCAAAAAAATCTGAAATCTAACATTTTTGAACAATTTCCGATTGTTATCCCTCGATATTGTCAAGTGGAAAAAGGCAGAAGATACCACAAGATCAGAAGGCGAATGAGCTGAGAGAAAGAATAAAAATTAGAGCAAGATTTTAACTCAGAGCTGCAGCAAAAGACAAAAATAAATAGAAAGTGGGGTGAGAAGTGCTTGCAGAGAACTCACAGAGAGAGACAGAATAGGAGAATGTTTGAAATACAAGGGCAAGAGTCTAAACTTCAAAGCCTTTTGCAGCCTTTAGTGAAAACATTTCATAACAGTGGAGGAAGCCGCCCGGCATTCTCCTCTGTGCCTACCATCACACAGACTTGAAAAGCAGCTGAAGGAAATAGCCTTCACTTCCACTGCAGTAGGTAGCTGTCGAGGCTATCCAGCGAAATGCTGCTATCCGGTTGCAACAATTCAATTTGCAATGACACTAGTAATTTGGGTGTAATGGGTGGAAAATAAGTGGGGAGGGTGACAATAAGTGAGTGGCAGAGAGAGAGAGAGAGAGGAGTTAGGGAGCGAGGAGGAGAGGAGAAGTTAAGGGGATAATATGAGGCTGGAGATTCAGTAGAGGATCCCCTCTCTATGTCCGTAATGTGTGTGTGTAGGCTTCATGGAGGTCAGCCACGTCCCATCCAGACCTGACATTTAACTCTGACACCTCTCATCTCATCTCTCAGCCTCCCTGAGCCTCCCACGGCTTAATGAGCGACACAATGAGGACCCCGACTCCTCTTCCCCTCCCTGTCTGTCCCTATCTGTCCTTCCCTTCATCTTTCTTCCCCCATTCTCTCATTCTTATCCTCTTTCTTCTCTCACACACTCCCCTCCAATAATCCGCGTGGTGAGTGTGTGTTACCACGTGTGGATATGAGACGACAAGGCCAATGTGCTGCTGGCAGCCAATTACATTAATGCGCTCTCTTCTTTGAACTGCTTATCGCTGCCAGCACAGCCATTTCCAAACACTGGGGTTCTGTCATGCCTTTCCAGGGGATGACTCCTGAGAGCCCGGGCTGGGCCCGAGGTTGGGGAAGAGGAGACACACGTGATGGTAGAGGACAAGCAGACACACACACACACACACACAGAACATCAACTTTGGCCTACACACAAACAGACATACAGTAAGTGGCCAAGTGGAAATGTTTTGAACCAACGCCAGCAAGATTCTTGTAAATGGAAGAAGTCATGCGCAATAAGCTTGCGTTTAAATGGTGAATTCTTTGTATGTGAGAACAAATGTGTATATCCTATATACATAGGGCTGGAGGAATTCTCCAAATGAAACTGAACTTGGGGGTTTGCAAAGACAAAATGGCCAATGCCTTGTGCTCGGTTTTAATTGCCAAAGTATTGCCAGGCTGGCAAAGCGAACTGTTCCCAATTTTCACACAACCCCATTAAATCATTGTCTGCAACTACTCAACTCTCTTATGTGATGTTGGGGACCCGTTGGTCTTGCATTGCCAGACTTATCTCTACAACATTGTCAAGTATAATTTTTACTTGTGTACTGTTTTGTGCAAACCATGTCCACAACCAAAATTGGTCACAAGCTCATCAGTGGTGGAAAGTACATTTTCTTACGTAATGTCCTTCAGTAATAATTTTAGGCACTTGTACTTTACCTCTGTATTTTCATTTTATGCTTCTTTTCACTTCTATGTCACTACACTTCAGAGTGAAATATTGCACTTTTTAGTCCATTACATTTAAGCTGCATTGACTAATAACTTTGCAGATTAACTGTATATAACATTTTTGAAAACTTACACACAGCTGTGACCCAAGGCTTCAAGCAAAATCACAATTATGATTTACATAAACATATAACAGTTCAAAAGAAGTCATTCTACATTATTTTTGATACTTCAGTACTTTTTGCTGCAAATTCATTTAAACTTTTACATTCTACAATGATTACGTTTTTCACCACTGAAGACCATTCATGTTGCAGAGTCGCCATGCAACGAATAGACCTGAAGTCACACTAGGTATAGTGCCATTTGCTTGCAGTCCTCAGAGAACATGCCCAATTTAATTTCTTCTGGAGTGCTACACTGCCGACATTAATGCGTAAAGAACGAGTTTATGGTGCAATATATCAGCAAGAAGACCAGTTTAAAAGAAAGTAGAAGTACAGTGTATGTCTAAGAAAGTTCTGGATGGTTTTACCTCAGCCCAAGAAGAGACAACAAACTGTCATATTACATCACAGAGGCGACACTGATTCTTATCATCTTGTCCCACACACACACGGACACGTATTTGCACACATTCTGTCAGATTGTATATTATTACAGAAAATAAAGACATGACAAAATAATGGCACATTATATCCCACAGGCTGGATTTCTTAACAGTGTCTGTAATATAGTAACAATTAAGAGATGTTTTCGACTGTCTGCAGACGTGATAAGTGTTACAAACTGGGAAGTCTTTGATGGAAACTTGTAAAACACAAAAAAGGGGAGCGAAATAAAAGGGACTACTGTTGGGGGAGCATTTATAAAAAGTAATTTCATTCCAAATTCATTTCACTGGGTCCTTGTTGGAATACTTTCAATGGGATAGCATCTGGGTAATCGACTTTATTTCAATTCAGTCAATTTCACTCACTTTTTTTTCCTGGCTCTCATTTTTGCTGAGGAATAGATTGAGCTGCCGCTGTAATGAGGTAGCTAGAAAAAAAGATCCACTTTACTGCATAACCAAACAATTACTGCAGTAGAAACAGCATTATCAGGGATGTAGAGAGCTCTCTAGAGCTCCAACCTTATATCTTTTCATGTTTCCACATCTCTTTTTCTTTTTTAAAAGATTATTTCTGTGGTACTTTCGGCGTTTCAGCTGAAGACATAAAAGGGGAGAGAGAGAGGGAATGACATGCAGCAAAGGGCCACAGGTCGGAGTCAAACCCAAGCCCTCTGCGTTGAGGAGTAAACCTCTGTATATGGACGCCCACTCTACCAACTGAGCTCCCTGGGCACCCACATTTCCAAATCTTTGTTGAACTTGCAATTCATTCCATGTCATTAAAATGCATGGCTTCGTGCCACTTGGCTTCTAATGACTGATCCAAATGTAATGTCGTATGTAATCCAACAGTGCTGACTACTAAAACACTAATTTATACTGATGAGATTAAAAAGGCATTAATCATGTAACATGGTTATAGCACAGGAGGCGTATGAGGTGCATAGCAGGGATTCCTGGCAATGTGTATTACATCTTGTTTTCTCGCCCTTCACTAGGCAATTCTTGGCTCTTTCTATTCAACTTCTACAAAAACTGCAAATGTCTTGGTTTAGTAAAGTGCAAAGGCAAACAGTAGTCACTGATCTTCTCCAACTTCACCCTTTAATGAACTTGACAATCTTCAGAGACATGTGCTAGAAAAATCTTTTTTAGTAAGGCATTTTCAGTAAGCAAGAATTTCAAATTCTGTCCATCTATCTTTGAGAAAAAAAATAGCAAATAAGCAAACAAAAAATAAAAACATCTTCCCAGCCTACTGGCATTTTAATACACTCCCAATCTTCCCTGATGGCAGTGAATGAAGGAAGGTTGAAAAAGGCTTCCTTCATTCACCTTCAGGAAGGTGGTTTGTGCCGGCAAACACATCACACAACCTTTTGTTGTTAAGCCCCAAAAGCCAAATGACAAAACACTGTGATTTATTGCTGTTTAAAGTTAATCTCAGTTCTAATAAGCTTGCTCTTGGCAGTCCACAGTGAAAAGGTGAAATTTTTGCATCAATGACAGCCAAGCTGAAATATGTAACGTTTTAAAGAAGGAGGGTGACAACATGTGGAAAAAGTTACAGATAAAAGATTCAACCTGTCCTTTGCAGTCAGCCCCAAGACCATTGGTTCTTAAGTCAATCTATGAAATTGAGTCACAAATATGTAGTTCAATTTTTTAAACTTCAACAAACTTCACGGTAGTATCTAATACATCAACCACCTTTCTGTTACAACCATGCGATTACTTTCAGTCCGAAAATGACAAATCTCTCTGGGGTGAGGTAGAAATGTACATATGCTATATGCCTGTAACGGACATGATGTGGAACCCAAAAGGGGAAGCATTGTGCCCATCATGGGATATAGCTATTTTGGCACACCAGTAAGTCAGATTGGGGGAATCAGATTCCCTCTGACCACACCAACCTGACAAATAGACTAACAGTACAGAAAGTAAACACCTCTTCACCCACAGTAGTGCTAACCCTGGACAGAGTTGACCCACGAGACGGAGGTTATTTTGTAGTATGCGCGTGGCTATTAGGAGAAGATCCATGCGGAGAATTCTACATTAATGTATTGACGGCCGACTCATTTGGCAATCCCAAGAACAATAAGAACGTACTTAGTACAGGTAAAAGGCCAAAATCAACTCAAATGATTAACATTGTGCAAAACAAAATTTGAGTAACTATAGATGCAAAATATCCATTTTACTTCTCATCTTTCTTTTAGACTAGATGTAGTATCTTAAACTAAGAGGTTTAAATTCCTCACAAAAACGGTTTTTTTTGGACATGCAGATATGCATGTCTTGTCAGTAATTTTTTAATTGTGTTGTGATTGGTATGTAATCAAAAAGGAGGAATGTAATGTACATTTAACCAATGATTTTCATATTCATTATTCATAATGAAATCTCCAATGCCTCTCAGAGTATATGACTTCTGTATCTGTCACCTGTGTGTTTCTCCTTGATGGGAGACAACTGGGTTTGTTATGATTTCACACCATTTCCTTGAAGAATAGATGACGTGGAGCCTGACAGAAACAGTTGCCTAGAGCCGTGTTTATCATAGCAGGTCCTAGTTCGAGACAATAGCCCATCGAAAGAGACAAGATGTCCTTTTTCAGCTAAGATAGAATGACCGATCAAGAAACTTGACAGAAGGAGGGCAGATTCAGAAATACATAATAGGTCCAACTGTCTGCCTGAGGTCCACTAATTGTTATGTTTAAGATTAAACTGTTTTCCAAACAAGGGTTGGTTTTCCTCTGGGGGCACTGGATATAAGGAAGTGTATTACTGATTGTATACACACAGAACTGTGGTCACTTTGTAACTCTGTTCATTGTGAAAGCTTGGCTTGACTTGGAGAGAAGTTCATACATTATTAAGATTCTGATACCAAAAGGGTGCTGCTCTACCCCTTTTTAGGTTAATCTATTTAGCGGGACCTTTCTATCCTCATGCAACAAAGGTCTCCCACCAGAATCAAACCAGGGACATTGTAGACACAAAGTACCTGTATTCATAACATACCACTATTCCACGGGGAGACCTCTGTCCTCTCATTTTCTATCCTACTCTTCACATCTTTCTCTTCTTCTTCTCCCAATACCCCTCTCTCCTCTACCCTCGCTATTTCTCCACCTCCGACTGTTCACTTTAGGGGCTGTGGGGTAGCTTAAGGACTGTCATCAGAGATCCATGCAGGTCCTTTAACAGGAAGTTTAGAGGTACCCTGGGGCACCTTGTCATGTGATATTTTTAGACTGGATTTTAGCTGCTTATACTCCACACAGGGACTGGGATCTGAGAAATACACACATGCTGTACATGCACTCTCACGTTCACACACATATACACACTCAGCAAACACTCTGGGGTGTTTGCTGAATCCATGCTCCATAATATGGGTGCTGAGAATAGTTTACCAACAGGATGGCTGCCATTATAAAGTCAACAGTCCAGTGTTTGACTGTCAGCATTGTAATGCATTCAGATTAGATTTTGTTTTGACACAAAACAATATGCTCACTCAAAATAGAGCTCAGTCTTTATGTGTAAACAATCAAGCTGCTGAATAAAGACATATTTAAGCGTGGATTTATGCTGTTGGTACTCCTACAGTACACCATCCTGCAGCTTTGGACTACAAAATGACAAAAGTGGATGTTGATGTTTGGTGGCTTTCCACTGTGGGACAGGTGCTACCAGGATGCTGGGATCTCAACTCAATTGTGTGCTTACAACAAAAGCACACAATCGTAAGCCAAGCCGAATTTAACCAGAGTTGGCCCCTTTTCAAAGGCATCATTCTCATTTACAAAATCAGGTAAATTAACCATGGTTTTACCTTACTGTAAAATTATATTTAAAAACCTGAGGAAAGCAAAGATCAGTGCGCATGGAAATGCAACAAAATATACCACATCAACATCCTTCACAGAACCTTCAAAACATCTTTAAAAACAGATGTTCTGGCCTGGCTACATGTGCTGGATTTATAGCTGAGAAAACCCTTTTTTTAAACACACAAATTAAACACTATGAGGGTGACAGATGTTTCTGACCGGACCTGATAGTCACTGTCCACAGTATGGAATAGTAAGCTCAGTAAAGAGACAACACAGACACAGACGCATCCTACATATTTATACTATAAGACCACCTAACAATCTATAAGCTGCTGATACTACTCAGTCTAACTTTGAACACTGTCCTCCATCGTTAATTAATGAATTGCTTTCCTCTCCTACTGCATCTTTGTTTCTTGTTGGTATGAATTCATCACTGAGAGAGACAGCCAATTAAAAAGCATAAACAGAGCACAGTCTAATAAAAACTGTTGTGATTAACGTGGCTTCTTGTTCTGTCAGATGCCACTCTAATAAGTTGTGACCAAACACAGATGCAACCTTAATTCAATTTCATACTTGAAAGAATGAATGCCTGATTGGAATGTAGTGCAATGAACACAAATATAATGATTATTATGTAGCCAACCAGAAGATGCGGCTTTGCCTTTTTAACGTTAAAATGACAGGACACATGCTTGAATTTTAATTAATTGGATAGGCTTAATTAATAAAACCTGAGCCTTAAGAACAGAAAATACGTGCTTTTATATTGTGTTTTAATAATATTACGGTTTGATTGTTGACTTGAGATTTAGAAACTGTTACTGGACTGGTACAGTATAATCTTGCTATGTGCATCGCTCAGGCATGGACTGTAGTAATGGGTAAAAAGCAGTGGATTGAGGGCACTCATGTCCGCAGACACTCATCCCTGCAAAGTGCTATTTGGTGTCTTCTATTCGTTCAAGGCTCTCCTTCTCTCAATCTGTCACTTTTCATCCACTTTCATACTCTCTCTGTAGGTTCCTCCCTTCACTTTAGAGGACAGTCGTGTAGAAACCTGGGGCCTTATGTATAAACGTTGCGTACGGACGCAAAGCTTGCGTATGCTGATTTTCACGGACATTTGTGATGTATAAAATATTTACTTGACGTGAGAATGTGCGGGCCATCTGCAAAGTCTTTTTTGGCTTTCTAACGTGGCAAATTTTAACTGAAAAGTACCAAAAATCACCAAACATTACAAAACAACGTTTCCATTTTACTTGATTTCCACTTTGATATTAGACTTTTTTTTTTTTTTTTATTCTGCCATGGTTTGGTGCATTCACTGCCTCTGGGTATTTTCTTTTATTGCTTATCCAAGATGATAAACCTCCAATCAGAACATTTTTTTCTTGTCTCCACCTCAATGATCAGCACCTCCAAATAAGTTTTTATTTCCGTTTGCAGCGGGATAACCCGTAGTGATTGGACAAAGAATGACGTTGGGGGTGCAGTTAGAGTAATTTGCATATTAATTAATGGGAGGAGGCAAGGCGGGGTCTGTGGCTCGTTACCATGCGCTCAACCTCACGTTGATTGTGATGTATAAAGGAAAGGTGCGTAGGACCTGGTGTACGCCCGGTTTTATGAATATTTCTGAGCGTAGGTACTTTTCATGTTTTCTTCTGGTATGAAAGCTGCGCAATCTTTTATACATAAGGCCCCTGGACACAGTTTACTCTGAGGTAAAAGCAGAAGTATGGTCATAACAATAAAGGTTCTCACACACACACACACACACACACACACACACACACACACACACACACACACACACACACACACACACACACACACACACACACACACACTCTTCTTAACTGCCTTCTTCTTCATCATACTTAATTCATTCGTGTTTCAAGAAGCAGTGGGTTTCTTCACTTTAGCTGAGAGAATATAACAGCACAGTGACACTTCTACGGCACATACTAACAACAGCATTAGTGCCACGGTTGGCTGTGAGCCACTCTGAGTTCGATGAGTGGTTTCATTGGAGTGACCTAAAAAGTCTTCGAAAGCTTTAAGACTTCACAACAGGATTTTAAATGTTGTCTCCATCAAGCCAACTGAATTGCACGAGACAGGACTGCAGCAGAGGCATGAAGCCAGTAAAAGAGTACTTTTCACCATTTTTGAATCGCAGTCCTAGTGCTTAAATGGTGCCTGAATCGATACTTTTAAAAAAAAAAAAAAAAAAAAAAAGAAGAGTACTAAACAACAGTTGGCGGTATTAAAGAACAACTTGCTTATTGCTAAAGCCATATGGTCAAAATTAAAGATTTAATAATAATGTAAAACTATAACTTATAACAATACTTATTTCACCAGTAAACTGCTGTTGAAACAGCAGATGAGAAAAGGGTATTTCACACTAACTTTGAATGCACTACAAGGCTAGCTGTTCCAAGTGAACGCACCAACTGTGCATCAAGGGTCCTTGAAGGCAGATGCAGTAGCAGCAAAACATTGTCTTGTTTCACCTTTCCCTCTACCAGACAAACACAAACATTTACATAACCACAAAGGTGTATACAAAGTGTTTGCTATTACATCTGTGTGGGATTCCAACACACATCTGGCCTGTCCTTGCAATGAGAACAAAACTTGTGGCATCTTCAGATGAAAAGATTTACCTCTCAGGTAAATTGTTAGATAGAGATTAAAAATAGTGCACCAAAGAGATCAGATGCCATTGCCAGGGGTAATGCAGGGGGACAACAGGCCAAGAGAGGGGTTAGAGAGGGACATAATGTAGGAAAATGCAAAGATTGAGGCCAAGACATTGCATAAGAGAATAGACTTTAACAATACTCCTGGAAGTCCAGGACAAAAAAAAAAGGCCTGCGTCAAATTCTTTAATTTCTTGCCAACATGAGCAGTTCTCATGAACTTTGTTTCAGTTGTTAACAATCAGTTGGATTTCAAGAGAGACAAAGACACGTGTAGTAAGGCAAAACTTCAGGTGTGTGAATGAGCTTTTCCTTAACATTGTATGTCCTTGTTGTTATGTCATCTGAGGTACAGTTAAACCAGAGCAATTTATTCTCTTGTATCTGTGATCGCAGAGAAAACAGTTCATATGTATACTGTAATATACTGTAATTGACACTATACAGTTGAAAAAATAGCTGGCAGTGCACTAATGTACTTACCTTTGTGGTGCAATATTGATAGTTTCATTCAAATTTGTGTTACACATATACTGTACAGTGCAGCATTTATGGGTGTACTTGAACAGACATGGTTGTGATGCACTACTTTCCAGTATCTGCACAATTTGTCACTGCCTACTTTGCTTTGCAAGCATCTGCCTGAAATATATGATGAGCTTAGGCTAAAAGCCTCCAGAGCCTCTCATCTTAAAAAATGTGACAGCAGTAAACCCTCCAATCAAGCCATAGAAAGAAAGAGATATTTCAAGTGCAAGGAAAATAACTTGTGGTTCTCATCTCAAAAGCATGCTACTACAGCTTGAACATGAGCGGAGTCTCGAGAGAAACCCTAATAAGCCTGTCAAAGTGAGATATTTGTGATCAGTTTTGTTGCGACCCATTTTAATCCAAAAACACTGCATGGCTTCACCAGAGCAGATGAGCGAGGCACTTTAATCTGAATACCCTCTGAGAAGAAGAGGGTATTCAGAGGAGTGAGAGATAAGAGAACAAATGAGAGACAAGGACATATGAACAGATTGACAGACATATTCTCAAACACACATGATGTGGTGACATGATGCCAAAGCACCATACCTCAATCATTGATAGAAATATTGAATGTTTTATTTGTTATTTTGATGACTTGTCTAAACCAGCACAGCAGAGACAAATGCCGGTTGCCAATCTCAGGCTCAAAATCTCAATGAAACTTGGCCGTGGGTGGACAAGCTTTCCCCCCGACAGCACCGGCTGCCAGAGAAGAAGATGACAGACAGTGGAAGTGGAAAAGGAGAGAGAGGGGGAAATTCTCTTTTAGCATTGTACAGTGCACTGACACTGGACATTATATACTGCACTATATTGTACAAATAACACGGATGATAATGGGAACAGAGAGGACAGAGATTTTTTTTTAATTTCAGGTTGCCGTGGATTTAAATAGATTCTGCTCTCCTAGAAATTAAACTTAATTTTTTGTCATAAATTGCATGCATACATTGATGCCTTGAGTATGTTAAGATATAGTGTTTTTCTGAATTTCTTTGCACCGCGGCATGTCATAGGGAGGTCAGGCTGAATTGTGGGCTTACAGAGTGCCGGCGTCTACATCCACAAAAGCAAACCTGAGAACTAAATAAAAATCTTTTTCTTTCCTTTACCTTGTGCTTTCAGTGCCTAAACATAACCATAAAAAATCCAATACCGCTTTAGTTGCTTTGAGCAGCTATTGTAGGGAAAACAAATTAACATTTTGTGTGACTTGCCAGAAACTTTAATTAACAACATTTCCTCATTACCTTGATAAAAAAAACCTAGTGGCATTATATTTCCTTCAAATTTGGTAGCTGTTGCAAATTCATAGATGAACGTAATTTCTAGGGTTGCTGTGACTACAGGTACAGAATATGCTTTGGAAAGATGATATCTATATGTAATTTCCAAAGTAAGACATTATGCCGATCTTCTTTGGTGAAACTGTAATGTGGCAAAACTGGCAGAAGAATAATATATACTAAGCTTTTGTGTTAATTAGTGTTATTACTAATTAGTTGTTTAATTTCATATAGTTCACATAACAATATTGATGTATTCACTGTATGTAATATTATTGAAAAGGTAAAAATGGATTTGGAAGTATCTTGGCATGTTGCTTGACAACAATCACATTTAAATACCACATCAGGAACCTTGTTTGTGAATTACGACAAACTGTAGGAAGAGGATAGTTGAATCCTCCAGCATTATTCCCGGTGATGGTGAGAGCTATAGTACTAAGTATGTTTGGTCCCTATGCCCTGCCGGCTGCTACTAGAGACCAATCTTATTTCCAGGTTGGAGGACAGCTCATTTTTATAAAAATGTGTTTGTAGCTCAACCTTACTACGTTAGGAAAGATGCATCATTTGTAATTTAATATAATTTCCCTATAGAGTAATTGTTCCCAGAAGTTTGAATCTGTGAATATCGTTCCTACTTTGCTCACATTTATAAAACTGAGAGCACAGATTTGTTTGTTTTTTTCCCTCAGCTGACCCCAGGGGCTCTCCGTTATATTGTGTTGGAACCCTGGTCCCCTTTTAACTCGATCCAGTGACATGCTGGTTCTTCAGATACCTTGTGCCAGGACTGAACTTGGAAAGAGTATTAGTATTAATGCAGCAGCCACTTCTCACTTGAATCTCTTGCAACATGACCTAATAGTGCATATTTTATATTGCTTGGATGCTACTTATGTAGTCCACTATCAACCTGTAACTCTTATTGTTGCTGAACTGATGTAGTTTGTATGATTGTATTTCTATTTTTAACTGCTGTTATTGTTTGCTGTTTTTGTTCATGCTCAATCGAAAATGAGGATCTCCCTCAACTGATTCTGAGTCTTAAACAAAGGATTTAAATGAAATGATTCACTTTAATCTGTTTATGTATATTGGCAACATTTTTTTTTTTAAATGTAAATGCAAGGCAATAAATCTTCCTTAACTGATCTGAGAGACAGAGACATAACGGATGTGAGATAAACGATGACAAATAACCTAAACACGCTCATTCCATTTATCTGTGTTAAGGGAGCATATCATAAATCAAACTGCTACTTAGTGTTATTTATATTGTGCCTGGTAAGAGTCATGAGCATCAGTGACAGCGAGCTGACTGCCAACTCCAGATACCCTGCACTTCACCTCGAAATGCTCCTCGGCTACATGCCGTGCCCACATCACACAGAGGCAGTAATCCACTGTAATGCCATAAGAAAAGAGTTCAAGTACTGACATGCTCCATGTCCCACAGGCAGGGTGGGTCTAAAAGATTTCAACTTGGAGGGGAGAGAGTCAGATGAGAGGGCCCGCTGATATTGGATGGCTAAAAGTTCACTTAAAAAGTGCCAGATGGCAGTATCAAATACAGGAAAGGTGAAGTGGTGGAGACAGGGTAGAGCTCTCTCTGGAGACCACTCACTCTTATAAAATATATTTAATGGGTAATATGAACATAAAAAATGAACAAGACGTAAAGCATGCCCATTAGCCCTATAAGCTTGGGAGCAACATTCTGCTACCAAAGGTATTTAAAGAGAGAACATTGTCACCAGTAATGGCACTTTTAAGAACTACATACTGTATGCTACATCTTGCTGTTAACTCAAAGCAAAAATCAGATTGATTGCACTCCCATTAGAACACGAAAAATACAAGCTGTGATTCCAGTAGTCTTGAACTGCACTGGGATGGGTGAAAAACGTGCTCTGGTTTATTGGCATTTCTCTAAACGAATCACAATCCTCATGGGCGGTGCTAAGCTCCTTGCGGTGCTGCTGCAAAATAGCCTTGGGAAGGAACTTCTGGTGGACCATGTGTACGTTGAAAAGTTGTTAAAATCATGCAACAGAAAATTCAGATTGGACAGACAGTCTAGCTAGCTTTCTGGATTTACCCTGCAGAGATCTGAGGACCAGTTAACCATAGTCCTCATAAATCCCCCGGAGTTTAAAATTCCAACACATAGAAAGTGGAAGGAAACGGACATCAGCGGAAAAGACACGCATCCGGGGGATTATCCTACTGCACCGGAATAATCCCAGAAGTGGAATGTTGAGGATATAGGCTAGAGTCTAGTACTACTGATTGCAGTAACAGCGCTTCAATAGTGCAGGCTACACTGCAGAGTCCCTATATAGAAGTCCAGAAAATAAACTCTTGGTGTTTATAGTAGTATTTCTTTATGCCTGTGCTTGGTCATTAGTCTTTAGCTGGAGCTGACAGGTTTAGATTAAGTGTCACCTCTGGATCTTTTCCCTGCTCAGGTCCATTTGGAGGGCAAGATAGAGTAACATTAAAGGGAGAGAGAGAGAGGGAGGGTGTGTGTTTGTGTCAGTGACTGAGATCCCCTGACTACTGCAGTTTCCCAAACACCTATTTAAATTTAGCAGAGTGTATCCCGATTACAGTTAATCCTAAATGCCACAGCTAGACTCCAGACAGCAGCTAAGAAGAGGAGTTGACATATCAACTCCATTTTAGCTTCACTGCACTACTGCTGTAAATTAAGACTGATTTTAAAATGTTATTGAGCACCCTGGAGGCAAATCCTAATTAGCTTTATAGCAGAGGGTTTAACTCTTTATATGCTAGCAGTTGAGAGCTGAAACATTAGGAACAGCAATATTTACATAGAGACAGCCATAGTGTCCATCTTAACTGTTTCAAAAAGGTACATTAAAAATGCCCACCGTTTAATGAACTAGGATTTGTTTGTATATTTACTAATAGCCTTTAGATACTTATATTCCATTTTCTCCATTTATTTAATCACATTTTGTTCATCATTGCTTTATTAAGTTTGTTTCTTTATATTTATTTATTGTGTACTGTTAGAAGCATATAAAAGTTCAAATCCAGGACAAGATTCTGCAGCAGAGAATAAAAAAAAAACAGGTCGAGGTGTCTATGAAACATATTATTTTCAAAGTGAAAAATTTTGCTTTCACCCAGTTAGAGAAACAAGTACTGTATATGTGCCAAAATCAGGGTGTGAGAGTGTGACTATCAAAGAAGAGAAGAACTTCCTCAGTGTTTAAAAAAAGTCACTGCTAAACATGAAACTGAGCAACTTAGCTGAGACAGAAAGAAAGTAAGAAAGAAAGAGAGAGAGAGAGAGAGAGAGAGAGAGAGATGCTAAAAGGAATTGGTTAAAACAACCTGACGAGTAACATTTAAGCAATTAAGATGACATTCATTTTGGTTTACCCAATGCAAGTCAAGCTAGTTTGTGCTACGTTTTGTTAAAATGTCTGATCTCAAACCCTCTGTTAAAAAAAATTACAGAAATTGTGTTGATATCCAGATTCTCTGTTCATTGTGGATGCTGCACCAGTAAAACCGGGAACTTCTTGATTTAACAAATCATGTGGTGGACGACACCTAACTTTCGTATCTCAAAAGAAATGTTTCAATATGAAACATTTCTAAAAGAAACATTTATTTGACACCTTGTATTTATACCCATTTTGTTTCCAGAGATTTCCAGCAGATTTTGCATTTGTATTTATTTATAGACAAAAATCATTCATGGAAGCGCTCATGGAACATGAAAGGTAATGTTCGTGACATAAATCTATCAAGCACTGTTCCAGGTTCCTCCTATCATATATACCTTGTTGCCTTTTGGACAGAAAATATTTTTTTACTAATCAAATTAGTTGTAATTCTGCTACTTATCCTACACTCATTTATATCAAAGAAACCCCCTAGGGAGAGCTTTGATAAGTTATGTTGCACAAATGATACAGACAGAAGAAAACTTTGTATTAAATATCAAAAAAACTAAATTAGCAAGGTTTGTAAATATTCATCAAAAAGCAGGCAGAGGTATCACATGAGCCTTCACTTACTGTTGGTTTTGAGGCGGGCTGGCTCGCTGTTGCGGCTTCCTGCCTGGTTGATAGCCTTGACAAAGAAGATATAACGGGTGCCACTCTGCAAGCCGTGCACTGTGTAGTGGTTCTGCTTGATGTTGGGTACGATCATCCAGCTGTCTGCCGAGTTGTACAAACCTGGCAGAAGCACAGAAACAAACACACACACACACACACACACGCACAAATGCACAGCATGAGTAAGTGTTACTGTTTTCAGGGTAAGCACAGTGAGTCCTGCTGAGAATCATTTTGGTGATGTTCAAAAGAGCAAGAAAACAAGAAAATCTGACCACAGCAGTATATTTTTTCTCCAAACATCACACATCAGTAAGCTCAGAGACCATACAGCCTGCAATGTCATGCAGTGTATATCTGATCTGGTAACTGATCCACCCCGTTACCTTTCCATCAGGTTTATCATAGCAAGCTCCCCTGAGGCAATATTGTTGTTTACTAAGCTGAATCTATAACCCATTAAGAACAAGGTACTTCAACAATATGACATAATGTCTGTAGTCAGCGCTGGAGGGCAGAGTGTGATACCTTTAATGTTCAAATGGAAATGTGAGAAATACCAACATGAGCACAATTGGTGTGACTTTGATTCAAAGTGGCTTGTAGTAGAGGGTTAGTAATTGCTGGGTTAGCTCTGCTGTCACCTGTCTTTTCAGTCTCTCAGCTTCAGCCAACTGTGAAGGATAAAAAGGAAATACCAGCTCAGGGCTGAGGCTCATCTACAATGGGGTGCTCTTTTATGCCCTGTAGTCTTGTGTGTAATGATGAATTTAAACACTAACATTACTGCTACATTCCCCTTAACTAACCCACTGCATTTCATTTCATGAAGTGATGTTTGTCTGATTTTAAAGGTCCCATATGATGCCCATTTTTAAGCTCACATTTTAGTTTATAATGCATTTTGTGTTTCTACTACAACATGTTTACATGCTTTAAATTGTTATTTTTCTGATACTGTCTGTCTGAATATACCTGAATTCTCCCTCTGTCTGAAACACTCGTTACACATTTTAGAGACTGTCTTTAAGCCCCCTTCTGCAAAAAGCCCAGTCTGTTCCGATTGTCAGCATTTCCAGGTCTGCTCTGCTCTCACTGCAGCCAGGGAATGACTGTAACAACACTGTAGCAGCAGTTTCTAGTATACTGTAGTTGTGATATCACTACCGACAGCTTGTTTAAAGGCACAGTTTCTAAATACAGGCTGTGTGCATTTATCCTTGTATTGAGCATTTTGATGCATTTACAGTTTATGTACCACCTCAACCTGCTTATAATAAAAAATACAAGGTTTTACAATATGGGACCTTTAAAGTGACCATATTATGAAAAGAAAATCACTTTTTCTGGGCTTTGGGGTGTTATTTTGTGTTTCTGGTGCTTCCACACTAATGCAAACTTGGAAAAAAAAAAAACTAGCCATGATGTTTTGAGTGAGATACTTTCTGAATGTCCTCTGCCTTCAGTCTCCGGGTGAGCTGTTCAAAATCTGCACGGTTTTCTACGTCACTAGCCGAGACGAGGTGGCTAACCATAGCATGCTAGCTAGCTCGTTCTCAATTGCAAAACACTGCTACAACACACACTAGTTCACCATAATCTACAAAAGAACTACTTCCATGTCCCTGTTCTGCAGGTATTCCCCAAGTGCCCCTCGTTTAGAAGAAGTCTCCCAGCTAATCCTGCCTTGTAATGACCCAAGTTGGAGAAAGAGTTATCTAGCTGATGTGATCTTAACATGTGCAACTCCTAACAAAGATAGTATAGAAGTGAGATGCCTCACTCTGTAGCTAAAACAGAGACCTAAACACACAGGGTGAAAACAGGGGCAAAAATATGGTGTTTTTTGAAAATGAAGCCATGTAAACCTATTCTGGTACAACCTCAAAATACAATTATGAATCTGAAAATGAGCATAATATGGGCGCTTTAAAAGCTTTAAAACTTTCAACACAAGGTGAGAGCTGTGAATTTAAGATAACAAATTGTTGTTGTTGACTGTTTATTTGAATCAGATATTGCAAAACTTGAAAAAAAAACTTGAAAAAAAAAAAGTGACAACATCTGACAGACTGCTGCACTTGTGCTTCTAGCGGATGTGTAAAAAAACAAACATGGTGTGAAATGTGTCACTGTCAGTGCACTGGCTGTGTCTCGCACAGATTTTACCGGCATTGTCATTGAATGTAAAGAATCTCTTAGCACGTTCAATGTGCTATGTTCAATGTTTGTATAACAACACATGAATAATACATGAGTTATTAACACACTTCTAACTTATCCACAGAAATCATGTTTTATGAGCAAACACTGACTAACTGCCAGCCTAAACATCTCTTACTAACTGAAAAAATTCCCAACACATTCAAATATAGGCTACCCTTGCCAAAACAAAAAAAGTATGTTATTTAGTAGCACTACAGCTAAAGTTAACATTTGTAAATGATGGTAGAATAACAATCCTTTTCATTGTCCCATCCTTCCTCCACCCTGCAGATTTGCAGGAAAATAAAAATCCTTAAAGGGAGAGAGCTTTCAGGGCCATGCCAGCCTTGTCCCTTCTGGTGAGTATGCCTTGTGAATTATTAAACAAGATGGCAACAGCATGCATAAGTAATAATGGAGAGTCTGCTTGTAAATATAAATACTTCACAGGACGCAAATAAGGCCTTTAAAAGTGAGGCGGCTTTAAGAATGAATGAAGGGAGGTGACTGTTAAAGTAAAAGTGAAGGCTGCGGCTTTACATATCTGCCAACTTCCACAAGCTTTACTCAGACAAAGAAAACACCGCAGAGGGCTTTCATCTTCCTTTACGATGAGACAGACAGAAAAAGTGAGGGAGGTTAAGAGAGGTTTCTTTACACATTGCATGTACACAATTCGTTTGGCCAGGAGATTCATGTGCATTTTATCTAAGCCTGCTCTTACAAATACACACCCACTATCAACAAGGTAATCCTTTCAACAAACAAGTATGTTGTTTCACTGAGACAGCTGTCCCTTGTTTTGTAGTAATTAGGGAGGCTACAGTGTTATGTGAGCTTTCAAAAAGAGATACAGGGTAAAGATGAGAGAGAAGGACTTCACGCTGCTTTCCATTTTTAAAGCTTTTGATCTCCATAGCACCTCTCCCTCTTTTGCTAAATCAAATTAGGTCAGTACACAGCAATACTGCTATTGCTACTTTTACAAGTGAAAAGGGGCTTTCTGCTGCTGCTATTGGGAGCATTGTGTCTTCAAAGTGTAGTGGAGCAACAACTGAATATGCCTTGTAAAAAGAGATAGAAAAAGAGGCAGAAACAGATCGGTTTGTGTCTTGCATCCAGACATCAAGTGAGAGTGTGTGTGGGTGTGTGTGTGTGTGTCTGTGGACAGAAGAGGAAAGAACAGAAACACAAAGTATCCTGGGATTACAGGAGGGATTGTCATGTATGATGCAATATTGAGTTAATGTCAACTGTGTGTGAGTGTGTGTGTGTGTGTGTGTGGGGAGCCTGCACGTTTTCATGCTGCATCTGTGTATAAGTACTATTATTTTTTTCTGGAGGAACCGACTGTGGGTATGTGTGTGTGTGTGTGTGTGTGTGTGTGTGAGCAGGTGTGCATCATTAAAAGCAATACAATGTATCACCTGCATCTAGCTCTTGGTACCTCCATATAACTTTGATAAACATACTGTAGTCCGGCTGTTTTCCTGTAAAGACTAAACCCTTATCAACATTTCATCAAACTCTGCTACGGACATTGATCCTGCTGAAACTCTGAAAGATACCCTGTTGAGAGACAGAGATTTGACCAAACTCTGGGCTTTCCTAATGCCCACTACAATACTGCTTTTCATCTCTTGATAATTATATTAATGCTTCACTGCTTAACTCTGGAAAGTAACGTCTGCACATATAAACGTCTTGAACTTGAACTTGTGTGACTAACATGTCTGTCTGTATGACTGTGTGTATGCTAAATAAGAAGCTAGAACCTGGAGGTGGTTAGCTTAGGTGTAGACTTAAATAGTGTTTAAATCAACTACACTGTCTAACATAAAATAATATCAACAGTGTGTGAATCAACACTGAAGGCTCAAAAGAAAACCATATATTCTATTTCTAGATCAATAAATCAGCAATTACACCCACATTGATCCCTGCCATCTTTCTTGATCTTAATCGGAGGAGTCAACATCATAAAATAAAAATCAACATCAATCAATCATGACTATAATATGTATGAGTTTTTAAGCATGAGAATGAGATTACAAAGTAAAAAGAAAAAAAGTAAAAAAGAAAAAAGAAAAGAAAATTTTCAGTGGCGTTGTACAGTATAAGGAAATACTTGGGGATGTCAGCTGGCAGATTAGATCAGTCACAGGTAGCAGCTACACTATTACAGACATCTTTACTTGGAGTCATATTTGGCTTTTTGACACTGCTTACTTTTTTACATGGTTTTTGGTTTTATTTGCTGATTCTATTTTCTGCTTCTGTGCTTGGATGATCCTGGAGAGCCAGGGTTCATAAGACCTTCGTACTCATGGGAGGGCCAAGGCTGAGGATGAGGCCAGGGAAATAGAGAGAGAGAGAAACGATAGCGCTCAAGTGGGAGCATTTAGCCACTTGGAAAGTTGGAGAAAAATGCTATGGTAAAAACTCAAGTGGCATGGTAGGCTAAATGGGTTTCTCTCTTTCTCAGTTTCTCCTGTGAATCTCTGAGGACTCTGTGGCAGCACACTGCTGAATATCTGAGTCACTCAGCCTATCACAGCTGAAATGTATCCTGATGTTTCAAATGGCTGGGGCACTTGAGTTGCATGGTTAGATGGAGAAATGTCAGGTTGCACAGACAGTAGGAGAGGAGAAGAGATGAGATGAGATGATGAGGGGATTCAAGAGTGGAGGGAAAGTGGAAAGGCACAGGTGTGTGCACATGCACAGTTATGTACATCAATCATATCCTCCTCATTTCAGTAAGTGATAAGTCTCACCTCCCCTATGTAACCTTTATCCACTCTGATTCTCACCGTTTCTCCAGATCCTCTCCTCCTCCACTGTGGTCTTTCTTTCCCTTTAATTATGTAGTGATAGACAATCAGCTGTAATGCTGATTAGTTAACAAGGGCCAGGCTTTGGTAAATATCTAAATCCTTTCCAGGAATATTAGAACTTTGAATGAAGACCCATGAATACAAAGTTAATTTTAATGTACAGTGTCATAACGCCATAGCCTCAACCTTTGCCAACATTTCATCACATTTTGCAGGTTTGTTCAGATATACTGTATTATGTGTATGTGTAATACATTTGGTTGAAATTACACACAAATATGTATCATTCTGATATAGCATGCAAAATATGGGGAGGATTGGATAATACATTTAAGGAGTGATCAAAATCAAAAAAGTTTTGTGACCATGCTGGTGGGTTTGACTTTAAAGAAGAAACTTAGAACATGTTCTGAGCATCATGCTCTGGAGTGATGAGCCAAAACATGAATGGCTGCATAGACAGCCACATGGTGGTGATAATCTTGTATCTCCATATTCCGTCTTTTTTAAAATATAAATCAATGCTATTGGTCTTGCTCTTAGAATATGTCTGTCTGTCTGTGGGTGTAGGTGATTTCTTCTGACTTTGTAAATAGGTAAATAGTTCAATCAAATATTTTCAAATTAGCATTTCTTTTTTTTTTCATTTCCTGAAAAACAGTGGTTTTGTACATGCAAGGTTTTCACCCGACAGGGACGATATGTAATAAGACAATCACTGATAGAAAGAGCTGTGGCATGATAGGGTTAGAGATGGATTAATTAGGCAAATCAGAAAATGTAAGCTTTGAGTGACTTTAAAGCTTCAGTAGGTAACTTTTGTAAAAATGTATTTTTTACATATTTGTTAAAACTGTCACTATGTCCTGACATTAGAATATGAGACAGATAATCTGTGAAAAAATCAAGCTCCTATGGCTCCTCCCTGTGCTCCTACTGCCACTTGCAGAAATACACCGCTCCCGGTCAGAAACAGCCAATCAGAGCCAGGAGGACTGTCTTAGCAGTGTCAATCACTCTCGTGTACGCGCTGCTCATACACCTCCCCCGCACAGCGCGTACCGTGTTCAAACTCAAGATTGCCCCTGTTGTGCTACAGCTGTGCTAATCGCGGAGAAACAACTTTTCAGGAAAACTGCCATTTTCTCGAGTGACACCTGCTCAGAAAATAAAGACGGGCAAACAGAAGAAGACCGATGACGAAAAGCGAGCTAAAAAGAAAGAATTAAACCGAGCCCGAAATAAAACGAGGGTCAACATCGGAGCGGCTTTTCAGAGGTGGAGGGAGCTACGCCTCCTGAAAGGATTCAACACGGATTCAGAGCTAGCCACAATTCTGCTTGACCTGTAAGTATCCCTGTGTATCCTTGCTTGATTTGTTTCATTTTGTAAGAACTACACAGCGATGGGTACAGTATCGCTGGTGATAGCGCAAATCTCATTTTACTCTGTAGCTTGTTGTAGCGCAGCAGAGAGCAAGGGGGAAGGACCTGTAAGGTGTGCTTGTTCAAATTTTTAGGCTAAATCCACGTTTTCTCAGAACTCCCGACTGCAGCTTTAACTCTGCTGCCAGATCCAAAATGCTTGTAAAATATCCCAAATATAAATCCTAATATCCTGATGAGGCTGAAACAAAGATGAGCTTTGGTATAGGGAGAAATAGAAGAGATCAAAAGAGGGTAGCAGTGATTGTACATTCTCATCTCTTTTTCACAGAGCTTAAACCAAAACCAGATACTAAATAGTGGATCTCTTCAAAGCATCCCCTCGTGTTGTACTGTATGTCCTATTTTTATAACAAGAAGTCTTGATAACTCAGCTCCATCTCTCTATAAATATAAGCACGGAGGACAACAAAGACTAAAGCTGGACAAAAAAATCTAGGTTATACAACACAGTTGGTATTAAATATTTAACATATGAAAATAAGACTGAGCAATGCTGAAAGTATTGTGGTGCTCCATATTTTTCTTCTTTGTGACTGCAGAAAGGTTAGTGCCAAAGGAAGATTTCTTTTGAGCTTGTGCATGGGTGTGTGTGTGTAGGTGCAGATAGGTATTTGTGCATTATAACGGCTGGAGGACTCTTATTGTTGGGAATGCTACTAATAAAGCTGCTGTCTCCCATATTTGTGCTCATATGTGTATATTGTGTTTGTGTGCATGAGTCAAAAGAACATTCAGACTTAAAGCGTAACTCTGGCCAAAATGCAACCTATGGTCTTTTTGTGAATGTAGTCAAACTTTCCTTTAAAAGCATATATAGGACGCAGGCACCACTTTTAAGATTTACTGTATTATTGTTTTTTGGTCAAATGGCCTGTGGTCATTTGTAGAGCCCCTGGTGATACTTTGAGCAAAGTTTAATGTTGTGTCGAGCCTTCTTAGTTCTTAGGGCTAGCATAAAAGTGCCCCTAACTCTCCCATTCAAAACAAGACTACGGTAAATCTTAAAAGCGTCCTAAATATGCTTTTAAATGAAAGTTTGACTCAGGTACATTAACAAAAAGACCCTAGGTTGCATTTTGGCGAGTTACGCTTTAAAGTGAGATTATGTCACTTTTGCTAAACAACTAAAAAACTGACACTGTAATGTCAGTTAAGCAGTAAAATCTTACTAAAATTAGCTAACATTAGTTAACAAAAGCTACTGGTCTTACCAGACCATGGGAAGCTTTAGCATTAAAACGCCTGAGTAAGATAGTGTTTTATGCTTATGAATTCAACTTTTCATTTGTAAGAGTAAGATGTTATTTCATCTTTAAAATGTTACCTAATCTCACTTCAAAAGCTCTTTGAATTGGCAGAGTTTGATAAAAAAAAACTCTTGATGATTAAAACACTATTGATGCCAGAGAGATGTACCGATCTTGAGTCTTTGAAGTTACCATACAGGTATTTTGCTCTAATGATATAGCAGGAGGCTTCATGTTAGCGGCCTTAAAGAGTGCAGTTAGAGCCATGCATTCCCAGTGTTACTCAGTTGTTTCTATTGGCGACTGTATGCCTACTGGATGGGAATGCATCTTCAAAAGCTCTAAATAGCAAGTTTGAAATTTAAAGGAAGTACTTCCTCAGTGAAGCATATTAAAAAAAAATCACATATTTCTGCAAGTTTCCCAATTCTCTATTAAATGGAACTTTTATGGCATTTAAACAAAGGTCAACAAAGTATTTGATCCCTCTTGGCCAAACCTTGATTAAAAGAATCCTATGAAAATCCCCTAGATATTGCTGAAGTGTAATTGAATATGAACTTCCTTCTAGGCTCAGAGACTGAGTGCGTGTGATCTACAGAATGGATCAAATTACTAAACTTTGTGTATGTGTGTGTGTACACAAGACTCACTGATGAAATTTGTTTGGCCGGTGTAAATGGTGTACTGCAGCTCGTAGGAGGTGACGCTGAACTCGTCCTCTGACGTCCAGTGAACAGTGATGGTGTCATGGGATGCGGTGCACAGCTCCTCTCTTATGGATGGCGGGGTGGGAGCTACAGGTGTAGGAATCAATATCAACATGATTGACAGTAAAAACAAACATTATAAATGGTCATAACTAACTTGTTTGAACTAATATATAATATAAGTAATTCTAAGAGAGATAATGTGTCACCTCAGGATTAACATGACGTAAAGTACATCTTTAAATGCAGCGTAGTAGAAAACATTATTGAATATAGTAATAAGGAATCTAAATAGTTATAAGTAGAAAATTCATTTAATCAAAAGTTATGTTTTGCACACAAGTAAATGCACATGTAAATGCTATATATACTGTTTGTGTCCATCGTGGCCTAGACAGACCTGTTAGGTAATCTAGTCCTTCCAGAATCTTCTTCTCCCGGGAAAAGTCCAAGGCAAAATTGTCAAACGCCTCATTCAGGTTGATGTCAGGGATGAGTACCTGGGAGGAGGCCGTCGCCATGGCAACCCTTTAGAGAGTTCAGGACACAGGAGCGAGGAAAGGAAATGTCAGAAGAACGGCAGAGAAGTGAGGGAGCACAGAAGGACACAGATGTCAGATGAGGCGATGAGAGGAAGAGAGAGGAGGAAAAGACAAAAGGTGATGAGGAGGTAGACAAATGTGAGGAGAGAGTGGAAGGAAGTGAGGTGACAAGAGGGTAGAGGTGGCAGGCAAGTAGTTTGTGAGAAAAAGATGAGAGAGAGAGAGAGAGAGAGAGAGAGAGGAAGGATGGAGGGAAAGAAAATATAGAGTAGAATATAAAATTGGAAAAATACAAAGTAAAAATATTTACAGCATCAAACAGAACAGTGTCTGCAACCTTCTCCATCACAAACTACCTCTAACTCACAGTTGTAGGTTAACCCAGAGAGCCATCAAAGCACAGACAAACCAGACACACACTGACACACTGACTCCATAGTCTGTGCAGCTTTGTGGAAACTTGTCCCTGCTTCTGCTTTGAGCATCAGTGATTCGTCTGTTACAGGAGCCAGCCTGAGCCATGTTGCTGGCAGGGTTACCGAGCAGTGCAGAGCTAGTCCTTGAGACTTATGTTCCTCAGTGAAGAAACAAGTCGGTCCAGTCGGAAAAAGTCTGTGTCAAATAAAAATATGCTATGTTCGCTGCAGATTTTGCACAGAACTTTGTCTGTGTGAGAAAAAGACAGAGACAGCTGTCGGCTGTCTGTGGCGGGAGGAAGGGATGAAGGTATTACAGAAGGAAGGTGGAAAGAGAAACAGCAGAACTGTCCGTAACAGATTATTTTTTTTTTCACCAGAAGCCTGTCATTGATGGCAGGAGCTAAAAAGGTTTTGATGTAATGCTGATTTCACCAGCAGGCTTACAAGAACAAAATCATTCTTGTTGTAATGTAGGGCAGGGGTTTTAAGATTTTTGTGTCAGTGATAGTCAAAGGACATTTATTTTTGTGTCTCTTTATGACTCTCTAAGCAGCCTGTTGATGTGATCTGATGTCCAGGGGCCTCATGGATAAAAGACTGCACAGCTTTCATACCAAAAGCTGGTGTACGGCCAAAACTTGAAAAGTACCTACGCACAGAAATATTCCTAAAATTGGGCGTACGCCAGGTCCTACACACCTTTCCTTTATACATCACAACCAACGTAAAATTGAGCGCACTTGCCTCTTCCAATTAATCAATATGGAAATGACTATAAATTTGGCCCCAAAGTCATTCTTTGTCCAATCACTATGGGTTATCCCACTGCAGACGGAAAAAACTTCTCGTGACATTGGAGTAATGGCCGAGGTGGAGGCAAGAAAAAAAAAGTTCTGTTTGGAGGTTTGTCATCTTATATAAGCAATAAAAGAAAATTAACCTGCAAATGGCGACAGGTCAGTGCATGCACCAAACCATGACGGAAATTTAAAAAAGGTCTAATGTCGAAGTGTTAATCAAACCAATAGTGGCAGCACTACACCAGATACAGAACAACATGCATCTCGGTGTCAGTCCAAATCCCACATAATAAGCAGTTTGAACTCACTGATGTAATGCCATTTATTTATGTTAGTAGGCGTGTGGGAGACACAACTCAGGAGGAGGAGAGGTTAGTTACGCATCCAATGAGTTTGCCTACCCAACACAGGGTTTGTTCCTGGGGAGACGGATCCCTGCGTCCTGTCTCCTGTACACCATGGATGTCTGAGCCTCCGCAACTACAGACTCACAGATGCTATTGTATTTTCCCGTGCCAATCTTTTTGTTGCACGGTGAGTAAGATATTTTATCTATGGGAAATATGGAGGATGAAATATTTTCTAATTGGATTTTCATTAACTTTTCCGTCCTTACAGATTTTAAGTAGCCTATGAATTAAACAGTTTTTAGTGTGAAAGATGTTAAATATTATCCACATAAATGATCAAACATTTATGGAATATCAGCGGATATAATTATGTTTTTTCATAGACAATGTCTATGAAACGTTATTTTGTAATGTTTGGTGATATTCAGCACTTCTCTCATCACAAAGTGTCCATGAAAACCAGCGTACGCAAGCCTTTTGTACGTACGCAATGTTTATACATGAGGCCCCTGGTCTCTCACTGGGGATGTAGTTTAAAATAAAAACAACAACTGAAAAATACAATATTACCTTCTAAACCTTCACGGATGTAAGCAAAGTTTGCCGTCCACTACGTCACTTTTTCTCCCTCACTGTGTGTGTGTGTCTTTTGCATTTCATCACCCACCTTTCTGCTACATTTCGAGCGGTCTGGAGGAAGCGGGCGTGGTCGTTCTCCTTCAGGCTCTGTTCGGCTTGTGTGATGAGGGCACTAGAGCGCTCCAGACACTGGCGACAGTTTGCGATCTGCTGAGCCAACTTACGCAGTTTCATCACCTTGGAACAAACACAAATACAGTACACGTTGCTAAGTTGCGACACATCAATTTATATTTATCGCTCAATCTGAGCCTTGAAGGCATACATTCCTGTTTGGGTGACTGGACTGTACACTTTTTCTCTTGGTGTCTGGGTATGAGGCATGTATCACTGTGACAGTCACTAATCCGCAAATATGTTCAACACTTTCTGAAAATATAATTCAGCCTTCCTGCCAAATTGCTCTAAAAAATTGACAGAAGGTCAGCACTGGTAGCACTCCCTAAGATAATTCCTGCTAGGTGAAACCAACAAGTTGCCATATTGCACACCATCAACAAAGCTGAAGTTGTATTACAACACTAAAACAAACACAAACCCTATGTGGGAGTCTTGGCTAGATGCTGAATGTGTTGGACACTGATTATTTAATCATCTTGTCAAAGTAATCTTTGAGTCATGTGCAATTAATTTAGCTTTATTTAACTGATGGAAGGAGTAAAAACCTGAAAATCTGCATAAGGATGTCGTTCTACACTTAGCCGAGCCAGTGATGTAATGCATCAACGAGTTTCAGATAAACGTCTCACAAATCCGCCTTTTCTATCACCTTGTGACTGTTGGCTGTCATACGTTCAATAATAAACCTTCCATGTATAATGCACGCTCATAGACACAGTGATGAAGATACATGCACAGACATAAGACAGAGACAGAAAGACACCAAGAATGCAGCAGAGAGGATAGAGGTGAGAGTTGAAGCGAGGCCATTAGCTCTTTATTTTCACATCGACCTCATGAACAAGTTGCGTAATAGAAGGGCAGAGGTAAATAGCATAATGAATATTTATACAATATAATAACCGTCAGAGCAGGGATTACAGCATGCTAATCCTAAAGTGTCCTTGTTTATTAATTAATGAGCGTACTCAGAAAAATGCAAAATGGACTAGAACCCACTTTCTTACCCTCACTAACCAAACCACAGTTACATTGTTTCTGCCTTGTAAAAACATATTGATCTCCATACACTTGGTGTGCATGTTTCCAATGTACAAGGCAGCTGGAGGTGTTTTATGCACTGAAAAACAAGCAAGAAATGGATGTTTTTGGCCCACAAATGCTCTTATGAACTTGCTTCATCACAAACAACCATGCTGTGCCCATCAAGACACACGCTGGTCAATCAGTCAGGTCAGATTATACACAAACAAACATAAGGTTTGTTTGGTCTGTTTTGACTGTAACTAGTCAATGGCTGTACCATAATCTTAATTCCGACTAAGCATAAGGAAGCCATTCTATGCTCATTTGAAATTAAATTAATCAATTTATCTTGCTTACGGCTCATATGCTGATTGCTCAAATGAAGTTAGTTTGATGAAACTCACCACAGGAAATAACACGGGCTACTTGTGAGCCTCGAGACTGTCATGAAAGGTGAGCTGTAAAATGAAATAGCAGTATAGAGAAACCTTGGTGAAACTTTAAATGGAGTAAAGTAAAGTTGCTTCATTGTATGAAAAAGCATACTTTCTAAAATAAAACAAAAAAGAGAGCAGATTTAATATTTAAAATCATGAATGCCCTTAAAGGATTTCAGCAACATATTTGTTTGCTTGCAGGGCTTTGATTATACAAATAAGAATTCAGAAAAAACACACTTGGTGACAATCGGTTAAGAGTTCGTCATCAAAAGCTCTCAAAGAATGCAGCCGGGTAAGCTCAGTTGGTAGAGCAGGCACACACATATAGAGGTTTACCTCATTGACACAGCGGCCGCGGGTTCAACTCCGACCTGCGGCCCTTTGCGGCATGTCATTCCTCAAGCTGAAAATGAGAAGCTTTGAGTTGGACTTCCGCACATGTCAATGTTTTAGTTGAGATTTCATTGTAAGTGCATATTTGGTTTTTATGTGTGTGTATTTGTACGTATGTAATGATGTGATGTAATTTTGATGCCTATCTTGACCAGGTCTCCCTTGCAAAAGAGATTTTTAACCTCAATGGGTATTACCTGGTTAAATAAAGGATAAATAAATAAATAAAAATAAAAATGTACACAGATTGCTTTACGTATTTAAAGTTTTTTTCAATTGCTAAACAACAGTGGGCACAGCTGGAACTGCACTACAGTCTGCATTACCTACAGTCACCTGAGCTTAACAGTTCACACCAGCTGCAAAACTCATTCCAAGCTTCAATATAGTATTTTGTCTCTAGTAATTTATGGAATTACTGGAAAAAAACTAAAAGTTCAACACAGTAACAAAGAAAAGACTAATCCTGCCTCTCTCTAGCATCATACAGCGTACAGTTCTTCATCACATTGGATGTCTGCATCATCTCTAAATACTAATGAATGTGGCGTTTCCATTGCTTTCACCTCCATTACCTTCTGAAAAACAGTAAGAATGCAGTCTTACTGTTGTAAAGATGTAGTGTTTCCACATTTCTTTTTTATAGCTGTGTATATAACATCAGACATCTTACCTGGACATATTGGTATCTTTGCTCTTTTAACTGTTTCTCTCAAATGGTACAGTACAATGGTTTGTAATTCTTATTTAGTGTTTGTATACAATTAAAGATTTCTGAGCTTTCTCTATATGTTCACTAACTAGTCTAAAACAAGACACATGCTTAGGCTTTCAGCTAAAATTGGAATCAGCAGTGTTTGATAGGCACCAGACTGAAATCCATTCTGTTTTGAATGTGTGGTTAACAGTTGTGACAGCAGTGTGTTAGCATTTAACAAAGTGCTGTGAATCCACAGTGTTGTGCTGGTTGTGGTTAAAGTCATGGGAAAACCATTTAGAGTTTTGAAAACTGTGTTCAAGCAATGAAAAAGGAACTAGAGTTTGGTCCCCATGAACTGCTGCTGTGCAGACTGTAGTTACAGTTTTGCACATGTGACTCCAGTTGTCGTTTGGCAATAAAAAAAAAACCTGTAACAAATGCTGTTGTTTTTCTATTCTACCAGCCGTTATACAGTCAAAGTGGTGATTTTTAAGAAATCAAGTGATTTAAAAAAAAACATTTGAGTTGTTAATCCTGAAGGCACTAAAGGTGTTAAAATAGTTTTCTACATGAGAAAGAGATGCAGCGAATGGCGGTGGACAGAACATGGGACTAGTGTGTGTTTTGTTTGGGCAGGGAGAGATTAGACATGACTGCCGAGTCTCCTTAGAGAGAGAACGGGAGCACTTTGCAAGGCTTTGCTCACCATGATCACGCCTGCATAATCCTGTTATTCTGTTGCAGAGTCACCTCTGAACACTTCCCTTTCCGACACTGTCCTTAACAGAAACACGTTTTTTGTTGTTGGCTGAAATGCCTTAAACAACCTACGTTACTTCTAGTGGTCTTCTCTTTTCTCTTCTCAGGCAAACATCCATTTCAACACATCCCTGATTATTTGAATTACTCAAGGTGTATATTTTATTTATATTGCTTGACTGTTTAACAGTCTCAAATATTAACAAATCACCTGCAGGGTGACATCAATCAGCGGTCCTCTGGTGTTTTATGTGTCCCTCTATTGCATTTCTCTCCTCTAGCCTCTGCTAGACAGCCTTTTACAAACCCAGACTCTCAGGAGAACAAACACTGCTCTTTGTCTGCAATCACTGTGGACACACTCTGACACGCTTGCACTCCCACACCCTCACATTTCAGTCCTTGTGTACGGTGTTTGGAAATCTTTCATCTCTCGGCAAAGCTCTTTTGCTCCCTCAGAGGATCTTCCACTAGCACTTAAAACTTCACCTCTGGGAGGGTGAGATTTAGAGTTTGCCTCTGTCCAAAATCCTTGGCACTCATAGGGCAACAACCCCCCCCACCTTCCCCTCCCACACACACACACACACACACACACACACACACACACAACTGTACAGTAAGTCCTGCAGCAAGTTTACAACCGTCTGCCATTTCAAATTCCTTCCATACACATTCAGGTTGGCTGCCTACATGTGGAAGAGGCAGTTGCTGCTCTCTTTATCCTCGCTTGTCTTTTCCATTTATCCTAAAGCATCCATGTGATGCATGTTTGGGTATACAAGCAAGCAACTACAGAGGCAGCATTAAAAACAAAACAACTGTGAAAGACCTGGATGAATATATTTTGTCTACAGTGCTCCTGCTCTCATATTCATTCTCAACCACTGTTTCTCCACCAGTGGACTTTGCTGAGCTGAGTTTCTCTAAATATACATGCAAATTTGGCTGTTTCAAATGGCAGTTAGGCGTACCTAGTTAAATTGATGTACTGAATGAAACAATGTAAAATCAATAAACCTAAAACTGCAATACAGAGAATTATCCTCACACTCTATATCTCTATGTAGCCATTTCTAGTTTCAGGCTCATCTAAACTGGTTTAGTCTCACCTCTCCCATCAACACCATTTCTAGCAGAAAACTGGTTGTACGCTACCTGACCGCCACCAAACGACACATAATGTTCTGTGCTGGTGAAGAAAGTATCTAAACATTGATGTATCTTTCTCAGGGTTAGTGGAGACCAAACCCCTACAAACAAATATTTAAATAGCGCTTTTTTTTGTCTACCGACCACTCAAAGCACTTTACAGCACAGCATTTACCCATTCACACACATTATTACACTACGAGCCCCCGAGGTGACAGGGAGGAAAAAATAAATAAAAAATTACAAAGAAACATGTACGGGGACAAACACTCTTGCGAGATCTTGACTATGTTTTGCAAGATCTCAAGTTTTATTTTCGAGATCTTGACTTTGAAATGAAGAAATAGATTTAAATAAATTATTAAAATATTTTTTATTAAAATAAAAAAAACATGTACTGGAACAATCACTTTTGCGAGATCTTGACATTGTTTTGCAAGATCTTGACTTGGTTTTGCAAAATATCTAATTTTATTTGCAAGTTGTTGCAAATCCAGGCGTAGCGAGCTAGCTAGTATCTAGCTCATCAAACGTTTATTTTGATCAGTATTACTAATTAATACATGCCAAAGTGAAGTGTTATAATGGACATTGTTGTTGACTGTTGATGTCAATAACTGCTGGCTAACCTTAGTAGCTAGCTAGTATTTAGCTAGTAGCATGACATGATTACATGACCTTGGTTATCTAAACACATCCATTTTTGGTAGCCTTATTATTTGTTGGATTTGCAAATAAAAACTCGATATCTCACAAAACAAAGTCAAGATCTCACAAAACTAAGTCAAGATCTCGCAAAAATGATTGTTCCAGTACATATTTTTTAATTTTAATAATAATAAAAACAAAATTCTTTCCTCCTTTTCAAAGTTAAGATCTCACAAATAAAACTTAAGGTCTCGCAAAACAAAGTCAAGAGCTCGCAAAAGTGTTTGCCCCCAGTACATGTTTTTTCTTTTTTTACCCTTGATTTCTTTTTTTTTTATACACTAATGGCAGAGGCTACGATGCAAGGTGCCAACCTACCCATCAAGAGCGGTTAGCGGTTCAGTGTCTTGCTTAAGGACACTTCGGTACTCTCTCTGGAGGAGCTGGGGATCAAACCATCACCCGGATGCTGGATGACTGTCTACATTCCGCATGTACGCTATAGCTTTAATAATTCACCAAACGCTCAGTGAAATGATTTGACTAATATTTGTTTACATTTTGTTTGTATACCATTTAATAGCCAACAAATGTCAATGTAGCTTTAACTTGCTGAAACCAGCCATGTTCATATTTCCAGCTGCGTTTTAATAATCTTGTAGTAAAATCTCTCTCTAGCCGATAACTGAAAAATTATAAAGTTATCCTGGGAATACTTTACCTTGGATTCTTTGATCTTCACAGCGATGACCTGTTTTCTCTGGCGGATTATCTCGACTAGCTCATCACACTCCTCCACCAGCTTGGCTTCATGCATGGCTGTGTTCACCTGGAGACAGAAGTAGGCCCACATTAGAATATAAGGCTTGCTTTCACAAGGACACACTCACAAATCACACCAACCTGGCCATATGTTACATTTGAAAAACAAAAACAATATATGCCACTTTTTCTTCCTTTTTGTTTGCAGGGAGCTTTGTAAGATGACTGGATTGGCAGCCATGGCGATTGATAAAGAGCACATCATTTTCTCTTCTTCTTCATTTCATCATGCAATCAACAGGATTCTAGGATCAGAATTTTATTTTAAGATTTACTGAGATTAGGGATATCCAACACAATAGAGACAATACAGTACAGAGAATGTATTGATCCTTGGAATGCATAC
This sequence comes from Etheostoma perlongum, assembly GCA_026937815.1. NCBI lineage: Eukaryota > Metazoa > Chordata > Actinopteri > Perciformes > Percidae > Etheostoma > Etheostoma perlongum. The sequence continues at coordinate 18,944,492 of CM049380.1, read as the reverse complement.
AGTAGATACGTGAGTACATTGCTGCTGGATTCAAACCACTACATGTTCTTCTATGTAACAAGAACTTACATTACAGTTAAACCCATAATATGCAGAGAAAATATTGCATAAAATGCATAGAGTTGCACACAACATGTTTATTTCACTCATTATGAACAAGAAATATGTTCTTCATTAAAAAAGACCCCGAAAAGGGCCTAGACACTCATTAATTTACTGACAGAATTTTGCTTTCACAACGTTGATTTAATAGATTCTGTGATTATTTTAGGACCAAAGTTGCCAAGGCAACCCATCATCAGTTTACCATCTCAGGCTAAATGAACACTAAATGAAGAGCCAACAACTTTAAAATTGTGTGTGTGTGTGTGTGTGTGTGTGTGTGCTGAAATGATACCACAGTTTGCCAGTTGTAAAATTTAATTATAACTTTACCAAAATGGGGCGGCGGTTCAAATGAAAAAAGTTCAGATGTACTGCTCCATCTTCTCTGCTGAGGGACATTTGACCCCTCAAAATTCTGCTTTTGCTGTTGCTGTTGCTATTTCATCTAAAAGACTCAATGAATTTTGACTCTGAACGAGTCAAAATGTATTTTTTAAGTTATTTTGTCTGCACAAGCCAATTCAGAACACCAGAGAAATCAGACATTTAACAATATACTCATTTAACAATATACTCAAGAAAATCACTCAGCACAATGAGAAGTCAGAAGTATCCAGAGAAGTCCACTAACACATCAAATAGAGGCTCACCGGCAAGGATGGGCTTTAAGGCCACCAGAACTCACAAACAACTCTGTTGCTTCAACTGCTTCACTAGATGCTATAGTGTTTGTTGTCACAAAACACGGGTGAATGTTTTTGGAGTGCACTGACTGTAGCAAGAGTACTGCTGAGCTGGCAAACCTCATACACCAGAGAATACATTGTGAGGGGAGACCCTTTCACTGCTCTGACAGGATGTGGCAATTTGTATGTGATGCAAATATTCAATATAATAAGCATGGAGACAATAAACACACACACACACACACACATACACACACGCACGCATGATAATCTAAGAAAGTCTGTTCCTTTTCTTAATAACTAATTGTGAGAATGAAAAACAAGAGATCACGTCTACATGAAACAAAAAGGTTTTCTTTAAAGTTACAAATAAAATAGTTTATTTCAGTTTTACTGTGACTCTTCAGCAGTTACATTTTCTCCCTGATGGTCTCTAATGACTTCTTTTCATATCAATATAAATAGATTTAGCACGTGATTTTTATCTCTATACTTTTTACCTATAAAAATGAAGCAATTTAGTTTATTTTAGTGCATTCTCATACTGAGCACAATATCAAACTATACGTCCACATACAGTAGAGATGAATCTCCTCGTCCCTAAATCTAACAAGGTTGTGACTTTCTGCAGACTATCAAACTACTATCCGCAACAACCAAGTTCTACTCATCACTCCACAAAGCTCATTACAAGGCGCCGATCCACTTAAGCCTCATTATTCACACACACACACCCACACACACACACACACACACACACACACACACACACACACACACACACACACACACACACACACACACAATTCTGCAAAAAGCAATCTTATGACTGCAGGTTAGTAATTAAGCAGGATAAATGCAGCCGCCTAGGATCACTGTGAATTACTACTGAGCTACTTGGCAGCTTAGAGTTACGGACAATCTTCATCTATGTCCTCCTCCTCTTTCACCTCACTCAAAACCTCCACGTTCCAGTGCCAGCTCCTGACATTATTATCTACTCCCTGCTACACAAACACTGTCACCTACTGTGCATCTCCCTATTCATCAGGCTTCTTTGCAGGTGCACTGAAATCCCAGTGCAAACTCCACGCTAAAGGTCTTTTATTGGAAAATGTGAAGAACAAGATTGAAAACACTTTTAGTGCCAAAGACTTTCCAGATGCTCCTGCTTTCAAGAAAGTTGTGAAAATCAGTAATAACAGGATCTGAGATGGACTGAAAGAAAAAAAAAAAACTAAGTCTGTGCTAATTTAATATGCCAGAAATTATAATAAAAGGATCTTAGTTGTTGATGATATTTACGATAATGATATTTCATATTGTACTATTTTCTAAATTTAGCACACAATGTGTCATATCTTATTCATTCATTCTGTTAATTCATATTTATTCTCACTTGGCTACGCATTCATCATTAAAATAAATATAAATAAATAAAAATAAATCACAGCTACATGTTAGCATAAGCAGCCATAATTTCATTTTATTAGGTAAGGAGATGAAGACTTAATTAGCAACTGAATAGTATTAAATAAGACCATCTATACCAGTCTAATCATAGCCCACAGAGTGTGATCTGAGTACAGAATCAATAAATGATAGAGCTGTCCATTATAAACCTTATAACTTCATCACATCTTTCACCTCTGGTTCTCTTACAAGAGGGTTATAAATATTCTTCCATACATCAGGTTGAGTTCAGCTCCGACATTATGTCAAGATTAAATTTCTCCCCCTATTTTTCATACCATGGAAATAAGGACTGTATTACTTACAAGCTAAAATGAAATAAAATGAGCTTTGCAGCTACATTTTTGACTTACACTCCACCATTCACCACTCACTCTGTGCTGTTTCAGCAAATAAAGACATGACTGATGTGTGTGGCCAAGCAGAACCATTCAGATGCTGTCAATCACACAGAGGTGGGCTGGAGAATGAGGAGAAAAGTCCTAAATTCCTCTCTTGTGATCTCATTGTAATCTCTCTCTCTTTTGGGATTTTGAGGAACTATATTAACTCCAGACAGATGAACTGAATTGTGTGTGTGAGTTTTAAGGATGTAGCAATTCTCATTAGTCTTGATAAAGCTATGTCTAAGAACTTGTCACAGCTGCAACACCACAATGACATCACAAACCCTGGTAAGAAATGCTAAATTACCAGCCCACTCTGACATAACAAATACCAATTTATTTTCTTAAACTCATGTTGTTTTATCAAGCATTGTTCAAACTCACAACTTTATTTTGTGGAGATCCCAGATGTACCATAGTGAACATACCAACAAAGGCAAGTGCATACAATTTTTAACAAGTTGTCTACACTATGTATGATGTATGCAGTATGTAGTATCCAAAGAAGTATTGGAACAGAAAAGATACAGAATAAAACAGTATTACATATTTAGATTTTCTAAAGTTTAAATTTTAGGGGAAAAGAAAGAGTTTGAGCCTTAAAATCTAAGTCAGTTTAAAACTTCTGTGAAAGCCTGAATGTCATCTTGGACAGATGGCAACTCTGAGACAGTAAGACACGATCACACATGAAGTGACATTGTTTAAGTTGTGGTTTAGTTTAATCAAAATCAGACCACTGTTGTCTAAGGTATCATGTTTTTTAAAGTGCTCCGCAAATTTTAGACATCTGCATTAGTACAAATAAGACCAGTGATATATAACCAAAGATAATTATAATTATATAATTATTTTGGGGCATTTAATGCTTTTATAGACAGAAAACAGAAAATGAGTGAATGTCACACAACAAAGGTCCCAGCTGGATGTGAATCAGGGATGTTAGAGTTTGTGGTTGGCGCCTTAACCCTAAGGCCACCACTGAGCCCCCAACACAGATCATTTTAATTAACTGGCACAGTCTATAGTCCCGCCGGGGCTGGGAGATAATTTAAGTTTAGCTGCTACTGACTTCCAGTGGAATTGTGTCATAATAACACAATCATATAGTGAATCATAAAAAAAAAATGTTACACTAAGTAAATTATTCTAGACAAACTGTAATTAAAAACTACAGTTTAAACACATTATAACAGATTTGAATGCACTGAATATTATTTATTCAGATGTTATTTTGCATGCATTTGCCATATTGTGGTTTATCAATATTTCAAACAATTTGCTCTGTCCTACAGAACACCAACACAGACTTTAGCATGGATACCCGGGTTTCCAAATGCAGACAACAAGCACGACAATTGAACAATGTATGGCTGAACAATCCATTCAAACTGAGTGAGAACTGGTCCAGGTTCCGAACAGCTGTTATCCTCTTGCTGACACCAACACCTTCACATCTTGAATCAATACTATGCTCATTCCACTCCTATCAATCCTGTAATGCCTCCATACCACTTTACTTTTCCCCACTTTATTCTATTATTCCTCTCGTCCCCATTCTGTCTGCTTCTCACTGGCCACTTCAATACCCCCTGACCCGACATCCCCCCCCCCCGTCTTAATCTTGTTCTTCTCAAACAGATGCAAGGATTCAGTCTGACAGCTTTGTCTCTGATGCTGTCCACAGAGTCTGGGAAGTTTTCCCAGAGATTTATGACACCAGAGTGGCACCTAGCTCTAAATCCAGGCAAAGCGGCTTTATGGATGGAATAAAAGAAACTGCGAGACATATATCTTGGATGTTATATCAGAAAGAGGTGATAATTGTAAATGCCTCAGTGGCAATGAATTGGAAGTTTGTTTTTTTAAGCCCACATATGTCCATTTAAACTTTTATATGCTAACTAGATTTACTAACATAACATTAATCACTGATTATTAACCATGATAATATATAACATATGTGTTAGCAGACACACCTAGTCAGTCCTGTTTAAGTTGTAAATTGATTCTGTTTGAGTCTTTTTAGCCAAACTAGCTGATAACAATGTTTGTCTGCTGTTGGTCAGACTGAAAAATGTCACACCTATTAGATGGTTTGCCATGACATTTTGTTCAGGTGCCTAGAGGATGAATCCTAATGACTTTGGTGACCCCTGATATTTCCTCTAGCGTCATCTTCAAGTCACAGTATTTACTAACCCTAACCCTATCCTGTAAAAGATCTCAACATCTACTACATACTATACATTGGCACAAGATTGTGTACAGACATTTAGAGATGTTCCGATACCGATACTGGTATCGGTATTGGCCTCAGATACCGCCTAAAACGCTGGTATCGGTATCGGGAAGTACTGGAGTTTATGCACTGATCCGATACCACATAATAAAGCCCTAAAGAAAAAATCTACTTTAACATAGTTTTATTTATGTTCTTTTTCTGTTTGTTGATGTTTCACAAAGAGTTTAACCTGAGCCAGACCGACAACAAAAATGTCTACATCACATCCATACAGTTATAGAAGTATACAGCTGTTAAAACATAACAAAATATATGACACACTGGTATCGGATCAGTAAGTTCAGGTATCATAATCGGTATCCCAAGCAAAAAATGGTATCGGACCATCTCTACAGACATTCATATGTAGTTCCCAGAAAAAGTATTCAAAGACTTAGTGCTAAACTTGAGCATGTTAGCATTTGGCTTAAAGATTTTAATTATTATTGCTGCCCTTTCATTAAAACTAATAGATTAGACAGATAGAAGGAGGAGCATTGACATAAAAACTTTACACTTAACAACTGAGAAATATATAGATTTACACACAAAAACATGGTGTGGACCTCTTTTAAAAGCACAGCCGAGAATTTAATTTCATTATATGCCATTATCCCACTGCATTGATGTCCTCATCTTTGGCTAAAAATGAAACCGCAAATGGCTTTAGAAATAGAGCAAAGACAAACAACAGCAGTGGACTCTTCGATCTCACTGATGCTTCGGTATAAAAAGGTAAAGAGAGGCGAGAGGAGACCTGGTACAAAGGATTAGTCTGCACACAGTGGGATCAGCTTCAGTGTACATAAACCTAGACAGGTCTGGCTAATGACTTCCAGCTTAATGTTTATACATGTCTGAGCATTAAACCCACAGGACGTCTATTTCCTTTTTCCATCAGTCCTATTACGCACACTCTTACAACCCTATCACCGAGCTAATTTAGTTTCCTCCAAGCTAGCAACACAATTCCTGGGGTTGGACAAAGTGGCTGCTGCTTTGACTGCTTCCTCAAACAATTCTTACGAGTTCCCTACTCTGAGACACAGTATATGAGTATGGCATTGTACGCTTATTAGAGAGTGCTATCATTAAAAAGCTGCCAAAGAACACACCTCATCACAACACAATCTGTGTTTCAGGAGGGTTAGTTGAACCCCAGACATAGAGAGTAAGAGTTAGAGAAAATGGTATAGAGCCAGATGGAAAGACAGAAAATCGGATCAACTTTAAAGTTGCAAGAAAATTTCAAAGGAAAGAGATGTTAAACCCAAAATCCTGAAATTGGACAAAATATAATATGCCAAACATAGCTGGGTTTTTGCTTATAAGGTGGTTACACATAATATACTTTGGAAAATATAAGCAATGAGGCAGTGACCACAAAACAACACATGCACACAAATGAAGGCTAGCTGATGCATAAGGCACCAAAGGTTCTTGGGCTCAAGTTAGCACAAACAATTGTAACATACTTTATCATCATCATATTAGCATGACTGTGAGTATCATCTCAGCTTTTACTTTGGCTCTACATTAGTTTCAGTGCTTTAGCAGGGAAATGCTCTTTACCAAACAGCCTCATTGATTGTCTCTTCTCTGCTGCCTATTAATATCCAGCCAGCTATCTGGCATCACATGGATAACAGTGAGTGTTAGCTCAAACATAATCATTTCAAATACTCAAGAGTCATGCCATTTGCTTAATGTTTTCAAGAACATTATTCTGAATGTCATTTAGCGCAGCGCCAAATTTAACAATCCTGCCCCAAATATTTTTTATAAGGAGAGCCTCCCAAGAAAAATCATTTCTATAAAAAAATAAAAACCACATTCTTCACATCATCAAGTCATTGCAACTTCCCTATAACTGAAGATAACTCCCCAGACAGAAGCCCAGGAGAACAGGGCTGCGCTGACGCACTGAAAGCTGACTCACACTGTGTTTGATCATATCTTCAACATCAATACAATATGATGCAAACATGGAGGAGAGAAAACCAGGTGACGCTCAAAGCTCTTCAGAGATTTCTTACTTTGTGCACGTACTTCTCTCACTCCACCAAAGCTCTCTTTCCTTTAAATCCCCTGTCTGTGTTGTATTGCACTATTGCTGAGCGTGTTGTTCCACAGTAACTGTTTCAGTCAGAGATATTTGGTTGTCACGTTAACACTCACAGCCTCTTTTCCTCTTCCTCTGCCTGCCCTCTTAACCCTGCTCTTTATCTTCTCTTTTCATTTTCCTCTGTCTTCCTCTAGTTTCCTAACATTTCCATCTTCCTCAATCTTCTTTTTCTCATTTGTCCTCCTTTCCCCTCTCCTCTCCTTTACTCCAAAGACCCGCATTAATGTGAACTCACCTATAAAACATTTTATAAAACAACAAAGCACTTTCTCATTTCTCATGTTAATAATTAAAAAACCCTCTTGACATTGACATCACACAGGAGAATAGTTCTGAATGGGTACAAGCATGGCAGGAAAACATAGTTTCTTTTCATGATTTGCTTAAGAGTCAATGGAGCATGTTTCCCTCCATGCCATCGCTCCTCATTTATTTTTGATGAATAAGTGATGAGATTCTGCTGTTGTTGTTGGCAGTGGCACAACTTGGTATGCAGGCCAAGACAATATGCAGACAGAATTTTCTTTCTCTCTCAATGCATTGTTGACAAACAGTTTGTCTGTACTTAATGAATCACGCAGTGATCATTTCATTTTGATTGGGTGAGCGGCTGCATGAGTTGTTGTTCATGGACCTCAGAGTGACTCAGAGAAAATGGAGTCAGGCTAGGCTAATAAGAAATGAACCGCACACAGAGTGATGGCGGCACCAAAGTGCATTTGTCCTCTATGGTCATTACTGTCAACTCTCACAGAGAAATTATGGCGTTTATTAAGAGCGAGTGCGTTAAGACAGAAAGTATGTGCTTGCGTGTGTTTGTGCATGCACATGTTAGTGATACAGGCACAAACAACAGTAGGTGGCTAAGCATTTGTTTTCTCTGGCTGGATTCACACAGTGCCTCCCTTAAATCACAGCACACGTCTAAATGGAAGAGGTCAGCAGTGACAAGACTGGCGTACTGAGGTATAATGTTCTGCAGACAGGTATGGGTTCATGCTAAGATTATAAATAAATCCAAACCGGGTGAGCTGTAAAACATTGTCAGCCTGTGACAAGTCCAATATAGTTTCTACTTGGAAGATACTTGCGAATTGACAGATAATCTTTTCTGCTTTGACTTGGGAGTATACATTTCTTGTATGGGTGACTCCAGCGGGACTTAAACTGTTGAGTGTTGCAACAGTAATTCATCAACAATCATATTCAACAGAGTAAGATGCATGAGAATCAAAGATCATAGTATAACAAGACACAGTTGAGACAATAGCCTTAAAGAGGCACACATTAAATACATCACATTAAGCTGTTAGCACCTTGGAAGTAGGGGATATTGCAAGTGTTTTGGTAGTAGCTCTGCTTTCCAGTAGTGGTCATTCCACAGTTTGAAGTTGTCTGAATTACATAAATGCCCCCTTTAGAGAGTGGATGGTTGCTATAACAGAGCTACTCCAGCTCATCCTTTGTTCTTGAGTCATGGTTTGAGTCAGATTGTCTGGAGAGCTACCTTTGGCAAAGTACAAGAGGTCATTGAGAGCCTAACTGGTATCTGGTGCTTTCATTTTCATGGCAGTGCATTGCATCAGTCACTGGATCAAACAAAAGACAACAATTTCAGTGCATGTCTGCATTTGTCTGTGCTATGCACTTTCCGTATGTGTATGTATTGTTATGTGGCAGCCTTTATGCCCAAGAAAATTTCCTGAGGGACATATAAAGAACTGTAATCCTGATTTTTTTTATCTTTATCTTTAATCTCTTCATCTTTATCTCTTAATCAAGATAAAGATGAAGAGATTAAAGATAAAATAGATTTTAAAGACACATTTAAGTCATTGTTGATGTAGCTCTTCTTTTTATTTGGTATGGTTTCCTCTCGTCTTTGGCTTCCAAGTAATAATACTTCAAGATAAATTGTCTGAAAACAGTGCTGCACTGCTGCCCTGTTTTGAACCCACAATAGGGAACTGAAATTCACTTTTAGTTTTGAGACAAATTAATATTTGATCAGTAGCAAGTGAAAGGAACTGAAAGAATGGAGTGCTGATTTTATTGCTGGCACAACAGTGATCCAAGAGGTGTGAGAGAAAAAAAAAGAAAAGCGAGAAAGAAAGAAATTAAAGTTCAATTTCTACCAATGTGAAATGTTCCAGAGTCAGAGACAAAGTGTTAGGAGCGTGGCATCAGAGCAATCACCAAAAGCAGAGGCAGTAAACTATACACAATCAATAACAGGCTTCGGGGTGATTGCGGTTTACCTACTTTATTTGTGAAAGAGAGAAAATTCATGCAGGTTGAGGCCTCAAGCCTCAAAACTTTCTCTCTAAAGCTTAGCTGGTCGTCACAAAAAAACACGTAAAACTTCAGCTTCTTTTGTGATTGTTTTTGAAGCTTGACACCAGGGGCCCGTTTCAGAAAGCAGGTTTAGTGAAAACTAAAGTTGAGATGAGGGAAACTCTGGGGTTTCCGTTTCAGTACGAGGGAGGTTACCTGAGAAGGAGGGGCTACTCCAGTTAGTTTCAGAAAGATAGGTAACTTAACCTTATAGTCCGTTACTTTGGTAACTGAGTGTTGGGAGCAGATTTCCGTCAATGACTGGCAATTGACTTTCTCTTAGTCTCCTCCCTCTGACACAGCACTCTTTCATTCAGTTTGTATTAGGCACATTTTAGCGCAGTGTTGTCATCTGCATGAATAAAAAAACGTGTTGGTTTATTATTATTATTATTATTATAGTTGGGCCTATGTCTAAGATTAGAAAACGTTTTTTTCCCGAACATGGCATTTCTTTTTGTCAACGATCCTGTTGATGAGAAAGAGTTAAACATACGTGATAGATGATATTTAGGCCCGACTAGATGTATTTTTCCAGAGCTACCTAGCTGAGAGCTATTGTTGGGAACAACAATAACTAAAGTTTTTGTAGTATTCCCTTGACACAAACCAGTGAAAGTCATTAAACATAATTAAATTATTATAAATTATAATTCTGGTAAGGACATGGTGCTGTAACCTCAGAATGGGATTAGTAGTTTACTTTTCGCCGGCAGGATTGCACCTAAATGAAATGATAGGCGTAGCCTACTACATTCCAGTTTTCACCAGCAATATTATAGGTTACCTGTGATTAAATATAAATATTAATACACTATATTAGAGCTTACGCATTGACTCAAGCAGCAATTTTCTCCCACACCATATGTTGCTACTTTGCAGCAGCAGCTGTGTTGCTTTTTCTTTTCAACAAAATATATATTCAAACTTGCTGAAAGTGCACATGAGTAGTTCCAGTTCCAGAGGGAAGTATCCCCACCAATGTGTTTGTGGTTGTTGCCATAATGAATTGTAGTATCATGGCTCCATTTATGCTGCCTTGTTATTGTGGTGGTGCAGGCGCTTAACTCTGAGTCAACCTACTCCGAGCTGATTGAACCAACTCAAATCAGCTCTTCTGGATCCAAAAACTCAGTTTCCCATCTCAGGGTAAATCAACTCAGAGATCAGGGTTAGACTCCGAGATTGTTAAATCTCCTTCCTGAAAAGGGCTCCAGGGTTGATGCATGGACTGTATAAGTGAAGCCAAAACATCTAAATTGCCCCCTGGTGACTGGCTGTGATATAGGTCATAAATCCTGCCCCGTCCAGGTTAGCGGATGGGACGTTGAACAAACCAGGCATGGATTGGCCATCGGGAGTACTGGGAGATTTCCTGGTGGGCCGGTCGATCTGTGTGGGCTGAATGGTCCGCACTCCGGTCAAAAAGTTTTTTTTAGTTATGTACATATATGTTAAGTACGTTATGTAGGTTAAATACGTTACATAAACAAGTTACCTGGGACAAAAATATGTTTCTCTTGAACATAATTGAGAATGCAATTTGTTGGTTTATGGGAACATATTTTTTTAAGCAACAGGGCTGGTCTTTGAACACACTTAATTTCAATTGAACCACTTTCATTTGATCAACTAGGGTTCTAGTTTTGCACAAATATGGAATATGGAAGCTTCATGGCTGCCATCCTGATCCCGACCATAACCTACCCTAAAACTATGGGGATCAATTTGAGAGTCTCACTGTTACAGTGACAGCATGACAACTTGAACCTTTTCTTCCGTGAACAACTAAAGACACAAACATATAGACATGTTGCATACCTCAACCTGTTGACAGATCTGGATCAGCTTTGCCATTTGGTTCTCCAGTTCGCTGTTTCTCTTCACCAGGTTGGTCAGGTTGTTCTCCAGGGTTTGCTGTTAGGGAGGAGGAGGAGGAGGAGGAGGAAGGAGCAAGGAGACAAGGCTGAACATTAGCACATATTGAGTGTGCACAAGTCTGGTTATGGACGCAATTGTGTATTTTAATTTCAAACATTAAGTTTAAGACACTGGCACAAAATCTGATGAATTTATTATTATAATTTCTTAACATGCAATTGTGTTTTTTCATAATATGCGATAATACGCCATAGTATGTGATGTTTTTGGTAAAGTCTGTAATATCAGTAGCCTGTATTAAACCTCATACCTATTAAGTACTAATTCACATGTTCATATTCATATATTTTTACAGTTATATGGAAAAGCTGAAGTAAATGTTAAAGTCCAACACTGTAAGCTTGTGCTGTAACCTATAGTGTGATTTGAGTGCTGCATTGAAAGTCAAAAGGAGATTAAAAGGAACTGACAGATTTAGATTGTTATTACAGATTATTAATTTAGGCAGAGTAGTGTGATTCTAAATAAATGGTCATTATTAAGATATGATTTCTGTGATTTCAATGGGACATAATAACAACATTGTACACTTTTGCCTTCTGTTCCATATTCTTCCTGTGAACATGTCCTAAGGGTTACATTTTAACATATGAAATCCATGCATAAACATTTCTTTACAAATGTTTAACTGCTGCTGTTTGGCAACCAGTCCAAATGCTATGAAGGCCTATTAGACAGAATACTATTCAAGCACAAATTGAATCCCAATTCTATCCCAATTAATTGTTTTTTAATTGCTACAAATGCTCATATATCAGATTTATTATTTATTTTAAGATTTTGTCAACATATTGTCTGTAATATGGAAACTGTCTGACCTTGTCATACTTTAAAGTCACAAAAAAAGTGGCCCCTTAACAATTACACCAATCAACCTCCACTGGCAATTTGAATGATCAAACACTCAATTACTATCCCTTAACCGAGTACAAAAGATGAAAATGGAAACAACAAGCAAATAGCCAGAAATGGAACTGCCGATCAAAAGGAAGCAAATTAGCAATGGCGACAACGGCAATGGGCATCAAAACAACAACAACAAGCACAGCTGCAAAGAGAACAGTAGAACAAAGCAGCAGACAAGCAGCGGTGTTTGAAGTAGCACTACTCATGCAAGTGAAAGGGAGGTGGGCAGGGCAGGCACCTGGCCACCACTGTGACTGTCTGACTTTACCTCTCTACTTTCCAATATCTCCTCTGTATGTCGCTCAGCCTGATTTACTCTGTCTGCTTGTTGTCTGTTTGACTTTGCATCCACTTAATTATTTATCTGCCTGCTTAACTCCCTCATTGCATCACTTCCTTATCCATCCAGGTGTCTACCTGTGTGCCTGTCTGCCTACTGTATATACAGGGATAGGGAAGGAGGGTGGTGGGGTTGGAAAAAGGCAGCCAGGGAACTCACCGCAGCGCTTGTCTTTGAAGCCTCCATTACCGCATCTGACACTCTGCCCGGGCTCACCTGATAAGCCTACGAACACACACACATACACCTACATGAGTGCACGTAAACACACACGCAGACAAGCCTGAGCCCACGGCGTCTGCCACCTAAACGCAACTGAAAAGAACTCCTCCCAGAACAAGTTTCCACAAACACTTATGGCCTTCTACATGAATACAGACAAGAGTGTGGCTCACAGTGTATCCTAATATTTCCCTGAAACTGGAGTTAAATCACTGGATCTTGCATTTGGTTGTTGTGTCACAGCCCTGTGCGGGAGTGTTTGTGTAAGAGGGAGTTTGAAGTGGAACATCAGTGAGAGGGGACAGATGGGTCATTAATTAGCAAGCTGGAGACGAAGATGATTAATACATCAGAACACAGCTGCCTCCCATGGGACTGCAGTGAAACAAACTCCTCTGTCTTCTACATACATACATGCATGTGTGTGTATTTTTGTCTTTAAGTGTGTGACTCAGTAGGTGTATCTGCATTTATACATATAAGACACACAGCTTGCGTACGTCTCTGTGTATGGAGATGACATCTGCCTGTACTTGCACATGTACTGTAAGTGAATAGAGGCACTAAACTTTAAATTTTGTGAATCTGCTCTATGAGTGACCACAAAACATTTGTTGTATGTGTGTAAATAGCCGTCCGCCCGGCAGGCAGGACAAGCGGCAGAGAGAGAGAGAGAGAGAGAGAGAGAGAGAGAGATAGACAGGGGAGGCCAAGCAACCGTCAACAATATCATTAAAACACAACGACAAAGGAATGGCAAGAACCACTCGGAGATAGAGAGGGAGAGCGGAGAAGAACATGGATAAAGAGAGGAATGAAAGCAGAAAAAGGGTGAGATGGGTGGGAGAAGGTGCCAGCAAGTGTTGAATGGATGGTGACATGCAGGAGGTGGCAAAAAGTATATGTCAAGGCAAACATGGATAACATTTTTATAATATAATGTGATGTCTTGCTATTTTGTCAACAAAAACATTATTAGAGCAGCCTCCTTAGTTCTACTACTAGCTAGTTTCAAAAAGTTGCACCATTAAAAGTTAATATCTTAGTAAAGACTAGCAGTGGTGCTATTAATGTCAAATCGGTTTCTATGAACTACCTGGTTTGGATTGGATTACTGATCCAATCAAAAATATATAAACAGAAGGTCATTGTAGCATCATGAGCTGTTACATAAATTCCAAAAATTAAATTTTTATCATGACAAACAATAAATCAAATCTTCACTTAATCTATCAACTATGCCTACATGTTTACTAGCATGGAAAGTAAAAAGGTGATACATACAATAAGGTATACAATTACAGAAAGAAAGAGAGATAAAGAAGATGGAGGGAGGAGTGAGAGAAGGGTGGAATTAGAAAATGGAAAGCAGAGAAAGACACGAATGGAGGAAGGAGGAAAATAAATGGCAAGCAGAAAAGATAAATTGCATTTCAGTTGTTTGAGGCACATGATGGGGCTTGCTCGGGTAGGCAGGGCTCTTAGCATAGGTTTATATCCTTCATTCACTGATTCAGCTTTGGACATGGCATTTCATAAGAGTGAACAGAGAGAGAGATGGAGGGGGTTGATGGGATGGAAATAGGCATGAGTCCCGTGCTGAGAGGGGCAGCTTGGCAGAGTAGCTCCAGTCTGGCCTGCCCTTTATTTCAGTCTTCTGTCTTTTCTGCTGCTGCCTTTTCTCTCATTATCTGTCTTCCCGTCACTCTCTACCTTTGTCTCTTTTCTACAGTATGTCTCCTTTCCCTCAAACCTGGCTTTTTGTCTCCAACCTCGCTCTGTGTCTTGCTACTTCAGTCCTTATTCTGTCCGTCTCGGCACAGTTACAACTACAGCTGCTGACAACCCATCATCTTGGGTTAGATCACCACCCCCTCATATGACTGCATTGTGTTGAGGGGCTCCAGGGTTTCATTGCTTTACAGATGATCCCATTTCTCTTTGAAACAAAAAAGGACAGCTCCCTATTTATATTACAGTAGCTACAGAGACTTGAGTAAGGGATTGTGAGAGAAATAAAATGATACCTCTGCCTTACAAGAGACTTACGTATGATGGAAGGTTTACCGAATACACATGTGTCTCAAAGCTAAGACTGCTGTCACAGTTTAATCTCCACTGTTTAAAGAGTCTGTAGATCAATTCACATTACTGCTAAACTATGAAATTACACAAAATAACATCACAAAGTACCAAAAGAGAAATACAATTACAGTAATTGTGTTGTTGTGTTGTAATTGTGTTTGGCAACCAAAATACTCAGGTTTCTGGGAAATCCAACAAACCAATGACTGATTTCTCCAAACATGACCGTATTTCAGTAGTAACTGTGTCAAATAAGCAGTTGGAAATTTTAGAAATCATATTACGGTAATCCAATTGCAACGTAGTGTGTTACTACCCAACCTGAGGTGTGGGCTGAGCTCATTGCTCTGCTACAAGATTAAAACACAGTTAAGAGGAGGTGAAGAATGAAATCACAAAGAAAATTAGGCAGTAAGAGAAATGGACACAAGTGTTATAAAGTCTCACAAAAATAAAAGTGTTTGGCTATAGGGAAAAAAATGTATGAGGTGTTTTTATGCTGCACTGTATCACATGCCTAATGAGATGTCATTGTCCAGTGGCTGAATCTCCGTGTCGTTACCACAACGTTACAAAAAAAAATGAAACCGCCGCCACAACAAAAATGGAATTGAATGCCCTGATGCCAAGTACCCAACTTCAAAGTCTTTTTTTCTTGTAATTAATTCAGGATCCTCCCCCACGCACAACGAGACCGTAAGAGAAACAGAAATGAAAGCGAGAGAAAGAGGGAAAGATTAAACTTGAGAAAGAGCAATAGAATAGAACAAGCTCACTTTACAGCTGTTGCTAACAATAGGCTTTTCAGAGTCTGGATGTGTCAGTAACACAAGCCTTCTGGGAAACAGGTTTTTTTGTCTGAGGATAATATTCCATAGAGCAGAGCTTTTGAGACCAGCCAATTGTAGCAGGGTATAACAAACAGGGAATCACGCTCGTCTCATAACCCGCTGGATGAAGACCAATTAATGAGACCAATAGAGATGCTTAAAACTAAAATGTTCCAAAAAAGATTATTTGTATCTTACAACCAAAAACATTCCACTTGTGTATTTTGGCTTAGCCTGTTGTCCAAGGTAGAAGAGTTACGTTTAACAATGACTTTAAGGTATTCCCTTTCATACCAATGAGATGCTTCACATGTTTGAACTCCAAATGACCCTCAAGCTATGAACGACCGTCTGAGCATTGAAGGGATCTTGAAACAGTGAAGGTGCAGCAAAAACAGGGAGCAGACAGCGAGAAGATGCTTCCTTTCATTTACACTTGCGGTAGGGGAATTTGAATAAAGTTGCTAGGAAGGGTAAGGAAGGACAAGTCCATACTGTCATAGTCAATTTTTCTTCTTTACAAATCCCAATTGCTTCTTACCCCCCGAAACCATTAATATGAGAAAAAGACATCTTAAATGGAAACACATCCAATAGTAATTCAACGTTTTAGACATGTGAGGGGATTAGGATCAAGAAATGTCTCTCTGTAGGTTTGAAAGGGAATAATGGATCGTCATGACTACTGAACAGCAGCAAGGAGGACAGACACAAGCTGGCATTGGATTTTGTTTATAAGACTGTGGGATATCTCATGGGTGCTGTGTGCTTTTAGCTTCCCGATTATTTGTTTGGGTCAGGGGCAGACTGACCCAGGACTGCTAAAAACAAGAAGAAAGGACGGAAAGAATAAGGGTAAAAAAGAAAAAGACAGAAATAGATGCCACATGAGGAAAAGCCATATCCCTAACCATTTCTCAATGGCCTTTATTAGACAATTTTATATCATTTTACAGACTGAGGATGCTGTGATATTCGAATGTAAAGAGATGGGAACTTAACCCTGTGGATTAGTGGGGATCTGGACTGAGATGAAGTGGGGTTACTAGAAAACAGTGATATGGTTGAATGAGCTTAAAGGATCTTTCTGTTTTATTTCAACTGGCCTACACTGGATTCTTGTTGGAAAAGTGTAATTCTTTGACATAGATTATTACTGAGAAAAGAAAATACCATATATACAGTATGTGGCTTGTCTTTTGTTCAATAGTCCTGTAATGTCACAAGTTTAAAATATGACCAAGAATGAGCAGAAGACAAGTCACATGCAGAGTTCCGAGTAAGTGATGGTGAGATGTTTGTCCTAACATCTCTGATCTTACTTACAAAGAAGTGAAGGAATTCATTACGGTCTGATTTAATGGACACAGTTGCTTGAGGGGCAGAAGGAGAAACTATTGCATTTATAGTGTCAAACAAGATTTTAGGATTTTGCTTATTTGAGGATATAAGCTGAGAAAAGAAGCGAGTTCTCACATTTCTTAGCATCTTATGTAAGGTAACCCTTAGTTCTCTCAGATGAAGCCTATGAACCTCGAGTTTAGAAGACTTGCATAGACGTTCAACTTTTCTACAATTTCTCATAAAACTCTGGATAGTTTCATCAACCCAAGGACAAGGTTTTTTATGGGAGACGATGTTTGATTTCACTGGTGCCACTATATCTAAAAGTGCTAAGCACTGATTATTAAAAGACTGGATGAAAGCATCTGCATCACTGCATCCCATCAGTGAACATGGGTCAAACAAGGCAGAGAACCTCTCAGCAGCATCATGGTGAATAATTCGCCTTTGGGCTCTAATTCCCAGGGGCAGAGGATCCAGAGGAAAGTTAATGTCAAAGAACACACAGCTATGATCATGCACATGAACATCTTCTACCCGAGCATTTACTATATCAAGACCAAGAGAGAAGACAAGGTCCTTAATGTGTGTAGGTCCAGTAACATGCTGTAAAATTAAAAGCGTCAGTGAGGGATAAGAGATCCGCAGCTGTGTTACATGCAATATCATCAATGTGTAGGTTAAAGTCCCCAATAATTAGGACCTTCTCCAGTTTGATGATCGACGATAAAAAGTCAGTAAAATCAGTAAGAAAGACGCCAGCCGGGCCTGGAGGACGGTAAATTAACATACAGTACAATGTGTTTAAAACACCAACTTTGAGCATCTGAGATTCAAAAGAGGAAAAACTTTCAGAGTTTATAGCTCTACATGTGAATCTGTCACGATGCACAACAGCAAGCCCACCACCGCGGCTTGCCATGCGGGGCGTCCCAGTAACAGAGCAGCCGACAGGACAGAGCTCATTTAAGTGAACAAACTCATTTTCCCTTTGCCACGTTTCAGTTAAGAACATAAAATCCATATTCTCACTGGTAAAAAGCTCGTTAAGAATAAAAGTTTTGTTAGAAATGGAACAAGTATTGAGCAAGGCAAACCGGAACGGTGACGGCAGGTCAGCATCCACAACAACGGACGGAACTGACCGTAAACAGGTGACACGGTCACGTGATCTCCAGCCTCGGCAAGCGGTCAATTGCTGGTCAGACAACACAGCAACCATCGGTAGTGGCAGGTCCGCAGCCCCATCGGCATGTCGCCGGGACAGCAGACGTTCTCCCCCAACGGGTGGAGACATCCAAGAGCGCTGCGGCTGGGAAGCATTTTCACTCGCATGTTGGAGGGAGACCGGCCGCAACCACTGGGCCCGCTCCCCGCACCGAGGCCAGAGCACACCCATCCAGGAAGGTCGCCGCATCTTGACCTGAGCGCCAGCTCTGCAGCCCCTTCTCCTCGGTCTCTTCATGGGATTACCAGGCCCTCTGGTCGTAAACAGAAGCCGGTACTCAGGTGAGGAGGGAGGACACACGAGCGGGGGTGGAAAAGTTTGTTTGTAACTTTTCCAACTATCAAAGAGTCCTTCCATAGACTCTCTGATGTCGAACAACGAGCGTCGATCATAGGTCCGAGCAGCAGAGACACAATCGTTAGACGTTAGGGCTGATATGATGACAAAACATACCAGTATAAACACTGAAAGTTGAGACATATGCAACGCAGCAGCGGCCAAGCCAAACACAGGTGCCATCGTTAGGAGGAGGTTAACTAGCTAGCTCTCATTGCAATATATCGCTGAATATTGCAATATGTTTAAAATCACAATAATACCGTATCGTGACATAAGTACACTAATGATATCATATCGTGAGGCCTCTGGTGATTCCCACCCATATCTGAAATGCCAAGGTGGTCTATGTATGTATGTATGGTGGGTACGGAAAGTATTCAGACCCCTTTAAATTTTTCACTCTTTGTTTCATTGCAGCCTTTTTCCAAAAATCAAAAAAGTTCATTTTATTTCTCAGTAATGTACACTCAGCAACCCATCTTGACAGAAAAAAACAGAAATTTAGAAATTTTTGCATATTTATTAAAAAACAAAAACTGAAATATCACATGGTCATATGTATTCAGACCCTTTGCCGTGACCCTCATATGTAACTCAGGTGCTGTCTATTTCTTCTGATCATCCTTGAGATGGTTCTACACCTTCATTGGAGTCCAGCTGTGTTTGATTATACTGATTGGACTTGATTAGGAAAGCCACACACCTGTCTATATAAGACCTTACAGCTCACAGTGCATGTCAGAGCAAATGACAATCATGAGGTCAAAGGAACTGCCTGAAGAGCTCAGAGACAGAATTGTGGCAAGGCACAGATCTGGTCAAGGTTACAAAAAAATTTCTGCTGCACTTAAGGTTCCTAAGAGCACAGTGGCCTCCATAATCCTCAAATGGAAGACGTTTGGGACGACCAGAACCCTTCCTAGAGCTGGCCGTCCGGCCAAACTGAGCTATCGGGGAGAAGAGCCTTGGTGAGAGAGAGGCAAAGAAGAACCCAATGGTCACTGTGGCTAAGCTCCAGAGATGCAGTCGGGAGATGGGAGAAAGTTGTAGTAAGTCAACCATCACTGCAGCAATCCACCAGTCGGGGCTTTATGGCAGAGTGGCCCGAAGGAAACCTCTCTCCTCAGTGCAAGACACATGAAAGCCCGCATGGAGTTTGCTAAAAAACACCTGAAGGACTCCAAGATGGTGATAAATAAAATCCTCTGGTCTGATGAGACCAAGATAGAACTTTTTGGCCTTAATTCTAAGCGGTATGTGTGGAGAAAACCAGGCACTGCTCATCACCTGTCCAATACAGTCTCAACAGTGAAGCATGGTGGTGGCAGCATCATGCTGTGGGGGTGTTTTTCAGCTGCAGGGACAGGACGACTGGTTGCAATCGAGGGAAAGATGAATGCGGCCAAGTACAGGGATATCCTGGACGAAAACCTTTTCCAGAGTGCTCTGGACCTCAGACTGGGCCGAAGGTTTACCTTCCAACAAGACAATGACCCTAAGCACACCGCTAAAATAACGAAGGAGTGGCTTCACAACAACTCTGTGGCTGTTCTTGAATGGCCCAGCCAGAGCCCTGACTTAAACCCAATTGAGCATCTCTGGAGAGACCTGAAAATGACTGTCCACCAACGTTTACCATCCAACCTGACAGAACTGGAGAGGATCTGCAAGGAGGAATGGCAGAGGATACCCAAATCCAGATGTGAGAAACTTGTTGCATCTTTCCCAAAACGACTCATGGCTGTATTAGATCAAAAGGGTGCTTCTACTAAATACTGAACAAAGGGTCTGAATACTTATGACCATGTGATATTTCAGTTTTTGTTTTTTAATAAATATGCAAAAATTTCTAAATTTCTGTTTTTTTCTGTCAAGATGGGTTGCTGAGTGTACATTACTGAGAAATAAAATGAACTTTTTTGATTTTTGGAAAAAGGCTGCAATGAAACAAAGAGTGAAAAATTTAAAGGGGTCTGAATACTTTCCGTACCCACTATATATATATAAAAAAATCCGGGAGTGTTGTCAACTGGAAATTTCGCCAAATGTCCCTCATTTAGGCCGGATGGCCGTTACTTTGGCCTTTCTTTGTGTTAGCATTTTAAACTCCAGAGGGTGTCTGAGGAATATGGTCAACTGCTCCTCAGACCTCTGCAGGGTAAATTCAGACAGCTAGCTAGACTACCTGCTGTACAACTAAACAAACTTTAAACATACTCATGTTCCACCAAAACAAGTTCCTTCCAGAGGCTATTTTGCAGAGGTGCTGTTGCTCCAAACCTGAGCCAAGCAGATACTAGTCATATTTGTATCCATACTCAAAGGCAACACCTCGGTAGCCCTGATAATATCTCGACTGTGACATAAACAAAACACAAGAAGAAGGATCTAATCTTCTAGTTTCAAATGTTGGATAATTCCTTTAAGAGCCTAAAAGGGCTACACCAGTATGTTTAAATTGGCAGCAGAGTGCCCTAATCAGCAGGGAGGCTTGATTCTCCAATCAAAAATCCAGGTTAAATCTCTCTGCTGAAATGTCCTCCAGCGACACGCTGAATTCCTGCTGCCTCTAAACACAGTCTGGTAGCTGACCTTACCTCTACCTCTCTGTGAAACAGGAAAAGAAAATGTCCTATGAAGTTTTTTTCTTTTTCTTTCTGGCTCTCTTTCTTTCTTTAAAACCAAACAAACAAAAGTTGACAGTCTTGGCATCATTTGCACAGTGACGACAGTTCGGCACCCACAGCATTATCTACATAAAGCTGGCTTGTTATTTTTGCAATGTCAAGCAAATTGGTTCTACAATATACAACAGAACATTGTTATGCTTTCTCATATAGCCCACATAATTCTGATATTTCCTCAGCAGTCTTTACTTTTGGAAACAAAACCTTTGGGCAAACTTTTGGAAATTTTGGGCATAGTCACAATAAAACAAACAAAATAAATATCTGAGCCATCCACTGTAGATATTTTGGTATTTGGAGATGGAATAGATGCCGTGTGTGTGACAGCTCGTTAGGTAGGATTTCCATGGCTTGTTAACAGCCGCCTGTCCTCTACCTTCACCTCCCAGAACACCAGCTCTAAGTGGCAGCCTGCAGCATGATGGGCTCCACTGTTTTCTCCTCCTGATTGGTTGCCATTGCAAATGGATTGTATATTCACAAATTATTTTAGCCAAAATGCCTGCTTAACTTGGCATGAAAAACCACACGAGGTATTGACGAGACTGAGTAAGAAAAAAAGAAAAGGAAAGAGCACCTAACAGCAAGAGAGAGTCACACAGACAGACAGGCAGCACACAACATTGTATTGGCTGTAATGCAATTACCCAGCTGTTGGCTCTTTGGTATATTCATATGACACGTTATTCCTTTTCAAAAATTCAATAACAGAGAGCAGTGTTTTGGGTCTGAGTCATTCTAACTAATAGGAACCCAGAGAGCATTGCTTAGTTCTGTGTCTCTAAGCCCTCTCATTACTTCAATGAAAAATGATCAACAAAATAGCTACTTTTGCAAAGCACTGCTATGAATTTCCACCAAGTTTGCTCTTAGAAGTCAATAGAATGAGTCATACTTTCATTTAGTCCAGTCCAAGGTTCTTGTAGACAATTTTCATGGAGTGTTTCTCAGACACATGTTGAACTGTCCCCACACAGTAACTAAATCAACTATGACATGACAATAACTAAAATCAAATGAGATGTGTGATGGACAAATATTACCAGCTAGCAAAATGTGGTGTGGAATTAGGTGGAGAAGAGGAATTTATTTCATTTGACTGTGAAATGAATCGTGATCAACAGTGTGACTGGTCAAAAAGTGAAAAAAGATTATATTTCAATGAAGGCGCAGAGCTGCAAAGCCAGTACCCACAGGAGATCACAGAGACGTGCCGTGTACACCCTCACAAATATAACAGTGTAATGAGAACCGCAGCTGACACAAAAACAAGCGGCTGCTGCATAAGATGTTTGCCAAGAGAAAAAAACAGGCAACCTGATTGGTTATCTGGGGGCAGAGAGTGCAGAAAATCCCAAGATGAGGTAAGAAAGCTTTGTATATTTTGTATTAGTAAATATTATGGATGCGTGCACAAGCATAAAACAACCTCATGTTGGTTTTTGCTAACTGGAGCCGGAGATTTCAGAGGCAATTTTATGACATGGATTATTACTGAGAAAAGAAAATACCATATATATGTGGCTTGTCTTTTGTTCAATATGATCAATATCTCTGCTTAAAGGGGTAATAGAATGGTTATATAGTATGTCACGCTGTTCCTTAAGGTCTCCTAATAGGGTATGTAACATTGTATGGGCTGAAAATTGCCTGAATGCTTGTTATGAGTTCTGATGCTCCCCTGTTAATGGGTCTGGATTGAGCAGCTTTGCAATTTTACATTGGCTCCATGAATATCATTCCAACACCTTTTACTTGAATAACTACATTCAGGATGGGCTTCTGATGAAGCACTAATCCTACGTGATTTAAACCCCGCGCAGCACCACAGAAGGGAGATACGCACAGCAGTCAGTTGCGCCCATTTGTTAGTAAGTTCAAAAAAGACTCCTTTTTTTAAACCAAGGTGTTCTCACAAAACCTCCCCTTAAGGCTTTAAGCACCAATACATCCCAGCAGAGTGAGGAGGAGAGACAGAGATGTTGTGATATCAGAGAAGTCACATTCATGTGGAAGTGACAAATGTCTTGTTTGCCTAGTTACAAAGCAGATACAAATCTATGGCCATTGTTAAAAACTGTGACCTGGGCATCGTAACAATCTTTATACTCTCAGACTTAGATTAATTGTCCCTCTCTGGTTTGTCACTTCCACATTATGCTTGCTCTTTCACATTACATTTTATTACTAAAGAAAACATTGTTGAAAGCCATTAGGAAAGACTGATAGAGAACAGCTGGTGCGGTATTCCCATAAAATACTGAGATTCAGAGCTGTTTGCCTGTGAAAACACAATGAATAACTGAAATGACAGTTGTGAAGTTTTCATCACAGCCCCACAGCTTTGAGAGTCCTTGTCAGTGTTTTACTATATTACTTATGGCAAAGTGATGCACCAGATGATCTCACGTCCAACAGATTGACCCAAAGCACATTTGCGATTGTGAAAAATTCATGTGCACTTCACAAACACTGGATATGCACAGCTTTCTGGTTGAGAGGGTACGTGTTCCCTAAACCCATTTTCCCCCTCTGAGACGAGAGTGCATGGTAGAAGAAACTGATGCAGGCAGAAGAAGAGATTTTCTCTGAATGGTATCACCATCACCATCACTATCATCTTTTTCTATTGCATCATTGTAATCTATCTTTCTGTGCACAACATGTACACTGGAAATGACAGCCACTCTCTCTGTGTTCCCAAAAACACAGAAATACCATAGTACAGCTGATTGAATTTCTACAGACGTGTTGCTGTAGCAATAGTGTCACATATTAGGGAAATATGCGTATTTACATTCTCACAGAGAGTTATATAAGAAGGTCAATAACACTCTCATGTCTGTACAATAAATATGTAGCTGGAGCCAGGAGCTTTTTAGCTTAGCTCAGCATAAATAATGGAAGCAGGAGGAAACAGCTAGCCTGGCTCTTTCCAAACATAACATAATTTGCTAAACAGCATCTCCTAAATTAATTAGCACATTAATTAACACATGACAGCTTGTTTGTTTAATACGTACAAAAGTTGTGGTGTGAAAACGACAATTTACCATTTTATGGGTGGTTTAGTGCCAGACTATTTATTGGCCGTCACTTTTACATTTCAGTTTTTGTATCGATAAACACGCGAAATATGAAGTTGTAATTAGTAAGCTTTAGAGGAGCCGATTTAGTTACTTTTGGACAAAGTTAGGCTACATGTTTCCTTCTGTTTCCAGTATTTAGGCTAAGCTAAGCTAACTGGCTCCAGCTATATATTTATTATTCAGATATGAGCGTGGTATTGATCTTCACATTTAACTCTTGAAAGCCAATAAGCACATTTCCCTAAATTGTCAAACTTCTGCTTTGAACAGCATTTCTGCACAATCTGAAGTCTATCTATTATCTATTTCCTATTTTCCTCGTTGACAGCTGAAGTCTCACCTGTGGGTCAGCTGGAGGTCAGATGCAAGGTCTTGTCATTTAAATCTTAAGCGATGATTAATCATTGAACATCATGGAATCCATGTAGCTTCTCTTTCTCTGCCCCGGCTATTTGCTCGTTTCCCTGCCACTTCTGATCTCTCATCCCCGCTCTTCTACAATGTCAGCGGTCACCCTCTCCTAATTTCTTCCTCAACCCTAATCGCCGTCATCTTGTCCTTCACTTCTTTATTCTGCCTTTTTAATAACCTGTAAAAACTGAATAACTGTGACAATAAAAATCCTGTCTCTAAGGTGTGGTGCTATCTCTACTTCTCAAATTTTAAAATGTTTTACCAGGCTGGTTACCTAAAGATAGCAGACGTAACAACTTTGGCTGCCATAGCAAATAGCAGTCCAACTTGAAATGACACGTTTATTTTCTTTTTTTCTATCTTTAATAATTGAAGTTCTACAAAATCAATCTACGCTCTCTTTGGACTTCTTTTTGCTGTACATGTCATCTTTTTAAACGTTCAGTAACAGGGATAAGAATGTGGTGTGACTAACACTTTCCAAGCTAAATACTTGTCAACTTCTAGTAAAACCTCCAGAGGAGTTCATCTGAGCTCATAGACTACAGAAATGGGGGTTGGTTCTGCGAGAGTGTGTGATAACGTTATGAGCAACACAGTTAGTCGATTTTTTTGAGGTGAGAAGGTTCAGAGGCAGCGAACGCCTCCTTTCTGAAAGCATATGACATTAATGCAACCAGTAGGAGGGTAAACACACTCAAATATGCAACATGTACTTAAAACACACACTGAGGAGCACATGTCATGATGTGTCGAAATTAAACCTGAGATGCTCAAGGACATCTTAATGCAAAATGTATATCATTACTGATGCATTCTTTTTGGGGAAAAGGAGACACAGAAGGCTCTGACTTAAAGCAACTGTGATTCTAAGCTACTTTTAGTGCAGTCTCAAATATAGCTTCCAAAAAAAAGTCCTCTCTAAGATTTTTGCTTATCTTGACAGATCTCAGTGCAATTTTAACTCATTCTGCCACAAATATACTTCTCTACTTCCGCGCCTCTCGGATTAAAAACCTTGCTTTTGCAATAACCAGATTGTTCAGCAGTTAATAACCAAGCGACTTATCCAGTGGATTCCCTGGGCTCTGTATTTCAGGGAATACATGTTTGAAATTGACTTGCAGTACATAAAGGGCAAGTGGAAAAAAAGCACAATTGGAGTTATTAAGGGGAAACAGCAGCTTTATGTTTACTGCTGTTTCAGCGGTATTGAATGTGATAGTAGATAATGCCAAACAGAGACCTGTTTGAGAGAAACGGTGAGATTTCCTGAAGTGTTTTATCTTGCCCACCACAGTGTGACCCCCTACTGAGCCCGGGAGGTATTGAAATGTAGAACAGAAAAAGACTCTGACTCTCATCTTCCCAGGCTGCAGCAGGCAACATGCAACAAATCAGACAATTATATACACACACAATGCACAATAAAATGAAGTCAGTGCCTGCATAAACTCCTCTCCTCCCTGTCACACAATGGCAGTGGTCAGTGACAAGACAGAACAACTCTATTAGAATCAAAGTGGATCTGTCCATCCTAACAGATAGGTTTGCTTCCTCCAAGATGGGCAAAATGATTTACTCTATCTCTTCTATACTTTGTCTTATCTAATTGTACTGACCATGCCTAGGAAGCAGGCCAGTAAATCATGTCACTATCATGTATTTATAGATGAGGTCATGTAACTCTAGTGCTGATAGCAGCTACATAGCATCTATATATGACACCTGTTACTGTGTAACCGGCTGCTGGCAGGATGCCCTAAAAAATTAGATGGACACTGCAGCATGAGGAGTATGAGCAGAAAGAGAGGATCAAAGCAAATGTTAGAGGCAGAGACAATGATAACAGGAAGCAAAAAAATGTATTACTAATGCATACATAAACATGACATCCTAAGGCATATTGTGACATGTTACAACACCATGGATTCACATGCTGAGAATCACAGCTCCAGCTTAAATCTTAAAAGGGTGACAGTCCAAGTGGAGAATCACATAACCCGAGCTGTGGCTCAGCTTCACTGCTATGCATCCCTGATTTGGCCAGACACCAGAGTTATAGCGAAGGGAACCACTCTGGACAGAGTCACGATGGTAACAAGACTCGCCTCAAACAGGGGAAACACATTCCCTGCGATCCTGTGATTCTGCGGGGTTGGATCTCTGGCGTCGCTATCTAGAACAGGCATTCCTCTTGGTACGACTCCCCGTGGAGTTGAACTTCCTTTGCGTAACCCGATCTAAACAGAAACTTGCAAAACAGTGACATCAGACTAAAAAGGATGAAGTTCAGTATTTTAAATTTTTTTGTTTTTACATTCAAAACTAACAATACATCTACACTTATCAAAAATCCTACCTAATCAAAAACAAGCAGCCGTATACTTCATTAATCCCGCAATGGGAAATTACAATTTACACTTGGTTGTTATTATACACATATGCTCAGTACCTATATATGCAAAGGGAGAAATGTCAGAGTGAGGGCCATGGAAAGCTCCCCAAGCAGTTGGGGGTTCGGTGCCTTGCTCAAGAGCACCTTGCCAGTGCCCAGGAGGTGAACTGGCACCTCTCCAGCTACCTGTCCACCAGGCACCAGTCCCGCGACCCTCCAGTTCCCAACCCAACTCCCTACTGACTGAGCTACTGCCATCCCATTGAACTGAATGAATAAAACCAAAAAAATGTCCTCTATCTTCTCACTGAGGTTGGGTTATAGGACAATGCAGCCAGTGCTATCAAACACAGAGAAGGCATGTTTGCAATCTCTGTGATATGACATGAACAAGCTCCAGGTAACTCAAGTTTTTCAAAAGTTAATTCACTGTCATATTGTCCTGCTGCTCCTCCTCTCTTTCCAAAATCTAGTAAACTTAAAAAACCTTTAAATCTTAGACTAATACTACCAGATGTCTAGTGTCCCTCACAGACGCAGGTTAACTTGCGGTCAAGAGTTCATGCTGTGGAGAAATGCAGCCCTGAACGTCTGAATAAAACAAGCAGAGACTATATTTTAAATGTTTAATCTAACCACACTTTTTGTATTTTGTGCCAAAAACAATAGCTGCATTTTCTAGACAGATTGACTTTTATTTTCTGGTTCAGCTCCGATATGGACGGTTTTGGAACATAATATTCACAGTGGATGAGTAATTACAATTTTAAAGACGTTCAATGCTTAATGATAAAAGCAATACATGTAACTGCTTAAAATACAAATCAATTCAGAATATATTAAAAACTTTAATTTACACTGCCACAAACATCCAAACCAAAAATGATTCTGCAGTAACAATACATTACACAGGTTACAAGCGGAACATTTTAGATCTTATATGCAGCACTTTCTAGCTTTCCACACTACGTATGTCACTGTGTTAGACAATGGTGCTCACCGTTTTTGTATGTGTGTGTGTGTGTGTGTTTGTGTGTGTGTGCGCAAGTGTGTGTTTTGAAAGTGAATGTGCATGTTTTAGCAAGCAAAAGATTCATGGGAACGGAATGAAGAACATTTGTGTCCAAGGCAGCTGTGTCTGAGACAGAACAAGATGCTTGAGAACAGTGTGGGAGACTGAAATTCTCCTCAGCCAGCCAGAACAACACACACATGCTTAGGAATCCATTTCAAGAACTTTGTGCCAAAGAAAAAGTATGGATGGGAATAACTTTATGTAAGAGAGATATGTAACTATACAAAGCTGGGACAAGGCAACAAAAGATGTGTATCCTCAAAATTTCAACAAATATAACATTTTCAAACATCTTAAATATTTTTGCATATTGCTAAAACTATGCAACCACTTGGGTTTCCCCGTGTATCTTTCCATTTTACAATCCTACAGACACTTCTACAAAACAATAAAATGATTTGACTCAAATCTGAATAACCCATGTTGAATTTGGAAACTGTAGGAAAACGGTTTACCTGCCAATATTTATTTTTGATCAATTTTCTCCCATATTTCACCTTTCTCTCTCTTAACTCTTGTGATTTTGAACTAAGCCAACAGATTCATGACTGACCAGCCCTTCAGAGGCATGCGATTATTCACCGTTACTGTAATAGGATTGCCTAAGCGGTCTTGTTGCAGGTTGACATGAAAACCTAAAACATGATGATGTTCAACCTGGTGTGTCATTGAGTTCTTTAGCTCCCTTCTGAACGTAAAATTAAGTGTTTTACATTACAAAAAGTCGCAACAGTAAAGCTGCTAAAAAGGAAACCAGCTCTCTTGGAGAAAAAAACTGAAGTGGACAGAGCTACTGCCTTCAAAAAGGGAAAGCACTCCATAATGAGAATGTACGATGAGAAGCAACTATCACCAAGTAGTTTCCAAGATCAGAGGGAACGGAGCAAATGAGGCTTGTTTGGCTTCCAGTTATCAGTCTAGTTGAGTCACATTGAATTTAAAACACCACTAAAATCAAAAAAATGTGATAATATAATTTGACACCACAATGTAGAGTTCCCATCAAGAGATGATCAAGGGAAAATACCTAATGGTTGCTTTCATTTTCAATCCTTTTTACAGGTTTAGCTAGTAATGTAGAGTCTGCTACAGTCCCTTCTAGTGCTACCATTTTCTGGTGTGACCAAACCTTTAAACTTGCATTTATTAACGCTAAAAGTTATAACCACCTTATAAAATTGTTATGGTGGACATGTTGGCATATAGTTGCCTATTTATGTATCCAGGAGACACTGAGAGCAACATTAGCAGGTAGGCAGGTACTATAGCTGAAAGCGACACTGATGGTGAGAGTGAACCAAAACAGTGTATTCATAAAGCGGAGGGGAGCTGCTGACTCAGGTATGCCACTATTAATATAAAATATTCATAAAGCAGCTTTAAAGGCACACTTTTAAGATCAAGAAGTGCATATTTAATTTCAGAGCAAAGCAGGTAAGGATGAAATGACATGATAAGAATACATGATTATTTTATTAAACTGACTGAGTTGTTATATCCATTGAAAATGCTTGAAATTCACCCTTCAACATTAAGATAATAGATAACTCAATCCTCAAAACTATTATTAACCTATGATTATTGTTACACGGGTGCCGCTCAGAGAACCAACAGGTCATGTTAAGTTTGGGGACGAATCAGAGGTCCCCGTTGTCCTAAGGCCAGTGAAGACGTGCTGTTCATCTCACACTGGTGTTGTTAGCTTAAAGTCTCTGCCAAGCCCCGACACACTGTTCCTGCCTGGCAGCCTCACAACAGGACACAGAACTCATCACGTACACATCAGCACACACATACTGTACTTCTGTGTGTATGTGTGTGTGTGTGTGTGTCTGTGATAAAGAAATTCAAAAGTTGGAGGCTGACTGACAGTCCAGACTCACTATAAATATTCCTGTTATGCTTCATTGTCTTGTCCACTGTCCCCCAAGCCGCAAACCAAAACAGCTTCTGCGAGACTCAGGCTGTGATTTATCCGTTTGACTGGGAAATCTCTAGTATGATAACAATTTGTTGAATTTTATCAAGCCTACAAAATGTAATGTGTCATCAGTTTCCTCAAACAGAGTCCCTCCCTTCCCCTCATATAAATGTGATCTGAACCAGGGATTGTTGCAGATTAATACTAGGGAGTGATTACTCATCAGATATTACAGGCAAATAATATAGCTATAAGAAGGACTGGAACCAAAATGCTTAGAAGCCAGTGGAAAAAAACATCAGCATAGCAAGACAAGTTTCAACTGTTAATTAATGTGTAAATCCTCTTACGCTGTGGTGTGTAACTGCCAGTCATCGACAAAAAGACATATACAGAGTTTATGATCTGCTGTGCATTATGACAAACCATGAACAAGAATACAGATACTGTAAAAAAAGAGGTATATCAACAATTTTAAGACCAGAAACAACATAAACATGAACTTGTTCTGGCACTTGAATGCAATGTAAATAAACATATAAATGTTTGTATGGTAGACACCACAGGAATACAATAGTTGTATTTATCAGCTGCTTAGTCATAATGATTTCCTTGTCTGTCAACAGTCAGAGGCTCAGCTAAGCTTTGCTATATTGTCGAATTCTTACAGCTTTACACAAAGATACACACAGCACAAGCCTTCAAGTGCTTGAATTCCATTTTAAGCCTTGTAAAAAAGGAATAAAAAGAGGTGACAAAAAGGAAAATAAAATAGAAAGACAGGAAGGAAGGAAAATCTAGCGGGGTTCAAACAGCATGGATTTAGAGGGCAGATACTGTATACAGTATGAGGCTGATGGTCCTAAATATTTTGTGCAGATTTTCTGTGTTTTTGAAGTTGACTATTTTCATGCTTAAAAATCCAGTTTACTCCTTGGGAGTGTGAAAAATCCCTTTAAACAAGATTTAGTACATGGGACACTAAAATGATAAGGAAATTATGTAAGGCTTGCAGACTAAGCATACATAGTAGGAAAGACCGTGGGATAAATTGGACTTTTTAAATAGCCAAGTTATTTAAATTGAATGCTATTGAGTGAGTAGATTATATAAGTATAAAGTGCAAAGTTTCTACTAAGACATGAGAACGTCACTTTTACACAGATACACATTTACAGATACAACTCTTGGAAGTAACCCTTTGAATGTAGCTAATCAATTCCAATATGGATCACATAGCAGTGAATTAGCATCATACTGTTTACGGTAGCTGACTAACCTGAATATAACAAGGATCCAGCTACACAAGGGAACGCTGCTCACATCTTATGGAAGAAAAGTGATACGATGTATAATGGATAAATGGGAATGGAAAAATCTGTACATCGCTCTCAAGCATACACTTATATCCCTATTTCTGCATTGCATTGTATCACTGCTGACACCAAAGCTTTTAAAAGCTTTCCACTTTCTTTCTGCATAAATTGTTCATATGCATGATGCAGAGCCTGGGAGTGATTTGATACGTTGTTTTTTTTTCATGACCCATTAAATGTTATGATGTGCTGGCGTGACATATTTTCACAGCACATGCATGGTGCATTGACAGTAGTGAAGTATAGCCAGTCACATGCACAAACGCACGTACGCACGCACGCACACTCTCACAAGCATGCATGCACACACGCACACACTACCTGGTAGGCATGTTAATGCACATAGGCACAGAAGTGGCGCACACAATCTCTAAAAGCTTTCTACAACCTTGGTGGTTCCGTCAGCATGACTAAGTGTGCTCCATCTTACACTGGTCTCAAGATACAGCCATAATTTCCCCTGGCATCCAACACTCAGCTCCCAATAACTCCACACATGTCAGAGCTAATAGCATCTGCTTCGACACACATGCACACCCACATGTGCTGGCAGGCACACCTGTAGATACTGCACACAGGTTCACAAATTTAAAGGCAATCATATACACTCCTACACACAAACACACTGGAGGGCTGTGAGTCTCTCTCTCACCAGCGATCTGCTGCTGCAGCAGCGTAGTTGGGATTGTGGGCGACTGCGGGCGGAGGAGTGGTGTTACCTAAAACGAGGCAGACTGGCCAGGGGCAAAGTGGAGGAGGAGGAGAGAGAGAAACAGAGAGCAGCTGGGAAGGATGATGTGTATGTGGCTGCATGCAAAAGTGAGAGAAATATAGTGACAGAGGCAGAGGACAACAGCAGGAGAATGGGGAGAGGCTGTTTATGACAGGAAAAGAATGAGAAAATTGAACGAGTCAGAAAGAGTTGGGTGTGCAAGCTGAAGTCTTATATAAATCTTAAATTCTTAACATTGGTGTCTTTTCATGTCCTCTTAAAATAATTACTATCTGTGTTTAGCATACATCAGATAGCTGAGCTGAATTCTATTTTTGCACATGTGCCTGCATCTGTGTGTGTAAACAGTCAGGAAGTACAAGTACATTTGTGGGTGTGGATGGGATTGAATGCAAATGAATGTGTGTGTCTGTCTGTGCACAAGCTCGCCTCTGGATTTAGCAAAGCAAATGGGTGTAAATACAGCGGGAAATTCAGCAGCAGGAGCTGGGGTGATGCACACATCGCACAGAAAAATAGTTAGAGATTGCCTTAAGGAGCTTAGATGGGGGAAAGTAGAAGATATGAGGGGTGGTGGGGGTGGAAGGATAAAAACGGTGGGGATAAAGGGAAAGAAGCAGGGCTGGAGGGACTAAAGGAAATGTAGAGAGGGAAGAGTTAGAGAGCAAAAGGGTGGAGAGGAGAGGGGAGAGGGTGTGGTGTCAGTATGCTATGACTTGCCTCTTCCAAAACAAGAATTAATCCAATAATCACTTGGAAATGTTTTGCATATTTCTTCATTTATCTGATGTACATAACAGAATAGTATTTGCTGCAAGTATGCGTGAGACCTGTCAAGACCTTGGAGGCACACACACATGCAACAACTAATTCCATTGATGTAGAGTAAGTGCTCATGTGACGCCACAGAGAGTTGACAATCCAGAGTCTAAGTTTATCTGCCGCTTATTTCAAGTGTTGCCATGTCTCATGTCTGTGCCGCTCAGCACACTTAATGCACACATACTTCAAACACCCAAAAGCCTGATAGTCAGTAAACTAACTGCCAGCAATGGAAAAGAGAAATACTTCTTTTGCTTGTGATCCATTTATCACCATTTCTCCATTTCCTTCAGTCTTTGTTCAGTTTATTCCTCATCTTGCTGTCTCTCTCCTGGTCCTTCGGCTTCTCCCTTAACACAAATTTTTATTCAGGTGTCTCTCAATTAATCAAACAATGACTACTTCTCTTTAGGTGCTGAGAGAAAGTGAGTAAAACATGTGGACAGAAAAAAAGGATGTGGCTTAAGGTAAACACTGTCACACATGTTAAGCACATAAAACAAAATTAAGTCAAATTACACAGATTACATAGTGAACAAATCACCAAAAGCCCTGGATAACAAATTATTTTTCTGGCTTGCACAGCTCTGTTGAAAGTTTACAAAATATGCCTAGCAGCACTTCTAAAGCTCACTAATCAACACTTAAAATATCATTTGTTTATTCAGCACAAAAATGTTTAAGTGTTAAACACCAATTCGCTGTTTCATGATGGGTTATGTTACGGATATTGTGATGGAAGGTGATATTTCTTGCCAGGGAGCAACAACTTTCTGGTGACACTGCTGGTTGACATTTGCTTCCAGTCAAGAAAAAGTCTAAATGCTAAGCTAACCGGCTGCTGGCTCCAGCTACATATTCCATAACATTGTGAGAGCGATTTATTCACCGGGACGAATTTTGTTTAAACAAAGGGCGCCAATGAGTTGCACAAAAAAACGACCATTTTTAAAAAACGCCTTTCGTTTTTTTTTGACGCCCAGCGTCAAAAACTATCCGACCAATGAAATCGGCCCTTTTGCTCACGTTTTGTGCATGAAAACACAACTGGGTTATGTTAAAACGGATATTGTGATGGAAGAAGACATATATACGCCACCGTCATCACTGCCACAAGCGAGGAAGAGGCAACATGTCCAAAATAAATGTTGAGCTGCTGGTCTTGTTGGTTTCGAACACTATATCTGTTTAGAAGAAATGTTCAAATTTGCTTCCAGTCAAGAAAAAAAGTCTAAATGCTTTCTGTTTTAATTAAGCTCTAGTGACAGATTATGAATTTGCATGTTCTTCGGCTCATCGTCAGCGAAATCGCTTAGTTGAACCAAAACATTGTGAGAGCCCCGGTGTGTATCTTAAGCCGACTTCCCAAAATCCCCAAAACACACAGATGCCAACATAAAATGAAACACAAAAGAACTTCTTCTGAAATGGAAAAAACAGATACAATCTTCCAGGATTGTAAATTGGACTTCACACTATTCTAACCTCTTCTAGTTTCAGCATACCTGCATATGTATCAAAGCAAGCCCAATCACCTAACAAAATAAAATGTATAGTACTTCTGCAAAACCACTGCTTTGCATCTTTGCATTAATAAACCAAAGAAACCTCAACTTATTTTGGGCTCTTGTTACATGACCAGTTGAACCTTGTGGTAGACATTTCACCCAGATTGTTGCAATCACCTTTATACATTCACCTCTAGTGTTACACTTGTTTTACCTTCCAGCATTGCATCACACATGTACAGTGGGGCACAGTTTGGGCAACCCAGGTAAAAATTTGTATTAATGTGCATAAAGAAGCCAAAAAAAGCATCAAATGACAGATTAGACATTTGTATAATACAGTATGCCACAAAAAGTTAGATTTTATTTCCATCATTTACACTTTCAAAATAACAGAAAACAAAAAAATGGCATCTGCAAAAGTTTGGCCACCCTGCAGAGTTTATAGCATGCACTTTGGAAAGCTGAGACCTGACAGTGTCATGGATTGTTCTCAATCATCATCTGGAAAGACCAGGTGATGTCCATCTTAAGGTTTTAAATGCCCAGACTCATCTGACCTTGCCCCAACAATCAGCACCATGGGTTCTTCTAAGCAGTTGTCTAGAAAAACTGAAACTGAAAATAGTTGACGCTCACAAAGCAGGAGAAGGCTATAAGAAGATAGCAAAGCGTTTTCAGATGCCAATATCTTTCTGTTTGGATTGTAATTAAGAAATGGCAGTCATCAGGAACAGTGGAAGTTAAAGCAAGATCTGGAAGACCAAGAAAAATATTAGACAGAACAGCTCACAGGATTGTGAGAAAAGCAAGTCCAAACCCACGTTTGACTGCACGATCCATCCAGAAAGACCTAGCAGACACTGGAGTTGTGTTATACCATTCCACTATAAAGAGATACTTGTACAAATATGGTCTTCATGGAAGAGTCATCAGAAGAAAACCTCTTCTACGTCCTCACCACAAAAATCAGCGTTTGAAGTTTGCAAATGAACATATAGACAAGCCTGATGCATTGTGGAAACAAGTTTTGTGGACCGATGAGGTAAAAATAGAACTTTTTTGGCCGCAATGAGCAAAGGTACGTTTGGAGAAGAAAGGGCACAGAATTCAATGAAAAGAACCTCTGTCCAACTGTTAAGCATGGGGGTGGATCAATCATGCTTTGGGTTGTATTGCAGCCAGTGGCACAGGAAACATTTCACGAGTAGAAGGAAAAATAGATTCAATAAAATTTCAGCAAATGATGCCATTTGTGAAAAAAACTTGCGGTGCAAGTCCAGCGGTGTGTGACAGACAGCCCAGAAATCTCAAAGAACTGGACGACTTTTGTAAGTTAGAATGGGCGAAGATACCTCAAACAAGAATGGAAAGACTCTTGGCTGGCTACAAGAAGTGTTTCCAAGCTGTGATACTTGCCAAAGGGGGCAGTACAAGGTATTAACTCTGCAGGGTGCCCAAACTTTTGCAGACGCCATTTTTTTGTTTTCTGTTATTTTGAAAGTGTAAATGATGGAAATAAAATCTAACTTTTTGTGACATATTATATGAATGTCTAATCTGTCATTTGATGCCTTTTGGAGATTTTTCCACATTTTC
Source organism: Etheostoma perlongum (assembly GCA_026937815.1). Lineage (NCBI taxonomy): Eukaryota > Metazoa > Chordata > Actinopteri > Perciformes > Percidae > Etheostoma > Etheostoma perlongum. Next base: position 18,908,242 of record CM049380.1, on the reverse strand, counting down.
TTGGCTTCTTTATGCACATTAATACAAATTTTTACCTGGGGTGCCCAAACTTTTGAGCCCCACTGTAAGAGATTAAAATCCTGTGCTGAAGACACACAACACACACTTCAGTTTCTTAATTTTGTCTACCCAGCCTCTGATAGTGGATGTTAGGCTGCCATAAAATGACACTCTAATGAGCCACATGCACTTTCAAAACAGCAGGTGATGAGACATTCACTGCTACAGCAGAATGTATCTTAGCTGGAAGTGGTTTCATTGGATATGATTTTGTGAAAACAAACACCAATCTAAAGTATACTGTCTTTAAGCTGCAGTCTTTTAAGAATATCAGTTAAACCCTGTTACCAAGGTCTGCTAATTATAAGATACAAATGTCTTTGCTTCTGAGCAAAGAGATCTGCTTAGCAGCTGCCTGGTGAATTAAATCACTTCCGTGCAGTTTCAGCTTTGGCACATTCTGTCTTTTACAGCACTGGCAGTTGTTGTTATTTTCTCTACCGAAATAGCCACCCTCCTTGCCTGAGGGAAGCTTACCTTTCCCTTAATGTGTGAGAAATCATTTCCTGACAGAGTAGCCCCTAGCATGCACAGCAGACAAAGGAAATACAGTGAAGGGTAATCCAGAGGTCAAAGATCAAATGAGGCAGGGTGAGGCAGGGGACAAACCAAGGCTACGGAGTGTAATTATTTAGCTGAATTGACAAGTGGCCAATAATAAGAGTTGAATGGAGCAGAGCAGAACACCAATCAATAGTTTCATATGACTGAAGAGACAACCAGCAGTTTTTCAATGAATAGTGTTAAAAAGACACAGATGAAAAGGAGAATGCTGGAGAAGAACACACACTTTTTTGAGCTACATCTTCCATGATTAGCTTTGCAGAAATAGGACTTCATCTCCTCAGCCTTGCCATGAGTGAGAAGAAGATTATAAGTTAGCTGCCATTGGGACTAGTGAGCTGAGTTGGAACTCGGACTGGGGCTGGTCTCCTCCCAGATTTGGGGTAGATTGGGGATTTCAAAGTCAAGCAAGTTCAAAGCCTTGGCTGGGGAACGTTCAAAAGAACCACAGCCAGCCATGAAGTGGCGAGGAAAGGAGGGGGAGAGTGAGCTACTTACAGTAAACTCTCCCATAGTCTGTAAATCTGTAAAGAATGTAGTGACAGAAAGCGGGGGGGGGTTAAAAAGGGTGAATGCTATTCAAAATAAAATCCAGGCTCCAGTGGTTTGAGTTGATGTGAGGTGCTGAGAAGGTGACATTTTGCAGACATGTTGGTGCAAAACTGAAAGTGAGAGTCAAAGTTTTGGTTTGCGGAATCATTAATAATACAGAATGTGGGATTTCGTTTTTACTGAATCACACAATGAGATGGCTTTTTGTTGTACATGGCATGTTAACAATGTCACTGGGAACATTGTTAACATATTCCTACACCCACACTTTTGCAAGGTAGTGACATAAGAGCCCAAATGTGAGACCATTAAAATTTACTTTTGTTGTGAAAAAGACCCAACCTACAAACAAGCACTGTTCTACAGATAAGGCCCAAACACTGCCAATGTAGCCCTTTCTCAGGCATCTATTTTGTCTCTGTGTGGTACACAATGCATTTGCCCCTGGGGACAGAAAACAGCATCAGAATTTGATCTAATCTAGATGACTTTGAAAATTTACAGTTAAGTACAAATCATGTCTTCAATTAGGAGATGTATTTTTTAAAATGTAGATCATCTTCATAATGATACACTATATCAAGTATCATATAGTATTTTTACACAATGCATTGTCAGAGAAAACTCAAAAAACTATCAGCATCAAATTATATTTTTAGATAGTAACAGTAAAGTTGTCCCTAAAACACTACAGGATACAAATACCAGAGTCTGGGTCTCTACATCTAAGATTCACATCTCGGAAATATCACTATCTATATTCACACTTTCTTATTTTATAGCTTTAATTTTTGCTGTATGTGCAGACACATACCTCTATAGAAAACAAAAGATAATCAAGAGGCATTTGCTATTAACACGGACCATTATTCTGTTCAGTGCTTTATTGTAACAATAGGGATGTGCATTAGCAGGGTAACCATCATGAGACCTTAACTTAGTTCTTCTTTGCCTAGTGTACAATGAGTAAGGGGTAACACACTGAACACATTCCCTTCCTTAGCAGTATGATGCTATGGGAGTTAAAAATTACTTACAGAAGCTATCCCAAAATAATAGTTTATTAATAACCAACTTAAATATTCAATTCCTTTGACTCATACTAGTGTAATATCAGTTTCAATGCAAGTGTCGGGATAATATTTCATTTTGGAGTGCATAAAGAGCTATGTAAACCAAAGACGACTTGTGGTAAAGGTTTTTAGGCCAGCTGATGCGCCGGCTGCTTTAGGTCTTTAGTGGTGGAATTAGCTCAAGCTAGTGCCTCTCTCTGTTGTTTTTCAACCTGATTCAGCAGTCCTGGACTTTACGCAGAGCCTCTGAAAGCTCAGTGGCCACAGGGAATGCCAGCTCATCGACTATTATAATGACGGCCTCCCTATTGCTCTCCGTCTCTCTCTGCCCTTCTCACCAGCACACCAGCCCAATTGTCTCTCTCATTCTTTCTGTTTGCCATCTGTCTTTCTGCCCTTCTTGCTGAACAAAAGCTATAGTGAGTGTGTATGATGCAATTGTGGCATTGCTGAAAGTTCACTGTCAACAGAAATGCACAGAATGAACATCCCCAAGGTAGGAATGGATGGATTAAAGATATCAAACAAAGATATCATAATGAATGTTGCAGGCTATAAATGAGAACCTCTTTGTGAGGATGGGAATAGGCTTCAAAGATCAACTGTAAATCATCTGTATTTTTCCAATCAAATCTGGTTCCAGATGGTGACTTACCTTGCTTCAGTAACACGGAAGTCAAACAATAGAAAATTGGAGCCGTACACAGAAATTATTGCTGATATGACATTATCGCATGCTTTGTGAACAGAAAAGAACACGCTATGGACTAACCTTGAGCTTATCAAAGCGTTCAGTGAGTGAGGACACCTGGTGCTCCCGGTGGCGCCCCACCAGCTTGCAGAGCACAAATGAGCTGGTCATCCACCAAGCAGTACATGTTGACCTTCTCATTCTCGTGCTCCAGGCAGGTCAGGCCGCGGATGTGAGTGTCTGGCACCGGCTCCACAAGGCGGTGGCTTGTGAACGGCTTCTTGTTAGGGTGTGTTGCGCGGAGGCAGCGGTCGCAGTACGATACCTCACACGTGACACACGTTTTGACAGCCTCACGCGGCGGATCCTGCTCACAGAACTGGCAGCTGATGCGTGGATCCATTTTAGCAACAACAGCTGGGCTGTGGTTTGCGTTGGTGTGGTTGGTGTGATTGGTGTGGTTGGCGTGCGGGTGGGAGTGGCTGGAAGTGGCCGGGCTGCCGCGGGCGCTGCTTCCACTTGTGCCACCACCACCGCCGCCAATTGTTCCAGCTATTGTACCGCTAATGGTGGCGGTGTAGGGCCGCTGCGGCTGCAGGCGCCGGCTCTCAGTGGGGGAATTGGGGCCGCTAAGGGAGGCCTTTTGAAAGCGGTCAATGATGTTCTGCAGCGTCACATTGCGCTTAAGGCCCTCCAGGCCGCGGTGATTCAGCGTGATGACGTAACGACAGGTGGGGCACTGAAAGGCCGATATGGACTCGAGGGGCTTGCTGGTGGAGCAGTGAGACACCAGGATGCGGTGAGCACAGTTGAAACACAGGCTGTGGGCACAGGGCAAAAGCAGAGGATCTTCAAACAACTCCAGGCAGATCGGGCAGGTCAGCTCAGACTCCAGTGTTTCCATCTTCAGTTGAACCAATCTAGAGGTGACATCAAATCCCACAAAAGCTGGCCAATTACCTACATAAAGAAGAAAAAAGAAATGTATCAGTATTTACACATGAAATGGGAACTTCAGCTTTACCATAATTTTTTCCTGGGCCATGTTTTACTGAATTGAACATGGTAAACTCTTCACAAGCCATCAATTTGCCCATTCGCCCATTTCAGAATTTAACTGAATCAGTCATGAGGTACTAGCTTCAGGTTTGGCAGAATTACATTCCATTACATGTCATTTAGCTGACGCTTTTACCCAAAGCGACTTACAATTGCTATATATGTTAGAGGCCACATATCTCTGGAGCACTAGGGGTTAAGTGTCTTGTTCAGGGACACATTGGTTGATGTATCACAGTGGGAATTGAACACGGGTCTCCAATTCCAAAGGCATGTGTCATTACCACTACGCCATCACCACCCTTCTTGTACTATTCTATATCAGCCGCTCAGCTTGCACAACTCTGCAGACTGGGCTTCCATGTTACAGCCTTTAACACACGATTCCTCCTGCAGAGCTGCAACAGAAGATGAGGAACGACTGCATGAACAGGAAAGATAAAGGTAAGTTCAATGGTAGGAAAGAAGTAAAAATCAATGGAGTGAAGAGATTCGTAAGCAAGCGAGAGAGATGTATATAAACTTGTAAAACAGAGTACCATTTCTGTTAAACTGACTGACTGATTTTTCAATTCTTCCTCATACGTTTTACTTCCATATTTCTCCAGCTCACCACTGACTGTCTATTTTTCATGGCTTCGATGGTAAGATCAGCTTGAATTATCTAGCAATAAACACTAAACTTCAGGGACATTTCATCTTTTAAAACATGATCACAAACAACCATTTCAAGTGGGGCAGTGAAAACAGAGTCTGAGCTAAACAAGAAGATTGATTTGAGATCCTCCGCTTCTTTCTCCCAGCCCTCCGAATCTCAGCACCTTGTGGCCTGCATATCAAGCTGTCTCCCCTGGGTGGCCTTAAAACCACTGATATGAGAAATCACCCCCCACCCCATCCCACACTCGTGGATTTAGTGGCATGGCAGAGCAGCTTGCAGTGGCTCTATATCCTTTTAAAGAAACAAACCAGGCACTGTGAAACTACAGTAATAAACTACTGTAAACAACCCCAGATAGCTGACAGTGACAATTTCCTTAGTTGAGGTTGTTCCTGAAAAGACTGCCCTTGTCTCCCTCCGCGCCAGTCATACAGCATTTACTGATGACTGGGTTTTACTGGTTATGACTAATCAAAAAGTACTTACGTTTGGTACAAGGTTTAAAATCCTGTCTAGTAACCAGCATTCAGCCTCCTGGGTTTCCAACTGAATTCCAGTCTTAACACCTATTACTTAAAATAAAACAACTTTAAAAACAGTCACAGCATTTCATTTTTGTCTCAGTATTTTTGATTGGCTGGCATTCCATACAGACACTGCTATGTCCAATACAGGGAAATATCTTTTGAAAGCCCCAAAGATTGTGTTTAGTCCATCCTAATCTGCCGATTATTTTCTTAGTTAATAAAATGTTGAAAAAATTGCTAAAAAAATTATTTACGATTCTCAAAGACCACAGTGATGTCTTCAATTTGCTTGTATTGTCTGACCAACAGTTGCAAATCCTCACATTTTCAAAGCTAAAACAACTGAAACGATTAGTCGATTGTTAAAATATTTGCCAATTAGTTTTCTGTCGATCTACTAATCAAACATTTTACCAATTGCTGCAGCTCTACTAACAACATCTATTGTGCATTTTGCAGCTTAAAAGGTGTTGGAGTTATGACCTTAACCAGTTGAGCCTGACTCCAGATGGATAATTAAATTCACTTGTTGTTAAAACATCATACATCATCAAGTGGGGCATTGTCCTCGTTTTGAATCTATGTAATTTTTCACATTCCAATATATTGAGTTAACTCTGCCATCCATAGCCCATTTGTAATAACTACATTGTGACACTATCCTCACTCGGTAGTGTGAATTCACTTGCATTGAGAACTACACAACTTCCCATAATCTCTGGGAGCAGCAAAGTACAAGCTGAAGACAGCACTATATAAAGACAAAAGCAGAGCTCAAAGGCTCAAACTCATTTGCACTCACAAAAGTCTCCTCCCTTCTGCTGCACCAGAAACCAAGCCTCGACACTGAGCTGTGTTCAAAGCAAACATGATTTGAGCAGCAGCTAAGGGCTTGGGAAAGCCACCCAACTAAAGAAAGTAGTTATATGAATGCAGCGAGTTCTTTCCAAAGTTCATTATCTGTAAAGAAAACAAATAACAAATAAGCAGCATACGAGTATTACATGTTAGGTATCTGTGATACCTAACATGTACAAGAGAGAGAGAAAGAGTTCAGAGGCAAGCTACCACAGAGCGAGCAAGCACAAAGTTCTGCTTCATCACGCCAACAGCCAACAATAAGTCTAATTTATCTCCACTGTATCAGCTAGTTGATAACCAGGGGCAGACGAATGACAAAAACAACCCCCAGAGAAACAGGAAGTGGGGGGAGATGATGAGGCCATACAAGGACAATCTTTGAGACCATTTGATGACAAGAAAGGCCACTGGCCCCTCAGATTGTCGACTCAGGATATTCAAGATGACGTCGAATCTGCAGCCTATTTTTCAGTGATTTTTTTTATCAGCAAGACAGACTATTTATTACTACACAATTAAACAAATAACTGATGTTAAAATATTCAAAGTCAAGGAATTACGTTCTCTGTCACTGAGAGCAGCTTAAGGATAAAGAACTGGTCAGCCCCATATGACTGCTGGTGAAATATGTCAACAACAGGAAACAAGGCACACATTCATTAAGCCTCTCAGGATACACATTGGTTGAAGATCATCAGGTCATTGTACGTCCATGTGAACTTTACTTGAGTAAAAAAGTGAAAAGAAGAACAATTTATTTTCATCACAGTACTGTCAAACATCACCAAGAAGACACTTCAGAGATGTTTTTGTAGAAAAGGATTTTCTTTAAATTCCTGCCTCTCTGTTCCTCAGTGTTTGACAAATAAAACAAAGGACATCACACAAATCCCTGAATTCTCATCTTACTCACAGAAATAAAAAAGTCATCGCAGCAAATATGCTGTGGGATTATACATCTGTCAAGACAGCAGAATCATAACAGGAAAACAATCAACAATATATAGATAGACAGAGAACAAAACAGAATCAAAACCCTCACTTGCTAAGCCGTTCATTTCATAAAGATAAGTGTATGACCCTTATCCCGAATTTGTACAAATGTTGACTGAATCAGCATTCTTACTTTACTTACTCCTTAGGACAGAGCTCAACAGTGCTGCCATTGCTGATGTTAATGTGTTTAACGGAGCATGGTGTTATAATTAACACCAACACTTTAACACAGCATCACCAGGCCCATTAAGCTTTAGCTATGTCACTCTGGGGAGACAATGCCAGCCACAATAGGAGCCACTTGGGGATTGAAATGGCATAGCTTCATGGTAAAGGCGTTTCTTCTGCAGGCTGGCACACACACACACACACACACACACACACACACACACACACACTGCACATTTACAAGCACAAACTCTTTTTATCTCGTTGTCTCTCTTGTCTTGTTCATGTGAAATGTCCCATCTGGAAGGAGAACAGCTTGAGTCGGTGCTTGAGGAAAGCGACTATAGTTTGTTATTTAACCTGTCTGGTCAGAGTGCATCCACCGTCACTCTCTCTCTCTGTAGCTCAGCCACACACTTGCTATCCACACACTACACTACTATTGTGCATCAACCTGTGATAACAACCTAAAAATATAGGATTGAAAAACCAGGTTTGACTTGTATACTGTCAAATATGGAAAAAGTAACACCACAAATTGCAACGTTTTAGAACTCACCCTACATTAGTCAAATAAGGGCTTTCTGGGTCATTTAGGGATATGTATTGAGGAAGTGGATTAGATGATTTATCGCGTGTTACAGCAGAAACATTGTAGCTCCTGCTTTGCTTTGGTCCATCCAAACACACACACACACACACACACACACACACACACACACACACACACTGTAAGACACAAAGCTGTGTGGCACTCACTCTGATCTATTGTTATGCTGATTAATGTAGCATTAATGTGATTTTTAGGTCTCACACAAAGCTAATTTGAAAAACAGATGAAAAAATAAAAGACATCATTGATGATGCATTAGTCTGTCTGGAAAGGCGGGTCTAGATAAACAATTTTCTGTAGTGCACACATACACACACAGACTGTGAATTCTAATCTGATATGCTTTGTACCTATTCTTCTGACATTCAGGTTCACATTCATAAGCAGAAAGCCATGTCAGTCAATGGATTTGATGATTTAGACATTCAAATCTGACACCCCAAAAGTAGCACACTGATGATGTGGTTTGTCACACACAATTTGCTCCTTTATTTGAATAATAAAATTCCCTGTTTTGTGTCAATAGGGACCTGTATGAGCTTTAAGTAGTAGGACAGCATTCTGATGCCTGGCCAGGTCTTAAACACAATGGCAATCAAGCAGCTACCTTGCTACCGCGGAACGCTAAAGTTTAATGGCCATAAAGAATGGTAACAAATTGCTGTCATTGCTGCATTTGTATCTATTAATACATGTTTTATGCTTCAATTAGACTCAATATGTGTGGCAGCAGTAATTAATTCCTCTTCCAGTTTAAGAGACATGACTTTGGGTAATGCCTCAAAATAGAAAAGACTGATGTCACGGTTTCTGTCATTTCATAATCTTGCAAAGTTGACAGAAGGCAAGTTTGGTTATTTAAAAGCACAGCAACGTCCCCTAGGTTTATACTTGCATGTGTATGAATTAACTATGTTGGTGCATGCATCATTATAGAAAAAAAGGCATTTGTGAAACAAAGATGATTATCCTTGAATAAACAATCCACTTTTAAAAACTGAATTGCTCCCCACTGAATTGTAATCGCACAGCTGCAGAGCCAAAACAGGAGTTTAATGGACCCTTGATGATGCTGGGATGAAGGGGCAAGAGCCAAAACAAATCGCCACACCAAAGACACAAGTGCACTCCCACTGCAGTAGTTGTATTTAATGTTTAGAAGCATTGTCAAGAGCACAAAAGCACCTATACTTGCATTCCTGTTTAGTGATGTTGGCAACCATATTTGCACTTAGTTGTTTTTTTCATATGGAATCCATATTTTATGTGCCTTTTCATGTGTCAAAGTGTTCAAAATCTTGGATTGCATTTACTGAATATCACATTTTCTGTAAATTTTTCAAGGGTGATTTTTTTCAACTGAAATCATCAACATTGAATCAAATCAAATCTAATGGAATCTAAACCAGACAACCCCCCCACACAGCTGTACTTTGAGCCCTTGGTCACTACTCTAGTACCACTATCTATCAGCTTCAGCTCAACATTGAGAATCTACTGTACAGTGAATCCCCAGTTTTCATTTTCAGATTGACAGTGTATCTGCCACAACTCATCCCCCCAGACCCCCACTCAATCCCTCCATCTGCACTCCTACTACTCTCTCTTCCGTGAATGTACCTGGAATCTATCCATCTCACTGGAGGCTGTCAATCATAGGCTTATAAAGGAAGAGGAGCAGAAAATCACATAGATGAGGTTTAAAGGCTTCAAAGAGCAAGATGACAGTAAACAACAGCAGCGGGGTTGGTGGTTGGATGGGTGGGGGGGAGTGGCTTTGGAAAACACACCCTGAGACATTGTCATATTTACTGTATACCTGTTGGATGGTGAAGTTGGAGAAAAAACAACTAAACAGTGCTTTTTGGTTGTAGGTGAAAAAAATCATTGACATTACTTGTGAAATTAATAGCTCAAACAAACAGTTTAAAGATTAGTTAATAGGCAGTGAGGTAATTTACCATTCTCAGTGTCTCCAATATACTACAGGTAATGGAAAAACTAAAATGAGGACAAGTTGAACAACAATTTGTCAAACCAGTGTCGCCAGGGTTAGGGTTATCCCTCTCAGGAATTTTATTTCTAAAAAGCGACTTTAAGCAAATTTAGGGAAATCAGGGGAAAAGATACATTATATTTGAATAGATTTCCATGCATGCTGCTCAGAGTAAGCACAGTCCACAGCTCTCCTCCCAACAGCACGAGCTGTCTCCCTCTAGTCTTGCGCCGTGCAGCAGAAGGTTAGCACACACAACCACTGAGGTTTTTTGAAGATAGTGCTAGCTACTTTCATTGGAAAAGAGTTGGCATCACTTTATCAAACACTCATATTGTTCTGAAGAAAGCTGAGAAAGGGGAGTTTTAGCTTTGTGCATGTCACACAAACTGCATTGAGTTTCAGCATACGCACAGATGGATAGATGGAGGATTACTATAAAGAATGAAAAGAAAGGATGAAATTTAAAGAATGGTTGGACATTTTTGGAACTACAGTATGTTTTATCCATACTATTCTATCAAAAGTAAAATTAAGAACCTGCTAATTAGCAGAGGTGCTGGTTAGCTCTATAATTAACCTGTTATATGTTGTGCTTTCATTTTGTACAAAGACCCAGTGCAAAAAATGATACATCGTGGTTTTATGTGCTGGAGTAGTTTTTGGCTGTGCACACCTGGTTGTCTGGGATGTTCACAGTTTTTTTTTTTTTTTTTAAATCATAAAACAAAATACAACATGCTAAAAAGTGAGCTCTAGAGATGCTGGTAGGTGGATTTTGTCATGTGACAGAACCAGGCTAGCTGTTTTCCCAATTCAAGTTAAATCTTTTATGCTAAGTGACTGCTGGCTGCTTGGCTTCACATTTACAGTACAGACATGAGAGTGGTATTCATCTTTTCATCCAACTCTTGGCAAAAAAGCAAAGAAGTGTATTTTCCAAAAAACATTAAACTATTCTTTTGTTAAACAAATACTGTAGAGAAAGCCGAAATCAAGCAGTGACAGTTTAACTTCATTAGGGTTTCAATAGACAGGAGGGCGACAACATAAAATGTGTTGGTTAAATGTTTTAGGCCCAGTGTGCAATAGCACATTAGTTGTTTTCTAGGGGTCTGCCAGAGGCTAGTTGCATTCATGGTAGCCATCAGGTTGATTCTCCACAGTGGTTCGGGGCTGAACAAAGACAGATGCTATTCAACTGACAAGCTCAGCCTGTAGTCTATGACCTCAATCTGCTGCGGACCTGTTGTTATGCAGTGAGCATTACACACATCTTTAAACAGGCTAAATGTTAAAGATGCTAATAACAAATTAAAGGCTGTGTCTGCCAGCTTGCTCCAATAACAACAACACATTACTAATTCAAAAGCTGCTAGGAAGAAAACAAAAAAGTAAGCTTGAAATTGAAATGAAGCAGGATAAATGATCAAACATAGCATGACAAGATGGCGGCTTGATTTCTCGCTCACTGCCTCACACTCTGTTTCTAAAACAAGAAGCTTTCATGCATTACTTTATGAGGTTTCAAGATACCATACCTCCACATGGCTGGCCTGTTTGTGCAATGTTGGTAAATCGAAGACCCTTTCACATTATGCAAGGTACATATTAAATAGACTACCAAAAACCCTAATGCAGCGCTGCTGTATGAATACTTCCATTAGTGATCGAGTTCGCAAACTCAAGCTCTGGCCCTAAATATGGCATTTACCCTAATCACGTCAGTTGAGCATTTAAACCAGAAAGAAACGGGACATTGTTTGAGTGGATTCATAAGCATTCAGTCCCACTAGTGTACTGAAATGCTGGTATTTTTTGGAGGGCAATACATTTTAGCAATTCGAATTAAAAATACCAGTGTAGCATAAAACCCATGTTAGGACCAGGCACAGCTGACTTTTGCCAGACACCAAGAGACTACATTTATTTTCCTGCTATGGTTTTGGAAAAAGGAAATGGGGCAACCCCAAAAAGGAAACAACCTCCAGTTGACCAGAAAACACAAACTGTGCATACAGTATTATTATATAAGTGGGATCAAGTTGCACATTAAACTTGTGTTACATTTCCGTGCAGTCTTTGACAGGAGCCATGTGTCTCAATGCAGCCATTTGATGGGATAAAAAGGAACACTTTAATATATGATTAACTGTCCAGGTTTCTTTTGGCCACTTCCTTTCATTCATTCATTCTCTCTTCATCTTTTACTCTCTTCTTCCTCTACTCACTCTTCTTCCCGCCTACACTTGCCCAACCCTTTCCTCTCTCCATCAAATTGCCTCATTGAAAAAAACAATACAAACATGTTGTTGCCAATGGCATTCACAGAAATGCATATACATATGACATATTAAATACTGTACTGATCGCTATACTATTCACTACTATACAAAACAATTACATTACACAATACGATACATTACAATTTTGTTTAATTTATATAATTACCATACGATAATATGCAATATACAAATCTGTAATTTTAGGATCCGTGGCAGGCAGATCCATATTTAGCTGCCAAAGAGGCATCTGTCCCTTTTCCTATAACTGCCAGCTTAGCTCTCTTCTGGGGTTAACATTGGGAAGTTTGGTATTTTTCCGAAGCGTAAATCTTTACCTAACCACCACCTCCCCTCTACTTCTCTCTCTGTCTTTCGTCAGCAGCCCTCAGAGCAGGGCTGGGTTCATCAACATGTGATTCCTATTCATAGAATGTAAACAGTAATACAGACAAGCCGGTGTTTCCATTTCACATTCAGTCATTTGAGCAGGCTGGCTTAAGCTTCCCCCTCTAACAGCTACGCTGAGAGGGCTCCTATTACAAAACCAATTTCAAAATAAATCTTGACTGATATGTTGCATTTTGATTGAGCTGCTATGTTGCATCTTATCCATTTAGGACTGATGTTTAAAGAAAACAACACATCTGTCAACACTGCACTGCATATTGATTACACAATTTAGTTGCAAGCTGCCTGCAAGAGTCCTTATAAGGGGAAACATTTCACTTTTTTTTTTTTTTTTTTTTTTTTAAGATTGTCAATAAAAAACACTTTTTCAATTGCCTAGCAAGCATCAGACAGGCTTTAATGTCAGCCTGCTCTCTTCCACCCCAGAGTATGAAAACAAGGCACCAGGCAGAGCTGTGACTCACTGTACCAGTTAACTTTCCCATTCGTTGTTTACCAGTGTTAGCTCTTGATGGGGAAAATATGAGCTGGGACCCCGGGAACAAGTTCTCTCAACTCACCTCACTGTGCCTCAAATGATCTCAAGGAAACTCACGTTATCATGTAACAAATAATGTCACAAAAAAAGTTCTTCATGAATGATATTTGCACAGTAGGGGACTGACTGTTTGTCCAGAAATTGACATATCCAAAGGTAATTTTAGCATTGATATGATTTATTGTTTGCAAATCTAGTCATTTAGTGATGAGATATTTTATTTTTTACTTTATAAACCATGAACACAGTACATGTCTTATATATGCTGTATGTATAAATATATAAGGCTTTATCCCTTGTTTTTCCAAATGTGTCTTACAGTTTATGTCATTATACAGTAATTTAGGGCTGGGACAATTCCAAAAGGTTGATTACAAAAATATGTCAACTTACATTATGTGAATAGAACAAGATGGCAGTGCCCGTAAAAAACATTGCCAACCATCAGCATGATTTATGGTCCTGTGGCGGCTTCACGCAGAGCTTTCGCCGTAGCACTGTGCTGCAAAACATCAATCTAGTGTCAGCTGTTCTCATAGGCCACACATGAGGTAAACAGGAAATAAAAACAAAAACTTTGCATATGCATCACTCACACTCTGGTCTCATGTCCGGTGTAATCAGTGAAACTGGCTAGCGTAGTGTTGAAGCATCTGGCCTGTAACGGTTAGTGTCAGTATGTGAACAGTACTATGTGCTTCTGTGTGTGTTTTTTCTTTTGTTTCTTACACATGACCAGTGTTTTAAAATGTATCTTCACATGCATGTGTGTCTCACATTATTACAGACCCACGTGACTCTCCAGTCTTGTCATTGTAGGTGCATCTGGGTGTATGGTTGCATTATCAACTTCCTACAGTTTACACTTAGAGCTGTGGTTTCGCAATGTGAACTTGAGATGATCATTTATGGTTTTATATTATCCTGGCTGGATTACTGCAACTCTGTTTTCACCTGTCTCAACAAGGACCGTCTACAACTAGTCCAGAACTCTGCTGCAAGCTCATTACATTGGCTTCCAATCAACTTCAACATCCAATTTTAAGTTCTTGTGCTGACTTATAAAGCTTTGCATGGTCAGGAACCTGTTTATATCTCTGACCTGCTCCATCTGTACACTATTAATAGGTCTCCTAGGTCTTCTAACCTACGATAACTGGTGGTCCCGCGCACTCGCTTAAAAACTAAAGGTGACAGTTACTTTGAAGTGGTGGCTCCAAACCTCTGGAATGCGCTTCCTACTGTCTCACGTTCTGCAGTCTCAGTTGAAGCTGTATTTGTTTCCTGTTCTTTTCCTTGCTTGTCAGCAGTGCTGATGAGGGCACTTAATGCTTCTGCCTGTTACAGCTTGGCAGCCTGTGGGTAATGAAGTTAATACTGTCAGAAGCCATCTCATCAGCTCTCTGAGGCTCTTTTGCTGCGGTGGGGAGCCTTATCAGGTCTCAACACAACACTGAGTAGCAACCATGCCCCTGCCTCACTTCATGCTGCTTCCATTATTCATGTGCATTTGCCCAGGTAAGAACAAACCGGGTTCATAATTTGGCAGAACAGCTTATTAGATATTAAGACTTGGCTGAGCGTGCTGGAGGGGGGAACGGACGAAGAGCGAGGGAGTTACCGCTAACTGTCAACAAAGGCAAAAAATGCAATCAGTACGCAGGCTTCAAGCCCAATGGATAGGGTTAGGGGTGTAAACTTTTGACCCAGGAAATCAGGCTTTAAGATGGGCCGTGGTCAAGTGGACAATATCATGTAAATCCTCTTTAAATATTTTGCTTGCAGGACTTGGATACACCGTCCATATGTTTAATATGTCTTAAAATTCAACATAAATGTCTTTATTTTTATTACTCTGCCTCGTTTGCTTCGCTGCCTGCAGTTTAAAACTTTTAAATATACTTTTGTCTTCAGCCTCAATTTGTGCTGCCGGAGCCTATTAAAACTATGTTTGCTCTCATATACACAAACAATATTGATTGATATTTTCAAAGCTAGTTCACCTTGAATGTTGTCCAAGAGTTTTCTATGACTAAGCACCACAGAACTCCTCGATAACTAATATTTTGGAAGAAAATGATTCCTCTATGTGTATTGATGAATCTCAAATCAGATGATAGAGAGAAAATGCACAAGCTGCAGAACTTGAGAAATCTATTGTCTTGCCTTGCAGAAAACAAACTTGCTTGTGTTTACAATTGACTCCAATTCAGCTTCAATTTTTCTATATTTCTATCTGTGTGTACGTACGTGTACGAGAGCAAGGCGCCAAGTTAATGGCTTACCTTTTACTGGTATTTTCTATATATATGCAAATGTCCTCCACATAGTGTGAAAAAGCAATCTACGCACCACATAAACGGCACTTTCAGCTTCCGAAAAGAGGTTCTTTTCAGTGGGAAATTGCATCCTGTACACCTATATTAGACTGAAATGACAAAATGTCAAGAAAACAATAGCCCTCTGTATGAAGATTGACGATATATTCCTGAAAAGTTTTCCCATTGTGAAAAACCGCTGACGTCTTTAAATGCATCGTATTTGTGCTCTGAAAGAGCTAACTGATCCGTAAGACGCCAGCCACTTTATCAGTATCGTGCCAAACTGTATTAGCAAATGATGTTGTCCAAGCTGGCGTTATTGATTCTAGACGACAGAGGCAGACACACAGGTCAATACTAAGGTCTCAAAGACATCAACAATCCCGTTTGACAAATGTCCTTATAAAGAAACATCTCTGAGCAAAAATAGCCTGCTGTGCTACTACAACGAATTTTCAACATTTTTCTTCCTCACTGTAAGATGAAGAACCAAAATGTTTCAGGGGGAGAAAAATCTATACCCTTGCAGCTATAGATTCAGCTAGTGGTTGCGGTGATAAGATTGAGATATAGGGAGACAAACCCCAGCTTTAACTAGATTATAGGGTGGTTAGGCTGGTCTTATGTGTTCGTGTTATTCTTTTGTTTCTTTTTGTGATGTATTGTATGTATGAGAGTTGTTAATGCTTCCTTTTGTTGTGAAGCACTTTGTGATCTTTATCTGAGAAAAGTGCTATACAAATAAATTTTACTTACTTACTTACAAAGAGTCAAAGGCAGAATGACTTGGTGGCAAACGTGCGCTTCCTTGTTTATATGTGTGTGTGCTACCCTAGTGTGCATGCTGTTTCCTAAATCTGCTTGCATCTGCGACTGGGTCTCAATCTTCCAAACCGTCTGCACAGCCTGCCAGCCGAGGGAAATACATTTATGCGCCTGATACAAAAGATAGCACAGATGAAAGACTTGTTGGAGTTGCCTCGGCTGAATCATCCGTAACCTCATTACACACAGTTGGAGCAACGAACCTCGTTTTGGGGACAACTCGGTCTCCCTCCCTCCTTTTCTCAAAAGAAAAAAAACTGTGTCAAATGACAAAATGAAATCGACATTTCAATATTTTAAACCCTAGATGGATTTTCCATTCCAGCTCTGGTGGCCTCAGTTGTAAAGGCCTTACTGCTACACCTCATGCTGATTTACATACAGACCACGTGTGTCTGCATCGGCTGCTTTTATCCAAATGCAAAAGGAACATTTCTCATGACCGCTAGATTAAACAGAACTGTAATGAGCTATTAGTAGTGAGAAAAGGCTCCTTGACCAAAACCATTAAACACAAGCTTCTCCTGTTCACTCGGTCTAAAAAAATAAATACATCCATAAAGGCCATTTTCCACTTTAACTGTAAATGTAAATGCCATTAATAAAGCAGGACATGTTTGTGATGTGTTACTAGGTCTTTTTAGTAGTTATTATACATTATGACCGGGTGTCAGTGAAAGAGAGAGAAACAGGGAAAGAAAGAAAGAAAGAAAGAAAGAAAGAAAGACAGAGAGAGAGAAAAGAATACAGTAAACAAAAGTAGATGGAAAAAACACAAGAAGGTCAAAAGAAATCAGCTTAAAAATAGATCCCACACCCAGAGAGAGAAAAACAATAAGAGCAATAAAGTTACGAGAGAGTGGCGAGGTGGGAGACCTTGCCATCCGTGTGACCCCAGGGAGGTGGTTCCTGTCCTCTATCTCGCCGTCTCATTCTACAAAGTCAGAGCCTTCTATTTATACAGCACTGCAATGTTTGGCATTTCCTTCAAGGGGGGAGGGTATGAGCCATTGTTTTCCCTGGCTGCTGTTCGATTGGCTCAGCAGGCTCCATGTGTCAAAATGTCAGAGGCTTGTAGCTCTATTTGTTCGATTAGTTTTATTTATCACAGATAAACATTCATTTGTCCTTTCTCGAGATGGGAAATCTTTTTGATCTGCAGCTCAGAAAGCCGTTTGATGGATTGATCACAACACAATTGTTCAAAGGCAACAATGATGTTGCAATGATATGCAACACATAGTCATTGGAAACTCATCTGCAGTGGCGAGCAGTCACTCTAAACTGAAGGAGCAGACAACTCCACTGACAAAGAGGCAGATAGTTTAATATCACAGAAATATGTAAAAAATATGCAGCCAGAATTCTATTGTGAAAGCTTTTTGAAAAAGAAAAAAGCCTTCTTTTTTTACAACTTGGAGATGGAGTTAGCTCTTAAATACTCTCTAAAACATTTTGAAAAATGTGTTTGTGAATTGAGAAAACAAAAACCAATCCCCCCTCCATACAGCCCGCAACCAAAGCTGACACAAATCAATACGTTGTTAGTTAAACAATAGCTGCCCAACACTGCCGGCATTTTAAAAATAGCCATTCCCCAGGGCACTGCAAAACCAAAGAGAATAATTGTGAAGGTTAACAATGCCTGCTGCTATATCAAAATTGAACTGAACCGATGGCCTGGAAAGAGCTCAGTCCAAGCTGCTGCTGGAGGCAGGTTTACAAGAGCTCCCAATAATAGTAATGGCGGGTCTAGATAAAATGGTCAACTTCAGTGAAGCAAGTTTATATTTTATGGAACGGACAGTGTTTATAACCTCCTGTGGGTACTGACAGTTGATCTAGGTTTGGCAGAGAGTCTTAGGAAGATATCAGAGATTCCTAGAGATCACTGTAACTGTAATCAACCAGCAAGAGAGGAACAGAGCTGCTTTTAGAGAGGTGTTGCTGGGTGGATGAGTGTGTATGATGAAAGTATGTAGGTGCAAGCAAGAGTAAGTCGGAAAAAGAGCCACATTTTTTCCCCCTCCTCTACCCCCATGACTTCTTGCCTTTGCTCTCTGCTCTGTTTAGCTATTAACCCTCCACAGAATCCTCCAAACATCCTTGTAGCTCAAAAGTCTTTTTTCCTCCTGTTTACACCTACCCTCTCGAACTGTCTCTTTATAGTTATTTTATCTCTCTCAGCCACCATTCTCCATGCCCAATCCCACTATTTTTATCACAACTGTGCTTGCATTATAGAGTTTTTTATTATAGCTCTGTTACATGTCCCAGGAATAAAGACAGTGAAAGTTAGTAACAGGTTTTTCCCTATAATCTTAATGAAAACTAGATTCTAATGAACTGATGTGTGAAGCAAGCTAAGAATATTCTTGGCTACTTTTTTATATTGTGCATTTTGTAGAATCTTCCATAATTCCATCCTCAGATGAAAAAAAACACCTCATCACTATGCTCACATGCTATGATGAAGTACACATGTACAGTATTTACCCCTGGGTCACACCACCAGTCCCTGGGCAGAGCTCCACACCCGCCAACACCTCAATGGCTCCTGCATCCCAGAAAGAGGAGGTGTGGTTCACTCTACCCAACAGAGAGGCTTCTGGGATGGGCAGCATGACGGCAGAACTGGGCCTAATCCCAAGCTCCCGGTGCCAGCAGGTGAGATCATGGGAAACATGTGTGTCTCTGTAGGAGTATTCGCAGGCAGCTGGCTGTTAAGGATGGCGGGAGGTTGGATGCCTCCTCAGCTCAGCTGCTGCTGTTAGGCTTGGGTGGAAAGAGAAGCCCCCTCTCTCCTCCTGTCCTGTTAGAGTTTTGAGTTATTGTTGGCTGTTTTGCACATATCACAGCAACAGAAAAACCTAAGGCTGCAATTCACGCCTACAGTTATTTTAGATCAAACCACAACCCAAATATTACTTTGACTATTTTTTGTATTTGGTTCATAGGTTCAAGCTGTCAAGTTGCTTGATCATTAGACACACTATTGGCAGTCAAGATGTCAAAATAAGCCTCTACATTTACATAACATTTTTACTTCAGCTTAAAAAGACAAATATTACAGTTTGTAATATTGTACAGAAAAAAGTTATTTCTTCCCCCATCTGTCAAGCTTTCATCCCTGCTTTCCCACACTCTCTTGAAGTTCCTCTCATTCACACATTTTTATTTACATCACCAAACAACAGTATCAATCCAACACCAACAACTGAACAGAGCTGTCATCTGTTAATGGAGTCTGACTCATTGTAAATATCAATGTACACATCAAGAGGATCTCTCTTTGTTAAACTGAGCACCTACACACCTTTCCAAAATCTAGCGTCCTGCTAACTGACTGAGACTCTCTTTCTGATGCATCTGCGTGCATCCGTTCAATGTCATCCGAGTTCAAATTACATTTTTCTCACCTCCCAAATCAAACTAAATGACATGTAAACTGAAGTGGAAGAAAGACCTAGCAAGCTCCCTTGCTGATTACGTTTCCAAAGGTAACACTCTCAAGCAGCAACGGCAGACAATTAGATTTAAGCCGCGTGGGATTCCAATACACACTGATGCTGTGTAATATTATCAAACTCTCTGGACATCCAGCCTTTACCCCGGGTGAACACAGCCAATAAACATTTTGTCTAATGTAGTAAAAATGTGTAAACAATTCACCTGTTACTGTGACACATCTTTGAAGTAAAGCTTGTAATCTGTTGCACACATGCTCCACGAGATAATTTATTTATGACACTCAAACTGTGTATGTAATCCATTTTCCATGTGCATCACACTTGTGTACAGTGCAGTGTATATCACACTTAGGGTTGGGTGTTAATACGGTATACTGTGGGGTCTTAAAAATAGCAACAGTATCAGTTCCAATATTGTCATTAAAAAATGCAACGCACTTATATAGGAGGCAAGGATTAAATATTAAATATAATTTATTTAATGCCTAAAAATGCTTATGTGTGGTTATCATCACATGACAGTGTGGACAAGAGAGAGAGAGAGATTGAGAGGGGGAAAGATGGCAAGTTGCACACTGAGTGACCTGGTCTCGAAGAGGAACACGACTTCTGCAGTTTTCCGACCTAATGAGAAAGGAGAGGTGTTTCAGTATTAGTGTTTGGTATTCAGTTTCCGAACGGTGTAGCCTTACGTCCTAATTTTTAATTAGTCACCGTAATACCGTTTGACAGTATCAAAATTTGGATACCGCCCAACTCTTATCACACTGCCATTAATGTCAACTGAAAAGGCTTGCACTTGTTTCAGATGACACTGGGACACAGAGACGGAAAGAAAGAAAGTATCAGCGGAAGAAGAAATGGAAGGACAGGAGTGAAATGAGTTATAGCGATATTTGCCTCCTTCTTTCTTTAAGTGTATTTAGTTCATGTGTTTCAGATTATTGGTTTCCAAACTTCTCTTTTCTAGGTCAGTGGGTTGTTAAAGCTGGAATCAGTCCAGCCTGTAGCCCCGAGCTAAAGCCTGGGCCTCTGCCTGCAGCTGATTGGCTTTCACTAGTTTACCTTGAGAGACCATGACATGCTCTCTGCCAGTTTGTCATCTGAGCTAGATGACAAACTGATGACGGTCCGTCTGCGGCTGCAGGACCTGGAGCTCACCGCCAGTGTTTCAGTTTGACTGTTAAAAAGTGGTTAGATAATTAAAAGGTATTTATTTAGAATAATTTAAAAAATGTCTAATTTATATTTAAACTTTTTTTAGTCTCAAATGTTAATTTTTGCTATTGTATGAAAACTTTTTCTCTCAAATATTTTTTTTTCTTTCAGATCCTTTATTTTCTCACATGTAATAAAGAAACAAATCTAGCTCCATAGGGTAACATCCTCTAAGGATTGATTGAGAGAAACAGCTGGAGGCCAGCTCAATCAGCAAACTATGGGATGTGGATTAGATGATGATGGGAATGATCACCACATTTGGCTTGTGGCTCTGATTGGTTAAAAACTGACCAAATTAAATCCAAAGTCATTTAGATCTTGCCAAAGTAAATGTCTGTTGATCCTTGCCAGACCTCAGCAAGCAAAGTGTATCTCATAGGCTGGCTTTAGGAGGCTAAAGGTTTAGTATTCAAGCCTTTACATTTAGGGACAAATATAAAAGTTTGATAAATCCAAAAACATACAACTAGTCTTTGGTTTTGGAGCAGAACACCTAATCTATTCTTCAGCATTTCCCCCAAATATTCCTTATTATACAGTACATATGTGTGTTCTGCTCATTCAAAGTCTGAACATTTCAGTTCAAAAAGCAGTGAGGTAGTTGTTTAACCCCAAACCAGTATCACCATATAATCACATTAATGCTGTTTTTGGCCCAAAAAAACAAAGTGAAGCAATATGGTGCTATGCTCTTTGCTAAACTACATGCAGAATGAAATGTATCTGGGAGACAGGCTCTGCCTTCACTCATTGCATGGAAGAGATCAAAGGAGTCTGGAAACAAAAACAGGAGGCAATCTGTCACACCATACATCCATCCATGCTATGTCTGCCTCGACTCCCACATTCATTCCCTTGATCCATTCTATTTCACTTAGAAACCATTTCCTCTGCTAATGAATACTCCCCAGTAAAGACTTAACAATCTGTTAGTTGCATTCAGTTTTTGTACATTCCTCAACTAATCACTACAGCTTTCACATAATATGCATTTCATGCATATTATCACCTACATCATGCTACCCGTTACAGTGGCTATAAAAAAAAAGAGTAATTTTTTTCACTGAAAACAAGATTTATATTGTCTTTGTTTGGCTAATATGAATAATATGAAATTATTTACTTCACTTCACTGCTGTCAGCCATTCAGGCAAAACTGGGTTGCCAGTTACTATTTGTGTTGCACCTCAGTCTACTGAATGAAAATGTTAGTGTAGAATAAGGGTGGAGTTAAGGAT
The DNA here is from genome assembly GCA_026937815.1 of Etheostoma perlongum. Taxonomy (NCBI): domain Eukaryota; kingdom Metazoa; phylum Chordata; class Actinopteri; order Perciformes; family Percidae; genus Etheostoma; species Etheostoma perlongum. Next base: position 18,886,115 of record CM049380.1, on the reverse strand, counting down.
AAAGTTTTTTTTTTAAATAATATTTGATTTTGAATAGGATGAGCCTCTTTTAAAACAGTTCCCGGTTATCGCCCAGGGAATGAAACTGCTGTTCCACCTGATTTGACACTTCCCATTTAACATAGGTAGAGCCACGCTTCCTTCTCTCTGTTCCAACTTTTGTGGTTAATATCATGCTTGTTACATATCCCTGTTGTACATATTATGGAGATATATTTTGAAAAAGAGCTTTCTGTTAGAACACACGTATTAGCACATACAACTTACAACAACGTAAAGAAAATTCAATACTATGAGCATGCTTACTTTAATGCTCCCAACACAATACTTTTATACCCAGCATAAAAGCATCATCTCCTGGGTATTGCTGCTATTGTATAAAAGAGACCAAAACATGTTTTTTTTTCTTTTTTAACCACAATAGCACAAACACTGAAAACTAACAGCATATTTAAACCAAGGCCAGACAATGCTATTTATCAATAGGAAATATATAAATGGCAGCAATACCAACTTCAGACAAGTTTCATCAAGGTAAATGGAAGACTTTCAAGACCTTTTAATGCCACTTAGAAATTAGATGTACATCTTATGTCACCTGTGAAATGAAGATGAAAAAAGTTCTGCCTAACTGGGCTTATTTCTAAGCTGCTGAACACTAGGCTTTATTTAAAAGTCGTCAAGGACTTTTGAGGACCTTGAGTAAAGGTGAGAAACACCATATAATGTATGATCTAATAAGTATCTGCAGACATCTAGATAAATCAGATAAATGTCACATGGCACTAAATGTAGAAAAAGGCCAGAGGGCAATCAGAGATATTATTTAGATATTTTTTTCTATTGTTCAGTGACCTGCTGTGCGGTGTTATTAACACCCTGTTATGGTCGGATTGCTGCAGTCAATGCACACAAATTCAAAGGATTTAAAGTAATAATTATCATCAGTATTATATTCCAGTTCATTTGTACAATTCTTCATTAAAGGGAAACATGCCTTTACAATCCAAGACTGTTACAAGCCATTGGGTATTAAAGCGTTGTGTTAATGACCAATAAACAAATAAATGTATCTTTCTTGATCATTTAAATTCACTTTGACACCATAGAGGACAACAATGTTTCTTTAAAGCTACCACTTAACCTTAATATTCTTGCTGTCTTTGGTTAATAGTGAAAAGACCAAACAAAATAGGTTAACAGCAGGTGAAGCAGACACAAAATTGGGAGTTTTGCAATGTGCCTTAAAGCACTGACAGGGAACAGCACCCACCTTTCCTCAGAGCCGGAGAGGAAAGAGACTCAGGGAGTTGGATGGAAGTAGAGAGGAAGGAGACAGATGATTGATGCATGGATAAACCAACAGAGAGAAAAATGAAAGACACTTAGAATGAGAGGGAGGAAGGGAGGATGAGAGAGACCACAGGAAAACAACCCTAAAGATAGACAGTCAGGACAGGGAATGTATGGCTTTTGAAGGTATAAGTGAGAGCCTAGAGCATTGACTCTTGTTTATTGAGATGGAAGCATACATGAGTGTGCCGATGTGTAATCGGCCTTATGAGCCACATTGTGTAATGGTAAGAGACAAGGCAGCTCTGAGGCTCTATGACAAAAAAACAGAACCGGGTAAACTACTACTACAGTGCACGACATGCACAGGGCTGATTGGGTTTGTGCTAAGTCCAACGTATCATGCTTTCGCTTTGCACAGAGAGAGAAAGAGAGGGGCAGAGTATCAATCTGGGAAAAAGGATTTAAGATTAAGCAATGAGCCACTGATTTGAGTTAAAGTTAGACCCCAATAAAAAGCAGATTACTACTCACGATGTACTCTGTTCATCTTCTAACAACAGTGACCTTCCCTGTTAAAGCTACTGACATCTTAGCACACAGAGGCATTCAAAGCAGCCCAACAACAAACACATTCCCTCATACTGTCAGCTGAGTTCAGCGGGATCATCAGCACATAGTTAACCACAGCATGAGCTGAATTATGTGCAGCGACACGTCAACACTCTCCTGACAACTTTGTGCATTTCAACACAATTTGACAGGGTATTAATTCTGGGGCACCAGCTTACTTCGCTACTCTGTGGCGGATTTGTTTTTATTATTAAAGTCATTGCTTCAGATCAGCTGAAATCAGAAAGGAACATTTTTGGCTTCATCCGTGTACAAACTATATATGCATTTCTGCAAAACTATTAGTATTCTGTGAGACGACGAGTCTTTGGGAATCTTAAAATGGGAAAAATGAATCAACATTAAATTGACGTTAAAAATATATTGCACAACCATCACATCTATACTCTTAAGACCAGTATTACAGGGGTATTATGGTGATACTTAAGAAGACAATAAAAATAAATAAATAAATAATACATTTCACTATTGATTATCAAAGACACGCCTCAAATTCTACTGTACAAAAATATACAAGAACAGTTTAGGTCATTGTTTTTCTGGTGGAAGAATAAGAATGCCAAGAGGACCCATACATCCAAAATAAAAACAAATGTAAATAACCCAAAGTGTCTGTTTCATAGCTTCTCAACTGAGGCTGAAACTAACATAAGCCCTAACATAAGCAGAGGGACACATGTACTTGTTAAAATTGTTTAACATGCTTTTGCAGACAACAACACATGAATCTCACTGCTGAATCATTCGAATAAGAGTCTGCATCCTCTGTGCAGCAGGGGTAAGCTACGGGCCACCCTATGGTCCGATGGGAGTTACAGGGGACTTCCAAGCAAAATTCCAAGTAAAAATCATGTCATTTTACCAATCTCTGTGAGAAAAAACTGTTAATCTTATGTTTAGTCTCACAGATCTACACAGAATACTGTCCAATTTGGTAGCTTGCTAAACCAACAACTGTCCATATACCTATGGCAAATAATCACTGCATGTGTTTAGACATGCAACACACAAGAAACCCTGTACATAAAGCACCAAGTGTCTACATTTGAGGATTATACCAGCAGTCTATTTCAGACAGGTTTGTTTGAATCTGGTCCATTCAAGAGAATGCTAACGGAGAACACAACAGCACAATGGCAGTGGATGGTGGAAAAAATAACCACCGGTTCCCGTCTCTATCCCTGTGCGCCGTTCTCACCCCGGCGTGTGCCATAAAGCTGAAGCCCACACAGCGCCAGAGCCGGCCAGACACCTCTCAGCGCGGAGGGGAGGGGTTACAGACACCTACCAGCTTTACATGCCGAACTCTTTTTTCTTCTGTCATCTTGAACGTAGCCCAAAATGAAGTTAGGAGAAACAGAGTAGAGATGGACAGACAGATCCGAGCCGGGATAGGCCTACTGTAGAGGACTCCTTCTCCCAAAAGTCTGTTCTACACGGCGCAGCGAGAAATACCCGCCCGGTGCGTTCAGTCTGTGGGGCTGCACCGCTCCGCTGGCAACAAGCAAGCGGAATATTCAACTTTGGAAAATGAGAGAGGGAAGGAGACACACCGAGAGCGAGCGAGCGAAAGAGAGAGAGAGAGAGAGAGAGAGAGAGAGAGAGCCAGACAATCACAGGAAAGCGGCTCCTCCTACCCATACAATACAAAAAGGCAAAAGCCAGCAGATAGAGAAGCTTTAGTGTAGAGTCGGGGATGTTAGGCTCCTACAAACTGTATCACGCGGTCACCGTCGCCTAATTTCATTTAGTGTGTAGCAACACACTAGACGTCACACTTCGTCAAACTATCGACTTTACGGAATGAAATTTACCTGGCAACTGCTGCTCAGTAACAAGGTTACACAATGAGGTCACCAACGGTAACAGAGGCAGTTAGAAGAGATGACAGCAGTTTTCTAACCTGCATGACAAATTAATTAATAACCACCATTGCCCTTCATTTTCTTTTCTGGAAAATGATGCAACTCCGGGTAATAAAGCAGGCCTCAGATATTAAACGTCCTGCTTTCTTCTTTACTATCAATAAGTAATACGGAGGTAATTCCATGTTCAATTCCACACAAAAAAAGGCCCAAAGGCGGCAATTAGAATATTCATTGATTTCAACTTGGGCAAAAGTGGTTTATAATAAGGGTGATATCACACTTTAATTTTCTGGATTAATTACATGATTGTGTGTGTGTGTGTGTGTGTGTGTGTGTATGTGTGTCTCAAGTAATGCCTGTTTCAGTGTGCGTATAATACTCCTACACAACAGTCAGTTACTTGATGTATGTCCCACGTTTATTGTAGTGTTCCAATTATATTTCTACAGGATACCACACATACTGGAGCCATAAACTACAAAAAATATGTATCAGAGAATCAGTACATCTTTGTTCTGAGCAGGCGTATGTACTGTCTGTGTCTGCAGATGTGTGTGTGTGTGTGTGTGCTTGGAAACAGTGCAGAGGTTAAGAGGTTTTGTAGAGCTTTTCAGCAGACTGCTGTAGCCTGCTGTTGCTGCTCTCTACCAGTCTGTCCTGCACCTGTCGGACAGAACACTGCTTGTAATACAATTTGGTCCCCATGCATTGCTCTCTGCATAGGGGCACATATAGACTGGTTAAACTGGTGGTGCCTCATAATAACAGATACCAAAAATAGCTAGATTTATGTAATATCGATGTAAATAATCAAAACTGATCACATACTGCTTTAGGCTCCTACAGAGTTTAGAAAGGTTTATTTGACATTTTGATAAACTGTATACAAAATATTTAAAAGCCAAGTTCAAAGGATGCTTTGAAGACTTATTTCTGACTGTTGCCTCCAAAAATATCATCACTGGTCATGTCAAATACCTAAACATTTTCCCTCTTTTATCAAAGGTAGTAGTCTATATACAAAGCTCCAGTAAAACTTTACTGAAGTCATTTTAAGGCATCACTGCTAGCCATTAGAGATCAAAAGTAGTATTGTCTGACACAGAAGACATACATTTAGATTTCTGAAATGTGAAAAAACTTGTATCCAGTGGTTTACCAGCGAGTCAAATGAACCTACAGTGTAGAAAGAATCAAAACACAGTAAGTAGGCTGCTGTAGGTAGCCAGACTAGGTGTGGCCAGACAAGCTGGTATGCTCTACGACTGTCAACAAGAGCCACCGCAAATCGTCTGAGAGCCTGTCTGTTTCTTTGAGCTTACTGTTTACTATATTTACCCGTCTGTTTATATTCAATATACCTACAGACACAGATGCCATGCCTTTTCTTGTCTTGATAACTGTTTGTGGACCTTTTTCCTGTCTGTAATGTTGGCCTCCCAGTGTGCAAATCTGTTCTGCACTGTACACAGTACAGTCTGTCTGCTGTAATTGTTTTTCCACCAGAATATTGGGAAATCTTATCACTGTGAAGCCAAGGGGGTGTTTCTAGACAAACAGGTAGAATGGGAATTTTTTTTTTTTATCTCATTTACACGCTCCATGCTAAAATTCCACATATTGTCTGTATGTGATAGGGATTTCTTAAAGGAACACCTTTTCTTAAGTAAATGGTTTGAGCCAGCCACATGTAAATATTTAACTTTAATTCGGTATTTTGGATTTTAATAGGTCTTTTATGCTTTGAGTCTGACAAAATAGTTGATTGTCCGCACAGATTTTAGCCTGGATCCAGCCCCAGGCATCCACCAGTGCATCTTCACTCCTGATATCCTCACTGACCACGTGGACATCTGATTTTTGTGACTGGGAGTCGTCTCATCTGAAGGCAGCTCTAGCATCCAGCACTCTAAATGAACTCAGCAATTTGCGGTGCTGGACAGTGCTGTTGTGTGTTTACTCTTAGTTTGTGCAGAGCAACCACTTGCTGCAGGGCTGTGGCTGGTCAGATGATGGCTACTGATCATAAGTTTCAAGACTGGCTTGAGCTACTGGGACTCACTTGCTTCCGCACTAGCTGTTATTACACCATACTTCCATTTGATTACACCAAATATACAAATAAAATGTATTACAGTAGTAACATTTCATTAAAAGAAACTAGTTCAGGTAGTCAAATCAAGTCTGCTGTTACACTCACGTGAGATACTCTCTTTACTGTAAACATGTATCTAATGTTCAGTGCTTTGTTAGCTCTTTTGCTGCCACACTGCTCTTTGAAAGCTATACTGTCACTTGTGGCTGCTACTCCCGCTGCCTCTGCTGCTTCTCATCATATAGCATTTTAAAAGCCCACATCCATCCCAGTAAACTGTTAAGTCGCTGTTTCCCCTGGGGGTAAAGTTATTATCTTCACTTCCCTACTCCCTGCTGTGCTGAGTTTGGTTCTTCTTTGGGTGGAGTGACAAGGTCATAGCCTAGATGCCAAATATCATTGCTATATGTAGTCTTCATTTACATAAAAAATCAATTCCTTGTGAGTTGGCTGACTAATATATTATTTCACTGTTTAAATGAACTCTTGATTCAAGTTGGGAAATGATTCTTAAATTAAAAAGTTACTTGGGAAATTACTAATTTACTTTGCCACATGTGGCTGGGATTCTGATATTACTGCATTATTGTATGGCAACATTGTGTTGAAGCAGACTTTATTTGACTTCATTTAAATGGAAAGTTTACATCAGAAAACAAAGACATGATAAAAAGTGTGTTAATTACTTATCCTATACAGGGCAGAATAAGGACAGGCTGGAGGACTGAGGCTGCTGTTCACAGTAAACACACTGGCTACTGGAGACTTGGCCTCACCATTGTGCTGCTGTGGCCCAGGCATGGGGCATATTACATATCAAATTACCATCAGCACCACTAATTGTGTGTGTGTGTGTGTGTGTGTGTGTGTGTGTGTGTGTGTGTGTAGAAGTGCATTATAAATCACCAACACCACACAGTGTGTCCAGAGGAAATGCATCAGGTCCTCTCTTCCTCTTTCCTTTCCCAGCCCACTGATCATCAGGGACTTATTGTACAGCACCATGCTCTGTGTACTGAAGCAACATGAAGTGATGGAGAAAAACGATCACAACAGGGACATAAAAAAAACATAGGAATTCTTTGGCCTACTGCAGAAAGCACAAGATAGGGATCTGGTATTCTGTGCCTGCATGTGTTTCTTACTATTGTGGTACGCTAATATGTACACTGCTGTGGGAGTGGCGATCATTTCATTTCACTCCAATTTTACTAAATTGTGATTATTAATTATTTGATTACAATCTTACTCATTCTTAACCTTGGTGAGACAACTGGGAGACGTTAGAGTGTGAAAACCTTTAGCAGCCTCACTTTCATTTGGCAACAAATGTTTCCAGTAATCTAACCGCAATTCACAAAGCAGAACAATAACAGCTTTGTAACTCAAACAACTAGTCTTTATTTCTCCATTATTTTAGTGTGATAAAATGCCCCAGGTTGGTAGTAACACTTTCAATGTAGATAAAGGTGACATCCTCTAGGCCATCCTTTTCTTCATTCCAAATGGACACCCTCATAAACAGATCAATGAAATAATCAGACAAGTTTTTGGATGTGGCATCGCTCCATCAGCTTTCCATTAGTCCCGCAACTTCAAATCTGATATTTTTCACCAATAGAGTCAGATTGCAGACATTATGTTTTTACTTTCACCTACACAGACAAATTCAAACACAAACTCAAGTTGTATGTGACACAGCAACAAGTTATGCTTCACCAAGTGAAGAATTAAAGGCACTGTGGTTTGTTAAATGTTGGCATTTTACCTAAATAGAACGGAGATGGTGTGCTTTCCCCTCTGGAGTCCTTAAAGTTACAGTTAAACATTGCATGCAATTCTAACTTGTCATTTAGCCTGATGTAAATGTGTCCAAAGTGTCAGCTCTGCTACTGTAGACATACTACCTAAAGTTGAATCTGTAATCCACCCATATGCTTCCTCCAGGATGTAGTTTGACGTATTGAAGGGATTCCTAACTGTGAAGTGGTGCATATATTTAGACAGGCAACAGGTCAGATCTGTGTCACCATAGTGACAGGATCAGCTCTAAAGCTGTTATGAGAAAACTATATAGGCTCCCAGTGTAAACCAAACTGAATACATAGTGACCACTGTCTGATTAAATAATGCTATGTCCTTTGAATTGCAACTGCGTGTGTGTGTGTGCGCACACACATGCTTAGCAGAGGTAATGCTCATACTTTCTTATCATAGTCACACTGCCTTCTTCACCCTCTGGCTCCACACCAAGACAGGCTGGAGCTAAACATAGACTGTCCACAGAAAGACAGAGTCAAATCTAAGGAGTGACTACTACTGTGTTTGAACAAAAAAATACAACAAAAACTTATGAAAACAAAATTTCCCCATTCCACCCTTATATTATTTATAAAGGCATTGATCTATGTACTGCCATATTTGTGAAATATGAGAGACAGGACATCAGATGATCCTTCTAACTGTATTTGACCTTTGCAGCGGAACTGCAGGCCTGTAATTTATACTACACTTTGGCAAGTATAAACAGAGATTTTAATAGTTTGTATAGTCCACTATTTGTCATTATTACAGTGCTTATCTAGCCACTAATGTTTCTAGATCATAATTTATATTACATAATATTGGGACATTATAGAACTCAGATGCATTAAGGGGCTTTGGGCCACCTCATTAGGATTAGCAGACAACAAAACAGGCACAACCGATTTGTCAAAAATAGTTGGATGTCTGATGGAGACTAGAACTTGAAACAGTCATCTGTTCATTTTAAGAGCACATGTATTTTATGGTTAAATATTGAACTTAGCTGTGCCTCTGCACAACCTAGAAACATGCAATTATCTTTCCTTTCTGAAGATGTACTAAATGCATCAAAATATAATTACGACCACATTGCATATAAAAAAGAAAAAAGTTCACCAGACCATAGAAGAGAAAATCAAAATGAAAATGGAAAAGATCATAGACCTTATTAGTAAAATAACTGAAAACCCTCAACACATAGCAGAAAACCTTACAGCAACACTACCCAGCACCAAGCGTTTCATGACAACACTGTAATACTCTGGTAACTTCCTTTGATAGCATGGCTGTCTGTAACCTTTAAAGACAATCTGGAGTAAGATTCAGCTTTAAAAACTTGTTTTCATAATGTCACGTTTGTGTTTTCTGCTTGAGAAGCTGCCCGGCTTGGAAACACGCAGCTTGTTGTCAGCTGTCAGAATCTTTAGAATCACGGGAGCTGCATTTTCTTTTCTTTTTTTCTAACGCTGCAACATGTTGGTGCTTGGTAGCACCAGACTGTATCACAGTTAGCAGAGTGGTTTGTTTCCAGGGGCCAGAGGATGACTTGTTTGTGTGTGAGTTGCAGTTAGTTTCAGATACAGCCCAACTGGGACACATAGCTCTCATTAACAGTTAGTAGGTCCCCACTCTGCTGTTTTGTTAATGGTGTCTGTCACAAAGCCATTATTATGTATTTTACTTTATGAAGACCTAATAAACTGCAGGGGCAGATTTTAAATGGCTCACAAAAACAGTAGTGGGAAGCAAACAATGTGCCTAAAACATCCTGTTTGTGTGTCTTAACCAGATTTCACAGATGAGGTTGAGGATAAGACATGGGAGTATACAGAGTACAGCGCCAGAGAATTTGATGGCTGACTTAAAACTCACTCGCTATATTGTTATAACTTCAAATTTATTCTTTTGTCTGAAATCCAAAACTCCAAACCCCACATCAGGATTGATTTGTTGAACAAGTACTGACCTGTCACTCATAAGGAAATTGAACCAACAAAGAAAACAGAACTTTGAAATACAAATGATTGCTACTAAACTGTGTAATGACTACTTATCTCTAAGATACTTTCTTCATAGGACAGCCTTTATTGTCTACATTGCAGATATATTCACAATTGAAGAATTTAATTTCTACATAAATGGAAAATCTAATTTTTGTTATTCAACTGATCACAATTTTAGCTGATAAATGTTTCTAATAAAAAAACAAGCTTGCATCAGAAAACTGAAAAATGTATTAAAGTCCAGTCAATATGAGAGCAATAGCAGGTTATTCAATGTGCCACACTTTTGATTACATTTGGATCACAGATCCAGCCTTTAAAAGACATTCCAAATTAGAGTGCTGCTTAGCATTGGTCAATTATGCAGATATAGTCAATTATGTAAAATGTATAACTCACATCCCCTGGGCACCACAGAAGTCGTTTAGGATTACAGACATTTGGAAATTGCTCACTCACCTTATCTCTATCACAGCGGACCAATAGGGCCCTCCTGCTAAGCGCTTATAGTTTCAATTCCCTTTGTTGCAAAATACCTTTTGCTTCCTCCCAAGGGTAGCTTGCTAAACCCTGGGACTCTGCACACTGCATTAGTTTTAGCCTCAATAACGTTTTCCTCCTCCATTTGGATAACTTTACTGTGTAATAATTGAATGGATCTTAGACTCAGAATCAGATGACATGAAGGGAGGAGGAGGAGACAATTGCGCTAGTCTCGCTTTACCAGACCTTCCTCCACTGCGCTGCGGAAGAGGGTCTGGCTAGTCCACATAGCATCCTGGTATGGGAAAAAAACATGCTCTGGTTTTACCATAGTCCTCATAAATCCACCGTAGTTTAAAATTCCAACACAAAGAAAGCTGACGGTATCTAACATCGGCAAAAAGACATGCATCCGGCAGAATTTCCTGCGGCACCGGAACAATCATGGAAGTGGAACGTCGAGGATATAGGTCTCGTTGACAGATGACTGGGGAAACGCTCAACATGATAAGTCACTGTATGTTTGCGTGTGTGTAATATACAGTATGTACACATACGGCACACACACATACACACATACAATTCTTTATTACATAACATACAATACAACTGCAGCCTCATGTAAAACAAGCACAACAGTGAGAATTACTTATTTCATATAGATTATGTATGAGACGGTCAACTGAAATAAAATAATCAGATCAGAGACTGCATTGTTGGAATAAAACTGTCACAGGTGTACAATAAATAACATTACTGGTTATTGGTGAATAAAGCAAGAGTGTATTGTAGACACTGCTACCGCAGCAGAAGTGAAAAAGACAGAAAGCCTGTGAGGGAGACTGGAGACATAAAAAGCAAAAACACAGAGGAGGCAGATAGAGAAAATATGGGTCAGACAGAGAAAGGCAGGAAAAGCTAATGTAAATCAGAATGTGTAAACATGTACAGGCCTAATCTCATTATCCCTCATCCTCCTGGGTATGTGATTGGATGCTTGATTAAATCAGGAGATGAAAGAAAAGAGGTAGAAGACATAGACAGGGGTAGGAGGGAGGAAGGTGATTAAGTATCCAAAGAAGAAATAAATAGAGATTAAGGGATAGTATGGAGCAGGCAACGGTAAAGACTCTACAGTGTATTATATGCTAGGAGCTGCACAACACTCATGAACATATGAGGGATGTATTTCCAGCATATTAAAACAAATGGAGAGCTTATGTCAAATTGCATAACATATGAAAATAATATCTCATCTGAAAAAATGTTCATTTCATGTGAAACCATTCATAGTACATGAGGATAATATATATGTGAGTATTTATGTGATGATGTGCAAGATTGGAGTTATTGTAACCATAATTTCTTTTCTAACAGATGGCCCTTCAAAATATCTCTGTTAACGTTGTTGCTAAATAATTTCTGTAAAATGGCACTGTGACCGATAGGAACAACTGTTCAAATCAATTTAAGCCAACTATAACCAACTGTACTGGAAAAGTCTCTTATTTGCTACAGAGCATATGCCAATAATACAATGGTTGCATCTAAAATCAGAGTGGGGGTAATATTTACACATCATACTCTAATTAAGTGCTTAGTATAATTTCTGTAACCAAGGTCAATATGAGTTTAGCCTTCATTAAAATAAAGCCATATTTCTCAATACACTTGTCTGTTTTGGTCACAAAGGAGATGTTGCTGTTTGAGTTCTATTTTCATATAGAGTAATTGTGCAAAGTCCAGCATTGGGCCAGCGAAGAGGCATTTTCCTGAGATGGAGAAATGTCCTTACCTACACCTGTTCAGTATTTGGGTGACTTGCAATGCAACACAGTTGTAGAAGAAGGACAGTAGGGGGAACATCACTTCATCGATGTGTGTTTCATCCATCCCCTCTCATTACTAACCTTTCCTGTCCTTCTTTCAACTACGGAGTAGTCTATCTCCATGACCTGGCTAAACTGCTCATCTATTCTGGGATGGGCGAAAAACGCTCTGGCTTGTTTGTATTTATTTGTCCTGGGAGACGCTAAGCCCCAGATGCAATAATGGTACCCTTGAAAAATAGATAGCGGAAGGGGAGGGACATCTGGCGCTGTCAGGCTTAATCCAAGTACTGTACATTTGGTGATCAAGGCTAATGTGGGAGGGACTATCTAGTAAATTATAATCAATATTACACATTGAGGTCAAAATTAGGCTAATCAGAAAATTTATTTCTGTAAGAAAATGTCAATAAGTATCAACTGTAAAATACAGTAGTAGCAGTGGCAGAAGTTGTAGTGGCAAAGGGATGATTTATGGATACTTTAGACCAAAGGGATGAGTGACTAAAAACCCCTACAATCTTTTCATTGATTTATTATTCATATTCAGTACTGATTGCATGTCCTTCTTGTATCCTTTAAATTGCTTAATTCTCGGTTCAGCAGCAAATGACCTCTTAACTATTTAAAAGGCAACTCTGGGTTTGAGGCATATCTGTGCGGTGTGTTCATGCGTATTGTGTGAGAACACTTATTCTGCTTGATCTGATATTCTCCCCTTTGGCTGCACCTGCCAGGTTGGGGTGTGGTCCCACCTATTCACTTTTGCTTAAGGATTTTGGAAAGGAGGGCATGCAGAGGTGGAAGATAGTATGTGTGTTAACAAACACTGTTGTCATGACAGATTTTTTGAGTAGTGAGCGTAGGGAAATAATGACACGAGGAGGGCGTGTTTGTGAAAAACGATTTAACCCCGCCCACTGGCAGGTGACGAGCAAACGGACATGCTGCAGGAGCATACTGAGAAAAAGACTGTTTTCCCCTCCATGAGCTGGGGCTTGCCATACCTAGAGAGAGACAGTGCTAAAACAGCTCAAGTGAGGGCTGTCTGCGACTGACAGTGGACGCCGGAGCAAGTGGGCCATCTTCAGAGGCAAAACCATTCAGTGTTCTGGGTGAGTCAGTTGGACACAGCACAAAACCCCTCCAGGAGTAGGAGGGATATGCATTCATTCAGACAAGTTTAGTCTCATTCTAACGTTGAACGCAACACATTGGGAGAGAAGACAGGGGGATTAATGTTACTGGCTAGGCTAACTTTTGTTACTGTGTGTCTAATGAGCAAGGTTAGCTTAGCTGCCTGTAACACTGTCAAAATTAATAACTCTGCACATTAACTGATTATCAGGGTGCTTGGGCAGGCACGGAGCCAGTTCTGAAGAATGCAGGAAAAGAAGCTGTAATGGTTTTTCAGCACAGTCACACCTTGACTGTGCAAGAGTAGCAAGGCTTGTCATTATGTGTTTGACCCGACAGCTTTAACACTAATCTAAAACTTGTTTGTTCATATGTTGTCTGATGGCCTTGCTGTGGAAGACTTAGGCTGACACTGATGCACTGGATCAGTACTCTCTTAGCGCTCTGTAAACATGTTAACCCATTTGCCATAGGATTGTCGCTTGCCACAAGAATTTATTCCCCTCCATTTGCTGGAGTCTCATAACCTGACGCGCCAGATGGTTTGTACCATCAGAACCATCTGAGAAACAGTCATTGGAAACTGATGGAAAGGGCAGGCCCTTTAAAAAAAATACCTGGCAGGTGATTGGATAACATATTTGTCTATCACGTCCTCCATTGTTGTTTTGAAAGAACTGTCACATCTGACACACACACACACACACACACACACACACACACACACACACACACACACACACACACACACACACACACACACACACACACACACACACACACACACACACACACACACACACACACACACACACACGCCTAAACCTAAACCACGCCCATAGCTGCCAGGAGCTCCTTACTGAACGTGAGCGGACGTAGTTCAGACACAAACACATCACCTGAAGCCTAACATGATGGAGTATCAGGTGATATGCAATCTTGCGATTCTCACAAAAAATAAGGGGTCCCACACAGATACAAGCTCAACAATGCATGGGCCCTACCAATTGTTGGCCTTTAATTTCAAGCATGAGCCATAAAAGTAGTTGTGTTGAGCAGACTAAGCTGCATGAATGACAAAATAAATGTCTTTTCATTCAAATTATTTTGCAATTAATTACCTAAAACTGAAATGAATCTCATTGGACTTTGGAGGACCTCTAAAAGTAATGTACAACCCTGACGTTATCTCAGAGTAGAAAATTCCACCTTGACGTACACATTTGTCAAATAAGAATAAAATTGACACAAAAAATGATTAGTTATTGAGTCTGGGAAGATAATGCAGTGGCATTTCCCGATATTTTCTCATACAGCTGGAGCAGACACCATGAAATAGCCTATAAAGGTGTTGTCAAAACACACACTTTGACCTGTTCTAAAACCTGCACGCAGTGCTGTAAAAGTGCTGTTACAGTAACCGTAGCCACATTAAATGACAGCTTGACTTGAGGAGCTGGCAAAAATGTCTTGAGCCTAAATCTCCTGCTCTACCCTTCCTTATCTTTTCTTCTTTTGTCTTGATTTCCTTTTCCCCTTACTCTATGAAATGCTGACCTCTTCCTCTTTCCTCAACTTTCCCCCCTGATGTACTCATTAACATATACAGTACCTCAAACCTTTTGCTGCTTTCCTGCTGATTCCCTGATTCAGTGGTTCATTATTGTCTTGACACCTCCTCCTCACCTTTTCCTTATCCTCCAGCTCATCCTAATTCCCTTCTTCTTCTTTCCCCTTTCATTGCCCTCTCCTCCTCCTCATCACTCAGAAGAACAGCAGAGCTCTTCATCAAGCAGACGTCAGGCATCTGTCAGAGTCCAGGCCAGTCTTAGTGTGATTGATTTTTGGCCCACCTGCGTCTTTCGTAATGACCAACTGTCTGTTGTTTTACTGCCTGCATTGCATCCACTCAGTATCACCTGTCACTGCAGCATCCAGAAGTCAAATATTTCAGCTTAGACCTGCAGTGCATTATCCAGCTTGTCTTCAGTTAAGATATATGTACGTATACCATATAACCTGCATGCCTTTCCTCCAATCACTGAGGAGAAAGCCATTACTGAGGGTTATTTTAAAGAAACAAATCAATTACATTCTGATGGCAAACACAATATCTCTTTTACGGTTACATTTTTTTCAATTATACCCAAGCAATGACTTTTCTGAATGAAGCCAATAAATGTGGGTTTGGACTTGAAAGCACAACACTGTGTTTTTATTTGGTCATTTAGCGGCTTGTGAAACAGTTTGGAAGCTGAGGCAGCAGAATATTTCTACTAGAATGAAATGGTAGCTCTGGAGAACTGCCACATAGTGGAGCACAAGCAGGACATATTT
The DNA here is from genome assembly GCA_026937815.1 of Etheostoma perlongum. Taxonomy (NCBI): domain Eukaryota; kingdom Metazoa; phylum Chordata; class Actinopteri; order Perciformes; family Percidae; genus Etheostoma; species Etheostoma perlongum. Next base: position 18,870,631 of record CM049380.1, on the reverse strand, counting down.
TCAGTGAGGCAAGCCAATATCATTACAAAATATGTAACTTTTTCAACTGAACCCAGACCTCAGTGTGACTCCAAGACATCAGATGATGAAACCATGTCCGGAACACTTTCAAAAACTCCTTTGTGTCCCATGGCGACCTCCAGACTGAGTACGGATGTATAAGATGAGCTTCAAACTGGAGTGGAGTGGAGTGGAGTGAAAGCAGGGGCATATCACATCCCCTGCACTCACCTGGAAGCCAAGATTCTTTGATCACCTACAGAGGCCAGGTGCAACTTCCGGATCTGGAGCAAGTTAAACTTTCAAGATCTCACTCTCTCTTTCTCTACTTTCTGTCGCTGTTTCTCGTAATCTTTCCTTCACTCTTTTACCCTTACTTCCTTACTTTCTTACTCCCTCTCATTTCCTTGCCCTCTTTCTCTCCATCTGCCTGGCAGGGACAACTGAGTGCCCATGGAGAGCAGAAATGCAGCAGAAGGCATCTTTGAAAGGGAGCTATGGCTGCAAACCTTTCATCTAGTGCTATACCTGTCCAAGGCGGGCTGCAGGATACCTCGGCTGTCAGAAGGCTTACGCCAGAGGAGAGAGGAGGGATGAGACAAGTGGAGAGGAAGGGAAGAGGAAAGAGAAAAGGGCGAAGAGAAAACAAATAAAACTAGCCTCTCTGGTATTAAAAATCTATTTTGCCAGTCTAAAAAAGGGAGTAAATGAAGATGAGTAAGAAACAGATATCTGAGGAAAACGATGGAGAGTAGAGAAGGGGGAAGCAGAAGTGGAGCAGAAAGATGAGAGACAGAGAGACCCTTGTGGCTCATAGAGGCAATTTACAAATCCCAAGCTAATGGGTCTTCCTCCTGCTTTCACCTAAAATATGACCAAGACATAATCTGTCAATCATTGAAAGTGCTTAAGTTTGCTTTAAAGTGGCATTCCTACTTTATTTACCAATTCAGAACCTTAGGAAATAAAAAGTAGCTGGCACAAACACACACGGCAATCATCTCGATAATAAAGCCATAAAGTAGGCTTTCTTTCTTACTCAGGACAGCGCCACTTCTCACAAATACAGATAGGATTGGAGATGAAAAGTTTATCTGACACGTAACCGCGATCAGCGTTGTGGGAAAGTAAGAATCAATGGAGCAGGGGACTGACAGAGACATACCAATCATACTATGACGGACGTTCCACTTAGCACCAACTGCAATGTTTAATTTTAAATGAATGTAGCCTACTGGCAGTCTGGCACATGTGGGTGCTCAGTACTTTACGTGGGTGTTCAAGCTCTGGCGCACCTACGGTATTGGCGCCTATGCCAATAAGCATAAAGGAACAATAGGTAAAAGAAAAGGGCTTGACAAGCTGCAGACAACCTATTTTGGATTATTGGACATGCTGAAACTGAGCAATTTAAAAAAAAAAATGTAAAAGACTGTAAACAAAATTTCAAAGTATGTAAGTGCTGTCAAATGATTGCTGTTCATTCAAAGCATACACTCAGTGCTGCATGCAACATCACAACTTTGGCAGCGTGCCTGCGTGCATTATCTCAGCATGCCACTGCTTGGCCAATTGCATCTGCTGCAAAGTATGCCTCCTTGACAGGCAAAAACTGAGTAATTGGAGAGTGTGTGATTTGCCACGACAAGAGGCAGGCAGAAAGTTAATGTGAGTGTGTGTATTGTTGAGTGCCTGTGTGTGCAAAATACTTCAGAAACCTCTTTAAAACAGGGCACATGCTTCTTTTGGTAAGACAAATAACTCAAAAACCTACCATTGACAGCGGCTGTCTATAGCCGTGACGGGCTGTGAGTTTGACAAATGGATTCTCTCATAGCTGTCTACCTGTGTAGGTTCTGCATGGGAAAATCAGGGAGGAATGCTGCAAGGCAGCTCTGTCCTTAGTCATAAATGGCACGTCTGGGAACACAGACGAAAATCATTACCGAGTCAGACTATGTTGTTATGGCTGACAAAATGTTGCTTACCTCAGATGTGGCCAGCCCTTTCAATTGTCTGTATCACATAACAGAAAATGGGAATTTGTCTTTTAAGTCGGCAGGTATTTAAACAGTAATCTGTTTTTGAGAGGCCACCATTAAACCAAACAATGCCAGCCAATAGGCAAAACCCTGGCTTCAATTGCTTTTAAATGAGCCTCAATTTTATACTATTTTATACTAATTTTCTGTATCAAAAGACAACCTTGATCAAGTTCATATTAAATGTAAATGCTTCACATCAAAGACATACAGTGTTACCATGGGAACCAAACCCCAAGTTCATAAAAGAAATTGATTGTTGCTATTAGGGGACCCCTCCGATGGAATATGTGAAAACAACAGTGCCACCTGGAAAGCTATAAAACTGCATCTGAAAGCTGCATCATCTTAATAAAGTGATTATCTATAGATGTTTGACTATATTAAATATTTATATTTTTTACATTAATTGTGTAAAAAGGTCCCTCCAATAGAAGAGCAAACATAACTGAGGAAAAGTCTAGCTACCAGGGCTATCCTAATGGTTCAATCCATTTCAAGTTACTTTTTACCATCACAGGAATGTACATAACTTCAATTGTTTAGCCACTCAACCTGTATATAATAAAGTCAACAAGCTTTTTCCATACAAACACAGAGAGCTGTGGTAGCCTGATACTCTTTCCCTGAAGGGGGGCTATGTGCTGTAAGCTCTTGTTAGGAGGATATGCTCCGGGAAAAGTCAGTCGAGCGGTCTTAAAAGACAAGAGGTTGAGGTGGGGGAGCTGACGAGGACCCAGACTCCAGCTATACAGTCCAACAAGTGCATTATGTTTCCACTCAATGCCAGGCTCCATGCAAGGCAAGGTGGCAGCTTTACAAAGCACATCATTTTAGACATGAATGATCGTATCCACTGCTAATCCAGTCATTTAAGAGTCAGTGTGGCTTTCAGCAGGTTTTGGTAAATTACATGTACTTAAAACCTTGTTGGTTTGAATCCTAATCATGACCTTGATCATATCCTCTCTACTTTTCTTTCCTCTATCTCAATTTACACCACTCATTTTTCATCATTTTACAAATGCTTCCTATCTAATACACATAATTTAAACAATAATATGATGTAAAAAATAAAAGAGGATAAGCAATCATCAGGAAAGCGCATCTAATGTTATGGAAACAAAAGGTCTGCGCATTCATAGATGGTCAAAATGAAGTTGAGGCAGCGCTTCTCCAACCAAAAAAAAAAAGATGAGCGAGCATTAGCATAAATAGGTATTGGTCCACAGGCTTTTGCCACTTGGCTGGAATGGTAGATAGGTGGTGACAGAGATGTGAGTTGGGGTTGGAGAGGGAGAATCATGGGGAAGGATCCTGCAGAGTGGAGTTAAAAATAGAGCATGGAGTGGAGGAAGAGGAGGGGGGAGGGGACATACCTGTGGGCTTGGAGGCAGCCTAGTTAGCAATGAGCAGCACCACTGTGGACGACGCTGGGCTGGAGAGCGAGACAGAGAGAGATGGTGTGAGAAAGAGAAACACAGAGAGGGAAGATAAAGACAAATGAGAGAAAAAGGATGAGGGAAAAGTGAGGTACAAGACAACACATAATGAGCAGAACGGGAGAGAAGGGAAGAGGTTGGTGGGAGGAGAATAGGAAAACAAGTCAGATTAACATGAAGCCCCATGTTTAAGTCAAATACAGACAATTATTTGACAGTTAACTGTGGATGCCAGCAATGACTGGCAATAGGTGATATACGATATGCTGAACTTGTTGAAATGTTTCCCAAACATACACACACTGGGTGCTCTTTTGTAGGTGCTAGAGGTGGGGATTCCATAATTAATCCTTCAAGTTAAGGCTATATAAAAAAATACAGCCATATCTAGTAACATATTATGTCATGTCATGTTGCTATCTAAGATAGTCTTTCATAAATAGGACACCCTACTACTTTATTGTTTTTCTCTAATTTAATTTAAGATGAATGTGTGATCTGAAAATAACTCCTTTTTGTGTTTACTTAAGAGTCTACTTTGACTGTTAATCCAGGCTCTGGCAACACCTACCATTTTCAAAAATTAAAGGAAATCATACACACATATTCAAATGCAGTAAATAAACAAACACACTTTTTATACAGCCCTTAGAAGATTTATTTACCACTTCTGGCGTGTTACACTTCATAGAATTCAAGCAGTATCGGTCCTCGGAGAGGCTACAGGTAAATAGCGATACCAGCAGGCAGCCAAACAGAGGTAACAGGAGGCTGTCAACAGAAGAAGTCCCACCATGGATAATCAGAGCATTGTTTACTCCAGGGCCAGCAGGTGCTGTGTTTTTTTGCTTTTTTGTAAGAGTGAAATAATCTGAGAAAACAGAACACACAGCCCATCATTTGGGCCCTAATAAGCTATTGTTCCCAACCAGCTCAGGAGGGATTCCAGTGAATCATCCACGACGGACAAGAAGACGAGTTGGCAAGAGAGACTGCGCTGAGAAGCTGTGTTGAAAATACCTCCAGATTTGAAAGTATCAAACCTGAATACTGGGGATTTTGTAGTATTTAGTAAAGACTAAGAACATGTAGCTATGCTTGAGCTTTTTAATGCTCCTGCATGTCAAATGTTTGGTTGCTTTGATATCACTCTGATAATGTAGATCACTCAATTCTTTTAGGTTCATTTGCTGCAATCTGGATAATTAATTATGCTTCAAATCACTCTGAAAGCATTAATTAATTTTCAATACAGCTCATTATTTAGCATATAAACTAATTCCCATTAGATGTGCTAACACAACCATGGTTAATTACGGGCGACGTGGCTGCATGCTGCTCCTCCTGTCGTCCACCATTACTGTCTTTTAATCATTCGTGTGCATCAATGTGCCACAATTCACCATAATGATAATAATTAATAAGAGAGAATAAGCAGAGAACAGGCCTGTCAATTGATGACAAAGTGGTTCAACAAGTTTTAATCTCCTTTGAATGCCATGTAAGTCAGTAGTCTCTTTATCACACACATAAGAAATGAATAGAAAGAGAGAAAATCTCATTAAATGCATTCAAATATGCAGTTTGTACCCACAGGAAAAAAAACATTTTTAATTGTTCATAATAATAGGGATATGGGGTCTATATGAATGTACTGTTAATGATTTTTCTTAATTTTTTTATTTTTGTTTCCTGAGTTCTAAGCTTTAGATAAACATCATTCTGATAAATAGTTATTGGTGGCACTATACTAATTATTACTTGCGCTTGATGTTAGTGTCACTTAATGTCTAATATCTCAATGCAAATGTGAGATTAGTGTCTATAGCAGCTGCTATTGCTACATTATGACAACTGAGCATGGTCTATTTAAGCTGTCAAATCAATTATCAGTCATAAACAATCACCCAGTAATGCACAACACATCTTACAGCCTTGCTGAGATGACATGAATTAGAAGAATACAATATGGGTTTCTACCTTGCAAACACTTTTAGTATACAGTACTTGGTGACAACATTTAGAGTAGTTTTAATTTTGTCTTTGACAATTATGACTGTGCTTTTTTAATGACTAGGTTCCAAGTTTTACATACATTTTTAATGTAAAAAAAATTTTTTTTAAAAAAAAACATAAAATTGTCTGATGTCAAATAGAGCCCTGAAGTCTAGTGACATTCAACGTTCAATTTCAAAATATCCAAACTGATACTGGCAATCCAACCTTGAATTTCTGAGCACATTTCTTTGTTTGGTAATGTATTTTTCATATTCCCTAGATGCTGGAAGACAATGTGTTGTTTTACTGTACCAGACCTTGTCAGTGGAATACTTTTCAAGAAAAACTCAACAGTAAAACTCAAGTTTTAGGTCATCATCACCTCCCTCAACAGAACAGAATGAAATCCTAGATTTTAGTAGGGGAATGCCTGTAATAACTCACATGCCAAAATGTCCATTAAAGACCCTTTCACACATGCACTACAATTCTGAACTTATCTAAGCATTACCGGATGAGCAGTACGTGAGAACCCAAATGTCCGAATCAGTTGGACCAGACCTTTACCTGCCTGCTCCTTTGTGCAAACTCTGTGTAATGTCCAACTGAGCTTGTGTGAATATACCAGGTCACTGTCCAAAGAATTTACAATGAGCGAGTGGGCATGTTTTTGTTTTTTAAAGATTATTTTTGGGGCATTTTTAGGTCTTCAGGCATTTTAGGCCACAGGTCGGAGTCAAACCCTGGCCCGCTGCGTCGAGGAGTAAACCTCTATATATGGGCGCCCCACTCTACCAACTGAGCTATCCGAGCACCCACAAAGACGGCAAACACAAAGACGGCAATGAAAATGAGAGACGATGAGATTCAGGCCGATCGGCAGACACATTCAAAGAGAGACAAGAGACTCAGTTGTTTATGACCAAATTACAAACCATCTACATGACCGCTATGCATTCCGCGTCATGTCCTGAATCCTTCACGCTCTACTCAGGAGCCACCCCTCGCCCATACCAAATGTATAAAACCAAGAGTTTTTTCCAGTAAATGACAACGCGGCTTACACGGACAATATTTACTGTTGTGTTTTATATCTGTGAAAAGGTAATTTTGGACAATGTATTGACCTGATTCTCCCGTCATTGTCCTGGGTTCATATGAAAAAAAATGGCTAAATATATGGCAATCCCACCTTTACCAATTTGATAAAAGATTGCCATCACTACAATGTCAGAACTGGACCCAGGTTAAATGGGACATGATCAAAATATTTATGAGAAACCCTCTCTACTTTACAATCTATATGGTAATTTAAAGTAACTCCTGGAATGCATTACTGATTGATGACTTCCATCCATATGCTGTTTATCTGGGCCCACATGTCCCTCTCCCTAACAATGGCTTCAGGCTCCTCAAGGCAGATGAGATAAATACTTCCTGGGTCTACCCCAGGATCCTCTACCAGTTGGACGTGCCAGGAAAACCTCCAAAGGGTGCTCAGGAGGCATCCTGATCAGAAGGCCGAACCACTTCAACTGGAAGTTGACTGCAAAGTGCCCCAGTGTGTGCTGGAGGTTACGTTTGATAAAGAAAACAGAACCACATCATCTGCAAAGAGCAGGAAAGTGATTCCGAGGTCCCCAAATCAGACACTCTCCTGCCCCTGGGTGCGCCTTGAGATCTTGTCCATGAAGATCCAAAAGCAAATTGGTGACAAAAGACAACCCTGGCTGAACACAACACCCAATAACTTCTTGCAAAGGATACAGACACAGCTCTCACTCCGGTAAATAAGGACCTAATGAATCGTATTCCCCAGAGCCCTCACAGCACCCCCCACAAGACATCCCCCACAAAACAACACAGACTGATGGATTGGTGACATCTAACAAACAACGTAAAAAGTAAATTTAACATTTATTCTTTGCAGTTTTTTACAAAAGGAATCTCTGCACTCTGAGTGGAACATTTGGGTCCTCTGAGGTGTGGCAGTGAAAACCCGGGGTCAGCACATCATTAGGGCTGGTGATGCCAAAGAGTTCCCTGTGACTTCATAGGAAAATACTGCGGTTAACTTGGAAACAGGTTGTCATCAACTTGTGAACAACAAAGCACCAAGGCTTTCTCACATGTTTATCTCTCCCTACTTCCACTTGCTTTTCTCTCCCTCTTTTACTTTAGTTTAAAGCTGCTACAAAAACGGTTTCCAACCCACAATTCTCTTCCTTTAGGAGTCAGAAAAGGAAGATAATCAGGAGGACAGTCAGAGAAAAATATCCAACCTGTAAATTTAAATAACTATGATATTATTTCCCTCCCTCCCTCCCAGTTCCTAACTACAATATATATATATATATATATATATATGTAAAATATATATATATATATATATATATGTAAAAGACCGACTGTAATTTCACTTTGATGAGGGTAGCCTGTACCATCAAGACATCACATTTCAGCTTTATGATACATTTGTTTCTTTCCCTGCTGAGAAAAACTTGAGAGACAAAAGTGGATGAATAAGGTAATTAGAAACGTAGCATTAGACACAAAGTGAAGGGATTCAGGCAGTTAAAAGCTCAGATGTTAAAAACTGAGGCGCTAATAATAATAATAATGCACATTTTCTTCTACATCTTGTTTTGTATCATTTTTCCAAAGGTTATACTCAAAGTTCTCCAACCCCACTTGCAGTCTGGCAGAGGCATTGCTTAAAAAATAAAACGCTAAATTGGTGTCAGAAAACGTATGTTTTTTTTTCAAAGCAGCCTCTACTTTTGGTCGTCTAACCAAACGTGTCTGGAGGAATATACATCTATCTGTGCGAACTAAAGTTAGATTGTACAAAGCATGTGTACTGAGTATACTCCTATGTGGATCTGAAACCTGGCCTACATATCTCCCCCAAGAGAGTAGAATCAGTGCTTTCCACACAAGAAACTTGCAGTTTATTATTGGAAAGGCCTTTGAGGACAAGATGACGAATGAAGAACTGTTCACTATCACAAATTCTGAACCCCTGTCTTCAAGGCTGACATTTAATCGTCTGAGACTGGCAGGCCATGTCAACAGAATGGCACAATCTCACATTCCCCACTCAGTACTACATGGAGTATTGGAGGAGTGAACTCGGCATACGGGTAGACCTAAACTGCATGTCAAGGACGTGTTAAAGAGAGATCTCATATGCTTTGACATAAAACCTGAGAGCTGGACAAAATTGTCACGGAATTGTGACCAATGAACAAGCCATGGTAGAGCATATGACCAAGATAGGAACCTACAGGGAAACTGAAGAAGAGATGTCTTTGCTCAGCTAACAATAATTAATGTGTGAGAAGTGCCACGTATTGGCATTCATGACAGAAGCATGTCAAGAGAGAAGAGGAGATTGTGAGAAAGATCAAGTGAACCTTGTGTGAGCAACATGTGTTGAGCAGCAACAAGCCTCTGATGTGGATAAAAGGCGGTTCTGACCACAATCTGGTTTGGAAAACAGATAAGACGTTGCCATAAAATTTCAAGAGCGTGTTTGTGAATGAGATCTCTCTGATCCTGATACTGTGTGTATTTTAACATGTTTTATCAAGTTAAGTCAGGTGTATTCATAGAGTCCATGGTGAAAGAATATATCTTTGAGGACTAAGTACACACAAGCCTAACTCCATTTAGAGAGACTAGTCAACAGACACTTTATAGCCCTGATTGTGTAATATATATATATGAAAAGTCAGCTAAGCATTCTTTTTCTTCTCCAGTACTCACAACCACAATTCCCTGCTGGTGGCCACTGGGATCTGCCCAGTACATCCACAGTCCTCCACTATTGGCTACTCTGTAGCAGCACAAATTGCACAAATGCACCGTGACATTAGCTGTCTCACGTTTTCCAAACCACAATCTTCTAGCTGCTGAAGGGGCTTGACGTGACCACTCTCAAGTCTACTTAATACTTGACAAATACCATCCAATATTCCACCAACACCCTATCTGTCTTGATCAAATTAAAATGACTCCATTCTCAAGGCCATCACAAATCAACTATTAAAATGCCAAAAGGGAGTATCACGCACAGATAAATGTCAGTGGTGCAATGCACACAGGCTAATGAGTTTTGAACAGCGCTGACACAGTTTGGCTCAAATAAAAACACAAAGGACAAGGGATGACTAGTTCACTATATTCAATTATCTGGCCTGAACAAAGGCATGCGGCTGTGCTCAGTCAAGTCAACCTCCGGTGGGGCATCTTGCATTTTTAAGAGAGTAAATTAACTGTCAAGGCTTTGAGGGAACAGAACTGACAAAAAGCTACAATCAGTATCAATATTCCTCAAGATATGCACTTATGTGACCTTATTTTTTTAATTAACCACCAACTCTACATATGGTTGATATCAAATAATAATGCTGGTCGCGTCTTTGTTTTTGATGACACAATGTGTCAAAAGTTAGAAATATTTTTTTTTTAAACAGAACTTTTTTATTCTTGGGGCGAGCGCTTTATGAGGAAGGGCGTTGGTTGCCTCTTCCAGAATTAGCTCAGCGCGCACACACACACACACACAGACACACACACACACACACACACACACACACACACACACACACACACACACACACACACACACACACACACACACACACATCTGTGCTCATTATCAGTTACACCACAACACACAAGAGTCACTTTGTATCGCCAGGGAAACTCACACATCCTTGCCGCATTTCCTGATATGACCTCACTCGCAGCAGAATACAAACATTGTACGTCAACCATCAGCATTTATTCCCAGCGTGAGAAAAGCAGTAACAGGTCTTTTTTTTAAACCACTATACTGTTTTTTTTGGTTAATCAGGCCTGTAACACAAGGGCAGTGTGCCTTGTTTATAAAAATAATGACCAATGAACTATTATGTATTTATTCATTCATAGAGGACACCAGTGTTTTGCTGATTTACTTCATTTTGTTACAGTTTCATGCAATTACAAACTACATGTTATATCAACAATTAGCAGGTGGAATTGTCCTTCATTTTCTGCTGGCATGAATAGATATGACTGGCATTAGCACGGTCCCAATTTAATCACATAACGTAATGTTTTTTTTTATAGAGAAAATGCTTAAATGCAAGTACAGGACATCTCCTCTGTCTTGACACCAATAACACTCTCATACATATTATCATGAGCAATGGTGATTGAATTTATGGGCCTATATTAATGCAATGCAATGTGCTGAAGTGATTGTTGGGAGCTCATACAACCTAATGAATTACCTTTAGAGAGTGATTTACAAGCCGCTAGAGCCTAATTTTCTTTGGAACCGAAGATGAAATTTAGCAAAAGTTATTTATATGCGTCTGAGAATGCATGAAAAAATATCTCTGTTATAGCTGCAGTAACACGCATTGCACATGGTCAGCATCTCATCCTGTGCAATTTTGAAAATGTGGCACCGCATGTGAGTGAGCACATGGCAATTAATTTTGACGTTAGCACTAAATTACACAACTAGTTTAGCATTATGAAATTAATGAGATGGACTCAGTGATTTAATGAACTTGGACTGTGGTGTGCACTTGTGGTTCCTAACCAAGCTCTCTGTAACAGGGCTCCAGCTACGACCGGGTCTCAGTCCCTATGTAGACTGTTCAATAAGGCTGAACCTCTCACCTTAATGACTGTCGACTTTTTTCTTCAGTCGGATGCACTTTTAATTATCAGCTCCAAAGCTCTCTGTAGCATCTGTACTCAGAGGAGAGGGCTTGCCTTTTAACTAAGAACCTCCAACTTTACAGAGTTGGCTCAAAGTCAGGCTCAAAATCTGTTAGCATTGCTGTATTCAACACTTCCGTAGTGTTGTCTTCTGCCTGGTTGCTACTCTCCTGCACAGCCACTGAGCTGGTTGTTTATTTTATTAGTAGGAAAGTGGCCTGACAAGGCCAACAACTATGACATATAACAAGTAATGACCGCCTTGATCTAAATTAATTTTTGTAATTTGTTTAACAATAATTCCCAATTTAGGTTTCTGTACAAACACTATTAGTACTAATGAGAAAACACTCTGCCATATGTGTTATTCTGTCTTAGAGCAGTACAGAATGACTTTGAGGAGTCAGTTGGAGAACAGCTTCAACGCTAAATTGGACCTAAACAAGCTTCACAAACACACTACCTACACCACTGCTTATCTTACTGCATAGGCACACGTCTGTGCTGTACCTTCTTCAACAATCAGATAATAATACATGTGACAGATTGTATCAGAATCTGATACGTTAGTCATGTGGAGAGGACCTCCTTGGAACAAACAGAAGCCTAATCAGGCTGCACAAACAGAGTGTTGTTTTTCACCCACTGCAGAATGTGCATATTCCGCCTATTTCTGTGTTTCACCCAAACAGACAGCAACAATGGCTTACTACCAAGAAGCTGTTCCTCTCTCCCTTCTGGATCTCTCACTGGGGCATCATTATTGCAGAGCACATTTTCTTCCATCAGCTTTTGAATCAAGCATCAGTGCTTTTCCAATTAGTCTAATTTCAACAGGCATGCTACTTAATGCACAAAAGTACTTCCGTAAACAATTATTGTAATAACTTTATTTATAAAGCACCTTTGGAAACAGATTTTACAAACTGCTTTGACAGACGAAACAAAGCAAAATCAGGATATCCCTAGGTCAATATAACAACAGAGAGCTAACAATGTGGCTCAACAATAGCAAGATAACCTTTGGGTAGATGGTAAGAAGACAAGAAGACAAAGGACAGAAAACATAGTAAAGACAAATAAAAAAACTATAAAAAACATGAGAAATAAAAATATGCTAATAAAAAAAAGGGTAAAAGCAATACAATTCATTTGAATAAATCAAATAAAAAGCAATAAAAAAATAAAAAGATAAAAAGAGACAACATCACATAAAAGCATGTCTATAAAAAATCTCCTTAGGCAGGTTGTTCCAAAGTCGAGGGGCCCTGATGGCAAAATCACGGTCATGTTTAGCTTTAAGTCTCGACTTAACCGAAGAGCTGGAGACCCATCTGAAGATCTAAGGCTGCCAAGTGGCGCAAACGGGGTCAATAGCTCCGCTACTATAGCTTGGAGCCCGACACAGACATGCTTTATGTAATATCTTAAAATCATTTCTAAATCAAACAGAGAGGTGTGTGATGTGATCTCGTCTGTTAAAACCACTGAGAGGCCTAGCTGCTGCGTTCTGAACTAGTTTGGTTGATGCAAGAAAAGGAGGGAGTTACAGTAGCTGAGTCTGAAGTAGATCAGAACATGAATCACTTTTCCAGGTCAGATTGTGAATTATAAATCCATATTATTTAAGAACATCATACAAAGATACATTGTAATACTTCTTTTTCTAGCAATAACTGTCCAATGTATCCATGTTCTGTAAATGCTGTTGGCATGTTTTTGTTTTCTAAATTGTTTGTGGCGGGTTCCGCCATTCCTGTGCAACATTGAAGTAGATGTCACAGAAATGTAAAGAAATGTTTATAGTAAGTGTTACTCCACAATGTAAGTCGAGTGCAGATTTAAGTCGCGCATGCGTCACTTTGCGACGAGTGAAGATGTGAGTTGCGCATGCGCCACTTTGCAACAAGTAGCCTACAAAATGCAAACGAGAGACTTCTGTAATGTCACTACAGTAAAAATGGACCTACTTATAGTTTGTTAACTGATGGCTACAAGTTAGCAAACCAACACGACAACAGGTTATCAACGATATCAGTTGAATGGCGTTTTTGTATTGTTTGTAATGAGAAAAATGTATTATTTCATTCATTTATATATTTCATGAATTTCACAAATTTCAGTATGACACGTTATGCCATAAACCATATAAATCTGAGCATGCTTGACTCAAATCTGCTCTTGAATTTCATCGGGCAGTGACAACAAGCAAGACAGTTCCAGTGAAAACAGCTGCACACTTGCTGCTAACAATTAGTAATGGTTGTACCAGTTGGTAGTGTTTGATTATCTTAAGTATTTATTTGTGTTTTTATGTTTTAAGGCTATTACTTCCCAGACTCTTGATTTGATGAAACAATTGTGTCTTATCTCAACTGTCTTCCTCTGTGCTTTGATCTTTCAAGCCTGTAAAAATCATATTAAACCATCAGAGTCAGTGACATCAATTTGCAAAAAAGTCAACAACACTCTCATTCTTTCATTCATTCAATGAGTCTTTACACTTGTATTATGTTTTTAACCATACTCAAGACTCCAAGAAAAAAACTAAAACAAAGCTTGCATTTTCTTATTAAATTTACCTCCGAAATTTAATCTTTACTCTCATTCATCAAACTAAACCTAAATAAATGGTTCAGTGTCATTCTGAACCTGCATGGTTAAACTGGCTGCACCACAAATGTTAAGCAGATAATCATACTGGATCAGCCAATGTTTTATTTAGCGAGTAACCCAGCTGTATCTGCATCTTTGAGCCACTGGCTGTCTTCTACTCCTGTGTCGGATAATAATTCAGACAGAGCCTATATAGTCAGATACCACTCAGAGCTGAGCATTACGCAACGGCCTTGATAACTGCTGGGCCGCAGAGCTATAGCATGTTTTCATATGGTATCTCTCAGAATAAATGCCATTGGCTGAACTTCCACACATGTCGCCATATCAAAAACACTTTTGTATCACAATGTAATAATTATCACATGTAAATGTAGTGTGAAATGATTCATTGTTTATATTCTGCAGTAAGGGAGCAAACAGCTCTAGGGAACAGTAGCTCGTCACAGATGAAAGCATAGCCTGAATGCAACATGCTAACATTGGTTGGGTTCTATTACATTATTAATAAGCTTCATATTTGCAAAGGACAGCTGTGTTCCGGTTTTGTTCCATCCTCCGCCACACGCCAAACCACACTAAGAGCGTCTCAGGAGTGTCTTGCTGCCCGACAAGCAGATTCTACAAGTACTTTACAGAACAACCACGTTTGTTACTAACTAGAACTAGATTAGTAACTACTAACTAGTAACTAGAATCTACATTTCACTTCAAGCACTCCTGTAATTGAACTCTATGCCTTCTCTTTTCTGGCGTTTTCTTTTATGTTTTTCCGTGTATGATATTTGGGCGTGGCTTCTGGTAAACTGACTGAATACTCTTGGTGTTTTACTTCTTTCCCGGCTGTCCAAAAGGCCCACAGCTCACGACCTGCCGTGTATCTTTTAGCGGAAAGGAGTGCCACTTCACGACGAAATACAATCTCATATTTTACCAAAATAGTTCACTGAAACGTGTTTTTGAAAACATTTTAAGCGAGAAATAGGCCATACAGTTGCTGAATCTGTCTTCTTTCAGATCGACAAAGGTCAGTTTGAAAGATTTTCGTCTACTTCTACTAGATAGTCGCATTCATTTGCATAAACATGGGCATCGGCCAGCTTTTTCACGCACAGCATTTTTTCTAATGCAGTGCCCCTTTACCGGAAAGCTTTGCGTGCACAGCGGAGTCCCTTGACGTCACCCATAAAGAATAAAAGGAATAAAGTGGAGGTCAGTGCAACAGAAGCAGAAGCATCACACGGACAAATAGATCATCACTGTGAGTATAGGAGGATGGAAATATGCTTGAAGGGAAACAATAGAGGAAAAGGTGGAACACAACAGACAGCAAATATCCCTAGTATATATATTTATTTATTTATATATATATATATATATATATATACATACACATATACAGTACAGGCCATGTATGCCGACATGTCTTATATTCTAGTTTCTTCAAAGCTCAGATTAGAGACTAGATGAATACCACACAGAGTTCTAGCAGCAGACACACCTCTAGAACAACTGTTGAGAGGAGACTGCGCAAATCAGGCCTTCATGGTTAAATAGCAGCTAGGAAACCACTGCTAAGGAGAGGCAACAAGCAGAAGAGATTTGTTTGGGCCATAAAACATAAGGAATAGACATTAGACCAGTGGAAATCTGTGCTTTGGTCGGATGAGTCCAAGTTTGAGATCTTTGGTTCCAACCACCGCGTCTTTGTGCAACGCAGAAAAGGTGACCGGATGTTTTCAGTTATTTCACACTTTTTTGTTAAGTACATAATTCCACGTGTTCATTCATAGTTCTGATGCCTTCAGTGATAATCTACTATGTAAATAGTCATGAAAATAAAGAAAACGCATTGAATGAGAAGGTGTGTCCAAACTATCTGGCCTGAGCCGATGCCAAACACACCACCAGAAGGAGAAGTCAGCTGACTGGGAGTCATCTAATTCCTTCTGCAGTGCTTCCTACAGCTTTGGTTTTGCTCTTTTCTTGCTCTACTGTCTTCCTCTGTGCCATCTAAATATTTAATATGTAGCCTGATGTTGTGTTAGGGATGTGTCCCACTCTTTGATCAGGCAGACTGTTATTGATTTGTTTCTGCAGCAGAGTAAGGCATTGACTGTGTCATCACACAGGAAGAGGCGATGAAGACAGGCTCACTGAAGAAAGACAAATCCATAAGTAAAGCCTCATTAGCTTGACTTTTAATGTTTTATCAATCATTAAAGGCTCAATACAGTGCAGTCCCACTATTACATACTGTACCATTGCCACCAGTTAAATGAATGTTGCTTTGATTTGTGTGTACATGCTAACGTAATTGGCGTTTCAGTCTCACACCAACTGTTACTGTAAATAGCTTCTTGTATGTTTCTTGTGAGATGCACTGTTTATTTTACAGGTTAGTTCAACGTCCTGTAGTGTGCATCTTGAAGTGCTCTTTGGAAAATGTATAAATCAAATAGCAAATGCAGCAGTAATAATAAGGACAGTTTTCTGTCAGACTCAGGGAAGATGAGCTGTAAACTACAAAATTGTATCAGCTCTTGTGGCTGATACATTTTACTGAGCCAAAACCCAGCTTTGCTCTTTGATGTTCAAACTGCGGTCCTGCACAGCCAGGAAAAAAAGTGTTCTAAAACGGGCCCTAAAATCTGCGAGTGAGCGGAAATGTTGCCGCTGCCATAATCCTATGGGGATCGTTTACATTTGATCACCACGCATGAATATGAATGCTGTTCTGCATGTCCTGGAAAAATCTCCCCAAGTTACAGTCACTTGCTGGTGTAGGGGGGACTGATTTGAACATTTTCTGCACTTCTTTTAAAATATGATAGCTATTCAAGCAACTTACACTAACCTCAAACAACGGCACACAGTCACAAGTGGCACACATTTAAATGCACTGTTTTTGCAAAAAAACAGCACAAGGGAGACAAAAAAAGACAGATGAAAAAGCTACGGTGCCGAACAATGCCAACTAAGGTTTGAACATGTTTTCAGGCTCATATTAGTGTAATTTCCCCTCTCTACCCATGGGCACGCAGCATGTGAAGGGTCACGATGAGGCATGGAGTCTTGTGGTGGAGGAAAAGAGTAAGGCCAAGCAGTGCGGACATGTAGGCAGAAATAAAATGTGACACTAGCACAAGGAAAGAGAAAGACAGCATGTAGACAATGATGCGCATCACAATGCTTTGGATAATTCAATCTAAATTGTAAAACGCAACCTGAACTTCTGCACAAGATCGGAAAGTATTGTTTAAATTAGTTTTTAAATTAGCTGTAATCGTGAGTTATGGTTTTGGGATATATGACATGAATTCTGCCATGACACTGATAAAGAGGGTTCTGGAGTGTCAAATACCAAAAAGCATACCAAAATTAATTTATTTTTAAAAAGATGGGATCCAGATTTAATATTTACGATATTTATATTTCATTTTTCCGGTTCAGTCTAGGGCCCTGTTTACACGTGCATGTTTATTTTGAAAAGGGTGACATTTCCCTTTGTTTGTGCCCTTCGTTTACACGCAAACGGAGAATTTGCCTCTGAAAATGAGTCTTTCTACAAACTCTGTCCAGAGTGGAGATTTTAGAAATCTTCGTTTGCACGTTTGCATGTAGAGGTTTAGGCATCCGAGGAATTGAGGAAGAGAAGAGAGAGGAAGTGATTCGTTGCTATTTTCGGGATTCTGAAACGTGGGCTTGAGCTTCTTGTTACACTGCCACCTACAGGTTTGGCATGCTCTTAACAGCATACATACACGGGTACGTGTAACTGAACACTTTTCTGAAAACTGCCAGCTGTACACAATGTTATTTTTTAAAACAGAGAGGGTGAAATATCCGTTTTTGAAAATAGCCGGCCAAATGTAAACATAGCCTAGATTTTATAACATGTCTCTCAAGAGGCCACAAGAAGAGTTGAAATTATTTCTTTTTGTGAATATTGTGAATACTCCTGTTGCTCCTGTATTAAGAGGTTAGTGTTATTAGGACCGCTTCAATACTTGAAGACGAAGTGGTTTCAACAAAGGCATCCAAGTGGCCTGGGAGTAAGTGAGAGTATCTACTGACTGGGAAGAGATTGACAGTTTTAGCTGAAGTGTCAGGATCAAGGTGCTAAATCTCCATCACCAAACTCCATTTAAATAATCAGTACTTTTATCATCAAAACAAAAATAGTAATTCACTCCGCTTAAAATCTATATCTTTCATCAAGATACCCATCAGGGAATGTTAACGGGGATGTCAATCTCTAAATTTTGTAACTTTTATGAGCGCACTTCTCTCTCTCTCCACGCACTGAGCTCCACCTGATCTTCTAGAAACAGTGACGTCGTTATCAACAGAGTATTGATTAGTCAGAAGGCGGTGCTTTTAAACCGGTTAATCTCCAACATAAACTGCTCCCGACCAGGTTAGGTGTTCAGCATAAGTTACCACGGCAATTTAACCCGGTAACATGTAATCCACCGTCGTGATACAGAAAACCCTGGGTTGAACCTGAACTTACCTCATTAACGTCAAGTCTTGCTGCGTAGTAAAGGCCTTAGAAACATTACCTTGTTCCCATGAGTCAACCCAAGGACAAAAAGCCCCTAGCCAATCTGTCACAAATCAGCCGTCACCCACCCATTTGCATTTTTTATGTATACGCTTCTAAAGGGCCAAGCATGAAACAGGCTCTTTGTGCAGAACAAAGTTTTACAGAAAATAGTGTCATAATATCTGGTGGGTATTCCCCTTGAGTAAGGTTATGCCACATATGCGCATCACAGACACAGAAACGCACACACAAAAAGATGCTGACACACAAGGCCCATTCAAGTGGATGCATGCATGAGTGTCTCTACACTTCCAAGTTTAATGTCTCTCACTCCCACACATTTTTTTTCTCCCCTCCGCTCTCTTGTGACAGAATATGCCATTTGTTCATATTCTTTGAGGGTGTGTTGGGTAGAGGGGCTGCCAGGGGTCTAGGAACGGACATGAATAAATGGACTGTCCATTGCATGAGGGGAGCTGCCAAACACCCCAAGCAGGAGATCTTACATCCATTATCAAAGGGCCTTTCATAAAAGGCTTCAGCTACAAGTATGGCACATTAGAAGTGGTTACTCACACGCATGTCCAAGCCCACATGTATTTGCACAAGCATCTGGTGAATGCATGCAAGGAAAATGCACAGTCCGGTACCACGCACACACACACGCATGCGCACGCGCACGCACACACACACACACTTCTATGTATCAGCTTCAACAAAAACTAGTCTCTTCTGTCTATATAAATAACCCAACGGACAGTACCAAGAGAGTATATTGCTTATATTGAAAAGAGGTCTTTCAGAACAGGAATTGATTCATTCAAACGCAGCTGCTTTTTAGTAAGGGCTGTCTTGTATGCCTAGAAATACATATATCACTCGAACCGTCTGCCCACTTTGAGTTAAATGCTGAACGTGAACGACTAAATTGTGTATAGGCTACAAATGGATAAAAGGATAACATGTTTTCATTCATTTCCTCAGAATGGCTGCTTTTTTCACAGCAGTGGCTGCTCAGAGTGGGCTGTTTATCGTAACATGCCAATGGCTGACTAGCATGTTGGAAATGTCTCTTCTTCTTAGAGTTAATCTTCTCTCCAGGTGCAATAGTTTTGGCTTTCTTCAGATTTCAGCATTTTTATTTTTTGAAGATCCCCAATGAAACCATAATTATGTTACCGTAAATAAACTGTAACAACACTGAGTTCTACAGGCAGCAAATAGGCTCAAAAACATCAACCCCTTTACTTAAACTCAAATTAAAACTATTTGAAAATAAAAATAAACTACTTTCTCCTATAACTATAAATATGGAAACTACTAGCTAGGTTTACCTAATGGAGTTTAATCTAAATATGCATCTTCTAGAATGATCTAATTACTTCTTGTGTGTGAATAGCTCTATCTCAAAGACAGAATGATTAGATCGGAGGGTGTAATCTTGGTTCTAGGGTTTTGGATTTGGGAGAGATTTGTTCATAATCACAACTACTGATCAGACTAAAAGCTGAGTCAGGTAACGCAACACTTTTTGTTGCGATTGATGCAGTTAACATTTAAAATCTGTGAAATTTGAAAGTTTGAAGGACTTGAACATCAGCCATGCACAATCCTACCGAAAGCACGTTCCTACTGAACTTGCTTTCTGGAAAGGGTGAATATGAGAAAAGGGTTTAGCTGTTGCTGCTGTTTCAAATTCATGTTTAAGTTTGCATGAATCTAATCTATGGCTTTTCTATTTGGCAGGATTAAATTCAGTGTTTGCATTAAAAATCACACCTAGTGAAGCTTTACATTAGGTGCTATTTCCAATCCTTGTTAGAAGGGGAGAAGTTGCCTTGTCATAGTTTTTCTCCAAGGCCTTTTTTTCCCCAATATTCTCATCTTTAAAATATCGCTGAGCTGGCAACTTTACTCCAAGACACCTTGAAGAGTACAGGGGCCTCAAGCACACTTCTGATTGCTATCTGTATGCTATTTTATAAATCACTTAACCAATAAGCCTCTCTGTAGCTAATCTAAGTATAAAGTTGTGAATCGTCAACTAAAATAAAAATCCATAACAGATTTTTCTTCTTTCTGTGGAGAGTGGATAAGCTGCCCCTCTGTTGTTCTAGTGGCATTGTTGTGGGCTTAACGAGCATCACTGCCTACACACACAAGCCGACACGGACATGCAAACTGCCAGACAACTCTCTTGACTATGAAGTGCTCTAATTAGTGTGGATAAACATTGGAGTTGATAACAGTGTGCTTGTTTAAAGCTAATAGAGCTTCTTCTGTGATTGATCTGTTAGCTTTGTTTGAGAAAAGGTCACAGAGAGGCCAAACCTGACAGTTCTGGCAAGTGGAGGATGGATGCCCATTTTGTTGTACAGTCGGTTCCCAGTTTTACTATACCAGTAAAAAGCAGTTTGTTATCCATCTCAGCACATGGTTAGTAATGACTGCTTATACTACGTTGCCTCGTGGAACACAACCCTGGTATATTTAAAGCTGGAATGAAATACATACATGGCAAGCCATTAGTCCATCCAATAGTTGACAAAACACATGAAAAAGGTTAACCTCTATGTGGCGTAAGATACAAAGTCAGTATAGGCCTCCTCTTTTGCCTGCTGTTAAATTCAGCAACATTTTACACATTTTACACACAAGTGTTTTGAAAGGAATCCACTGACTAGATTGGACAGATGTGGCCCAGCCGTTTCCTGTTGGTTTGGCAGCGCGTAGCAAGGCTTGAGATGTCCAATTAAGAGTTCAAACACAACAATTTCAACCACGGAAAAGGGTTGGTCATCCATAATAAATTTCCCCATTTCTCTCTGTAATCACTTTGGTTTTATTGCTGTCTGGAGGAAATTTCTCACGCTTCTTCAATCGTTCCAAAAATGGTGCATCTGCATAAACATCACACTTGTTGCTCAAACAAGTGCATCATATTCATTTGCATGGTATTTATATTTTATCAAGTTTGTAATGTTGAAGCTTCTAACACTCCCAAAAAGCAACTTTGCTTTATTACTTTCTTAACCGAAAATAGTCATGCACATCTTGCAGATGTTGTGGTTACTGCTGTTATCACGTGTTGCCACTCATATCAACAAGTCACAAGTTTACACAACATTTCAATGTATATTTTTCAATGGTTCATATTTAATATTAAACAAAATGTCAGACATCTGATCCATATGTTTGGCTAGATTGATGCAGATACCGAGTATCAGACTGGAACATCCCTAGTTATCGGTATCGTAATGATCTCTTGGGGTGCAAAAACAAAAAATCTTTACAAATATAGTTATTGGAGGTTGTTGCAGGTTAAACCACACTACCCCTACTACATCCACCCTACTAAACCGTGGGTCTTCATCTGTGAATGCAGTCCCCGCACATATCAAAAGAGGATACGCAATAGAATAGCAATTGGATATTTGGCAAAAGGATACCATGGCTTTTCCTTGGTTGTAAACTCAAGCGACGTTTCCTTGTGTGTGCCTGCTTCACTTTTACTTTGTAAAGAAAAACAAATTGCTCTACCAGAATATAAAACACATTGTACGAAATTTTCATGCAATCAAATCCTGTTAACTATCAAAATTTAAGCTTGCTGAGCAAATGCTTCTGACCACGAGTCAGTGTTTGTATAGCATCAAAAATGCACTTTTCCCATCATATAAGCCAGTGCAATTATTCATCTGATAGATTCTTCAGTGCTTGCAGCTTCATCATGGCAGGGCCTGCTAGATTGCATTGATTATTTCTGAGGGGAATCTTTGGGGGGGGGGGTTGGGCAATGAATGTGGAAAGCAAAGTAAGTACTATTTATACGTAAAAGAAGAGAAGAATTGACGGAATAAAGATACATGAAGGAGAGATGGAATAAAGATGCATGAAGAATACAACAGAGATGAGAGCATCCTCTCTGTGGACAGGAAGCCTAATTCCAAACATGGAGAAGATTAAGTGCATGACACAAAATTCATATATATGAGGCACAGCCCTGAGCTGAGGAAGCTATTATACCTTGTTAAAACATCATCTTCCAAAAATGCTGAACATTACAATGAAGGTATTACGTGATCAAAAGAACTAAACCAGCAACACTGTTAATGTTCATGACATTAGAGAAGAAATCCAATACAGACACCAGTTGTTGGAAACAACAACATACATCTGACCACACACACTACACACACACAAACAGAAATTTGGTTACATATTCTAATGTCCCTCTGTAAAACAAACCAGCCTCTTTACATGATACAACAAAATCCTGTTTGTCATTTTGTGTGTTTGTGTGAGAGGGAGAGACGGTGAGCGAGGCACTAAGATTTCCCAGGGATTATATGTCCATAGTGCCATCTAGTGTCTAGTGTAAAAACACACACAAAAACACATGAGTTTCCATCTGTGACTATGCCACAGACACTAGTGAGTGTTTCTAATGTAAAACCTTTACATGCAACACATGATAGAATCTGACATTAAATTAAGTCATTTTAATAGTAACTATTCTCTTTAAGTCTTAATTTACCTACAGACATTATTATTATTATATGGTAAACTTCCACTAAAGTGTACAAACAAAACAAATTAGAAAGAATAGAGGTTCAAATCAAGGAGCAGAAAAACACTGGAGAACTGATATGGAGATCAGCTGTAATGACTTTAAAGAGGGAGAGCCAGCTGCAGTTCTCATAAGAGATTAAGTACATAATGCAAATAATTAACATATTAATAAAATGATTGATAACAATGTATGAATCAATCATAAATGTCAGTAATTACATCTTGTTATTTGATCTATGTATGGTAATGATACTTACACTGATCATTTACTCTGATAAGTTATGGGCGTTGTTTAAATATTTTAGAGATGCCTTAAATGGAAAAGTAGAAAAATGGGTAATGAGTCTGACATCATTTAGTTGATGAATTTGTACTTCATCTCATAAAATACAGAAGCAAATGTAAAAACTTTAATAAACGAGATCTATGTTTAATGATGGAATCAAAGTTTACTATCACTATTTTGTCTGGTGTTAAAACATAATAAAAAAACTCACTGTTTAAACACATTCATAGGAACAGAAGAAGTGAGGTGAATAAAACATCATGACAAAGAGGAACGATTTTTAGCTAGACTAGGGATCATACAAAATGTATTTCCAATTACATTTGGACATGGTACTGTCAGATATTCCCAAATTGTTCAAATATTTTGTCACCGTGACAGGAATCAGGAATGTTCCTGTCAACCTACATTTCTGAGCCATGTATCAAAATAGAACACTTCCTCTGTTGCTGCGCGTGCACACACACACACACACACACACACACACACACACACACACACACACACGGTTGCAAACTACAGTGTGCATTAAACAAAAAGATAAACATGTCACCAGTAGTACAAAGAAAATACATGGTCCTGATTGCGCAGAGACAACATGGCCATGTTCTGGTCTATTGTACTGCAGCACTAAACAGCAGTGACATAAGAGCTTTTGTTGCTGGTGCCGCTGAAATTCAATATACTCTGACTGGCAAAGGCCATGTCCTGCGAAATCCATTATGACACAGGCCTCTACTTAGGAGTACAAAGTCCCCAGCTTTGCATGTTTGTGAGTGTATGTACAGTGTAATGGCTGAGAATATTGAGCTCATGGGAGCACACACTGTGTACCAAACTGTCCCTTAGTACTGCTCTGTCTTCCTATCAGTGTCGTCCCTGCTCGTCTACTTCTCCCTCCATTGGTTTCATCTTTCTGCTGTCCTCCAGGCTGCATACCTCTCAAGTGTCTAATCCATTTTGCTACATCAGTCCCTCCAGGATTCAAATGACTTTAAGGGCTTTAATGTTTTCAGCAAAATTAAATTGGACCTACAGTTTAAGGCCCACATAAGATTATAGTTATCTCGGATCTTTCCTGGTATAAACACTCAATTCTTTATAGACTTGATTTTGATCACATTAATTACAGTATTCACCCATGAATGTATACTTAAAGATAAGGAAATATCATGGAAAGGTAAATGATAAGTGGCTATTAATGGGCATCTATACAGTTTAGCCATAGGACCAGAGTGGGACTCATTTTCAGCCCCAGAGATTCATGCCTTAGACCAGCCCACTCTACTTCACTCCATGACTATATTAAAGGAAAATTACAGCCAATTTTTAGGATCGAGACAGGGTAGGTGAATTTAAACGTCTGAGTTGAAAACGCATCTTGTTGTCACGTAAGGGCCTTGTTTATGTTGCACAGATATTTTAATTGCATTTTGTGTCTGTTAAGAGGCACAAAGGCACTCTAAAACGTGCCCCAATAACTGCCGTTTTAGCTAAGTACAAGCTCATAGACGTAGCTGCAGCTACTCCATGTTGACCATACCGATTGGATTCATTTTTTTTTTCTATCAACTAGACTCGCATATTTACAGCGATTCAGATTAACGTAAAAATTGGCCGGTTCTCTACAGCCTTGTAATTCAACTTTTTGTATACTATCACCATTTCCAATTCAGTGCAAATAAGTGTTTCTTCACAATAGATTTATTAAAAAAGTTAACATCTTTACAACAACACAATGTTTAAAAATATCAGAATCAAATGTTTTGTGCAAATAAGTGTTCATACCCTGGATATTATATAAAATAAAAACATAAAATAAAAATAAATGTATTTCACTTCCTAATGACACCATCATCTATTTTTTTCCTTTGTATAATATTTTATATAACTTTCTATTCCCTTTCAGTCATGGGCTTTGTATATTTACTAACCTACTTTTGATGATAAAAAGCATAATTGGTACATATGGGCATAGAAAGTGGTTATATTGTAACTAAGGTGATTTGTACACAACTGCCTCTACGTCTGACACTAAATCACATTTTAAAAATTGTCATAATTCTCAGCACAAATTTCCCTTTTTTACAAAGCTTTCTCAAGTCTCAAAGTCATGTCACTTTCAACTGCACTCTGCAGTGGGCCGCATGAAGGAACGGTGGGCTGCAAGAAAAAGAATAGATAAATAAATAAAAAAGAGTGGGCTGTGAGTGCAGGCAGTCTATGGACAGCATCCATGATATATTATTTATATAATACTTAATATAAGTATATAAGTAGTATATAAGTAAGTATAGTACCAGCACCATTTCCAGTACCATGACTGACCGGGAATTCTTCCGGTGCTCTCGATTAGTCAAACCGGGCCTGGTTAGTCCTGTTAGGTAGACATTACCATTACTGATATCGGCCTCATAATCATACTCTGCTGAAGAAGGGCTTCCTTAGATACAAAGCCCTTCTTTACGGTCTCTTCAATCATGAGCTGGAACCCAAAATGGGTCACAGAGATGTTTATTGGTGAATCTTATTAAAAAAAAAAGTGATTATCTAGCTAAGAAAAACTCCCATTTGATCCTCTGGCTGAATTTTTATCTCTGTCATAATCCCCCAACCCCCCCCCAGTTTCCTAGAGCATCTTGAAAGAGATTTCAAAAAAAGTCATGAATTATTAGGATCTCCCTTGTCAGGACAGTTCTGTGTGAGATATAGAGAATAGGTCTACATCTCTTATGCTTTGGCAGTGGTTGGTAAACACAAAAAAGATACCCTAATTCATGAATAAAAGTAACTCATCAGGGATATTTCAAACTGTCACTGCAAGAAACTGAGGCAAAAACATGCTTCAAATGAAGCTGGTGAAGAGATGTTGGAAAATATCATCTGAAATATTACATCAACATTTCATATGCCCAGAGAGGCTGCGAACAACTGCAAGCTAGATTAAAAAAAGAAAAAGGAGCAAACACTGGGAGGAAAATCTGTTTTGATCCAATCAGGCTGATTCAACTTGATAATAAATTGAATCTTCAAACTACGTTAAGTCTTTTGTAACAAGCAACTCATATTACCAATTTGTTCCCAAGAAAGACATAGTGTATTTTTAAAACACAGATAAACATCCAGTCTGTTGTAGATAGGGTGACCAGGTGAGTATACATGGATTTTAAAAACTCCAAAATACAAAATATAAATAAAAAATCTGCTCAGAGTCATCCTCCCGCTTAAAAAAAGGATGAGATCAAAGTGTTGCTCTTTAAAGTTTTGCTTTTAGTTATATACTCGTATATGTATGTACTATACTGTATGTAGTTTGCTGCTAGCATGCAGCCTGACATCTGACTCCATCCGTGTGAAATACCAAACGCCTTCCTACATATATACTGTATTTATACTTTGTTTACATCACGTAAAACTGCAGTAATCCAGAGGTATTTCTCTACCCAGTCCTCCTGGTAACTGCAGAGACATTTTTGCTTTTTAGCTACGTGTTCATTGGGTCCCGGGACACCAGCCTGAGCCGCCATTTCAACAATGAACGAATGAAAAATAGCAATGCGTATTTATTAGGGATGAGCGAGTACAGCATTATCTGCATTTGTATCTGTTTACCACATGAATTATCTGTATCTGTACTCGGACTGGGCGGGGCCTAACCCGGGAAGTGGACAGAATTTAACCCGGAAGTGGCTTGGGTTGTCTTGAAATGGGTGGGACTTTTAATTTTTTATGATCAGTGTGATTTTTTTTTGTTTTTATGGTTCTATTTTTATTTTTTTTATTTCCACACCAGGTATGTGTGTGTGTATGTGTGTGTGTGTGAGTAACAGAGAGACAGAGAGAGAGAGAGAGGAGGCAAGGGGGGGGGGGAGACTGTTTTCTACAGATCAATAGGCAGATGCTGTTTCTCAGATCTGCATTGACTTTAATGAAGCCAGCTGACTGTTAAAAAAAATATATATATATACAGTATATATATATATATATATATATCTCGGACAGCAGAGACTCAACGGGAGTCACATTTAAACCAAGCAGCCTGTCTGAATCCCCACGTTTACGTTTATCTACTGGTTACTATGTAAGTACTACAAACCGAAGTTAAAAACAAACCTGAAGCTGAAGAAACCCTAAACGTTAACGGTGTAGTGGCAACACACTCCCCCCTACACACAAAATAAGGAGCAAGATTAATTGAGTCAATTTAAGTTAATTTATATGAGACTTGTGGAATGGGCTCCTCATCCTCTAGAGTAGAACAGCCATATATTCTTTCCAGTTGTTTTTTTCCCCAGCAGTGTTATCACCATTGTTACCTAAGGTTAGCAAGCTAAGGCCGTTGGATCGTTGCCTAGCAAAGGGAATTAACACTCCATGTGCCTTTTCAGGTCATGTTCTCTGATGTGAGCAGTTTAAGTAAATTATGTTATCACAATTAATTAATTTAGGCAAATGTCAGGGCCAGACATGGTCACTGTGAAATATATTAGAATGATTTGACATTTTTGGTATATTTGCTTATTCACTTTCTTGTTGTGAGTTAGATGAGAAGATTGATGGGATCAATCTTCTCACCTAACTCTCGGCATGAAAGAGATATATGACCAGTGGCAGAAGACTGGAAACATGTCTTTGAAGACCAAAGCTCAATGAAGCCTCATCTTTGTGTGAGAACTGTACCAGCAGTATTCTGTGAGAGGACAGAGAGGCCACGCTGCCTCTGGGCCACAGTTTAATGCAAAGCAGTGAGGATCTAATTACAAGGCAGAGCGGGACGAGATGCCCGGCTCCATTCGGAGGCACAGACACCATCCCTTGGGAAAACACAACATAACTCAGGCTGGATGTGCTGTCCGCTTCTCTTTTAATTGCTGTGATCTGCTGTCCTCTGGTCTAAAATCATCTGGCCAAAGGACTACAGTGGAAAATTAGCCGGCTGGCTAACACTGGCCCATTTACAGAAATGTTAATTAATGTGTGTTGTCCTTTATAAAATAAAGAATAAGAATTCTAAAGAGACTCACTGTCCAGCAGAATTGATGGCTTGATACAGGGAAAGGAGAACCACCTACAATAAACTGCAATTAAAATTCTAAATTCAGATGCGGTTCTTCACAAACTCAACCAAAAGGTAAAATTATGTTACAAGAAAGCAATACAAACTAGTACAGTAAGTACTTCCTTTAAGTATTTGTTTAACACGTTTATGAGGAAAAAATGCTGCACTTCATACGGGTAAGGGCCCCACTGTGCACTACAGTTGTCCCTTTGTCAATTCTACAAAGGTGCAATGCACAGTTTAATACGTTCTGTGGTTCTTGGTTTTAAACACTTAGATTAAGAGATTAGTCGACTGATAAAACTAAATTGATAATTGATTTATCATTACAGTAACAATGCCAAAATGCCCCGGTTCTAGCTACCCATTTGCTGTTTTTTGTATATTTGTAAATTTAATATTTTGGACAATGTTTCATCACTGTATGACATTTAAATTTATGTGAATCAAAAAAGTAATTAAATAATTCAACTGGCAATTAAGTAACAGATTTTTCAATAATGAAAACAATAATTTGTTGTATTCCTAAAACAAAATTGTTAATGCAAATCACAAAGAATGGCTCCAGGCATACAGTATGTGAATATTGGCTTATAAGAGCGGAGTCAGTATAAAATCACTACCAGGAGGGAGTGAATTATTGACAGTCAATCACTTCTGACTGACCAATCCAATATTCTGTGACTGTTTTTAGGATTAATATGCATTTACTACCATTTTATTTGGTCTAATCTGAAATCTACATATGGATAAACCAACCATACCAAGATTAAATACCAGAATAATGCGGCAAAGATAAGCACAAATGTGTCGGTTGCTGATGCAATATTTTGTTTCAAAATGTCCACAAAGTAAAACCCTGGATCCAGTAAGAAAATCCACTACCCTCCTTTATAGGCACATAAAAAAGACCCTTTTTTATCTCACCGCCTGCAGGAGAGGAGATGAACAGGAATGCGTAAAATCTATATGAATATCAAAGACTACTGTATCACAAGGAAAATAGCCTTTAACCAATCCACTCAGGTATCTCAACTCAAATGTGAATCTGTAAGGGCGAGATTATGAAGTCACACAGGGCACGCGCGGTGCTGTGATACAATTTGAACATAATGGCTCCGTTTCATTATCTCATACCCATTCAAAACACAATTGTCATCACCATAGTTTTATATTTCAGCACATATGAAAGACAAACACCCAGAACTATTTAGAGCGGTGTATTGCATTTTTCTGATAACCAAACACACAAACATTGCAAGAATGAAAGTAGTTTTTATCTTAGATCACATCCTCAACTTAGCTGCAGAATGCTGGAGGGTGGTAGTGATGAGGTGGTGGGGTGTGGGCTGCATGCATTTTCCCAGGATGCTTAGGTTGCACGGGTTATGTGAGTTTGCTTTTAGTAGGGTTTTCTGAAGATAGGATTCCTCTCTCATTGGTTGAGGAATTTGACCATGGGATCTGAAAATTATGCAACATTATCATAATTTAGTAGTCTTTATTATGTCTGTAAGAAGTAGAGGAGGAGGGCCAAACGCTGGAGCATACCCAGACTCCGAGAACTGCAGGACTGATTTAAGATCATGTCGAAGCCTGCTTGCATGATCACAGCTGACCGGACCTGATCTTTGGGGATGGGCGGTGAGGCCACTCGATCCTCCAGAGCCTCTCTTTATAAACTAATGTCATCTTTTGTTTGTAACATTCAATCAGAGTTTGAAAGTTTTAAACACAGATCAAAAGGTTTATACCAAAATCTTTGTACTTTTTTTCCATCTACCCTTTTCACCTTTTACTGTAACTTATTTTTGATCAACAGCTCAACTCTTTAATTCCAGGGTCAGGGGATTCTAAAATTAAAAGCTCTAATCTCACGAGTGCAGCCCTTGAGTCCCACTGAGTTTCATGAAGTTACTGTATCTGACGTGATCATATGATCCTACAGCTTTCACCATTCACTGTGAACAATGCATCAGGTTTGGGGAGGAAGACTCTCTTGTCATCTTTTTTAAAGTAAAAGTTATATTTTTGTCAGTAAGTCATGCCATGCCAAATTGCTCCCCATACAAAGTCTTTGTGTGGTAATAATCCATTGAAACCCAATAATTAAACATAAAAGGACTCACTTTTTTGTCCTGCAAATCATTTCTTGCCTTAAAATTCGTGAAACGTGTAACAGTTTTGGAGCAACAATTTATGATGTTAATGACATAACTTCAGTAACCAAGCATCTTCTTTATCTAAAAATGATGAGGGAAATTACAAAGCGGCAAACATGGAATGGGAAATTAGGGTCCCTCAAATACAATACATTTATGCAACTATAATCGTGCAAGTTTAATCATTTGAATATGAGAATTGCAGACCCATACAGACAATAATGATATAACAGCCCAGTTTATCATCTTGCCTATGCCTCAATATTCTGAGAAACCATAAGACACAAGCCATTATTCACTGATGTAAATTTACAAGACGTTGTTGATTACCGCCTCCTCAGGGGATTCAGAAGAGTGTCAGTTAAACAGGGATGATTGGTCGCTCAGCTGTTCTGGCAGCTGAATTGGCTGACTATGAGGTTAAGCAATTAGCACAGGGTTGCTGACAGATACGCATGTGGCCTTCTATTTAGCACCGTATGCTTGTGACAAATTGTTTCTTCTCTCTATAAACCCAATATTTAACATTCCTATCAACACAGCAGTGGACATGTAACAAATTATCTGGCTGGAAACTGCCAGCAGTGCGTGGAGAACAGATAGGGCCTGCTAGGGAGATGATTAAAAACTATAAAGGAAAGATTTAGATCATGTTTGTAGGCAGGGTGTGCTTTGAGTCAAATGAATCTGAATAAGAAAAGAGAAGTACACAATAAGTGGGAAAGGCGGAGGGGAGGAGGAGGAGAGGAGAAAGAGAGAAGAGCCGGATGGGGAATTGAGTATATTCATGCTTGTGTGTGGAGATCTTTACAGTGCAGTTTAGCAGCAGAGGCCAGAAAGACAGAGAGAGGTTAGGAGTCATTTATCTTAGTGAATTAAGTAAAGGAGATTTCACTCTCCTCCCTTGCTCTGATTCTGAGTAGAACAATTGTGAGAGAGGACAACAAGAGATTGCGGTCATCTTCCATTTAGATCTCACTCAAACTACTATGTTGATGACACTCTCTACAGAAAGCCACAAACTCAACAGTGACCGCTCCATTGGCGTTTCAGAAAGTGCTTATACCAAGAGTTTTAAGCCAAGTAGCTATGAGATGAATCCTGAACATAAAATGTTTTGATTTGGCGCAAAAAAAACATTTTGAAAACTGAAAACTCCCTAGCTGTTCCTAGTTTCAGTGAACATTTCCATGGTAACAGTGAGCTCCACCATTCAGAGACGTCACTGCTACGCTTAGGATTGTTGGTAGTGCGTTCCTTTTCAGCTCAAATAAAACATGTTTGTCTTAAAACCAAATGGATTTCATGAAGACTTCTGGCTTCTACACAGGCGTAGTTTCACAATCTCATGGCTCGTGTTTAGCATACATATTTTTTGATATGCTTTATATCTATGGTGGTAAGTTTGGACATTATGTCAAAATCAAATCAAACAAGGAGAAAATGAATGGTATTTTCACTTCCGTAACCACACTGTTGAGCTCTGTACGTATGTGTAGTATGTGATCATCAGGTGCATAGCAGAGAAGTGAGGACTACTCTTATCCTAAATGGCTTTAAATGCAATTATAATCATTTCCCCATGGATGCAGGACAAAATAAGAAACAGACCAAGCCTTTTTTCCTCCTTTAAATGTCAGACAGAGGTGATGATTTAACAAACAAATATTACTCAAAAAGAAGACAGTAAGTAAAGGCATGGTGTAAAAATTGGATTAAGCTTATTCCAACTGGGCTATATTGGAGGTTTGTTCCAAATCTGTGCGCTGTCAGAAGAAAAATACCAAAACTATATGGAACATTTAAATCTAAAGCAATGAAAGGACATTTGCCCACACAACTCAGCCTTTTCATAGGAGAGGATAAGCTGCATTATTGTTGAATTAAGTAAAGCAATCATGAGGTACAGTAGCAGTTGGGAATGAAACCTTTTCATGTCTTAATACACAGCTGAAGGCCACATGGTGTTTATGGTAGCCGTTTTCCTCTCGTAAACACAACTGAGATAGTTTGGGATTATTTCAAGCAGCTCTGCACCTAGTATCATAGCATCAGTCAAGCCTTCTGCTCCCTGTATTGGATCACATAGTTATACCGAGCTTCAACGTCCCTGCTCTAAATGCAGGACGCCACCTCGGTCATGGAATCTGCCTCGAATAAATTACCCCGGGGGAGTTGGGCGATAACATCATGGGGCTTGACTTTGTGTCATTCAGCTGGTTCTTGGATATTTTTGACAGTATATGAAAAGATGCAATTATACCAGGTTCATTTTTTGGAAATAAAATAATTCATCTAAAATATTCCACTATAAACCCAATCACAATGTTTATTAATATCTTAATGTCTTCCAGGTAGAAAACATACAATTTAACGATGCTGTTCAAACGGTTGAGGAATGACTGAATATACTCTCAATTCCATCTCTTGATTTGTTAATTAATTAGTTGTGCCACAGACTAAAGAAAATGACACTACCCAAACACTAGATTTTGATAGAGATTTTGCCATTCGTAACACTAGATTTGGTTTATCAAAGACGTTAAGCAACACACTACAGAAAAGAAGAACAGCAAGAACACAAGATAAGTCGGACCACTGTGTTAAAATATATAGCTTTAAAGGTTACAGTTACGGCTGAAAATGACAACAATAAAAAACAAGTTTGCCAACAAGGCAGGTTGTCTATCTGGAAGTGATTTTTGCATTAGCGTAACGTGATTTGGTCTATAGATTGGCGATATACTATCAAATGCATGTCAATACATCTTCAAAAATATGGAAAGATATTTTATTGCATGGGGGTCGGAGGACACAAAAATATGTATTTTAATGAGAAGTTAATTAATTGATTGGTCAATTGACTGAAAATAATTCTGATTAATAATTAGGTTATTTAATTGAAAAACCTTGTGCTCTGAGAAATCATCAAGGAAGAAATCAACACATATATAGATTATAAAGAAAACAGCAACACACTGGCTATACACACCAACTTC
This sequence comes from Etheostoma perlongum, assembly GCA_026937815.1. Classification (NCBI taxonomy): domain Eukaryota; kingdom Metazoa; phylum Chordata; class Actinopteri; order Perciformes; family Percidae; genus Etheostoma; species Etheostoma perlongum. The sequence continues at coordinate 18,837,185 of CM049380.1, read as the reverse complement.
AGTTAGAATCAATGACCTGCAAATATTGGATACCCAACCGTTTGTCAGTGTTTTTGCTGTCTGTCTTTAGAAGATGGGACAGGATGTGTGTGTGTGTGTGTGTGTGTGTGTGTGTGTCTGTGCATGAAGGGCACAGAGGAGGCAGCAGTCTCCCAAAGGAGGAATTTATTTGAAAAGAGCCTCCCATGACCTGGCCTGATCTTGCCCCTTCATTCTTCAGTGGGGGTAGTGCATGCAAACGTGTGTGTCTGTGTGTGTATGCTCAGTGTTGGGGATTTGCAGATCTGTCTAACGGCCTCCCCCCCCCCCCTACCCAGGGATAGGACTGCACTCCCACCAATGGCTCATAGCGCTAATCTGACTGACAGCTTGGTCCAGCTTTCAGCCAGGAAACAGCGAAGCAGCAAGGTCCAAATACCTGACTGCTGAAGAATCTTATCTGCCATGAGCTGACGGAGGGAAGCTTCTCTCCCAACACTGTTCCCAAGCAAATGCTGAACCGCCAGTCTCACTCTCTGCCTCTTTATCTGTCTGTGTGTTGTTTGTTAGCACAACACTGTAAGACTAACACTTATCCGGACTCAGCTGCAAGTGACGGTTTGACAGACTTTCACAGCATCAAACAAAAAGGCAGCGGGATGGCACTGTCATTGTTCCCTTTTGCAAATACCTTTAAATCTTTGCACTTGATGCTTCATTCTTGTATATAACCATCCATATTGTTCATACGTTTGGATGCATGCAGTTCTTGCACTACTTCAAAGTGAACAACAAGGTTAGTGAACAAGATTCATGATTTTAGCAAAAGTCATATGCCCATATAAATATAAAAGTCAATATTGGTGAATTACAACTAATTCTACACATTTCCTTTTGCATTCTTGTTAATGCTTCTACCAATAATCAGAGCAAAACTATGAGAAACTCTTACCATGTCGGTAAAAACACCCCCACAAGCCATCTGCCTTGTTTCTTCCTCCTTCATGGGGCAAACTGTGAGCCTACTTAGCTAAGATGCTTACTCATCAATCAGTGGGGATGTTTCACAAGCCATCCAACGCAGCTTGAACTAGATGACCCTCATAATTGAATATTAAACCCCTGATGAGTGGCGAGGCAAACCACAGTGATGCTGACTGGAGGCTGTGATTGCAGAGATGCGTGCGGTGCTGTTCATAGCAGGGGCAGTCGCATCCTGCCTATACCCCGAGGTTATTCTGTCACACTGTCATAATTTCAATCTTTGGGACAAATAACTTATCTACAGACACGCACCCACGCTCACACTGGCGTCCACAGATGCAAGCAGGCATGAATGCACTTGGCACGTGTTTACATAAGCACAGCCGGCTTTAAAATAAATAGTGGCATTGCAAGAAGGCTGTAGAAATTGCAGGAAGACTTTAGAGTCAAAAAATGAATTTGAGTTTTGGTATTTTGTTCAATGTAGCGAGCTGAATAACAAGGAAGGAGGAATCTGTAGACAACTGAGCAACACGTGACTATAGCTGTGTTCAAAACCACTCCCTCATTCACTCACTATTCCCTATATAGTGTTTATTAAAAAGTGAATTATATAGGGAACAACGTTTTTGGACACTCACTGAAAACACATTGTTGTGTGATGCACCGGTTGTTTGAGTGACGGGAGCGGGCGCGTCCAGCACCATGTACACAAACCAAAACTAAAATACTTCTTATACGTCCCTGAAACAAACACAGCACTTAAGAGAATAGTAAAAGGTTGTATACATGTTGCATGTTACATTTACACTGTATACACTGTGATTTCTGCTTCTTCTTCTCCTCCTCCAGGAAAACACGGCCACGTTGCATTGTGGTACACGGTAGTACAATGTAGGGTACATCATATGTACACTCAAATTAGCAGTGCATTGTGGGTAGTTTATAGTGGACTATATAGTGAATGACATTTACCGTGGGGAATTTGAACACCACTACAAAATGGTGAACGCACAGTATAGTTTATTTCCATGATGGGGAACAATTTCAAGCCCAGCTTGATTAGCCATGGTAATTAGGGCTGGCTATTGTTCAAAAGTTTTCAATACCACTACATATACCAATTTCACCCTTTCGCAAAACACAACCACAACATCCAAGTTTCACAAGAAGCTGGAGTTTTATCCTTCCACCAACTTTAGCGAAGCTGGAACAACCCCCTGCTGCTTAAAGAGGCTCCATGTGAAAGCACAGCCAAGAGGCTAACTCTTAGAGAAATGCCTCATTTAGGCTCAAACTGGCACCAGCAGTTGACAGACAGCCCAGAATGAAAATATCCTTATGACGGGTGTCCTTTCATGGATAACTGATCTGTGAGGATAAAGCAATTAAAATGTACAGAGAACATCCCTGAGCAAACAAAGAACATGACCGATATTTTAAAGATTATCATTTGTGACGGGGCAGTCACAACAAACCTCAGTTAAACATAGTTCTCATCAGAGAGTAAATGATCTCTACAATGTGATAATCTCTCTTACTCATCAGTGTTTATAAGAGTGAATGTAAAAGGAGGGAAATGGATACTGTAATAGTATGAGGAATCTAACACATTTTAATCAAAAGAGCACTAATTATGCATGGCTGTTAAATTTCACTATTTGGGCCAGTTACATCTCTAAGGTTTTAATGTTGCATGGTGGCTTTGATACGGCATGGTAGTAGAGGGATTTACAATTTTTGACGGTTGCAAATATATGGTAAAAATAGCAAAATATAAAAAAAACAGACCAGTCTTGAAATTGCTTCAAAGCAAAGTTACAGTGAGGAAAATAAGTATTTGAACACCCTGCTATTTTGCAAGTTGTTCCACTTAGAAATCATAGAGGGGTCTGAAATTGTCATTGTAGGTGCATGTCCACTGTGAGAGACATAATCTAAAAAAAAAATCCAGAAATCACATTGGTATGATTTTTTAACTATTTATTTGTGTGATACAGCTGCAAATAAGTATTTGAACACCTGAGAAAATTAATGTTAATATTTGGTACAGCAGCCTTTGTTTGCAATTCCAGAGGTCAAACGTTTCCTGTAGTTTTTCACCAGGTTTGACACACTGCAGAAGGGATTTTGGCCCACTCCTCCACACAGATCTTCTCTAGATCAGTCAGGTTTCTGGGCTGTCGCTGAGAAACACGGAGTTTGAGCTCCCTCCAAAGATTCTCTATTGGGTTTAGGTCTGGAGACTGGCTAGGCCACGCCAGAACACGCCATGCTTCACAGTAGGGATGGTGTTCTTGGGATGGTACTCATCATTCATCTTCCTCCAAACACAGTTAGTGGAATTATGACCAAAAAGTTCTATTTTGGTCTCATCTGACCACATGACTTTCTCCCATGACTCCTCTGGATCATCCAAATGGTCATTGGCAAACTTAAGACGGGCCTTGACATGTGCTGGTTTAAGCAGGAGAAGCTTCCGTGCCATGCATGATTTCAAACCATGACGTCTTAGTGTGTTACCAACAGTAACCTTGGAAACGGTGGTCCCAGCTCTTTTCAGGTCATTGACCAGCTCCTCCCGTGTAGTTCTGGGCTGATTTCTCACCTTTCTTAGGATCATTGAGACCCCTCGAGGAGAGATCTTACATGGAGCTCCAGTCCGAGGGAGATTGACAGCCATGTTTAGCTTCTTCCATTTTGTAATGATTGCTCCAACAGTGGACAGGTATCTTTATGCAGCTAACGACCTCAAACAGGTACATCTAATTTAGGATAATAAATGGAGTGGAGGTGAAGGCAGACTAACAGGTCTTTGAGGGTTAGAATTGTAGCTGATAGACAGGTGTTCAAATACTTATTTGCAGCTGTATCATACAAAGAAATAGTTAAAAAATCATACATTGTGATTTCTGGATTTTTTTTAGATCATGTCTCTCACAGTGGACATGCACCTACGATGACAATTTCAGACCCCTCCATGATTTCTAAGTGGGAGAACTTGCAAAATAGGAGGGTGTTCAAATACTTATTTTCCTCACTGTATCAGTTCCTCCTTAAAATGATTTTTTTTTTTTTTTTTTTGGTTTTTGGTTTGCAAAGGCAGCTTCAAGCTTCAAGCTGCAAAGAGTCCACCAGGTACACCACTGTGCAGTAGGTGTTTGCATCTATTCTTGGATACCATTGCAGCTGCAGCATCAACACAGAATGCCAACCCTCTGTCACAGCTATAATCATCCCTGCATGTAGCTGACGCCCTGTCTGTCCCTTAGAAAAAGGCACTGCTCTTGTCATTATAATGTCTTAATAATTATCATTAAACTGGGAGAGAGACAGAGAGAGAAAGAGAGAGAGAGAGAGAGAGAGAGAGAGAGAGAGAGAGAGAGAGAGAGAGAGGAAGGCAGCACCCTGTAGATGCATGATGAATGAGGGTGCCAGCTGTATTCACCCAACTAGCAGCGCTGTCTCTAACAGGGTTTGGCCCCATGCTCTGAAACCTGTCTCATTAACCACAGTGATCATCATGAATTAACAGAGAGCCAGAGAGAGAGAGAGAGGAAATAACTCATTTTTCTATATGATATGAACCACCAGTTTTTGAAAGTATAATAGCTGCCACAATGCATTGAACATGCTCTCACTCTAGCACACTGGGTTTTTAGATTTATTTTAGTTTATTTGATCAAATAATTTGCTATTTAACAGTATGAAACCACACATTTAGAGAAACTGACAGTCAGGGGCCAACACTGGAACCCACGTTCTTTCTCCCCATTGTTTGGGTTTCCTGCATTATTGATGTGGAGCTGACATTTTATACTCTGCTTTTGTGAAGCCAAAGCCACACTGTCACCTGCAGCACTGTCTCCACAATGACCAATCTGACTGCCAGAGCATCAAAATGATGGTCTTACTGTATTCGTTAGTGAGAGCACTGTGATGTGCGTCACTCTATCGGCACTACCTACGACTTCTTTGACTGTTATAAATGCCTTTCTTGTCCTCATGGTTTAGCAGCACCTACTGTATGTCTGACATCAGGGGCGCAGTTGGGAGTCAGCGCAGGTCAGTCATCCTATGATCCTATAGTACTACACTGTGATGGAACTGATGGTTGCAGGAAACGCGAAAATACTCAAAAACCTCAAAATCATCCCATAAAAAACATCCCACTTACAGCAGCAGCATCCTGATACCCCAGAGAAACTGTCAGTCCCATACTAAGTGTAGTTTCAGCACTCAGTTCTCACCGTGCATTTGTACGACCTTTTGAAATTAAAAAATAAATGCCTAAATATTAAGTCCATGATGTAATGCTGACGCAACACATACGAGATCTGCGTGGGCACCTTTGCTCTTTCGCCGTGTTTCCAGTCACATACCTACTGTTTTCATCTTGCATGTTTCTGCGCAAGAGCAGCTTTTCATGCCCTCGTAAACAGCTGATGTGGTTGATTATCATATTGCAATCCAGTTACTCTAGCTATTCCCTTAAAACCCCACAAATAGTATTACAGCCTACCTTGGTTCGGCGTGACAGCTCCGTAGGTCGACTTGTAGCAGTGGCTGGCAACAATGTGACGCTCGCACTGAAGAATACAGTTGGTACTGTAAGCGCAGAAGTTTTGACGAGTCGGTGACTGGAAGATCACACACGCTGTGTCGGTGCCTGTCAGATCACACACCACTGTGGAGTGTTTATGGCAACGCCCATAACAATACTGATCTGGTTGATTTGCCACCGGTAGCGCGTGTTAAAGCTGTTGCTGCCCAACTCGGCTGTGCGCAACGGTGCGCTTCCTCTCTCTCCCGACGTGATCACCAAACTAAACGCTCCCTAAGGACACGTGACCAACCCAAGGGGGACGGGAATAGCTCAGATTTCCCCCACGGCAGCAGCTGGGATCTGTTACACCGCTGCTCCAGTGCCCGTGCAACAAACCCGAGCTGTGCGCACCCACACTCCTTCTCCTCCTCCACCCGCCCTTCCATCCCCTGTGGCCTCACGGTGTCGCTGTCATGTTTACCTTAAAATGCACTAAACGCAAGATATATGTGGAAATGCACCTGTCTCATCAGCCTATAGAGTCACCATTAAGAAAATACATTGCTAAAATAGTTGTTCTGATGCAACTATGTTGGCCCTAACATTTGAGACAACTAGGCTATTATAATTGTAATTTTAAACTTCTCCCTCTCTCTTTCTCTCTATGATGTTTTAACTCTACATAAAACCACAGTAACCTTGCTAGATAAAATCAGATAGGTCTACTAGCAAAACAATCACACCTTTGAGTGTTAAAGCATTGTTTTGCTTGTGTTTTGGAATGAGCTACACTTTTATTTGGCCACTTGATAAAGCATTCTCGGCTGAAGGATGGTCTAACTCTCCAACTGATAGTTCACAAAAGCTTCATGATAATAGGCTACTGCAGCTCCAAAAACATGCCGTGAACATATAGATAAGAACAAAACAAAACAAAAGATGACCATGTGTTAACAAAACAACAAGCTCTGATAGGGTTTGCATTTCTGTTATTCTCTTCTGTTGTGATGTTATTCTATTTTCAGAGTAACTGTACAGTATACACTACAATTATAAACCATTTGAAACAGGGTGTTGCTGTAAAAGACCATGCATGCTTAACCCATCCTGCATAACATAAAGCAAATACTGAAAAAATTGATAATAACAAAAATTGTTATTGGGGCCCTCTCTAACTGTCCATATTGTAATCTCACATACAATATTTTACCATTAAAAGCAAAATGCAAATGGCTACAGCAGTCAGTGATAGAATATTGGATACCCAAATGCCTCCCTCTTCCATTTTACGTCTTGTAAATAACAGGTGACCAAAATCAGCTTTACAGGTTTAATATGATGATATTATATTGATATGATATTATGATGATATTATTTTTGTTAACACTTGTTTAACAGTTGTTAGAATGCAGAAGTTGTTGTGCAGAATCATGATGCATAACGCAACCTGAAAGATACAGTATATACACCCTTGAGAAGGGATGCAAAGTTCAGTTATCTCAGTACACATGGCCACCTGAGGAGCTAAAGTTGATAAAAACCCCTGTGGTCCTTTGCATCAAACAAATGCTGATTGGTTTAGAGCATGGAGGGATACCAGTTGTGCTACAACTGGGAAAACACTAAACAAAAATCCTCTGTGCCAGTTTGCAGACACTGAAGGAAGTTCCAGGCTTGAACTGGAGGATATGCCGTCCCTTCTGATATGAAATATTCAGAAATAAAGTGCATGTAATTATAACGTATAAAAAACATGATCGTAATGTCAAAGTCAACTGCATCCATTTATGAAAAACAAAGCTAGTCTGCTCAGCATTTGCGATAAGAAAGATGGAACTATGTGTGAGCCTGCTTTGCTCCCACCAATCCCAGCAGCCTGAACACAAAAACCTTGCTGTTGTTGTTACTCCTTTTATTTTGTCAATGTCAATTTAGTTATGAAAGATGCAAGTTGTGGAAAATGAAGTAGAGCAACATTTTGAGACCTTTTTTAGGCTAAGCCCAGCTCCCCAGTGGTCATATTTTAAAGGAGGGCAAATAAAACAATGCTTGCACTCATTAGCCTGTGCACATGCAAGCAGGGGAATGTCACATCATTACTGCTGTCAATCGGGCCTGCATGCCCAACGGAAACAAAACTTGGACGTGTGGTGTAATAAGATATTAATTATCAGGTCCGAAAACATATTGAAGGTGTAAGGGCTGGAATAAATGCTTGAAAGCTGGAGTCCAGACAAGTACTATTTCCATAATAACATGGTGTTTGCATGAAGATAAAGTGATTACTTTTTCAGTTAGCACTCATCAGACAAATCAATGCTACAGTGCTGTGTGAGGTTAAAGAAGGGGGCTGGAAAATGTGTATCTTAAATTTTTCTGTCACTTGACTCGGTTCCCGCAGAAGCACTTTGGAAACAAGATTACGGTCCTGAATATGAAGATGAGAGGAGCCATCTTTTCTGAGCCCGTAGATGAGCTAACGTGGGTGTACTGCTGCTGAGAAACAAGGATTTGTCTGCTAAAGTAATGCCTTCAAACTGCTCTCAAATGCAAATGGGATAGATGTCAAATAGCAGAGCTGCACAGTCGTACGAGTTGCCATCTTAATTAGTTCCTTTGTGACAAGGTGTTCATTCAGGGATGACAAGAAGGACAGCCTAATGCTGGAGGGGAAACTAACAGGTGGTCTCTCTCACTCTCTCTCTCTCTCACACACACACACACACACACACACTGCCAGTTACCATTTCCTAAACACAGATTATTATTGATTGGATTTTGATCTACAGTGAATGTGCCATGATCAACGCACAACACATTGTTTTTAGGCACAATTTGGCCTTATCAAAGATCAGTCTCCATTTGGCCTTTAAAAGCACACCACAGAAGAAAGATGGTATACAAAGGAACTCCCCAGGGGGGGGGGATGCACGCTGGGGAAACAGCATTTAAAAGGGACTAAAGGGAAACCCAGCAATCTTCGTCTCTGCATGACTGGAGAGTATGTATGAATATTTGCATACAATCTGTGATATGGGACCACCACTTTATTAGGAAATAATCACATTAAACATATACACATAGGTCAATTTGATGATGAACACTAAACAGGCTATACAAACAAGTGTTGTTTGCCCTGTGACAACATGTGAAGTTGAACATTTAGTGCCTTGTCTAAGGAAACCTGTATCTGGCTATCTCTGACTGACCACGATAACAACCTTTCTGTTGGTTTGTTTTGAGAATTCTTGATCCGATTTTAGAGACTAATGAATTACAAAATATTGGCACACAGTAGTTCTCAGCATGACACAGTTAGAGAACTACTGATGTGTTTGGGAATTTGGACCTCATTTTTACAGATTGTAGCCTTGGTATCTATATAGTTTTATACCTAACAGTGGAAAAAAAACAGATAGTCCCCCTAACAAAACATGAACCCTTACCAACACCCTTGGAGATCAATTAAGAGTATTTAGTAATGTGTGCAGACAAGTGGCAAATTGCATTATTGCTTTCAAAACTCCCTTAATCTACATAGAGATTAGCCCAAAACATATTGTTAATCATTACAGGGTTTATGAATAGTTAATTGGAGAGGGATAACTGAGGCTGGGGAAAAGCAATAATTAATGAGGCTGGGTACAGATGGGACAGTATGGGATACTTAATTAAATTTTGGCCCTGAGAATGACCTATTTTTTAAGTTGTTTGGAGTATGGCTAAGTTTAAAGTCAATTAAAAAATGATTTTCCCCCCCCATGTTGCATGGACGTGCGGCATATTTAAAGCTTTTTGATTAACAGCTATTGGAAATACTTCAGCACTGACCAAATGTGTTTTTGTGTAAAACTAAATTACTATTACTCTAAGTCTTTATTAGTTTGAAAATTAAAAAAATAAAAATAAATTTAAAACAAGGATAGTTGTTAGCGTACAGTTTCAAAGGAGTCAAAGCAAAAAAACAAAGAGACACATTTTTGAAACTTCTAATCACGCAACAGCATAATACACTGTGGACGCTGTCATGGGCAGCATAATACTGTATATTATATATTATGTAAATATCTCAGTGGCTAAATCTCTTAAACTTTGAATGTTTTAGCTTATGTAAAAATAAAAATGCTTTGTTAAACAGCTGAAGAATTGGCTTTGTCTGTCTGTCTGTCTGTCTGTCTGTCTGTCTGTCTGTCTGTCTGTCTGTCTGTCTGTCTGTCTGTCTGTCTGTCTGGAGAGTATATATGAATATTTGCATACTGTGTGTCTGTCTGACTGACTGACTGACTGTCTGTCTGTTTGTCGGGGATTTCTGAGGACATTGTTGACGTAAGTAGCTGCCAGCTTCTGTCTTTCAGCTCACTGTCCAGTCAGATCCCTCGGTAACTGGGCCAGCCACATATGAAATCTGGCAATCACACCAGCTCATGAATGCATGAACAGGAAGACGTCTGCTTGCAGGTGAAGGTCTGAAGGCTGAACTTTTTTGTGTTTAAAAAATAAGGTTTTGGTTCAAATGCCATGCTCATACAAAACACATGGCAACCATTCTTAAAAAAAGCACCATAAAAACCCATTGCATTTAAATAAAAGATTTGGGATTAAATTCCCTAAGAGTATTTCATGGTTTTTAAATCATCTGGGAGCTGCTGTTTTTATCTGGCACCTGTACTGTTTTGATTAAAAATGTAAGATGACCATATAGTCTGTTATGCAAGGTATGTTAATTTGAACTAATAAACACTACACATCAACCAAATGTTATGTTTATTGTACATTTATTGTATTTTTTTCTTCTTTTTTTTTTTAAAAATATCTCTACTTTAAAGTTTTTCATAGAGTTTGTTTTTCTTCCACATTTCAGTGAATCCTGTGTCAGAAATAGTTTCCCTGTGAGGTAGAACAACTTGTCTTTTCCTCTGTGACTATTTTGGGTCAGATGTGGTCACTGATGTTATCACTGCCTGATCTTGTGCAACACTGGAGGGAATTCTCAATCACAAAATCAGAAATCAGAAAACAGCTAAATTAGAAAAGTGGATTTTTTAGTAACAGATTGCAATCAGATTAGCCCAAGGGTTCCTCAGGAGGAGGTTATCTTGCCTTCTGTATACATCGACTACTTTCCCATTGCGCTGATATAGCAGATAAGACACAGACAGGGATTTGGATGTGTCTTACAAATTAGAAAGATATGTGAGGTAGATGAAAACAGTGCTCAGCAGGTGGCACAAGCGTTAAAACTCTGAGCACCTTGGCATAGCATAGCCTAGGGATTGAAAAATCTGTTGATTCGCTATTGAAGATGAAAAAAAGAGAAAAAGAAGTGTGTGGGTTTGGATATAGCAAGCTGGTAAAAGAGATCAACCCACTAGCTTTTTGTCCTGTGACGATTGTGCATTTATTTCTCTGAACTTGGAAGCAAACAGAAAACTGTGAAATAATGTACTTTATAGAATGAAATGATTAATTCGCCAAAGAAAAAAGGCATGATCTGTGAAAACATTTCAGTCTTGTAATAAAACCAGTCGCAAGTTTGACATTTGTCCTTGAATATTAGATTTGAAAGATTCTCTTAGTTTTGAGTGTCTTTAAAACATACACGTTTTCGCTGCAGCAGTGGATTTCTCCATTTAACCTTGTGAAGATGATAGATGTATTTCCAGGTATCCATAACATATACTGAATGGGAAGATGTGCTGCTATGGTACAAACATCTAGGAAAATGGTATTTCCACATATGTGTTTACATTTTTGGGATAATTGTTGTTAAGTATTTGATAATGGAGTGTGCTTCTCTGCATGAGTACTTTCAAATCTCCTTTATGTTATGTCCCAACCTATCTGTCACAATAAACACTCAAATGTTTTACCCTCAGCATTGGATTACGGTTATGGTTTATTTCAGGACTGCAGGGAGCCAAATCTTTTTGTACCAAGATCCAAAATTAAGCAGTGAGGGTTTTGTTTACATCGGAAGAATAAAAGCCAGCTGGTTGTAGCTGTAGGTATAGGCTAATGTGGTCCTATTTAATTCTTAAGATGATTGTATTTCCCAGTCCACTGCTCTTTAACAGTACCTGACGGCTGCCTTGTATTTGCAGGATGAACCTTTTACCAGCTGCAAAGGCCTGAAGGGTGGTCTTATATCAGCAGAGTCAAACAGAATGTCCAACCATCTGCTCCTGCCTGTCCAGGAAGTATTGCCAGATCAGGAAACCTTGAGGGGTCTGGGATTATCTTGGGGCCCTGTCTACGGCAAGAGTGCTGTATAGAAGTAGCCCACAAGGCAGTGCCGCCATCCTGAAATTGAATTGGGGAGGATTTAATGAGTTTAGAGGCTTTGGCTCTCAGTGTGATAAAATCAGATAGGGGTGAAAATGCCAGGAAGTTGCGATAGGCAGGAAGGCACAAAGTGAGAGAGACAGAGCGATAGAGAGAAAGAACTGAACACAGTTAAAACTGATGGGAAGAAGGTAATGCTCCTGATTAAGTAAAGTTCATTTTAGGTTAGTGTCTGTAAGGCTTCAATTCTGTAAACAAGTATTACACTCATGAACCACATTAACTGGTAATAAAACATCTGCCATAATGTTGAAGGCATGCTGTTACACATAGGATAGAAGAGCCTGAAACCACTCATGCTGTCTCAACTGTAAGAAGCTCCAGTGGCTCCAAACGCTGTTAATTGCTCTCATATCATTCAATTCAACTTTTAATGCTGGATTTCAACATAAAGGCCAATCAATATTAAACAAATTGTGTATGCAATAAAACTCCAAAACGTTAAACCAATAATTTTAATAATGACTAATTTCAACAACTGAAAAGGTGTTTTTGCTATTTCTCCACACTTCTGACTCAGAGAAAAGGAAAAGTTAATCTATAAGAAAACCTGCACCCGCTGTAAAAGGAAAGTGAGTAATTGCTAAATTGTGAAGAGATAATGGCACTTGTGTAAATAAATGACTGTAAGGGAAAGTGTGACTGAAGTTGTCTTCAAACTAACGGGAAAAGGAACCCAGGCTAAATATAAAGCATGAGTTGTGATGGAAGAAATTAGCAGCAAAAAGCAAAAAAAGTCACATCAAGTTTCATGTGACTCCAAAATACGGACTGCATCTTACATGGCTACACTTCCTAACCTGAAAAGAAAAGCATGTGTAGCAATAGTGGGCTGCTTGATTCATTATCAACTTTAACATGTACTGAATGTGTCTCTTTGATTCCATTCTCTGTTACCCCACAAAGACTATATTTGTCTGAGGAAAAAGCTGAAAATACAATATAATATATAACTTTTGATGTAGTGCAAAAAAATGCAATTTCATACCCTTATCTGGAGTGCATGGCAGCTCTGCAGGCATTGCACATTAGAGTGGGCATCAATAGAGAGAAAGCACTGGCCAATGTGTTATCTGTGCCTTTGTGCATCATGTCATCAAGCTGAAAGAGTATGGGGAAAGGAAATGGAAGGGGCAAAATGGTCTCAATTGTGTTGCACACATATTTCCAGAGAAGCATAACGTTTATTGGATATCAATACATCCAGATAGTGCTGCTTGCGATATGGGGCTTGTGAAAAGAAGCAGTGTGTACGTGGACTGAAACAGAAACTGCTGCAACAGGATGTTTAAGCTCAATGTTGGAAATGAGCCCTGTTTTTTAGTGGTCTGTTTGTGAGAGCCCAGAGAGGCAGGTACAAAGCGACAGCACATTAACTTGAAATCCCTGGCGTCTCTCTTCCTTTGCTCTGGACTGTCTCCCTTTTATTTGTTACATAATTCCCACTTTAGGGACCCATGGGCTCTTAATGAGGAGAGGAGACCGTCTCTCACTGCCCAAACCTAAGGGTCATTATCACTTGTCATGGTTCCCAAAAAATCTCAGAAAATGCCAGTACACCGGGAGGGACTGCCTGGATTCAGCAGACCTGGGGCATGACTAGAAAGCATGACTCAGAGAGAGGGGAAAGGGAGAGGAAAAAGAGGTATATGTTTATCATGAGATTAATAAGTATCAACTTACTATAACACACATGAGAAAATAACAGAATCCACAGTCTTGCAAACAGATGAAAATTAATGAAAATGTCCTCCTTAGCATTTCATGGAAGAATGCTGTTACATGTATTTGGAAAGATTGCTGGGCTTAAAAGAACAAAGTGAAAGAAGAAAAAGATGTTCAGCTTTTTTAGGTTTCTCATCAATTTACAGCAAATGAATTGTGACTTAAATGAGCACTCTTCCTGAGTGCCAGCAAGTTACTGGGAGAAATCAGAGCGAGCTTCAGTTTGAATGTGATGGGAAATGAGAGGGCTGTGCACACTGTTGTTTGTCACCACACCACCAGCAACCGCACAGAAGAAGATCATGCTGTGCTGTTGGACAGACATCAAAGGCGAAGGCCTCAAATAGTTTCTCTGTCACAGTGGATGACCCAGCAGCACTTCGCATCCTCCATATGTATACACAAACAAGCCCATATCCATAAAACCATGCATGTACTCTAAGACACATATTACACATCCCGTGGCATGAAAATTTCACCTCATGATTTTTTTTTTAAACATTAACATGACTTCCCTCAGCCTGCCTATGGTCCCCCAGTGGCTAGAAATGGTGATAGTTGTAAACCAAGCCCTGGGTATCCTGCTCTTTGAGAAAATGAAAGCTCACATGGGCCAATCTGGAATTTGACCCTTATTACCGCCCCTTTCTCTGCTTTGCCCGCCCAGACAATTTGGCCCACCCATGAGAAAAAAAGGGACATCATGGCTTTCAAATGGGTAAAGAAGCAGTTGCCCCCCCCCCTCTCCCCTCCTCCTCAATAGCTACAGACTCAGAAATGGCACATACTAAGGAAATCTCATTATTGGACTGACTGTAGTGGCTCTAATTCTGCACCCAGGCTGAATTTTAGGAAAGAGACTTCAGCTGTAGTATTGGGAGACCACTAAGGTCTATATAAAAGCATCCAAAAAAACACCATGTGGACCTTTAACACTTGACTCTTACACACAACCCATGCTTATGCACTAATCATTTACCACCTAAACTGTCTAATATTGTCCTGCTGTCTAAGAAGTGGCATTGTATTTGCTTCTGCAGTCAACTAACTCAGCATCCAGGTACAGTTGGGAATCTGTCACAGTTGTCTTGACCTCCAAGTCACCCACTCCCACCGGCTCCAGTAAGCCCATACAGCTCCCTCCCAATGTGGCATTTAGGGAAATGCACACCAGTCTGTTTTGTTTTGTTAAGTTAAGATGATAGAATTTGAGCCACACAGGGAGAGAGGTGAAGATTGTTTGGCATTTTGTGCTCTGTCTTTCAAAGGTCCTTTCTTTGGTTCCTTTAAGGAGCTGTAACATTTAAATAACTTTAAAGACAGGGTTGTTGACTCAGTGCATTTAAATGCAAACCTTATCAGAGAGGAGTGTATAATTTGTTTCTGATACCTATCAGGATGCATATCGTATGTGGATATGATGATGCATGGCCTACTAAAAAACTCAAAGTGAGCTGCTTATTAAAAATGAGGCTCTTAAGTCTTGATCTTTAAGGAATCTTACTTAGTAAATTTTAACCACACGTTTTGATGAAAATAATAAATAGGCTATATCTAAGTGTTTGCTGCACTTAAGACACTAAATCCAAAATCAACTATACAAACTAGGTTACACCAGAGAGCATGTTAAGATTGGGCTTTCCTGTCACAATATATTTTCTCCAAATTGAAGTAAATTACCAGGGGCAGGATTTTATTAAAGAAGCTACTAATTTTGTCAATCAGACTCACTCTACAGTGAACAGAAAAGAGGCTGAAACACACAGACTCATGTTCAGTTGTATATATATATACAGTGGGTACGGAAAGTATTCAGACCCCTTTAAATTTTTCACTCTTTGTTTCATTGCAGCCTTTTTCCAAAAATCAAAAAAGTTCATTTTATTTCTCAGTAATGTACACTCAGCAACCCATCTTGACAGAAAAAAACAGAAATTTAGAAATTTTTGCATATTTATTAAAAAACAAAAACTGAAATATCACATGGTCATATGTATTCAGACCCTTTGCCGTGACCCTCATATGTAACTCAGGTGCTGTCTATTTCTTCTGATCATCCTTGAGATGGTTCTACACCTTCATTGGAGTCCAGCTGTGTTTGATTATACTGATTGGACTTGATTAGGAAAGCCACACACCTGTCTATATAAGACCTTACAGCTCACAGTGCATGTCAGAGCAAATGACAATCATGAGGTCAAAGGAACTGCCTGAAGAGCTCAGAGACAGAATTGTGGCAAGGCACAGATCTGGTCAAGGTTACAAAAAATTTCTGCTGCACTTAAGGTTCCTAAGAGCACAGTGGCCTCCATAATCCTCAAATGGAAGACGTTTGGGACGACCAGAACCCTTCCTAGAGCTGGCCGTCCGGCCAAACTGAGCTATCGGGGGAGAAGAGCCTTGGTGAGAGAGGCAAAGAAGAACCCAATGGTCACTGTGGCTAAGCTCCAGAGATGCAGTCGGGAGATGGGAGAAAGTTGTAGTAAGTCAACCATCACTGCAGCAATCCACCAGTCGGGGCTTTATGGCAGAGTGGCCCGAAGGAAGCCTCTCCTCAGTGCAAGACACATGAAAGCCCGCATGGAGTTTGCTAAAAAACACCTGAAGGACTCCAAGATGGTGATAAATAAAATCCTCTGGTCTGATGAGACCAAGATAGAACTTTTTGGCCTTAATTCTAAGCGGTATGTGTGGAGAAAACCAGGCACTGCTCATCACCTGTCCAATACAGTCTCAACAGTGAAGCATGGTGGTGGCAGCATCATGCTGTGGGGGTGTTTTTCAGCTGCAGGGACAGGACGACTGGTTGCAATCGAGGGAAAGATGAATGCGGCCAAGTACAGGGATATCCTGGACGAAAACCTTTTCCAGAGTGCTCTGGACCTCAGACTGGGCCGAAGGTTTACCTTCCAACAAGACAATGACCCTAAGCACACCGCTAAAATAACGAAGGAGTGGCTTCACAACAACTCTGTGGCTGTTCTTGAATGGCCCAGCCAGAGCCCTGACTTAAACCCAATTGAGCATCTCTGGAGAGACCTGAAAATGACTGTCCACCAACGTTTACCATCCAACCTGACAGAACTGGAGAGGATCTGCAAGGAGGAATGGCAGAGGATACCCAAATCCAGATGTGAGAAACTTGTTGCATCTTTCCCAAAACGACTCATGGCTGTATTAGATCAAAAGGGTGCTTCTACTAAATACTGAACAAAGGGTCTGAATACTTATGACCATGTGATATTTCAGTTTTTGTTTTTTAATAAATATGCAAAAATTTCTAAATTTCTGTTTTTTTCTGTCAAGATGGGTTGCTGAGTGTACATTACTGAGAAATAAAATGAACTTTTTTGATTTTTGGAAAAAGGCTGCAATGAAACAAAGAGTGAAAAATTTAAAGGGGTCTGAATACTTTCCGTACCCACTGTATATATATATATATATGATAAGATATTTTCTATGAAAACCACAAACATATTTGTAATTTTCTCTCTTTTCAGTGCATCTACTTTATCTACAATACCTGTACCTACATTGCTCTAATTTGCATTTCAGTGCACCAAAACAAAAAATGCTAAGGTTGGTTGAACATGATGATAGCCTCAAATAGTTTGACCTGACAATGGGATGCATAGTAGAAAAAAAAGATACTTTTCATTCACTTATAAAAATAGCTGTAATGAAGCTGTAGCACCCAAAGTCACACACACACACACACATACACACGAGAAAGAGAGAAAGAGAGAGAGAAAGAAAGTGCGTACAAAAGCATATTACAATTCATTTTGTTCTCCCAATACAATGCCGGGTAATTATACAAATCATTTTCTCTATTAAAAATTCAGGCAGGCTGCTTGTTTTTCCATGACCTGAGAATTCATTAGAGACAACAAAGCATTTGAGAAAATAATAATTTAAAGAAAATATTTCACTGTGAAGACTTTCTTTGAAAATGCTGTGGGACTGTGGAAGTGGTAGGACTTCCAGCCACCTTGTGTTGCGTGTGTGCTTGGTCTAATGGTGTTTGTCCAAAAAAGATAATGATCTTTTCATGAAACTACCAGTGGGATTTAATTACAACAGTAAATGACAGGGCCGGGTAGCTGTGGTGCTGTGACGCGGTGTTCTCCAGCATTTAAATTGTTTTTTTAAATCCTGTCATGCAAGAACTCTGCTGCATTTTGCAAAAGGTTTCATTTTAGTTGTGGGCTTGGGGGATTTACTCTAGAGGCAAAATCCTTTTCGTAAGAATGGAAACAGCCAAGTCTTACAGAAATTGCTCAAGTGTTATTATGTCAGAGAATGTGGACAAGTAGACATAGCTGCTAACCCTGGATTAGAACATCACTGTGAGGGGCTTACTCAGTATTTCAAATACTTCATGACTTAATTACATTTAAATGTAGATGCGTAATCTTACAGTAATACCCTAAAAAGTAAGACTGAACTTGGTTTCGACTGTGCTGCAGACATGGAACTTCTAGCATTCTCGCCCTCAACCTGCTGCTGAGGTCACACATCCTCCGTGACTGGCCAAACAAATGCTGAGTGCTACAACTAGCCTCAGGAGCAAACACAAAGCATTCATCAGCAGCGTCAATCAGCCCGTAACTGTCACAACATGGAAGCTTTCAGGGGCCGTTTGTTTTTATGTCCACTTTTGCCCACAGCTCCTTCGTCACTCATGTAGAAAACAAAAGACATTGGGAAGTTTTAAATAAACATGTGCATTGTTCTATTGCTTGAGTAAGTGCTAGGCTGTAATCAACCAAGAGGAGGTGGATTTTAAAAGCCTGACAAGGCCAATCAATGCTGATCCACATGGAGGATGGTGAGCAGCTGAAGTCTCCTCTTAAACCCAGGCCACCAAGGCTGGTCAATCAGGGGGAGTGCTCCTGCCATTTCCAGTTTAAAAGCAGTTATATAAATAAATAGGTGGGAGTGGATTTGTCCTTAACTCTGGTGACCAAGTTTTAATTCCCCCAGATATTGTCTTCTGTGAGTGGGTGATTTTTTGTGAACACACAAAACATTGTGTCTAATTTAATGCTATTGTCCCATCCAATACATGATTTATGTCCACAACTGTGTTTGAGAAGATGCTTTGATGTTTGATGTGAATGTTTTTGTGTGTCTGGTGTGTTATGCATGGATGGATAAGCAGCAGACGCTATAATTGATAAAATGTCCGGTCTACACTACTTAACCCATGGTTTGTAACGGAATTCTTTTAACTGCAATTTTTGACATATTTAAAATGTGGCAGATTGTTATTGCATGCTTTTAGCTGTGGCTGTCATTTATTTTGCCTCCATTAAAGATAATCAATATTCTATCGATTGCTATCACCAGTTTGCTCCATTTCGTGATATGTTTTTGCACCCAATCATACTGGCAGCAGAGGCACAGCTGGGGGATTATGTGCACATGTCGATATGAATGTGGTTAAACCGTTTTCACATTAATCAACTTCAGATTTTATTTTTAGAAAGGCCTAAAGCCCTACGATCGTGCATATTAATAAAAGGTTCATAATTGGAATTACAGGCAGTTTCAAGCAATGTTATTTACAGTGGGTACGGAAAGTATTCAGACCCCTTTAAATTTTTCACTCTTTGTTTCATTGCAGCCTTTTTCCAAAAATCAAAAAAGTTCATTTTATTTCTCAGTAATGTACACTCAGCAATCCATCTTGACAGAAAAAAACAGAAATTTAGAAATTTTTGCATATTTATTAAAAAACAAAAACTGAAATATCACATGGTCATAAGTATTCAGACCCTTTGTTCAGTATTTAGTAGAAGCACCCTTTTGATCTAATACAGCCATGAGTCGTTTTGGGAAAGATGCAACAAGTTTCTCACATCTGGATTTGGGTATCCTCTGCCATTCCTCCTTGCAGATCCTCTCCAGTTCTGTCAGGTTGGATGGTAAACGTTGGTGGACAGTCATTTTCAGGTCTCTCCAGAGATGCTCAATTGGGTTTAAGTCAGGGCTCTGGCTGGGCCATTCAAGAACAGCCACAGAGTTGTTGTGAAGCCACTCCTTCGTTATTTTAGCGGTGTGCTTAGGGTCATTGTCTTGTTGGAAGGTAAACCTTCGCCCAGTCTGAGGTCCAGAGCACTCTGGAAAAGGTTTTCGTCCAGGATATCCCTGTACTTGGCCGCATTCATCTTTCCCTCGATTGCAACCAGTCGTCCTGTCCCTGCAGCTGAAAAACACCCCCACAGCATGATGCTGCCACCACCATGCTTCACTGTTGAGACTGTATTGGACAGGTGATGAGCAGTGCCTGGTTTTCTCCACACATACCGCTTAGAATTAAGGCCAAAAAGTTCTATCTTGGTCTCATCAGACCAGAGGATTTTATTTATCACCATCTTGGAGTCCTTCAGGTGTTTTTTAGCAAACTCCATGCGGGCTTTCATGTGTCTTGCACTGAGGAGAGGCTTCCTTCGGGCCACTCTGCCATAAAGCCCCGACTGGTGGATTGCTGCAGTGATGGTTGACTTACTACAACTTTCTCCCATCTCCCGACTGCATCTCTGGAGCTTAGCCACAGTGACCATTGGGTTCTTCTTTGCCTCTCTCACCAAGGCTCTTCTCCCCCGATAGCTCAGTTTGGCCGGACGGCCAGCTCTAGGAAGGGTTCTGGTCGTCCCAAACGTCTTCCATTTGAGGATTATGGAGGCCACTGTGCTCTTAGGAACCTTAAGTGCAGCAGAAATTTTTTTGTAACCTTGACCAGATCTGTGCCTTGCCACAATTCTGTCTCTGAGCTCTTCAGGCAGTTCCTTTGACCTCATGATTGTCATTTGCTCTGACATGCACTGTGAGCTGTAAGGTCTTATATAGACAGGTGTGTGGCTTTCCTAATCAAGTCCAATCAGTATAATCAAACACAGCTGGACTCCAATGAAGGTGTAGAACCATCTCAAGGATGATCAGAAGAAATAGACAGCACCTGAGTTACATATGAGGGTCACGGCAAAGGGTCTGAATACATATGACCATGTGATATTTCAGTTTTTGTTTTTTAATAAATATGCAAAAATTTCTAAATTTCTGTTTTTTTCTGTCAAGATGGGTTGCTGAGTGTACATTACTGAGAAATAAAATGAACATTTTTGATTTTTGTTAAAAGGCTGCAATGAAACAAAGAGTGAAAAATTTAAAGGGGTCTGAATACTTTCCGTACCCACTGTATATGGAAAAGGTGAAAGCAGTGCTTGGATTTTGTGGGTCTGACCTTAAGAAGCTCTGGCACAAATGATAAATTTAGTCAGAATCAGCAACAAGATTAGTCTTCTTTAATTTCTTTCATTCCAAATATGTTGTGATGTTTAGAATACTTCTGAGCCCATATATATTATCTTTCCAGAGCTTAGACTGTAAGTATTACAAAAAAAACCTTTTTATTTCAATCACATTGCCATCACATTGGCTGCACCCTGAATTTCTTAGCACTGGCTTGAATGAGACCAAGCCTTAACATTATGAAGGAACAGAGTTCAGACCTCGGTTTCCTGACAACGGTAATTATTTCCTTGGCTTAACTCATGGCCTGAATCCTCTTCACAGCCAACTAATGCTTACCACTTGGGTTCAGTGCTGTATGTTCCTGTGACGAGATATTGCCTGTTAAAGGGTTTGTGCTTTACTTTTTCCACAATCCAAGCCTAACTAGTGGGGCACACTTCTTAAAGATGACTGGACAGCAAATCCTCAGAAGGGTAAGAGAAATTTAGGATTATGTTCCCTTATCTCACCAGCCAATGGGAGGATTTGAGTCTGTCTGGCCCTGATGTCTTGGCCAATCACAGCCTGAGGTTGAGGATCAAATGTACATGGGAGAAAGCAGCAGTGAAGGAATGATGCACTATGATAGCCATAGTGTAAAGTAGTTACTTAACTGTTCTGCAAAATACCAAAATGTACCTGAAGAAAAAAAATTTAATTTTGTTTTTACGTACTTTGGCTGCATCATTGTAAAATAATAAATGCACTTTTGTATAATTGACGCTCAGTAATGATGTTAATGTGGAAGTTTATACCACAGACTGTTCAGCTGTAAACATTTCAGTCAGTTTTCAAAGCAATTTTCAAATTGGATTTTAATCAAATATGTACATCATATTGAGAACATCTTGTGCTTGTTTTGATTCACTTCATCAGCATGACAGCTTCAAATCAATGTGGGCATGAATGCATAATGGCTTTCATCTGTTCATCTGTTGTAACACTTGAAAGACAAGTGTAACCAA
The DNA here is from genome assembly GCA_026937815.1 of Etheostoma perlongum. Lineage (NCBI taxonomy): Eukaryota > Metazoa > Chordata > Actinopteri > Perciformes > Percidae > Etheostoma > Etheostoma perlongum. Next base: position 18,815,345 of record CM049380.1, on the reverse strand, counting down.
AATAAATAAATAACATATTTTAGAATTCAATGACAACCACAAAACATTTTTCCTTTTTTTCTTTTTTCATGTTTGCAGTGCATCGTCTTTATCTACAAACCCTGTAGCTACATTGCTCTAATTTGCATCGCAGTGCACCAAAATAACCAAGTGTTGTGACAGAGCATATGTTAAATGCATGTTAATAAAATATCCCTAACAATGTTAGGAATAGGAATATAGGAATTAGTCAGGCAGACTCTGGCCTCTCTGGAAGCTGTATCTGTGTGTGTGTGTGTGTGTGTGTGTGTTGCACACTAAACAAATGATATTGTAATGTAAGTATATTGTGTTTGCATGCAGTGCCATCTAGTGGTAGTACAATAGTGTTGCTCAAACAAAGCAAAAATCCACTATACTGTACATGGATGTCACATTATATCAGTGTGCATGCATGTACTGATAGATACTGCACAATCTTATGTCCATTTGTACTGAATAATGCCCCAGTTGCCCTGCCCCTAAATATGTTTATGTATCACTGTAAAAAAACAACCTTTGCACATCTCTACTACATTCCAAAATGTTAAAGTCTGACCTACATACAGTGCATGAAACCTACATGTATGGACAGTACAATCATCTCTCCCCACAGAGATAATTAATGTTTGTTTCAATGGCTTTCCAAAGAAGGGCGGTTAGAAATGTGGCAGGAAGATTGGTGTACATGATTCCTCTACAGCTGAATTGATGAAGGAGATCCCATTTATTTGTAATGCTTTGATAAGATAGCGCTAAAACAAACAAACGGGCCACCGTTCTGATTTCCAGCAGAGTAAACTTTAAGAAGTGAATATAGTTACAGGAACGTCTTTCTTTAAGGTGCAGATGTTTTGGAATAGTGTATGCATATAAATATCTGCAGCACAGTAGCTCAGTGGTTAGCACTCACGCCTCACAGCAAGATTTAAAGATGACCCAGTTAGCACTTCCCATCAAGCAATTTGTCACTTTTTAGACTTGTAGTGACAGATAGATGTGATTGGTTCACACAGCCATAAGGGTATGCATCACAACAGTGTGTGAGAATATCACTCCCCCCCATATTGCACCTAGAAGTGTACATCTGCTGCTGGGTTTGATACCCTGCAGTTGATACCACCTATTGACCTTCCTTTACCCCAGACAGGTTAGAAATGAAATAAAAACGTATTCTTTGCCTTGTCATCTGAACTGCCTTGAAAAGTGTTGCATGAAATGAAAGTCTTTAAGTGTTCTTACAGCACATGTAGAAACACAGGCGGAAAAAAACAATGGAAGCAAAACAAATAGAGAATACTAAAGTTATAGGGATGAACACTAGGGGCCCATTTTAACGATCTAAGCACACAGTGTGAAACACATGGCACAGGCGCATTTAGGGCATGTCCAAATCCACTTTTGCTAGTTTGACGGCGGAAAAAAGGATTTGTGCGTCGTGCGCATGGTTCAAAAGGGTTGTACCCAGTGGCTTCATTAAGTCATAGGTGTGTTTTGGGCATAACATGGAATAAACCAATCAGAGTGTCACCAGGTTTTTGTTGGTCCATTGCACGATTACTTTCTGCTGCCTCAAGATAGCAATACACCAAGAATTCATGTGAAAACCCCGCCCTGTAAGACCAGCACGCCCATGGGAGCAAAGATGGGTGCAGGTTACCCTGCACTGGGAAAGAAACCAAAACAACTTTTCCCAGTGCTGCAGGCAGATGTTGTAAATTCACCTGTCCTACCTCCGTGCTAACCCATGCACACTCAAGTTGTCTTTTTCAACTAAGCACTCTGGCAGAGCTAAATGAGGTTCCTGTAACTGTTTTCAAGCAATTAGAAACAACATCTTAAAGTTTGACATGGCAGTGTAAAGGGACTTTACCAAAACATATATTACAGTTAGAGTTACAGTTAAAATCCCAATAGATCATTTTCAGTGCACTCCAAAATGGCCTACAGCATATATGTTTCATATACCAAATAGCTGTTTGTACAAACAGGGGCGTAGCAGAAAATTCTGGGCCCTGTAGAAAGGCATCTTCTATGGGCATTCCCCTACATCTACAGCTATTCATTCTAGCATCTTTTTGGGCCCTCCTCACATGACAGCCCTGTGTAGTCCCCCTTTCCCCCTCAGTCCGACGCCCCTGTGTACAAACAATGCTGTTGTAGAGAGTACCATTGTTAATTGTTAGATGCTTAAAAAGGAACCCACAGTATCAATGTCAATGTAAATGTTTACTGAAACAAAAATATAGAAAATTAAATGAATCTTAATTCATTGACTGATGGGATTCTTTTCAATCTTCCCTGTCAGAAAAATGTATAAAATGCAAGGAGGCTATTAAACTCTGTCTTTAGTTTCATGTTAGCCTTCAAATACACTAGAGACTGCACATTTAATTGCCCATTATTATTTAAAAAATTAAATAGCAATTTAGAGATAATATATTTATGACACTATGCTGCAGCCATTACCATTTTGCATTAATCATTCAGATGTGAAAAATAAATTATTACAACACCAGCAATGCATGAGTTGTTTGTCTGTAAACTGCACTTAAGAGCAAAATGTGGTCATGTGTCTTGTGGCCTGACTACACTCGTGTTATTTGGACAGATGCTAGTTACCACTGATAGTAATGATCTTCCACTATCCTAGTTTCACTGACCTAGTTGCAGACAGCTGTGGGAGTCTAATTAATAATTTAATTAAGCTTTGCGGTAGTTCATGCAGGACATTGAAAATTGAATTATCATTCCAGCAAGTCACAACCAATCACAACCATTTTCACATCAGGTGGTCTATTTAAATGCTACCTCACACTGCTGCTGCTGCTGCTGCTGCAAACAAAGCTTGCCTCCACCACTCCAGCCTCTAACTTCCCAGTTTTGGGTGTTATCATAACTATGTCTAAAATTGTTTTGATGTCTTGGATTGGACCTACTCTTCCAAATAGGGAGGTCTCAGCAGCGTGCTCCCTGGCTGATCCAGGGAGCATCATCAGAATAGAGCCTTCATCGCCAAGTTTAACTGTATTTCCATTTGTTGCAATAAATGGTTAAATCTGCACATAATTTAACTTAGTGCAGTCTGTATTTCTAAAGACAAAAAACAATACAAAACAAGCTACCATTACCAATACCATAATGTATTGCAAGTTTACAGCTGCCAGTAAGTTTGAAATCTGCTCAAAATCTATTTTGTACATTATAAAATTAAAGCAGCTACAAGGAATTTTAACTGGTTTTGAACCAGTCTCAAAGTGATATTCATGCCTCCATATGATCTACATTAGCAAATGAGATAATCTGTGAGAAGACTGGGGTTAGAATGGAAAAGCCTATCTTTTAATGATTTCTACTTTTCGCAATGAGTATAGTTAGGAGGTTAAAAAGCAACTAGATAATTAGATAATGTTACTTCTGACATTATATTTTGTGGGTATGGCTGATACTGGGGCAGTATTAGCAAACAGTAAAATAAAAGAAATGACAGAAGAGCAAAAAACGAGCTAAAAGAGACAGATGATTCAACAGATTTGTAAGGATTCAAAACCGATCCTGAAATGGCTCTCTTCCTTCTAGATGATAGATGGTCGCCTTTGTAATTTATCTATTTTATTTATGAAATATATTGCTAGACATGGTTTTACTTCAATATTTTAAATTACGTCGATGGCTAAAACAAGCTAGCTAACTGGCTCATGAGGTAAAATTTTATCTTGCTGTTACTAGGAAATGTCGATAACTTCATCTTTATCAACAAAATTACTTCCTATGACTGGTTCAGACACAAAGTTTACTTTGATTTACCATTGTCATTGTCATATTACAGTTATTCATCATGAATGGACACAAATATAGACATTACCAGGCTAGGTTTCCCTCAAACAGCTGTGTTTAAAAAAAGAAAAATAGTTTTAAAAATAAGTAGTAAAAACAAGTAAGTTTCTTTTCACTAGCTTCCAAAACTAATGGATCAAGATCTTTATGACACGAGGACCAGCTCATGGAATTATTCAATTATTCAAATTGAACTTTGAGGTACACCTCAGTTTTGCATTCGCACAGTCTTTCTGTGCAATGGCTGATTGCAGCTGACATTTTTTAATATCAAGTAAGTGGCGTAGATAATGTGTTTAATTTATTTACAACCTGTGGGATTGTGTCGCTTACCCCAGTGGACTCTGCCCTAGTAATGTTGACGCATCCTCAGATCTCAGCTACTACTGTGACAATCCTGCCACTGGCAGTTGGTTTCAGTTGAGTGTTATGTTGCTATTAGCAACCACTGCAGTTCCAAATTATACAGTCTATGGTTCCAATGCAGTTGCAGTTTAACAGGCACGGTTGCATCCAGTCTTTTGTCAGGAGTCTTTACTTCCCAAATGCCCCATTTGGACCCTTATATGTACTCTTTTTATTCTTTTTGTGACTAATGATTTATAATGTAGATTTTCTGCAAACAGTTTTTTGCCAACCAAGCTATACGTTAGCTATCTGAAGCAGATGTGTTACTAGAATATTGTAAGTGCTGGGCACGCTGTTTACCTTTACTCTGGTGGACTCAATGCTTTCTGGATGATTTACTGTGTTGTATTTCTTGAATGATGGCCAAACAATGAATCCAGGTTAAATATAAATTCTTGACGTCTTAATTAAAACATGATGAATGCATGTACAGTATTGCTTTTTAAATACAGTAAGGATCCGTAGTTCAATTGTTCCTCTTGCGAGACAATTTTCTTCCTCATCTCCACCAGACCACATTTTAACCACAGATATAGAAAACCCACATTAGCTTAGTTTACCAAACTTTATATTCCTTTTTTTGTAGAAAGTGTTTGCCTTATAATGCACACAGAATGGGGTCCCTCTTAACTTTTACATCGATGACTGTACTGACAGATTCCCACTAGAGGGCAGTCTCTACCCAAATCAGTCCTCGGTCCCATCCTTCCACCAACCACAGTGTAGCAGCCGCAATGCCCGAGGACATCGTTACACACTCAATAAAGCAATAGTCAGTCATTTTCTCTGTTTAATTGATTCCATTGCTAACCAACAATGCATGGTGTGGCATTGTTTATTGCAGCAGAAACAGCAGCATGCCTCAGAGTAAGACATGCTATTTGTAATTATCTCGTTGTTGCGTTCTTGCATGACTGGCCATCTGCAGACAGCCTGCAGGACACTTGTTGGTCAGTGGCCAATGTCAGGGGCTCAGCATTGCATTCTTCCCGGAGCTGTCTGCAGTGCTGTATAATGACATTGTCCTGGTATTTACCAGGGCTTGTGAAACACTCGTCTAGAGGACAAAACCACAGCACGCTCTTACTCAATTGACCCAATCCAAAACTGTTTGGGAACAGATATGGAAATTTACAAAATCGTAAACAAACACAGGGGAGGGCTGATAAGATAATGTTTACTGTGCAAGTTGAGAACACAGTCTCTATCTGTCTCTCTCTCTGTCTCTCACTCTCTCTCACACACACACACACACACACACACACCACACGCACATGATCCAATTATATAAATTACACAAATATTACTTGGTACTTTATTACTGGGTTGAAAAAATAATTGTCGTCTATATTGATTGCCACGCATTGATTTATGTATTATCTAATCTAAACCTGTTGGGGTTGCAGGGGGGCAGGAGCTTATCCTATCTCACATTGGGAAAGAGGTGGCTACACCCAGGACAGGTCACCAGTTTATCCCAGGGCTAAAACAGACAACCATTCACATCAACTCTTACAATTTAGAGTTTCCATTTTAACTAACCAGAGCACCTGAAGGAAACCCAAGCAAATAAAGGGAGAACATGCAAAGCCCCATACACAGAAAGGCCACAACTTGGTTGGATTCAAACCCACAACCTTTTTGCAGTTGTAAGGAGGCAGTGCCAACCAATGCACCACCAGAAATTAAGTTATTTAAGTCTTTATACACATATAGATATACATATATATCTATATGTGTATTATATGTGTTTATTTATTTATTGTTACTCTGTGACCCATTCACCAGTCCATTCCCGAACAAAGACATCTTGAACTATAATTAATTGCATAATTAAAAAGCCTTTGCTACTACTGAATATTAAAAACTCCATTTAATAGAGTCAGGCAATATGGATAAAACCACACAAGGGCACCAAAAAATAAGTTCCCTTGATTTCAAAAGCATGTAATTCTGGCAATTCCTATTACACATTTTAACAAATTAGCAATTATGTTATTGTGTCTTTATGTGTGTTCCTGCAGCCTCCCTCACTCAGCCATTCCTTGTGCTTTCAGCATGTTAGGGTGGAACTGCACGTTTCAAGCATTCTCTGAAGCTTCACTCCTTCTCTGTCTGTCTCCCTTCCCCTCAATGCTGCACAGCTAAGCTGCAAAACAAAAGGGGAGGGCCCTGTGTGTGTAACCAGTAATGCTTTTTTACCAATCACAGCGGTTTCCCCACCCTCTCTCCCTCCCTCCGTCCCTTTTCGCTCCCTCCCTCTGTCTCTAGGCACATCAACCAAAGGAAAAAAAGTGCAGGAAAAAAAAGTGATAAGCAGCAAGCAGCTTCTGGGTTTTGCTTTCAAGCGCACTCTTGCTGAATCGGCATGAGTGAGTGTGTATGTGTGTGTGTGTTTGTGTGTGGGGCGTTCACTCTTTCTCCTGCCACAGTAGCAACA